>CM065298.1:67472904-69972904 GCA_032871835.1 Dipteronia dyeriana | reverse complement strand
TTGTGCAACTTCACACCGAAGCCACAAGACTTGACTCAATGAAGAGTATATGGTCTAAGTGTATATATGATACTATGCTCAAATGCAATTATGTGTAAGACCAAACACAAAATGCTTAACTAGATGTAGATAATGCAATTATACATCCTAGTTATCAAACAATGCCTACATGCCCATACCAAGGACTCAATTAGATGTGTAGATAAAATCTGACAACCTAATTGTCAATCAAAGTCCAACCAACACAAGTTGCCACAACAAATAATCAAGGGCAATTTTGTAATCAAGAAATGCAATCAACGAAGCATACACATAAATGTTCATAAACTAGACTAGATGCACAAAGTTAACCTAATCATCACTTATGTATACATGAACATTCATTGATTAGCTATTTAGGCATAAATGACCTAATAATGCAAGTTATCACAATACAAACCCCAAACATGTCATAATTTCAACAAATATGCAATTAATATGAAGAAATGCTAATTTAAGCAATAAATGACATGTCTTGGTAAGCTAGAACAATAAATGAACAACAATGGTGGTTCTACTTACCAATCAATGAAAACTCATGCTTGGAATGATGCTTGAATTCAAGATGAAGATGAGTTTAGGGTTTGGAGAGTCAAATAACAAAGCTTGAAGCTTTCTTTCTCTAATGGAGATTCTCTCACTCTAAAAATGTATTCTTTGAGCTCTAAGAAGGGAAGGAAGAAGAAAAGAACATATATAAAGAAGTCCTACACAAAACGGTATCGTTTTGGACTTGGGAAACAAAGTCCCACACGACCGTCGTGCATGCCATGCCCTAGGCAAGTGTCTAGACCACGGTCTGTGTAGCATGTAATGGCTGGACATTACTGCTGCCTAGGTCACTGGCTAGGCATGGCACCAACAGCGGTCTAGGTCGCTGTACACGCCAGACAGCACAACAACTCAAGCTTCGAGCGACCCAAAACATGACCAAACGACATCCAAACCTTTCGTATAATATACCGTTGGAAAGGTATGGAAGTATAATTTCTAATCCAATTTACAAAATAAGATTTGGATGTCAATAGAAAGATTTATGGTCATTTTAGTGACCAAAGCTCAGAAACAGATAACAACAGAGATGCCCTATTTTTGTGGTCACTTTGGAGATTTCAAAACCAATCCAAACGATCATAAAATATTACGAATAATATACCGTTGGAAAGGTATGAATGTCTAGTTTGTATAGAAATTTTCAAAACTCATTTTGAATCATTTTATAAAAAGATATGGTCACAAGACTATAAAAAGGTTAGTTTTGAAAAACATTAAATCATTGAAATACACTCTTTTGAAACTAGACACCTTACTCCATATAACCAAACCAAGAGAAGAAGGAGACATTCTCATATAGTCACTCAACGTGCTAAAACAAGCACATCATCATGCAAGCGTGAACACAACACAATACCACACTTAAATCTATAAATGAAGTGCAAATGTGATTATGAAGAGATGCACACATATAAACAATATCAACACAAATGCAAGATCAACAAAGCATGCATGAAGTGTGTGTGTGTGCACCTAAACTCTTTAATAGGCAAAGTCAAGTGAATATGCATTTTTCTCTTGAAGTCATGGAGATGCTTGGAAGCTTGCCAATGAGGTACTAAGCTACCCATTACACAATCATCCCCAATGTGTAGTTTCTCATGAAATAAATCAATCATAAAATTGAGGTTCTTACAGTAATGGTGACTAACAAAGAATAAGAATGTGATGACAGAGAAGAAGAATGTTATTTCGACTAGATTAGGAAAAAATAAAATCCTTTCTATTCTATTGACAGAGGAGGCTCTAATACCATACAGATTTTGATGAGTGATGTATTTCCATGGACATCAAATATTACAAAATATACAGTTTAGCTTCCATTGATTGTGGCTATAAACAGGAAAGAAATCAATCTAATTAATGAAAGATTACAATGAGAGATTATAGGAAATATTACAAGAAGGAATTATGAGATCCTTATAAAGGTAATTACCTAATTCATGCTCTATCAAAAGGAAATATGAGATCCTTATAAAGGTAATTGCCTAATTCATGCTTTTATCAGTCACCAAATGTGGAGAGCCATTTTAAGCTACCGAAATTCTCTTTACTATTATTTTATTATTTTTAAACTAATTTTTTTAATAAAAAATTGGTGTCTAACATTCAATTTTTTGTTGTTGACAAGTAAATATAAATTTGGAGAGCCTCCATGAAAAAATTAGAGAGGTTGGTTGGAGTAATGCAATGAAAAATTAATATATAAAATAGCATTTTAGTTAATTTAGATAAAATTTAGCTAAAATTTAGATAACCACCTTAGAGATGCTTTAAGTTCTGTGGCATTCATCAACGGCGATGGTTTTTGGGATTCGGGTTCAAGATTGGCAGCATGGCGATGTCCTCCAATGTTATCCATTGTGGATATCCATGGAGATTCAAGAGATGTATATGGTAGAGATCAAGATTTTTTTCTAGTTTGTTGCTTCTTTTTTCTTTAAATTTAAATGCTTTTTTAGTATTAAAAGTAAGGGAAAGTAGTACTTTGATTGAAAATGTTAACAAAAGTCAACACAAGACGTAAAATGGTTATTACTGAAACTTGAGGGTGAAAAATGACTAATATTTTTTAAGAGCAGGAGGCTTTCAATATTATCCATTTAATTTAAGGTTAATATTTGTCATTTTTATTTCTGTTTGGATTAAGGTTCAGCCGCTATACTGGATTGTATGTTTATTGGATCAATATCTAGTCTTTAAATTTCAATATAAGGGTGTATATAAATTAAGGATTTACAAATTAAAGAAATTAAAACAAAAAGGTTTCTCCAAGGGCGGAGGCAGCTATAGGCTAGACCGGGCTATAGCCCAGCCTAAATTTTTCAAAAAAATAGTTATATATATTATATGTATTATCTTTTATATATATTAGTATAGTGGGATACATTATATATCTCAACACTATTATTAGACTGGACCTCACGTGTGACCTTTTTTCTTTATTATTTACTTTTACTTTTTATTTTTTATCTTTGTCTTTTTGATCTCCGTCGTTTATCTTATTTTTATTTACGCCAATTTATTTTTTCCTATACCACAATCAACGCCCTTTCTCTAACTCAAAATTCATCTTTTCAATTCATTTATTCTGTACAACACATTTCAAAATTTCAACGCTTTTTCTCCAACTCTCTCTTCATCTTTTCAATTCATTTATTCTATGCAACACATTTCAAATTTTCAACTCCAACTCTATCTCGCTCCCCAACTCTCTTTTCATCTTCTTCATTTATTTATTTTTCTCTGCACTTGGGTTTCCTAAAGCTTCTAGTTGAGGCAGTGACAACCCACTCACCGGCGGCAGCGAATGACGGTGACGGTGACTGTTTACCGGTCAAACAACTTCCATCGACGGTGAGTCCTTGAAACGACACCGCTTAGCTTGATTTTTATGGCCAAATTAGCAGATTTTTTTGGCCTAATCGGCCGACTTTCTTCCAACCACCTAATATGGCCGATTTGATAGAAATGGGACGACCGGCGTCAACCTAATGAACATTGGTTTTTAATCTAGCCCCTCAAGTTAGAAATCCTGTCTCACATAACAGGCCATTAACAATACAATTTCTGTATTGTAGCTAAAACCCTTTGGATTAAGCAAACCTATATTATTTAGCTTGTGTAAAGAATATGATTATACCGAGAGCCAATTTTTCCCCCAAAAAGGAACATAAGTAACACCACCATGGTCAAGTATCCGTTTTCGAGCTCTAGCAAAAGCAATGTTTTGACCATCATCTAGTCCTAATCCCATTAAACGCTTAAAAATATAGCTGCATGTAAATTGTTCCTGTTGTGGCCCTCTATATGTATTTCCCACCCGCCATCTTCATTCTGCACCGCAAGATATCCTAAAATGAATAAATCTAGCTTGATTGAGAATATATATAAATATATATAGGGAGGCTTTTGACAAGCTAGGTAGTACCTGATGATTGTACAAGTAACGAAGTATTTCTTTATGATGCTCTAAAGTGAATATGGCATTAAGATTCCTAGCAATGTACATGCATATTACCTCCAACTTAGGGAAAGAAATTAATGAAGATGGTTAGTTGTCAACATCTTCCGAACCCAGTTCTTGTTGAATCCTAAAGTCTTGTCTTACGTACGTAAGTACCCATGATAGGATAAAAACCCATGAAAAGGATTTGAACTCTAGATCTTGTTAGAGCAAACCACATATATACCTTATCATTTGCACATCTAAGCCCCGATGGGCAGTTAGATTTAAGGTACAACCATATAAATCAAAGGAGTTAGCAACATTATGTCAATAACTTTCTTATTATTTTTTTCTCTTTTTTCTTTTTTATTTTTTCTTTTTTATTTCAATTTGTTTGGCTACAATGATATGTGAAACTACTAAGACGAGTAAATAAAGAGCACTCACAAATGGAGGAAGGAAATAGAATGAGTCAGCGGTTTCAACAGGCCAGTTGCCATCACTGGCCTATAGAGCTGAAAAGAAGTGGGCAGCCCTCTTGAGTGCTGTAGAAGCTATTTCATATGTAATTTCTTCTTCATCCTTTACCTTTACTTGAGGGATCGTTTGTTTGAAGTTTTTCTCTCTCAAAATCTACAAGTATAAAATTTAATTAACTAATAGTTTGTTGGTAAGTGAATTGTGTTGGGATTATGCTCGATAGCAAGAGTGTAATAATGTATTTGACAATCTTTAATTTCATATTAATAAAAGTGATTTCTAGTTTAACAAATGTTATAGAATTTATAGTTTAATTATTATAATTGTCAAAAGTAAATAATCATAAGGTCAAAAGACTGAGAAACGAAGAATTGTTCGTACATCTGGATATGTATAAGGTAGACATTATTCTTTAGTTAGTCTTGAATAATATTCACAATTTAAGATAAAGGTTGGGCACATTTATCTTGTTAAAGTTGTAGATTCTTTTGCAAGCATTTGAGGGAGATCAAATGTTTTATGATGAGTCTAAAATCATTAAAGTGTGGTGTCTTTGGGTAACATAATCTAGTGCACTGGGTGCATTGAATAGGATCACAGTGAAATAATTTATCCAGAATCGTCAATGGATACAAATTTTCACTTAAAGACAATTGGGGAGTCTATCTCAATTCTGAGATAAATGATGGACTTATTACATAGCATAGTCTATCCTAGATAGTTTGATGGTATTCATTTGTTAATCGATAGAGGACTTTATTTATAGTTATATACATCATGGCTCCATTTATTAAATGAGAGTAGAATATCATAATATGGATGTTTTGAGGTATTGGATATTAAATCTTAACGTTAAGTTTTCAATAGTGTCTATTGAAATATGGCTTCTAGACAAGTCAAAATATCCAAGTTCAAAATATGGTCATATGAGTAAATATGGTAACTTCGAGAGTTATAGGTGGTCTATGAGCTCTTGGCGATTACTAGTATTCTTCATGAGGATACAGTTTATCCATTAAGATTGTATAGGGTTTGAATGAGCAATATTTACTTATTCTATCTTCATTTAAGAGTTCAATTTTAGTTCTTTAGTGGAATGAAATAAAATTAATAAATCGGACCTAAGTGAATCATTTGTTAATTGTGACACGAACTTGTATGGATCACTTGATATATTTATGGGTCCATCTAGAATTGTATTAAGGCGTACGGACTTGTTTCTTTTAGTAAAAATAAGTTTAGTTCACATGTGGACATTTCTATTTAAGTCCAATGGATGCAACAAAATAAGAAAAACAATATTTGGCCCATGAATAGGCTTGGGCGGCTAGGGCTTGTAGAATAGCCTTATTTATTGTTTTTTATTTTATTATTTAATTAAATAGAAATTGATTAATTAATTAATTAATCGTTTAATTAAAAGTCAAAATATTTTTCATATTATTGTTGGTAATATGATAAATATCAAATACTATATTTAATAGGTAGATAAATAATATGAATTTATTTATCTAGTCAAATTATGAAGTATTTGATTTCTATTATGACTCTAATTGACAATTGGTCAAATTAATAAGTTTTGATTTAGTCACAATTTAATTGGTTATCGAATAAGTACACTATTAAGTTGGATTAGGAGTCTTGGTGTGTAAAAGAAATCCTCTTTTAAGAACAATGAATCCAAATTTTGATAGGAGTCTTGGTTAAGTAGAAATAATCTTTCTAAGAGGATTTTCGGCCACCTATATATACTCCTATTTAGAATTTCGATCAAGACCTAGTTTTTAGTGTGATAAGTTGTTTTTATTTGTTTTTTTATAGTTATAAATAAAAACTTCGTCTAAATCATAGATATTGTGTATTGAATTCGGCCAAGGAGAAGAGAATAGAGGAATGTTTTGTTTTCGATAGTGCACTAGTAGCCTTTACATCAAAAGGTTTTGTGTACAATATCGAATCAATGTTCAAGCGAGTTTCAATCAAATAGATTGATAATTCACAAGTGACCGAACGTTCTTGGATTTTCTCTTGAAGGATTTTTGTGACTAACAAAGAAGAAGATTTTGTTTGTTTCCATTCTCAGGTATACAATTAAAAGAAAGGGAGCACACATTCCTAGGTGATTCATATTCGTGCTTGGAGTGGAAAATCTTAAGGAATCAATTCGGTGCTAGTTCAATCATCACGAAAAAAAAGGTACGATACTTTTAATATACATCAATTCATCTAGTGTTACGGTTCTTTCTATTAAAGGGAAAAAATTTAAATATATCAAACCCTAATTTTACGCTTCCACTGCGTTTTGAACCAATTTTTTTCCTACAATTGGTATCAGAGCCTTGTTGTACCCTTGATTGATTGATATATATATATATATATATATATATATACATGAATCTTTTTCTTTTTATTGTATATATGCATGTTTTAGAAAGAGATGACACTCTAGGTATTAGCATATATATTTACATTGGAATGTATGGATATATGGACATATATATATATATATGTGTGTGTGTGTGTGTGTGTGTGTGTGTGTGTGTGTGTGTGTGTGTGTGTGTGTGTTTATGTGATTTTTTATTACTCAATTTGGTCTTAGAATTTCAATGTATTTTTGTTTTGGGATTGTAACAAGAAGGGTGGTATATCATCGCCATAATTTCCTTCTTGGTAGTTGCTAAGTTTTTTTTATTTTATTGTTGTAACTATAAAAACAGCAGTATGTCTTTTTGTTTAAAATACTATTGTAATATATTCAAGTATCGAAGATTTGAAGATTTGAAGAATTGGTAACAACCATAACAAGTTTGTTACCGTGCGCGTCATAACAATTATCGTGCGTGTGAATAAGCACTCAACCTCGATTGTTAAGGCATAGGCTGCGCACTGCATCCCCATGGATGCCATGGGCTACGCACGGCTGCCCCTTATGAAGCCAAGGGTGCACACGCCAATGGGAGGCAACCGAGGGATGTCCAAACGGATGATGGTCGCGTGAAGACTTGTTCACCAAGAAAGGAGTTTTCGTATCCCAAGACATATGTAATTTACTTGCTTTTCTAGGATGGACCAAAATTATAGCTATTTATATTTTTGTTAATATTGCAATGTTTGTAATTGTTTGACAACATGTCATATAGAATAAGAGTGCCACTCAAATATATCGTTTGGCATGAACATGCATTGAATGGTTTAAGTATATAATTGGCATCTAGATAACTAGGTAAATCATTCTATGGAATTCGATCACACTCCTTAAATAATTGAGCAGGAGAAGGTGTTTTGGAACACCTACGACCTCCAAGTTTATTTGAGCTTTATGTTTTGTATAATAACTTCCCAAGAGGTTTTCATGAATGGAAATTAGCAATATACTTCCTTACAATGATAGACTAGACAATTGACCCAAACGATATATACTCCCAAAGGAGGGATATTCGTGAGGGAATATATTGAAGGTCGATAACTTGGTAAAACACTTATTGTGATTTTATTAATATCCTCCCAAGAGTTCTTGTTAAAAAAATCGCAAGGCTAAAATTGAAAACGTTGGTTGTTATGTTATCAATTAGGTGGGACCTAGTCCAACTAGTAGATGGTGCGAAGTCTAAAGGAGGCATGACATTTATGGGTGTTGGATCACCGTTGAATTTTACGATTGAATCATTTTATTTAATTCAAGATAAATATTCGAAAGTACTTTATCATGATTGTTTACTTATATAATTTTTGTTATTATAAATAAATTACGACCTCATCCCTAATCAACATCCAAAAAGATAATACTTTAACTGATCATTATTATGTCATATAGGAAAAGGAAAATACGGTTGTTGTTTCAAGTAGAAAAGCATAAGTTTGTTCTGTTTACTCCTAAACCACCTACTCCTACTAATGAATCTATTGAGGAGCAAAGAAACGAGTATCGGAGATGGAAGTCTTCAGATGAGATGGCTAAATGTTACATTATGGCCATCACCTCCGACGTGTTGCAACAGCAACATGAATGAAGGGAGACTACTGTCGATATAATGATGTCTCTGGGAGAGATGTTTGCTATGAAGTCCAGGACGACTAAGAGAAAGGCAGTGACTGCTTTCATGAATCTTAGGATGAAACCTAGACAGGATGTAAAAGATCACATGGTGAAAGTCATAGCTCATCTCAACACTGCTGAACTCAATGGTTCTGATATAAATGGTGAGGCGAAAATTGACATGATTGTCAACTCACTGTCGGATTGCTTTGATCAGTTCAAGTTGGACAACACCTTGAACAATAAGGAATGCACTTTACAGGGTCTGATGCAAGATGATCAAAGTGCCAAAAAAATCCTTGTGATAGGCAAGGGTTAAAAGATTCATATGGTTAGTAAAGTTGCTAATGTTAAGACCTATAAGAAGGTTAAGAAACAACAGAAGAACATGTAACTAACTAGAAGGGGTTCTAGGAAAGGAAGAGACTAAATGAGGATGAATTCAATTTGCGTTTAAGCAACAAAGCATTGGTGTCTACTAGTACAGTGGGAGATATTAGAATCAATTTAGATTCTTATAGGCATTTTTAGTTCATTAAAGTTTATCGTGTACCACAATTCAAGAGGAATTTAATTTCAGTTTCTTATCTAAATAAATTTGGATATTCGGTTACTTTTAATAAAGGTTTTATTATTAGTAAGAATAACAAATTTGTTTGCAAAGGTACATTGGAAAATGGTTTATTCTACTTGCATACGAATATCTCGCACTTGTTAGACACGGAATCAATGCAAACTAATCATAAAATTGCAAAATTATCAAAAGATGAAACTTACCTATGGCATTTGCGCCAAGGTCATATTAACCTTAATATGATCAAAAGGTTAGTTCGTGATGGACCTTTAAGTGACTTAAAGGTCAATGATCTACCAACTTACGAATCTTATTTGGAAGGTAAGATGACCAAAAGAAAGTTCACGACCAAAGGCACAAGAGCCACTGAAAGTTTAGGATTGATACAAACTGATATATGTGGTCCTATAAGCATTCAAGCTTGAGGTGGATATGAGTACTTCATCATTTTCACGGATGATTACTCAAGATTTGGCTATGTGTATTTCATAAGACATAAGTCAGACGCTTTTGACATGTTCAAAGCATTTAACACTGAAGTAGAAAATCAACTTGAGAAACGCATAAAAATCTTGAGGTCTGATCGTGGTGGAGAATATCTATCTAGTGAGTTTCAACAATATCGTATTGATAATGAGATAATTTCTTAGTTTTCTGCGCCAGGTACACCTCAACAAAATGGGGTGGTATAAAGGAGAAATGGAACTCTTTTGGATATGGTTAGGTCTATGTTGAGTTATTCAACGCTTTCTAATTCTTTTGAGGATATGCTTTACAAACCGATATGTACATTCTAAACGATGTACCATCTAAGTCGGTTCCTAAAACACCGCATGAGTTGCGGACTGGGGAAAGCCTAGTTTACAACACTTAATGATATTTGGATATCCTATGCACGTGTTAACAGGAAAGATAGAAAAGATTGAGTCTCTTTCAGAAACATGCATATTTGTAGGGTATCCAAAAGGAACCAAAGGATATTATTTTTATAGTCCGTCAGATCTTTAAGTATTTGTTTTGACAAATGTTAAATTTCTAGAAAAGGACTATATGAATAATATTATGCCTAAAAGTAGAATTGTCCTGAATGAGCTTACAGAAAATACAATTCCACAAGAGGTTTCACAACCTAGCCCAATTGCAAGTTCCTTACCAACACAAGATCAATAATCTATCATACCTCATCGTGGTGGGGGAATTAGTAGACAACCTGAGAGATATATTGGTCTAGAAGAATCAGTAGAGAATCTCCCTAACGATAATGATCCCTATATGTACAATAAAGCAATGGAAAATGTTGATTATCGCCATTGGTGAAAGGCAATACAATTCGAAATTGAATCTATGTTCAAAAACAAAGTCTGGTCTCTTGTAGACTTGCCTAAAGGGATAAAACTCATTGGGTGCAAGTGGGTATACAAGAGGAAAAGAGGAATGGATTGAAATGTGGAAATCTTCAAAGCTAGATTGGTAGCTAAAGGTTACACATAGAAGGAAGGTATCGATTATGAGGAAACCTTATCTCTTGTGACCATGCTTAAATACATTAGAATACTCTTATCCATTATGGCATCTTTAGACCTAGAGATTTGGCAAATGGACGTCAAGATAGCTTTCCTTCATCGAAGTCTTGACGAAAGCATCTATATGATGCAACCAGAAGGATTCATTAAAAAATACCAAGAGGAAAGGGCATGCAAGTTGCAAAGATCCATATATGGATTGTAGTAAGCATCCAGATCGTGAAACATAAGATTCGATCAAGCGGTTTGTGTATATAAAAGGATTAAAGGCGACAAGTTGGTTTTCCTAGATCTTTACGTTGATGATATACTACTCATCGAAAATGATGTAGGTGTATTAACGTCAGTAAAAGAATGGCTAGCAAAACAATTTGATATGATGGACTTAGGAGAAGCAAGTTATATTCTTGGTATCCAAGTCATAAAGGATAGAAATAATATAACGATTGCCTTATCCCAAGCTTCATACATAGATAAAATCTTGTCTGGGTTTTACATGCAAGATTCCAAGAAAGGTATGTTACCTTTTAGACATGGAATCAAACTTTTTAAGGAACAAGTTCTTAAGAGTGAGTATGAAAAGCAATTCATGAGTAAGGTTCCCTATGCTTCAGCAGTTAGGAGTATCATGTATGCAATGCTCTGCACAAGATCAGATATTTATTTTGCTGTTGGCATAGTTAGCAAGTTTCAATCGAAGCCTGGTCCTGATCACTGGACGGAAGTCGAGCATATTTTCAAGTATCTTAGGAGAACGAGAGATTATATGATTGTATAATCTAGAGGGTATTTAATTCCCGTTGGGTATACAGATTTCGATTTCTAATTGGGTTTTGACTCCAGAAGATCAACATCAGGATTTGTGTTTACACTTGGTGGAAGGACAGTCATATGGTGGAGTATCACACAATCTTGTATTGTTGACTCCACCATGGAAGTCGAGCATGTTGCCGGATACGAGGCTGCTAAAGAGGCTGTTTGGCTCCGCCAATTCTTGATTGACTTGGAAGTGGTTCCTGATGTGAATAAGTAGATCACTATTTATTGTGACAATAGTGGAGCAGTGGCTAATTCGAGAGAACCGAGAAGTCATAAGAGAGTGAAACACATTGAAAGAAAGTATTACCTTTAAAGGGAAATTGTGCATAGGGGAGACGTGACGATAACAAAGATCGCGTCACCAGAAAATTTAGCGGACCCTTTCACAAAGACTCTTCCACAAAAGAGTTTTGATGAACATCTGGAGAATATGGGGATAAGAGATATGACACGTTTGCTATATAGCAAATAGGAGATTGTTGGGATTATGCTCCATAGCAAGAGTGTAATAATGTATTTGATAATCTTTTATTTCATATTAATAAAAGTGATTTCTAGTTTAACTAATCTTATAGCATTTATAGTTTAATTATTATAATTGTCAAAAGTAAATAATTTTAAGGTCAAAAGACTATGAGAAACGAAGAATTGTTCGTACATCTGGATATGTTTAAGGTAGACACTATTCTTTAGTTAGTCTTGAATAATATTCACAACTTAAGATAAAGGTTAGGCACCTTTATCTTGTTAAAGTTATAGATTCTTTTGCTAGCATTTGAGTTGGTTCATATGTGTTATGATGAGTTTAAAATAATCAAAGTGTGGTGTCTTTAGGCAAAAAAAACTGGTGTGTTGGGTGCATTGATTAGGATCACAGTGAAATACTTTATCCAGAACCGTCAATGGATAAAAGTTTTCACTTGAAAACAATCAGGGAGTCTATCTCAATCCCGAGATAAATGATGAACTTATGGTTGCAAGTGTTATCATTTAAGCTATCAATGAGTATGATTATATAGCATCATAATCCATCCTCGATAGTTTAGTGGTATTCATTTGTTAATCGATAGGCGACTTCATTTATAGATATGGACATCGTGACTCCATTTATTAAATGAGAGTAGAATATCATCATATGGATGTTTTGAGGTATTTGATATTAAATCTTAACTTTAAGTTTTCAATAGTATCTATTGAAATATGGCTTCTAGACAAGTCAAAACATTCAAGTTCAAAATGTGGTCATTTGAGTAAATATGTTAACTTTGAGAGCTATAGGCAGTCTATGAGCTCTTGACTATTACTGGTATTCTTGACGAGGATACACCTTTCCCATTAAGATTGTCTAGGGTATGAATGAGCAATATTAAATTATTCTATCTTTATTTAAGAGTTCAATTTTAGTTCTTTAGTGGAATGAACTAAAGTTAATAGATCGAACCTAAGTGAATCATTTGTTGATTGTGATTAGGTTATGTCTATTGGAGCTTAAATTTAGATAGCCCATCAAGATCCCCTATCCATACAAACTTGCATGGATCACCTGATATATTTTACCGGACCAATTTATGGGTCATCTAGAATTGTATTAAGGCATGTGGACTTGTTTCTTTTAGCTAGAATGAGTCTAGTTCACATGTGGACCTTTGTATTTAAGTCCAGTGGATATAATAAAATAAGAAAAACAATATTTGGCCCATGAACAGGCTTGGGCGGCTAGGGCTTGTAGAATATCCTTATATATTGTTTTTTATTTTATTATTTAATTAAATAGAAATTAATTAATTAATTGTTTAATTAAATGTCAACATCTTTTTCCTAATAGGAGTTGGTCTCCTAGAGTCATATTATTGTTTGAAATGTGATAATTATCAAATACTATATTTGATTAGTAGATAAATAGTTGGAATTCATTTATCTAGTCAAATTAGGAAGTATTTTATTTCTATTAGGACTCTAGTTGACAATTGATCAAATTATGAAGTTTTTTATTTAATCACAATTTAATTGGTTATTGAATTAATACACTTTTATGTTGGATTAGGAGTCTTGGTGTGTAAAAGAAATCCTCTTTTTAAGAGGATTGAATCCAAATTTCGATAGGAGTCTTGGTAAAGTAGAAATCCTCTTTCTAGGAAGATTTTCGGCCACCTATATATACTCCTATATAGAATTTCGACCAATACCTAATTTTTAGTGTGAGAAGTTGTTTTTTTTATATATAGTTATAATAAAAACTTCACCCAACGCATAGATATTATGCATTGAATTTGGCCAAGGAGAAGAGAAAAGAGGAACGTTTTGTTTTCGATAGTGCACTAGTAGCCTTTACATCTGAAGGTTTTGTGTACAACATTGAATCAAGGTTCATGCAAGTTTCAATGAAATAGATTGATAATTCACAAGTGACCAGACGTTCTTGGGTTTTCTCTTGGATTATTCTTGTGACTAACAAAGAAGAAGATTTTGTTTGTTTCCATCCTCAAATTTACAAGTAAAAGAAAGGGAGCCCACACTCCTAGGTGATTCTCATTAGTGATTAGATTGGATGATCTTGCAGATTCAATTCGGCGCTAGTTCAATCATCGTGAAAAAAAGGGTATGATATTTTTAATATATGTCAATTAATCTATGATTAAGGTTCTTTCTATTAAAGGGAAAAGTTTTAAATATATCGAACCCTAATTTTACACTTCCGCCACGTTTTGTACCAAATTTTCCCTACAAATTGGCCTTCCTATATATTTGTACCTTAAATAACACTTTCGACTTCTCCAATTCTGACATGTAATCTACAAATAAGGTCACTAGCTAGAGACTTCACTTGGTGGCGATTTTGTTACGTGCCTAGTCTTTTGGGTTGAGGCACTTGGTTGGTTACTTCAATTTTTTTTATGCATTTTGAATTTTGGAATTAATAAAATTAATGTAGTTGGTTGTTACCACTGTAGAATGGGGACCTGGTCTTATATGTGATGAGAATCAAGAAGCATCACCAAAGGAACCATTGCATATTCCAATTGGGCCAATTAAAAGGAAGCAAGAGGATCAAAGAAGTATTAAATGATGGGCTGATTCCGAGTTGCTAAAGTCCAAATTCTGCCCACGTGAAGACCAAATCCGGGCTGAACTTCAGGGACCTCTACAGAGAGCATCTGAAGTCGGATCGTCTATTATAATATGTTTTTGGAAATCCCAAGACAAGCTCTACAGATGCTATGAAGACCCCGTCCTCCAAAATAGATCACAACAAGTCCAGATTTGGTCATCTATCGTATTGCATGAAGACTTAAGTTGAGGAGTCCGAATTTCAACATATTTCCTATATTTTGGGCAACGTATGGTTGGAGGAGAATTCAATTTCAGCATATTGCCTATTTCAGCATATTCCTTATTTTAATTATTTCCTCAATTAAATTTGTTTGTATTTATTATCCTGATTGTAAGGCATTAATTGCCTAATATTTATTCCCTTTTAGATCTTAGATATTTTTAGTATAAAAGGGACCAATTAATGTAATTTTAGATATAGATTTTGAATTGAAATAAATTTGAGAGAATTTTCTCTTTGGTTCTTCATAGAACTTGTGAACTTATCAAGGTTCTACCTTGTGGCGTTCAAACCTTGACTTATCACTCACCTTCTTTCTTATTATTGAGTGTGGCATCTACAACTTTCTTGATACCGTTGGTTCTTACCTTCTTATAGGTAACGGGTCGAGGTCTGATAATATTCTTGTTTAAAAACTTGATTAGAAAACGATCATTCGTTACCATATATTGGTTCCGGGTCTCACTGCTCTTGGTGATTTCATATCAGTTGGTATCAGAGCTTAGGCTTCTAAATCAGGTTTAATCTATCCTTGTTCTTCTTCGTCTATTTTTTTTTTCAGTTTGATCTAAAAAAAAATCAGATCCGTTACAAAAAAAAAAATATCAGATCCGTTACAAAAAAAAAAGTTTTATCAGATTCGTTATTAAAAAAAAATATCCAAAAAAAAAATATCCAAAAAAAAAAGATACTGAAAAAAATACATTTTTTTTAGGTTGTGTAGTTGAACTTATTTCAAAAAAAATTCTATTCATTTTCTTGATTCCGTGTGTTGATATTAAAAAAAAAGTTGGTAGTAGAATCTCGTCTTTGTTATTCTTGTCCTATATTATAATTATTTTTTTGTTTTTTTTTAAATTTCTTTTGTTACATCTTATTTCTTAAACTTCTTGTGAGTGTTCTTCTAAGTAAAAAAAAAAAACTTAAAGAGTAAACAAAGAGTGGAAAAATACAAGAGAGTGTGAGCTCATCAGAGGGTAAAAGCCAAAAGAATTGAGTAAAACATGAGTGAGTGCCACAATCTTTGAGAGTAAACACGTGAGGGAGTGTTGTGAGGCTTACTATTTTTTATTTTTTTGCAGGTTTCAAATATGTCACGTGATAAAAGTAGAGACTTATCTGATGATGCACCAGAAACGATAGATCTCAAGTTTTTGTATAAAGCCATACAAAAAAACATAGAGCGGATGGAGATTAAGATTGGTGAAGTGCATGATAGGATAGTTAAGGTGGAGTCTAGTTAACAAAGGGTGCAACTAATTAGGGTTCCTAAGGTGGAACGAATAGAAAGAAACCCACCTAGGAATGACTATGAAGATGATTATGGGATTGACCAAGAGGAGGATGATCGCATGTCTAATGTGGGTACAGACAGATTTCAACTTGGAATGGGAGGTAAAGAAGTTAGGAATGGGAATAGAGGAGATTGGTATGGAGAGCTTTGGGTGGCAAGAAGAACTTTTAGTGCTCAAGCTAAAGAAGATGATGAGGTACAACGTGACAATATTTTTCACACCCGTTGTCATGTTAATGATAAGGTATGTAGCATGATCATTGATGGGGGGAGTTGTACTAATATGGCTAGCACTAGTTTTGTGGAGAACCTTAATTTGGCCACTTTGAAACACCCAAAACCTTATAAGCTACAATATGATAGTGGGGAAATCAAGGTGACTAAACAGGTATTTTTTTTGGGGTAAATAAACTAAACAGGTGTTGGTGTTGTTTTCAATTAGAAAATACGAAGATGAAGTCCTTTGTGACTTGGTACCAATGAATGCCGGCCATATCCTTTTGGGGAGACCATGGCAGTTTGATAGGCATGTGACGCATGATGGGTATACCAATAGATACTCCTTTGTACTCAATAAAAAGTCAATCACTCTTGTACCTTTAACCCTAAAACAAGTTATGAAGATCAAGTTTTAAGAAAAGAGAGAGATGTCAAAAAAAAGAGTGAGAGTGAGAGTGAGAGTGAGAGTGAGAAAGAAAGAGAGAGAAAAGAAAAAGAGTCCGAAATAGCAAAAAAAGAAAAAAACAGATTAAAATGAAAAAGAGGTTGATGAAAAAAAAAAGTGAGAAATCAAGTGAGTTTTTATAAAAGAGAGAGTGGGATTAAAAAGGCTTTGTTTTCAAATCAGCCAATGATTGTACTTTTGTACAAAGAGGCATGTTTTAGTACTAATGGAATTAACCCTTCCTTGCCTAGTGTTGTTGCTTCTCATTTGCAAGGCTTTGATGAAGTGTCGCAGGCTATCAACAACTTTATGGTGAAGATTCGAGGACGAACTCTTTTGAAGAGAGGGGGAATGATGAGAATCAAAAAGCATCACCAAAAGAACCATTGCATATTCCAATTGGGCCAATTAAAAGGAAGCAAGAGGATCAAAGAAGTATTAAATGATGGGCTGATTTCGAGTTGCTAAAGTCCAAATTCTACCCACATGAAGACCAAATCCGGGTTGAAATTTGTGGACCTCTATAGAGAGCATCTGAAGTCAGATTGTCTATTATAATATTTTTTTTTGAAAAGCCCAAGACAAGCTCTACAAACGCTATGAAGACCCCGTCCTCCAAAACAGATCACAACAAGTTCAAATCCGGTCATCTATCTTATTGCGCGAAGACTTGAGTTGAGGAGTCCGAATTTCAACATATTTCCTATATTTTGGGCGACGTATGGTTGGAGGAGAATTCAATTTCAGCATATTGCCTATTTCAGCATATTCCTTATTTTATTTATTTCCCCAAATAAAGAGTTGATTTGTTTCCAAATAAATGGATGATTTGTTTCCCAAATTCAGCTTTTCAAATAAGGAACAAATCAACTAGTTGCTAGTTTAGTATTTATTTATTTTTCTAAATTTGTTTGCATTTATTTTCCTGATTGTAATGCATTAATTACCTAATATTTATTCCCTTTTAGGTCTTAGATATTTTTAGTATAAAAGGGACCAATTGATGTAATTTTAGAATAGATTTTGAATTGAAATAAAATTGAGAAAATTTTCTCTTTGGTTCTTCAAAGAACTATGAACTTATCAAGGTTCTACCTTGTGGCGTTCAAACATTGACTTATCACTCACCTTCTTTCTTATTTTTGAGTGTGGCATCTACAATTTTCTTGATACTGTTGGTTCTTATCTCCATATAGATAACGGGTCACGGTCTGTTTTTTATATATTTATTTTCTTCTTTTATAAATCTGAAATTAGAAAACGATCTTTCGTTTCCGTATATTGGTTCCGGATCTCATTGCTCTTGGTGAGGTTCATATCAGTAGAAAGAACTATCCGTATATCGTTTTGTATTGTGGGAATTCAGTAGTAACGCTTTTTCCTTTTTTTTTTTAGTTTGTTAACATCATAGTTGTTATATAAGACAACAGGAGTATTCAATAAAAATGTGAAAAATATTACTTCAGTTTTCAGACTTTTACTCAGAGGTCAAAGGCTAATTTGTTAGCCTATTACAATCGTAAGATATCCATTATTTGCTCTTTTTACAATAGGTTTCAACAAGCAAAAGAGGAACAATCCTCAGTATGTACCAAATCGGTATCAGAGCAAGGGCATGGATCAAAGAATGGAGAAACTAGAAGTCGACGTCAGCTCTCTTAGTGGTGGTCAACAAAAAATTCTAGAGAAGCTGAGTGAGTTGTTTGATATACTTGACTCACTAACTTCCAAATCAGTGGTGGCTTTTGATCATGAGGAAGGAGAGGGTTCGAAGGCTCCACCTTATGAACAAAGTGGATGATCCAACAACATTAATGGAGGTTGCTCTTCTGGTTCACACCAATCCTACATTCCAAAGCTAATCAAACAAGATTTTCCTTGCCTTAACGGCAGTGAAAATATTACTAGGTGGTTATGTCGAGTAGAGCAATTCTTTCAATTTCAACAAACACCAATTGAAGAACGTGTGGCTCTTGCATCCTTTCATTTAGAAGGAGATGCTTAGTTATAGTACCAATTGGTCAAGCAAGAAAGAGTCGTGATAACATGGCAAGACTTTCGAGATGGCATAAATGCAAGGTATGGACTGAACCGGTTCCCATATTTTTCCAGAGAACTAATCAAGTTACAGCAAGTTGGAACAATACGTGACTATCAAACCCAACTTTAAAAGTTACTTTCTAAAGTGGTTCATTTTCCTCAAAACCGCCAAATCAGTTGTTTCGTCAGCGGATTGTGTGACAATATTAAAGTGGATGTGCTCGCAGCCCGACCAATATCCTTATCATCAACTATTGGCCTTGCATGCTTGTACAAGGATCAAAATTCCTCTCAACAATAGAGTACACTTACTTTTGAATCAAAGAAGAATTTGACAGCAAACAAAGAGACTATGCCGAACACTTCAAGCCATCATGTTGGATGCAAGACACCAACCAAGTTACAAGAACGACGAGCGAAGGGGGTTTGTGTTACAATTACAATTTGAAGTTTTTTCCTGGACATCGATGCAAGAAGTTATTTTTAATTCAAGCTTGTTACGAAGATGATGGAGATGCTTTTATGGATGATGAGGATGCAATTCTAGAGTACTTCAATATGGTTCCTGAGATTCCTGGGATTTCTTTACATGCTTACTCTAACGCATAAGCACCAGAAACTATACGGGTAAAAGGTTTCTTTGGACAATCAAATACAATTATTTTGGTGGATTCAGAGCACCCATAGTTTTATAATTGTCAATTTTGCTAGAAGAGTTGGTTTGCAGCTTGAGAAGGAAGGGAAACTACAGGTGGTAGTGGCCTGATGTGACAAACTCTCCAATCAAGTTAGATGTAACAATGTAAAATTATGCTTGCAAGGTGTTTCTGTTTTTGTGGATTTTTTTTTTCTTTAATTTGAAGGACATGATATTGTTTTAGGAATACAGTGGTTACGCACTTTGGGCCAATATTTTTGTAATTTCACTTAGCTGCAGATGAGTTTTAAAATTGCAAATCAGGAAGTGATGCTTCAAGGTGAGTCTATACCAGTTGACAAGTTGATTGGGGATTTGAAGGTCTAACGTGAAGTAAGAAAATGTAAAGGGGAGTGTTGCTCAAATTAAACGCCGATGAGACCTCTTTACCCAAGCCTAACACTAGACGTCACTTTTCACATTTGCAGAAGCTTTTGGAAGTCTTTAAAGATATATTTGTTCAGCTTAAAAGCTTACCACCTTCACGTGCCCAAGATCACAAAATTCCCTTGATGAATGAAAGTGAGCCCGTTTGTGTCAAGCCATATCGTTACCCACATTTTCAGAAGACATAAATAGAAAAATTGGTGAAGGAAATATTATCATCAGGTGTGATTAAACCCACAGAAAACCCTTACTCATCACTGGTTATCATAGTTAAAAAGCTTGATGGAACATGGCATATGTGCGCTGACTATCGAGCTCTTAACAGATCACAATCAAGGATAAATTTTCGATTCCAATAATTGATTAATTACTGGATGAACTAAGTGGAACATGAATTTTTTCAAAGCTTAATCTCCGAAGCCGATAAGGAAAATTCTCTTAAATTAATAAAGTGATTTTGAGTTTAACATATCTTACTATATTTATAGTTTAATTATTATAATTGTCAAAAGTAAATAATAGTAAGGTCAAAAAACTATGAGAAAAGAAGAATTGTTCCTACATATGGAAATGTATGAGGTAGACACAATTCTTTAGTTAGTCTTGAATATTATTCACAACTTAAGATAAAGGTTGCTCACATTACCTTGTTAAAGTTGTAGATTTTTTTACAAGCATTTGAGTTGGATCAAATGTATTATGATGAATCTAAAATCATCAAAGTGTGGTGTCTTTAGGCAAAAGAATCTAGTGCACTGGGAGCATTAAATAAGATTACAGTGAGATACTTTATCTAGAACCGTCAATGGATAAAAGTTTTCACTTGAGGACAATTAGAGAGTCTATCTCAATACTAAGATAAATGATGGACTTATGGTTGCAAGTGTTATCATTTGAGCTATCAATGATTACGATTATATAGCATAGTCTATCCTCTATAGTTTGGTGATATTCATTTGTTAATCGATAGAGGACTTCATTTATAGATATGGACATCGTAGCTCCATTTATTAAATGTAAGTAGAATATCATCATATGGGTCCATTTATTAAAGGAGACAAAAAAATTAACCAAGATCAATGGGAAGTGTTTCCTTCGTGGTGAAAAGGGACATTGGAAAAAAAATTGCCCAAAGTCTCAAGACAAGAAGGAAGAAGGTAATATTAATTATCTTGAATCATGTTTTTTGGGGGATTCTATGGATTCTTGGATCATAGACTCCAGAGCCACTAATCATGTTTGTTTTTCCTTACAGGGATTCAAGGAAAAGAGAGACTTAATGAGAACGAATTCAACTTGCGTTTAGAAAATGGAGCGTTGGTGTCTGCTAGTTCAGTGGGAGATATTAGAATCAGTTTAGATTCTTATAGGCATTTAGATTTAATAGACGTTTATTATGTACCTCGATTCAAGAGGAAATTAATTTCAGTTTCTTGTTTAAATAAATTTGATTATTCGGTTACTTTTAATAAAACTTTTATTATTAGTAAAAATGACAAAATTATTTGCAAAGGTACATTGGAAAACGGTTTATTCAATTTGCATGGAAATATCTCTCACTTGTTAGACACGGAATCAACGGAACCTAATCATAAAATAGTAAAATTATCAAAAGATAAAACCTACCTATGGTATTTGCGCCTAGGTCATATTAACCTTAATAGGATTAAAATATTGGTAAGTGACGGAATTCTAAGTGACTTAAAGGTTGATGATCTACCAACTTGTGAATCTTGTTTGGAAGGTAAAATGACCAAAAGGTTGTTTACGAACAAAGGCACAAGAGCCATTGAATGTTTAGGATTGATACACACTGATGTGTGTGGACCTATGAGCATTCAAGCTAGAGGTGGATGTGAGTACTTCATCACTTTCTTGGATGATCACTCAAGATTTGGCTATGTGTACCTCATGAGACATAAGTCGGATGATTTTGACATGTTCAAAGCATTTAAACCTGAAGTAGAAAATCAGCTTGAGAAATGCATAAAAATCTTGAGGTTTGATCGTGGTGGATAATATCTATCTAGTGAGTTTCAGCAATATCTTACTGATAATGGGATAATTTCTCATTTTTCTGTACCAGGTATACCTCAACAAAATGGGGTGGCAGAAAGGAGAAATAGAACTCTTTTGGACATGGTTAGGTCTATGTTGAGTAATTCAACGCTTTCTAATTCTTTTTGGGGATATTCTTTACAAACTTCTATGTACATTCTAAACGATGTACCATCTAAGTCGGTTCCTAAAATACCGCATGAGTTATGGACCAGGCGAAAGCCTAGTTTAGAACGCTTAAGGATATTTGGATGTCCTGTGCAAGTGTTAAAAGGAACTAGATAAAAAATTGAGTCCCGTTCAGAAACATGCATATTTGTAGGGTATCCAAAAGGAACAAAATAATATTATTTCTATGATCCTTCAGATCTTAAAGTATTAATTTCGACAAATGCTAAATTTCTAGAAGAGGACTATGCGAATAATTTTGTACCTAAAAGTAGAATTGTCCTGAATGAGCTTTCAGGAGATACAATTCTACAAGAGGTTTCACTATCAAGCCCAATTATAAGTTCCGTACCAACACAAGATCAACAATCTACCATACCTCGTCGTAGTAGGAGGGTTAGTAAACAACCTGATGAGAATCAAGAAGCATAACCAAAGGATCCATTGTATATTCCAATTGGGCCAATTACAAGGAGGCAACTGGATCAAAGAAGCATTTAATGATGGGCTGATTATGAGTTGCTGAAATCCAAGTTCGGCCAACATGAAGACCGAATTCAGGCTGAACTTCTAGGGCCTCTATAGAGAGTATCTAAGGTTGGATTGTCTATTATATTATATTTCTGGAAAGCCCAAGACGAGCCTTATAGATGCTATGAAGACTCTGTCCTCTGAAAAAGATCATAACAAGTCCAAATTTGGTCATCTATATTGTTGCATGACAACTTGAATTGAGGAGTCCGAATTTCAACATATTTCCTATATTTTAGGCGACGTATGGTTGAAGGAGAATTCAGTTTCAGCATATTTCCTATTTCAGTATATTCCTTATTTTATTTATTTCCCCAAACAAAGAGTTGATTTGTTTTCCAAATAAAGGGCTGATTTGTTTCCCAAATTCAGCTTTTCAAATAAGGAACAAATCAACTAGTTGCTAGTTTAGTATTTATGTATTTTCTAAATTTGTTTGCATTTATTTTCCTGATTGTAAGGCATTAATTGCCAAATATTTATTCCCTTTTTAGGACTTAGATATTTTAGTATAAAAGGGACCAATTGATGTAATTTTAAAAAAGACTTGAATTGAAATAAAATTGAGAGAATTTTTCTCTTTGGTTCTTCATAGAACTATGAACTTATCAAGGTTCTACCTTGTGGCGTTCAAACCCTGACTTATCACTCACCTTCTTTCTTGTTCTTGAGTGTGACGTCTACAACTTTCTCTCTTACCGTTAATTCTTATCTCCATATAGATAACAGGTCGCGGTCCGATATTGTTCTTGTTTACAAAATTGAAATTAGAAAATGATCCTTTGTTACCATATATTGGTTTCGGGTCTTACTGTTCTTGGTGAGGTTCATATCAGTTGGTATCAGAGCTTAGGCTTTTAAAATCAGGTTTAATCTATCCTTGTTCTTCTTCGTCTATTTTTTTTTCTGTTTGATCTAAAAAAAAATCAGATCCATTACAAAAACAAAAAGTTTTATCAGATCCGTTATAAAAAAAAGTTTTATCATATTTGTTATATATTAAAAAAAAGATCAAAAAAAAAAAGATCCTGAAAAAAAAAAATTACATTTTTTTTAGGTTGTGTATTTGAACTTATTTCATTTTTTTATTCCTTTTCTTGATTCCTTGTGTTGATATTAAAAAAAAACATTCAATAGAATCACGTATTTGTTATTCTTGTTCTATATTATTTATTTTTTATTTATTTTATTATTTTTTGTTTTTTTGATTTTTTTTGTTACATCTTATTTCTTAAACTTCTTGTGATGGTGTCATTTAAGTCAAAAAAAAACTGAAAGAGTGAAAAAAAAGCAAGAGAGTGTGAGCTTATCAGAGGGTTAAAGCCAAAAGATTGAGTGAAACACGAGTGTGAGTGCCACCATCTTTGAGGGTAAACACGTGAGGGAGTGTGTTTGAAAGGCTTACTTGCTTTCTTTGTTTTGCAGGATTAAAATATGTCCCATGATAAGAGTAAAGACTTATCCGACGATGCACCAGAAACGGTAGACCTCAATTTTTTATATAAAGCCATACAAAAAAGCATGGAGCGGATGGAGATTAAGTTTGATGAGGTGCATGATAGGATAGATAAAGTGGAGTCTAGTTCGCAAAGGGAGCAACCATTTAGGGCACCTAAGGTGGAACGAAGAGAAAGAAACCCACATAGGAATGACTATGAAGATGATTATGGGATTGACCTAGAGGAGAATGATCGCATGTCTAATATGGGTACGGGCAGATTTCGACTTGGAATGGGAGGTAAAGGAATTAGGTATGGGAATAGAGAAGATAGGTATGGAGAGCATTTGGTGGCAAGAAGAGCTCTTACTGATCAAGCCAAGGAAGATGATGAAGTACAACGTGACAATATTTTTCACACTCGCTGCCGTGTTAATGATAAGGTATGTAGCATGATTATTGATGGGGGGAGTTTTACAAATATGGCTAGCACTAGTTTTGTGGAGAAACGGAATTTGGCCACTTTAAAGCACCCAAAACCTTATAAGCTACAATACGATAGTGGGGAAATCAAGGTGACTAAACAGGTGTTGATGTCGTTTTCAATTGGAAAATATGAAGATGAAGTCCTTTGTGACATGGTACCAATGAATGCGGGCCATATCCTTTTGGGGAGACCATGGCAATTTGATAGGCATGTGACGCATGATGGGTATACCAATAGATGCTCCTTTGTACTAAATAAAAAGTCAATCACTCTTGTACCTTTAACCCCAAGACAAGTATATGAAGATCAAGTGAGGCTTAAAAAAGAGAGAGATGTAAAAAAGGAGTGTGAGAGTTCAAAAGAAAGAGAGACAAAGCAAAGAGAGTTCGAAACAGCAAAAAATGACACAAAAGGTGAAAAAGAAAAAGTGGCTGATGAGAAAAAAAAAAGAAATCAAGTGAGTTTTTATGCAAGAGAGAGTGAGATAAAAAAGGATTTGTTTTCAAATCAGCCAATGATTGTACTTTTGTACAAAGAGTCATGTGTTAGGACTAATGGAATTAACCCTTCCTTGCCTAGTTTTATTGTTTCTAAATTGCAAGGCTTTGATGAAGTGTCGCAGGCTATCAACAATATTATGGTGAAGATTCGAGGAAGAATCCTTTTGAAGAGAGGAGGAATGATGAGAATCAAGAAGCATCACCAAAGGATCCATTGTATATTTCAATTGGGCCAATTACAAAAAGGCAACTGGATCAAAGAAGCATTTAATGATGGGCAGATTATGAGTTGCTGAAATCCAAGTTCGGCCAACATGAAGACCAAATCCGGGCTGAACTTATAGGGCCTCTATAGAGAGTATCTGAGGTCGGATTGTCTATTATATTATATTTCCGGAAAGCCCAAGACGAGCCCTATAGATACTATGAAGACTCTATCCTCTGAAAAAGATCATAACCAGTCCAAATTCGGCCATCTATATTGTTGTACGAAAACTTGAATTGAGGAGTCCGAATTTCAACATATTTCCTATATTTTGGGCGACGTATGGTTGGAGGAGAATTCAATTTCAGCATATTCCTTATTTTATTTATTTCCCCAAACAAAGAGTTGATTTGTTTTTCAAATAAAGGGCTGATTTGTTTCCCAAATTCAGCTTTCCAAATAAGGAACAAATCAACTAGTTGTTAGTTTAGTATTTATTTATTTTCTAAATTTGTTTGCATTTATTTTCCTGATTGTAAGGCATTAATCGCCAAATATTTTTTCCTTTTTTAGGAATTAGATATTTTAGTATAAAAGGGACCAATTGATGTAATTTTAAAAAAGACTTGAATTGAAATAAAATTGAGAGAATTTTTCTCTTTGGTTCTTCATAGAACTATGAACTTATCAAGGTTCTACCTTGTGGCGTTCAAACCCTAACTTATCACTCACCTTCTTTCTCGTTCTTGTGTGTGGCGTCTACAACATTCTTGATACCATTGGTTCTTATCTGCATATAGATAACAGGTCGCGGTCCGATATTGTTCTTGTTTACAAACTTGAAATTAGAAAACGATCATTCGTTACCATATATTGGTTCCGGGTCTCACTGTTCTTGGTGAGGTTCATATCACAACCCGACAGATACATCGGTATAGGAGAATCTGTAGAGAATATTCTGGACGACGATGATCTCTATACGTACAAGGAAGCAATGGAAGCTGTTGACTGTCGTCATTGGCAAAAGGCAATGCAATCCGAAATTGAATATATGTTAAAAAACAAAGTATGGTCTCTTGTAGACTTGCCTAAAGGGATAAAACCCATCGGGTACAATTGGGTACACAAGAGGAAAAGAGGAATGGATGGAAAGGTGGAAAACCTTAAAGCGAGATTGGTAGCTAAAGGTTATACACAGAAGGAAGGTATTGATTATGAAGAAACCTTCTCTCCTGTGTGCATGCTTGAATCCATTCGGATACTATAATCCATTGCAGCATCTCTAGACCTAGATATTTGGCAAATGGACATCAATACAGCTTTCCTTAGTCAAAATCTTGATGAAAGCATCTAGATGATGCAACCAGAAGGATTCATTGAAAAAGGCCAAGAGGAAATGGTATGCAAGTTGCAAATATCCATATATGGATTGAAGCAAGTTCCAGATTCTGGAACATAAGGTTCGATCAAGCTGTGAAAAGTTTTGGATTTATTCAAAACCTTGATAAACCTTGTGTATACAAAAGGATTAAAGGCAACAAGTTAGTTTTTCTAGTTCTTTACGTTGATGATATACTACTTATTGGAAACAATGTAGGTGTATTGATATCAATAAAAGAATGGTTAGCAAAATAATTAGATATGAAGGACTTAAGAGAAGCAAGTTATATTCTTGGTATACGAGTCTTAAGGGATAGAAAGAATAGAACGATTGCATTATCTCAAGCTTCATACATAGATAAAATCTTGTCTAGGTTTTCCATGCAAGATTCCAAGAAAGGTGTGATACCTTTCGGGCATGGAATCAAACTTTCTAAGGAACAAGTTCCAAAGAATGAGCATGAAGAGCAATTCATGAGTAGGGTTCCATATGCATCGATAGTTGGAAGTCTCAAGTATGCAATGTTCTGTACAAGACCAGATATTTGTTTTGTTGTGGGCATAGTTAGCAGGTTTCAATCGAAACCATGTCCTGATCACTGGACGGCTATCAAGCAAATTTTCAAGTATCTTAGAAGAACAAGAGATTATATGCTTGTATACTCTATAGGGGATTTGAGTCACGTTGTGTATACAGATTCTTATTTTCAGTCAAATTCTGACTCCAGGAGATCATCATCAGGATCTGTGTTTATGGGCAGTCATATGGAGGAGTATCTAGCAATCTTGTATTGCCGATTCCACCATGGAAGCCAAGTATGTTGCAGCATGCGAGGCTGCTAAAGAGGGTATCTGGCTCCGCCAATTCTTTATTGACTTAGAAGTGGTTCCTGATCCGAATAAGCAGATCACTATCTATTGTGACAATTGTGGAGCAGTGGTTAATTCGAGAAAAACCAAGAAGTCATAAGAGAGGGAAACGCATTGAAAGAAAGTATCACCTTCTAAGGGAAATTGTGCATAGGGGTGACGTGCCGATTACCAAGATCGTGTCGGCAGATACTCTAGCGGATACCTTTACAAAGGCTCTTCCACAAAAGAGTTTTGATGGGCATCTAGAGAACTAGGGATGAGAGATATGACACATTTGCTATAGAGCAAATAAGAGATTGTTGGGATTATGCTCGATAGTAGGAGTATAATAATGTATTTGACAATCTTTTCATATTAATAAAGTGATTTCTAGTTTGACAAATCTTATAGCATTTATAGTTTAACTATTATAATTGTCAAAAGTAAATTGTCATAAGGTCAAAAGACTATAAGAAAGGAAGAATTGTTCATACATCTAGATATGTATGAGGTAGACACAATTTTTTAGTTAGTCTTGAATAATATTCACAACTTTATATAATGGTTGGACGCCTTTATCTTGTTAAAGTTGTAGATTTTTTTACCAACATTTGAGTGAGATCAAATATGTTATAATGAGTCTAAAATCGTTAAAGTGTGGTGTCTTTGGACAAAAGAATATAATGCACCGGGTGCATTGAATTGGATCACAATGAAATACTTTATCTAGAACCGTCAATGGATAAAAGTTTTCATTTGAAGACAATTGGAGAGTCTATCTCAATCCTAAGATAAATGATGGACTTATGGTTGCAAGTGTTATCATTTGAGTTGTCAATGAGTACGATTATATAGCATAGTCTATCCTCGATAGTTTAAAGGTATTCGTTTGTTAATCGATAGATGACTTCAATTATAGATATAGACATCGTGGCTCCATTTATTAAATGAGAGTAGAATTCTATCATATGGATATTTTGAGGTATTGGATATTAAATCTTAAAGTTAAGTTTTCAATAGCATCTATTGAAACATGGCTTCTGGACAAGTCAAAATATCCAAGTTCAAAATGTGGTCATATGAGTAAAAATGGTAACTTGGAGAGTTATAGGCGGTCTATGAGCTCTTGGCGATTACTGGTATTCTTCACGAGGATACACCATCTCCGTTAAGATTGTCTAGGGTATGAGTGAGAAATATTAACTTATTCTATCTTGATTTAAGAGTTCAATTTTAGTTCTTTAGTGGAATGAACTAAAATTAATAGATCGGACCTAAGTGAATCATTTGTTAATTGTGATTGGGTTGTGTCTATTGGAGCTTAAATTTAGATAGCCCGCCAAGTTCCCCAATCCACACGAACTTGAATGGATCACTTGATATATTCTACTGATCCAATTTAGGGATCCATCTAGAATTGTATTAAGGCATGTGGACTTTTTGTTAAGATACAATGGATTTAATAAAATACGAAAAATAATATATTGGCTCATATATATGTGTTGGGCGGCAAGGCTATATGAAATAGCTTAATATATTGTTTTTTATTTTATTATTTAATTAAATGGAAATTAATTAATTTGTTGATTAATTATTTATTTAATTAATAGTCAAAATCGTTTTTCTAGTAGGAGTTGGTCTCCTAATATTATACTATTGTTGGTAGTATAATTAATATTAAAGACTATATTTAATAAGTAGATAAATAAAAGGAATTATTTATCTAGACAAATTAAGAAATCTTTAATATTGTTACAAATACACTATTTAGTTGGATTAGGAGTCTTGGTGTAGAGTAAAATTCTTCTTTGAAAATGATTCTTAACCACCAAGTAAATTTATCTAAGGAAAGAATTCTTAACAACCAAGTAAGTCCTTCTTAGGAAAGAATTTGAAATCCTAATATATTTCCACTATATATATAAGTAAAATTTCGGCCAGCCATAAGAATTGAACTTTGTGAGAAATTTCGGCAAGCCCTAGTATTTTTTAGAGAAGATTTCGGCTACCATAGAATTTTGAGGGAGAAAAATCTGTTTTTGCTCTAGACAAAATTCGATCAACTCTAAGAAATAGTGTGAAATTCGGTAAAGAAGAAAAGGAAGAAAGAATGTTTAGTTTTCGATATTACAATAGTAGTCTTTACATTAAAAGGTTTTGTGTACAATATCGAATCAAGGTTCACGCGAGTTGCAATCAAATTGATTGATAATTCACAAGTGACCTAATGTTCTTTGTTTTCTTCTTGGAGGATTATTGTAACTAACAAAGAGAAGGATTTTGTTTGTTTCCATCCTCATGTATACAATTTAAAAAAAGGGAGCTCACACTCCTAGGTGATTCACGTTCGTGATTGAACTATAAGATCTTGTGGATTTAATTTGACACTAGTTCAATCGTTACGAGAAAATGGTACGACTCTTTTTATATACATAAATTAATCTAGGGTTAAGGTTCTTGTTATTTAAAAGAGGAAAAAAAATATTTATACCGAAACCCTAATTTCTATTTTTCATGTTTCCATTGCGCGATTTTCCCTACAGGAGGAGAGCGTGTGTCCAACTTCCTCTCTTAGAATTTTTCCAATCGACTCTCAAATTCACTGCCCATGGTGCATGGTGGTGTGGACGGCTCACTGGGCTTCATTTTTGTTGATCCTAACCCCTACTTCTATGCCAAGGACTTAGATCTTCCTATCATTTGTAAGAAATAACACAGAAGAGTGATGAATGCATTCCAGATATAAGCAAGTGAAAATACAAAGTGGAAATGAATCAGGTAAGAAACAAATAAATTGCATGTAGCATACAGGTAGCTTACGGGTGGGGACCCATGCATTTGCCCCGTATTCGAGTGAACTACCGTGCACAGATTTTACACAACATTCCAAAACATTAATTCAAACATACATGATACACCCATGTAGAATATCACACAAATTCACTCATGAACCTATTTCTGCATCAATTACACCATGATTCATCATTCAATTAATCAAATAATTCAATCACAACATTATAAACCCTAGAATTTCTAAATCGATCATAATCATGGTAATTTCTACTTTGATTCAATTCTAATGGCAAAAACATGCTTCATTGATCAGACCCCACTACATTCATCAAGAATTAAACACAATATTAGGTACAAATTCGTGAGTTCATGCATGTCATAGAATGTTTAGGTAGAGAGATTGAAAGAGGTCAAGATTAAATCTAATAAAACAAGATAGAGGGTTAGGATTCATACCTTTTGAACTTGAATTGATCACGTGGAGAGCAAGATTACCTTTTGAAGAATGTAAAGAGGGAATGTAGGAGAAAATTTGTTGTTTAATTCTTGCCAGGGCTCACTTTGATAAAGACAGCATATAAATATATATATATCACGCTGCAGTGTGCGGGTATTCAACTTGATGTGGGCGGGTGTGCCCCATGCATATACTTTCACAATCTCTTCTTGGCAGAATTTTTTACCTCGATGTGAGGTTAGAGAGTAGGTGAAAAGTTCCCTAAGAACATGTGTGTCTATAACCAAGAAGGAGGTGAATAGGTTTTAATCAAGTCAATTATCAATTTTTCTTTATTAGTCAATATTCAAAATTCACCCAATAAAACAAACATACAACATCAAGTGTAAAGTGTGGAAATATAAACAACACAAGATGTATACGTGGAAACCCTCCAAATGGAAAAAACCACGGGCTGTTAAGTGCGCCACATTCGGTCACAGAAATCCACTATATGAATAAAAGGTTACACCCTCAAGTGATACTCTGACTCTCACTCTCGACAACCTCAGGCTATGGACACCACCACTTACCACTCTTTGTTTAATCCCTAGTGATATCCCCTGATCCACTACTCTTGGCGTGAGCACCTCCTACTCTACCCCTCGGGCCTTTTACAGTGGATACCCGACCAATTGCTTGCCAACCTACCCTTGGTTGCAATGCTTCTCTTGCTTGTGCAACTTCACACCGAAGCCACAAGACTTTGACTCAATGAAGAGTATATGGTCTAAGTGTATATATGACACTATGCTCAAATGCAATTATGTGTAAGACCAAACACAAAATGCTTAACTAGATGTAGATAATGCAATTAAACATCCTAGTTATCAAACATCGCCTACATGCCCATACCAAGGACTCAAATAGATGTGTAGATAAAATCTAACAACCTAATTGTTAATAAAAGTCCAACGAACACAAGTTGTCACAACAAAGAATCAATGGCAATTTTGCAATCAAGAAATGCAATCAATGAGGCATACACATAAATGTTCATAAACTAGACTAGATGCACAAAGTCAACTTAATCATCAATTATGTATACATGAACATTCATGGATAAGCTATTTAGGCATAAATGACCTAATAATGCAAGCTATCTTAATACAAACCCAAACATGTCATAATTTCAATAAATATGCAATTAATATGAAGAAATGTTAAGTTAAGCAATAAATGACATGTCTTGGTAAGCTAGAACAATAAATGAACAACAATGGTGGTTCTACTTACCAATCAATGAAAACTCATCCTTGAAATGATGCTTGAATGCAAGATGAAGATGAGTTTGGGGTTTGGAGAGTCAAATAACAAAGCTTGAAGCTTTCTCTCTCTAATGGAGGTTCTCTCACTCTAAAGATGGGTTCTTTGAGCTCTAAGAAGGCAAGGAAGAAGAAGAGAACATATATAGAGAAGCCCTACACAAAACGGCATCGTTTTGGACTTGGGAGACAAAGTCTCGCATGACCGTTGTGAGTGCCACGGCCTAGACAAGTGTCTAGACCGCAGTCTATGCAGCATGGCACGGCTAAACATTACCGCTGCCTAGGTCACTGCCTAGGCATGGCACCAACAGCGGTCTAGGCGGCGGTACACGCCAGACAGCACAACAGCAGCTTCGAGGACCTAAAACATGACCAAACGACATCCAAAATTTCCATATAATATACCGTTGGAAAGGTATGGAAGTCTACTTTCTACTCCAATTTACAAAACATGATTTGGATATCTTTAGAAAATATATGGTCATTTTAGCGACCAAAGGTCAGAAACGGACAACAACATATATGCCCTGTTTTTGTGGTCACTTTGGAGATTTCAAAACCAATCCAAACGGTCATAAAATATTACGAATAATATACCGTTGGAAAGGTATGGGTGTCTAGTGTGTATAGAAATTTTCAAAACTCATTTTTAATCATTTTAAAAAGAGATATGGTCATAAGACCATACAAATATCAGTTTTGAAAAACATTAAATCATTGAAATACACTCTTTTGAAACTAGAGACCTTACTCCATATAACCAAACCAAGAGAAGAATGAGACCTTCTCATATGGTCACTCAACGTGCTAAAACAAGTGCACCATATATACAATACAAACACAAATGAAGTGCAAGTGTGATTGTGAAGAGATGAACACATATAAACAATATCAACATAAATGCAAGATCAACAAGGCATGCATGAGGTGTTAAACTCTTCAAGAGGCAGAGTCAAGTGAATATATCTTTTTCTCTTAAAGTCATGGAGATGCTTGGAAGCTTGCCAATGAGGACCTAAGCTACCCATTACACAATCATCCTCAATATGGTATGGTTTGTCATGAAATAAGCCAATCATAAAATTGAGGTCCTTACAATCTCCCCCTTTGGCTATTTCATGACAAAAAATAATCTAGTTATTGTTCATGAGAGTCCATTCTACGTTACAAAAAGAGATACCTAAGAATCTAAGTCTTCAAGGTCTTCAATCTCTTTGTAGATCACCATAATTACACACAATAGCAAGAAAGCACTTTCCAAGAACAAGTGCATATGAGGTGAACAAACATAAAAAGTAATTACACTCAATAAAGCAATATAAACAAATGCATGTGCAATGCTCCCCCTAAATTCATGATCTCTCCCCAAAGCATAACCAACGTTCCCCCTATATTTCTCAAGACTTCTCCCCCTTTTTGTCATGAGATAGGCAAATGAGCTCCCCATATCGGGTTGCTTTAGCAAAGAGAGCTATTCGCACAAGAACATTGCATAATCATATAAACAAACTTTATGCAACTTAAATAATTGAGAGATATTCAAGGAGTTTGTTTTAAAGAAAAAATGTGTGACAAGGATGCTTTGCAAGCAAGACATGTTGCATTCAAATCCAAAACAAATGGTATTTGGCAAAGCAAACATCAAAAGGGTTTTCAAAAGAATTCAAACCAATTTGTACCCTTTTGTCATATGCAAACAAGATATAGTTTCCAAAAATTTGAAAATAAAGCAACTATATCAATCCTTAAAGGCAAACCAAGATATGAGTGACTATTGCACCCTTTTTGATTTTTTCGGATAATTATCCGTATGATAGTAGTCTTGTTTCACCATTAAGAAAAGAGAGAAGACTAATTTGGATATAAAATCCTTATTAATTGCATGGATACAGGATCCTTATCGGTCTGTCCTCTCATTTGCACTCACACATATTTGCATTAAAGCAATCAAACTCAATTCATGCATATCATTTTAAAGCATGTCATTATAAAGCAAGTTCACGCTTTCCTAAAAAAACTTTTAGATAGAGAGAGATGTTCCTCCTTCTCTCTAGAATTCTTTACTGCCTTTTTCTAATCCCAGTCCATTTTCATGGTGGATTCTTCTCTATCCATGGCTTTCTCACCTAAACACTCATCTCTTCCATGCTTAGGTTCCATCAACCCTTCTTCCCCTTTCATGAATCCCTCTCCTAAACATCCATCTCTTCCTTGCCTTGGTTCTAAAAGGCTTTCTACCCCCAACTCTTTGGTCCTCCCACCCGGTTCTACCATGGAAAATCCACCATTCCCGGATGCACCTTCTTCTTCTATTTCTAGTGTACTGCCTCTCTTCCCTTTCTTGCAAAATTCCTCTCCCACCACATAGTTTCTTTAGCTGGAGTTTCTTCCATTTTAAAAGCTAATGACTCTTTTGAGTACAGTAATAGGTCTTCCAAAAGAGGGCATTGTTCTAGCATACCCAAGCTCGTTTTAAATAATGCTATCAACCATGCAAGAACTGGCCATAGTACTCTCAATAAAGCTGTTGTTGCTGAAGGTAAAGGGGTCCTATCTAGCAGCCCACAAACCTCAACTATTGTAGCCAATTTAGGCAACAATGGAGGTTTTGAAGATTCAAGTTGTGTTGCACATCTCAAGAACGAGTTGGGGAAGATAAAAGGGACCATGGATCAATGTAATAGGTCTGAAAAGCCTGCCCTTGATGTCCGTAGACCTGTCCAGCTACACAAGGTTCCTTTTTCCTCTTTTGGTATGGTTGAAAAGCCTGCCTCTAAAGGAGAAGCTTGTCCCTCTGTATTTGTTGAAGGTCAAAAGATCCAGCTAGAAGAGGTCTCCTCTTTAAGAAATTCTGTGCTGCCCCATAATAAAGGTATTTCTATCACTACTCCTTTGGTGACTAAAGATGCTAGCAATGCTATAGGGCAATTGCCTTCTACAATTTCTGAAAAGACCCCTATTTCTTATAGTAATGTGCTGAAAGGTGCTCATCATGATCCACTTATGGATCGCCCCCTAGTAGGCCTATGAATCTTAAATACTACCAGCCCTTTCATAGTGGAAATAAGAAGTGTCTCCCATCCCTTAGAGGTTGCAGAGAATAGCTCTAAAGCTTGGAAGAACTATTTGGTGGGTGATTTTATTGAGAAAACGCTCCCATTTTCTCTAGTTAACAACATAGCCATGCGTATTTGGGGCAATCATGGCCTGCTGGAAGTTCTAGCTAACGATAAGGGGTTCTACTTCTTTAAGTTCTCGGATGATGAAGCTTGCTCTAATGTGTTAGAGGCTGGACTTTGGTTATTTGCAGGAAGGATGGTGATCCTAAAAAAATGGCAGCCTAGGCTCAATCTATCTAAAGATTCCTACTCTAAAATTCCGGTTTGGGTTAAGCTCTTCAACATTCCCTATGAATACTGGAATGAAGAAGGGCTGAGCCATATTGCTAGTACGGTTGGTAATCCCCTCTATGCTGATGGCCTAACTGAATCCATGAAGAGAATTTCCTTTGCTAGGTTTGTATTGAAATTGATGCCTCTTGTGACCTTGTTTATTCCTTTGACCTATTTATGGGTAATAGTTCAAACCCTAAGCTTAGAGAAAACGTGGAAATCTTGGTGGAATACCAATGGAAACCAAAACTTTGTGCTGAATGCAAGTCTTTTGGCAACTCTATTACTAATTGCCTTAAGCTTAAGCCTCTATTTTCCCCATCTGAAAATGTTTGTGATCCTAAGCTTAAACAAGAATGATAGAAAGTCAATAAACGAGATGCTCCCATGGGTTGCTCTTCCCAAGCATGCATGGAACCTCCTCTGTTTGGCTCCTTGAAAGATGATGAAGTTATTTCCACTTGTAGTACTGAAAATGAGCCTTCTTTGTGTCCTACCTACCTACCTAACCATGATCAATGCCAAGACCTCTCTATGGAAAGAGTTGTTGATACCTCCAACAAGTTTGCAACTCTTGTAGAGGATAGTGATACCCGCAATGACCAATGCAATGATGTTGATCCTCTTTATATGGCCTCTCCGGACCAGTGCAATGACCACTGCACTGATGTTGATTCTCCTACTACGGCCTCTCCAGACCACTCCCTATGGCAATCAAAAATAAAAAACATTGATGGGGTCATTATTAAAGGGCTCTCCAGCCCCACGGTATCCTCTAGCAAGAAGAAGAAGAAGAAGAAACAGACTGCTAAAAAAGGCAAGGTTAATAGCTTGCAAGCTAAGGAAACGCCTTTTCAACCTCTTGATGATTAATCTAGCATGTTGGAACACTAGGGGTCTGAATTCCACCCCTAAACAATCAGAAGTTAGGAATTGTTACTTGACCATAACATCGGTCTAGTTTGTTTAATTGAGACTAGAGTGAGAATCAATAAGAAAACTCTTGTTGCCAATTCAGTTTTCAAAGATTGGGATATGATAGATAATTATTCTAGTCATGGCCTTGGAAGAATTTGGGTTGGTTGGGATCCTAGAATTCTCAATATCACTAAAATTAGTGAAACCGATCAGATCATCCATTGTAATGCTTGTATTTTGGACACCAATGACCAATTTCGAATCACCTTTGTTTATGGCTCTAATGATGATAGATTAAGGAAGGCACTTTGGCAAAGTATGTGTTTAAGTCAGCATGGTTCTCCTTGGATTGTGCTTGGGGATTTCAATATCTCTAGGAGTGTGGGTGAGTCAATTGGGGGCTGCTCCAGAATTTCAGGTGCTATGGAGGAGTTCAATGACTGTCTTCAAGCTTCGGAGCTAAATGATCTTCGTTTTTTGGATTTTCTTCATACTTGGTGCAAGAAGAGAAGTAACAGTTGTATCTCTAAGAAATTGGATAGAGTCCTTATTAACAATGATTGGCTTGTCAAGTTTGAGAATTCTGAAAAGATTTTCCTTCCCCCTAGCATTTCGGATCAATGTCCCTCCTTGGTTAAGCTTGGGTTGCAAGGTATTAAGAAAAATCACCCTTTCAAAATTTTCAACTTTCTAACGGATAGAGCAGATTTCCTCTCCTTGGTTGAAAGGTGTTGGCGGGAGCAAGTTCATGGCACCATGCAGTACAAGCTTTGTTCTAAGCTTCGAAATCTGAAGAAGGTTCTTAAGACCTTTAACAATGACAAGGTGGGCAACTTGACAATTAAATCGATTGAAGCCAAAGCGGCCCTTGATGATTGTCAACGCCTTCTTGATTAGCAGTCCTTTGATTCTAACCATAGAAATCAGGAAAAGGACCTTATAAGCTATTATACTTCGACACTTCAGGCTGAAGAGGATCTTCTACGGCAAAAATCTAGAATCCAATGGCTTAAGGCTGGTGATCGCTCCTTTTATTTCTTCAAAGCCTTCAATGGTAGACGCAATAGATGCAAGATCCGCTCTATTACTGGTGTTGATGGCTCATTGATTGAAGGTGACATTCCGGTCAAGAATGAAGTTATCCATCATTTTCAAAATATTCTTGGTTGCTCTATGCCCGTTAGACATGGTATTGGTACTTTGAGCAATATTATTGATAATGTCATCTCTAATGATCACGCTGATTCAATAGATAGAGATGTCACTAATGATGAGATTCGAGAGGTTTGCTTCTCTCTCCACCCTAACAAGGCTCCTGGTCCGGATGGCTTCAACGTTCATTTTTTCAAGAATACTTGGGACATTGTTGGTAAAGATATGATTAATGCTATCCAAGAATTCTTTAGGTCTGGTCATCTTCTCAAAGAGCTAAATACTACGATTCTGGCATTGGTCCCTAAAATCCCAAACTCTTCTACGATGAAAGACTTTAGACCTATATCTTGTTGCAACACTCTCTATAAGATCATTGCCAAGATCATTGCCAATAGGATCAAACCTTGTCTCCTGGATATTATCAGCCCTTCCCAATCGGCTATTGTGGCTGGTAGGAGTATAGGGGACAACATCCTTCTTGCGCAAGAGCTTATGAGGAATTATCATAAGGATATTGGCTGCCCTAGGTTGGCTCTAAAGGTAGATTTGATGAAGGTTTTTGATATGGTGGATTGGGGCTTCTTGCTTGAAACCCTCGCTGCTTTTCACATTCCAATCAACTATCCAGGGTGAAGAATCATCTTCCACTAAACATGACTCAAGAACAAGTAAATCATATTTACCTTTCTTGGACTTCTTCTTTTTTTAGGCTTTTTTAGGTTTGGGCTTACCCTTTTCCTTCCCAACAGACCTCTTCCTCTTTCTATTATTGGAGGATGATAGTTCGGCAACATTTGTCTCACCGGTCTTGCCCTTGTTGTCCTTAGTCAAGGACTCAAAGGTAGTGAGCTCAATGAGCAACTGTGTGAGATTGAACCTTAACTTGTTCATCTCATAGTTGCTCTTAAACTGATCGAAACTCTTCGAAAGAGTCGTCATTATGATGCTCACTTGACTGGGTTCGTCAATGACCCCGTCATTGACTTCTGCCATGTTGAAGTAGGACATCATGCTTAGGACATGTTCCCAAACTGATGTATCTTCCTTCATACGAGTAAGCATAGCGGAACAAACAACTTCGTGTCACTTTTGCTCGGAGGGCTGCACGAACATAGCTTGCAATGACTCCATGATTTCGAATGCTGAAGTCATTGCTTCGTGCTTTGTGACAAGCACGTATGTCATTGAAGCCAACAGATATATTCGGGTCTTCTCATCAGATGAGATCAATCGCTCGTATGTCTCACGAACAGTTCATGTGGTATCGGCAACAGGCTCTGGATGACATTCCTCCGTAAGCACAAACCTGAGGTCTTTTGTGACCAATATTCTATTAATGTTAAGTTTCCACTTATTGTAGTTATCACCAGTTAATTTATCGTTTACGAGAATTTGAAGTAATGTAGAAGACATTATTGCTGAAATAATTAAAACATTCATTCAGTCATTTATTTAAAATAAGTGCAAGTGCTTTGGCATAAATTTAAACATGATGCATAAACATGTTTAACGAACTAGAACTACCCTAAAACTAGTTACTATACCATGACAATCCAACATACAACAAAGAAGTGCCGCCTTATGGTCGGTCAAGTCTTTGAATGTTGGACCGAGACCTTCTCAATCAAATGATATTCTAGAATAACTCTTATTCTATATCATTCAACCATCGTTTATTCAGTCAGGTTTTTAATTAACAAACTTAATCAAATCCTTCGTGAGTGTAACCCACCATTTCAGATCTCACGAGCTTAACTCGTGAATTGTCGTCTTAGGGTCGGTCAATCCCGAAATACCCTAAGAAATCCTATCCGTTAGGAAGTCAATATTGGTATTGACCTTTGTGGAAACCCACCTTAGGGAGAATGAAAGCAAATCCGTCACGAGGCCCCACTCGGTTCTCACGGTGTTGAACTAATGATGGAGACCGCGGGATATTTATGTCATATATCCATCTCCCACTCATTATTTTAAAATTAGGGTTTTTTATTAACCGTTAATGCCCCTAGATTCTACATGATTAAACGACTAATTTTAATCAAGTTATATAGTGCATTAACTAATTAGAAACAAACTTTAATTAACTAATAAATTATTAATAATTTTTAACAATTAAAAATCCAATCTATTAGTGAATAATCTAAGCTTTTGTAAACTATTTACTAAGGTCAGATTATTATGTTAGTGTTTACCAAGTTTTAACTATTAAAACTCTAACACTTTATTCGGTTCATTTATTATTAGGTTATTAATCAAATTAATCCTAATAAAAATAAATGACTCTATTTATCTAACTTATTAAACTCTTTAATAACTAGATTAATATTAATGAGAATTACCAAGTTTTCTAACCATTAAAAAACTAATATCATTATTCATAGCCAATTTATGTATATACCCATTTTAATCACATTAAAAAATACATAAAATATCAGGCTATGATGTATGTATGACATTTCAAATATATTTGTGTAGGCACATCTAATCTAAATGACATACGTATGCATGGCAATGCTTTTATCATCACATAATAAAAAGCATATATGAATTGATCGAGTACAGTCGATTATTTAACCTAAAAAATTGGAATCTAAAATTACAAAAAATTTCCCAAGGCATTCCTTGGTCATCTTATAATTTTCGAGTCTTCCAGTCTCTTCAGGTCACTCTGATTCATCTCATGAATCCTTCTTCATGATTTTTCCAGATCTTCAATATAGGTTACATTTTTTTTTACAATACAGTAACACTAAAAATAATAATAATAATACAACTCATAAACCCTAAATCCACAGTTCCATATAATTAACAATCAATCATGTTTTTGTAAATTAAAAAAATATATATACATACAAAAACAAAATACAGTCAGTTTAAATCATGCCTACACAATCATACATACAGGAGTATCGAAAACAATTTTCTGTTCCGAAAATAAAATTAGCTCTGATACCAATTGTTGGAACCCAGTTCACCGGTTACGCAGCGGAACTAGGCTTTAAATTTTTTATACATATCATATATGTATTTGGGACCAGTGAACTTTGCATCGTAATTATTTTTCGAAACTAATATATACAATATGTATATACAGAAAATTGTAATCAACAAAAATCAGAAGAATATAAAAACGTTTGGAGGCTCCTTCACTTTACGTTATGCTCCTGTTTGAACCACTCGATCTTCCTTGCTATCTCCCGGGACTGGTAACTACGTATGGGCACGTCACGGTCTTAAGAACCTGAATGGAATATGTAGAGAGAATTGAAGAAACACTTTCTTTTATATGTTTCAAAAACACACAAAGCATGAAACAAGATATATATTCATAAAACAAGATACATATAAATATATATCTAAAAAAATATATGAAACATGAAACGCTTTATATATATATTCATATTAACTGCACGTCTACACACAAAACAGCTTTTGTTTTTTTTCTTTTTTCTCGATATACGCACTAAGAAAAAAAAAACTTTCTTCTTTTTGGTGTTTCACCAATCTATCTTTCACGCCTCTGCTTAAAATAGGCAGCAATATATATCTTTCTTTTCAAACCTCTACATGCGCGCATATATTTATATATCTATTAATATAAAAAATATATATATCATATATATCTTCTTGTTTGTATCCTATATAAATATTTATATATGTACATACACCAATTTGTATCCAATGCAATCTCTTCTATTATAATTGATAAATATCTTTTAATTATCATTTTTAAATATATCAAATATATCAAATATAATAAAAGTGATAATAAATATTTTAAATTTAAATTTAAATTCAAATACTTAAATAAATAATTTAGTAAAAATAAAATAATCCTATTATTTTATCTTCACCTAAATCCAAATATCACTAACGTCCTCCAATTAATAGTTAATTAATAATTCATAATTATCAATATAATTAAATTGTTTAATTATTTAATTAATTTAATTATTAAAATTCATTAATTAAATAATCTCATTATTCAATTAATTCTCGAATATATATATATATATATATATATATATATATATATATATATATATATGTCACTTTTGTAACACAATTAATTGGACAATCCAATTAATTAACATTGACCCTTGTTATCTAAATCGATCGGGCTAGCAAGGGGACCTAATGGACCCACAGTATTTTGAGCTCCAATAATCCTCGGAATCATTAATTAAACTCTTTAATTTATATTCCTTGATTATTAACTCCGGTGTTATTCCACTAAAAACCCGAAACTGCACTCTCTCAACTGTAGACGTTTTTACATAGACCGATACAACTCAGTGTCCATCGATATAGCTATTACATATGGTGTGATCCTCCACAGCAGTTCATAATTAGAGCTGGGTCATAATGTCCGTTATACCTCTCTAATTACAGATATCATTTAAGTACCATTGATTCTCGAATGAATAATAAATCCTATTTCCTCACGGGATTAGGAGAGCGCTCATATTGTCCAAGCCCCGAATCAACCCTTAAGGGAACTACCATCTACATCTCACAAGAATGAGTGGATTCCACTATTGTGTACAAACCTTCCCAGCCATAAGCCAAACAGCAATCCCAACATACGGAGCATATTGATCGGGAACTTCATGCGACATCACCCATGGTATATCAAAGACCATGATCTAACCTGAAGGAGTCGATAAGACACTCAGGATTAAGATCACCCACATATAGCCATTATTAGTTGATATATATGAATCTCATCGGTAAACGGATCTTGGTGAGAGATTCATATAGATCATGACCCAGTCCTATATGATCACATCATACAAGATTCCTCCATTCTCATATCTCGTATGAATGATTCAGGATAGAATCACCGTACATTACGGAATGGACCGTAGCTATAGATTAACCACAAATAAAGTACCCAGCTTTATTTGCTATCTATGGACTCTTTAGATTGCACGTCTCTTACTGTATCCATCCGTATATGACACTCATATACACAGTTCGAGATTACATCTGACAATCTTGGATGTTAAGTATATGCACAAGTTATAAAATAAACAACACAACAAGAATGAATTGAACTTTTCTTTTTATTTATTTCATAAATCCATTTACAAATTACATCTTTAGGGCATCAACCCCAACAATCTACCATCCAACCCAGTAGAAGCAAGGCGAGGTTGCCCATACCCTTAAAACACCTTGCAAGCATTCAAAGTCACCAGAAAAAGCCCGATGTAATCGAATCAAGTTCCTTACATTGAAACACGAGCCTGATGTAAGGCTGACAGAGAGCCCTAAGCTCTTTGAGGTCGAAACATCTCTTGACCTTCCCAAAAGCACGCTACCCTATCCACTTGTACAAAGAGTCCTTTAAGGCATCGAGTTCGTCCTATAGTATTGCTCCATTTCACCGAGGGAAGAACCGAATCTATCCAAGCAGGTAGGAGGAAGCTCACAAAGCTCCGTCGCCATTGAAGAATGCCAACATAGTCATCTCAAGCTCCGGAAGTGACCTGGAAATGTCATATCAAGCTCCTGGTACCAAGACCGGAACATAGATGTACCTCGCTATTCAAGACAGCGAACACCATATTTGATGACCTCCATGATGCATCTTTCCAGGGTATCATACAGGATCGTATTCACTCTCCAACGTGCATTAAAACGCTACGTGCGTGCGGGGCAAGTGATTGAATCCAACGAGGAAACAGACTTATCTCCCTCCAAGATATTCTCGAAACCATTATCAAACCAAAGTCAAGGAAATTTAAACAAAATATCTCGCCCGATAAGGAGGGATTTGATTCAGAGATTCATGGCGGGAGAATAACGGGTTTAACCTAATTGGACCATGTACAAATATGCCTACGTATGCATGAAGAAGAAAGTGGTTTTAAGTTTTTTTTTTGGGACGACGCAGAAAAGAGAGCCTAGTCCTTGCCTAAATTCTATCCATAGAACACGGCCACCATTGTTATCTACTTATCGACATGCACGAAGTTTCCACCCCCATTGTACCTAAAAGAGATTAAGAGTTTTGAGTGACCTTTGTATATTATGCTAGATTCAATTTCATTAATAGAACAGTTGAATCTCCTATGTATATATTTTACATTTCCTCTCCATTGTTATACGCATTACAAGGTACCTAAGGTACCACTCCGACCACGACTTTTGAGGTAGCGGTCTCGAGGGTGCTAGCTGAAATTCCTCATCCCGAATGAATTTTCGGTTAACAACTTACTTTGGTACTTTTTAAACATAAGTTACTAAAGTGGCACCCTTTGTGCAACACCAACTCAAAAAAGTGCCATAAACCCTTATTTCCTCATGATAAGTGTAGCATTACCGTTCAAAAATATATATTTTTGAGTCTCAAAGGAAAATCTTAATTCACGAAGAAATCTCACCCTCTTTCCATTAAATCATTTGAGCAATTTAATTTTCATTAATTAACAAGAAGCTATGTATTAATCACTTTTGGAATTTTCTAACCCTAAGTATGGGTATGTGTCTGATACACATGAAATTAATAGAAGCAATTATTATAGGTGAGAACTTAATAAGAGGCAAGGGCTCCATAATAGTCAAAAAAATGTACATCTTAAGGTATTCACACTCAAGTTGGGTTGCACACTGGGGAATTGGGTATGGATATAGGTCCCCCATCCCCATCCCCACTTCTCAGACCTTTCCTTTTTTCCACCCATTTTTTCATTTGGGAAAAATGTGAATGGGGAATTTATAAGGGAGGTATCTCCATCCCCAACTCTAGTTCACCATTTTCCCTCTTTTTCAGTTTTTTCTCGTTTTTCCATTTTTTTCATTTCTCCATATCCCCGTTTGATTGAAAACTACAAATAATAATAAAAACAAACAAACAAACAAACATTCCAATAAAAACATTTAGATTTTAGTTTTGGATTTTGAAGTTAAAAGATATTTAGTTTATATATTTATTTAGTTAGGGTTTCAAGGAATAAAAAAATAAAAATATATATTAACATATATATATAGGATAATGAAAAACATCCAATATTTTTATCCATCATTTATATCTAACTTAACGTTATAGCTAATATGACACTTCATCCGCAATATCATCACACTGCCACATCAGAACATCTCTTAATCTTCTTCAGACCTTGATTTTTAACCCCATTCAATTTGTAAAAAATTGTATATATATATAACAAAAAACAAAACCACTAAGTAAATGAAAAATAAATTATAAATAATAAAGTATTATCTTTGTTTCATCTTTCTTTCTTCGCTTTTCGGCTCATTTTCTAAAACACAAAACAAAACCCTTTATAACCCAAACAACCCATTAATCATCTCAGTTTCAAGAAATGGAAATATGTTCCAAGGAGCAGATCGGTCCTTCTCGAGTAGCAGATGTGCTCCTTGAGAAGATGAGAATACAAATCCACATCAACAATGTCGTTCGGGTTGCAGAAGCTTTGATAAGAACAACTCAAACTTCAAACTCCACTAATTTCCTTTATCTTGATTAAATTTCCCCTAAACTCTATACAAAAATGGTCACACCATCTTCAACAAAGAGCATATATCCATTTCGAATTTTTTTTCATTTGTTTCTTCTTCGATATTTTTTTTTTCATTAGTAATGTTTTTGGGTTGTTTTTGGTTATGTTGAACAGTTATGATATGTGTTTTGGTGGTGTTATTTTTTTTTATTGATTTGGAATTGCAGTAAAATGGAGATTTGTTTCTCCATTAATGGAGATCAACAATGTAAAATGGAGATCTGGATCTCGTTTTTTTAAACAACATCAATTGCAACTTCTTTCTGCAAACCCATATTCACCTCATCAATTGAGCAGAGCTTGTTGGAGAGGGAAACCGGATGACGAGTTGGAGAGGGAAAGCAGTTGAGACGTTTCAATTAGGGATGGCAACGGGTCGGGTTCGGGTGGGTTTTACAAAATCCAAACCCTCACCAGAGAAAATTTTCCTCACCCACTCCCGCCCTCAAACCAGCGTAGGTAAACGGGTTCCCGGACGGGCGCGGACCCACGAGTTATGGCTACACCAATACTCTCACCCGTGAACCCACCAACCAATACGGGTTCGCGGGTGGATGCTTCACCCGCGGGATACCCATAAACCCGTAACCCACAACCTGTAAAGCTGTAAATTTTCACTTGTAATTTCTAAATGGAATCACTAGTTTCATACTCAATTGAATTAAGTTTCCATCTCTAATTCCCTACTTTATACAAAACAATATTAACCATAAAAAGAAAATAACAAAAAATAATTCAAATGATCATAATCTAGGTTCTTAAATGTTAATCCATAAGTAGTTAAGTACATAATCTATAAATTCATAATACATAAGTCCATGAAAATATCAAAAGTACATAGAACACAAATAAATAAAAAGACAAGTTCACAAATCACAACCACACCAAACTTTTTGATCTATCGTCTCATCTCCACTTCCAAGTTTCATAACCAAATTTATCACCAAGTGTTTCACAAATCACTTCCATATTAATTCCTACAATATTAAATTGAAAATATTAGGTATACATTCAATTAAAATCAATAGTTATAAACTCATTAATAACGAAATTATTTTACCTCATCAAACATCATTCATTATCATTTTCTTTCTCAAATGCTTCAAATTTGCTTTCCACTACTGAATCAAATTAGAAGCAAAATATGAGTTTTAAAATATAAAATAAATAATATAACATATTCAATAGACAATATAATATTCATACCATTTAATTGAGTCCATAACCAATCTTGAGTACACATTAATGCCTCTATTGTCTGTGCATGCAACCTACTACGGTGAAGACTCACAAATCTACCGCCAGTGCTAAAAGTTGACTCAGATGCAACCGTAGAGACAGGAATAGCCAAAATATCTCTAGTTATGCATTGCAAAGTAGGATACTTATATGCATTTACATTCCACCACATTAATATTTCAAAATTATCGGCTCTTGGAATGACAGGTTCATCCAAATAATAATCCAACTCCGTCTTCATTTGAGTAGTAACAGAAGGGGCCAAACTAAGAAAATGATCAAATATAGACAAAGAATTTAATCTTGAATGAACCATTGTTTGTTGAGACGATGAAACAATTGTAGGATCCACTTGAGGAATAACTTGAAGCTTTCAACTTTCCCTCATACTCTCTAACTATCCTTAATAAAATATCTTGAGCCTTTTTTATCTCACCAGAAGCTCTGTCTCCATAGATAATAGGAAAGTAACAGTCAATGTTTTTCATCTAAAATCTAGGATCCAAAATTGTTGCCACAACCATTAAACCATGAAACTCACTCCAATAACTATCAAACTTTTGTGCCATGGCTAATGCCATTAGTCTTATTTCTTCAACTGTGGATGTACCCCATTGACTAATGGCATACCTAATGTCACACAAGATTGGTAGATAATTGTTGGCCGTAGGATACTTGGTTCCTGAAAATTGTTCAGTTGCCACAAAAAACACTTCAAGCCTATCACTAATCTCTTTTGCAAACACCCAATCATTCTCAGTTGGCACACATTTAAATTGTGAATCTCTTTGTCTTACACGAGGAAAAACAGTCTTATAAATTAAAGCAGAGCGAATCATTAGAAATGTAGAGTTCCACCTCGTTTTACAATCTATGGCCAACTTTTTAGTGCTCACAATTTCTAATTCACGAACAGTTTCAATAAACTTTTCCTCTCTCTTCGGTGATTTTGTCCAATAAGAGACACTACCCCGAATCCTATCTTTTTTTTTTTGGTAAGTAAATAGTATCATAAAAAGAAAAAGAAAGAACAAATACAAGGGCATAGCCCAAGGAGCAAAGCAAGAGCTAAACAAAGGCTTAAAAAAAAGCTCAACACACGAGTAAACAAAAAGCAAGAGCTAGACAAGGGCTCAAAACATGAACAACAAGAACAAAGCCTAGAATCAATTAGCGTTTACATTCCAATTCAAAGCTATAAGAGGGTGGTCTTTGAGATTAATAGATGATAGCCGGCAGCGAATGGTGTCAATAATGGAGCGTGCAACAACCAAGCTAGTCTGTTTGGTCCCTTCAAAAATATGACAATTACACTCTCTCCAAATGTGATAAATAGCAGCCCCAAGACAAAGCTTCTTAGCCACGATAACAGGGGTGTTTCCTCTCCAATGGGTGGATGCCCAAGCAATAAAATCATTCCAGCAAAGACCAATCCAATGAGTCCCATAATAGTTCATAAGTTGAGTCCAAATGGCTCTACTGAATAAACACTCAAAGAACAGGTGAGCATGAGACTCGAGATGGGAGTTGCAAAGAACACAAGTAGTAACAGCCCTAGGGTCATACTTATGAATGCGGTCTCTGGTGGGGAGCCTACCTCTAACAGCCATCCAAAGTATGAAACTCATTCTCGGAATGTTTTGAGGGAACCAAACCAGCTTGAACCAAGGAACAAGAGGGTGAGGGGCTCTAAGAGAAGCCAATGCAGAAGAGGCTGAGTAAATACCATTGGGAGAAGAGAGCCATCAAATACTATCCTCTATATTGGAGTTAGGATTGTAAGAAGGCATCCGACTTTTAATTTCAACAAGATCAATGGACATAGCAGCTGGCCAATTCCAAGAATCAACAAGAACAATGGCATTAACCGTTGCGTTGAGAGAGAGGTCAGAATCATAAACCACACGGGAGCTCTATTTAGAAAGAAGAGGACCATCCGGATGCCAATTATCAAACCATAAGGAAGTACTAGAACCATTGCCAATGTAGTGCTTAAATAAAGGTCGAGCAATTGGCCGAAGATAGAGGAGTTTCCTCAAATTCCAAGAGCAGGTAGAAGGGGCTTTAACCTCCCAAAGGTTTGAGCCTTTGAGGTGATAGGCTTTGATCCAAGAAGACCAGAGGTTATTCATACCATAAATCAGAATCCAAAGATGCCTAATCATTAGGGCCTTGTTCCAAGAAGAGAGATCCTTGATTCCAAGACCACCCTATTTCTTAGGGAGACAAATATCAGACCAAGAAATTTTTACACCCTTACTATCATCTTTAACCCCTTTCCACAAGAAACTACAGAATTTATGTTCTATAATCTTCAAAATTTTGATAGGAAGACAGACATAACTAGCCCAAAAGACTTGTAAACTCGACAAAACCGATATAATGAGCTGCAAGCGATCCGCATAAGAAAGGATGTGGTTCATCCAAGAGGTAAGTCTGCCCGAAACTTTGTCCACAAGAGGGGAGCAGTCCTGAAGACAAAGTTTAGTAGAGATGATAGGGATACCTAGATAGCGAATGGGGAGAGAACCGACCGTGTAACCAAAGAGGTTAATGAGCTGCTCGTTGGTTGTAGAGGATAAACCCGAAGTAAAAATATTGCTCTTGTCTTGATTAGCAAGGAGGCCTGAAAGCAAAGAGAACTCATCGAAGGCAGCCTTAAGGACTAGAGCTAAAGAAGGGGAGCCATGGCAAAGCATGATAAGATCATTAGCAAAACAGAGGTAGGAGAGCTTTATCTTGTCACACTTCCAATGATACTTGAATCAAGGAGCCATCAACACCAGTAATAGAGCGGATCTTGCATCTATTGCATCTACCATTGATGGCTTTGAAGAAATAAGAGGAGTTGCGGTCACTAGCCTTAAGCCATTGGATTCTAGATTTTTACCTTAGAAGATCCTCTTCAGCTTGAAGTGGTGAAGTATAATAGCTTATAATTTTACCAATTTCTAAGGTTAGAATCAAGGGGCTGCTGATCAAGAAGGTGTTGACAATCATCAAGGGCAGTTTTGGCTTCAATCGATTTAATTGTCAAGTTGCCCACCTTGTCATTGTTAAGGGTCTTAAGAACCTTCTTCAAATTTTGAAGCTTAGAACAAAGCTTGTACTGCATGGTGCCATGAACTTGCTCTCACTAACACCTCTCAACCAAGGGGAGGAAATCTGCTCTATCCGTTAGAAAGTTGAAAATTTTGAAAGGGAGATTTTTCTTAATACCTTGCAACCCAAGCTTAACCATGGAAGGACAATGATCCGAAATGCTAGGGGGAAGAAAATCACTTCAGAATTCTCAAACTTGACAAGCCAATCATTGTTGATAAAAACTCTATCCAATTTCTTAGAGATACAACTGTTGCTTCTCTTGTTGCACCAAGTATGAAGAAAACCTGAAAAACGAAGATCATCAAACTCCGAAGCTTGAAGACAGTCATTGAACTCCTCCATAGCACCCGAAATTCTGGAGCAGCCCCCAATTGACTCACCCAGACTCCTAGAGACATTGAAATCACCAAGCACAATCCAAGGAGAACCATGCTGACTTGAACACATACTTTGCCAAAGAGCCTTCCTTAATCTATCATCATTAGAGCCATAAACAAAGAAGATTCGAAATTGGTCATTGGTGTCCAAAATACAAGCATTACAATGGATGATCTGATCGGTTTCACTAATTTTAGTGATATTGAGAATTCTAGGATCCCAACTAACCCAAATTCTTCCAAGGCCATGACTAGAATAATTATCTGTCATATCCCAATCTTTGAAAACTGAATTGGCAACAAGAGTTATCTTATTGATTCTCACTCTTGTCTCAATTAAACAAACTAGACCGATGTTATGGTCAAGTAACAACTTCCTAACTTCTGATTGTTTAGGGGTGGAATTCAGACCCCTAGTGTTCCAACATGCTAGATTAAACATCAAGAGGTTGAAAAGGTGTTACCTTAGCTTGGGAGCTATTAACCTTGCCTTTCTTAGCAGTCTGTTTCTTCTTCTTCTTCTCGTTAGAGGATACCGTGGGGCTGGAGAGCCCTTTAATAATGACCCCATCAATGTTTTTTATTTTTGATTGCCATAGGGAGTGGTCCGGAGAGGCCGTAGTAGAAGAATCAACATCAGTACAGTGGTCATTGCACTGGTCCGGAGAGGCCATAGAAGGAGGATCGACATCATTGCATTGGTCATTGCGACTATCACTATCCTCTACAAGAGTTGCAAACTTGTTGGAGGTATCAACAACTCCTTCCATAGAGAGGTCTTGGCATTGGTCATGGTTAGGTAGGTAGGTAGGACACAAAGAAGGCTCATTTTCAGTATTACAAGTGGAAATAACTTCATCATCTTTCAAGGAGCCAAACGGAGGAGGTTCCATGCATGCTTGGGAAGAGCAACCCATGGGAGCATCTCGTTTATAGACTCTTTTCCATTATTGTTTAAGCTTAGGAGCACAAGCATTTTCACATGGGGAAAATAGAGGCTTAAGCTTAAGGCAATTAGTAATAGAGTGGCCAAAAGACTTGCATTCAACACAAATTTTTGGTTTCCATTGGTATTCCACCAAGATTTCCACGTTTTCTCCAAGCTTAGGGTTTAAACTATCACCCATAAATAGGTCAAAGGAATCAACAAGGTCACAATAGGCATCAATTTCAATACAAACCCTAGCAAAGGAAATTCTCTTCATGGATTCAGTTAGGCTATCAGCATAGAGGGGCTTACCAACCGTACTAGCAATATGGATCAGTCCTTCTTCATTCCAGTATTCATGAGGAATGTTGAAGAGCTTAACCCAAACTGGAATTTTAGAATAGAAATCTTTAGATAGATTGAGCCTAGGATGCCATTTTTTTAGGATCACCGTCCTTCCTGCAAATAACCAAGGGTCAGCCTCTAACACAATAGAGCAAGCTTCAACAACCGAGAACTTAAAGAAGTAGAACCCTTTATCGTTAGCTAGAACTTCCAACAGGCCACGATTACCCCAAATACGCATGGCTATGTTGTTAACTAGATAAAATGGGAGCTTTTTCTCAATAAAATAACCCACCAAACAGTTCTTCCATGCTTTAGAGCCATTCTCTGCAACCTCTAAGGGAGGGGGAGACACACTTCCTATTTCCACTATGAAAGGGCTGGTAGTATTTAAGATTCATAGGCCTACTAGAGGGGGAATCCATAAGTGGATCATGAGGAGCACCTTTCAGCATATTACTATAAGAAATAGGGCTCTTTTCAGAAATTGTGGAAGGCAATTGTCCTATAGAATTGCTAGCATCTTTAGTCACCAAAGGAGTAGTGATAGAAATACCTTTATTATAGGGCAGCACAGAATTACTTAAAGAGGAGACCTCATCTAGCTGTACCTTTTGACCTTCAACAAATGCGGAGGGACAGGCTTCTCCTTTAGAGGCAGGCTTTTCAACCATACCAAAAGAGGAAAAAGGAACCTGGTGTAGCTGGACAGGTCTATGGACATCAAGGGCAGGCTTTTCAGACCTATTACATTGATCCATGGTCCCTTTCATCTTCCCCTACTCGTTCTTGAGATGTGCAGCACAACTTGAATCTTTAAAACCTCCATTGTTGCCTAATTTGGCTGCAATAGTTGAGGTTTGTGGGCTGCTAGATAAGACCCTTTTACTTTCAGCAACAACAACTCTATTGAGAGTACTATGGCCAGTTCTTGCATGGTTGATAGCATTATTTAAAATGAGCTTGGGTATGCTAGAACAATACCCTCTTTTGGAAGATCCACTGCTGTACTCAAAAGAGTCATTAGCTTTTAAAATGGAAAAAACTCCAGCTGAAGAAACTATGTGAGGGGGAGGGAAAGGGTCGGTTTTGTAAGGAAGGGAAGAAAGGCAGTACACTAGAAATGGAAGAAGAAGGTGCATCCGGGAATGGTGGATTTTCCATGGTAGAACCGGGTGGGAGGACCAAAGAGTTGAGGGTAGAAATCCTTTTGGAACCAACGCAAGGAAGAGATGGATGTTTATGAGAGGGATTCATGGAAGGAGAAGAAGGGTTGATGGAACCTAAGCATGGAAGAGATGAGTGTTTAGGTGATGAAGCCATGGATAGAGAAGAATCCACCATGAAAATGGGCTGGGATTAGAAAGAGGCTGCAAAGAATTCAATACTATCATTAATGACATCTAACCCCTTCTTCACTACCAAATTTAATATATGCGCAGAACAACGCATATGAAACATTTCTCCATTCAACAAAGTTGAGTCCCTAGAAAGCTTGTCTAAGATAATTGGAATCATAGGATTATTAGTACTACAATTATCCATAGTTAAAGCATATACCTTTTTCTCAAGATGCCAATCTAGTATGCAATCCATCATCGCATCAGCAAGCACCATAAAAGTGTGTGGACATTGAACATGTGCAAACCTATAAAAGATAATAACACAAGAAACTATATTAATAATTAAAACTATTAAGAAATTACAATCACAAGCTATTAATTAATTACAATTAATTCAAGTAAATCGATAAAATAGGTTTGATATAGTACCTTATGATTCGATTTTGTAACGCCCACTCATTGTCCACAAAATGTGTTGTGATTGCCATAAACCCCTTCCTTTGATTATTGCATGTCCACATGTCAGTAGTGATTTCAATCCTCCCTTTATTTCTCTTTAATAAATCTAATGTTTTAACCCTCTCATACTCATACATTTTCATGATATCACTTTTCAATGTATTCCTAGTGGGTATTTTAAACATTGGTTAAACCGAGGTAAGAAATCTTTGAAACCCGAAATGATCTACAATACTAAGCGGGTACTCATGTAAAATGACCATATTTGCAAGCTCTCTTCTAGCAATATCTTGATCAAATTGGAAAGTACTAAGTTTTACATCTCCCTTTTTTGTTTTTGTTGCTTTTATCATTTGTTTGACATCATGAAATACTCTATGGGGACATCGCTCCAAATGTCCACGCAGATGAGTTGTTCCACTTCTACTCTTTGCCGATAATCTCTTTTTACAATTTTTACAAATAGCAGTCCATACATCATCATGCTTTTCTCTATCAAAATGGAGCCACACATTCGATGTCAACTTTCTTTTTCCATTTTCAATAACATTGCTATCACACTCAAGAGCATTAAATTCAACATCTATATTATTAATCTTATCACTAGTTGATTGGCTAAGCAACGGGCGTTGATGGTCTTGGCCTTGGGTAGAACTTGTTCCCGTTGATGGTGTTCCAGACATCCCTATAGCTATATAATCAATAATAAATCATATATATATATATATATAACCATAAATCCATAATACAAAGATAATAATAAATCCATAATAATAAAATATCCAATCAAAAAATTGAATAGCTACCAACGAACAACACTTGAATAGCTACCCAAGCTTTTCAATTCAAACCACGAGGAATAGGGACAATGACAGCAGACACCACCACTTCAAAAAAAAACCATCACGGTTGAGCTACAATGTAACTCCTATGACAACCTTTAAGCACACAAAAGAGAAAGCGGTAAAGAGCAACATCATTAAAGGACATAACCCAAACATCCAAGCCACTGGAAACATCCTTATTTCAAATAATTGATAACATAACCCAACAACTACTACTGAACTAAAAGAGAAATCCCCTAGTGTTTAATAAAGGAAGTTTAAAGACCTGTCAGCTTGACTCGTCACTTTCCTTATTTCAAATAATTGATAACATTTGTTCAGCAGATAAAGATATTTACAAAACATTTAAACCAGTTTCCTACGAAAGGTTGGTACCCTGCTCAAGGTATTACCGTAATCCTATCAAGGGATTCTCAGTCAACCACTTGGCAAGCCTTTCTCAAAAGTTACTGCCAACTTAGAGAGATCAAGAGTGAACAAACTTCAATTTGATCCATCTTGAAAAACAATAGGAGTTGGTGATAAATGAAACACAAAGCTTCATTAATTCAAATAAAGATCCCACTTTTCACAGCTAATATACTATGTGATAAAATTTTCAAAGAAAAACCGACACAACCATCCAAATTTGGTAGGGATGATAGCATGCACTCATAAACTTTACCAAATAACAGATACAAACATAAAATAAAACCGCTACAATAATAACAAAAAATACTTTCAAAATACCTTGTTAGACAGGACACGGTTCAGAGTGCATTTGGAATTTCATTTGATAGATCATAGATGCTTCACAAATTCATTTGAATTCAAAAAATTCCATGGTTTTGATAAACCTATGGTTTCTCCAGAAAGTTATTTTCACAACATAGCATCGCCTATGACTATATATAAACTACATTATGTTTTTCTTCCCTTCTTCATACAATTTACATTCTAACATGCCACAGAAAATGGAAATACAATCTGATAAACTCATCAAAGCAAAAACCATACCCCACAGTATATAGTGATTAAAAGAAAACAAGATCTGCTCGAGCTTGACATTTGAAGATCGAGAAAAATGTCTACTTGAGATTGACATTTGAAGATCGAGAAAGTGAGAGAGAGATAGAGTAGTACCGTAACGGTGAAAAGATGATGAAAAGCGACGGTCGAAGATGGGGTCGGAGATGAGGCGATGGTCGAGGACGAGCGATTTGCTGGCTGCTCTTTGGTTGAAGTTGCTTCCCTGTTGAACTGGTAAAGGCTGAGAAAGTGAGATGAGTGGTAACTGGTAGAGAAACGGCTGAGTGAAAAATATGGGAAAAAATGTAGGGTTTCAATGTTTTGTTATTTTATTTTATTAATCAAAACTACGTAGTTTCAATATATGATATTTTATTCACACGGGTTCGCGCGTTTGCGGGTTGACCCGCGGGTCTGTATTTCTAATTCACACCCGCCCGCGAACCCGTTGGGTTTTTATTTAAACGGGTTCGCGAGTTTGTGGGTCGTAATTTCGCCACCCAAACCCGACCCTAGAGGATCGGGTTCGGGCGGGTGCCCACGGGTCCGGGTCAAATTGTCATCCCTAGTTTCAATAGGATGAAAAAAATTATCTTTTTTGTTTTTTGTTTTTTGTTTTTTTGTTTTTTTGTTATATAAAATTAGAAAAAATAGCACTGGACACCATTAATTGATGGATAGAGTTTTAAAAAGATCATTGACTGTTTAAATTGTTTCAAAATCATCATTTTTCTAAAACATTGTTCCAAAATCACAATTTTGATAAAATATTATTTATTGGCAACTAAATTCAGTTTAAATATAACAGAAAGTTACCGTTATCTGTGGCATGACACCTATAAAAACATTTATAGGCAATATTATATGTATTTTGATTATTTGATTATATATAAAATTAATGATTTGATTAATTTATTTTTTATGGGTAATATTTCCTGTTTATGGGTGACAGTTAGGGCTGGCAATTCGGGTTCATGGGTCGGGTTGACATCAACCCGACACGACCCGAATAGAATTAACTATCAACCCGACACGACCCGTTTAATTAAACGGGTTAACCGTCTGAAACCCAACACGACACGAATAAATACACGGGTTAAACGGGTTGACCCGTGACACGTTTAATAATCTAATCGAGTCTTACTGGGTCGGGTTTGACCCGTGTGACCCGTTTAAGCCGAACCCATTTAACACATTTACCTAACATTTAAAAAAAAATATCATATTATTCTAACACAAATACATCAAACCTTATTACCTTATAGAGTAATAAGTTTTAATAATCAAATCCAATCAAATCCAATCTAATATCATTAAATAATACAACAAATATAAAATTAAATACAGTCATCCCGAAAGACAAATATAGTTATCCACTTATCCATAATCATTACAAAGTAAAAAAAAAAATGAATCCATAAATAATCCATACAGTCATCCATAATCACAAATTGGTCCAAATTGTTGTCCAAAGAAATTGATGGATCAGGATATGTATTTAATAGCCTTGAATTGAACTTTGGTCGTGCATTGTTTGAGTACTAGCAGGAGTACTGTCATCCTCCATTTCCCACAAGTCTTTAGTAATTTCTTCACATTTCAAAATTGCACTCTCTACAATAATGATTAGGTGATATAAAATTAAATAAAAATATCAATTATTAAAAGTGAAATCAACAATACAGTTATCAAAGTCACGGTAAAATCATTACCTCCATTTCCAAGTATCCAATCACGACTGCAAACTAAGGCTTCTGCTACATTCGGAAGAAGTGAACTCCGGAATTGATCAAGAACCCGACCACCCATGCTAAATGCTGATTCAGATGCCACTGTAGATATTGGAACGCTTAAAACATCACGAGCCATGGCAGCAAGTTCAGGATAACGAGGTTCATTGCCCTTCCAAAAGTCTAAAATGTTTAAATCAATTGATCTTTCAAGTCTTCTCTCCTCCAAATACAAATCCAATTGTGTTCTTTGAATGTCAACAATATCACCATTGATATTATTATCAAAGTCCTACACATGTGTAATTAAAATATTAAAGCAAAAAAGTTATTACTATAAACAAATATCGATTAAATAAACAAAGAATTTATTACCAGTAAAACAAGATCAAGGTCATCTACTCTTTGTCGTCCACTAGAAGTACTAGGATAAGATAGTGGAGATGGCCTAATGGTAGATCGTCCAGTCGAGCTAGTCACATACTCATTAAACAAAGCAAACAATTTCCCCTTAACTTCTTCCAGTTGCTTTGATTCGGCACCATACAATCTCTCATAAACAAACATCACAAACTCCATTTTGTAACGAGGATCCAAAATAATAGCTATAGCTAAAATAGTGGAAAAATCAAACCAATACTTATTGAACTTGGTATACATTTGATTTGACATCGCTTTAAAGAACGGATCATCACTTGCCAAGTTTTGCATCAAAGTCAAATAAGTGATAAACACCTTAGGCATGTACAAATTTGAAGTGGGATATTTTGTTCCCGAAAAAAGATTAGTAGTGTCATAAAAATGACGCAAAAACTTGTAAAGTTTCTCAACATTTTCCCACTCACTTTCAGAAGGGCAATGCTTGTAATTACTATCAGCCAACTCTAATGCAGTCCAAGCAAGTCGATAATAAATAGCACTATCAAGCATAAGGTAAGTGGAATTCCATCTAGTAGGAACATCTTGTCTTAAACCCCTTTTAGAATCTAAATGAACTCGTTTGATACACTCTAAAAACTTTTGCTTTCTAGTTTGCGAAGCTCTCGCATATTTCACACTCTCACGAACCTTATGGACAACACCATATATTTCCTTTAATCCATCTTGAACAATCAAATTAATGATATGAGCACAACAACGAATATGCAAGAATTCTCCATCACATAAAAGTGCTTTGTTTATGTTCAAATGACTTTTCAAATTATGCACTAATGAATTATTGGATGAAGCATTGTCCAAAGTAATCGAAAAAATTCTGTTCTCAATTTTCCACTCCCACAACAATGTCTTAATTTTATCCGCTAAAGAAACCCCATCATGTGGAGGTGGCATAAAGCAAAAGCTCAATACTTTTTTTTGAAGAACCCAAATTTTATCAATAAAATGTGTTGTGAGACACATGTAACCATCCGTGGCTATGGAAGTCCATAAATCAGATGTTAGACATATTCTACCAGGAGCTTCTTCTAGCAATGTCTTGACTTTAGTTTTTTCAATACAATACAAGCTCAATACATCCGCTTTCGCGGTATTCCTAGACACCATATGGAACTCATCTGTGCAATATCCAATCATTTTTCTAACACCCGACCACTCAACAAATGAAAAAGGCAAATCATGCAAAACAATAGTTTCAGCTACTATTGTTCTAAATTCATTTTGACTTTTCGAATTGGAAACTGTCATGTTGGCAGACTTATTATTTTTCAATAACATTTGACGAGGGTCATGCATCATTATCTTAGGACATTGAAACTCTATATGACGTTTCATGTTACCTGTACCATGAGTGCCTTCACAAATGTATTGCTTTCCACAATATTTGCACTTACAATGTTCTTTTCCCTGTACATTTTTTCCTACAATCACAAACGAAGACCACACAGCGGAAGTGCACTTTCTTTTTCGATCTTGACCACTCCCAGTTGGGGTATTAGACCTGCTATTTGCCTCCACTGGCTCCATAGTGTCATTACCTTCCTCTTCCTCTCCCAAACTTGGAATAACGTCATTGTTTGAACTTGAATCCATAGATTTTGCTGTAAAACAACATATAAAATTTAATTTCAATACAATTCAAGACTTACCAAGACTTACCAAGCCATAATTCCATATTCAAAAACAAACAAAAAATGCCATATTCAAACAGTTCAAACCCACAAACACAAAAACAATTACAGATTCAAACAACATTCAAACAACTGAGACTCTTGCAGGTCTGCCTAAAAAATTACAGATTCAAAAACAAAAAGAAATGCCATATTCAAACAGTCCAAACCCACAAACACAAAAACAATTCCAGATTCAAACAAACACTATGCTTCATCTATTTATATATATCTGCCTTACTGCCTTCACATTTAACAAACAAACAGTGAAACAGAATATGTTTTTCCATTTTTGATTTGTTTTTACAATTATATTACAATTAAAAGAAAAACACTATTGAAACAGAGGCAGAATTTTAAATGTCAGAAAACAAATCTAAACCTGAACTTGAACAGTAGTAGAAAATGGCATCGAATTTGTAATATACAGTAAACCCAACTTCAAACAGTCCAAACCCACAAACACAAAAATAATTCCAGATTCAAACAACTGAGACCTAAAAAATTCCAGATTCAAAAACAAAAAGAAATATCATATTCAAACAGTCCAAACCCACAAACACAAAAACAATTCCACATTCAAACAACATTCAAACAACTGAGGCCCTTGCAGGTCTGCCTACAAAATTCCATATTCAAAAACAAAAACAAATATCATATACGAACAGTACAAACCCACAAACACAAAAACAATTCCACATTCAAACAACATTCAAACAACTGAGACCCTTGCAGGTCTGCCTACAAAATTCCATATTCAAAAACAAAAACAAATATCATATACGAACAGTCCAAACCCACAAACACAAAAACAATTACAGATTCAAACAACATTTGGATTTCGTTTCAAACCCTAAAAAATTCCATAAAAATATAAAATAAATGTCATTTGGAATATTGGAAATTTGGAATTACCGCTTGAAAATCTCAGTAGCCGGTGAGGGAGACGACAGCCTGTCGACAGGTGACGGACGGCGACCAACCAAGCAGTTCTGACTTCTGACGACTACGACGACGACGACGTAAGAGAGTCAGAGAGTGATATAAGGTGACTGGCGATCTGTCGTTGGCGATCTGTCACCGTCAGAGAGTGATAGAAGGCGAGTGATAGATCGTCGATGGCAGGTGAGGATGACGATGACGACGACAGGTGAGGATGACGATGACGACGACAGGTGAGGGACGACGACGACGACGACGACAGGTGAGGGATGACGACGACGATGACGATGACAGATTGACATGTAAGGGAGGATGACGACGGACGTGGGAGACGATGACAAGTTGACGACGGCGTAGGAGAGTGACTGAGACTCTGAGTCTTAAAGGGTGAGCGATTGATAGGGTTAGGCAGTTAGGGTGAGGGGCTGAGTGCTGAACGGCTGAGAGGTTGAGGGCAACGAGCAACTGAGCAAGTGATAGGGTTAGGGTTTGTATTAAAAGAATGTTTATATAGTATGTTAAAATTTATTTTTAACCCCTATAACAATAATAATTAAAAATCTATCTGTAAAACTATACGGGTTATACGGGTCACCCGCGAACCCGTGAATCCAAACCCGACACGACCCGTATAATAAACGGGTTACACGGGTTGACCCGATTACAACCCGAACCCGTTTAGAAGCCAACCCAACCCGTTTATTGACCTCGGGTTCGTGTCGGGTTGGCGGGTTACGGGTCAATTTTGCCAGATCTAGTGACAGTAAACTTATTATTAATTTCTGGTTAATTTCTTGATTAATTTAGGCTGAGATCAAATTTACTTCATGATTAATTTATTATTTAATTATACATATATATATATATATATATATATATTCAAAATACAGGTAAAAAAAACCAGTTTAAAACCTGTTAAAAATCAGTTAAAAAACCGGTACAAAACATGTTTTACTAATTTTTAACACATATTCTAACATGTTATAACATAAACAAACTGACTTCAAACATGGCAAAGTGGCAACAAGTGATACATTATTTGTCTTTCTATGAAATGGCTAATTTGAGCTATTTTGAAAATTTAATGGTCATTTAGGGACTTCCTCACCAAATCATTGGTTTTTGATACTGACCCATAAAATTATTTTCAAATTGAATGGAGTTAAAAACTAGGGTTCAGAAAAGATTATTAGGTTCGATGATATGGTAGCTAACAAGAAAGGGTCAGGTCAGTTGCTAATTCAAGTGGGATACAAAATAAGGATAAAAGTGTTGGATGTGTACCATTATCTATATATACTATATGAACATATTTATATATGTTTTTGGAAAATAGAAAAATGGGAATAAGGGGTCTTCCCACCTCATTCTCATTTCAATATATTTAAAAGGAAAATGGAAAAATCGGGATAGGAGGAGTCTCCCTATCCTCATTGTCATTTTAATTTAGGAATGAAAATCATTCCCATACCATCCATTTCCCTATATTTTTTCTTTAAAAAAATTCCCTAAATAGGGATAGGGACGTTGGAATTTGGAGATGGGTTGAAAATGTGAATTTGGAGATGGGGTGAAAATGTGTAACCTACACTGAAGGTTGACTCTTATGGAGAAAAAAATATCTGCCTTGGACTCCTGACTCCTGACTCCTGAGTAGCCTAACAGTCAAAAAATTTAAATGGTAGCTATTTTGTATGGCATACGTACTCAACCAAAAAAGGTAACGATAGATTGACAGAAATATCAAATTCTCAACTCATATTCTTATAAATAAATAAATAAAAATAATAATATTTCTTAACTTATATCTAATTCTATATCTAACTAATAATATGAAAATTAATAAATAGATATATGTTATAAATCAGATAACTCATGGTTAATGTGTATCAATTTACCATCTGTCACGTCATTAATCGGGATAGAGGTTGGTTATCTAACCATAATGAAACATATTTGTTTTCGGATAGAAAAATTCAATTAAAGTATTGAAGTTTTTAAGTGTTTAATACTTTAATTTTTAATGCTAAATTTAATATAAAAAATAATAAAATACTATCTTCAACACATCATTTTAACTTGTACTCTAATATATAATTTCATTTGAAATACTATTTTTATTATTTTTATTGTTTAAAATTATAAAAATAACGATTAATACATTTAATATAATTAAATAATGATATTTTTATAATTAAAAAAGTAACATTTATTGTTGTGACAAATTTAACATATGTTATTCTTTATGTTAAGTAAAATTAATACAAAGAATAACATATACCAAATTTGATATAATATTTGATATTGTATTGGACGATGTTTTTTTACTTTATACTAAATTATAATATTAATATACACAAATAACGCTGTATTGGACATACTTAGAAAGTTTTGTAGAAGGCTATAATGATAACCAATAAGCGTGACTCGATTATCGGTTCCATTGTAAGTGGTTTAATAAGGTGGCACTTGCTGGCCGGTCGCCGTTGGCAGCTTAGTATGACTAATGTGCACAGTACGCAGACACATTCACACACTGATGAGATAAAGAAAATATTGTGCAAACCAAGACATTTATTGTACATTTAATGAGAGAATGCAAGCCAAGCCCTCCATTGTTTGACAACCGTTTGATTTTCATCAGAGTGGTTGGTTGAAATTTGATAATCACAAGAACAACCTCCTTTTATATAAATACACTATCAAAAGTTAAAAGAGCAAAAGCATTTGCAACGACTTAGCTAGTTGGATGTAATTTGAAGAAATCAATGGAGGAGAAGAAGAAGGTGATGATGATAAATAGAGTGGCTATTGTGTCGATTATGGTACTGATGGTCGTGTTTTCGTCTGTTCCGCCGGCGATGTCTCTGTCGTGCTCGCCGAAGACAAAGAACCGGAGCGGATGCAAGGACTGCGTGGCTGATCAGATGAAGTATGGGTGCCCAGCATGCGTGCCGCTGCTTCACTGCATGGCTCGGTGCTTGTGGGGTGGGACTTCCAGGACCAAATGCATCCAAAAATGTGACTGCAATGGTATTGGTGGTAAACCGAAGCTCTCTGATTGCAAAAAGTGCATGTCAAGGTGCAAATGTAGCTGTACTGTTGCTTAGATCATTTCAATATATTTTAAGTTCAATCAAATTATATGTACTGTTTGTGTTTTGATCTTGTATAAACTTGCTATTTGCCTATATCATGTTTTTCAGCTGTTCTCTGTTCTCACTTCTCATGAATCAATAGATTTAAATAACAAGCCAATTCTTCAATCTCTTATTTGCATATTCAAATCTCAGTTATAAAATAGACACATGCATCTTAATATAAAATTTGTAATATTGCTTCTCTCTGCCGCTAGTTTTGGTCTATGATTTCAATAAAAAGAAATGTTGGAGTTGTATGAAATAAACATATAAATTCGTATCAAGTACATAAGCATGAATTCGTACCTGAATTTCCTGAGTCCATTGAATAATCCAAGAAAATCAACCTGAATTAAAACAGAGAAAATAGTTAAAAAGAGAGTCTTCTACTCTCTAGTCACCTTTCTCAGATTGTCTAATGGAGGACAAATTTGTAATAATCTCTTATGTTAGTGAAAGTAGGGACCCCCTATATATAGTATAACATCCTAGAATCCTAACCCATAAAGGAATCTTAAAACCCTAATAGGATGGCTAGTCCTAATAGGAATACTAGGCCCACACATATACAATAGCTCATATCATATCCTACATTTATTTAATGTAGCTAAGGTGTATCGAGCCCAACAAATATTGATCACAATCAAACAGGCTTTTCCGGTCAACTCTCACTTACTTAAACAATCCAATCAATTCGATTTTTCATAAACATAAAATATAATGGCATATGTTGCTCACAATTTTATAAGAACCTTACATTCTCCCACTTGAGCTACATAGACATTATTATTTTAAATTTAAAAATTCATTTTAGAAAATGACTCTCCGCATTGACAAACAATTATATGTGGCCACAAGGAATGTTTAAGAGAGTAACACCTTCCTTCCTCTTAGTCCAATAGAACATCAAGTATCCAACTACATAGATCATTACATCTTTAATCAACATAAGACCATATGTAATCAAAATACCCTTAACTCTACCTACCTGAGTAAAATGGCATGTATGTGTGGTATGGAAATTACATGCAAATGTGATCATCATGTCTATTTCCATATAGGTCCCACTTCGTATAATACGAAGCAGCTTAAGACGAGCAAACTTAATGTCTTAAGCATTTTACACTTTTTGGCCAAACATTTTGACCATGAGTTCAACCTCCCTTAAGACGGGCAAATCCTTCTGTCTTAAGTAATATTCACTCATCGGTGGAAACTTTATACCTTATGAGTGAATTGCATCCTCAAAGCCAAAAGCTTTGAGATATCCTGCCACAATAAAAATATATATGCGCGCATATCATGGCAAATAACATACATATACAATGTACAAATATATTCTCGAGAATAAATAAAATTTTATTAAACAGAAAACTGCAGTTAATTTGAAAACATAACATAACTCCCACTAACCAAGCATATCATAACTATCTACCAACCCCATGCGGGTAGCATGCCCTTTAAAAACCTTCGGAGATAGTCCCTTGGTTAGGGGATCAGCTATCATCTCTTCTGTGGCAATATGTATAATAGAAGTTTGCAACTCTTGAACTTTCTCTCTAACCACAAGATACTTGATCTCCATATGTTTAGACCCTGAAGACATTTTATTGTTCTTAGAGAAAGAAACTGCTGCAGAATTGTCACAATAGATTGTCAATGGCTTAGAAATAGAATCGACAATCTGTAACCCTGAAATGAAATTCCGCAACCAAACTGCTTGGATTGTTGCCTCATAACATGTCACAAACTCAGCTTGCATAGTGGATGAAGCTGTAAGTGTCTGCTTGACACTCTTCCACGAAATGGCTCCATCAGCCAACATAAACACAAAACCTGAAGTGGATTTTAGATCATCTGTACAACCAGCAAAATCCGCATCTGCATAGCCAACAAGTTCCAATAGTTCTGAACGCCTATAAGTAAGCATGAAATCATTTGTTCACTGCAGATAACGCATAACTTTCTTTGCTGCTGTCCAATGATGAATGCCAGAATTACTTTGAAATCTGTCAAGTACACTAATTGCAAAAGCAATATCAGGACGTGTACAAACCTGTGCAGACATCAAACTGCCAACCGCAGATGAATATGGGACATCTTTCATTTGAGAACGTTCTAGCTCATTATAGGGACACTGTAGCTTCGTAAGTTTATCTCCTTTCACGATAGGTACCTCATCTGGGGAACAAGCATCATGTTAAACCTTTATAGTACCCTATCAATGTAAGCCTTTTGAGATAATCCAAGCAAACCACGTGACCTATCACGTTGTATCTCAATATCAAGGACATAAGAGGCTTTCCCAAGGTCCTTCATTGCAAAGCTACGAGATAGGAAATTCTTGGTATTATGCAGCAACCCCAAATTATTGCTGGCGAGCAAAATATCATCAATATAAAGTATAAGAAAAATAAAATTGCTCCCACTGACCTTGAGGTATATGCAATGATCCATCGAATTTTCAACAAAACCATATGATGTAACGACTTCATCAAATTTCAAATACCATTGCCTTGAAGCTTGTTTCAGACCATAAATTGATTTTCTGAGCTTACAAACCATATGTTCCTTTCCAACCGCCTGAAAACCTTCAGGTTGCATCATGTATACATCCTCTACGAGATCTCCATTTAGGAAAGCAGTTTTCACATCCATTTGATGCAGCTCTAAATCAAAATGAGCAACCAAGGCCATAATAATCTTAAAGGCATCTTTCGAAAAGAAAGGTGAAAAGGTCTCAGTATAATCAATACCTTCCTTTTGACTGAACCCTTTCGTTACAAGTCTAGCTTTATGTCTCTCAACATTGCCTCTAGAGTCTCATTTAGTCTTAAAAACCCATTTGCAGCTAATGGGCTTGCAACCATCAGACAGTTCAACCAAATCCCAAACATGATTTGTATCCATGGATCTCAGTTCATCGATCATAACATCCATCCATTTTGACGATTGATGGCTCTGAACAGCTTGATCATAATTCCTAGGATCGTCATCAACTCCTAAGTCAAAATCATGCTTCTGTAAATAAACAATATAATCATCAGGAATGGTAGATCTTCAAACTCTCTGAGATCTCCTTAAAGGAACATCAACAACTGGTTTTGGCTCATCAACAACTAGCTGGGGTTCATCAATAGCTGGCTTGGGCTCATCAATAACCGGTTGAGGTTCAACAACAACCAGTAAGGGTTCATCTTTTTGTTCAGATAGAAATCATCAAGATGCTCTAAAAGAGGTGGTATGACAACATCCAATGAAGTAGAAGATGTCGGATTACCCGATCTGTCCTTTTCAAACTCAAAATCCTGAATTTTGCATATTCTTCTCAACTTCAGTACCTTCCTCTAAGAATGCAGAACGTTTAGACTCAACTATCCTCATAGAGTATGTAGGACAATAAAATCTATATCCTTTTGATTTATCTGCATATTCCATAAAAAATGCACTAACTGTCTTAAAATCCAGCTTTTTCAAATTAGGATCATAAGGCATCACTTCCGCAGGACATCCCCATACTCTCATGTGATTAATTTTGGCTTCGAACCAAACCACACTTCAAACGGAGTCTTAGGCACAGATTTGCTGGGAACTCTATTAAGAATGTAAGTTACCGTCTTTAATACATCACCCTATAAAAATTTAGGTAAAGAACTCGTATTGATCATACTTCTTACCATGTCCATTATTGTATGACTCCGCCTCTCAGAAACTCCATTCTGTTCAGGTTCACCAGGTATAGTGTATTGAGCACCAATCCCACATTCTTGCAAAAACCTCGCAAACGGACCAGGATTCTGACCAGCTTCACCATACCTACCATAATATTCACCCCTACGATCAGATATAACACATTTGATCTTTCTTTCTAATTTCAATTCAACCTCAGCCTTATATATTTTGAAGATATCTAAGACTTCAGATTTCTCGTGAATGAGATAGATGTAACCATAACGCGAGAAATCATCAATAAAAGAAATGAAATATTTATATCCACCAAGTGCGGCGGGTGAAAATGGACCACATATATCGGTATGGATAATTTCCAACATATTTTGACTTCTGGCAGCCCCTTTCTTTTTAGCTCTTGTCATTTTACCCTTCAAACAATTAACACAATATTCAAAATCTGAAAAAGTCAAGTGAATCAAGAATACCATTTCTCACTAATCTTTCAATTCGATCTTTGGATATATGGCCTAAACGTTTATGCCATAGCATGGACGGTAATTTTCTCTCTGGCGTTTAGATCCAATGGTAGAATTTATCACAACAGCGGAACGAGAAAATTCACCAACTAAATCAGTATGTAAATTCAATTTATACAAACCATCACACAAACAACTAGAACCAATGAGAAAAGAACACTGATAAAGAACAAATCCTTTATTAATGAATTCAAAACGATATCCACTAATATCCAATTTAGAAATGGAAATCAAATTATGTCTTAGAGAAGGAACAAAAGCAACATCAACTAAATCTAAAAACTTTCCTGAAGCTAAAGGTAATCTAACAACTCCTATAAACTCAACTAAAGCCTTCTCTCCATTTCCCATGAAAACGACAACTTCTTTATCCCTTGGTTTCCTTTTGCTTCTGAAGCCCTGTAAAGAATTCGTAACGTGAATAGTAGCTCGAGAATCAACCCACCAATAATTTAAAGTGACATCAACCAAATTAGGTTCAAAACATACGAGAGTTAAAGGGGTACCTTCTATGTGTTTCTTAAACTTGAAGCAATCCTTTTTCATATGGCCTTTCTTGCTACACCAGAAACACTTGCCTTTCATGTCATCATCCTTAGCCTTAATGAACCCATCAATCTTGCCAGCTTTCTTTCCATGATGTTTAAACTTCTTACCCCCATTGAACTTCTTTTTACCCTTATTGTTGTGAGTAACCATATGAGCACTTTGTTTCTTACTTTTGCGAATAGTCTCTTCCTCCTCAACCACAATTGCAGTCATTTGGTCTAAGGTCCATTCAGCCTCTTGAGCATTGTAAGAGGTTTTCAGAACATCAAATTCACTTGGAAGAGACTCAAGGACTTGCCATACAAGGTGAGAGTCAGAGATCTCAGTATTCAGATCCCTTAATTTCATGGCCATATTAGTCATCTTCATAATATGCTCACGAACATCACCGGTACCATCATAAAGCGTTGTCGCCAGCTGGCTCAAATACTTTCCCCTCTCAGCCTTGCTTCGCTTCTTGAAGTTGCCACTCACAGCTTTAAGAAAAGCTTTTGCATCCTTACATTTTGGAATACTCTTCTTAATGGTTTTGGCAATGGACAAACGCATGATCATCAGACATTTCCAATTAGACTCTTTCCACTTCTTTCGATAAGACCTCTGTTTAGCAGTACTCTCATCGATGAGTTTAGAAGGCTTCTTCTCACGTAACGAAAGGTCTATCCCCCAAAGAGCTAGAATAGCAAAGAGAGTCTCTTTCCATTCCTCGAAATTAGTCTCATCCAAAGGTTTAATAGCAGACAATTGCGAAGCAAAGTTGTTGACATTGAAAACTGAATTTCAAAACAAAGGATTTCATGCATATAAGATAACAGTCAAAACATTTATAGAAGTAAAATACAACATGTGATTAGGCAAAGATCACTACATTCTATAAATGAATTCCGCAAGATGATGAACCTCTTACGGAGAAGAACATCACCTATCACATGTGATAACCCTCCTACGGAGATGATTAACACAAACATTTTCATCTTTGCAGTTCAAATTTAATAATTGATTACCGACGAATATGTCAAAATCTTTAATGATTAGTCACTACGTGAAACATAATCATCCAAATTACGAGAGTATTCAATCAATTATTAAAACTATCAAATTAATAATTGTTAGCCAACTAAATTCTCAAAATCGAAATGATTAGCCACTACGTGAAAACATAATCATCCAATTCACGAGAATATACAAAACAGATTATTAATTCAACAAAATAATCGATATGAAAACTTAATGATTAGTCTATTACGTAGAAACATAACCATCCGAAATCACAAAGATTATCAACTGCATTTTTTCCCAAAACCCCTTTTGGAAAATTACAAAAACTCACCCTGATTTTGCTAAATTACATAAAGGCCCCTCAAGATTTAGCAATTACAAATCGACCCCTGAACTTCATAAAAATTACAAACTGACCCTGTAAGTTTTGATAATTATGAATTAACCCCACAATTATATCAAAATTACTAAAAGGCCCAAATTAATTGCAAATCAATCCCTCAAGAATATCAAATTCTCAGAAGTTGGCCAAAACAAAATCAGCCTTGGAAACCTAGAACTGTCGTTCGCCGCCGTCCCTACAGTCCGTTCATCGCCTGAAGACAACGTACGGCGGCCCAACTAGACCCAATCCACGCGCGAATCTCAAACGAAGAGATCTGGGGTGGATCGCGATCAATCGGCCTCTAAGCGTGAGTCTTGGGTGATCGATTTGCGTGGTCGACCGGCCTTCGTCTGGTCGTGATCGACAGTCGACCTGGTTCGCCGGTTAAAACGACCGGGTTTGGAGCAAAAACCCGTCGACTAGAGAAGAGGCAGCGATGGATGGGTTGGTTGTGATGTGGCCGGTGACCGGGTTTGGGTATGACACAAGAAGTAGACAGATGTGGGTATGGCCTACCATCGGCACCAATGATCTGGGTTGAGACCCAAGAAGAAAACCCAAACACTATTGAACCTTCATCAACCAGATCTTCAATCTTTCGTTTCTTTTTTTTGCACAACTGCGAACCAAAACTACCTAAATTCGTATTCATCGTTCATCTACTGGTTGGAATCCTAGCATGCAATAGATTTCTATCTAGAAACCAATCATCAAATAAAAATTCACAGATTCAACATATATCAACATATTAATGTATTAAAACGGTAGATGAATAATAATGGGAATTTAATATTCAGCCTATATAAAAATATAGAAGGCTCTGATACCACTGTTGGAGTTGTATGTAATAAACATATATATTCGTATAAAATACATAAGGATGAATTTGTACCTGAATTTCCTGTGTCTATTGAATAATCCAAGAAAACCAACCTGAAATAAAACAGAGAAAATAGTTAAAACAATAGAAAGTCTTCTACTCTCTACTCACCTTTATCAGATTACTTAATGGGGAGACAAATCTGTAATAATCTCTTATGTGAGTGAGAGTAGGGACCCCCTATATATAGTATAACTTCCTAGAATCCTAACTCATAAAGGATTCTCAAAACCCTAATATGATGACTAGTCGTAATAGGAATAATAGGCCCACACATATACAATAGCCTATACAATATCCTAAATTTATTTAATGTAGCTAAGGTGCACCGAGCCCAACAAATATTGATCACAATCAAACGGGCTTTTCAGGTCAACTCTCACTTACTTAAACAATCCAATCAATTCAGTTTTTCATAAACATAAAATATAATGGCATATGTTGTTCACAATTTTATAATAACCTTACAAAAAAAAACCAACTCGACTTGTTTGATCTATATTCCGCCCCCTCGTAATTTTCCGATGCTGATACAAATAATTCGCTTCAACAAATTAGGAATTGATCACTTTTATTAGTTTATATATAGAACATGATTTATTTGAATTTATAAGAGTTTTACTCAAAAAAACAAAGCATATTACAACATGCACAATTTGATCAATCACAAACACTAAGGCCCCGTCTTACAGCTGTTTTTCAGTCAATTTTCGTTTTTATTTTTCAAAAACGATTTCGAAAAAGCGTTTGTTAACCTTTTTTTATTTTATTTTCGAAAAATAAAACCAGTGTTAAAAGTGAAAGATTTGAAAAACACAAAAAACTTGTTTTTCGTTTTTCGTTTTTGTTTTTCATTTTGTTTTTCACTTTTTTTTTTTAAATTAAAAAAAATCTTAAACTATTAATTGTACTGTTATGCGTTTGATATAACTAGGACAAGACAGAACAATATTTTTAAATTACCAAAATGCCCCTCTTATATATATAATAATAATATTATATATAAAATATATATTATAATATATAAATATTATATAAAATATTATATATTATAATTGTAAAATAATAATGAGTGTTTGTTTATGGCTTTCTAAAGTTTCTCTCTTCCTAATCTTCTAACGGTTCTATGTCTGGAACTATGATTTTTTAAGATTCCAGTATGCTCTATGCTTGCCTCGTACGAGGACCCTGCATATCAGAAAAGATTTTGTTTTCTGGTCTAGTATATCGGCTGGACACCCTGGACACATCCAGAACCAGAATGTTGCTGGCTAGGATAAACTCAGGTTTAACAACGCCACGTACTGACTAGGTTATGACTTAAGGTCTCCATCCATCTCTGTTTGTAAGTACCCTTTTAAAGCCGTTGAGAAAAGACCGTCTGTGGGGAAAACGATCCGTGAGATGGTCGTAGAGCTCTCTGCCGTCTCTAATATAATATATATATATATATATATATATATATATATATATAATAATTATTTATTTATAATTTTATAGTTTAATTTTGATTAATTCATTTTTTTATAAGTTTTTTTGAATTAATTTTTGATGTGTTACTTTTGTTTAATTTAAAAATTACAATACAAAAATTATATTGGTTAATTATGTAATCAATTTTTGATAGTTTTCACTTAACCTATCAGACGCGTTTTTTCCGTTTTTATTTTCAAAATACAATTTTCAGTATATGCTACAAGACGCGTTTTCGAAATTCGAAACTGAAACAAAAAACACTATTTTTATTTTTATTTTTATTTTAATTTTAATTTTCCAAAAACAACAATCGAAAGACACTTACAGAACGGCTCCTAAACTTTGTAATATTTTTGTCATTCACGAAGAAATCTTTGCAAACATCGTAACCCCAAATAATGAGCACAAAATCTCTCCATTTCCTCACCACCACCTCTCTCTTCACAAACTTGCTCCTCCATTTGCTCTACCACCTTGTCAAAATTATAATATTCGACCTCATCACATTCCAATTTGGCTTCACAGATCCCATCAAGAATCTCCTGCAACCCCACGATCCGACGGCTCACCTTCCTCCTCGCCTCCCTCACCGTCGGATCGACCCCGGGTACCGAATCCAGCCTCAGCAGCAGACCCATCAGCGCCTCGTTCATCCTCAGCTTCTCCCGCTCCTCGCTCCTCACGGCGTCCACCGTCTCCTGCCGTTGGATCAGCTTCTGCAGGGAGTTGGCTTCCGAGTTGACGAACGAGATTTTCTTGTACAGTGTGCGGACCAGGTGCGCCCTGTAGTGGGATTGGATCCTGGCGGCGGCTTGCCATTGGAGCCGCGGAGTGTGATGGACAGTGGTGGGTATTTCGGTTGTTGTGGTGGCGGTGGTTGTAGTCGTCGATGCAGAGAAGACGGTGGATTTTCGAGAGAATTTCATGACTAGTAAAAAATTAAAAAAATATATATTAGTGTGAAAACGAGAGTGGTGGCGGTGGTCTGTTGGAGTGTTTATAAATGCTCGAAACGGTGTCGTATTAGTTTGTATGGATTTTCGTATGCTGAGGTGGGGTCCGGCTGGGGATGGTTTTCTATCTTTAATGATCAAAGCATGCAGTATGCGTCGGTGGTGTTGAGATCAATCACCACCGTCCGTTACCTACGGTACCCACCCCAGCTTGATTGCATTTTTTTTAATTGCTTTTTCTTATTTGAATTTAAATTATAAAGCGCAATCAAGGTTTACAGGAAGGCTTTATTATTGTTATTATTATTATTATTATTATTATTATTATTATTATTATTATTATTATTATTATTTGAAATCCGATACCAATATAATTGAGGGTTATAGGATTTAAGAGTATATCCGATGTTAATATATCGTTTTAAAAAAAATTAGATGTAACCTAAAATGAATATTCATTTTGTTAAAACATTCATCTCCAATATAATTTTTTTTAATACAATTTCAAGTTGAAGTGATAATTTTTTTTTAGAGACTGTCAATATTATTCTCCGATCTTAGAGGGTCTATTAGATATGGGTAGACGCGGTTCGGTTCGGTTAGGTTTTGGGTAAAACCGAACTAACCGAAAATATTTCGATTCATCTAAAATTGAACCGGTTTAAAGCGAATAAGAAATGGTAACCGAAATGAACTGAATTGATTTGAATCGTTTCGGTTCGGTTCATTTCAGTTTCAAGCCTAATGGGCCTTTTTAGTTTAATAGGCTTAATGAGTCTCTTTTAATATATTTTTAAATTTGATGGGTTGTTGTTGCCTTGTTGGATTCTAATTTTAGAGCAAAGTTTTATAAATTGTAATAGCCCAATTGACCAAGCCCAAATCAAACATAACTAATAACATTTAATTTAACATTCATTCAAAAAAATCACAAATTGAAAAAACCTAAAATTCAATTTTCTAGAAGCCACTATTGACATACTACAAACATATATTACAATTTTCACAAGTGACAATGTGACATGCAGTTCAATTTTTCAAGACAAAAACTCTAAATCACAAATTCAAGCTCCAAATAAATATTACAATCCAAATCCAAATCCAAATCCAAACTCCAAATAAAAATTATAAATAAAAATTACAAACTAAATTCAAAATCCAAATTAAAATTACAATCCAATCAAACAAATAAAGGCAGTAAATTAATTACAACTTTCTGAAGAAACAATAATCAGTGATTACAGTTAAAAATATTCTACTAGGGGAACAAAGTTCTTTCTGTAATTAATATATTTTGCATCTTTATCAAATAAAAGTAGAAGAAGTTGAAAGTTTGGGTAGATTACAGCTAATACTTTGTCTTCTTGAATAATGTCAAGAACAATGGTCAAAATACTTCAAATTTCAATGCTGCAGGAGCCACAAAATTTCAAACTTACAATTAATATAAAAGTAAATTACTGTATATGGTTGCAATCTGGTATTTTTTATTATGGATCGTAACTTAAATTTATCAAGAACGAAGAGAAGAACAAATAAATAAGTGAAGATCGACAACAAAAAAGCTTCGACTGGAGAAATAAAGAAAGAATAAGAGTTGAAGAAGACAACAACTAACCAATAAACCAAAGAAGCAATCAGACGAGCTGAAGGAGAGCAGAATGGATGAGCTGAAGGCTGTCTTGTTGAAACTTTGGCTGGAGATGAAGGAGAGCAGAACAGACGAGAAGAGACCAGATTGGTGGTCATCAGATGTGAAACAAAAAAAATAAGACAAAATCAAAATTAGGGAAAAAAGAAGAAAATTGGAAAAAGAAGAAGAGATAGTGAGTCGACTGTCGAGTGATAAACCTTCTTTGCGGAATGGAGTTCAAATGGTAGCGGAGATGAGCATATCAGACGTGAACAGTGGAGATGAGTGGTAGAGATGAGTAGATCGAAGACATGCAACGAAGAGCCGGAGATGAGCGACGAAGATACCAATCGGAGGAGTTGAGATTTGAGTGTCAATGACTGAGGACTGAGATTCTGAGAAGTAGAGATTAGAGAAGTGAGAAGTCGGCCAAAGAATAAGATGAGAACTGAGAATGAGAAGTTTAGGGTTTTTTTTTAAAAAAACTTATATATGTGGTTTAATCGGTTTAAACCGGTTTTGGGAAAACCAAACCGGTTTGAACCGATTTTTTTTCGGTTTTCAATTATTTAAACCGGTTTGAACCGAATTCAATCGATGACCCGAACCAGTTCGGCTCGATTCGGTTCGGTTTCGAACTTAGTACCCACCCCTACTGTTAGATATTCATCATGTTGGCTCAATCAGCAATCACTCTTGTCTTTTACTATACTTTATTCAACAATTTAAAATACATTTAAAGACACCACTAATAATTTGATATCTCATTAAAAACATATATTTTATAAGTGAAGAATTGCAGATCACTTTTTTATTTGGATGTCTATCGATTTTAGTTTCATGCAACATATGAAGTAATTGGTTTGATAATATTGACATATCACTATTTTTCTAAATACAAACCACATTACCATAAAAGATACTCTAATATGATCAAACAATTACATGAAAGAACGGTTTGAAAATCTATTATCATAATATCTAGAAAAAAAGTACTCACATTATAAAATGCTCTGTAATGTTTCGTAGAGAAACTACTATAAAATTAAGAGAAGGCTGTACATTGATTTTTGAATTTTCATCGAATTATCTGATTCATCTCCATACCTCTATGACTGTCTCTCGTTGCTCAGTAGAGTAATACAAATTCACATATCATTATCTATTCATGCTAATAGTCATAAACTAAAATTATCATATTGGATTTAAATCCTCTCCTATTGCTTGGCACCGAACATCTATACAAATTCCCTTAAATTTTGAAAGAATTTATAACACAAATTCATTATTAAAAATTAAGGATAAATTATACAAACTTACCTTGATTATATACATAATAACACATAATCCTATAAAAAATCATAATAACACTCCCTTCCTCTTGAGTCTTGACTGGTTGACTAATGGTTGATTATTTTTATTCAAATCACACAAATTATGTATTGTCAGTTTTGTCCATCACCCATACTTGGAAATTTTAAATATTATATGAATCAAATTTTTTATTTTTGTCATTAATATATTAAAAAAAAATTAAAAAAAGGAAAGAAAATAAATTGATCTTCTTTCTCAAGGGCTAAACCTCGCTCACACATCATCCTCCATGGAAATCGGCGATCTCCATTAATGGAGATCCAATGGAGATCGCCAATCATTTTAAAAAAATTAAAAATTGTTGATTATGTTTGTAGGTGAGTCTGTGATGTTAGAGAAGAAAAAGATGGGCATAGAAGAAGAAGAAGATGGTTAAAGGAAGAAGAAGATGGCGGTGAGAAAAAGATGGTGATGAGATTGAGAGAAAGAGATGGGTTTGGGTAGGTTTCTGGTTTTTGGGCACTGGGCAAGAAGAACATTGTCTTTTTTTATTTTTTATTTTTTTTAATTAATATTAGAGTTAATTAATAAAAGGTTTTATGGTTGATGTGGCAAGATTTGATTAGAGAACTTAGTATTAATTAATTAATTTATTTAAGAATATTGCAAAAGACTGAATTACACTTAATTAGTCATGGACTAACAATGATTAACGGTTAATCAACATGTCAAAGGGTAGTGAGTCAGGGGCGTAGCTGGAAAAAAAATTAGGATGGGCTAATCTAATATTTTTTTCTTATTTAAAAATCCTAAATTTTTTTTTTTTTTTTAAAATCTTAAATTTTTTCTTTGTAATTATCAAATCAAACGATACGGGAGAAAATTCATAATAAGAAAAACATTAAGGATATATATGGTGGTAACACACAATACAAAATTTCAATATATATTTTTCTTTTCAAATCCTCAAAAGTAAAATAAACCTTAGTTTTCGTAGATTTTTCTTCTCTTTCCTAACTTTGCTATCCCACAAGAAGACACATTAATCTACAAAACCTAAATCTCACTAATAAAATACAATACTTAAATAACAATCATAAAATATAAAACCTAAAATCAAATTCATTATAAATAAATAAATAAATAAAAATTAAAGCTTAGGGAATTTACTATCAAATTGAGAGATTTAAGATAAGAAAGGACTCAGAGAAGTTAGAGTTTGAGATTTGAGAAAGTGGAAAAATATAAATGTAAGTGATTTGAGAATCCGTCGAATGATGATTGCTGAAACAAGAAGAGTTATTTTATTTTATTTTATTTTATTGTTTTTCATTTAGGTCTATATATTTTAACAAAGTTTTTGGATTAGTTAAACATATTTTATAAAATTTTATTTATTGGTCCTTAGTAAATTTAAAATATTTTGTTATAGTTTTATTTATTGAGTTTTAGTAAGTTTAACACTAGAAATCAAAGTTTGGTTAATAAAACAAAACTTAATTATTTGTTTTCAAAAAACTTGGGTGGACTGTAGCCCACCCAAGCTCTTGAAGGGCTCTGCCTCTTAAGTGAGTGTTATTATGATTTTTTGATAGTTCTATGCTGTTATATATATAATTAGGATAGATATGTGTAATTTACCCAATAATTAATTGAATAAGAAGACCTCCAAAAAATTTAAAAATAGACCTCTCTTCGCAACAAAAGTAAAGCTATGTTTAAGATTGTTTTGTTTATCTAATAATCCACTTTTAGCTTAACTTAATGAATTATCAGCTTATGAAATAAGTTGATATATGTTTGGTTAATTGATTTTATAAATAATTAACTTTAGAAAAAAGTAAGGAAAAAATGTTCGATAAACTTTAGTTGATTATGGAAAATGATAAAAATAGACATTAAAATGTAAGGGCCCGTCTTGTAAGCGTTTTTTAGTTGCTGTTTTTCAAAAATAAAAATGAAAATGAAAACAGTATTTTTGGTTTCATTTTCAATTTCTGAAAATGCGTCTGGTAGCAAATACTGAAAGATGTATTTTGAAAATGAAAACAGAAAAAACGCGTCTGGTAGGTTAACCGAAAACTATCCAAAATTGAAATATCAGTTTTAGTATTTTGTTTAATATTATTACAACTATAAACAAATTGATTAAATAACTAACCAATATAATTTTTGTATTATAATTTTTAAATTAAACAAAAGTAACGCATCAAAAATTAATTCAAAAAAATATATCAAAAAAATGAATTAATCAAAACTAAACTCTTAAATTATAAATAAATAATTATAATATATATATATATATATATATATATATATATATTATTATATAATAAAAATATAATTGTATATATTATATTAATATATATATATACATATATATAATAATATATTAAATATTATTACATATATTATAATTTATATTATAATAATATATATATTATTATATTTTTTATATTATATTTTTATATATAATAATACATTATATATGACATTATATCCTATGTAAATATATAATATTTGATATTATATATATATATAAATAACATTATATAATATATTATTATATATTTATAAATAATTATATAGAATATTATTTCATAATATTTACATAATTATAAAATATTATATATTATAATATATAATATTTTATATAATATTTATATATATATATAAAATATATTTTATAATATTATATGATATATATTAATATATATTATATATTATTATTTTACAATATTATATATTAATTTACTAATTATGTAAATATTATAATATATAATATTTTATATAATATATATATTATATATTAATATTTTATAATATAAATTATATGTAATATTATAATATATATATATATAATAATAATTATAATATATATATAAGAGGGGCACTTTGGTAATTTAAAAATCTTGTTCCGTCTTGTCCTAGTTATATCAAACGCATAACAGTACAATTAATAGTTAAGATATTTTTTTAATAAAAAAAAAGTGAAAAAAAAAAACGAAAAACGAAAAACGAGTATTTTGTGTTTTTCAAATATTTCACTTTTAACACTGGTTTTGTTTTTCGTTTTTCGTTTTTTTTTTCAAAAATAAAATGAAAAACGGTTAACGAACGCGTTTTCGAAATCATTTTCAAAAAATAAAAACGAAAACGGACTGAAAAACAGCTGCAAGACGGGGCCTAATATATTATTCAATATATTTTTTCAACTTTTTTTTAAAAAAAAATATACAAAAATAAAGCATAGAAAATGTCAATATATATATGTTGACGTCAATTTCTGGATGCGTGAGAAAAGTCAACAAGATCGGATTTTAGCTGTGATTTCAAAGAGAAAGAGAAAGAGAAAGAGAAAGAGAATGAGAGTAATTGGACACAAGTTTTATGTGGTAAAACTCCGATGACCGGAGAAATGTTCACGGGTGGTTGAATAAACAACTGAGCCAAAATCCACTATAGAAAAAGATTTACAACTCTCGATCTCTCTTTTTTCTCTCTGTATTTGCTATATATATTTGTGAGGATATAATGAGTCTATTTATATGTGCATAGAACCATAATTTTTTTTGTACAAGTAACTAAAGATCTTTGTATTTAATTATGATTGGTTACTTGTTCAAAGTAGTCTGTCTTCTTTCCTATTTCGGAGACTTGTATAGAGATCGAATGAGACTCTAGTGATATAGTTCAGTTAGGACTTTCCTTACAAATACGTAAGTCTTTTTGAAGTAATAAATTTGTTGCCTGATTTGGTTCTTTTTGGTATTATATTCTTAGAATTCTTATTTGATATGGATATCTTCACGTATTTTAACGACTCTTGACTCGTGCGAGTTACGCGCTAGGCTTATTTACTCGGTTTTCTTCATGGGAGTAGAACATGATATTAGCTGATCCCGAATGACGTCATCTGATCCCGAGTAGAACACGTCATCAACTAATCCTGAGTGTCGCTAACTGACCCCGAGTAGGTTTTGTTCAATACTCGTTTACTCGGGCTTCTCTTCTTTGGTGATGTCTTGCAGGATATTTCCTGAATGCATATTAGGATGTCCACCTGAAAATTCTATCCTCTTTGTCAATGATGTGTACGTCTGATAAAATTTACATACGACAATACCCCCTTAAAATATTTTTACCGAACAGGGTTTCGTTCCGGGCAAAAGTATTTTAATCAACCCTTCAATTTTTATGTCTCTTTAATGCCAGGGTAAATGTCTTGTCATAATGGTGTGTCTTAATGGTGACCATGTAAATTCAATTTGCCTCCTCACGCGAGATCTCAATGATTGCGACGTTTTGGAGTTCTGACGGCCTTGCTAGTTCTTCTCTTAACACGTGTCCTCTACCGCTTCATTTCTCGATACCATTTATGAGAAACGACCTACGCGTCTTCTAGTGCGCCACCTACGTCATCAAATATGTCATTGATTTTTCCCATCTTGAGATCCTAGGGATTCGTGCTATTACCCCCCTTAAATTCTCCACTGAAAGAAGTTGCGTTAGTTCATTCTCAGAGACTCAAACCATAAATTTTTCAACCCAGATTTCTTTACACAGAAAATCCCTATTCTCCGTTGAAGATTTTGCATCAGGCTTCTTCATTCAAGGTTAGTTTTAATGAATCCGACCTCCCGTCGTCAACGATTTTACTATAGCTCTCGAAGCGCTTGATCGTGGGGATTTTCAACTGGTTTCTTACGCTCGTAGATTATTGGGGGAAATTCCCCCTGACGAATCCTCTTTTTAGATATTGATGTTTCTAGGCTTTACCCTGATGCCCGTTTTAGTTCTGAATCCAATTCTAATTCTGAATCATCTAGTTCTGAATCTGTCGTTTCTAATCACGGGGTACCACTTCGATCAAGGATGGGAAAGCATCAAAGTAAAAGTTAAGTCCATAAGCACAACTCGGGCAGCGTTCGGATCAGGGAGCAGATTATTAATGAGAAAGACGTCGAAGAGGAGTTCAGAAAATCTCATCTCTCTTTTTCTGTTGATCGTCCGAGTGGGTATGATGCCGAACAGAATGTGGTCAGGGAAGATGAGATCGGGAAATATCATGCTCGATTCGACTTGGACGATTCAGTCATTCTGATTCCTGCTGGTGATAGAGCTGCGTGGAACCCTCTTCCGGGCATGTTGGCAATCTATGGGTTCATGCTTTGTTGCGGCGTTACTCTTCCTCTTCAGCCTTTTATTGCCTGGTTTTTGGCTGAAGCAGGGATCGCTCCACCCCAATTGGCCTAGAACAGCTTCAAGACGTTGATGTGCATGTGGCACATGTGGAGCCGAATGAATCTGTCACTGCCTTCCCCGAGTGAAATCAGACACTTTTACATGCTAAGGCAGTCTAGTCGGACAGGGACTTATTTTCTCATGTCTAATCCGTCAGATTACTGGGTCCCTGAGGGGACAAAAGTGAATCGAGGAGTTGATACCTCCAATGATGCCAAAAAGAGAGGCTTTGTATGGGGATTCCCTTCGTCTAACAAGTACTGAAAGAACAGTTGGTTTTTCACCGGAGGGAACCTTGGACTGGAAGTTACTCTTTCGACTGGGGAGACTCAGACGGTGTCGAAAGTTCCCTATTTTTTCTGTTCCCCTGAGGTATGGGACAAGAAAAAACTTGAATTTAGCGATATTGAGCTGATCAGACTTGCTCGGACAGCAATTTGCACACTAGAAAAAAGGAGCAGGGTTTATCTTTTTATACTGACGCGATTTTTTATTTTTTTTTTAATTGTATGACTCGGTCATCGTCTGCGACATTCAAGCTCGTCAGGTAAAGTCAATCCTTCAAGCGAGCCAAAAAGAAGCTTCTCGTCAGAGCAAAGAGGGCATTGCCTCACCTGAGTCAGATGAGGATCCTGATGAGGTTGACGAGCAGATTCCTAAAAATGTCCCTGAGAAAGTCATCTGAACGACCGTAGGGGAGTCTAGTGGTCCGAGTGGCCATACTCAGGAATGGCCTGAAGATGGAAGGAGGCAGAGCGATGGTCTTGGTGAGGGGCCTGGTGAATCGAGCTCTCCAGATGTGGTCCCTTCCGAGCGGATGAACGCCAGTGATGGAGGTAAAACCTCTAAGGAACAAGTAAATACAGATTTCGACTTTTTTGAATCCTTCCGGGATGATGTTCAGAAAGATCCCTCAACTGATCTCTGCTTTCTTCTCTCTCGGGCCGAGAAACAGAAGGCGGTCAAATCTCCCACTCATCCAAATAAGGTTCCTTGGGTGGTTTCATTCATTGACTTCAGTGATGAAGACATCGGCGCTGAAATTCCCCCGAGTGTGTTGAAGCATCGGCTGTCGCGGAGACTTCTGACCCGAACAGGGGTTCCTTCCCCCCTGAGGTTGAAGATCTAAAGGATGAATCTTCGGGAGGTCCTTCTTATCCTTCTCCCCAGGATATGCTTAGGGCAATGTCATCTGGTCGGGCTTTCATCGGGGATGATCACTGGAGTCATTTCAGGGATGCTTCTGTTAGGATTATGCTCGATAGTAATAGTGTAATATTGTAATTAAAAATATTTTCATATGAATAAAGTGATTTCTAGTTTAACAAATCTTATAGCATTTATAGTTTAATTATTATAATTGTCAAAAGTAAATAATCATAAGGTCAAAAGACTATGAGAAAAGAAGAATTGTTCATACATTTAGATATGTATGAGGTAGACACAATTCTTTAGTTAGTCTTGAATAATATTCACAACTTAAGATAGAATGTTAGGTGCCTTTATCTTGTCAAAGTTATAGATTCTTTTGTTAGCATTTGAGTGGGATCAAATGTGTTATGATGAGTCTAAAATCATCAAAGTGTGGTGTCTTTGGGCAAAAGAATCTAATGCACTGAGTGCATTGAATATGATCGAAATGAAATACTTTATCAAGAACCGTCAATGGATAAAATTTTTCATTTGAAGACAATCGGAGAGTCTATCTCAATCCTGAGATAAATGATGGACTTATGGTTGCAAGTGTTATCGTTTGAGCTATCAATGAGTACGATTATATAGCATATTCTATCCTCGATAGTTTGGTGGTATTCATTTGTTAATCGATAGAGGACTTCATTTATAGATATGGACATCGTGGCTCCATTTATTGAATGAGAGTAGAATACCATCATATGGATGTTTTGAGGTATTGGATATTAAATCTTAACGTTAAGCTTTCAATAGTGTCTATTGAAACATGGCTTCTAGACAAGTCAAAATAGACAAGTTCAAAATGTGGTCATATGAGTAAATATGGTAACTTGGAGAGCTATAGGCGGTCTATGAGCTCTTGGCGATTACTGGTATTCTTCACGAGGATACACTATCTCCAATAAAGGTTGTCTAGAGTATGAGTGAGTAACATCAACTTATTCTATCTTTATTTAAGAGTTCAATTTTAGTTCTTTAATGGAATGAACTAAAATTAAATAGATCGGACCTAAGTTAATCATTTGTTGATTGTGATTGAGTTATGTCTATAAGAGCTTAAATTTAGATAGCCCACCAAGATCCCCAACCACACGAACTTGTATGGATCACTTGATATATTCTACCGGACCAATTTAGGGGTCCATATAGAATTGTATTAATGCATGAGAACTTGTTTCTTTTTGAAAGAATAGGTCTAGTTCACATGTGGACTTTTTATTAAGGTCCAATGGATTTAATAAAATAAGAAAAATAATATATGGCCCATATATATGGTGTAGATGACAAGGCTATTAAGAATAGTTTAAATATATTATTTTAATTTTATTATTTAATTAAATGGAAATTAATTAATTTGTTGATTAATTAATTATTTAATTAAAAGTTAAAATCTTTTTTCTAGTAGGAGATGGTCTCCTAAAACTATACTATTGTTGGTAGTACAGTTAATGTTAAAGACTATATTTGATAAGTAGATAAATAAAAGGAATTATTTATCTAATCAAATTAGGAAGTCTTTAATATTGTTACAAACACACTATTGAGTTGGATTAGGAGTCTTGGTGTATGATATAATTCTTTTTTTTAAAAGGATTCTTAACCACCAAGTAATTCTACCTAAGAAAAGGATTCTTAATAACCAAGTAATCCTTCTTAGGAAAAGAATTAAGTTTCCTAATACTTATTGTATGAATTTCGGCCAACTATATATATATATATATAAGATGATGATAGAATTCTTTTTAGATAAGGATTCTTAACTACCAAATAAATCCACCTAAGGAAAGGATTATTGCCAACCAAGTAAATCCTTATTAGAAGAGGATTAATCATCCTATATATATGAGTTTGAAATTCGGCCAGCCCATAAGAAATTGCAAGAGAAATTTTGGCCAAGCTTGGGAATTTCTAAAGAGATATTTCGTCCAAGCAAGAAAGAATTTTGAGAGAGAAATTTTGGTTTTTACTCTGGACAAAATTCGACCAACTCTAAGCAATAGTGTGTGAATTCGGCCAAGTAGAGAAAAAATGAGAACGTTTTTGTTTTTGATAGTATACTAGTATCTTTTACATCAAAAGGGTTTTGTGTACAACATCGAATCAAGGTTCACGCGAGTTTCAATCAAATTGATTGATAATTCACAAGTGACCGGGCGTTCTTGGATTTTTCTCTTGGAGGATATTTGTAACTAACAAAGAAAAGATTTTGTTTGTCTCCATCCTCAGGGATACAATTTGTAGAAAGGGAGCCCACACTCCTAGGTGATTCAAGTTCGTGATTGGATTGAAAGATCATACAGAATCAATTCGGCGCTTGTTCAATCGTCATGAGAAAAAGGTACGATACTTTTATATACGTTAATTAATCTAGGGTTAAGGTTCTCGTTGCATAAAAGGGAATTTTTTTTATTTATACGCAAACCCTAATTTTCGCTTTCTCATGCTTCCGTTGCGTTTTGAACCCGTTTTTTTCCTACAGCTTCTTTGACGAGCCGTCCTCAGAATATCTTCAACGGTGCATCTTATGTAAGTTATATTCTCAACTCTTATTGTCTTGCTTGCTAGATTTTTAATTAAACTCCTTTGTAGATGGTGGCCGAGTTTGCTGAACTAGTTCAGCCGTAACAACATCAAGCCGATCGAATAAGGGGTCTTGAGGCTCAACTGAAAGAAAGTGAAGATAGTCGTGCTCGGTTTGAATCGGCTTATCAAAAAGAAGTTGGATCTGCCCAAGTGTTTGCTGACCACTGTTTGGCGAAGCAAGTGGCGGCCGAGGAAAGAGCTTATTCGGCAGATAAGAAGGCTATGTCACTTCAGAACTTGTTATCTTCTGCCCAGGAATCAATGCTTAAAGCCAAACAGGAAGCGGAGCAGTCCATGTCGGCGTATGAAAAGAAGATTGAAGACTTGGAGCGCCAAGCTTTGACAGTCGAGTCCCTATCCAAAGAGGCGTCCATGTTGGCGTATGAAAAGAAGATTGAAGACTTGGAGCGCCAAGCTTTGACAGTCGAGTCCCTATCCAAAGAGGCCAGGCTGGAACTCGAAGTCCAAGGGGTTGACCATTTTAAAAGATCCCCTGCTTATGATGCCCTTCTCCTTCGGGAATTTCAGCGAGGCCTAGTTTCAGTTGGTGAATTTTTTAAGGTCAAGAATCGGGCAACTGAAAAAGCCCGAACCAACTGGGAGTTGTCGGTCAAGAATCATGTGGATCGGTCCCTGGAATCTCTTCAGACTCAGATGAAGGAGTGGAGAGCTTACTGCCGTAGTCAAGGCAAAGAGCCCCATCCCATGCATTTGGAGGTTCCATCCGGCACTCCCTCTCGACCTTTTATGCCACTCAGGAGTCGGTCGTGGAAGGTGTGGTGCCTGATGTTAGACCGATCCCTAGAGAAGATTACATCGAATAGATGGATGATTCGGTCGATATAATTACTTGGCCTTCAAACGAAAGTCTTCTCTGCGAGTACGAGATGGTGCCCAACCCGAGCATCGGTAAGAGTTCCAAATCCTCCTCCCAACCTTGATTTATTTTGTAGAGATTTCTTTTGTAAAGATTTTGTAACGATAAGATTTTTTGTAACGATTCTTCGTAAAGACTATCAATGAAATTCTGAGTTAACTGTGATTCTAAAAACCGAGTGGTTTAATCCGATTTATTGCTCAAGAAATTTCACCGAGTATCTTTTTTTTTGGGTTGCTTTTAACGTCGAATATCTTCTTGAATTGGCTACCGCAATCTTTTGTGCCAAGTATCTTATTTAAACGGGCTAATGCAATCTTTTGTGCCAAGTATCTTATTGAACTGACTAATGCAATCTTTCGTGCCAAGTATCTTATTAAAATGGCGATTTTTATCCGGGTAATTTCATCGAGTATCTTATTAAACTTGGTTTTGTTACCCAGTTATTTTCAATGCCAAGTATCTTATTGAACTGGCCTATATTTACCGAGTCATCTTGAAACAAATAAGTGAATTTACTTGTTTCATACTCAGGTTATTACCCAAACATTACATCAAGGCTCACCATGATCATATGTTCGAGTCCATACACAATACCGAGGACATCTCCCCAGTTTTTCTATGCAAGGGTTTGCCGAATCGTTAAGCTTTTCGAACCGCTTAACACAGCTACGCATTTCATCGAAATTTTTTTTGATAGCACCCCGAGCCTTTTTCCAGAATCTGGTGCATCGGGTTTGCCTTTTTGCTAAGGTCAACTGACCTTACTCGGCTGGCATGCTCCTTCGAGCTTCTCCGCCCATTCGGGAATCAATGGTCTCGAGTATTCTATTTATATGTTTTTATTATCATGCTTCGTCTTCATATGTTCTTATTATCATATGCTTTATTTTTCAGAAATCCCGAGTTTGATTTTTATTTATAACTGTAAAACCAACAAAGATTTAAATTCCAAACCAAATAATTGATATAACTAAAATTGTCCTAACTAAAAAGGAAACAAAAAATAATTTAAGGATAGAAAATCTTCAGATATTGGGCATTGCATGGTCGGGGTAGGACCCCTCCATCGGGTCGTGCAACCCAATATGCTCCATGACCAGCTACTCCTTCAATCTTGTACGAGCCTTCCCATTTATCAGCCAATAATCCAGCAACTTTTTTTTTTATATTTAGTGACATTTTTCTGAGTACCAGGTCTCCCAGTTAAAATTTCCTGACCCGAACATAAGAATTGTAGTGACGAGCTTCTCTTTGCTGATATGCCATATTTCGTATTCGGGACTTCTCCATTTTCTCTTCTAGTTCATCTAAACTTTGTAACAGCATATCAACATTCTGATCTTCATTATATTAGCCTGACCCGGGGTGATGCATATGATGTTTCTACGGGGATAACAACTTCTGTTCCAAATGCTAAAGTGAATGGAGTCTCTCCTGTTAAAGTTCTTACTGCCGTCCGGTATGCCCATAATACTTCAGGAAGTTTTTCAACCCAACTTTCTTTCTTGGCATCCAGCTTTGCTTTGAGATATGCTTGATGATTTTGTTTACTGCTTCAGCCTACCCGTTTGTTTGAGGATGGGCATGTGTGGCATAGTAATTGGCAATTTGGTACTTTTAGCACAACTGTCTGAATTTCAGGTTATCGAACTTGGTGCCGTTATCAGTGATGATAGTGTTTGGGACTCCAAACCTATAGAGTATATTCTTTTTCATGAAATTTGTGGTATTTGCTTCTGTGATATGCACTAATGCTTCAGCTTCTGCCCACTTCGTGAAATAGTCAACGGCTACTATGGCATGCTTCGCTCCACCCCACCCCCTGTCCCAGCTGGCATTGGGCCAATTAAATCCAAACCCCACATGGCAAATGACCATGGGGATGTGAGGTTTCTGAGTTGTTCAGGGGGTTGTCGGATATCATTAGCAATCCTTTGGCAAGTATTGCAACTCTCCGAACATCGCTGTGCATCTGAGAATAAAGTAGTCCAATAATAACCTTGCCTGAGTACCTTGTGTGCTAAACTTTTACCCCCAATATGGTTTTCATAAACTCCCCCGTGGATTTCCTGTAATATCTGACATGCATCTTCCTCTGACACACATCTTTGAAGTGTTCGGGAAAACCCCCTTCTGTATAGTTTTCCTCCAACCAATGTGTACATTGCTGATCGATATCTGATACGTTTTGCTTGTAGGGGATCTTTCGAGAGCTCGCCTTCTTCCAGGAATCTTTTTAGCTGAGTCATCCAACCGTCTGACGGTGTTTAGATTTTTGAATTTTCAAAGTTTTTTAGCTCAACTATGCTCAGTTTAAGGAGATATGCAACCGGAATAGTTTTTGGCCTGATTGTGGTTGTTACTGATGCAAGTTTGGACAAAGCGTCTGCCTTTTCATTCTCCTCCCTCGGGATCTGGGCAATCTTATATTCTTTGAATTTCTGGAGGAGCTGTTTTGCAATGTCACGATAGGTTATCATGCCTTCATCCCTGGCTTGGTATTCATCTAGGACTTGGTTGACAACTACCTGTGAATCGCTAAATATCTCGATTTCATATGCCCCGAGAGCTATGTAGACTCTGAGTCCAACTAGAAGCGCCTCGTACTCGGCTTGATTATTGGTTGCTTTAAAGTCAAACCTCATGGCACACTCGACATCATCTCCTTCCGGAGTGCATACTACGATCCCTGTCCCGCTGCCGTGAGTGTTTGAAGAGCCATCGACATATAATTTCTATAGAAAATTATTGCCCAACATCTTTTTTGTTTCCAAGTTTGGTTTTGTGAACTCTGCTAAAAAATCTGCCACTGCTTGGCCTTTGAGAGATGTCCTGGGCACGTACTGGATATCAAATTCACTTAGCTCGATTGCCCATTTGGTTAGTCTTCCTGAAATCTCTAGCTTTTGTAAAATTTGCTTTAATTGGCAGTCGGTGAGAACTTGGATTGTATGAGCCTGAAAGTATGGTCTTAGCTTTCTTGCCGCTGAAACCAATGCTAGGGCCATTTTTTCTGCCTGTGAATACCTGGTCTCAGCTGGTAAAATAGCCTTACTGGTATAATACACTGGTTTCTGTATTCCATTTTCTGTTCTGACTAGGACTGAGCTTGCTGCTAGTTCTGTAATTGATAAGTATAAATGGAGTTCTCTCCCATTTGTGGTTTCGAAAGGATAGGAGTCTGCCCTAGGTACTCTTTGATTTTTAAGAATGCCTACTCGCACTCTTCGTTCCATTCGAGTCCTTTTTCTTTTTAAATTACTCTAAAAAAGGGTGCACATCTGTCTGTGGCCTTTGAGATGAATCTACTCAAGGAAGCTAAACATCTTGTTAAGCGTTGTACTTCTTTTAGTGTCCTTGGTGAGGTCATTTTCTCCAGGGCTTGGATCTTTTCAGGATTGACTTCGGTTCTCCTTTGGTGAACTCGGAAACCCAGAAATCTTCTTGAAGAAACCCTGAATAAACACTTGTTCGGATTCAGCTTCATTTGGTATCTCCTCAAAACATCGAATGTCTCTTGCAGGTCTAAAGTATGCTTGTCTGTCGAGATGCTCTTGGTCAACATGTCATCTATATATACTTCCATGTTTCTTCCTATTTGTCGTGCGAAGATTCTGTTGACCAACCTTTGATATGTTGCCCCTGCATTTTTTAATCCGAAGGGCATTACTGTGTAACAGTACAAGCCCTGATCGGTTCTGAACGCTGTTTTTTCTTTTATCAGCCTTGTTCATCCGGATTTGTTTATATCTCGAGTAGGCGCCCATAAAACTGAGCAATTCATGGCCTGATGTATCATCCACCAATTGGTCTATCCTTGGGAGTGGAAAACTGTCTTTTGGGCAAGCTTTGTTCAAATCTGTGAAATCTACACACATTCACCATTGTCCATTTTTCTTTTGGACGAGCACTACATTAGCTACCCATTGAGGGTAGTTGATCTCTCTAATCGACCCTACAATGAATAGCTTCTCCACTTCCTGTTTGATTGCCTGACTTCTCTCGAGATTGAATGACCTTCTATTTTATATTACTGGTTTTGCATTCAGGTCCACCGCGAGATGATGAGATATTATTCGGGCGTCTATCCCGACCATGTCTTTATGACTCCAGGCGAACACATCATTGTATTCTTTAAGTAGATCAGTGAGGCTTTGTTTGACTTTTCCTTCCAAATTGGCCCCGGTCTTGATCTTCTTATCTGGTTTATCTTCTTTCAAGATAATTTCTTCGACCGGTTCATTTTTGGATTCCTTCGACTCTTTCATTGGATCAAATTCGAATGACAGTGACTCTTTGTTCTGACTAGGCTGCGTTATAGTGCATACTTGTTCACCATCATTTTTGTCTTTGTATACTGACAAGTTAGCTTTTCGGGCCATTTCTTGGGACCCCTTGACTATACCGACTCCCTGTTCAGTCGGGAATTTGATCATCAATGCATAAGTGGCTGTTACGGCCTTAGTTTTATTCAAGAATGGCCGACCCAACAACGCATTATACGGCCAATTGTCTAAGTCTACCACCACAAAATCGAGTAATACTGTTCTTTGACAAGGTGCCGCTCCAATTTTACCGGTAACTTTGTCGTCCCGAGAGACCTGACCTCAATTCCTCTGAATCCTCTGAGTGGGGTATGAAAAGGCTGTAAATCCTTTCGGTCCAACCTGAGTTGATCGTAGACGGCTACATTGAGAATATCTGTCGAACTTCCATTATCTATTAGGATTCTCCTGACTTTCCGGTGACCAATCCGGGCACTTATGACCAGGGCGTCATTTGGCCGAACATCGACCCCATGTGAGTCAGCTTCTGTGAATATTATTGGGTCCCATCTTTCCTTTACCCTTTTCTGGTCTGGTTCGACCGAGTTCACATCAAAGTTCTGTCTTGCCTCCACTGCTTCTTTGATTTCCTGTGTTCTCTCTCGGTTACTTCTCCTAGTGGATGACCCTCCAAAGATTATTTGTATTACTTCATTGGCCTTGAGGCTGGCCTTTTGATTTCGACCGGAGCTGTGATCGGCTCTGGTCTCTTTCTTTAATTCTAACCTCTCATCCCTTTTCAAGATTACTTCATGTAGGTGTCCTTCCCGAATGAGGGTTTCTATATAATCTCTGAGCTGGTAACACTTGGAAGTCACATGACAGATTTCTTTGTGGAATATGCAGTATTTGGTTGTATCTCGCCGAGCAAACTGAGACTTTCGGCGTGACTCTTTTACCAGATTTTTCTCTTCCAGTATGGCCAGGATTTCTCCCTACTTTTTCCGAAGAGGGGTGTAGTTGACGTATCTACCTCAAAATTCCTCCGTGGTCTGGTCGGCATTACATCCGTTTCCTCTGTCCTTGCTTTTTTCTTTACCGTTTCCTTTCTGTTTTCCCTTTTGGTTCTGTACCTTTGACTCGACATCCTTTTCGGGTTTTCCTCCGTGCATGTAACATCCTCTCGTGGCTAACTCTTCTTCTTCGGCTAGTGCATATCCTCCCTCCATGTCCATCATATTTGAATATCTGGTTAGACGGGCTCTTCTTATGTCAAAAGATAGTCGACCATTCTGTAAATTGTTGATGAATGTAGCAATTATCGCTTCGTCGTTTGCACTGCCGATTTCTGATACCGCTTGGCCGAATCTCCCCAGGTATTTCTTTAACGACTCATCTTTCCCTTGTTTCAGCTGAGAAAGGTAAGCCACTGATTTTTTCCTATAAACGTTACCCATAAATTGTCTTGAGAAACTTCTGCTCAGTTCACTGAACCTTTCGATACTCGCCGGGGGCAATCTCTCGAACCATCTTGAGCATGTGTCTCCTAGAGTTTGTGGAAAGTTGAGGCATAGTAAGAGGTTGATGTGGGCATACTGAGCCATATCACTTTTATACCGTCTGACGTGTTCTTTAGGATCCTTATCTTTCTTGAACTGTTCCACATGCGGTATCCTGAATCTTTCTGGGAATGAAGTCCGCAGGGTGTCTCTAGTGAATGGACTGTCAGAATCTTCGTCAGATAAGTCGTTGTACCCATAACGTCTGACCAGTGCATCCATCTGATGCCTAGTGTTTTTAACTTCTCTGGTCAGGCTCTGAATTACGATATCTCTATCTCTCACCGAACTTCCATGATGGGTAAACTGCCAGGTGACTGTCATTCCTCTCCCTGGCTCTTCGCTTTGATGCCGAGTCTCACGGGTTGATTCTTACAGGCGTATGGTTCCGTGAAGGCGCTTGCGATGGTGTCGATCGCTATCTTCTGATGACGACCGATCCTTATGTCGGTCGTGCTTGTGGTGTCTAGCACGGGTTATCTGATCATGGCTTTGCCTCTGGTGTGGTTGCTCCTCTTCGGGTGTTTCACGTTCAGCCTGATTAATTGGAACAGAGTTCCTTCCGGTTTCCGGTGCATCTAATCCTGGCCCAACTATAGCCGAGTGAAGCCTTGTAGGTGGGAGGTTAGGAGGTTGTGCTTCTTCTGCAGCTAGTAGATCAACTCCTTCCTTTGCTACGTCTGCCACCAGTTGTTGCAGCGCCTCTCGGAAGTGTCGTGTCAGGTCTTCGCTGGTCGGAGGGATTTGTTAGATCCCCGTCAGGGATGTTGGTTGGTTCTCGGTGGTTGCGGCGAGATCTCGTGAACTACTGCCAATATGGACATTATCTGGAGATTTTTGGACATCCTTAGGACTGTTTCTGCTTCCCGCCATTATCTTTAATTTAATCGAAAGTTCGACCCCTTATTCTAGCGCCAATTGTTGGCGTCAATTTCTAGATGCGTGAGAAAAGTCAACAAGATCGGATTTTAGCTGTGATTTCATAGAGAAAGAGAAGGAGATTAATTGGACACAAGTTTTACGTGGTAAAGCTCTGATGACCGGAGAAACGTCCACGGGCGGTTGAATAAAAAACCGAGTCAAAATCCACTATAAAAAAAGATTTACAACTCTCTATCTCTCTTTTTTTTCTCTGTATTTGCTATATATATTTGTGAGAAGATTATACGTCTATTTATATATGCATAGAACCCTAATCCTTTTTGTACAAGTAACTAAAGATCTTTGTATTTAATTATGATTGGTTACTTTTTCAAAGTAGTTTGTCTTCTTTCCTATTTCGGATACTTGTATAGAGATCGAATGAGACTCTAGTGATATAGTCCAGTCAGGACTTTGCTTACAAATACGTAAGTCTTTTTGAAGCAATAAATTCGTTGCCTGATTTGGTTCTGTTTGGTATTCTATTCTTATAATTCTTCTTTGATATGGATATCTTCGCGTATTTTAACGACTCTTGACTCGTGCGAGTTACGCGTTGGGCTTCTTTATTCGGTTTTTTTCATGTTTGTCCCGAGTAGAACATGATATTAGCTGGTCCCGAATGATGTCATCTGATCCCGAGTAGAACACGTCATCAGCTAACCCCGAGCGTCGCTAACTGACCCTGAGTAGTATATGACGTCAGTTCACCCCGAGTAGGTTTTGTTCAATACTTGTTTACTCGGGCTTCTCTTCTTTGGTAATGTCTTGCAGGATATTTTCCGAATGCCTATTCGGATGTCCACCTGACAATTCTATCCTATTTGTCAATGACGTATACGTCTGATAAAATTTACATACGACAATATATATATATATATATATATATATATATATATATATATATAATATTTTACTTAGTCAACTTGCTATTCTCAATAGTAATATATTGGGTCAACTCGGTCTTTTTAGTCAAATCCAATTAGTCAACTCACTCTTTTAAGTACAAATTTACTGAGTCAACTCTCTCTCTCAATCTTCATCAATGGGATCCCTACAACTGAAGTTGCAAATCTACTACTGTCTCTTACTCCACCAGATTCTCTATTGCGAGCGTCGCCATCCTTCATACTTCGTTGTCGACATCGTCTCCCTTGCCACCGATGTACAAGTTTTGATATCGTGAGATTTTGTCCCGGATTGATCATGAAAATGGAGGCTTCAATCGTGCCTTCAAGAAGCAGAACCAGAATATTTAGAGTAACGGAATCGCAATGGAACGGATATGCTAGAGATTCAAGAGGCTTCAATCATGATCCACTGTCGAAGGAGTTCCTTACTCCAACCTCCGTCGTCGATGCTAGCCAGCACCAGTGAGCATTGGTCGGTCACCACTGTATGATTCTTAATTTTTTTTTATTAAATTACAGTTTTTAAAAATATTATTAATTTAAAAAACAAAAATATCATTATTAAATATAAGGGTGTTAGTGTCCTTATATCAGTATCACAAGGTTATTATAGACATTTCAAAAACAAGGGGATAGCTTCTCTGATAATAAACTTCGAAAAACAACCTCTAACCAGCTTCTCAAAAATTGATTATTGGAGGAGCATGCTTAAAACTTGACAAATAATCACTTATTTATGAAGTAAAAGCTTTCTCAAACATAGCCTTAGTATTGAGAAATGTGATATTGTCAAAAAAAAAAAAAAAAACCAGATTTTTAAGAACTGTCTATGCAGCCATTCAGTAACGGGAGTAATTATCCAACATTCTCTATGGTTAATCTAAACAAGTTTCTTGTAATGATTAATCTAAAACAGTTTGTTACATAAACATTATTATTTTCTTTTTTGAGAGAAGGGACGTAGAAAGCACCATTCTCATGTAGATACAGTGAAACATGCGGAGAGGGAGAGGAAAAGATACAGTTTATTTATTACACATTGAGCAGACTAAATGGGGATTTTATAGAATCAATTGAAATGTAGGTCCATCTTCCACTTCAAATCAACTCAAATCGTTGTCTAAGGACAGGTGCTCAGCTTCTAAGATCACTGCTGATGATAATGACAACTTCATAAAGAAGGTGATGGAACGATTTTTCCAGAGCACATCCCAAAACCAACATTGTAACCATTACCCTGCCAGGAATTCCAATTTTAAGTAATTTATCTACACTTCAAATGCTTCAATGAATGAAATGCCGTGAGAATGAGGACACCACTAAAAACATGTATATTTCTGAGGTTAAGATTGATTTCAATTTTGTACTTAAAATCTTGGATTTTAAAAGATGGAATGGTTAAATTGACAAAAGAAATATGGCAAAAGTTTTAATTGAAAATGTGCAAGATAATGTTCGTGTGATTGTAGAAAGACATTGACATGTTTTCTGTATTGAACGCATAGGTTACTTATATGATTAGAGTATTACCTTGCAACAACCAGTAAATGTGACTTCATCTCCATCTTCCAAGAACTTACGAGAAGCCCCATTTAATGATAGAGGCTTCTGTCCGTTCCATGTCAACTCCAGCAAGCATCCTAGAGAATCAGGCTCCTGTGGGGAAATAAAGCAAGCCATTTAGACTGTTTCAACATCTAATGTAAAGCACGGAAACATATAGGAGCATAACTCTGGCAGTATGCCATTTGAATAGAATGAAATCATACAGGTCCGCTGATGGTGCCAGTTCCAAGTAGATCGCCTGGCCTTAAATTGCAACCATTGATTGTGTGGTGCGCAACTTGCTGAGTCAATGTCCAGTATCTGTCACAGGAGTTAAAAACGAAATGTAATATACACCAAAGAAGCAACACATTATACTATTAAACATGCTCAAACATTAAGTTTCCTTGTAGATGGTCAATCAAGAAGTTCTATATCCACGGTATTAGAAACAAATAATCCAAGAAAGTTAAGACCAAAACGATGTTCGTTCACTTTTTTTTGAAAGGTCCAGAAAGATGTTTATAGTAGAGCATATAAGATAATTCTAGTATTACTACAACTAAACTCCTAGCAAAGTAATGTCACATAAGAGTGGATCTAAGTGATTATGATGCCTGAAAAAATCGGGATTACGGTCCAATGAATGTAAATAAAAATGCATTGATTATGTTAAGAATTTTCTTACAAGTTCTTGAAATTGCTCCTCGTGACCACACTTATACTATTAAACATGCTCAAACATTAAGCTTCCTTGTAGATGGTCAATCAAGAAGTTCTATATCCACGGTATGAGAAACAAATAATCCAAGAAAGTTAAGACCAAAACGATGTTTGTTTTTTTTTTTTTTTAAAGGTCCAGAAAGATGTTTATAGTAGAGCATATAAGATAATTCTAGTATTACTGCAACTAAACTCCTAGCTAAGTAATGTCACATAAGAGTGGATCTAAGTGATTATGATGCCTGAAAAAATCGAGATTACCGGTCCAATGAATGTAAATAAAAATGCATTGATTATGTTAAGAATTTCTTACAAGTTCTTGAAATTGCTCCTTGTGACCACACATGAATCTTGTTGTCCAGCAGGTTTGATTTGAACCTTACGGCAAAAGAAAAATTTTCATCAGCATTTCAAATATACATGAAGCTTTGGTAATACAAAGCCCAAGAAAATCAAATCCTAGAACGCCAACAGAGAAGTTGCTAAAAATACAGAACGCTACAAAGAGGAGATAAACAATCAAAAGGAGAAGCAAACAATAAAAAGCAATTCCACCTCTAATGAAATGTCATAGTTTTTGGATATCTTTTCAGCAAGATATGGAAATGGATGGGGATCCTGCAATTTTGAAACACCAATCAACATCAAACATGTTGCCAGGCAAGAAGATAAGCCGCAAAATATCAACTCAAATGGCATTTAAGTTTTAAAAGGAACAATAAAATAAACTACCTGTTTGGGAGCATCACATGCAAAAGGTTCAAGAGCATCAAGTGTCACGATCCAAGGGGATATTGTAGTACCTAAAGATCCGGGAAGAAAAAGTAAATCCTGTTATCACTTATCAGTACATGTAGGGGCTACCGATCACAAGTAATGCCGAGTACATGTGCAGTCATCAACTCATCAATATTGGAATCACATATCATAAACTCTTAACTTTTCTAAATGGAATTCAAGAAATGAGACAATAAAAATTTCATGTCTTACCAAAACTCTTCCCAAGAAAAGGTCCAAGAGGCACGTATTCCCATGCCTGGATATCTCTAGCTGTCATAGTGAATTTCTTATAAAAAAAGCACAAATTTAAAGCAAGATGAGAAGATGACATGAAGAGACAAAATTGTATGCATACCACTCCAGTCATTCATCAACAAAACACCAAAGATATGATCAGCTGCTTCATTCACATCTACAGTCTTTCCTAATTCGTTTCCAGGACCAACAATAGCTGCCTGCCAGCACCACGAGAAATCATATAAAACAATAATAACAATGAGCCACCAGTCCCGAGCTCTAGATTTTGTATAAAAATTGCTTTAGCATTTGAATAAGGAGAAAATCATCATGAGTATCAATGATGCAAAGGCTAACCATTTCTAACTCAAAATCTAGCTTCTGTGAAGGGCCAAAAGTTGGTGGAGAGTTGCCAGACGGTGCGCCTTGACCTCTGGGAGAACATAAAAAATAAAAAGTAAATATATGCAACAAGATGCATACAAGTATAAGAATTAGCTATTGTCTTTAGCTTTGAAGTAGGCTCAGCAGTATATTCAGCCAGAAATATGAGATCCATAACCTAACAAAATTATCCTCAAGACTTAAGGCAAAACTTAAGTGTAAGTTGTGCCTTGAGACACAAGCTCCAGATGAAGTCTAAGTTGCATGTCAACTGCCTTATGTAGCACAGATACGCATACCATGCAACAGAAGCTATACTTAAGACTACACATAGACGCACCGATCCATATATCACTTCACAGGAATAAGCCATTTTTAACTATTATTTGAACACCGAGTAGTAAATGCAGAGTAAAGAAAACAGTATTTTTCGGCATGTAGAATTGAATAAATGTAGAGACACTAGATATATTAAAATATGTTTCTTGATGCAACATCGTGGCAGTTAGCTTCGAAGCAAACTAAGCAACAAAGAAAAATGTTTAAATAATAAAGATAAGAAGTATATTTGACTTACCTAGGTCGAACAATATCTGTTCCAGATATAACAATAGATGATGCTCGTCCATGATATGCAATGGGAAGATGAAACCTGGAAAAATATCAGGTTAGACTTTCCAAACTAAGAAGTGAAAGTGTGGAGATAATTTCAGTAATCACAGACCCAAAGCCTTATTCTCCACTGATTTTATAATTACATACCAGTTTGCTGGAATTGGGTTCTGGGGTCCCCGAAAAATGGTCCCACAGTTCTTTGCGTGATGCATTGATGAAAAAAAGTCCGTGTAGTCCCCAATTGCAATAGGAAGAACCATTTCTACCTTGCCCTAAAAGTTCAAATGTAAATTCAACATTAGAAGACCGCAACCAATCAACCATGCTTGTACAATAACAATTACAAGACCATACATAACTATTACCATTGAGACGAGCGATTTCTGCCTTAAACTTGCATTGTCACGCAAGGCTGCTTCAGTAGCTGCATTAGAACATATACCAAATTTCCATTACTTTTATTTTATTTTATTGATCTCAGAATCAACTGTTTTCCGGCCAATTTCAATTCCTCATATACTACTATGCAAAAATAAAATAACGCATACATGACAGTAGCTTTTGCAGTGTAGCACGAGCTTCCTTCCATGCAGGCCGGCCCATAGCCAACAACTTGTTCAAATTAGGCTGCCATCAAAACAAACATAGTGAAATATAAACTTAAACTCACGAACACATTTGTCACTATAAGTAAGTGATAAATCATCATTGTGACGAAATGTACATAGCATGATCATAGAATTTATGCTTGATAATCTAATTATACTAAAAACTCAACTTGAATATAAATTTAAGTTAAATATTTATACAATTACTCAAACTGTAATGTTTTAATCTCGCATTTCATTTATTTTCCTCCGGTTTCTACGTAACCAAACAGAATATGCTCATAAAAATCAAACTTCCGCTAATCGTTACAAAATTTGATTTGTAAATTCACACTCAACTACTAAAAGACAAAATAAGTTTATTCTTGAAAATCAACAAACCTTAAGAAAACAATCAGAACCAGTGAGGATTGGACCGTTGAAGAGACCAGCTTTAGCGATCTCGGAGAGATCCAGTACGTAGTCTCCGATGGCGACGCCTGGCCGGGCCGGCGACCCCGGTTCAGGCATGAAGACTCCGTAGGGGAGGTTCTGGATGGGGAAATGAGAGTCCGGTTTGACTTCGATGAATGATTGCAACGCCATGGATGGTTCGGCCGCCGAAACGAATCGAAACGGTATCTTATTGTGCTCCAGTGAAGCTACTAGTCCGTTAAGTTTCAAGAAAACTGAAATGGACTCTTTAAATCACAGACGTGGAGCTATTTGTAATCGAGGAAGCATTTATTAAATGTTAATATTTATTTAGAGAAAATACACTAACCGCCCCAAATTTTATTAAAAATGCAGTTAGAGAACACACACATATTTATCTACTCAAACTTTCTCATAGTCTTAACATTAAACTAATAAAAGACCAAAAGTGCCTTTAGTTGTTTAAATTTATAAATGAAGATGATATTTTTATATAAAAATATTTGAATTAATTGAATATAATCCTTTCATGGAAGATAAAATAAAAATAAGTGAAAACAATGAAATTAAACTATTTTTTAAAAATTTAAATTGTGTTCATTTAAAAAATATATATCTAATATTAAAGAAATTTTTCAAAAAAATATTTTCTTAAAATTATTTTCATTTTAAAATTAATTTTTTGTTTGATGTTTTTTAAAATATAAAATTTTTAAATGGTAAAAATATAGTATTTATGACTTATTAATTTTTTTTAAACTAACCTTAATAAATAGAAAAAATATTAAATATAAAATTAAGATAATTAATATTGTAGTAAAAAAACAAATTTTGATTTTTAAATTTATGGGTTCTGCTAAAAGGATATCTTCAATTAATTTAATTTTTTTATAAAAATAATATCTTTATTTTTAAATTTAAATAATTATGGGTAATTAGATCATTTTTATTAATTTAAATTTAATATTAGAGGACGTTAAATTATATAAAAACGTGTTATCTCTAGCTGTATTTATACCTAACTTCAAGGCAGATCAATGTATTTATCTTTATTTATATATAAATTGTATTTTTTTTTCTTTAAGAGAAATTTGGGTTGGTTTTAGTATACAATAATTTATTAGAAAACGTAAAGTGGGTAGGGTAGCTGGGTTTTTTTTTTTTTTTTTGGAAGGAGGGTAGCTGCGTTTAAACAAGCATAAATTGTGATTGATGTGGTAGATGGCTACTTATCCTTCAAGCCATGATTGATTTCCCTTGTATGGAACATTACAATTAGATAATTAGAGTTAATTGCAATAACATATTATGAGTTTTTTTCATTAAACTCTGCTAGAGACAACGGTTTCAACAAAATATTATCATTAAAATTTTAATTAAACCCTAACAAGTAAAACAAAAAAAAGAAAGATAAATGAGGTCTGTTATAATTCTTTCATCTGATAGATAGAGCAAACCTCCAGATCTTCTCCAATTGAGCGAATCACTCATTTGATGGAAGAATCAGCAGATGTAGAAGGCGTAGGATCAGAAGAAAATAGGGCTTATATACAAATCATGGATCTCACTCGCTAACGATGTGGGATGTGATAATTTACCCCCTTCGGACCTCGTGTCCTAATGAAGGTCCAAACACAATCATAAATACAAATCCACATTGCAAAGCGAGTCTACTCTGATACCATTTATGACAACTCAAGTCGACAAAGTAGATATTGTTCTCTTGGACTTCACGCACGCGTTATTCACCCTCACAAATTTGTTTTGGATCATGGGTTTCATACAAGCTACTTAGTTAGAATAGACCAATAATCATATACAAACAGTAGACATCACTCGTTAACAACGTGGAAAGTGACATGACGAGGCTGGGGACAAATGGGATTGGGCAGAGCGGGACCTGATGGCTTGGATAAAGAACGACATGTGCTCTTGCTTGGTTGGCCAACTTCATTGGTTTGATTGGTTTGTTGGTTTATTGATTCTACTGAATTCAAAATTTGATTTATTTTGGTGGTCAGCGATTGGTGAATTTGAAAAAATTCAATTCAGTAACTTATTTTGGATTGTTTGAGGAATATCATCTTTATTTCAAGGCTCTTGCTTTTGTATTGAAGAATATGAAGGAAAAACACGAGAAGAAGAAGATTCAAACAAGTCTTTATATAGAATTTATTTTGATTTCAAAGTATTGAATTATTAGGGGAAAAGAATGGACGAATAGGCAACTTTTTGGATTAGGAAAACAAAATTAAATTCTGGTTGAAAACTTGAAACAATGCTCGAATGAAATCTAGAACCAGATCTTGAATTTCTTTTACAAATTTTACTGATATTTTCTTTATTAAAAAAAAAAGTTTTAAAACCTTTTGCGAATCCTCACCAAACAAAAAATATTATGGGAATTAATATTTATTAGGTTTCTTATTTAATATTATAAAGGGAGTCAATATTGACACACATGAAAATGTGAAGCACACCCATATTTTAATAAAAAAATTAATTATAAAAATATTCTAATAGGAATTTATCAATAAGAACAGATTTGTTTAATTAAAAATAAAAAATACTATTTACACCCATTTAATTACACTCATTTCTTCAACTACATCACTTTATTAACAAAAAATAAAACCTAATTAAACCCTAATTCTATTTTTTTTTTAAACCTCTAAACTTTATTAAGAAGGAGAAGAACAGAAGATCACATAGCTTGCCAAGGTATAGTTATGAGGTATAGTTATGCTTATGCATTATACCTCGATCTGTATTAACAAAGTAATGGAATAAGAATTTTCAGAAGACTCTGATCATACACATCGAGGTACGTATTTATTTATTTATTTATTTATTTTTGTTACGAACTCTATCAATGAACAAAGTGAAAAGTATTTTTTTTTAAACATAGCAGTACATATCCCATTGTTGGAACAATTATCGATTTTTTGTGAATTCTCAACAGAGCATGAACAATATTGGAGTCGAATGTACTATGGACTACAACAGTGAATTAACAAATTACGAGGTATAGTTATGCTTATGCATTATATCAATATTTTAGTTTTGGTAGAAGAGAAAACAAACTTAAATTATTTTTTACTTGAAAACTGAAATTTGGGTGTTCTCTCTAAATTCGACAAAATCAAAGTAAGGTTTCAAATTGTTGTTTTAGTAGGTGTTTGTTGTTTGGGTTCATTGTGGCATGTTGGTCTGTTATTCTTTTGTTCATTGTTTTGGTTGTTAATAAAATCGTGCTATTTTAAAAAAAATGGTTATTGTTATAGAAGAAAGTTTGTATTGGGTACAAGTCTGATAACGTAGTGTCTGCTTGTTACTTTTTTTTTTGTTGGAAGAGAACTCTGTTTCTTTATTGCTATTTTTTTATTATGTTTCTTTTTGTTTGCTTACCGAGTTTTCAAGCACTGTATCAGAAGATAAATTTTATTTTTATTTATGAATTATATTACCTACATTTAAAAGCAGAGAATCTTTAATTCAATGGACCGTGAAGTAGGAAAAAACAATGGATTTTTTATTGTAATAAAGAGATCCGACACAGGGGATTGTGGTACCTGACCAAGAATCACCTTTGGTTGTGAGAGAAGTTGACAATACAAAGACAATAAGAAAAAAGAAAATGAAAATGATAAAAGGGAAAAACGTAAAATTATAGGAACAAAGAAGTGTGGTAGCCCTTTTACTTTAAAGGGTGAGATGTTGGACACTGATGATGACTGGATATTGAAAGTGATTTATGGGGTTCATAATCATCCAACTGAAAAGCATTTTGAGGGACATTCATTTGCAGCGTGATTATCAAATGAAGAGAATTCAATATAAGTAGACATGTCCGAAAATATGGTAAAACACAAAGACTTTTTGGAAACTTTAAATAATAGAGATTGCTCGATTATTTCTACACTTAGAACAATCTATAATTCACGTCAGAAATATAAGGTGATAGAATTGGCTAACAGGTCACAAATGCAACAACTCTTAAGTAAGTTGAGCATAATTATATTGAGTTTCATAGAAGTCGTCATAACATTGATTCTGTTAAGGATTTGTTTTGGGCAAGTCCTCTCAGTATAGACTTATTGCATGCATTTCCACAATTGTTGCTAATGGACTGAACGTATAAGACAAACATATATTGCAAGCCGTTATTAGAGATTGCAGGAGTGACATCCACTAACATGACTTTTTTTTGTTGCTTCTACTTATCTTTATTCTGAGTGTGAAGATAATTACGTTTGGGCATCAGATAAATTGAAGAGTTTGATAAAGAATTAAGTCTTATAACAATCTATAATGCACGTCAGAAATATAAGTTGATAGAATTGGCTAGCAGGTCACAAATGCAACAACTCTTAAGTAAGTTGAGCATAATTATATTGAGTTTCATAGAAGTTGTCATAACACTGATTCTGTTAAGGATTTGTGTTGGGCAAGTCCTCTCAGTATAGACTTATTGCATGCATTTCCACAATTGTTGCTAATGGACTGAACGTATAAGACATACATATATTGCATGCCGCTATTAGAGATTGCAGGAGTGACATCCACTAACATGACTTTTTTTTGTTGCTTCTACTTATCTTTATTCTGAGTGTGAAGATAATTACGTTTGGGCATCAGATAAATTGAAGAGTTTGATGGATAAGAACGCACAACCTAAAGTCATTGATAGTGATAAAGAATTAAGTCTTATAAATGTTGTTGACGGTGGCTTTTAGATTATACAAAATCAATCACGCGTCGGATAAATTAATACAAATCAACGACTAAATTGTAAAACAAGAGAATAAACCAAACATGCAAAATAAAAATTTTATGTGGAAAACCCAAAGAGGGAAAAAACAACGGTTGTCAGAGGTGGTGAGAAAATGATTTCACTATGAATGGATTGTTAAACACTCGATCCCACTTACTCTCTTGTATGCTTTTTATTTTTACGTTATCCCTTTCATGGGCGTTATTTCGAGTCTATTTATAGACGCATAGAACCCTAATCCTTGGTGTACAAGTAAGGAAAGTTGTTGAGATTTAATGGGACCCTAACTTCTTGGAGTTGGTTTATTCTTCTTTCCTGTTCCGTTTCGCTCACGTTCTAATGACATTAGTTCTCTTGCCTAATCTGGATTCTTATATCTATAAGGAAGTTTGCTCCCTTATCAGATTAGGCTTCGAGACCACCTTATTTGAGTAAGACTCTTTCTCTATGTATTTAAGTCGTGATTACATTGAATTCAACGTTGTCCACGTGTTGCTCAACTGACCTTCTACCAGAACCCGACCAGTGATTCGATCCAGACAAGAGGTTTTATCCAGACCATCTCAATAATCCTGATCGGGTTATCTTTACCTGGTCAATGTAATCACTTTAGTTGGGTTATCTTCACTCGATCGATTAGGCGACCTCTACCGGGTGTTGTAAGGCAATCTTTAGTCAACTTAGGTTGGTTTGACTTTTGGTGACTTAACATTCTTTCAAATTTCACCAACAACAATACCCCTTTAAGTATTCGAACCGAGTTTCTCGTTTAGCCAGAAAGGAAATTAGTCGGTTAGACATGTTTAATTTACTTTTGGTTTTTATCTCGTAGCTCATTCATGATCATTAATACTTAACAGCTAAGCATTCAATCCCAACCACTTTTGCTCAATTTGCCCAAGTGACGCAACGTGAATGATGTAATCATTGGAAGTTTATTGATTTTTGAATTGTGTGTGATCTTCGGAGTTCGTGCACCAACCTCCACTCTCACACGCTTGTTTTTGGTTTAGGGTTGATGTCACCCTTCTCTATATATTTGAAAACTCTTTGTTCTCCCATTCTCACAATCTTTCTTTGCAATTTTCTACTTTCGCAAATGCAACCCTAATTTTCTTCCTTTCTTAGATTATCCTTCAAAGCTTTCTACTGCTTTAACTCTTGTGTGTCCATTATTCTTTACTAGACCTTTGACTTCACCAGCATCAGTACTCATGCTTCATCCATTATAATATCTCATGTATGGATCCTATCCTTCACCATTCGACAAGGGAAAAAACCACGGGCTATCCTTCTAGCCACATCAGATCCTCAAATCCACCATTGAATGAAAGTTTACAACCTAGGTTGACATCCCGTCACACCGTACACGGTTACTAACCCTTTAACTCTACCCAACGGGCCTTTGATAGTGATTCTTGATCTATTTGCTTGTGCACTAACCACTTAGTCACAAGACTTAACCTCAATGAAGAGTCAAAACAACCTAAGTGAATATATAGCAATATTCTAAATGCAAAAATGCTAGGTTTACACATTTAAGCTTATCTAAGGATTGAAGATGGAAATGAATGCAAATCCTAGATATCAATTATCTAAATGCAAGTGCAAGTAGATTTAGCTAGAAGGGTAAAATTATCCTAAATGTTAGCTATCATGGAAACATACATCTCAACCAACAAACAACAACTCAAGCATGTTGTAAATGCAATAAAACATAGAAGCATACATTCAATGAGTAATTAATGTTTTTCTAGGTAAACATAGCCTAATAATGAAACAATAAATTCTAGGTCATGTAGAGATTACCTAGTCAATGAAAATAAGAAAAAATCCATGCTTGGAGAATGCAAGAAGATGCTAGATGCTCATGGATTGATGTTCGGTTGAGTCAAGATGAGTTCTTGGAAGCTCTCTCTCTAGGAGTTACTTTCCCTATCAAAGATGTGATTTTTAGCGCACTTAACGAATGAGGGAGAATATGGTTTATAAATATGAGCCCTAAACAAAACTACGTTGTTTTGAAAAAAAAAAAGAAGAAACCAAACAAGGCATAGTGCGCGAGTCCTTATCCGTGTAGTGACCAGCGCATACTCCCGCTAAGGCGCGCATGTGTCCGAGCAATGGAACAAAGCCGAGGAATGGAAAAAATCCACCCAGTGAAATGAGCGGGTACTACCCGGGTCATGACCGGTGCAAGTGTCCGCACAATTACTTGACACAAAAATCATCAGGCCACTGCGCGGGTAGCTACCTTACAAAGGGTCATGGGGACAGAAGCAAGACCAAACAACATACAATCCAATCAAGCAAGAGATAGATAAATTAGGCACACAAGAAAGCAATTAAGCACTAATGCAAGTTAATTAAAACATGCATGGGAGTGAGTGTGTGCACTAAAACTCTTCAAATAAATTAAGCTAGTGATATATCTGTGAAGCTTGATCTTGGTCACGAGCAAAGCCGATTTAATTACCCTTACATTATAATCCTTAAATATGTTGTTTGTCAACTGAAATAAGCAAATCAAAAACTGAGAAACTTACAATCTCCCCATTTGGCTATTTCGTGACAAAACCACCACTCACAATTCATCCTCACCAATAAACAAACTAAATGACAAGAGGTCAACAAACACATTCTACATTACAAAGAGAAACCTAAGTCTAGATCTTCAAATCTTCTATCTCTTGTAGAATGACGATCCCTACAAAGCAAAGTAACTACACTTTCCAAGACAAGTGTATGTGAGGTGATCAAGATAAATAAATAACAAGAGCAATTTGCATATAATATAAACAAGCAACATGCAATAAACAATGCAATAGCAAAAGGTCCCCCTAAATAGGTAAACTCCCTCTCAATAGGTCAATCTCCCCTTAAATCATGTTATTTTCAACTGCTCATAAATCCGACACTACTCCCCATTTTTGTCACAAGATAGGCAAATGAGTATTCCTCAACCGGGTCACTTTAGCAAAGAGAGATATTTACAATATAAATGCATAATCATATAGAACATCTTTATGCAACTTAATTAAGTTAGAGAGAAGAGCAAGGGAGTTTGATTTTGAAAACATGTGTGAAATCATTGCCTTGAATGAAATACATGCAACATCAACTTTCAAAAGCATGGTATTTGGTAAAGCAAATATCAAAGGGGTTCCAAAAGAAGTCAAACCAATTTGCACCCTTTTGTCCTTGAAAAACAAGATAAAGCTTTTAGAAACATTTGAAGTACACACAAACAATTGTTTCAATCCTTAATGATCAACCAAGATATGGATATAAAATCCTTATTGATTGATTGGATATGAAATCCGTATTGGTTGTTGTCTTGTTCAACCATTAAGAAGAGAGACAAAACTAAGTTGGATGAGACATATTTATTAATTGAGTGGACACAAGGTTCTTATTTTGCTTAGCCTTGTCAAATTTCCCATCTACGAAATTTCACACACATAATTCATGCATAATATTTAAGCATGTCAAGATCATGTTCGCATGAACATGGAGATAAATTTTGGGTCAATCAAGTGTACTTTCCAATTAATTTTTCTGATCCAAAAATACATGTTTGAACATAAATGAGACATGGATTTCAAATAAGGCAAAGATACACTTATTAAATAAAAAATCATATAATAATATATGCAACCAAGATACTCAAACAATTAATTAAAGAGCATAAAATTGAACAAATTTTTGCTTATTGCAATGCAAGGTCGCTATCTTTGCTTGAGTTCCCTATAAGGGGTCGATCCAAATCATGTCAAAAGGGGCTATGAGTCCCTATAGACTTTCTAAGTCCATTGGACCTAGTTGAGCCTATAGGTGAAATTTTAGCACAATGACTTGTGGCACATCTCTTCTAATCCATTTAGGTGACACAATGTCATTCCTATTGGTTATAGTCATCATATTTCTCTTAGGATCATTAACTCTAGACTTCCTAGACACATGCATATTGGCTCTAGCCCTATTCTTTTTAATCTTGCTTCTAGTTCTACACATGTTAATAAACTTGAAGCAATTTGGTCTAATATGACCATCTACACCATAAAAATGATATGTAGGAATAAAATGAGGGGTCATACCATTCCTTTGTGAGAACAAAGGAGTTTTCCCATGTATTTGAGCTTGCCTTTGGTGTGGTATTGGTTGTAGGGAAAATCGGTTCAAAATGCAACGGAAGCGTGAGAAAATTAATTCAAAAATTAGGGTTTGCGTATAAATAAAAAATTTCCCTTTGACTAACAAGAACCTTAACCCTAGATTAATTGATGTATATAAAAAGTGTCGTACCTTTTTCTCGTGACGATTGAACAAGTGCTGGATTGATTCTGTAAGATCTTCCAATCCAATCACGAACGTGAATCACCTAGGAGTGTGAGCTCCCTTTCTTTTAATCGTTTACCTGAGGATGAAACAAACAAAATCTTCTTATTTGTTAGTTACAATAATCCTTCAAGAAGAAAACAAAGAATGTTAGGTCACTTGTGAATTATCAATCAATTTGATTAAAACTCGTGTGAACCTTGTTTCGATGTTGTACACAAAACCTTTTGATGTAAAGGCTACTAGTGTACTATCGAAAACTAAACGTTCTTTCTTCCTATTTATTCTTTCTCGAATCACACACTATTTCTTAGAGTTGATCGAATTTTGTCTAGAGTAAAATCAGATTTTTCTCCCTTAAATTCCTATGATGACCGAATTCTTCCCTTAGAAAATCAGGGCTGGCCGAAATTCTCTATGAAATTACCTTAGGCTGGCCGAAATTAACATATATATATATATATATATATATATATATATATATATATTTAAAAGGATCATAAATCCTCTCCTAAGAAGGATTTACTCGGTTGGTAAGAATCATTTCCTTAGGTGGATTTATTTGGTGGTTAAGAATCCTTATCTTAAAGGAATTCTATCCTATTAAATATATATATGGGCTGGCCGAAATTTCTATAGAATACAATTAGGAGACTTTAATCTTTTCCTAAGAAGGATTTACTTGGTAGTTAAGAATCATTTCCTTAGGTGGATTTACTTGGTGGTTAAGAATCCTTTTTAAAAAGGAATTCTATCCTACACCAAGACTCCTATTCTACTCAATAGTGTATTTGTAACCATATTAAAGACTTCATAATTTGATTAGATAAATAATTTCTTTTATTTATCTACTTATCAAATATGGTTTTTAATATTAATTATACTACCAACAATAGCACAATTTTAGGAGACCATCTCCTACTAGGAAAAAGATTTTAACTTTTAATCAAATAATTAATTAATTACCAAATTAATTAATTTTCATTTAATTAAATAATAAAATAATATAATATAATTAAGCTATTCTAAATAGCCTTGCTGCCCAAACACTATATATGGTCCAATATATTATTTTCTTATTTTATTAAATCCATTTAACCTTTATAAAAAGTCCACATGTGAACTAGACCCATTTTTACAAAAAAAAAAAAACAAGTCCTTGCCTCAATACAATTCTAGATGGACCCCTAAATTGGTCCGGTAGAATATATCAAGTGATCCATGTAAGTTCGTGTGGATTAAGGATCTTGGCGGGCTATTTAAATTTAAGCTTCAATAGACACAACCCAATCACAATCAACAAATGATTCACTTAGGTCCGATATATTTAATTTTAGTCCATTCCACTAAAGAACTAAAATTGAACTCTTAAATAAAAATAGAATAAGTTGATGTTACTCATTCATACCCTAGACAACCTTATTGGAGAAAGTGTATCCTGATGAAGTATACCAATAATCCCCAAGAGCTCATAGACCGCCTATAGCTCTCCAAATTACCATATTTACTCATATGACCACATATTGAACTTGGATATTTTGACTTGTCCAGAAGCAATGTTTCAACAGACACTATTGAAAACTTAACATTAAGATTTAACATCAAATACCTCAAAACATCCATATGATGGTATTCCACTCTCATTTAATAAATGATGCTACGATGTCCATATCTATAAATGAAGTCCTCTATCGATTAACAAATGAATACCACCACACTATCGAGGATAGACTATGCTATATAATCGTACTCATTGATAGCTCAAATGATAACACTTGCAACCATAAGTCCATCATTTATCTCAGGATTGAGATAGACTCTCTGATTGTCTTCAAATGAAAACTTTTATCCATTGCCGTTTCTAGACAACGTATTTCATTGTGATCCTATTCAATGCACCCAGTACACTAGATTCTTTTGCCCAAAGACACAACACTTTGATGATTTTAGACTCATCATAACACATTTGATCCCATTCAATTGCTAGTAAAAGAATCTACAACTTTGACAAGATAAAGGCGCCCAACTTTTTATCTTAAGTTGTGAATATTATTCAAGACTAACTAAAGAATTATGTTTACCTCATACATATCTAGATGTATGAACAATTCTTCTTTTCTCATAGTCTTTTGACCTTATGATTATTTACTTTTGACAATTATAATAATTAAACTATAAATGATATAATATTTGTTAAAATAGAAATCACTTTATTAATATGAAAATATTGTCAAATGCATTATTACACTCTTGCTATCGAGCATAATCCCAACAACGGAAGCGTGAAAAATCGAAATTAGGGTTTCGGTATAAGTAAAAAAAAATTCCCTTTATAATAACAGGAACCTTAACCCTATATTAATTGATGTATATAAAAAGTGTCGTACCTTTTTCTCATGACGATTGAACTAGCGTCGAATTGAATCCATAAGATCTTCCAATCCAATCATGAACGTGAATAACCTAGGAGTGTGTGCTCCCTTTCTTTAAATTGTATACCTGAGGATGGAAACAAATAAAATCTTTCTCTTTGTTAGTCACAATAATCCTCCAAGAAGAAAACAAAGAACGTTAGGTCACTTGTGAATTATCAATCAATTTGATTGAAACTCGCATGAACCTTGATTGGATGTTGTACACAAAACCTTTTAATGTAAAGGCTACTTGTGTACTATCGAAAAATAAACGCTCTTTCTTCCTTTTCTTCTTTGCCGAATCTCACACTACTTCTTAGAGTTGATAGAATTTTGCCTAAAGCAAAAACAAAATTTTCTCCCTCAAAATTCTATGGTAGCCGAATTCTCTCTTCAAAAAGAACTAGGGCTGGCCAAATTCTTCTCTTGGAAAAAACTATATGGCTGGCCAAAATTCCCTTTATATATTTATAGGGCTGGCCAAAATTCTTCTTGGAAATATATTAGGATTTCAAATCCTTTCCTAAGAAGGATTTACTTGGTTGTTAATAATCCTTTCCTTAGGTGGATTTACTTGGTAGTTAAGAATCATTTTCAAAGAAAAATTCTACCCTTAGGTAGATTTACTTGGTGACCAAAAATCCTTTTCCAAAAATAATTCTTTCCTACTCCAAGACTCTTAATCCAACTCAATAGTGTATTTGTAACCATATTAAAGATTCATAATTTTATTAGATAAATAATTCATTTTATTTATCTACTTATCAAATATAGTCTTTAATATTAATTATACTACCAACAATATAATAATTTTAGGAGACCATCTCCTACTAGGAAAAAGATTTTGACTTTTAATTAAATAATTAATTAATCAATAAATTAATTAATTTCTGTTTAATTAAATAATAAAATAAAAATAATATATTTAGGCTTTTAGACACTAGCCTTGCCGCCTATAACAATAATATATATGTATATATATATATATATATATATTATTTTTCTTATTTTATTAAATCCATTTTACCGTAATAAAAAGTCCACATGTGAACTAGACTCATTCTTACAAAAAGAAACAAGTCCGCATGCCTCAATACAATTCTAGATGGACCCCTAAATTGGTCCGGTAGAATATATCAAGTGATCCATGCAAGTTCGTGTGGACTGAAGATCTTGGCGGGCTATCTAAATTTAAGTTCCAAGACACAACCCAATCACAATCAACAAATGATTCACTTAGGTCCGATCTATTAATTTTAGTTCATTACACTAAAGAACTAAAACTGAACTCCTAAATAAAGATAGAATAAGTTGATGTTACTCATTCATATCCTAGACAACCTTATTGGAGAAAGTGTATCCTCGTGAAGAATATTAGTAATCGCCAAGAGCTCATAGACCGCCTATAGCTCTCCAAGTTACCACATTTACTCATATGACCACATTTTGAACTTGGATATTTTGACTTGTCCAGAAGCCCAGTTTCAATAGACACTATTAAAACTTAACGTTAAGATTTAATATCCAATACCTTAAAACATCCATATGATGATATTCAACACTCATTTAATAAACGGAGCCACGATGTCAATATCTATAAATGAAATCCTCTATCGATTAACAAATGAATACCACCAAACTATCGAGGATAAACTATGCTAAATAATCGTACTCATTGATAGCTCAAATGATAACAATTGCAACCATAAGTCCATCATTTATCTCAGGACTGAGATAGACTCTCCATTTGTCTTCAAATGAAATTTTTTATCTATTGACGGTTCTAGATAAAGTATTTCATTATGATCCAATTCAATGCACCTAATGCACTAGATTCTTTTGCCCAAAGACACCACACTTTGATGATTTAGACTCATCATAAAACATTTGATCTCACTCAAATGCTAGCAAAAGAATCTACAATTTTAACAAGATAAATGCGCCCAACCTTTGTCTTAAGTTGTGAATATTATTCAAGATTAACTAAAAAATTATGTATACCTCATATATATCTAGATGTATGAATAATTCTTCTTTTCTCATAGTCTTTTGACCTTATGATTATTTACTTTTGACAATTATAATAATTAAACTATAATTGCTATAAGATTTATTAAACTAGAAATTACTTTATTAATATGAAAAGATTGTCAAATACATTATTATACTCTTGCTATCGAGCATAATCCCAACATTGGTTCTCTTCTCCTTTGTTGTTGAGTTGGAGAAGCTTGCTTCCTTGGTTGGTGGAATTTATGTTGAGGAAGGCTTGCTTGATGTGCTCCATTTGGTTGAGCTTGAGCTTGACTACTTGGGGCCATATTGATTTGGACATTTTTAGAGCACTCTTCTAGTTCAATTTTCTTCCTAGGTTGTTGTAGAGGAAGAGACTCTTTGATGTTCATGCTCTTGACAAACACTGTCTTGTTAGGAGTTGAGGTCTCCTTATCATCTTCAAAACCTAGACCTCTCTTATCAATTGGCTTCTTGCCAACTTCTAACATATGATCAACTTCTCCGTGCTCGAAGTCATCTTAGCAATATTGTTCTTTGCCTCATCAAGATCCTTTTCCAACCTCACTTCATTCACTTTAACAAGTGTCATTTCCTCATCCAAATGAGTCTCTTTAGTTCTTAATTGAAGATTTTATTTTGTCAACTTAAGAACTTCATCCTTTTTCTTCTTCAAACAAGCTTGAAGATAGTCAATAAACTCTTGATAGTTCAGTACATTACCACAAGAGTTTTCGAAACATGAGCTATATTGGTCCATGCTACTATCACTTGTGTTATCGTGGCTTGTTTCCTCAAAGATAGCTTCTCATGATGTTGCTCTCTTTTGTCTCCGTTTTGTGAGTCACCATTTTTGAATCCTTCAAGTGAGAACACTTGGTGACAACTTGAGCTTCTTCATTGTAGGAGACCAGAAAGGCAAAGTAGTTATTCTCACAATCACTCAAGTTTGAGGAACACTCTTCAATAACTTTCACTTTGTTGTCCCCCTTGTGAGAAGTAGCAAATGCTACAAGGTTGTCCACTTCCTCCTCATCACTAGAAGAGTCATCATTTATTTCAGTGTCATCATTGGCACTATAAATGTGACCATTGCCTTTCATCTATTCTTATCCTTCAAGTTAGCACAATTTATGGAGATGTGCATGAATCCTCCACATTCGAAGCATTGAATGCCATTTCTTGAATGGTTCTCTTTACTTGGCTCAATCTTCTTAAAGTGAGTATTCTTCTTGAAGTCATCTCTTTTAGAGATATAACCTTTCTTTTGTAGATTCAAAAATCTCTTGAAGCTCTTTACTATTAAGGCCATGTCTTCATTTGAATCATTATTCTCTTTCTCTACTTTGAACGTCTTCAAGGCTATGCTCTTTTGCTTCTTAGAAGATGTAGGTGTAGAAGTCCACCTAGACTCATAGGCTAGAAGCCTTCCAATCAATTCACCACGCTTCATTATCTTGTAGTCACTATTTTCTTCAGGTACCGTCACCTTGGACTCAAACCTCTTGGGAAATGACCTTATGATCTTTTGCTTGGTGATTCTATCTAAGTATGGGTCACCTATTTAATGGCTTTGATTCACTATGTCCATTAACTTCACTTGGAAGTCATTGAAGCACTTATGCTCCCCCATCCTAATTGTCTCGAATTGCATTTGAAGTATTTGGAGTTTGGAGTCTTTGACTACCTCGGTTCCTTCATGAGTCATCTCTAAGATCTCCCAAGCCTCCTTAGCACTCTTAGTTGTTTGAATCAACTTGTACTGATTATCATCCATAGCACACAAGATGGCATGCATTGCCTTGTGGTTCCATTCAGAGGCTTCAAATTCTTGTGTGCTCCATTGGGACTTAGGCTTGGAGACAATATTTCCATCTTCAGTATCATTATTGGAGGAGTATAGCCATTCTCTACCACCATCCAAGCACGGTCATATATTTGGTAAATGTAGGACTCCATCTTGCCTTTCCATACGACATAGTTCACTCCATGGAGTAAGGGAAGTCTTATGCTTGATGCTCCCTCTCTACTCATCCTAATCTCACTCATTGTGTTTGGCTTATAAATGATATGCAAATGTAATGCAATAAAAAAAATGCAATCAAACAAAATGCAAGCAAACAAAAATGCACAAGGCAAGACACACACACAGAGCACAAATCACCTAAGTATATCTAGGCATCAACTATGATACCAATTGAAATTCCCCTAAAAGTGTATATATCTATACCTAGAGGGGTGAGTGGGTGGGTGGGTGGGTGGGGGGGGGGGAGGTGAATAGGTTTTAATCAAATCAATTACCAATTTTTGATTAATCAATATTACCAAATATTACCCCAAATTATAAATCATTCAATTAAACTAATTATGCTTTAAACAATAAATGACCCACGATATATACGTGGAAACCCTTCGACAAGGGAAAAAACTATGGGCTATCCTTCTAACCACATCAGATCCTCAAATTCACTATTGAATAAAAGTTTACAACCTAGGTTAACATCCTGTGTCATCGTACACGGTTACTAACCCTTTCACTCTACCCAACGGGCATTTGATAGTGATTCTTGATCTATTTGCATGTGCATTAACAACTTAGTCACATGACTTAACCTCAATGAAGAGTCAAAACAACCTAAGTGAATATATAGCAATATTTTAAATGTAAAAATGCTTGGTTAACACAGTTAAGCTTATCTAAGGATTGAAGATGGCAATGAATTTAAATACTAGATATCAATTATCTAAATGCAAGTGCAAGTAGCTTTCGCTAGAAGGGTTAAATCGTCCTAATTGCTAGTTGTCATGGAAACAACATCTCAACCAACAAACAACAACTCAAGCATTTTATAAATGCAATAAAACATAAAAGCATACATTCAATGAGTAATTAATGCTTTTTCTAGGTAAACATAGCCTAGTAATGAAACAATAAATTCTAGGTCATGAAGAGATTACCTAGTCAATGAAAACAAGAAAAAATCCATGCTTGGAGAATGTAAGAAGATGCTAGATGCTCATGGATTGATGTTTGGTTGAGTCAAGATGAGTTCTTAGAAGCTCTCTCTCTCTCTAGGAGTTACTTTCCCTCTCAAATATGTGATTTTTAGCTCACTTAACGAATGAGGGAGATGATGGTATATGAATATGAGCCTTAAAAAAGCTGCATCGTTTTGAAAAAAAAACAAACCAAATAAGGCATAGTGCGCGGGTCCTTACCTGCGGATACTCGCGCTAAGATGCGTAAATGTCTGCACAATGGACCAAAGGCTAGGATTGGAAAAAATTCACCCAGTGAAATGCACGGGTACTGCGCGGGTCATGACCCGCGTAAGTGTTCGCATAATTACCTGACACAAAAATCATCAAGCTACTGCACGGGTAGCTACCAGCACATGACCCATGCACTTCCCTGTTACAAAGGGTCAAGGGGACAGAAGCAATACCAAACAACATGCAATCCAAGCAAGTAAGAGATAGATAAATTAGGCACACAAGAAAGTAGTTAAGCACTAATGCAAGGTAATTAAAACATGCATGAGAGTGAGTGTGTGCACTAAAACTCTTCAAAGAAATTAAGCAAGTGATATACCTTTGAAGCTTGATCTTGGTCATGAGCAAAGCCGGCTTAACTACCCTTACATTATAGTCCCTAAATATGTTGTTTGTCAACCGAAATAAGCCAATCAATAACCGGGGAACTTACAACAACAAGTACTTGTCATGGAAGCAGAGCTTTCCTTAGGGATTCTCCCTCTTTGATGAGTGATTTAAAGATCACTTCTCAATAGCTAAAGTTGGCCGATATCCCTAAAAGGCATCGAGCACACTTGCTGAGGTTTACTGCCAACCACCCATATGTTTTTATTGCTATGTAAATATGGTGACCGATCAGGAAGTTTCAAAGTATGCTGACAGATCTGATATCCTCTAATCAGTTCTGCTAATTCCCAATGGTCAACACGTTATTTGGAATCCTTCCTCAGGCACCGTTGCTATTTTTGGGGCCATGCTCACTTCTGGGGTGTCCCTTCATATCCAATAATTTATTGCCTGATTTTTGGCTAATGGTCGGTATTGCTCCTACGCAGCTGATACTCAATTCTTACCAGGTCCTGATCAACTTGTGTCATTTACGGAAAAAGATCAGGGCTAAGCACTCCTGCACCTTTAGAAGATTTATAATTTCTTAACCCTTTACTGATCGGACATTAGGGGCACTTTTTATCTTCAATTCAACTCTCCCAACCGCTAGATCCCTCACAACTTTAAGGAAAAACCCACTCTCGTATCCAACAAAGAACATAAGGGCTTCATATGGGACCTCCCATCATATAACAAGTATTGGAAGAAAAGTTGGTTCTTCGTCAATGGTGATTGGGGTGAATTGGTCGTGGTTGACCCCTGCTAGAACTTAACTAGAAACAGTGTCCTAATACACTTCTACAGCCTAGGGTTATGGAATAAGACACCAGCTGAGCTGACTCAGGGCTAAGCAGATCTAGCGATTACGGCGGCTTAAACATCTTGGGAAACCAGAGATCGTCGTTCATTATATGTGGAGAAAGACTTGATCAGTCTGTAACTCTTTCCTTCTATTTTCAGCAGGCGAATATAAGTCCTGGCATTTTCCTCACTTAACTTATATCATTCATGCTTACTCTTATGATCTCTGTCGACTCTCATTTTTCAGTGTATGAAGTAGACATCATAGCTTATTATCAAGTTAAGAAGGCTAAAAACCTCGATAGAGCACATTTATGAAGCCGTTGACCAAGTGGCTAAGGAAATCAATCCCTTAGAGCATGATCTGGTAGAGCACATTTATGAACCTGACCTTGACACCATGACAAGCCTGATCAAACGGACTCAGGGGAGTAAGCATGACACCTTTCAGAGGAATGGTAGGAGGAAATCTACCAGGGAAAGGTCCACCATTGAAATAACCAGACGGAAGGTGGCCAAGACTGCAGAAGGGTTCTCCACCCCTGAGGCTACTCATAAATAGAAAGAGTCCAAACTTGAAGTGGATCTAGAGGATCACTGTGTAGGGGATATGCTTTTAAACCCTGAAGAGAAGGATGATGGTCAGGAAACATTGATCGATCTGATCTTACGGGTGCAACAATTGAAAAAGAGGGATGATCTCACTTTTTTAACATCTATCTCACTTTCCTCCATATGAAACAGGTCCAGTCAGATCCCAATTGATACTGGTAGGGAGACTAACATTCAATAGACCAAACTTCCACCTAAATCCGAGCCACATAGTGCCCAAACTGTTCGCACTGTAAATTAGGCTCTAACCGACCTTCCTGCGCAGCTCGCTGGCAAAGCCCCGATGTAGTTTATAGTTAAACGTCAAATAATATTCACTGACTCTGACTCTGATGGTGGTGAGACCAACCTCACTGAGTCTATCACCGATGACTAGGAATATGTTGATAAGACATCGATGCATTTAGGCCGACCATACGAGGTTTTGCTAAATCTTGAATTTATCGATTTGATGGGTGATACTGGGACTAGCCTAACTGAGGATACTACCCAGGATCGACTACTCCTTTGGCCATGGATTTGCCAAAAGAACTCCCTTTTGCAAATGGGGGTGGTGAAGTTCAGGCAGTCAGGATGTAGGAAGAAGTGATCCCCTTGATAAACCTTCAACTAGGGGAGGTTGGTAGAACTCTAGATGCACGCGTTGTTGTTAGCCTGACCTCCAGCGGTGTCCCCGACCATTCTTCCATATGGGACCATGAGGACAATCTCTTTATCTTCATCAATCAGAGCATCATCTAGGCCCTTTCTTCTTCAAGCTTAGGTGATTCGTCAGTCGACCCCTTTTCCATGCTACAATCCATGCCTATTAGTGAGAGGTACATTGGGGAAGGATATTGGAAGTAGGCTAGAATTGCCAGCAGCTCTGAGCGGCTACACATAATTTTCAACAATGGTGTATATGTAAGTGTTCTGCATCTCTTATCTTTATTTAGGCTTATCTTTACTCTTACTCTATTCTCTTTTGGCAGGTTTTGGAAGAGTTGACTTGAGGCCTAATCGTGCAAGATAGGTGGGCTGCGAAAATCTTCCAAATGAAAATAGAGCTTGCTAAGAAAGATAAAGCTTTAAATCTTCTTTGGCCATTAAGTCAAAGAATAAGAAATCTTATGAGGAGAAGCTGAGAAAGCGTGAGGTTACTTTGAGAAGGTCACTAGCCAGTGTTCAGAGTAGGGCTTCTACATCCATTGAAAATGTCGGGGAACTTACCACTAAAATTGGTGAGCTGGAGGTGAGAGTTGAATCAAGGGCCATTTTGGCTGAAGAGAACGCCGCCAAATTCATATAAGAGGCTAAAATTACCCAGGACACCCTTACTTCCGCTCAATAATCCATGCTCTAGTCACAGCAGGAATCAGACGAAGCTTGGTTCCACTATGAGAGGTTAGCTTACGATCTAGAGCAGTAGCGGGTCAGTGTAAAATTTCTTTCTTAGGAGGCCAGACTAGCCCTCGAGGTCCAGATTGTCGATCGATACAAGAGGTCTCCCGCTTTCGAAGCTGTTATACCGAGGGAGCGTGAGTGAGGGCTTCTCTCTGCTCAAATGTTTTTTTATACTACTGAACGGTCTTCAAGGGATGCTCACTGAAAATGGGATTGGATGATCCAAAAGCACAAGGCCAAGCCTTTGGAGGTTATAAAGAATCTATGGATAAGATGAAGGGCCTACTGTAGATTGATCGGGAAGGACCCCCACATCATGCATCTTGAACTCCTGTTAGGTTTTAAATTTGTGTTGGCTTGATTCCATAACAAAAATCTCTTTCTTTGTAATGTTTAGTTGCTTAGGTGGCTCATGTTCTATATAAACTTTAAAGAAGGAAAGCAACTACTCATGCAAAGTTAGTTTTCAAGAGGAAATGTGCTTACTTGGAGGCTAAGGTATCGAGATTTTTCTCTCCAATTTTCGTATCTCCCAAACACCATTACTTTCTCATCCGGAGTCCAAATCGAGTGATTCAAGTTAGAGATTTCTTGTCTACCAGTCCTCTATATTTTTTGTAGGAGCTTGAAGTTATTTTATTGAAATTTCTAGTAGTTATACTCATTAAAATCGGACTGAATATTTTTCATTTGAGGTATTGATATCTTTTTTGAGTTTGATCTTCAAGTCTTCTATCACCTTGGGTTTTCTTCTTCTTTATAAGTGTGTTTGTTGTGACACTGATTAGAGTAATGAACTCTAATAAAGCTAGATTGAGTTTTAATTAACATGCATGTTGAGTTAGGTTTCTTAAATCTATGTTTTCACATGATTGTAATGTTGTATTGTGCTAGCTTCAATTTTAGGGCTATTTTATGTGATTATTGACATCTTTCTATGGTAAATAGTCTCAGTATTTGCTAGGTTACTTTGATTGAATATTTGTTGAAATAACATATTTGATATGTACATGCATCATTTGTGTGATTGCATTACTTTTAGAATTACAATCTAGAATAAATATGATATGTACTCATCGATTCATTTCTAGTTTCCATAGTATATATTGATCATACTATGTTGTGTGTGTTTGCATCATTTGCACTCACTCAGATCATATTCCTTGTGAAGAGTTTGAAAGTCTCATTTCTTAGAGTGATTCTTTGATTTGAGCATTGTAAGTCTTGTCAAGGATCAGGGTGATCTGGATACCTAAAGCATTGGAAGTCAAATTTTGAAGAGTGATTCTTCGATTTGTGTATGGAAGTCTTGTCTAAAGTCGGGAGGACTTGGATAAGGAGTCGGCATAGTAAGTTCACTAGGGTGTAAATTAGGTGTAGATGGCTTGGAGAGTGAATCTGTTGGGATTATGCTCGATAGCAAGAGTGTAATAATGTATTTGACAATATTTTCATATTAATAAAGTGATTTCTAGTTTAGCAAATCTTATAGCATTTATAGTTTAATTAATATAATTGTCGAAAGTAAATAATCATAAGGTCAAAAGACTATGGGAAAAGAAGAATTGTTTATACATCTAGATATATATGAGGTAGACACAATTCTTTAGTTAGTCTTGAATAATATTCACAACTTAAGATAAAAGGTTGGGCACCTTTATCTTGTTAAAGTTATAGATTCTTTTACTAGCATTTGAGTGGGATCAAATGTGTTATGATGAGTCTAAAATCATCAAAGTGTGGTGTCTTTGGGCAAAAGAATCTAGTGCACTGGGCGCATTGAATTGGATCACAATGAAATACTTTATCTAAAACTGTCAATGGATAAAAGTTTTTCATTTGAAGACAATCGGAGAGTCTATCTCAATCCTAAGATAAATGGACTTATGGTTGCAAGTGTTTTCATTTGAGCTATCAATGAGTACGATTATATAGCATAGTCTATCCTCGATAGTTTGGTGGTTTTCATTTGTTAATCGATAGAGGAGTTCATTTATAGATATGGACATCGTGGCTCCATTTATTAAATGAGAGTAGAATACCTTTATATGGATGTTTTGAGGTATTTGATATTAAATCTTAACGTTAAGTTTTCAATAGTGTTTATTGAAACATGGCTTCTGGACAAGTCAAAATATCCAAGTTCAAAATGTGGTCATATGAGTAAAAATGGTAAATTGAAGAGCTATAGGCGGTCTATAAGCTCTTGGCGATTATTGGTATTCTTCACAAGGATACACTTCCTCCAATAAGGTTGTCTAGGGTATGAATGAGTAAAATCAACTTATTTTTTCTTTATTTAAGAGTTTAATTTTAGTTTTTTAGTGGAACGAACTAAAATTAATAGATCGGACCTAAGTGAATCATTTGTTGATTGTGATTAGGTTATGTCTACTGGAGCTTAAATATAGATAGCCCGCCAAGATTCCCAATCCACACAAACTTGCATGGATCCCTTGATATATTCTATCGGACCAATTTAGGGGTCCATCTGGGATTGTATTGAGACATGTGGACTTGTTTCTTTTTGTAAGAATGTGTCTAGTTCAAATATGGATATTTTATTAAGGTCCAATGGATTTATTAAAATAAGAAAAATAATATATTGTCCTATATAATGGTGTTGGGCGGCAAAGCTATATAGTTTAGTTTAAATATATTATTTTTTATTTTATTATTTAATTAAATGGAAGTTAATTAATTTGTTGATTAATTAATTATTTAATTAAAAGTCAAAATATTTTTTCTAATAGGAGATGGTCTCCTAAAATTATACTATTGTTGGTAGTATAATTAATATTAAAGACTATATTTTATAAGTAGATAAATAAAATGAGTTATTTATCTAATCAAATTAGGAAGTCTTTAATTGGTTACAAATACACTATTGAGTTGGATTAGGAGTCTTGGTGTAGGAAAGAATTCTTTTTGGAAAAGGATTATTGGTCACCAAGTAAAACTACCTAGTGGTAGAATTCTTCTTTGGAAAGGATTCTTAACCATCAAGTAAATCTACATAAGGAAAGGATTCTTAACTACCAAGTAAATTCTTCTTAGGAGAGGATTTATGATCCTATATATAGTACCTCTAAATTTTGGCCAAGGCATGATTTTAAGCTCCAAATTTTGTGCAAGCCAAAGCAAATTTAGAGAGAGGAAAAATTCAGCCATTAGATAATTCTAAGAAGAAAAATTCGGCCAAGCCCTCTTTTTTTCCCTAATAGAGTTTTCGGCCACCATTGAATTTTGAGTTTAGAGAATTCGGTTCTTTCTCTAGATAAATTCATCCAACTCTAAAGATTGGTGTGTGATAATTCGGCAAAGAGGAAAAGGAAGAAAGAACGTTTTGTATTCGATAATGCACTAGTAGCCTTTACATTAAAAGGTTTTGTGTACAACATCGAATCAAGGTTCACGCGAGGTTCAATCAAATTGATTGATAATTCACAAGTGACCTAACGTTCATTGTTTTCTTATTAGAGGATTATTGTAACTAACAAAGAGAAAGATTTTATTTGTTTACATCCTCAGGTATACAATTTAAAGAAAGGGAGTTCACACTCCTAGGTGATTCACGTTCGTGATTGGATTGGAAGATCTTGCGGATTCAATTGGCGCTTGTTCAATCGTCACGAGAAAAAGGTACGTGACTTTTTATAAACAACAATTAATCTAGGGTTAAGGTTCTTGTTGTTGAAAAATGGAAATTTTTTATTTATAGACAACCCTAATTTTTATTAAATTTTCTCATGCTTCCGTTGCGTGTGTGTTTTTTTCCAACAATTGGTATCAGAGCCAAGTTGTACCCTTGATTAATTGATGTATGTGTTCGTGAATCTTTTAATTTTTTTTGTATATATGCATGTTTTAGAAAGAGATGTCACTCTAGGTATTCACATATATATATTTACATTGGAATGTATGGATATATATATGTTTTATATGTGGATTGTTATTGCTCAATTTTGGTCCTAGAATTTCAATGCATTTTGTTTTGGGATTGTAACAAGAAGGGTGGTCTATCATCGCCATAATTTCCTTCTTGGTAGTTGTTAAGTTTTTTATTTATTTTATTGTTGTAATTTTAAAAAAACTGCAGTATTTTTATTTATAATTCTTCTGTAATACACTCAAGTTTCGAAGACTCGAAGGTTTGAAGAATTGGGAGCAACCGAAACATGTTTGGGATCGTGTAAGCTGTAGCAACAAACGTGCATGCGAAGAGCACGCAGCCACGTTTGCTGTGGCATGGATTGCGCACGGCAGCCCTATGGAAACCACGGGCTGCGCATTGCAGCCATTTCTAGGTTTGTGGCATGCGCACGCCCATGGGAGGTAGCCGAGGGAGTCTGAACGACGAAGGTCGCGTGAAAACTTGTTCGTCAAGAAATGAGTTTTTGTATTCCAAGACATATGTAATTTACTTGCTTTTCTAGGATGCACCAAAATTGTAGCTATTTATATTTTTGTAAATATTGCAATGTTTGTCATTGTTTGATAACATGTCATATAGAATGGGAGTGCCACTCATATATCTCTTTTGGTATGAACATGCATAGAATGATTTAGGTATATAAATTGGCATCTAGATAACTTGGTAAATCATTCTTTGGAATTCAATCACACGCCTTAAACAATTGAGAAGGTGTTTTGGAACACATACGGCCTCCAAGTTTAGTTGAGCTTTATATTTCTTGCAATAACCTCCCAAGAGGTATTCATGAATGGAATTTAGCAAGATACTTCCTTACAATGATAGACTAGACAATTAGCCCAAACAATATCTACTCCCAAAGGAGGGACATTCGTGAGGGATTATATTGAAGGTCGATAACTTGGTAACACACCCAATGTGAGTTTATTAATATCCTCCCAAGAGTTCTTGTTAATAAAATCCCAAGGCTAAAATTAAAAACGTTGGTTGTTATGTAAACAATTAGGTGGGACCTTGTCCAACTAGTAAATATTTGGAACTCCCAAAAGAGGCGTGATATTTATGGGTGTTGGATCACCGTTGAATTTTTACGATTGAATTATTTTATTTAATTCAAGATAAATATTCAAAAGTGCTTTATCATGATTATTTAATTATAAATTTTTTGTTATTATAAAGAAATCATGACCCTATCCCCAATCAAATTCCTAAAAGATAATACTTTAACAGATGATGATTATGTCACATGGAAAAAGGAAAAGCATAAGTTCATTCTGTGCTCTCATAAACCACTTACTCTTACTAATGAATCTACTCAGCAGTAAAGAGATGAGTATCAGCAGTAGGAGTCTTCTGAAGAGATGGCTAAATGTACATTACATTATGGCCACCATCTCTGACGTGTTACAACAGCAACATGAATGAATGGAGACTGCTATCGATATAATGATGTCTCTAGAGGAGATATTTGCTATGAATTTTAGGATGACTAAGAGAGAGAGACAGTGACAACTTTTATGAATCTTAGGATGAAACCTAGACAGGGTGTGAAAGATCACATGATAAAAGTCATAACACATCTTAATATTGCTGAACTCAATGGTGCTGAGATAGATGGTGAGACGAAAACTTGACATGATTGTCAACTTAATGTCGGATTCCTTTGGTTTGTTCAAAGTTGGACTACACCTTGAACAATAAGGAGTACACCTTGCAAGGCCTGATGCAAGATGTTCAAAGTGCCGAAAATATTCTTGTCAAAGGCAAGGGTCAAGAGATTCATATGGTTGGCAAAGTTGCTACTGTTAAGACCTGTCAGAAGGTCAAGTAACAACAGAAGAAAAAGTAACTTGGGCCTAACTTTAAGGGGTTCCGGGAAAGAAAGAGACTGAATGAGAATGAATTCAACTTACGTTTAGGCAACAGAACATTGGTGTCTACTAGTGTAGTGGGAGATATTAGAATCAATTTAGATTCTTATAGGAATTTAGTTTTAATAAACGTTTATTATGTACAACAATTCAAGAGGCATTTAATTTCGGTATCTTTTCTAAATAAATTTTGATATTCGGTTACTTTTATTAAAGGTTTTATTATTAGTAAGAATAACAAATTTGTTTGTAAAGGTACATTGGAAAACGGTTTATTCTATTTGCATGGAAATATTTCTCACTTGTTAGACACGAAATCAATGGAACCTAATCATAAAAGAGTAAAATTATCAAAAGATGAAACCTACCTATGGCATTTGCGCCTAGGTCATATTAACCTTAATAGGATTAAAAGATTGGTAAGTAACGGACCTCTAAGTGACTTAAAGGTTGATGATCTACCAACATGCGAATCTTGTTGGGAAGGTAAAATGACCAAAAGGTCGCTTACGACCAAAGGCACAAGAGCCATCGAATGTTTAGGATTGATACACACTGATGTGTGTGGATCTATGAGCATTCAAGCTAGAGGTGGATATAAGTACTTCATCACTTTCACGGATGATCACTCAAGACTTGGCTATTTGTATCTCATGAGACATAAGTCGGATGCTTTTTGACATGTTCAAAGCATTTATAGCTGAAGTGGAAAATCAGCTTGAGAAACACATAAAAATATTGAGGTCTGATAGTGGTGGAGAATATCTATCTGGTGAGTTTCAGCAGTATCTTATTGACCAATTTCGAATGATGATAGATTAAGGAAGGCTCTTTGGCAAAGTATGTGTTCAAGTCAGCATGGTTCTCCTTGGATTGTGCTTGGTGATTTCAATGTCTCTAGGAGTGCGGGTGAGTCAATTGGGGGCTGCTCCAGAATTTAAGGTGCTATAGAGGAGTTCAATGACTGTTTTCAAGCTTCGGAGCTTGATGATCTTTGTTTTTCGGGTTTTCTTCATACTTGGTGCAACAAGAGAAGCAACGGTAGTATCTCTAAGAAATTGGATAGAGTTCTTGTCAACAATGATTGGCTTGTCAAGTTTGAGAATTCTGAAGCGATTTTCCTTCCCCCTAGCATTTCGGATCATTGTCCCTTCGTGGTTAAGCTTGGGTTGTAAGGTATTAAGAAAAATCGCCCTTTCAAAATTTTCAACTTTCTAACGGATATAGCAGATTTCCTCCCCTTGGTTGAAAGGTGTTGGCGGAAGCAAGTTCATGGCACCATGCAGTACAAGCTTTGTTCTAAGCTTCGAAATCTGAAGAAGGTTCTTAAGACCCTTAACAATGACAAGGTGGGCAACTTGACAATTAAATCGATTGAAGCCAAAGCTGCCCTTGATGATTGTCAATGCCTTCTTGATCAGCAGCCCCTTGATTCTAACATTAGAAATCGGGAAAAAGGAACTTATAAGCTATTATACTTCGACACTTCAAGCTGAAGAGGACATTCTAAGACAAAAATCTAGAATCCAATGGCTTAAGGCTGGTGACCGCAACTCCTCTTATTTCTTCAAAGCCATCAATGGTAGACGCAATAGATGCAAGATCCACTCTATTACTGGTGTTGATGGCTCCTTGATTGAAGGTGACATTCTGGTCAAGAATGAAGCTATCCGTCATTTTCAGAATATTCTTGGTTGCTCTATGCCCGTTAGACATGGTATTGGTACTTTGAGCAATATTATTGATAATGTCATCTCCAATGATCACGCTGATTCAATGGATAGAGATGTCACTAATGATGAGATTCGAGAGGTTTGCTTCTCTCTCCACCCTAACAAGGCTCCTGGTCCAGATGGCTTCAACGCTCATTTTTTCAAGATAACTTGGGACATTGTTAGTGAGGATGTGATTAATGCTAACCAAGAATTCTTTAGGTCTGGTTATCTTCTCAAAGAGCTAAATACTACGATTCTAGTGTTGGTCCCTAAAATCCCAAACCCTTTTACGATGAAAGACTTTAGACCTATATCTTTTTGCAACACTCTCTATAAGATCATTGCCAAGATCATTGCCAATAGGATCGAACCTTGTCTCCCGGATATTATCAGCCCTTCCCAATCGACTTTTGTGGCTGGTAGGAGTATAGGGGATAACATCCTTCTTGTGCAAGAGCTTATGAGGAATTATCATAAGGATATTGGCTGCCCTAGGTTGGCTCTAAAGGTAGATTTGATGAAGGCTTTTGATATGGTGGATTGGGGCTTATTGCTTGAAACCCTTGCTGCTTTTCACTTTCCTCCTAAGATTATTACATGGATCAAAGCTTGCCTTACTACCCCCAAGTTCTCTATCTCCATCAATAGTGAACTAGCTGGTTTTTTCTCCAGAAAAAGAGGTCTTTGGCAAGGGGATCCTTTGTCCCCATGCCTCTTTGTAATAGCTATGGAAGTTCTTTCTAAAATTCTGACCAAGCAAATTGCGGACTCTCCGAGCTTCAAGTATCATTGGAAGTGTGACAAGATAAAGCTCCCCCACCTCTATTTTGCTGATGATCTTATCATGCTTTGCCATGGCTCCCCTTCTTCAGCTCTAGTCCATAAGGCTGCCCTCGACGAGTTCTCTTTGCTTTCAGGCCTTCTTGCTAATCAAGCCAAGAGCAATATTTTTACTTCAGGTTTATCATCTACAACCAACCAACATCTCATTAACCTCTTTGGTTACACGGTCAGTTCTCTCCCCATTCACTATCTATGTATCCCTATCATCTCTACTAAACTTTGTCTTTAGGACTGCTCTCCTCTTGTGGACAAAGTTTTGGGCAGACTTACCTCTTGGATGAACCGTAGCCTTTCTTATGCGGGTCGCTTGCAGCTCATTATGTCGGTTTTGTCGAGTTTACAAGATTATAGAACATAAATTCCGTAGTTTCTTGTGGAAAGGGGTTGAAGGTGATAGTAAGGGTACAAAAATTTATTGGTCTGATATTTGTCTCCCTAAGAAAGAGGGTGGTCTTGGAATCAAGGATCTCTCTTCTTGGAACAAAGCCCTAATGATTTGGCATCTTTGGATTCTGATTTATGGTACGAATAACCTCTGGTCTTCTTGGATCAAAGCCTATCACCTCAAAGGCTCAAACCTTTGGGAGGCTAAAGCCCCTTCTACCTGCTTTTGGAATTGGAGGAAACTCCTCTATCTTCCGCCAATTGCTCGACCTTTAATTCAGCACTACATTGGCAATGGTTCTAGTACTTCCTTATGGTTTGATAATTGGCATCCGGATGGTCATCTCCTTTCTAAATGAAGCTCCCCGTATGGTTTATGATTCTGGCCTCCCTCTCAACGCAACGATTAATGCCATTGTTCTTGTTGATTCTTGGAATTGGCCAGCTGCTATGTCCATTGATCTTGTTGAAATTAAAAGTTGGATGCCTTCTTACAATCCTAACTCCAATATAGAGGATAGTATTCGATGGCTCCCTTCTCCCAATGGTATTTACTCAGCCTCTTCTGCATTGGCTTCTCTTAGAGCCCCTCACCCTCTTGTTCCTTGGTTCAAGCTGGTTTGGTTCCCTCAAAACATTCTGAGAATGAGTTTCATACTTTGGATGGCTGTTAGAGGTAGGCTCTCCACCAGGGACCGCATTCATAAGTATGACCCTGGGCTATTACTACTTGTGTTCTTTGCAACTCCCATCTCGAGTCTCATGCTCACCTGTTCTTTGAGTGTTTATTCAGTAGAGCCATTTGGACTCAACTTCTGAACTATTGTGGGACTCATTGGATTGGTCTTTGCTGGAAAGATTTTATTGCTTAGGCGTCCACCCATTGTAGAGGAAACACCCCTGTTATCGTGGCTAAGAAGCTGTGTTGGGGCTGCTGTTTATCACATTTGGTGAAAGCGTAATTGTCTTATTTTTGAAGGGACCAAACGGACTAGCTTGGTTGTTATGCGCTTCATTATTGACACCATTCGCCGCCGGCTATCATCTATCAATTTAAAAGACCAACCTCTTATAGCTTTGAATTGGAATGTAAACGCTAATTGATTCCAGGCTTTGTTTTTGTTTTGAGCCCTTGTATAGCTCTTGCATATTGTTTTCTCGTGTGTGGAGCTTTTTTGAGCCTTTGTTTAGCTCTTGCTTTGCTTCTTGGGCTATGCCCTTGTATTTGTTCTTTCTTTTTCTTTTTATGATACTATTTACTTACCAAAAAAAAATATATCTTATTGATAATGGGATAATTTCTCAGTTTTCTGCACCAGACACACCTCAACAAAATGGGGTGGCAGAAAGGAGAAATATAACTCTTTTGATATGGTTAGGTCTAATTTGAGTTATTCAACGCTCCTTAATTCTTTTTGAGGATATGTTTTACAAACTGCAATGTACATTCAAAACGATGTACCATTTAAGTCGGTTCCTAAAACACCGTATGAGTTGTGGACAGGGCGAAAGCCTAGTTTACAACACTTAAGGATATTTGGATGTCATGCGCACATGTTAAAAGGAAAGACATAAAAGATGGAGTCTCGTTCAGAAACATGCATATTTGTAGGGTATCCAAAAGGAACAAAAGGATATTATATTTATAATCCTTCAGATCTTAAAGTATTTGTTTCGACAAATTCAAAATTTCTGGAAAAGAACTATATGAATAATTTTGTGCCTAAAAGTAGAATTGTCCTAAATGAGCTTTTAGGAGATACAATTCCATAAGAGGTTTCGTAACTAAGCCCAATTGTAAGTTCTGTACCAACACAAGATCAACAATCTACCATACCTCGTCATAGTGGGAGGGTTGTTAGACAACCCGAGAGATACATCGGTCTAGGAGAATTTGTAGAGAATCTTTCGGACGATGATGATCCCTATACGTACAAGGAAGCATTGGAAGATGTTGATTGTTGCCATTGGCAAAAGGCAATGCAATTCAAAATTCAATCTATGTTCAAAAACAAAGTCTGGTCTCTTGTAGACTTGCCTAAAGGGATAAAACCCATCGGGTGCAAGTGGGTATATAAGAGGAAAAAAGGAAAAGAGGAAAAGAGGAATGGATGGAAATGTGGAAACCTTTAAAGCTAGATTGGTAGCTAAAGGTTATACAAAGAAAGAAGGTATCGATTATGAATAAACCTTCTCTCTTGTGGCCAGGCTTAAATCCATTAGGATACTCTTATCCATTGCGACATCTCTAGACCTAGAGATTTGGCAAATGGATGCCAAGACAGCTTTCCTTAATGGAAGTCTTGACGAAAGCATCTACATGATACAACTAGAAGGATTCATTGAAAAAGGCCAAGAGGAAAGGGTATGCAAGTTGCCAAGATTCATGTATGGATTGTAGCAAACATCCAGATCCTGGAACATAAGATTCAATCAAGCTGTTAAAAGTTTTGGATTTATTCAAAACCTTGATGAACCTTGTGTATACAAAAGGATTAAAGGCGATAAGTTGGTTTTCCTAGTTCTTTACGTTGATGATATACTTCTCATCAGAAACGGTGTAGGTGTATTGACACCAATAAAAGAATGGTTAGCAAAACAATTTGATATGAAGGACGTAGGAGAAGTAAGTTATATTCTTGGTATCCAAGTCATAAGGGATAGAAAGAATAGAACGATTGCATTATCCCAAGATTCATACATAGATAACATCTTGTTTAAGTTTTCCATGCAAGATTCCAAGAAAGGTATGTTACCTTTCAGACATGGAATCAAACTTTCTAAGGAACAAGTTCTTAAGAATGAGCATGAAGAGCAATTCACAAGTAGGGTTCCATATGAATCGGTAGTTGGAAGTCTCATGTATGCAATGCTCTGCACTAGACCAGATATTTATTTTGCTGTGGGCATAGTTACCAGGTTTCAATCGAAACCTGGTCCTGATCACTGGACGACAGTCAAGCATATTTTCAAGTATCTTAGGAGAACTAGAGATTATATGCTTGTATACTCTGGAGGGGATTTAATTCCCGTTGGGTATACAGATTATGATTTTCAATCAGATTTTGACTCCAGGAGATCAACATCAGGATCTTTGTTTACTATTGGAGGAGGGACAGTCATATGGAGGAGTATCAACCAATCTTGTATTGCTGATTCCACCATGAAAGCTGAGTATGTTGCCGCATGCGAGGTTGCTAAAGAGACTGTCAGGCTCAGCCAATTCTTGATTGACATGGAAGTGGTTCCTGATGCGAATAAGCAGATCATTATCTACTGTGACAATAGTGGAGCAGTGGCTAATTCGAGAGAACCAAGAAGTCATAAGAGTGGGAAACATGAAAATTAAAACACGGTTAAATGCTCAAGGATAACCTAGAGAGGGGGGGGGGGGGGGTGTAAATAGGTTAGGCACATTTTTTGACTCCCTTAGAAACAAACAAAAGTTTGTCCCTCTAGATTGCATGTATCACAATATATATATCAATTGAAGACAATTAATCAATATATTAAACAAACAAAATGTGATACAAACAAGTAATCATAACACATACCCAATTTATATTATAGAAAGGAAGTCAACTTATATATAAAGTTCTATCCATAGTATTCAAATAACAAATACAAATATAAGAGAGATAGGGATAGAGAAAAGTTGACACAAGATATAACGTGGTAAACCTCCGAAGAGAAAACATCTATGGGTTAGCAACCACCGGCAAACAAAATCCACTAGTAGATAAGATAAGTACAATCTCTCAAGTGACTCCTTCACTTAGAAACTACCTTCCTATCCTACTCATGAAGATGTCTCCCTCTTGCTTAATATTCCGAGGCCTCACACTTCTTGTCAAGACTTCCTCGCTCACCCTTCCAGATTCTCACGACCTTAGGCAAGACTTCCTTGCTCACCCTTTAGGATCCTCACGACCCTAGGCAAGACTTCCTTGCTTGACAATCCGAGGTCTCCCACCTCTTGCCAAGACTTCCTTGCTCAACAACATAGGTCTTACACCTATTGTCAAGACTTCCTTCTCACAAGGCATCTAGGTGATCATGAATGCAAAACGAAAACAAGCACGCAACATAGAATGTTATGATCAACACATCCTATGGAAAATACTAGACATGAGCATGAATGCACAAAAACAAATGTAGTCTAGTCAATCATGCATGTTTAATCCATCAAGATCATATAAGATATGTTCAACATTAATTACAACTTAGATACATGCATAGATCTAAAACTTGAATCACAAGATATGTTCAATTAACACATAATTAAGTTTAAACCTCATATACCAATAATATACTAAAATCATGTGACAGTCATTTAGATTAAAGCTAAAGTTCTAAAGCATATTTCTTATTCATAGATTCAACAAAGCACATGAATAGCTCAAAAGAACACAAGCACATGTATTATAGTGAGATTTCGGCCAAAGAGAGCCTAATACATGTGAGGAACTATTTTTCACAAAATCAATCAATCAATCAAAGATCATCAAATAGTCCTAGAATCAAAGCTAGCACAATACAATCCCAAACATGTGAAAACATAGGCAAAATCAAAATCCTAACTTAACATGTGAGATTTCAATTGAAACTCAATCTAGCTTTAAATGAGGTCAAAACTCAAATCAAAACTATCACAAGACATATATATGTTGAAGAAGAAAACCCAAGGCAATTGACCAAGTTTTAAAAGAAAACCTTGAGAGAAAATCAATACCTTAGTTGATTTGGTGCAGTCCCGTTTTTGTGAGGTTAGACTTTAAAAACAGCAATTTAACTAACTCAAACCTTCAGAGAAAAGATGGAGGATGAATAGAAAAACACTCTCAACTTTGAATCACTAAAATCGGAGTTCAAATGAAGAAGTTATGGTGTTTGGAAGGTGAGAAAGTTTGGGAGAAAATTCTGCACTCAAATTTTGAATATCTTCTTAGAATGAAATGTGAGCGGGAAGGGATATATAAAGGAAATGGAAAGAATAGAAGCAAAAGGACCAACATGCCCCCTTTGAGAATACTTCCCCGAGATGGTGTGTGGGCATCTCAGGGCAGCAAGGAGTTGTGGCCGAGATGGCCACGCGCCATCTCGAGCTTGCACCATTTGATGCCTTTTGACCATGGTGCACTTCCCTTGCACTCCTCTCGCGTTCTTAGACCGTTTTTTGGCCTCTGAACTGGGAATTTAAATCCGTTTATGGATTACAAACCATAACTCTCTCATGAACATGGACATATAAGATACTCAACCCAAAAAATAATAATTCGACTCGATATGTGAAGACGAAGACAATGTATGCAACATGATTTGAAAGTTTAGCATCTTTTGACTTAGAACTTGAAATCAATAGTATGAGTAACCGAAATGACCGAAACTCAATCAAGAATGATTTAAGACTAAATTCAAGTTCAATATCCATGTTATACAAACATAAACATATACAAACACATACATATACAAACACAATTCACACTAGAATGCAAACTACATAGTGATAGTCTCCAATCATGCATTTTCCAAAACATGTTATTTTCATACCAATGCATACGCATTCATTTTTAAGTGTGTTAATGTGTTATAAATGATGCACAACGATGCAGGGATACATATGAATGAATTGTATGTGTGTGCCTATAATGGTACACAATGACACAGGGACACAAATGTATGAATTGTTTGTGTGTGCCTAAGCCTTGTAAGAGAGAGATAAGGTCTTATTATACCTCTGTAGAACCATATGACATTCTTTCTCTTTGAAGACTTTGAGCTTGCTTTGATTAGTTGTTCCTTCTTCTTTGAAGCTTGAATCATCATGAATCTAAACAACTAAATCATTACAAGTAAACATCATTTTGATATGGAATTAATGCCAACACAATCTAAACCCTAACAATCTCCCCCTTTGGCAAATTCCATGTTAAAACACCTATACATTTACTACAAATATGAATATTAAGATAGGTCACAAAATCACTCCCTCACATTACAATGAGTAAGATTCCTAGAACTAATCTTCATCAACTTTTAAACTTTATATTGATCTTCTCTTGAAGCAACCTACAAATCATCTCAAAGCACAATGCATATATAAGAGAAAAACAAGAAATGGCAACATATAATATGGATAAGAATATACAATTAAGTCCACAAATGCATGTATCTCCCCCTCAATACATGCCAAAACATAAGAATTCTTAACCAAATCTTAAGACTAATTATTACATGCCATCGGAAGTTCAAAAATTCACAAAAACAACATAAAAAGAAGCTAAGCAACTAGCATCTCTTTCTCCCCCTTTTTGACATGAAATGATGCCAAAAGTAAAGAAATATACCTCAAGACTCAAATACTAGCTACTTGTTCCACCAAAGAAAGTCGTGCGAGTAGTTGATCTAACATAATGCTTGAGAGGTGGTCTTGAACTTGAAGCAATGCACTCCTCCAACTCTTTTATCCTAGCATCTTGTTGAACAACTATAACACTAAATCTTAACGTTAAGTTTTCAATAGTGTCTATTGAAACATGGCTTCTGGACAAGTCAAAATACCCAAGTTCAAAATGTGGTCATATGAGTAAATATGGTAACTTAGAGAGCTATAGGCGGTCTATGAGCTCTTTGCGATTACTGATATTCTTCACGAGGATACACTTCCTCCAATATGGTTGTCTAGGGTATGAATGAGTAACATCAACTTATTCTATCGTTATTTAAGTGTTTAATTTTAGTTCTTTAGTGGAATGAACTAAAATTAATAGATCGGACATAAGTGAATCATTTGTTGATTGTGATTAGGTTATGTCTATTAGAGCTTAAGTATAGATAGCCCGCCAAGATCCTCAATCCACACGAACTTGCATGGATCACTTGATATATTCTACTGAACCAATTTAGAGATCTATCTGGGATTGTATTGAGGCATGTGGACTTGTTTCTTTTTGTAAGAATGGGTCTAGTTCACATATGGACTTTTTATTAAGGTCCAATGGATTTAATAAAATATGAAAAATAATATATATGCCTATATAATGGTGTTGGACGGCAAAGCTATATAGTTTAGCTTAAATATATTATTTTTTATTTTATTATATTATTAAATGGAAATTATTAATTTGTTGATTAATTAATTATTTAATTAAAAGACAAAATTTTTATCCTAATAGGAGATGGTCTCCTAAAATTATACTATTGTTGGTAGTATAATTAATATTAAAGACTATATTTGATAAGTAGATAAATAAAAGGAATTATTTATCTAATCAAATTATGAAGTTTTTAATTGGTTACAAATACACTATTGAGTTGGATTAATAGTCTTGGTGTAGGAAAGAATTCTTTTTGGAAAAGGATTCTTGGTCACCAAGTAAAACTACCTAATGGTAGAATTCTTCTTTGAAAATGATTCTTAACCACCAAGTAAATCCACCTAAGAAAATGATTCTGAACTACCTAATAAAATTCTTCTTGGGAGATGATTTATGATCCTATATATAGTACCTCTAAATTTCGGCCAAGGCATGATTTCAATCTCCAAATTTCGTGCAAGCCAAAGCAAAATTTAGAGAGGAAAAATTCAGCCATTAGATAATTCTAAGAAGAAAAATTTGGCCAAGCCCTATTTTTTTTTCAAAAAGAGTTTTCGGCAACCATTGAATTTTGAGTATAGAGATTTCAGTTATTGCGCTAGATAAATTCAACCAACTCTAAAGATTGGTGTGTGATAATTCGACAGAGGAAAAAAAGAAATAACGTTTTGTATTCGATAGTGCACTAGTAGCATTTACATTAAAAGGTTTTGTGTACAACATCAATTCAAGGTTCACGCGAGTTTCAATCAAATTGATTGATAATTCACAAGTGATCTAACGTTCTTTGTTTTCTTCTTGGAGGATTATTGTAACTAACAAAGAGAAAGATTTTGTTTGTTTCTATCCTCAGGTATACAATTTGAAGAAAGGGAGTCCACACTCCTAGGTGATTTACGTTCGTGATTGGATTGGAAGATCTTACGGATTCAATTGGCACTTGTTCAATCATCACGAGAAAAAGGTACTATACTTTTTATATACATCAATTAATCTAGGGTTAAGGTTCTTGTTATTGAAAAAGGGAAAAAATTTATTTATACGCAAACCCTAGTTTTTATTAAATTTTCTCATGCTTCTGCTGCGTGTGTGTTTTTTCCCTACAAAATCTTGTGTTGGTTGCCTCTTGAGTGTGTATCTCCTTGTTGTCATAGTGATTTGATTTTTTTGGTGGTTGTGGTGTCAACACGTGGATGTTTCCTCTTTCTTGAGGTTTTACCACGTAAAAATCCTTGTGCTGTTTTTTGCTTTTTACTTTCCTTAAATTATGTTGATTCATCAATTGTTGAATTGTTATCATACCCATTTGTTGAATCAATCAACTTGTTAAAGTTTCTTTGTTTAATTGTATTTCAATAAAATAAAAATAGATTGAATGAATTTTTAGTCTAAACCTATTCACCCCCCTCTAGGTATATTTGACACTATAAGTGATTAAGGGAATTTTCAATTGGCATCAGAGCCGGTGTCTAGAGGTTATTAGATATATATCTTTATAGTGTTTGTGTTTGTTTTTGGATTAATCATGATTAAGGAAGTTTTCTGTAAGGTTTTTGGCTTGTGTTGGCATTAATTCCTTATCAAAACAATTTTTTACTTGTATTGATTAGTTGTCTTAGATTGATGATGATTCAAGCTTCAAAGAAGATTTGACAACTTATCAAGCAAGATCAAGTCTTCAAAGAGAAATGCGCTTCATTGTTTGACAAGTGTATATTTAGACCTCATTTCTCTTACAAGGCTTAGGCACACACACACACATTTCATCCACATGTGTACCTTCATCATTGTTCTTATTTTGTATAACACATTCACACATTTGATATTGAATGCTCATGCATTGGTTTTAAATTGACTAGCTTTGTAAATTGCATGTACTAGAACTATGTATAGGAAATAACACTATTGTGTGTTATCTGTTTGTATGTTTATGTTTCATGAACCTTGGACTTGAATTTGGTATCGTATTGTTTTTTATTGAGTACTGGTCATTTCGGTTACACATTCATTTAATTTCAAGTTCCGAGCGAAAAGTTACCAAACTTTCCAGTCACTTAACATGCCTTGTCTTTGTCTTCATGTACCGAGTCGAATTCATAATTTTTTGTCTTAGTTTCATAGTCGTCTATGTGTGTGAGAGATTCCCAGTTTGTAATTTGTAAACGAATTCAAATTTGGAGTTTGGAGACCGGAGAACGGTTAAAGAATGCGAAGGGGTGCGAGGGAGGAAGCGAGTGGCCAAAGGCCATCAAACCACTCCTCCCAAATATGACGCGTGTCCATCTCGAGAAGGAACACCTTCTGCCCCAGAGATTCCCACACACCATCTCAGGGAGAGGAGATGGCTTGTTGCCATTTGTCTCTATGATCTCTCTCTTTTCCTATCATTTAAATATCCCCTTCCCTCTATCATTTCATTCCAAGAAGAGATTTTGAAATAACTTGTGCAATAATTTTCTCTCAACTTTCTCATCTCCCAAACACAGTAACTTTCACATTTGAACTCTGATTCAATTGATTCAAGTTGGAGATTGTTCCTCTATCAATCCAATATCATCTCCAAGAAGGTTAAGGTCATTTATTCAAGTTTTTCTGATGGTTCTCTATCAAAAACGGACTGCACATTTTCTTCTATCTTCTAAAGTAATAAAAATTTATTGAGTTTTGATCTTCAAAGTTTTTCAATTACCTTGGGTTTTTTTCTTCTATGTATGTATGTTTAATGTGTATACTTTGATTATATTTTTAAGCTCTATTGAAACCAGATTGAACATGATTAGAATCACTCATGTTGAGTTAGATTTTTATAAAGTCTAAGCTTTCACATGATTGGATATTGTATTGTGCTAGCTTTTGATTTAGAATTATTTGCGATTCATTTGAATGATTTTTGTTGATTAATAGTCTATTGTGTGTTAGGTTCTTTTAATTGAACATATATTGGTGTCGTATGTGAATTTTATCATACGTTCACGTCATCTTCAAAGAGGATAAATTGCCAGGTGGACATCCGAATAGGCATTCAGAAAATATCCTACAAGACGTCACCAAAAAAGAGAAAACCCGAGTAAACAGACGTTGAACAAACCTACTCAGAGCCAATCAACGATATATACTACTCGGGATTAGTTAAATGACACTCGGGGCTGGTTAGATGACATTTCTACTTGGAAATAAATGATGTTACTTGGGACCAACGGGTATTGTCCTTACTTAGGACGAACATGAAGAAAATTGAATAGAAGCCCAACGCATAGCCCACGTGGATCAAGTCATTAAGATGCATAGAGATATCCATATAAAAAAGGAATCCCAATAAGAACAGAATATTAAACAGGAAAGGTTCCCAATCAGGCAACAACTTTATTTCTTCAAAAAGACTATGCTCTTATAAGGAAATAAGTCCTAATTTGACTATAATACTAGAGTCCCATTCGATTTCAGTACAAGACTCCGAAACATGAAAGAAGACAATCAGCTTCAAGCAAGTAAATAATTGTAATTAAATACAAAAATCTTCTATTACGTGTACAAAGCAGATTAGGGTTCTATAAACATATAAATAGACCCATAATCTCGCCAAAAAAGATATACAACATTCATAGAAAAATGCAGAGAGAAAAAAGAGAGATCGAGAGCTTGTAGTGGATTTTAGCTTGGTTGATCATTCAACCACCTTTTGACGTTTCTCTGGTCATCAGAGTTTTACCACGTAAAAAACTTGCGTCTTGATTACTTTCTCTTTCTCTTTCTCTTTGAAATTATAGCCGAAATCTAGTCCTTGTTGGCTTTTCTCATACGTCGACAATTGGCGCTAGAAGAAGGGGGTTGAACCCCCGACCTTGTTGAAGGTGATGGCAAGAAGCAGAAGCAGTTCTGGGGATGTCCAAAAATCTCCAAATAACTTCCATGTTGGCAGCACCTCGCGATATCTCGCTGCAACCATAGAGAACCAACCTGCATTCCTGGCAGGGATCCAGCAAGTTACTCCAACCAATGGAGACCTGACACAACGTTTATGTGAAGTGTTGCAACAATTGGTAGCAGACGCAGCAAAGGAAGGAGTTGATCTACTTGCTGCAGAAGCACAAACTCCTAACCTCCCAAAACTAAATACACCGGAAGCCGGAAGAAACTCTGTTCCAATCAATCAGGTTAGACGTGAAACACCTGAAGAAGAAAGACCAAGCCAGAAGAAGAACCAGGACAAGACAGCCCTTGCTAGACACCATAAACATGATCGACACAGGGATCGGTCGTCATCAGAAGATAGCGATTGACACCATCGCAAGCGTCATCACGAAATCATACGTGAAACCTGGCATCAAAGTGAAAGGCCTGAAAGAGGAATGACAATTATCCAGCGGTTCAACCATCAAGAAAGTTTGGTGGGAAACAGAGACGTTGTAATCCAGAGCCTAACTCGAGAAGTCGAGAACAATAGGCGTCAAATGGACGCACTGGTTAGACATTATGTTTATAACGATTTATCTGATGACGATTCTGACAGTCCATTCACCAGGGAAATCTTGCAGACCCCATTCCTAGAAAGGTTCAGGATGCCGCACGTGGAATAGTTCAAGAAAGACACAGACCCAAAGTAGCACGTCAGACACTATAAAAGTGCTATGGCCCTGTATGCCCATATTGATCCCTTACTATGCCTCAACTTTCCACAAACTGTAGGAGACATGGGCTCAAAATGGTTCGGGAGATTGCCCCCAGCAAGCATCGAAAGTTTCAGTGAACTGAGCAGGAGTTTTTCAAGGCAATTTCTGAGCAATGTTCACAGAAAAAAATCACTGGCTTACCTTTCTCAAATAAAGCAAGGGAAAGACGAGTCGCTGAAAAAATACCTGGGGAGATTCGGTCAATCAGTATCAGAAATTGGCAATGCAAATGATGAAGCAATAATTGCTGCATTCATCAACAACCTGCAGAATGGACGACTATCCTTTGATTTAAGAAGAACCCGTCTGACAAGATATAGAGATATGATGAACATGACAAGAGGATATGCACTAGCCGAAGAAGAAGAGTTAGCAACTGGAGGATGCTACATGCATGGAGGAAAACCCAAACAAAAGGACGCCGAGTTCAAAGTGCAGAACCAAAAGGGAAAACAAAAAGGAAACACCAAGGAAAAAAGCAAGGACTGGGGAAACGGGTATAATGCCGAAAGACCACGGAAAAACACCGAGGCAGATACACCAACTACACCCCTCTTTGGAAAAAGTAGGAGGAAATCCTAGCCATTCTGGAAACAAAGAATATGGTACAAGAGCTACACCGTCAATCTCAGTTTGCTCGGTGAGATACAACCAAATATTGCAGGTTCTACAAGAAAACCGGTCATAAGACTTCGAAGTGTTACCAGCTCAGATTTTATATAGAAACCCTCATTTGGGAAGGACATCTACAGGATGTGATCTTAAAAAGGGATGAGAAATCAAAAGCAAAGAAATAGATCAGGGCCAATCACAGCTCTGGTCGAAATCAAAGGGCTAGTCCAGAGGCCAATCAAGTAATACATACGATCTTTGGAGTACTATCCACTGGGAGAAGTAACCGAGAGCGAACACAGGAAATCAGAGAAGCAGTAGAAGCAAGACATGACTTTGACGTAAACTCTTTCAAGCCGGACCCGAAAAGGGTAAAAGAAGGATGGGATCCAATAACATTCACAGAAGCAGATTCGCAGGGGGTCGATGTTCTGCCAAATGACGCCTTGGTTATAAGTGCACGGATTGGTCACCTGGAAGTCAGAAGAATCCTGATAGATAATGGAAGTTCAACAGACATTCTCAATATAGCCGTCTACGATCAACTCAGGTTAAACCGAAAGGACCTACAGCCCTTTCATACTCCACTCAGAGGATTCGGGGGAATTGAGGTCAGATCACTCGGGACGGTAATGCTACCTGTGAAGATTGGAGTGGCACCTTGCCAGAGAACTGTATTGCTCGATTTTGTGGTGGTAGATTTAGACAATTGGCCATATAATGCATTATTGGGACAGCCATTCCTAAATAAAACTAAGGCCGTAACAACCACATATGCCTTAATGATCAAGTTCCCGACCGAACAGGGGGTCTGAGTAGTCAAGGGATCCCATGAGATGGCCCAAAGAGCTAATCTGTCAATATACAAAGACAAGAATGATGAGTAGGTTTGCATTATAACACAGCCGGATTAGAACAAAGAGCCACTATCATTCGAATTAGATCCAAGGGAAGAGCAAAATGAATCCAAAACTGAACCGGTCGAAGAAATCATCTTGAAAGAAGATGAACCAGACAAAAAGATCAAGATCGGGGCCAACCTGGAAGGAAGAGTCAAACAAAGCCTCATTGATCTACTTAAAGAATATAGGGATGTGTTCGCTTGGAGTCATGAAGACATGGTCGGGATAGATGCCCGAATAATATCCCACCATCTTATAGTAGACCCGAATGTAAAACCGGTGATACAAAAGAGAAGATCATTCAATCTCGAGAGAAGTCGGGCAATCAAACAGGAAGTAGAGAATCTACTCGTAGTAGGATCGATCAGAGAGGTCAATTACCCTCAATGGGTAGCTAATGTAGTCCTCGTCCTAAAGAAGAATGGACAATGGAGGATGTGCGTATATTTTACAGATCTGAACAAGGCATGCCCGAAAGATAATTTTCCATTTCCGAGGATAGATCAGTTGGTGGACACTACATCAGGCCATGAGTTCCTCAGTTTCATGGACGCCTACTCGGTATATAACCAAATCCGGATGAATAAGGCTGGCGAAGAAAAAACAGCATTCACAACTGATCAGGGTTTGTACTGTTACACAGTAATACCCTTCGGGTTAAAAAATACAGTGGCAACATATCAAACGCTGGTCATCATGATCTTCGCACAGTAAATTGGAAGGAACATGGAAGTATACATTGATGACATGCTGACCAAGAGCATCACGGTAGACAAGCACACTTCAGACCTGCGAGAAACATTTGATGTCCTGAGGAGATATCAAATGAAGGTAAATCTGAACAAGTGTTTATTCGGGGTTCATTCAGGAAGATTCTTGGGTTTTCAAGTTCACCAAAGAGGAATCGAAGTCAACCCTAAGAAGATCAGGCCCTTCAGAAAATGACTTCACCGAGGACACTCAAAGTACAACACCTAACAGGATGCTTAGCTTCCTTGGGTAGACTCATCTCAAAGGCCACAGACAGATATGCACCCTTTTTCAAAGTAATTAGAAAAGGGAAATGACTCGAATGGAATGAAGAGTGCAAGCAGGCATTCTTAAAAATTAAAGAATACCTAGGGCAGGCTCCCATCCTTTCAAAACCTAAGATGGGAGAAACACTCAAACTGTACTTATCAATTACAAAACTAGCAGCAAGCTCAGTCCTAGTCAGAAAAGAAGAAGAAGTACAAAAGCCAGTATACTATACCAGCAAGACACTTTTACCAGCCGAGACCAGGTATTCACAGGTAGAGAAGATGGCACTAGCATTGGTTTCAACATCAAGGAAGCTAAGGCCATATATTTAGGCTCATATAATCCAGATACAAACTGATAGCCCATTAAAGCAAATTCTACAGAAGCCAAAGATTTCAGGAAGATTAACCAAATAGGCAATCGAGCTAAGTGAATTCGATATCCACTACATCCCCAGACATCTCTCAAAGGGCAAGTAGTGGTATATTTTATAACAGATTTCACATAGCCGAACCTGGAAGCAAAAAAAATGTTGGGTAAAAATTTCCCATGGAAACTGTATGTAGATGGCTCTTCAAACACTCATGGCAGCGGGGCAGGGATCGTAGGATGCACTCCAGAAGAGCATGATGTCGAATGTGCCATAAGGTTTGACTTTAAAGAAACCAACAACCAAGCCGAGTACGAGGCGCTACTAGCTGGACTTAGAGTCTGCATAGCTCTCTGGGCGGATGAAGTCGAGATATTCAGCGATTCACAGGTTGTTGTCAACCAAGTCCTAGACGAGTACCAAGCCAGGGATGAAGGCATGATAGCCTATCGAGACATTGCAAAACAGCTCCTCCAGAAATTCAAAGAATATAAGATTGCCCAGATCCCCATAGAGAAGAATGAGAAGGTAGACGCATTGTCCAAACTAGCGTGAACAACAACCACAATCAGGCTAAAGACTATTCCGGTTGCACATCTCCTAAAACCGAGCATAGCTGAACAGAGAAACTTAGAAATTTTAGAAATCCAAACACCGCCAGACGGTTGGATGACTCAGCTAAAAAGGTTCCTGGAAAATGGCATGCTCCCGGAAGATCCCTTACAAGCAAAAAGTATCAGGTATAGATCAACAAGGTACACATTGGTTGGAGGAGAACTATACAGAAGGGGGTATTCCCGAACACTCCAAAGATGTGTGCCAGAGGAGGATGCATATCGGATATTATAGGAAATCCATGGAGGGGTTTGCGAAAACCACACTGGGGGTAAAAGTTTGACACACAAGGTACTCAGGCGAGGCTATTATTGGCCTACTCTGTTCTCATATACACAGCAGTGTTCGGAAAGTTGTAATACCTGCCAAAGGATTGCTAATGATATCCGATAACCCCCTGAGCAGCTCAGAAACCTAACATCCCTATGGCCATTTGCCATGTGGGGTTTGGATTTAATCGGCCCAATGCCAGCCGGGAAAGAGGGTGGAGCGAAGTATGCCATAGTAGCCGTTGACTATTTCACAAAGTGGGTAAAAGCTGAAGCATTGGTGCATATCACAGAAGCAAACACCACAAATTTTGTGAAAAAGAATATAGTTTATAGGTTTGGAGTCCCAAACACTATAATCACTAACAATGGCACCTAGTTCGATAACCTGAAATTCAGACAGTTGTGCAAAGAATACCAAATTGTCAATTACTATGTCACACCTGCCCCCCTCAAATAAATGGGTAGGTCGAAGCAGTGAACAAAATCAAAGCAAAGCTAGATGCCAAGAAAGGAAGTTGGGTTGAAAAACTTCCCAAAGTATTATGGGCATATCGGACAACAGCAAGAACGTCAACATGAGAGACTCCATTCACTTTATCGTTCGAAACATAAGCTGTTATCTCTATAGAAACGTCATATACGTCACCCCAGGTCAGGTTATACGATGAAGATCAAAATGTTGATATGCTATTACAAAGTCTAGATGAGCTAGAAGAGAAAAGGGAGAAATCCCGAATACGAAATATGGCATATCAGTAAAGAGTAGCTCGCCACTATAACTCTCATGTTCGGGTAAGAAAATTCCAACTAGGAGACTTGGTACTCAGAAAGGTGTCATGAACACAAAAAATAAAGTTACAGATTCCCTGGTTGATAAGTGGGAAGACCCGTACAAAGTCGAAGGAGTAGCTGACCATGGAGCGTATTGGATTGCACGACCCAATAGAGAGGTTTTACCCCGACCATGCAATGCCCAATATCTGAAGATTTTCTATCCTTAATTATTTTTTGTTCTTTTTTCTAGTCAGGACAATTTTAGTTAGGTTAAATATTAGCTGTGGAATTTAAAATTTTGTTGATTTTACAGTAATGAATAAAAAATCAAATTCAGGATTTCTGAAAGATAAAAGCATCAAACTCGAGATTCCCAAAAGAGCATATGATAATAAGAACATATGGAAGACAAGCATGATAACAACATGCAAATAGAATACTCGGGATCATTGATTCCCGAATAGGCGGTGAAGCTAGAAGAAACATTCTAGCCGAGCAAGGTCAAATGACATTAGCAAAAAGGCAAACCCGATGCACCAGCTTGGGACCCTATCGGGAAAAATTTCGGTGAAATGTATAGCTATATTAAGCGATTCAAAAAGCTTAACGATTCGGAAAACCCTTACGCATAAAAAATGGGGAAACGTCCTCGGTAATGCGTAAGGACTCAAACATATGATCATGGTGAGCCTTGATGTAATGTTCGAGTAGCAACCGTGTATGAAACACAAGTATAAACCTACTTGCCTATTTTAAGATGACTCGGTTAATAATACTAGCCAGTTTAATAAGATACTTGGCGTTTAAAGTTATTCGGGTAACAACCGGTTTAATAAGATACTTGGTTAAGTTACCCGAATGTCAGAATTTGCCAGTTTAATAAGATACTTGGCATGAAGATTGCAAGAGCCAGTTTAATAAGATACTTGACATTATTTCGGTGACAACCGGTTTAATAAGATACTCGGTTAAGTTACCCGAACATCAAAAATAGCTGATTTAATAAGATACTCTGCAACCATAGTCAAGTTAAAGAAATTTCACGAGCAATGAAATCAAACCACCAGGTTCAGAAAAGCTACTCAGAATTTTATTGATCTTTCAAAAGAATGGTTACAAAGTTCTTTTCCAAAAGAATCATTAAAGAATTTGTTACATGATTAAAGAATTGTTGTACAAAAAATCATATCTACAAAAATCAGGATTGTAAGGATTTGGAGCTCTTGCCAATACTCGGGTCAGGCACCATCTCATATTAACGGAGCAGGCTCTCATTAGAAGGCCAATCAATTGTGTCGACCAAATTATCCATCCATTGGTTGTAATCTCCTTCTGGGATCGACCTAACATCAGGCACCACACCCTCTACGACTGACGCTTGACTGGCGTAAAGAGTTGAGTGGGAGTGCTCAGATGGAACTTCCAAATGCATGGGATGGGGATCTTTACCTCAGTTGCGGCAGTAAGCCCTTCACTTCCTCATCTGAGTCCGAAGAGATTCCAAGGACCGATCCACATGATGTTTGATCGACAGCTCCCAATTGGTTCGGGCCTTCTCAGTCGCCCTATTCTTAACTTTGAAGAACTCGCCAGCTGAAAGTATCCCTCGCTGAAACTCCCGAAGGAGAAGGGCGTCGTAGGTAGAGGATCTTTTAAAATGATCAACCCGCTAGATTTCAAGTTCCAGCCTGGCTTCTCGGGATAAGGATTTGACTGTCAGAGCCTAGTGATCCAAATCTTTGATCTTCTGCTCATACGCCGACTTGGACTACTCCGCTTCCTGCTCGGCCTTAAGCATGGATTCTTGGACAAAGGACAACAAATTTTAAATTGTTGCTGCCTTCTCCTCTGCCAAAGAAGCTTTCTCCTAGGCTTCAACCTGCTTCGCCAAGCAGTGGTCGGTAAAAACTTGGGCAGAACCAACCTCTTGTTGATAAGCCGTTTCGACCCGAGCATGGTGATCCTCACTTTCCTTCAGCTGAGCCTCGAGACGCCTTATTTTATCAGCTTGGTGTTGCTGCGTCTGAACCAGCTCAGCGAACTTGGCCACAATCTATAAAGAAGTTCGATTAAAAATCTACCAAACAAACAAAGCAACTGAAGGAAGTTAAGGATAACTTACGTAAGATGCACCATTCAAAACATTCTGAAGACGGTCTGTCAGAGAGCCATCCTGAAAACAGCTTCAGCGGTCATCCCTGATAAAAGCCTGACTAGATAACATCTCCCGCAACATACCATGAGGAGAAGGATGTGAACGAACCCCCGAGGGTTCAGCCCCTAGATCTTCAACCTCGGGGGGAGAGGCACATTTGTTCGGCTCTGAAGCCTCCGTATCCGCCGATGCTCTAACATCAACACTCGGGTGAATCTCAACCACAATATCTTCATCGTTGGAGTCGATGAAAGAGACCACCCGAGGGACCTTGAGAGGACGAGTTAGAGAGCTGATTGCTTTCCATTTCTCACCCCGAGAGCCGTGAAAACTGAGATCAGCTGAGGGATCTTCCTTAGTATCATCCCGGAAGGCTTTAAAAAATTCGGGACCTATGGGTACCTATCCTGCAGAGGTGTTACCTCCATCACCGGCGTCTGACCGCTTGGCATGCTTTTTACCAGGACCTTCACTCTGCCCTTGCCCGTCACCAGGCAGTTGAGTATCGGTCGGGCCACTCGGACCATTAGTCTCCCCAGTGGTTGGTTGAACGACGTCCTCAGGGACATCTTCGGGAATTTGCTCTTCAACCGTATCAATTTCCACATCGGAATCAGGCAGGGCAATGCCTTCATTACTCTGATGAGAAGCATCATTTCGGCTCACTTGAAGAATTGACTTCCGAGCCTGAAGATCACAGACGATGTCCGTATCATACACTTAGAAAAAAAAGGGAACTGCGTCAGAATACAAATAAAAAAATAACAATGAAAAGAAAAGGTTGCAAAAATCGCTTACATCGCCTACGGTAGCCCGAATTGTTTTTGAAGAAGGCGAACTCAATCATCTTCGCCTCAATAAAGAGATAAGACTTGCTCCTCTTTTCCAATGTGTGAAGGGCTACCCGAGCAATTCTGGTCAGCTCAGTATCACTGTAATCGATTTTCATCTCGTTCCATATCTTGGGGGAACAGAAGAAACAAGGGACTTTCAGCACCGCCCGAGAATCCCCAGATCTGAGGGTGACTTCAAGAATGAGACTCTCTCCGACGAAGAACCAATTGTTCTTCCAAAACTTGTTAGAGGTAGGGAGCCCCCTATACAAAACCCCTATTTTTAGAGTCATCAGAGATATCAGCTCCCATATTTACCTTAGTCCCCTCGGGGACCCTACAGTCTGGCGGATTAGACATGAGGAAATAGGTTCCTGTCTTGCCAGACTACCTCAACTTAAAGAAATGCCTGATTTCACTCAGGGAGGGCGGCGACAGGTTCATCTGGCTGTACATGTGCCACATGCACATCAAGATTTTATAGCTGTTCAGGGCCAATTGGGCCGGAGTGATCCCTGCTTCAGCCAGAAACCAGGCAATGAATGGCTAAAGAGGAAGAGTGACGCCGCAGCAGAGCATGGATCCATAGATCGCCACCATACCAGGGGGAGGATTCCACGCAGCTCTATCACCCGCGGGAATCAGAGTGACCGAATTGGGCAGATCAAATCTGATCAAATCGGGCACGATACTTCTCTATCTCACCTAGCCCGACCATATTTGGTTCAGTGTCAAACCCACTCGGGCGGTCAACAGAGAAAGTGAGACGAGATTCCTTGAACCCCTCTTCAACGTTGTTCTCGTTGATAGTTTGCTCCCTAATCCGAATGTCGCTCGATTTGTGCTTATGGACCTCACTTCTGCTTTGATGTTCCCCTATCCTTTGAAGAGGTACCTTGTGATTAGAAACTTCAGAATCAGAACTAGATGAAGAACTGGATACAGGACTAAAAATGACATATGGGTAAAGCCCAGAAACATTAACTTCTAAAAATGGAGGTTCATCAATAGGGATTTCCCCTAGTAATCTTCTAATACATGAAACCAACTTGAAAACCCCCCGTTCTAAAGCATCAAGAGCAATATTAAAAAGATGATGATGAGAAGATGGCTCCATTAAAACTAACCTCGAATAAAGTTTGATGCAAGATCTTCAACGGAGAATCGTGACCTTCTGGGTAAAGAAATCTGGGTTTAAGAAATTTTTTCTGCTGAAAATTGTTGAGAATGAACCAACGCTATCTCTCAGTGAAGAATTTAAAGAAATAATAGCATGAAACCCTAGGATATCAGGACGGGAAAAAACAATGATGAGGATTGATGACATAGGCAGTGCATGGGGAAACGCTTAAGTCGTTTCTCATAAATGATATTTATAAACGAAGAGGCAAGGGACACGTGTCAAAAAGAGAACTGGCTTTCGCCGTCAGAACTCCAAAACGTCACCTTCATTAAAGATCTCGTGTGAGGAGGCAAATCAAATTTGTATGGTCATCATTAAGACACGTCATTATGACAAGATATTTACTCGAACACTGAAAAGATATTGAAAAAACTAATTAAAATACTTTTGCCCGAACAAAAATATTTTAAGGGGGTATTATCGTATATGAATTTTATCGTACGAACACATCATCTTCGAAGAGGATAAATTGCCAGGTGGACATCCGAATAGGCTTTCAGAAAATATCCTACAAGACATCACCAAAGAAGAGAAAACCAGAGTAAGCAGATGTTGAACAAAACCTATTAAGGGTCAATCAATGATATATACTGGTTGGTTAGATGACATTTCTACTCGAAAATAAATGATGTTACTCGGGACCAGCGGGTATTGTCCTTACTCGGGGACGAACATGAAGAAAACTGAATAGAAGCTCAACGCATAGCCCACGTGGATCAAGTCATTAAGATGCACAGAGATATCCATATCAAAAAGGAATCCCAATAAGAACAGAATATTTAACAGGAAAGGTTCCCAATCCGGCAACAACTTTATTTCTTAAAAAAAAACTATGCTTTTATAATGAAATAAGTCCTAATTGGATACATTACTAGAGTCCCATTCGATCTCAGTACAAGACTCCGAAACAGGAAAGAAGACAATCAGCTTCAAGCAAGTAAATAATTGTAATTAAATACAAAAATCTTCTATTACTTGTACAAAGCAGATTAGGGTTATATAAACATATAAATAGACTCATAATCTCACCAAAAAAGATATACAACATTCATAGAAAAATATAGAGAGAAAAAAGAGAGATCGAGAGCTTGTAATATTATAGTTTCATAGTGGATTTTGGCTTGGTTGATCATTCAACCACCCATGGACGTTTCTCCGGTCATCGAAGTTTTACCACGTAAAAAACTTGCGTCTTGATTACTTTCTCCTTATCTTTCTCTTTGAAATTACAACCGAAATCCAATCCTTGTTGGCTTTTCTCATACGTCGAGAAATCAACGTCAACAATTGGATTAACACAATAGATTGAGTACTTAGAGCTTTTTTGACTTTGATTGAATATTTTGAGAAAAATATACTCTAGCTATTTTGCTAGAACTTTGATATCATTTCATGATTCTAGCATGTTTTTGTGTTTGTTACTAAAACTTTGAATATGTGCTTAGTGCATATGTTTTGATTCAAGTTTTAGTAACATTAATGATTCTTGGAATTAAATGTGTTTGTAGTGTTTCACATGATTCTAGAATAATATTCATGATTAGTAACTAGATGGCATTTGTTCTATGATCTTTCAAGCATATATCTAGTTCTCATAGGATGTTTTGATCATCAAATTCTATGTTGAGTGCTTGTTTACATTTTTGCATTCATTGGTCACTGTTAGGAAGTCCTTAAAAAAGGCATGAAGTCTAGGCTAGGACATATGGTCCAGTTAGCTAAGCAAGGAGTCTTGGTTAGGACATGAGGTCCTGATAATCAAGCATGGGAGACTTTTACTGGTAGGGGTGCCTTGAATAAAAAGTACAAATGTGGTTAAATTGCCTTAAGCAGAAGGGGATGGGGGGAGAGGGGGGGGGGGGGGGGGGGGTGAATAGGTTTTTACACCTTTTTCAATCTCTTGAAATACAAATTTATGTTTGTCTCTCTAGCTAGCTTGAATAACAATACTTCAGATCATAAAGCATATGTAGGTGAACAATATGCATTATAAAGTAAAGTATTGTCAAACAAGCTTACAAGTTGCTAGTGAAAGGATTAACAAACGAAACTAACAATACTTGTATTCTCAATATTATTCAATATGCACAAGTATTCAATCAAGGACAATCATATACAAATATATCAAATTACACATACAAAGATATTTTCAAGTTTGATCAATTGAAGTGTTTGTACATCACATATTAGAACAATCTTGTTTTCAAGAATATCTATAAATGAAGATTGTAAAACAAGATACAAACATACACATATAAATATATGAGAGAGATATGAAGAATTAACACAGGATATTTTTACGTGGTAAAACCTCGGTAGAGGAAACATCCACGGGTTGAATACAACCATTGGGTACTTTTATTATTGGAAAGTAGACAAGACATTCAACAAAAGTGACCAACAAATGACACACTCTATATTGAACTCGACATCTACCCAATCCCTATTGGTAGATAGGAAATTCCTTAAAATTGATCGACAAATGACCCACTCTTTATTAGAGTCCACTCTAACTAAGACCATTAAGAAGTTAGAAATTCCTCAAGAGTGATCAACAAATGACTCACTCTCTATTGGACTCCATCATATTATAATATCCCGGGTCAACAAATAAAAATTCTTGTTAATAGCCATTTTTAGCAAGGGGTCAAAGTGAAACTTTCCACCTAACTAGTACCTGGTAGAACACGAGTTTTGATACCAGGTAGGGCTGGCATGATACTACCTACCTCGAGATACAAGTCTCTGCACATCCTAAAGATCAAGACCAACCAGCAATGAGGTAACTTTACCTAGTGCCTTAGCAATAGGTCATTCAGCCTGGTACCCGAGTACTTCGATACTCCTACTTGGGAGATTTCAGCATCTATGGAAAGCATCAAGATGTCCAACTGAGTACCTTGATACCATCTCTCCACCTCTTCCAAGTATATGACATGCCCATCAGGTAAGAAGGAAGTTAGCCTAAAATCTCTAGAATGATCAGTCAAGCAACACGTCACTAGACTGGTACCCCGAGGTACCTCGCCATTTGATATGTAGAATCATGATTTCTCCTCCATGCTACAGAGTTGACTTATTCGCCACTAAAGTGCCATAATGTGACCCGATAGGTCAACAGATTCACCATTTATTCAAATTTAAACCCAAACAGAAACTTGGCGTAATCAACGGGAGTAATTCCAGTGTATTTTGATTCCCCTATCAACGTCGATCATTTTCGATAACACAATAAATCAATTTGTTTAAATTGCAGGGATTTGATTGACGATGGGGAGGGATTAAGAGGGGACGTCAAGATCTAGATAAGGAACGAAAGAAACAGGAGAAAAATGGCAGAGCTTCTTCGCCATTTTTTTCAGAGGATTTATCCACTTATCGACATGCACGAGTTCTCTTGCTCCGACAGTGTTTAGAGAGATATAGCATAGTGAGATCAAATTTTTATCGTTTCCATGATCATTGTACTCCATTAAAGTCATATCACCTATTTGATTAATAACACAGTTATCTACTAGTAAGCTCATTCTTTCTTCCTCTTTCCTTAATCTCTTTCGAATCTTTTTGTTACGAAGTTTTAGGGAAAATCACAGAGCGGAAGCTTAAAATTAGGGTATGATATATTTAATTTTTTTTCCTTTAATAGAAATAATCTTAACCCTAGATTAATTGACGTATAATAAAAGTATCATACCTTTTTCTCGTGAAGATTGAACTAGCTTCAAATTGAATCCGCAAGATCTCCCATTCCAATCACGAACGTGAATCACCTAAGAGTGTGAGCTCTTTTTCTTTAAATTGTATACCTGAAGATGGAAACAAACAAAATCTTTTTCTTTGTTAGTCACAATAATCCTCCAAGAGAAAATCCAAAAATGACCGGTCACTTGTGAATTATCAATCTACTTGACTGAAACTCGCGTGAACACGATTTGATTTTGTACACAAAATCCTTTTGATGTAAAAGATACTAGTGTACTATCAAAAACTAAAACGCTCCCTTTTTCTCTTCTCATTGGCCAAAATCTACAACCTATATCTATGAGTTGATCGAATTTTGTCTAGAGAAAAAACTAAATTTTTCTCCCTCAAAATTCTCTCTTGCTTGCCTCTCTTGAAAATTACTTAGCTTGACCGAAATTCACTCATAGAAAACCATTAGGGCTGGTCGAAATATATAAGACCTATATATTGACAGAATTCCTTACCCTAATTTATTTAGGGTTGGCCGAATTTTGCATGTATTTAGTTGAAGAGACTTAAACCTTTCCTATGAACGATTTACTTGGTGGACAAGAATCATATCCTTAGGTGGATTTACTTAGTGACCAAGAATCATTTTTGGAAATCCAACTAAATAGTATATTTGTGACCATATTAAAGACTTTCTAATTTGATTAGATAAATAAATCCTTTTATTTACCTACTAATCAAATATAGTCTTTAATATTAATTATACTACCAACAATAGTATAATATTATGAGACTTTCTCCTATTAGGAAAAGATTTGGCTTTTAATTAAATAATTAATTAATCAACAAATTAATTAATTTCCATTTAATTAAATAATAAAATAAAAAATAATATATTTAGGCTTTTATATATTAGCCTTGCCGCCCATGACAATAAATAGGCATATCTATTATTTTTCTTATTTTATTAAATCCTTTGGACTTTTATAAAAAGTCCACATGTGAACTAGACCCATTCTTATAAAAAGAAATAAGTCCACATGCCTTAATACAATTCAAGATGGACCCCTAAATTGGTCTGGTAGAATATATCAAGTCATCCATGCAAGTTCGTGTGGATCGGGGATCTTGGCAAGCTATCTAAATTTAAGCTCCAATAGACACAACCCAATCACAATCAACAAATGATTTGCTTTGGTCCGATCTATTAATTTTAGTTCATTCCACTAAATAACTAAAATTGAACTCTTGAATAAAGATAAAATAAGTTAATATTTCTCATTCATACCATAGACAATCTTAATGGAGAAAATGTATCCTCGTGAAGAATATCAGTAATCGCCAAGAGCTCATAGACCACCAATAGCTCTCCAATTTACCATATTTACTCATATAACCATATTTTGAACTTGGATTTTTTGACTTATCCAGAAGCCATATTTCAATAGACACCACTGAAAACTTACCGTTAATATTTAATATCCAATATCTCAAAACGTCCGTAGGATGATATTCTGCTCTCATTTAATAAATGGAGCCACGATGTCCATATCTATAAATGAAGTCCTCTATCGATTAACAAATGAATACCACCAAACTATCAAGGATAGATTATGCTATATAATCGTACTCATTTAGCTCAAATGATAACACTTGCAACCATAAGTCCATCATTTATCTCAGGATTAAGATAGACTCTCCGATTGTGTTCAAGTGAAAACTTTTATCCATTGACGGTTCTAGATAAAGTATTTCACTGTGATCCAATTCAATGCACCAAGTGCATTAGATTTTTTTGCCCAAAGACACCACACTTTGATGATTTTAGACTCATCGTAACAAATTTGATCCCACTGAATTGCTAGTAAAAGAATCTACAACTTTGACAAGATAAAGACACCCAACCTTTATCTTATATTGTGAATATTATTCAAGACTAACTAAAGAATTATGTCTACCTCATACATATCTAGATGTATGAACAATTCTTCTTTTATCATAGTCTTTTGACCTTCTGATTTTTTACTTTTGACAATTATAATAATTAAACTATAATTGCTATAAGATTTGTTAAACTAGAAATGAATTTATTAATATGAAAAGATTGTCAAATACAATATTATACTCTTGCCATCGAGCATAATTCCAACAATCTCCCACTTGCTCTATAGCAAATGTGTCATATCTCTCATCCTAGGATCTCTAGACATCCATCAAAACTCTTTTCTAGAAAAGCCTTTGTAAAGGGATCCACTAGATTATCTGCTGACGCGGTCTTGGTAATTGCCACGTCACTTATATGCACAATTTCCCTTAGTGATAATTTCTTTCAATGTGTTTCCCTCTCTTATGACTTCTTGGTTCTCTCGAATTAGCCACAACTCCACTATAGTGATCTGCTTATTCGTATCAGGAACCACTTTCAAGTCAATCAAGAATTGGCGGAGGCAAACAACCTCTTCAACAGCCTCGCATGCGGCAACATACTCAGCTTCCATAGTGGAATCATCAATACTAAATTGCTTGATACTCCTCTATATGACTGCCCTTCCCCCAATAGTAAACACAGATCCTCATGTTAATCTCCTGGAGTCAGAATCTGACTAAAAATCAGAATCGGTATACCCAACAGAAATTAAATTCCTTCCAAAGTATACAAGCATATAATCTCTCATTCTCCTGAGATACTTGAAAATATGCTTGACTGCTGTCTAGTGTTCAGGACCAGGTTTCGATTGAAACCTGCTAACTATGCCCACAACAAAATAAATATCTGGTATAGTACAGAGGATTGCATACATGAGACTTCCAACTGCCGATGCATATGGAACCCTACTAATGAATTTCTATTCATGCTCATTCTTAGGAACTTGTTACTTAGAAAGTTTGATTCCATGTCTGAAAGGTAACATTCCTTTCTTGGAATCTTGCATGGAAAACCTAAACAAGATTTTATCTATATATGAAGCTTAGGATAATGCAATCGTTCTATTCTTTCTATCCCTTATGACTTGGATACCAAGAATATAACTTGTTTGTCCTAAGTCCTTCATATCAAATTGTTTTGCTAACCATTCTCTTACTGATGTCAATACACCTACATCGTTTCTGATGAGTAGTATATCATCAATGTAAAGAACTAGGAAAACCAACTTGTCATCTTTAATCCTTTTGTATACACAGGGTTTCGTCAAGGTTTTGAATAAATCCAAAACATTTAATGACTTGGTCGAACCTTATGTTCCAGGATCTTGATGCTTGCTTCAATCCATAAATGGATCTTTGCAACTTGCATACCTTTTCATCTTGGCCTTTTGCAATGAATCCTTCTGGTTGCATCATATAGATGCTTTCATTAAGACTTCCATTAAGGAAAGTTGTCTTGACATCCATTTGTCAAATCTCTAGGTCCAAAGATGCCGCAATGGATAAGAGTAACCCAATGAATTTAAGCATTGCCACAGGAGAGAAGGTTTCTTCATAATCGATACCTTCCTTCTGTGTATAACCTTTTGCTACCAATCTAGCTTTAAAGGTTTCCACCTTTCCATCCATTCCTCTCCTTCTCTTGTATACCCACTTGCACCCGATTTGTTTTATCCCTTTAGGCAAGTCTATAAGAGACCAGACTTTAGTTTTGAACATAGATTCAATTCGGATTGCATTGACTTTTGCCAGTGGTGACAATCAACATCTTCCATTGGTTCCTTGTATGTATAGGAGTCATCATTGTTCCAGAGATTCTCTACAGATTCTCTTAGACCAATGTATCTCTCAGGTTCTCTACTAACCCTCCCACTACGATAAGGTATGGTAGATTGTTGATCTTGTGTTGGTACGGAACTTACAATTGGGCTTAGTTGTGAAACCTCTAACGGAATTGTATCTTCTGAAAGCTTATTCAGGACAATTCTACTTTTTGGCACAAAATTATCCATATAGTCTTATTCCAAAAATTTAGCATTTGTCAAACAAATACTTTAAGATCTGAAGGACTATAGAAATAATATCCTTTTGTTCATTTTGGATACCCTACATATATGCATGTTTCTGAATGGGACTCCATCTTTTCTATCTTTCCTTTTAACACGTGCGCAGGACATCCAAATATCCTTAAGTGTTGTAAACTAGGGTTTTGCCCGGTCCATAACTCATGCGGTGTTTTAGGAATCGACTTAGATGGTACATCCTTTAGAATGTACATAGCAGTTTCTAAAGCATATTGATGTGTTGTAAATTCGTGTTTTATAAAAATAATACTCGCAAGTGCACGAATCGTGAAGATAAGTACAACGGCAAGTAAGGATAGTTCCCATGAGGATTCGAGATTTACCGATTAAATCTAATTCTAATTAAAGTTAAATTGAAAGTAACCAAAATATTGTTTGAAGATTGAATTAAAACTAAAACTATATTAAATTAAACTAAGAAAACAATTGAAATGATTTGGTCATGATCAAAGGTGAGAAAGCACTAGGTCATCAATGCTCCCCTACCATGTTTACTCAATGTTTCGAATTGACTGTGAAATATATTAATCAAGTTAAGGGTTCATTCTTATCATAAGTATGACTGTTTCTGTATGATCCTAGGATGAATCAAGTGTTTTCAATTACAATTTACCCATATATCAATGGCGCAAACTACAACTAAGAACCCACTAAGTTCAAGAACAATGAACCAAAACCTACTTACATAGATCAATGCTAAGATCAGTTTTATCAATTAAATTGAATATTAATTAAGATTACGTATAGATCAATACTCCAACTTCAATCATTAAATTATCAAAACCCTAAATTCATGCCATCGTATGATCATGCATTAACAAGAATAAAGAATTAAGAATTAAGACATAAAATGAATTGAATAAATCAAAACTCGAATTAATGAAAATATCGTCAATTCTAATAAAAAGCATTCATAGAGGTTCGCATTGATTCCCTAATATAAGTTAGTTACACATGATGAAAATAAGAGAAGAGAAAGAAAAGACAAAACCCATCTCGGTCTTCAATGAGTTCTTCAAGTCTTCAATGATGAATTCTTCTTCGTCTTTGAATATACGATGTGTAAAGATGAATGAAAGGTGTTTGGTGATGGAGTGGTGGGGGACGACCCCCTTAGTGGCTTAGGATCTCCCTTGGCTTGTATCTCCTTTTTGAATAGAAAAGAATAGGAAATATTTATAGGTGATTTTTCCTTGTGAACCCCTAATTCTTCTTAGGTTTAAGAAATCCATCAAGTGGGAAAGTAGAATGAAACAAGGAATGAGAATCCTTTCCTAAATTGAATTTCCTCTTTTGATGTTTGACTCATAATTTGAGTTTTGGAAGATTCCCAAACATGTTTTGGTCTTCTAAAATCATTAGAATTTGATTTGGGAAGTTTTGGAACAATTCTGGACCGATTCGGAGTGGTTCTCCACCAAAAATCTGTCAAATCGTAGTATCGGTCACTCCGAGGTCACCGCAATCCATATCACAGAATTCTTCTGCCATGTACCACTCCTCAAACTGCTAGGCAGGTCATGTGCTTGGACGGCGGTCTAGGATGCGGTTGACTTTCCAGCACTGACCTTTGGTTACTAAATTATGTGTAACTTCTTCTAGGATTATCGGAATTGCAATCCGTAAAGTGTACCAGAAACTAGACTTTCAGAACTTTCAATCCATAGGTAGTAGGACAAAGAAATCGATCGAAACTGAGAGATATTGGCCCCTCAATATGACTGTTCTGCATTGGCTAAAATTCATCTTTTTCCTCATTTTCTCCAAAATAAAATACATCTCTTGAATGGATTGTGACCTACACATGCTCAACAAACATATAAAATACCTAGTTTCACCCAAGAACAAAGTTCAACAAATAGAAGATGGGGACCTAAAACATGTACAGAAATAAACCGATCATATATCCCCAAAAAGAATTAGGAAGAGTTGAATAACTCAATATAGACCTAACCATATCCAAAAGAGTTCTATTTTCCCTTTCTGCCACCCCATTTTGTTGTGGTGTACCTGGTGTTGGGATTATGCTCGATAGTAAAAGTGTAATAATGTATTTGACAATCTTTTCAGATAAATAAAGTGATTTCTAGTTAAACAAATCTTATAGCATTTATAGTTTAATTATTATAATTGTCAAAAGTAACTAACATAAGGTCAAAAGACTATGAGAAAAGAAGAATTGTTCATACATCTAGATATGTATGAGGTAGACACAATTCTTTAGTTAGTCTTGAATAATATTCACAACTTAAGATAAAAGGTTTGGCGCATTTATCTTGTTAAAGTTGTAGATTCTTTTGCTAGCATTTGATTGGGATCAAATGTGTTATGATGAGTCTAAAATCATCAAAGTATGGTGTCTTTCGGCAAAACAATCTAGTGCAATGGGTGCACTGAATAGGATAATAATGAAATACTTTATCTAGAACCGTCAATGGATAAAAGTTTTCATTTGAAGACAATCGGAGAGTCTATCTCAATCCTGAGATAAATGATGGACTTATTGTTACAAGTGTTATCATTTGAGCTATCAATGAGTACGATTATATAGCATAGTCTATCCTCGATAGTTTGTTGGTATTCATTTGTTAATCAATAGAGGACTTCATTTATAGATATGGACATTGTGGCTCCATTTATATAATGAGAGTAGAATGCCATCATATGGATGTTTTGAGGTATTGGATATTAAATCTTAACGATAAGTTTTCAATAATGTCTACTGAAACATGGTTTATGGACAAGTCAAAATATCCAAGTTCAAAATGTGGTAATATGAGTAAATATGGTAACTTGGAGAGCTATAGGCGGTCTTTGAGCTCTTGGCGATTATTGGTATTCTTCACGAGGATACACTTTCTCCAATAAGGTTGTCTAGGGTATGAATGGGTAACATCAACTTATTCTATCTTTATTTAATAGTTCAATTTTAGTTCTTTAGTGGAATGAACTAAAATTAAATATATCGGACCTAAGTGAATCATTTGTTGATTGTGATTGGGCTGTGTCTATTGGAGCTTAAATCTTGAAAGCCCATCAAGATTTCCAATCCACACAAAATTGCATGGATCACTTGATATATTCTACCGGACCAATATAGGGGTCCATCTGGAATTGTATTGAGGCTTGTGGACTTTTTTCTTTTTGTAAGAATGGGTCTAGTTCTCATGTGGACTTTTATTAAGGTCCAATGGATTTAATAAAATAAGAAAAATAATATATGGCCCATATATATGTGTTGGACGGTAAGGCTATTTAGTTAATTTGGTGATTAATTAATTGTTTAATTAAAAGTCAAAATATTTTTCCTAGTAGGAGATGGTTTCCTAAAATTATACTATTGTTGGTATTATAATTAATGTTAAAGACTATATTTGATAAGTAGATAAATAAAAGAAATTATTTATCTAATCAAATTAGGAAGTCTTTAATATGGTTACAAATACACTATTGAGTTGGATTAGGAGTCTTGGTGGAGGATAGAATTCTTTTTAGAATATGATTCTTAACCACCAAGTAAATCTACCTAAGTAAAGGATTCTTAACAACTAAGTAAATCCTTCTTAGGAAAGGATTTGTGATCCTAATGTATATTCTTGTGAATTTCAGCCAGCTTATAAATATATATAAGAGGATAGAATTCCTTTTATAAAATGATTCTTAACTACCAAATAAATCCACCTAAATAAAGGATTCTTGCAAACCAAGTAAATCCTTCTTAGGAAAGGATTTGTGATCCTATATATATACCCTTGTGAATTTCGGCCAGCCCTATGATTTTTAGAGTGAAAATTTCGGCCAACCTAAGTATTTTCTAAGAGAGAATTTTGAGAGAGAAAAATTTAGTATTTTACTTTTGACAAAATTCAATCAACTCTAAGATATAGGGTGTGGAATTCGGCCAATGAGAAAAGAGAAAAAGAGAACATTTTTGTTTTTGATAGTACACTAGTATCCTTTACATCAAAAGGATTTTGTGTACAAAATCAAATCGGGTTCACGCGAGTTTCAATCAGTTAGATTCATAATTCACAAATGACCGGACATTCTTGGATTTTTCTCTTGGAGAATGATTGTAACTAACAAAGAAAAAGATTTTGTTAGTTTTCATCCTCAGGTATACAATTAAAGAAAGGGAGCCCACACTCCTAGGTGATTCACGTTCGTGATTGGATTGGAAGATCTTGCTGATTCAATTCAGTACTTGTTCAATGTCACGGAAAAAAAGGTATGATACTTTTTATATCCATCAATTAATCTAGGGCTAAGGTTCTTGTTATTAAAAGGGAATATTTTTATTTATACGCAAACCCTAATTTTCTTATTTCTCACGCTTCCATTGCGTTTGTAACCGTTATTTTCCCTACAATTAGTATCATAGCCAGGTTGTACCCTTGATTAATTGATGTCTGTGTACGTGAATCTTTTTCTTTTTATTGTTTTTATGCATGTTTTAGAAAGAGATGGCACTCTAGGTATTCACACACACACACATATATATATATATATATATACATTGTAATGTACGGATATATATATATATATGTGTGTGTTTTATATGTGGATTGTTATTACTTAATTTTGGTCCTAGAATTTCAATGTATTTTTGTTTTGGGATTGTAACAAGAAGGATGATTTATCATCGCCATAATTTCCTTCGTGGTAGTTGCTAAGTTTTGTTGTTGTTGTTGTAATAATAATAAAAAAATGCAGTATTTTATTATTTAAATTCTTCTGTAATACACTCAAGTTTTGAAGACTCGAAGGTTTGAAGAATTAGGAGCAACCAGAACAAGTTTGGGACAGTGCGAGCCGTAGCAACGAACATGCGTGCGAAGAGCGCGCATCCACGTTTGTTGTGGCATGGGCTGCGCACGGCAGCCCTTTGGAAGCCATGGGCTGCGCATGGCAGACGTTTATGGGTTTGTGGCATGCGCACACCCATGGGTAAGGGCTAAGGGTGCATACGCCCATGGGAGGCAGCCGAGGGAGTCTGGACGACAAAGGTCACGTGAAGACTTGTTCGCCAAGAAATGAGTTTTTTGTATTCCAAGACAAGTAATTTACTTGCTTTTCTAGGATGGACCAAAATTGAAGCTATTTATATTTGTTATAAATATTGCAATGTCTGTCATTGTTTGATAACATGTTATATAGAATAAGAATGCCACTCATATATCTCATTTGGTATGAACATGCATTGAATGGTTTAAGTATTTAAATTGGCATCTAGATAACTTGGTAAATCATTCTTTGGAATTCGATCACACGCCTTAAATAATTGAGTGGGAGAAGGTGTTTTGGAACACCTACGGTCTCCAAGTTTAGTTGAGTTTAAGTTTCGTGCAATAACCCCCCAAGGGGTATTCATGAATGGAATTTAGCAAAATACTTCCTTACAAGGATAGACTAGACATTTAGCCCAAACGATATCTAATCCCAAAGGAGGGATATTCGTGAGGGATTATATTGAAGGTCGATAACTTGGTATTGTACTCAATGTAATTTTATTAATATCCTCCCAAGAGTTATTGTTAATAAATATTACAAGGATAAAATTGAAAACGTTGGTTGTTATGTTAACAATTAGGTGGGACCTAGTCCAACTAGTAAATGTTGTGAACTCCCAAAGGAGGTGTGACATTTATAGGTGTTGGATCACCGTTGAATTTTTACGATTGAATTATTTTATTTAATTCAAGATAAATATTCAAAAGTGCTATATCATGATTATTTACTTATATAATTTTTGTTAATATAATGAAATCACGACCCATCCCTAATCAAATTCCTAAAGGATAATACTTTAACTGATGATAATTATGTCACATGGAAAAGGGAAAATTGGGTTGTTGTAAGTTGAAAAACCATAAGATCATTCTGTCTATTGCTAAACAACCAAACTAATAAATCTACTCAGGAGCAAAGAGATAAGTATCAGTAGTGGATGTCTTCAGATGAGATGGCTAAATGTACATTACATTATGGCCATCATCTACGACGTGTTGCAACAGCAACATGAAGGAATGGAGACTGCTAATGATATAATGATGTCTCTAGAGGAGATGTTTGCCATGAGGTCTAGAACGACTAAGAGAGAGGCAGTAACTGCTTTTATGAATCTTAGGATGAAACCTAGACAGGGTGTGAAAGATCGCATGATGAAAGTCATAGCACATCTCAACATTACTGAAATGAATGGTGTTGAGATAGATGGTGAGACCAAAATTGACATGATTGTCAACTCATTATCAGATTCCTTTGATCAATTTAAGTTGGACTACACATTGAATAATAAGGAATACACCTTGCAAGGCCTGATACAAGATTTTCAAAGAGCGGAAAAAATCCTTGTGAAAGGCAAGGGTCAAGAGATTCATGTGCTTGGTAAGTTGCTACTGTTAAAGACCTGTACGAAGGTCTAAAGAAAACAGAAGAAAAAGCAACTTGAGCCTTCTTAGAATGAGACCAAGAAAGTAACAAAGATCAAAGTAAAGTGTTTCTTTTGTAGTGAAAAAGGGTCAAAAGAATAGACTGAATAAGAATGAATTCAACTTGCATTTAGGCAATAGAGCGTTGGTGTCTACTAGTGTAGTAGGAGATATTAGAATCAGTTTAGATTCTTATAGGCATTTAGTTTTAATAAATGTTTATTATGTACCACAATTCAAGAGGAATTTAATTTTGGTCTCTTGTCTAAATAAATTTGGATATTCGGTTACTTTTAATAAAGGTTTTATTATTAGTAAGAATAACAAATTTGTTTGTAAAGGTACATTGGAAAAAAGTTTATTCTATTCACATGGAAATATCTCTCACTTGTTAGACACGGAATCAATGAAGCTTAATCATAAAAGAGTAAAATTATCAAAAGATGAAACCTACCTATGGCATTTGCGCCTAGATCATATTAACCTTAATAGGATTAAAAGATTGGTATGTGACAGACCCCTAAGTGACTTAAAGGTTGATGATCTACCAACTTGTGAATCTTGTTTGGAAGGTAAAATGACCAAAAGGTCATTTACGACCAAAAACGCAAGAGCCATTGAATGTTTAGGATTGATACACACTGATGTGTGTGGACCTACGAGCATTCAAGCTAGAGGTGGATATGAGTACTTCATCACATTCATGAATGATCACTCAAGATTTGGCTATGTGTATCTCATGAGACATAAGTCAGATGCTTTTGATATGTTCAAAGCATTTAAAGCTGAAGTAGAAAATCAGCTTGAGAAATGCATAAAAATCTAGAGGTCTGATCGTGGTGGAGAATATCTATCTAGTGAGTTTCAGCAATATCTAATTGATAATGGGATAATTTCTCAGTTTTCTGCACCATGCACACCTCAACAGAATGGGGTGGCAGTATAGAGAAATAGAACTCTTTTGGACATGGTTAGGTCTATGTTGAGTTATTTAACGCTCCCTAATTATTTTTAGGGATATGCTTTACAAACTGTAATGTACATTCTAAACGATGTACCATCTAGGTCGGTTCCTAAAACACCATATAAGTTATGGACCAGGCGAAAGCCTAGTTTACAACACTTAAGGATATTTGGATGTCCTACGCAGGTGTTAAAAGGAAAGACAGAAAAGATGGAGTCCCGTTCAGAAACATACATATTTGTTGGATAGTCAAGAGGAACAAAATGATATTATAGTCCTTCAGATCTTAAAGTATTTGTTTCGACAAATGTAAATTTTTTGGAAAAGGATTATATGAATATTTTTATGCCTAAAAGTAGAATTGTACTAAATGAGCTCTTAAGAGATAAAATTCCACAAGAGGTTTTGCAACCAAGCCCAATTGTAAGTTCCGCACCAACACAAGATCAACAATCTACCATACCTCATCGTAGTGGGAGGGTTGTTAGGCAACCCGATAGATACATCGGTCTAGGAGAATGTATAGAGAATCTATAGAGAATCTTCCGGACGACGATGATCCCTATATGTACAAGGAAGCAATGGAAGATTTTGATTGTCGCCATTATCAAAAGGCAATGCAATCCGTAATTGAATCTATGTTAAAAAAAAGTTTGGTCTCTTGTAGACTTGCCTAAAGAGATTAAACCCATCGGGTGCAAGTGGGTATACAAGAGGAAAAGAGGAATGAATGGAAAAGTGGAAACCTTTAAAGCTAGATTGGTAGCTAAAGGTTATACACAGAAGGAAAGTATCGATTATGATGAAACCTTCTCTCCTGTGGCCATGCTTAAATTCATTAAGATACTCTTATCCATTGCGGCATCTTTAAACTTAGAGATTTGGCAAATGGATGTCAAACCAGCTTTCCTTAATGGAAGTCTTGACGAAAGCATCTATATGATACAACTAGAAGGATTCATTAAAAAGGGCTAAAAGGAATGGGTATGCAAGTTGCAAAGATCCATATATGGATTGAAGCAACATCCAGATCCTGGAACATAAGGTTCGATCAAGCCGTAAAAAGTTTTGGATTTATTCAAAACCTTGATGAACCTTGTGTATATAAAAGGATTAGAGGCGACAAGTTGGGTTTCCTAGTTCTTTACGTTGATGATACACTACTCATCAGAAACGATGTAGGTGTATTGACATCAATAAAAGAATGGTTAGCAAAACAATTTGATATGAAGGACCTAGGATAAGCAAGTTATATTCTTGGTATCCAAGTCATAAGGGATAGAAAGAATAGAACGATTGCATTATCCCAAGCTTCATCCATATATAAAATCTTGTTTAGGTTTTCCATGCAAGATTCCAAGAAAGGTATGTTACCTTTCAGACATGGAATCAAACTTTCTAAGGAACAAGTTCTTAAGAATGAGCATGAAGAGCAATTCATGAGTAGGGTTCCATATGAATCGGCAGTTGGAAGTCTCATGTATGCAATGCTCTACACTAGACCAGATATTTATTTTGTTGTGGGCATAGTTAGCAGGTTTCAATCGAATCCTGGTCTTGATCACTGGACGACAGTTAAGCATATTTTCAAGTATCTTAGGAGAACGAGAGATTATATGCTTGTATACTATGGAGGGGATTTAATTCCCGTTGGGTATACAGATTCAGATTTTCAATCAGATTCTGACTTCAGGAGATCAACATCAGGATTTGTGTTTACTATTAGAGGAAGGCAGTCAAGAGAACCAAGAAGTCATAAGAGAGGGAAACACATTGAAAGAAAGTATCACCTTCTAAGGGAAATTGTGCATAGGGGTGACGTGACGAATACCAAGATTGTGTTAGGAGAAAATCTAGCAGATCCATTTAAAAAGGCTCTAAAAGAGTTTTGATGGGCATATAGAGAACATGGGGATGAGAGATATGATACATTTGCTATGGAGATTGTTGGGATTATGCTCGATAGCAAGAGTGTAATAATTTATTTGACAATCTTTTCATATTAATAAAGTGATTTCTTGTTTAACAAATCTTAGAGCATTTATAGTTCAATTATTATAATTGTCAAAAGTAAAAATCATAAGGACAAAAGACTATGAGAAAAGAAGAATTGTTCATACATCTAGATATATATGAGGTAAACACAATTCTTTAGTTAGTCTTGAATAATATTCACAAATTAAGATAAAAGGTTTGGCGCCTTTATCTTGTTAACGTTGTAGATTCTTTTGCTAGCATTTGAGTAGGATCAAATGTGTTATGATGAGTCTAAAATCATCAAAGTGTGGCGTATTTGGGAAAAAGAATCTAGTGCACTGGGTGCATTGAATAGGATCACAATGAAATACTTTATCTAGAACCGTCAATAGATAAAAGTTTTTCATTTGAAGACAATCGGAAAGTCTATCTCAATACTGAGATAAATGATGGACTTATGGTTACAAGTGTTATCATTTGAGCTATGAATGAGTATGATTATATAGCATAGTCTATCCTCGATAGTTTGGTGGGATTCATTTGTTAATCGATAGAGGACTTCATTTGTAGATATGGACATCGTGGCTCCATTTATATAATGAGAGTAGAATACCATCTTATGGATGTTTTGAGGTATTGGATATTAAATCTTAACGTTAAATTTTCAATAGTGTTTATTGAAACATGGCCTCTGGACAAGTCAAAATATCCAAGTTCAAAATGTGGTCATATGAGTAACTATGGTAACTTGGAGAGCTATAGGCGGTCTATGAGCTCTTGGCGATTACTGGTATTCTTCACGAGGATACACTTTCTCCAATAAGGTTGTCTAGGATATGAATGGGTAACATCAACTTATTCTATCTTTATTTAATAGTTCAATTTTAGTTCTTTAGTTGAATGAACTAAAATTAAATAGATTGGACCTAAGTGAATCATTTGTTGATTGTGATTGGGTTGTGTCTATTGGAGCTTAAATCTAGATAGCCCGCCAAGATCCTCAATTCACACGAACTTGCATGGATCACTTGATATATTCTACCTGACCAATTTAAGGGTCTATCTAGAATTGTATAGAGGCATGTGGATTTGTTTTGTTTTTGTAAGAATGGGTCTAGTTCTCATGTGGACTTTTTATTAAGGTCCAATGGATTTAATAAAATAAGACAAATAATATATGGCCCATATATATGTGTTAGACGACAAGGCTATTTAGAATAGCTTAATTATATTAATTTTATTTTACTATTTAATTAAATGGAAATTAATTAATATCGTGATTAATTAATTATTTAATTAAAAGTCAAAATCTTTTTCCTAGTAGGAGATGGTCTCCTAAAATTATACTATTGTTGGTAGTATAATTAATGTTAAAGACTATATTTGATAAGTAGATAAATAAAAGGAATTATTTATCTAATCAAATTAGGAAGTCTTTAATATGGTTACAAATACACAATTGAGTTGGATTAGGTGTCTTGGTGGATGATAGAATTCTTTATAGAAAAGGATTCTTAACCACCTAGTAAATCCACATAAGGAAATGATTTTTAAAAACCAAGTAAATCCTTCTTAGGAAAGGATATGTGATCCTAATATATATTCTTGTGAATTTCGGTCAGCTCATAAATATATATAAGAGGATAGAATTCCTTTTAGAAAAGGATTCTTAACTACCAAATAAATCCACCTAAGGAAATGATTCTTGCCAACCAAGTAAATCTTTCATAGGAAAAGATTTGTGATCCTATATATATACCCTTGTGAATATCAGCCAGCCCTATGATTTTTAGAGTGAAAATTTCGGCCAACCTAGTATTTTCTAAGATAGAATTTTTCTTGGCAAGAGAGAATTTTGAGAGAGAAAAATTTAGTATTTTACTCTAGACAAAATTCAATCAACTCTAAGATACAGGGTGTGGAATTTGGCCAATGAGAAAAGAGAAAAGAGAACGTTTTTGTTTTTCATAGTACACTAGTATCCTTTACATCAAAAGGGTTTTTTGTAAAAAATGAAATCGGATTCACTTGAGTTTCTATCAGTTAGATTGATAATTCACAAGTAACCGGACGTTCTTGGATTTTTCTATTGGAGGATAATTGTAACTAACAAATAAAAAGATTTTGCTTGTATCCATCCTCAGGTATACAATTAAAGAAAGGGTGCCCATACTCCTAGGTGATTCACGTTCATGATTAGATTGGAAGATCTTGCGGATTCAATTCGGCGCTTGTTCAATCGTCTCGAAAAAAAATGGTACGATATTTTTTATATACATCAATTAATCTAGGGTTAAGGTTCTTGTTATTAACAAGGAAATTTTTTATTTATACGCAAACCTTAATTTTTTATAAATCTTCTCATGCTTTCGTTGTGCGTGTTTTACTTTCCCTACACCGAAGCAAACTGAGAAATTATCTCATTATCAATAAGATATTGCTGAAACTCACCAGATAGATATTCTCCACCATGATAAGAACTCGAGATTTTTATGCGTTTCTCAAGCTGATTTTCTACTTCAACTTTAAATGCTTTGAACATGTCAAAAGCATCCGACTTATGTCTCATGAGATACGCATAGCCAAATCTTGAGTGATCATCCGTAAAAGTGATGAAGTACTCATATCCACCTCTAGCTTGAATGCCCATAGGTCCATACACATCAGTGTGAATCAATCCTAAACATTCGATGGCTCTTGTGCCTTTGGTCGTAAACGACCTTTTGGTCATTTTACCTTCCAAACAAGATTCACAAGTTGGTAAATCATCAACCTTAAAGTCACTTAGAGGTTCGTCACTAACCAATCTTTTAATCATATTAAGGTTAATATGACCTAGGCGCAAATGCCATAGGTAGGTTTCAACTTTTGATAACTTTACTCTTTTATGATTAGGTTGCGTTGATTCTGTGTCTAACAAGTGAGCTATTTCTATTCAAATAGAATAAACTGTTTTTCAGTGTACCTTTGCAAATAATTTTTTCATTCTTACTAATAATAAAAGCTTTATTAAAGGCTCAAACCTTTGGGAGGTTAAAACCCCTTCTACCTGCTCTTGGAATTGGAGGAAACTCCTCTATCTTCGGCCAATTGCTCGACCTTTAATTTTGCACTACATTAGCAATGGTACTAGTACTCCTTATGGTTTTATAATTGGCACCCGAATGGTCCTCTCCTTTCTAAATGGAGCTCCTATGTGATTTATGATTCTGGTCTCCCTCTCAACGCAATGGTTAATGCCATTGTTCTTGTTGATTCTTGGAATTGGCCAGCTGCTATGTCAATTGATCTTGTTGAAATTAAAAGTTGGATGCCTTCTTACAATCCTAACTCCAATATAGAGGATAGTATTCGATGGCTCCCTTCTCCCAATGGTATTTACTCAGCCTCTTCTGCATTGGCTTCTCTTAGAGCCCTTTACCCTCTTGTTCTTTGGTTCAAGCTGGTTTGGTTCCCTCAAAACATTCCGAGAATGAGTTTCATACTTTGGATGGCTGTTAGAGGTAGACTCCTCACCAGGGACCGCATTCATAAGTATGACCCTGGGCTGTTACTACTTGTGTTCTTTGCAACTCCCATCTCGAGTCTCATGCTCACCTGTTCTTTGAGTGTTTATTCAGTAGAGCCATTTGGACTCAACTTTTGAACTATTGTGGGACTCATTGGATTGGTCTTTGCTGGAATGATTTTATTGCTTGGGCGTCCACCCATTAAAGAGGAAACACCCATGTTATCATGGCTAAAAAGCTTTGTCTTGGGGCTGCTGTTTATCACATTTGGAGAGAGTGTAATTGTCATATTTTTAAAGGGACCAAACGGACTAGCTTGGTTGTTGCGCGCTCCATTATTGACATCATTTGCTGTCGGATATCATCTATCAATCTCAAAGACCACCCTCTTATAGCTTTGAATTGGAATGTAAACGCTAATTGATTCTAGGCTTTGTTCTTGTTGTTCTTGTTTTGAGCCCTTGTCTAGCTCTTGCTTTTTGTTTACTCGTGTGTTGAGCTTTTTTTGAGCCTTTATTTAGCTCTTGCTTTGCTTCTTGGGCTATGCCCTTGTATTTGTTCTTTCTTTTTCTTTTTGTGATACTATTTACTTACCAAAAAAAAAGTAACCGAATAACCAAATTTATTTAAACAAGAAACTGAAATTAAATTCCTCTTGAATTGAGGTACATAATAAACGTCTATTAAATCTAAATGTCTATAAGAATCTAAACTAATTCTAATATCTCCCACTAAACTAGGAGACATCAACGCTCCATTACCTAAACGCAAGTTGAATTCATTCTAATTAAGCCTTCTCCTTTCCTTGAACCCCTATGAAGAAAAACAAAAATGATTAGTGGCTGCAGAGTCTATGATCCAAGAATCCATAGAATCCGTCAAAAAACATGTCTCAAGATAATTAATATTACTTTCTTCCTTCTTTTCTTGAGACTTTGGGCAATTTCTTTTCCAATATCCCTTTTCACCACAAATGAAACACTTCCCTTTGATCTTGGTTACTTTCTTTGTCTCCATCTTGGCAGGTTCTAGTTGCGTTTTCTTTAGTTGTTAATTGACCTTCTTACAGGTCTTAACAGTAGCATTTTTACCTATGGTATGAATCTCTTGACCCTTGCCTTTCATAAGGATTTTCTCGGTGCTTTGAACATCATGCATCAGGCTTTGTAAGGTGTATTCCTTATTATTCAAGGTGTAGTCCAACTTGAATTGATCAAAGGAATCTGATAGTGAGTTGACGATCATGTCAATTTTTGTCTCAACATCTATCTCAGCACCATTCAGTTCAGCAATGTTAAGATGTGGTATGACTTTCATCATGTGATCTTTCACAGACTGTCTAGGTTTCATCCTAAGATTCATGAAAGCAGCACTGCCTCTCTCTTAGTCATCCTAGACCTCATAACAAACATCTTCCTCTAGAGACATCATTATACCGGCATCAGTCTCCATTCCTTCATGTTGTTGATGCAACACGTCGGAGATGATGGCTATAATGTAGTATTTAGCCATATTATCTGAAGACTCCCACTGTTGATACTCATCTCTTTGCTCCTAAGTAGATTCATTAGTATGAATAGGTGGTTTAGGAGTACAAAGAATGAACTTATGCTTTTCATTTTGCAACAACCCAGTATTCCTTTTCCATGTGACAAAATTATCATCAGTTAAAGTATTATCTTTTAGGATGTTGATTAGGGATGTGGTCATGATTTCTTTTTAATAACAAAAATTATATAAGTAAACAATAATGATAAAGCACTTTCAAATATTTATCTTAAATTAAATAAAATAATTCAATCGTAAAATTCAATGGTGATCCAACACCCATAAATGCCACGCATCCTTTGAAAGTTCGCACCATCTACTAGTTGGACTAGGTCCCACCTAATTGTTAACATAACACCCAGCATGTTCAATTTTAGCCTTGTGATTATATTAACAATAACTCTTAGGAGAATATTAATAAACTCACAATGAGTGTGTTACCAAGTTATCGACATTCAATATATTCCCTCACGAATACCCCTCATTTGGGAGTAGATATCATTTGGGCCAATAAGGAAGTATATTGCTAAATTCCATTCATGAATACCCCTTGGGGGTTATTACACGAAACATAAAGCTCAACTAAACTTGGAGGCCGTAGGTGTTTCAAAACACCTTCTCCCACTCAATTATTTAAGGCGTGTGATCGAATTCCAAAGAATGATTTACCAAGTTATCTATATGCCAATTAGATAACTAAACCATTCAATGCATGTTCATACCAATATATATATATATGAGTGGAACTCCTATTCTATATGACATGTTATCATACAACAACAAATATTGCAATATTTGCGAAAATATAAACAGCTACAATTTTGGTCCATCCTAGAAAAGCAAGTAAATTACATATGTCTTGGAATACAAAAACTCCTTTCTTGGAGAACAAGTCTTCACGTGACCTTCATTGTTTGGACTCCCTCGGCTGCCTCCCATGGGCGTGCGCACCCTTGGGTCTCTCCTATGGGTATGCGCACGCCAGAACCCCATTTAGGGCTGCCATGCGCAGCCCATGGATTTCGTAGGGCTGCCGTGCACAGCCCATGCCACAGCAAACATGGCCGCGTGCTCTTCGCACGCACGTTTGTTGCCATGGCTCGTACGGTCCCAAACTTGTTCCGGTTGCTCCCAATTCTTCAAATCATCGAGTCTTCGATAGTTGAATGTATTATAGAAGAATTTTAAATAAAAAATACTGCAGTTTTTTTATTACAATTTAGTGCAGTTTTTTTTAATTATTATTACAACAACAAAATAATAATAATAAAAAAACTTAGCAACTACCAAGAAGGAAATTATGGCGACGATAGACCACCCCTCTTGTTACAATCCCAAAACAAAAATACATTGAAATTCTATGACCAAAATTGAGCAATAACAATCCACATATAATATATATATATATCCATACATTCCAATGTAAATACATATGTGAATACCTAGAGTGTCATCTTTTTCTAAAACATGCATATATACAATAAAAGAAAAAGATTCACGTACACATACATCAATTAATCAAAGGTACAACCAGGCTCTGATACCAATTGTAGGGAAAATCGCACAGCGGAAGCGTAAAATTAGGGTTTAATATATTAAAAAAAATTCCCTTTAGTAGAAAGAACCTTAACCCTAGATTAATTAACGTATATTAAAAGTATCATACCTTTTTCTCGTGACGATTGAACTAACGTCGAATTGAATCCGAAAGATCTTCCAATCCATTCACGAACATGAATCACCTAAGAGTGTGGGCTCCCCTTCTTTAAATTATATACCTGAGGATGGAAACAAACAAAATATTTTTCTTTGTTAGTAACAATAATCCTCCAAGAGAAAATCCAAGAACGTCCGGTCACTTGTGAATTATCAATCTACTTGATTGAAACTCGTGTGAACCCAATTTGATTTTGTACACAAAACCCTTTTGATGTAAAGGATATTAATGTACTATCAAAAACAAAAACGTTCCATTTTCCTCTTCTCTTTGGCCGAAATCTACACCCTATATCTATGAGTTGATCGAATTTTATCTAGAGCAAAAAACTAAAATTTTCTAACCCAAAAAATTCTATTGCTTGGCCAAATTCTCTCCTGAAAATTACTTAGCTTGACCGAAATTCACTAATTGAAAACAATTAGGGTTGGCCGAAATATAAAAGACTTATATATATTGACTGAATTCCTTATCCTAATCTATTTAGGGTTGGCCGAATTTTACATGTATTTAGTTTAGAAGACTTAAACCTTTCCTAAGAAAGGATTTACTTGGTGGATAAGAATCCTATCCTTAGGTGGATTTACTTAGTGACCAAAAATCCTTTTCCAAAAAGAATTCTTTCTTACAACAAGACTCCTAATCCAACTAAATAGTATACTTGTGACCAAATTAAAGACTTCCTAATTTGATTAGATAAATAATTCCGTTTGTTTATCTACTTATCATATATAGTCTTTAATATTAATTATACTACCAACAATAGTATAATATTAGGAGACATTCTCCAATTAGGAAAAGATTTTGACTTTTAATTAAATAATTAATGAATCAACAAATTAATTAATTTCCATTTAATTAAATAATAAAATAAAAATAATATATTTAGGCGTTTATATATTAGCCTTGCCGCCCATGATAATACATAGGCATATCTATTATTTTTCTTATTTTATTAAATCCATTGGACTTTTTTAAAAAGTCCATCAGTGAACTAGACTCATTCTTACAAAAAGAAACATGTCCACAAGCCCTAATACAATTCTAGATGGACCCATAAATTGGTCCGGTAGAATATATAAAGTGATCCATGCAAGTTCGTGTGGATTGGGGATTTTGGCGGGCTATCTAGATTTAAGCTCCAATAGACACAACCCAATCACAATCAAAAAATGATTCGCTTAGGTTCGATCTATTAATTTTAGTCCATTCCACTAAAGAACTAAAATTGAACTCTCAAATAAAGATAGAATAAGTTAATATTTCACATCATACCCTAGACAATCTTAATGGAGAAATTTTATCCTCGTGAAGAATATCAGTAATCGCCAAGAGCTCATAGACTGTTTATAGCTCTCCAAGTTACCATATTTACTCATATGACCATATTTTGAACTTGGATATTTTGACTTGTCTAGAAGCCATATTTCAATAGACACTATTGACAACTTAACGTTAAGATTTATTATCCAATACCTCAAAACATCCATATGATGATATTCTGCTCTCATTTAATAAATGGAGCCACGATGTCCATATCTATAAATGAAGTCCTCTATCGATTAATAAATGAATACCACAAAACTATCGAGAATAGGCTATGCTATATAATCGTACTCATTGATAGCTCAAATGATAACACCTGCAACCATAAGTCTATCATTTATCTCAGGATTGAGATAAACTCTCCGATTGTCTTCAAGTGACAACTTTTATCTATTGACAGTTCTAGATAAAGTATTTCACTGTGATCCAATTCAATGCACCAAGTGCACTAGATTCTTTTGCCCAAAGACACCACACATTGACGATTTTAGACTCATCATAACACATTTGATCCCACTCAAATGCTAGGAAAAGAATCTACAACTTTGACAAGATAAAGAAGTCCAACCTTTATCTTAATTTGTGAATATTATTCAAGACTAACTAAAGAATTGTGTCTACCTCATACATATCTCGATGTATGAATAATTCTTCTTTTCTCATAGTCTTTTGACCTTATGACTATTTACTTTTGACAATTATAATAATTAAACTATAAATGCTATTAGATTTGTTAAACTAGAAATCATTTTATTAATATGAAAATATTGTCTAATACATTATTATACTCTTGCTATCGATCATAATCCCAACAGAAGTTCCTACCCCCCACAGCCTACATAGGCAGTGGGTTGAGGGTGTTAACTTATATTCCTTACCTTGAGCAAATTTGTGGTTAACATTTTTTGGCACCGTTTGTGGGAAGTTTCCACACCCATTTTTGAAAGCCTATGAAATCACGTTTTTGCTCTTACAACATACAACACAAGACTTCAATCCTCCCAAGGACTGCCCGGAAGGTTCAAATGAAAGGAAAGAAGTCAAATTACCATAAACCTGTACCAGCACCGCCTTCTATCATGTGAATCGCACCCACCCCAGGTCCCAGCCATCGCGGTGGTAGGCTAGGTGATTTGTGAGCAACAAGCCTCGACCTTTGTGGAGAGTGTACACCTTAGATTAGCCGTGGAGGGTATCACTCCTTAGCTTGCAACGTTAGAAGCCAGAGGAGATACCAGTAATCCAGGTACCAGGGTACCAGCCTTTGACAGATTGGGACCACCGTTACTAGTACCGATCCTTGAGAGGCTAGAGCCCCTACCTCAGTAATAGACAGGTTAGGGCCCGTGCCTCCAACACCTGATAGACCGGCCAACTACTAGCCTCGATAGGTAAGGTCAACTCTTGACCTCCCACTTAGGGAACCTCGTCAACTAGTAGAACTGGTGGCCACTAGAAGGCAACCTAGATCAACTGTAAGAGGGGGCAAGAGAAGTGCAAGAGAAAACACTCCAGGAAGAGAACTGGGATGAAGCCTCTGTAGCTTTGGATGAGTCTGGTAATAAGGATTCCAAGGTCGAGTATAAAATACTGGGAAGAAGTGTCTAAGGGTCCAGGTAGTCTGGATGGGAAAGGAACTCCAAGAGCTGAAGAAGCGGAAGCACCAGGAGAGCCGAAAATATTCATTGGGCGAGTTGAACACCCCCATCTCTAAAAGGATCCGTGAAACAGAACTTCCCCTAAAATTCAAGATGCCTACTGATAAGTACTCCGTGACAAATGGTCCTTTGTGCCACTTGGAGAGCTTCCTACAGCAGATGGAGGTCCAGAACACTGCTAGGGCCACCATGTGTAAAGTGTGCCCCACAACGTTAACCTACTGTATTATGACGTGGTTCCAGAAGTTATCAATAGGTAGAATTGATTCATTTACTAAACTGTATAGTGATTTTTATACATAGTTCCATAGAATCAAGCCGTGTCTAAAGGACCCCATCCACCAGCAGTATCTAGTCCAAGGGCGGAATGAGTTGCTCAGATCTTACGTGGAGAGATTCCACAAAGAAGTAATCTAGATAAAGGTCTTCACAAAAAAAAAGACCATGGCCAATTTTAGAAGAAATCTTTAGGCTGTTAGGCTATTATGATCGTTCGTTAAGCGACCACCAGAGACGTACTAGGAGGCCTATGACAGGGCGCTTGAGCAGGTGGAGATAGATGAAAAACTCTGGGTCAAGATTGAGCACGACAACCTGAGGGCTGACAAACACAAAAATAAAGCGGCACCCAAACCAGCACAAGTCTAGAAGGCCCATAATAAATTTCCCAATACGTCCATATACCGCCCTCCACCCTTCAAACCTCAGCGGGAGGGATATCCGGTAAGAAGAACCCCACCACGGTCTTTGCATCCTTTTAGAAAGGTTACCCTGATAGCCTATTAAGAACTGGAGTAAAACCACTACAACCCTCTCAATGCATCTTGCGAGATGATTTACCTCATCGTCCGAGATAAAGGGCTACTCAAGAAGCCCAGTCCTATCAAAGCACCAGTCGTCACGAGGAATCACTATAAGTACTGCGATTTCCATGATGAAAAAGGACATAACACCTCTGAGTCCTACAACATGCATGACTAGTTTGAGGCTCTAGTGAGAGGCAACTGCTTAGAAGAGTTCCCACAGCAGGTGCAGGACATCATTTATACGGGAAAGGAAGTGCAAGCCAAAATCAGAGAGGATACTGAAAGAAGAAAGACAAACGAAAAGACCTGATGCAACAGTTCCAAGTCATACCTACTATTAGCGAGGGACCCACTTTCGCAGGTACTTCCAATAACTCAAGGAAGAACCATACTAGGAAAGTACCTCAGATTGAAAGAAGACAGAACGTTCTGAAAGTCACTCAAGGATCAGCAGAAACCTCCTGTTCAGCTCAGATAGTCTTCACTAAAGACAATGTAAAAATACAAACATGGTTATATGTTCAAGGCTAACCTAGAGGGGGGGGGGGGGTGAATAGGTTAGACACCTTTTTCGACTCCCTTAGAAACAAACAAAAGTTTGTCCCTCTAGATTGCTTGTGTCACGATATATATATCAATTAAAGACACTTAATCAATATATAAAACAAGTAAAGTGTGATACAAACAAGTAATAGTAACACATACACAATCTATATCATAGAAAGGAAGTCAACTTACATAAAGAGTTCTATCCAAAGTATTCAAATAACAAGTACAAATATAAGAGAGATAGGGATAGAGAAAAGTTGACACAAGATATAACGTGGTAAACCTCTGAAGAGGAAACATCCACGGGCTAGCAGCCACCGGTAAACAAAATCCACTAGTAGATAAGACAAGTATAATCTCTCAAGTGACCACTTCACCTAGAAACTACCCTCTATCCTACTCCTGAAGTTGTCGCCCTAATGCTCAAAAATCCGAGGCCTCACACCTCTTGTCAAGACTTCCTTGCTCACCTTATCCGAATCCTCACGACCAAAGGCAAGACTTTTTGCTCAACTAATTCCTCACGACTCTAGTCAAGACTTCCTCGCTCACCTATCCGGATCCTCACGAACCTAGACATGACTTCTTGCTCGACTATCTGAGTCCTCCCGACTTTAGCCAAGACTTTCTTGCTTGACAATCCAAGGTCTCACACCTTTTGCCGAGACTTCTTGCTCAACACTATAGGTCTCACAACTATTGTCAAGACTTCCTTCTCACAAGGCATCTAGGTGATCATGAATGCAAAACGCAAACAAGCACGCAACATAGAAAGCTATGATCAACACATCCTATGGAAAATACCAGACATGAGCATGAATGCACAAAACAAATGTAGTCTAGTCAATCATGAATGTTTAAATCATCTAGATCATGTAAGATATGTTCAACATTAATTACAACCCAGATACATGCATAGATTTAAAACTTGAATCACAAGATATGTTCAATTAATCATATAATCAAGTTTAAATCACATAAACCAAAAATATGCTAAAATCATATGACAAAGTCATTTAGATATAAGCTGAAGTTCTAGAGCATATTCCTATACATAGATTCAATAAAACACATGAATAGCTCAAAAGAACATAAGCACATGTATCAATGTGAGAATTTGGCCAAGAAAGCCTAATACATGTGAGGAACTATTTTTCATAAAATCAATCAATCAAAGATCATCAAATAGTCCTAGAATCAAAGCTAGCACAATACAATCCCAAACATGTGAAAACATAGGCAAAATCAAAACCTAACTCAACATGTAAGATTTCAATTGAAACTCAACCTAGCTTTAAAGGAGTTCAAAACTTAAATTAAAACAATCACAAGACACGTATATATGTTGAAGAAGAAAACCCAAGGTAATTGACCAAGTTTTAAAAGAAAACTTTGAGAGAAAATCAATACCTTAGTTGATTTTGGTACAGTCCCGTTTTTATGTGTTTAGACTCTAAAAACAACAATAAAACTCACTCAAACCTTTAGAGAAAAGATGGAGGATGAATAAAAAACACTCTCAACTTTGAATCACTCAAATCGGAGTTCAAATGAAGAGGTTATGATGTTTGGAAGGTGAGAAAATGTAGAGAGAAAATTTTTGCACACAAGTTTAAATTTCTTCTTAGAATGAAAGTGAGAGGGAAGAGGAATATAAAGGAGAGGGAAAGAATGAAACAAAAAGAACAAATTACCCTTATGTGCACCAACCATGCTTGCTACCTGAGATGGCACCTGGGCATCTCAGGGCAGCAAGCATTCTGTCCCGAGATGGCCACGCTCCATCTCGGGAAAGAGTGCTTGGTTGCACTTCTTTTCCTCGCGCGCTCCACTCTCATCCTTCGACCGTTCTCCGGCCTCTGAACTCAGAATTTGAATTCATTTATGGATTACTAACCGTAACTCTCTCACAGACATGGAAATGTAAGATACTCAACCCAAAAAATAATAATTCGACTCGATATGCGAAGACGAAGACAATGTATGCTACATGAGTTGAAAGTGTAGTATCTTTTGACTTAGAACTTGAAATCAATAGTATGAGTAACCGAAATGACCGGAACTTAATCAAGAATGATTTAAGACTAAATTCAAGTTCAATATCCATGTTATATAAACATATACACATACAAACACAATTCACACTAGAATGCAAACTACATAGAGATAGTCTTCAATCATGCATTTTCCAAAACATGTTATTTCCATACCAATGCATGAGCATTCATCTTCAAGTGTGTGAATGTGTTATACATGGTTCACAACGATGTAGGGACACAAATGTATGAATTGTGTGTGTGTGCCTAAGCCTTGTAAGAGAAAGATAAGGTCTTAGTATAGCTTTGTAGAACCATATTGCATCATTTATCTTTGAAGACTTAGAACTTGCTTTGACTTGTTGTTCATTCTTCTTTTAAGCTTAAATCATCATGAATCTAAACAACTAAATCATTACAAGTAAACGTCATTTTGATAAGAAATTAATGGAGCTTGATTCTTTTATACCATTGTCGTTTCTTGCATATGTATTCTATTTCAACCATTTCATTTCATTTTTTATTATTATTACACATCTCGCAAATTCTTGTAAGATTGTATAAAGGATTCATTTGCTCTCAGTAATACAGATACTTATCTACTTGTGTTTATTTTCATCATCACAAAAAACTGATGACTTATCTGACCTTATTTAATCTTAATGATCTGTATATATCTTGAATCGTTTGTTAGATTAAACTAGGTACGTAACAGTGATGGGCAGTATTGGCCTTATTTTTATTTAGATTTCTATGACTTGATCGATAATCTTCGTTGATCATGATTTTTAAACCGATTAGTTATCTCTTTAATTATTCGAACTTGGACTGTCTTGATCAGTTCCTGTTAACCGATTACCTTTGCTTGGTCAGTTTTGTCAAGTAGTGTTCTCTTTGTGAACCACCCACATGGTATCGAATTTATAGACGCTTGCCTTTTATCTATCATCTAAGTCACTGGGAAGTCTCACAGTAGTCTGTTGCTCAAGATTCGCTGTAACGGGGGCAGTTCACATCTCATTGACTTAGCTTATTGCTGCTTGATAATTTATAAGTAGTCATTCAAGTATGAGTGTCTTCTTTCCCCATCCAGCTTTCTGTGCATCCCATTAGGTGCCTATGACCTGAAGGCGCTTTAACAGTATTTCTATACACCCAATTATTTTATGTGAGTGTGCATTTTCTTTATGACATATGCTTTTGGCCTCCTCACTAGGCCTCTTGAGCACCAATTTGGCACTAGAAATCTCAGGTTCTACGAGATTGCCTTTGTAAATGAAGGCAAAATGAGAACACGTTTTCTTGACAACTTGGAATTCTTCCCTCAAGGGGACTTTTACTGATTACTTCAATCAATTTTGCTGAAACGAAATAGTAATTGATTAGAAACAAAAAAATAATTATGCTAATTCTAATATCTATCTAAAAAAGGAAAGGTAAATCATGAAAACCGAATCCTCTACAAATAGAAAATCTTCAAGTACTGAGCATTGCATGGTCAAGGCGATTCTCCCCCATCTAGTCGGGCATGGCCATATGCTCTATGACCTGTTATCCCGACCAACTGATGAGGTCCTTCCCACTTATCTACCAACGATCCAGCTGCTCTCTCCTGTGTATTCGGGGACACTTTCCTTAAAGCCAAATCTTCGAGCTGAAATCTCCTTTCCCTGACATGCGAGTTGTAATATCTGGTCACCCTCTACTGGTAGGCAGTGTTTCTTACTCTCGCCAAGTCCCTTTTATCTTCTAGCTCATCTAGGTTATGTTCCAGCATGTCCACGTTTGCATTAGGATCATGCAACCATATTATTAGGAAAGTGTGGATTACCTCGACTAGGATTACTGCTTCACTCCTGAATACCAATGAATAGGGAGTTTCTCCTATTGACATCCATTCGGTCATCTGGTAAACCTAAAGTACATCATGTAGCTTGTCTGCCCAGTTTTCGTTCTTAACATCAAGCTTGTCTTTCAATGTGTACTTGATGATCTTGTTCATGACCACAGCGTGGCATAGTAATTTTATATGTTGTAGTCCTAGCATATCTCCCTAAATTTCTCATTATCAAATAGGGTCTTGTTATCAATGATGATTGTATTTGGGATCCCAAATCGGTTTGATATTCTTCTTTACAAAACTGGTTGTTTTAGCCTCTGTTATATGCACGAGTGCTTCTACCTTTGCCCATTTTCTGAAATAGTCTACTACAACAATAGCATGCTTTGTGCCTCTTTTAGATGCTGTTGGCATCAGACCAATAAGGTCCAGACCCCACATCGCAAACAACCTTATGTCAAATTCTTTAAATGCTCAGGTGGCTACTTGATATCATTTGCTATCCATTGGTAATTGTTGCACTTTTCTACTACCGATTGAGCATCTTGGAATAGGGTTGGTCAATAGAAACCTTGTCCAAGGGTTTAATGGGCCAACTATTGCCCTAGTGTGGTTTCGATACACTCCTTTATGAATACTTGCTAGAAACTTACCACCTTCTACACCTTTATAGGGCTTTTGAAAACCCCTTTCTGTAAAGTTCTTCTCTAGTTATCGAGTACCAGGCGACCTTATGTCTGATGCACTTTCCTTTAGTTTTATCATTAGGAAATGCTCTATCTTCCTGGTATTTTCTGATTGGGGTCATCCAGGTGGTCTATACTTCCTTGACTACTTCAACCACTAACACCTCTTCTTCCTTAATGTTGGGCTTATTAAGATGAGCCACCAAGATTGTCTTAGACCATATATCTACGGTTGTTAATGCCAACCTTGATAGATCATCGACTTTCTAATTTTTCTCCCTCAAGATTTGAGTGATTCTGTAAGTTTTGAACCTCCTGAGTAATGCCTTAGGCATCTCTAGATAATCCACCTTGTTGTTATCCTTTGCCTGGTACTTGTCCAAGATTTGGTTGACTACTACCTTGAATCAGTAAAGATTTCCAATTCATCTGCTCCCAGAGCCGTGAAAACCCTGTGTCCTACCAATAATTCCTCATATTTTGGCCATGTTGTTGGTAGCTTTGAATTCAAACAACATGGCACATTTTACCTGATCACCTTTCGGGGGTGGCTACAACTATGCCTGCCCCGCTGCCACACGTGTATGACGACCCATCGACATGCAACTTCCAGTTAAAAAATTTACTATCTCTATCTTCAAGTATTTTGATCACCTCGTTCCAGCCTTTTATCACATCCCTAAGTAAGTAAGTGATATCGACTTCACTTAACTCAATTGTCCATTTGCCACTCTTTCTGACACTTTTGATTTGGACAAGATTTGTTTGAGTGGACAATCTGTGTAGACCTCGATCTTATGTGCCTGGAAGTAAGGCCTCAATTTTCTTCTTGTTGTTACCAACACTAACGTTATTTGCTCGGCCGCTAACTACCTTGTTTCTGCTGGTAGCAAGTCCTTAATGGTATGTTGACATGATTTTTACAGACTCTGCCCATGGTGTATTAAAGTGCTCTAAATGGTACTACAAAATGAATATATAAATAAATGAAGTGTACGAGTCTAAAATCACCTAACATAAGTTTACGAGTCGTTGACGAGTATAGCGGACATAAGTAAGGGAATCATTCCCACTAGGAAGTATGGTACCTTAAATTAATTCTAGGTCTTAGAATATATATACAATCTATTCACACTAAATACATGTGAAAGTAACCCTTAAAGAGTGTGTCTATCCTAACCTAGAGGGGGGTGAATAGGTTATAATCAAGTTAATTACCAATTTTTCTTGATTACTCAATATTCAAAATTCACCCAATAAAACACAAGAACGATGAAAATGGTGTTTAACTTACCAAGTTACATGTGTTGATGAAGACCCATACTTAGCAACATCCTAGATGAAGCTAGATGATGTTTGTTTTATGCAAGAATGATGGGTGTTTGGGTTTTCAGAGTTAAAGAAGCAATCTTGGTGCTTTCTCTCACTAGGGAATTCTTTCTCTCACAAAGATTGAGAAATTTAGAGTTCTAGGTCTAAATGGGGAAGAAGATGATGTATATATAGAGTTCAAATAAAACTTCATCATTTTGGGAGAGAAAAAAATGATTTATTGGAGTCAGAAATGACTTTAGGGTGACTTGGATGATAGGTCGCTTCAAGGTAGCTTTGTTCTCGGGTTTGGGTGCCAAAATACGCTTGAAAAAGTGACTTAGAAGTGAGGTTGCCCTAAGGTTGCTATGCTCTAGGGAAAAACGAGACAACAAAACAAATGGAGCTTCAAGCAACCCAAAACATGACCAAACGACATCCTTGTTAGGATTTTGCTCGATAGCAAGAGTATAATATTGTATTTGATAATCTTTTCATATTAACAAAGTGATTTCCAGTTTAACAAATCTTATAGCATTTATAGTTTAATTATTATAATTGTCAAAAGTAAATAATCATAAGGTCAAAAGGCTCTGAGAAAAGAAGAATTGTTCATACGTCTAGATATGTATGAGGTAGACACAATTCTTTAGTTAGTCTTGAATAATATTCACAACTTAAGATAAAAGGTTGGGTGCCTTTATCTTGTCAAAATTATAGATTCTTTGGCTAGCATTTGAGTGGGATCAAATGTGTTATGATGAGTCTAAAATCATCAAAGTGTGGTGTCTTTGGAAAAAAGAATCTAGTGCACTGGGTGTATTGAATAGGATCACAATGAAATACTTTATCTAGAACCCTCAATAGATAAAAGTTTTTCATTTGAAGACAATCGGAGAGTCTATCTCAATACTGAGATAAATGATGGACTTATGGTTGCAAGTGTTATCATTTGAGCTATCAATGAGTACGATTATATAGCATAGTCTAACCTCGATAGTTTGGCGGTATTTATTTGTTAATCGATAGAGGACTTCATTTATAGATATGGACATCGTGGCTTCATTTATTAAATGAGAGTAGAATATCATCATATGGATGTTTTGAGGTATTGGATATTAAATCTAAACGTTAAGTTTTCAGTAGTGTCTATTGAAACATGGGTTCTAGACAAGTCAAAAAATCCAAGTTCAAAATGTGGTCATATGAGTAAATATGGTAACTTGGAGAGATATAGGCAGTCTATGAGCTCTAGGCGATTATCGAGGATACAGTTTCTCTAATAAGGTTGTCTAGGGTACGAATGAGTAACATCAACTTATTCAATCTTTATTTAAGAGTTCAATTTTAGTTCTTTAGTGGAATGAACTAAAATTAAATCGATCGGACCTAAGTGAATCATTTGTTGATTGTGATTGTGTTGTGTCTTTTGGAGCTTAAATTTAGATAGCCCGTCAAGATCCCTAATCCACACGAACTTGTATGGATCACTTGATATATTCTACCGGACCAATTTAGGGGTCCATCTAGAATTATATTGAGGTATGTGGACTTGTTTCTTTTTGTAAAAATGGGTCTAGTTCACATGTGGACTTTTTATAAAGGTCAAATGGATTTAATAAAATAAGAAAATAATATATTGGCTCATATATATGTGTTCGGCGGCAAGGCTATTTAGAATAGCTTAACTATATTATTTTATTTTGTTATTTAATTAAATGGAAATTAATTAATTTGGTGATTAATTAATTATTTAATTAAAAATCAAAATCTTTGTCTATTAGGAGATGGTCTCCTAATATTATACTATTGTTGGTAGTATAATTAATATTAAAGACTATATTCGATAAGTAGATAAGTTAAAGGAATTATTTATCTAATCAACTTAGTAAGTCTTTAATATGGTTACAAATACACTATTGAGTTGGATTATGAGTCTTGGTGTAGGATAGAGTTCCTTTTAGAAAAGAATTCTTAACCACCAAGTAAATCCATCTAAGGAAAGGATTCTTACCCACCAAGTAAATTCTTCTTAGGAGAAGATTTGGTCTCCTATATATATATATTTGTAAATTTCGACCAAGCATGAGTTTTTGGTGTGAGAAGTTGTTTTTTATTTGTTTTTTTTTATTGTTATAAAAAAAAACTTCGTCCAACTCATTGTGTGAAGAATTCGGCCAAGCATAGAGAAAAGAGGGAACGTTTTTGTTTGCGATAGTACACTAGTATCCTTTGCATCAAAAGGATTTTGTGTACAACATCGAATCAAGGTTCATGCGAGTTTCAATCAAATTGATTGATAATTCAAAAGTGACCCGACGTTCTTGGATTTTCTCTTGGAGGATTATTGTAACTAACAAAGAAGAAGATTTTGTTTGTTTCCATCCTCAGGTATACAATTTAACGAAAGGGAGCCGACACTCCTAGGTAATTCACGTTCGTGATTAGATTGGAAGATCTTGCGGATTCAATTCGACGCTAGTTCAATCGTCACGAAAGAAAGGTACGATACTTTTAATCTAGGGTTAAGGTTCTTGTTATTAAAGGGGATTTTTTTTATATACTCAAACCCTAATTTTCTAATTTTCTCACGCTTCCGCTTCGTGTTTTTTATTTTCCCTACAATTGGTATCAGTGCCTGGTTATACCCTTGATTAATTGATGTATGCGTTTGTGATTTTTTTTTATATATGCATGTTTTAGAAAGAGATGACACTCTAGGTATTCACATATATATTTACATTGGAATGTATGGATATATATATATATATATATATATTATATGTTGTTTGTTATTGCTCAATTTTGGTCCTAGAATTTCAATATATTTTATTTTGAGATTGTAACAAGAAGGGTGGTCTATCATTGCTATAATTTCCTTCTTGGTAGTTGCTAAGTTTTTATTTTATTTTATTGTTGTAATAAAAAAAAACTGTACTATTGTAATAAAAAAAACTGCAGTATTTTTTAATTTATAAATCTTTTGTAATACATTCAAGTATCGAAGACTCGAAGGTTTGAAGAATTGGAAGCAGCCGGAACAAGTTTGGGACCGTACGAGCCGTAGTACGAACGTGCGTGCGAAGAGCGTGCAGCCACGTTTGTTGTGGCATGGGCTGTGCATGGCAGACCTTTATGGGTTTGTGGCATGCGCACGCCTATGCGAGGTAGCCGAGGGAGTCCGAACGACAAAGGTCGCGTGAAGACTTGTTTTCCAAGAAAGGAGTTCTTGTATTCCAAGATATATGTAATTTACTTGTTTTTCAAGTATGGACCAAAATTGTAGTTATTTATATTTTTGTAAATATTGCAATGTTTGTCATTATTTGATAACATGTCATATAGAATAGGAGTGCCGCTCATATATCACTTTTGGTATGAACATGCATAGAATGATTTAGGTATCTAAATTGGCATCTAGATAACATGGTAAATCATTCTTTGGAATTCGATCACACTCCTTAAACAATTGAGTGAGAGAAGGTGTTTTGGAACACCTACGGCCTCCAAGTTTAGTTGAGCTTTATGTTTCGTAAATAACCTCCCAAGAGGTATTCATGAATGGAATTTAGAAAGATACTTCCTTACAAGGATAGACTAGACAATTAGCCCAAACGATATCTACTCCCAAAGGAGGGATATTCGTATGGGATTATATTGAAGGTCGATAACTTGGTAACACACTCAATGTACTTTTATTAATATCCTCCCAACAGTTCTTGTTAATAAAATTGCAAGGCTAAAATAGAAAACGTTGGTTGTTATGTTAACAATTAGGTGGGACCTAGTCCAACTGGTAAATGGTGCGTACTCCCAAAGGAGGCGTGACATTTATGGGTGTTGGATCACCTTTGAATTTTTACGAATGAATTATTTTATTCAAGATAAATATTCCAAAGTGCTTTATCATGATTATTTACTTATATATTTTTTTTTAATATAAAGAACTCATAACCCCATCCCTAATCAATATCTTAAAAGATAATACTTTAACTGATGATAATTATGTCACATGGAAAAAGGAAAATTGGGTTGTTATTGCAAGCTGAAAACATAAATTCGTTATGTCTGTTCCTTAACCACCAAACTAATGAATCTACTCAGGAGCAAAGAGATAAGTATCAGTAGTGGAAGTCTTCAGATGAGATGGCTAAATGTACGTTACATTATGGCCATCATCTTCGACGTGTTGCAACAATAACATGAAGGAATGGAGACTGCTGCCGATATAATGATGTTTCTATAGGAGATATTAGTTATGAGGTCTAGGATGACTAAGAGAGAGGCAGTGACTGCTTTCGTGAGTCTTAGGATGAAACCTGGACAGGCTATGAAAGACATATCACATCTCAACATTGCTGAACTGAATGGTGAGACCAAAATTGACATGATTGTCAACTCACTATCAGATTCCTTTGATCAATTCAAGTTGGACTACACCTTGAATAATAAGGAATGAAACTTCCAAAGCCTAATGCAAGATATTCAAAGCACCAAGATAATCCTTCTGAAAGGCAAGGGTAAAGGGATTCATATGCTTGGTAAGTTGCTACTGTTAAAGGCCTGCAAGAAGGTCAAGAGACAACATAAGAAAAAGCAACTTGAGCCTTCTTAGAAAAAGACCAAGAAAGTAACCAAGATCAAAGAAAAGTGTTTCTTTTGTGGTGAAAAGGGTCAAAGGAATAGACTGAATAAGATTGATTTCAACTTGCATTTAGGCAATGGAGCGTTGGTGTCTACTAGTGTAGTGGGAGATATTACAATCAATTTTGATTCTTATAGGCATTTAGTTTTAATAAAAATTTATTACGTACCACAATTCAAGAGAAATTTAATTTCGGTCTCTTGTCTAAATAAATTTGGATATTCGGTTACTTTTAATAAAAGTTTTATTATTTGTGAGAATAACAAATTTGTTTGTAAAGGTACATTGGAAAAAAGTTTATTCTATTCACATGGAAATATCTCTCACTTGTTAGACACGGAATCAATGAAACTTAATCATAAAAGAGTAAAATTATCAAAAGATGAAACCTACCTATGGCATTTGCGCCTTGGTCATATTAACCTTAATAGGATTAAAAGATTGGTATGTGACGGACCTCTAAGTGACTTAAAGGTTGATGATCTACCAACTTGTGAATCTTGTTTGGAAGGTAAAATGACCAAAAGGTCATTTACGACCAAAGGCACAAAAGCCATTGAATGTTTAGGTTTGATACACACTGATGTGTGTGGACCTATGAGCATTCAAGCTAGAGATGGATATGAGTACTTCATCACTTTCACAGATGATCACTCAAGACTTGGCTATATGTATCTCATGAGACATAAGTCGGATGCTTTTGACATGTTAAAAACATTTAAAGTTGAAGTTGAAAATCAGCTTGAGAAATGCATAAAAATCTTGAGGTCTGATCGTGGTGGAGAATATCTATCTGGTGAGTTTCTGCAATATCTTATTGATAATGGGATAATTTTTTAGTTTTCTGCACCAGGCACACCTCAACAAAATGGGGTGGCAGAAAGGAGAAATATAACTCTTTTGGACATGGCTAGGTCTATCTTAAGTTATTCAATGCTCCCTAATTCTTTTTGGGGATATGCTTTACAAACTGCAATGTACATTCTAAATGATGTACCATTTAAGTAGGTTCCTAAAACACCGCATGAGTTGTGGACCGGGCAAAAGCCTAGTTTACAACACTTAAGGATATTAGGATGTCCTACGCACGTGTTAACAGGAAAAACAAAGATGGAGTCCCGTTCAAAAACATGCATATTTGTAGGGTATCCAAAAGGAACAAAAGGATATTATTTTTACAGTCCCTCAGATCTTAAAGTATTTGTTTCAGCAAATGCTAAATTTATGGAAAATGACTATTTTGTGCCTAAAAGTAGAATTGTTCTGAATGAGCTTTTAGGAGATACAATTCCACAAAAGGTTTCACAACCAAGCCCAATTGTAAGTTCCGTACCAACACAAGATCAATAATCTACCATACCTCATCGTAGTGGGAGGGTTGTTAGACAATCCGAGAGATACATCGGTCTAGGAGAATGTGTAGAGAATCTTTCGGACGACGATGACCCCTATATGTACAATGAAGCAATAAAAGATGTTGATTGTCGCCATTGGCAAAAGGCAATGCAATCCGAAATTGAATCTATGTTAAAAAACAATGTCTGGTCTCTTGTAGACTTGCCTAAAGCGATAAAGTGCAAGTGGGTATACAAGAGGAAAAGAGGAATGGATGGAAAGGTGGAAACCTTTAAAGCTAGATTGGTAGCTAAAGGTTATACACAGAAGGAAGGTATCGATTATGAAGAAACCTTCTCTCATGTGGCCATGCTTAAATCCATTTGGTTACTCTTATCCATTGCAGCATCTCTAGACCTAGAGATTTGACAAATAGACGTCAAGGCAGCTTTCCTTAATGGAAGTCTTGACGAAAGCATCTATATGATGCAACCAGAAGGATTCATTGAAAATGGCCAAGAGGAAAGAGTATGTAAGTTGCAAAGATCCATATATGGATTGAAGCAAGCATCCAGATCCTGGAACATAAGGTTTGATGAAGCCGTAAAAAGTTTTGGATTTATTCAAAAGCTTGATGAACCTTGTGTATACAAAAGGATTAAAGCCGACAAGTTGGTTTTCCTAGTTCTTTACGTTGATGATATACTACTCATTAGAAATAATGTAGATGTATTGACATCAATAAAAGAATGGTTAGCAAAACAATTTGATATGAATGACTTAGGAGAAGCAAGTTATATTCTTGGTATCCAAGTCATAAGGGATAGAAAGAATATAACGATTGCATTATCCCAAGCTTCATACATAGATAAAATCTTGTCTAGGTTTTCCATGCAAGATTCCAAGAAAGGTATGTTACCTTTCAAACATGGAATCAAACTTTCTTAGGAACAAGTTCCTAAGAATGAGCATGAAGAGCAATTCATGAGTTGGGTTCCATATGCATCGGTAGTTGAAAGTCTCATGTATGCAATGCTCTGCACTATACCAGATATTTATTTTGTTGTGGGTATAGTTCGCAGGTTTCAATCGAAACCTGGTCCTAATCACTAGACGACAGTCAAGCATATTTTTAAGTATCTTAGGAGAAAGAGAGATTATATGCTTGTATACTCTAAAGCGGATTTAATTCCCGTTGGGTATATAGATTCTGATTTCCAATCAGATTTGACTCTAGAAGATCAACATAAGGATCTGTGTTTACTATTGGAGGATGGGCAGTCATATGGAAGAGTATCAAGCAATCTTGTATTGCTGATTCCACCATGAAAGCCAAGTATGTAGCCGCATGCCAGGCTGCTAAAGAGGCTGTCTGGCTCCGCTAATTCTTAATTGACTTAGAAGTGGTTCCTGATGCGAATAAGCAAATAAATATCTATTGTGACAATAGTGGAGCAGTGGCTAATTCGAGAGAACCAAGAAGTCATAAGAGAGAGAAACACATTGAAAGAATGTATCACCTTCTAAGAGAAATTGTGCATAAGGGTGACACGATTATTACCAAGATCGCGTCAGCAAAAAATCTAGCGGATCCCTTACAAAGGCTCTTCCGTAAAAGAGTTTTGATGAGCATCTAGAGAACATGGAGATGAGAGATATTACACATTTGCTAAAGAGCAAGTGAAAGATTATTAGGATTTTGCTCGATAGCAAGAGTATAATATTGTATTTGATAATCTTTTTATATTAACAAATTGATTTCTAGTTTAACAAATCTTATAGCATTTATAGTTTAATTATTATAATTGTCAAAAGTAAATAATGATAAGGTCAAAAGACTATGAGAAAAAAAGAATTGTTCATACGTCTAGATATGTATGAGGTTGACACAATTCTTTAGTTAGTCTTGAATAATACTTACAACTTAAGATACAAGGTTGGGTGCCTTTATCTTTTCAAAATTATAGATTCTTTGGCTAGCATTTGAGTGGGATCAAATGTGTTATGATGAGTCTAAAATCATCAAAGTGTGGTGTCTTTGGAAAAAAAAATCTAGTGCACTGAAAGAATGTATCACCTCCTTATTGATTAGTCTTCTCATTTTCACTTACTCACATTTGCATTAAAGCAATCAAACTCAATTCATGCATATCATTTTAAGCATGTCATAATAAGCAAGTTCACATGTCATAGAGATAAATTATAGGTCATTCAAATGTAATTTTCCAAATCAATCTCCTAGTTTAAAAAAGCACTTTTGAACATAAATATGACATGGATTGCAAGTAAAGCAATGATGCACACTTATTAAAAAAAAACATATAAGCATATATGTGCAACCAAGAATCTCAAGCAATTAATAAAGGAGCATAAAATTAATCAACTTTTTACACATAGCAAATCATGCAAGTTTGCTCTCTTTGCTTGAGCTCCCCAAATGGGGTAAAATCCAACCAAGTCAACGAGAGGCATGAGCCCCTATAGACCTACCAAGTCCAATGGATTTAGTTGCATCTATGGGCGTCACATGAGCACTTAGGTAAGCGGGTTCATTCTTTCTAACCCATTTAGGTTCCACTTTATCATTTTTAGTGTTCAACGACATTTTTCAAAGTTCCATAAGTTCATTCAAGCTAGCCCTATTTTTCAATTGTTTATCTTTTATGCTCTCTAACCTACACCTCTCAATATATTCAAAGCACTTTGGTTTTAAGTGACCAATCATACCACAAAAATAACAAGTAGGTACGAAGTAAGAATTTATACCATTGAATTGTGATCTCTTCCAGGCATCGCCATGTTGATGAAGTTATCTTTGATGGTGTATCGGTTTGCTTCTCTTTAGAGCTTGAGCCGATTGGTGACACCTTTATTGTTTTGCTTGTTGAGATGGTTGATTCGGTTGAACTTCCCTCCTTTGTGATCACCTTTTTTCCTCATAGTTGGCTTTTTGGAGGAGGAGATTGACTTCTCAAGAGATTGTCCTTCTTTCTTGGATTGCTTAGGCTTTGATTGAGTTGCCAAGACTTGTATGGACTTTCCTTGACTTAAAGATTTCTTAGATGAAGCTTTGCTTTTGCCTTGAGCTTGAGGTTGTTTGACCTTGGCTTTCTCTAATTCTTCAAGGCACCTCATCCCTCTTTCCTTGACAATCTTCAAGGAGTTCTCTTTATTGGCAAGTTCATCCTTCATTGCCTTTATCCTTTGGTGGCAATTTTCAATCTCCTTCTCATACTTGGACATATCAATCATGTCCGACTTCAAGGATTTATTAATAGAGGTCTCCTTCTCCATAGTCTTCAATTTAGAGATAAGAATGGATATGTCTTCCATTTGCTCATCCATGATCTCTTTGTACCGATGAAGTTGATTTTGACAATTTTGCTTGCTTTCTTCAAAGGTACAGATCTTTTCTTTCGAGGAAAACTTCTATAATCTCAAAGCCTCATCTTCTTAGAGAGCTATTCATTTTGCTTTAAAACATTCTGAAGGGTCACATCACTTAGCTTCTCATTAATTGTGACAACTTCCTCTTCAAGGTCTTTGCCTTGGTCATTTATTGCCACACAAACATTTTCCTCTTCTTTAGGAAAAACAAACAACAATGGTTTCTAAAAGAATTCAAACCAATTTCACCCTTGTCATGAAATAAAGCAAGATATAGATTGTAAAATAAAGACAATTTTTAGAGCAACAATATCAAACTTTATAACCCAAACAAGACACGAGTGACTATTGTGCCATTTTGGATTTTTTCGAGTGGTATACCCATACGATAGTATCCTTGTTGAACAAATAAAGAGAGAGAGAGAGACTTTGGATTGTAAAATCCTTTGAATGGATACTAGATCATTATTTATTGAAGTCTCACAATTGGTTTCACACACAATTTTACATTCATGTGTAAGCATTCAAGAGTTACTTCATACATATCAATTCAAAGCATGTCATTCATAGAATCATCATGTCTTGGAGATCAATCATAGGTCATTCAAAATGTACTTCCAAGGTGAAATTTTCTATTCCAAAAATGCATGTTTGATCATCATTGAAACAAATTACGGTGTGTTAATATCAATCTAGAGGGGGGGGGGGGGGGGGGGGCTGTGAATAGATTTTAATCAAATTTACCCAATATTCGTTAATGGCCAATTAGATGAAAATACCCCTAACTAGTCACAGTAATAAAACAAGTGTAATAAATATGAAATTAAAATGAACACTTTATCTTTATGTGGAAACCCTCCAAATGGAAAAAACCACGGGCTGTTATGTGGGCCACACTCGAACCTCAAAATGGTAAAGGAATTACAACCTAATCTCGGTATACAATCCACCACCACTACCTAATCCTAGTATGAGTGAACCTAGTCCAACTCACTTGCGATTTAAGCTATCTAGTCCCAGAAGCAACACAAGTCTTACTTCTCAGTGAAGAGATAAAATGACCTATGTGAATTTATGATGATATTAAAAAAAAAAAAAGGCTAGGGAACCTTATATGATTATATAGGATAAGGAGATGACATTTAAAAACAATCCTAGATATCAAGAGATAAATGACATATCATAAAGCTTAGCTAAACATAGACCAAACAATCCTATGAAACTATCACAATACAACACTCAATCTTGTCATAAAAAAAATGTCTATTTGTACCTAGAATATACTCTAAGAGCATACAAATGATAAAAGAGATGACTTGGCAAGAAAACCATTTAACTTATATGAAGATAATGAGAAACTTACCAAAAAAGATATGATGATGCTTAACCAAGTATGGATGCACTCTATATAGTCATAGATGTTGCAAGAAGATGTTTTTAAGATCAAAGGAAAAGCTTTGAGTGTATAAAGGTGAGTTATTGGAAGATTTTCCCTTTTTCAAATATGTTCTAAGGAAAAGATGTGATATTTGGAACTCTATCTCGACCTAAATACAAAGACACACACACACATACACACACACACACACACACACATATATATATATATGTCTCAACCAAAGTGAGGTCGTTTTGAAAAAAAAACGCTTCAGTTCCCATTATGTGCGTTGGTGAGTGGCGCTGGTTGAGTAGCGCACCACAAGCGTACAACCTAATTTTTCAACAGGCACTGGTGGAGTGGCACAACTCTGTGACACATGACTAGCGATGAAGAACTAGGCAACCTCTGGGCAACTGAGCTAGTGAGGTTGCGTTAGACAAGTGGCGTAGACCAACGACAACCCACTGATAAGTTGCGCTTGTGTTGGCGCTGGTTGAGTAGCGTAAAACCCATTTTCTTCACACTCAAACACACATCGTGCAAGAGTAACAAAGTGAAGAGAATACATCATATCTTGATGCCTATCATGACATGGTATTTTAATCACAAGATGCAATCAATCAAGAAGAGTTATTAAAACAAGAATGCACACAAATATAAACACACAACATATATAAATAAGAATTATGCATGAGTTTGTGAGTGTGTGCAACTATCTTTTCAAAGCAAGCAAGCACATAGAAATTTACCTTTGGTTCTTCTTCTCTTGAGGTCTTGAGAGCCTAAGCTACCCTTACATCAACCCAAAATGTGGTTTGTTCACGAAATGAGCCAATCAATAAATGAGGTCTTTACAATCTCCCCCTTTGGCTATTTCGTGACAAAACCACCAATCACATTGATCCTAAAAAAACAAATAAAGCACCGAAAAGATATTCTACATTACAAAGAAACATAAAAAAAACTTTAACTCTTCAATCTTCAATCTCTTGTAGAACTATCTACCTTACACAACAAAACAAAAACAAATACTCTTTCCAAATCAAGTGTATGTGAGATGATCAAGTGAAAGTAAAAAGCATTTGCATTTGAGAAACTAAGAACAACATCATGCAATGTATGTGAATGCAATGTGTGAATGCAAGCCTTCCCCTCAAAGGGTTACTCCCCCTCAACATGCCAACTCCCCAACTCCCCCTTACCATATACTACTTCCCATTTTTGTCATGATATAGGCAAAGGAGTAGCCCCCAACCGGGTCACTCAAGGCAAAGAGAGAAAGGAGTATACAAGATATTTGCATAATCACATAAGCCACATATATGCAACACAATTAATAGGAGAGAAACAAGGAGAGTTATTTTAAGAAAATGTGTGAATAAAAAATGTTTTGCATACAAGACATGTTGCATTCAAGTCCAAAAACAGCGGTATTTGGCAAAGCAAATGACAAAGGTTTCCAATAGAATTCAAACCAATTTCACCATTTGTCTTGAGAGAAGCAAGAATATAGAGTTTTCATAGATGTAAAGTTTTAAGAGCACTATATCCAATTTTATAAGAAAAACATGGCATGAGCGACTTTGCACCCTAATTGATTTTTTCGGGTAAAATACCCGTATGATAGTAGCCATGTTAAACTCATAAATAAAGAGAGACATTGATTAAACATTTAAGTCTCACTAGCATTTGAACACAATGTTTTGCATTGAACAATTGCAATCATCAATTCATGATTTATCATCTTTCATTAGCTTGTCATTAAAGAATCATCATGTCATGGAGATAACTAATGGCCATTCACCATGTACTTTCTATGTATATCTCCTAGTCCAAAAATACAAGTTTGAACATAAACATTACATGGATTGTAATCAAAGCAAGGTTCACACTTATTGAAAAACATATAATATAATATAAGTGCAACCAAGCAACTCAAGCAATCAATAAAGGAGCATAAACATTTCCAAATTTTTGCATGCAACAAGTATACAATAGCTCTCTTTGCTTGAGTTCCCTATATGGGGTCAATAAAAAAAACTCATCACTCTATGAACTCCGATTTGAGTGATTCAAATTTTCTCACCTTCCAAAAACCATAACTTCATCATTTGAACTCCGATTTGAGTGATTCAAAGTTGAGAGTGTTTTTCTATTCATCCTCCATCTTTTCCTTGAAGGTTTAAGTTAGTTTTATTGCTGTTTTTGGAGTCTAACCTCACAAAAACGGGACTGCACTAAATCAACTAAGGTATTGATTTTATCTCAATGTTTTCTTTTAAAACTTGGTCAATTGCCTTGGGTTTTCTTCTTCAACATATATATGTGTCTTGTAATTGTTTTTATTTGAGTTTTGAACTCATTTAAAGCTAGTTTGAGTTTCAATTGAAATCTCACATGTTGAGCTAGGTTTTGATTTTGCCTATGTTTTCACATGTTTGGGATTGTATTGTGCTAGTTTTGATTTTAGGAATATTTGATGATCATTAATTGATTGATTTTGAGGAAAATAGTTCTTCACATGTATTAGGCTCTCTTTGACTGAAATCTCACTATAATAAATGTGCTTGTGTTCTTTTGAGCTATTCATGTGCTTTGTTGAATCTATGAATAAGAAATATGATCTAGAACTTTAGCTTTAATCTAAATGACTTTGTCACATGATTTTAGCATGTTTTTGGTATATGAGATTTAAACTTGATTTTGTGTTAGTTGAACATATCTTGTGATTCAAGTTTTAGATCTATGCATGTATCTAGGTTGTAATTAATGTTGAACATATCTTACATGATCTAGATGGATTAAACATGCATGATTGACTAGACTACATTTGTTTTGTGCATGCATGCTCATGTCTAGTAGTTTCCATAGGATGTGTTGATCATAGCATTCTATGTTGCGTGCTTGTTTGCATTTTGCATTCATGATCACCTAGATGCCTTGTGAGAAGGAAGTATTGACAATAAGTGTGAGACCTATGTTGTTGAGTAAGAAAGTCTTAGCAAGAGGTGGGAGACCTCAGATTGTCAAGCAAGGAAGTCTTGCCTAGGGTCCTGAGGATCCATAATGATGAGCGAGGAAGTCTTGACTAGAGTCGGGAGGACTCAGATAGTTGAGTAAGAAGTCTTGCCTAGGGTCGTGAGGATCCGGAAGGGTGAGCGAGGAAGTCTTGACAAGAGGTATGAGGCTTTGGATTATTGAGCAAGAGGGCAACATCTTCATGGTTAAGATAGGAGGGTAGTTTCTAGGTGAAGAGGTCACTTGAGAGATTGTACTTGTCTTATCTACTAGTGGATTTTGTTTTCCAGTAGTTGCTAACCCATGGATGTTTCCTCTTTGGAGGTTTACCACGTTATATCTTGTGCCAACTTTTCTCCATCCCTATGTCTCTTATATTTGTAATTTTTATTTGAATACTATGGATAGAACTTTATATGTAAGTTGACTTCTTTTCTATATTATAAATTGTGTATGCGTTTTGATTACTTGTTTGTATCACACTTTGCTTGTTTTATATATTGATTAAGTGTCTTTAATTGTTATATATATATATATATTGTGATACAAGCAATCTAGTGAAACAAACTTTTATTTGTTTCTAAGGGAGTCGAAAAAGGTGCCTAACCTATTCACCGCCCCCCCCCCCCCCCCCTCTAGGTTAGCCTTGAGCATTTAACCATGTTTGTATTTTTAGTTGGTATCAGAGCAGGACACTAGATTATACTTAGTGAGAGTCCAAGTGATATATTCACGGTTTTTGCAAAGCTTTTGAAGTCATGCGTTTACAAGATGATGTAATGGCGGAAAGAGCCTCAAATACAAGACCACCATTACTTCAAGGCACTAACTGTGGGTATTAAAAGTTGAGGATGAAAGCCTACATCTGCTATTTTGATGAAAGGGATGGTAGTGGAAGAAAGTTATAGTCCTCCTACCAAGGTTCAAGAAGATGGAACCAAGATACTCAAGCCAAGGAGTGAATGGACAATGAATGAGTTTGAGGTTGCTAAATGGCACCATCGTGTTATAAATGCCATCTTTGGAGGAGTTGATGGGCATCAATTCTCCTACATTCAAAATCTTGAATCCACAAAGGAGGCTTGGGATACTCTCCAAGTTACTAATGAAAGAACCTTAGCGGTGAAGAAATCAAGGCTTCAAATGTTGGCATCACAATTTGAAGGTTTAAGTATGGGTGAAAAAGAAAAGTTTGAAGACTTTCAATTTCAGCTTCTTTACATTGCTAACTAATGTCAAGAACTTTGAGTACCTATCTCAAAAGAGCGTTTAAATTGGAAAATCTTTAGGTCTCTTCCTAAGAGATTTAAATCAAAGGTGACGGCCAATAATGATAACAAGGATGTGGATAGCATGAACATCGATGAATTGCTTGGGTCTCTCCAAACTTATGACATGTGCTTGAAGCCAAAGATCAAAGTAAGGGGATTGAGGAGGAGAGTGATGATGAAAATGAAGAGATGACTCTTTTGGTTAGAAACTTCAAAAAGTTTCTAAAGAAGAATGCCAAGCCTAGAGGCAAGTCTTATAAAGAGAAGAAAGTTAAGAAAACATCAGCTCCGAGGAATGAGAAGAATAGTTAAGCCATGAACAAGAAAGATGTTCAATGCTACAATTGTCATGGTTTCAGTCACTTCGCTAGTGAGTGCACAAATAAGCCATCTAAGAAAGACAAGAAAGGCAAAGTGTTGGCGGCTACTTGGAGTGATGATAACTCTAGTGATAATGAGAGCTCTAATAGTGAGTCTTCAAGTGATGAAGAGTTGGTGAGCAACTTTGTAGCTCTAACGGCTTCTCATTTTTCACTAAATGTTGATAGTACAATATCTTTGAACAAGAACTTTGATGCAAATCATCATGGAAGATCTAGTTCCATTCCTACTAATCTTGAGTTGTTGGCCAAGATAGAAAAGCTTGAAGAAGCTAGAGATAATGCTCTAAGAGAGGTAGTTAAGAAGGATGATTTAATAGAGAAAAAACTAGATGAGTTTGTGATTGTCACTTGTAAACTTCTTTGATGAGAACAAGGCAACTGCATCAAATGATCTGTTGCATGTTCTGGTTGGGCCAATAACAAGGGCAAGAGCTAAGAGATTCAAAGAAGCACTAAATGGCCTAATTCAAGACACTTGTGCTGATTTTGAATTGTTGAAGTCCAAGATAAGCCCACATGAAGACCAAGGCGTAATTAATGTCATCAAGACAATTGATTGGGCCGAATAAGGAAGACTTGGGTATATTGCACAAGCTAGGAGAAGAGCCAACTTTGGCTGATTTATTTCCTTTTAATTTCCAAAGAATAATAGTTGATTTGTTTCCCAAATTAAGAGGCTGGTTTGTTTCCAAATTTAGCTTTCCAATTAGGGAGCAAGTCAATAGTTTCTCGAATTAGTTTTCTTCGGATTATACGGCCTTAATGGCCGAATTATCTTGTTTCCTTTTAGGATGGCTTATAGCCTTTCTTTTCGTTTAGGGTTTTAGTATATAAAGGAACAAATTTGATGTAATTCGACTGACTTGAATTAAATAAAAATTTGTGAGAGTTCATCTCTTTTTGGATCTGAAAACTTGACTTATCACTCATATCTTCTTCTTGTTCTTGAGTGTGGCATCTTCAACTTCTTGATACTGTCGGTTCTTACCTCCTTATAGGTAACGGGTCGCGGTCCGATATCGTTCTTGTTTGTAAACTTAGTTAGAAAATGATCCTTCTTTACCATATATTGGTTCCGGGTCTCACTGCTCTTGGTGAGGTTCATATCAATTGGTATTAGAGTTTAGGCTTCTAAATCAGGTTTAATCTATCCATGTTCTTTCTCTTCTTTGTATTCGTTTTTTTTGACCAAAAAAAAAACCGTTTGATCAAATCCGGTACAAAAAAAAGTACCAAAAGCTTGCTTGAGTCCACTTGATCAAGGTCGGTAAAAAAAAAACAAAAAAAAAAGTACAATTTTTTTTTGGGTCGTGTAGTTGAACCTATATCAACTATTTCTATTCCTTATCTTGATTCCGTGCATTGATTTTCAAAAAAAAAAAATAGCTAAAGAATTCCGTCTTCATCATTCTTGTCCTTTTGTTTTGTTACTTCTATTTTTCTTATACTTCTTGTGAGTGTCCGTATAAGTCAAAAAAAGAAGAAGGAAGAACTGAAAGAGTTAATAAAGAGTGGAAAAAGGCAAGAGAGTGTGAGCTCATCAGAGGGTAAAAGCCAGAGAATTAAGTGAAAACACGAGTGTGAGTGCCACCATCTTTGAGAGTAAACACGTGAGGGAGTGTTTGTGAGGCTTATTAATAATTTTTTTTTTTGCAGGTTTCAAATATGTCACGTGATAAAAGTAGAGACTTATCTGATGATGCACCAGAAACGATAGATCTCAATTTTTTTTATAAAGCCATACAAAAAAACATAGAGCTGATGGAGATCAAGATTGGTGAAGTGCATGATAGGATAGATAAGGTGGAGTCTAGTTCATAAAGGGTGCAACCAATTAGGGTTCCTAATGTGGAACGAAGAGAAAGAAAACCACCTAGGGATGAATATGAAGATGATTATAGGAATGACCTAGAGGAGGGTGATCGCATGTCCAATGTGGGTGCGGGCAGATTGCTGCGTGAAATGGGAGGTAGAGGAGTTAGGTATGGGTATAGAGGAGATAGGTATGGAGATAGGGCTGATAATAATTTGGGTAGTATAAAGGTGAAAATCTCAACGTTCCAAGGTAAAATTGATCCCAAAGCGTATTTGGAGTGGGAGAAAAGAATAGAATTGGTATTTGACTGCCATGACTATTCTGAATTAAAGAAGGTAAAGTTGGCTGCCATCGAATTTACTGATTATGCTATCATTTGGTGGGATCAATTTATTGTGAGTAGAAGACGGAATGGAGAAAGACCTATTGAGACTTGAGAGGAGATGAAAGCTGTCATGAGGAAACGTTTCATTTCGAGTCACTATTATTGGGGTTTGTTTCAAAAATTACAAACCCTTACTCAAGAGTCTAAGTGTGTTGAAGATTACTATAAGGAGATGGAGATAGCCGTGATTCGAGCTGATGTAGAGGAAGACTGAGATGCTACTATTGCTAGATTTTTAAGTGGACTAAATCGAGACATAGCAAATGTGGTGGAGTTGCAACATTATGTTGAATTAAGTGACATGGTACATATGGAAATTAAGGTGGAACAATAGTTGAAGAGAAAGAGTTCCACCCGGGTTGGGCAAAATTCAGCTTCTTCATCATCATGGAAACCGAATTGGAGCAAGAGGAACAACGTGATGAGGTACAAAATTAGTGCTCAAGCCAAGGAAGATGATGAGGTACAACGTGACAACATTTTTCATACCCGTTGCCATGTTAATGATAAGGTATGTAGCATGATCATTGATGGGGGGAGTTAAACTAATGTGGCTAGCACTAATTTTGTAGGGAAATTGAATTTAGCCACTTTGAGGCATCCAAAACCATATAAGCTACAGTGGTTAAATGATATTGGGGAAATCAAGGTGACTAAACAAGTGTTGGTGACATTTTCAGTTGGAAAGTACAAAGATGAAGTCCTTTGTGATATGAGACCAATGAATGCAGGTCATATCCTTTTAGGGAGACCATGGCAGTTCGATAGGCATGTGACCCATGATGGGTATACCAATATATACTCTTTTGTACTCAATAAAAAATCAATCACTCCTGTACCTTTAACCCCAAAACAAGTGTATGAAGATCAAGTGAGGTTAAGAAAAGAGAGAGATGTCAAAAAAAAGAGTGAGAGTGGGAGTTCAAAAGAAAGAGAGAGAAAAGAAAAAGATTCTGAAATAGCAAAAAAAGAAAAAAAAAGATGAAAAAGAAAAAGAGGTTGTTGAGAAAAAAAGATAGAGAAAACAAGTAAGCTTTTATGTAAGGAAGAGTGAGGTCAAAAAGGCTCTATTTTAAATCAGCCAATGATTGTACTTTTGTACAAAGAGGCTTGCTTTAGTACTAATGAACTTAACCCTTCCTTGCCTAGTTTTGTTGTTCTCTATTGCAGGACTTTGATGAGGTGTTTCCCGAAGAGTTGCCTATTGGCTTACCACCAATAAGGGGGATTGAGCACCAAATTGACTTTGTACCCGGAGCACCCATCCCAAATAGACCAGTATATAGAAGTAATCCTGAGGAGACAAAGGAACTTCAAAGGCAGGTTAGTGAGCTCATGGAAAAGGGGTATGTACCTGAGAGCATGAGTCCTTGTGCGGTTCCCGTGTTGCTTGTGCCAAAGAAGGATGGAACATGGAGGATTTGCGTTGATTGTCGTGCCATCAGCAATATCACTGTAAAGTATCGACAACCTATTCCTAAATTAGATGATATGCTTGATGAATTACATGGTTCTATTGTTTTTACTAAAATTGATCTTTAAAGTGGATATCATCAAATTAGGATGAAGAAAGGTGATGAGTGGAAAACTGCTTTCAAAACAAAATATGGATTATATGAGTGGTTAGTTATGCCTTTTGGATTAACTAATGCACCAAGTACCTTCATGGGATTAATGAACCATGTTTTGCGTGCTTTTATTAGAAAGTTTATGGTTGTTTATTTTGATGACATTTTGATTAATAGCAAAAACTTAGATGAGCATGTTGAACATTTAAAACTTGTTTTAGGTGTTTTAAGAACAAAAAAGTTGTTTGCTAATCTCAAAAAGTGTACCTTTTGCACCGATAAGCTTGTATTTTTGGGTTTTGTTGTTAGTGCTAAGGGAATTGGGGTTGATGAAGAAAAGGTTAAGGCAATTAAGGAGTGGCCGAAACCTACCAATGTGGGACAAGTGAGAAGTTTTCATGGGTTGGCTAATTTTTATAGGAGGTTTGTGAAAGATTTTAGTAGTGTAGCTGCACCTTTAACCAAAGTTATCAAAAAGAATGTGGGTTTTAAGTGGGGTAATGAACAAGAAAAGGCATTTAACTTGATTAACGAAAAATTAACTAATGCACATTTGTTTGCTTTGCCTGACTTTGCTAAAACTTTTGAGATTGAGTGTGATGCTTCAGGAATAGGTATTGGAGCTGTTCTAATGCAAGAAGGTCATCTCATTGCATATTTTAGTAAGAAGATAAGTGGAGCAGCCTTGAATTATCCTACCTATGACAAGGAGATGTACGCTTTGATTAGAGCATTGGAAATTTGGCAACATTACCTTTGGCTAAAAGAATTTGTGATTTACATTGATCATGAGTCCTTGAAGCATATAAAGTGGCAACACAAGCTAAATAAGCGGCATGCCAAGTGGGTGGAGTTCATTGAAACATTTCCATATGTGATCAAGTACAAAAAGGGTAGGGAAAACATGGTCGCTGCTCTGTCAAGAATGTACATTCTACTTTCTACTTTGGATGCTAGATTGTTTGGTTTTGAATACATTAAACAATTGTATGTGGAAGATTCTGATTTTGGCAATGTGTTCAATGCATGTGAAAAGGCTGCATTTGGTAAATTTTATAGGCATGATGGATTTTTGTGTAGAGAAACTAAATTATATGTGCCTAAGAGTTCTTTGCGTGAATTGATTGTTAGAGAAGCTCATGGGGGAGGTTTGATCGGGAATTTTGGTGTAGCTAAGACGCTGGATACTTTGCATGAACATTTTTTTTGACCTCATATGAAACGTGATGTAGAAAGAATCTCTGAGCAATGCATTACTTGTAGACAAGCCAAGTCTAGGATTAAGCCTCATGGATTGTATACTTCTTTTCCTATACCTAGTGGACCTTGGATTCATATTTCTATGGATTTTATGTTAGGTTTGCCTAGGTGAAAAAGGAGTAGAGACTATATATGTGGTTGTTGATAGGTTTTCTAAAATGGCACATTTCATTCCTTGTCATAAAACCGATGATGCATCACATATTGCTGATTTATTTTACAAAGAAATTGTGAGATTGCATGGCATGCCTAAGACCATTGTTTCGGATAGAGATGCTAAGTTCTCAAGCTACTTTTGGAAGACTTTGTGGGGTAAGTTAGGCACAAAACTTTTATTTTCTACTACTTGTCATCCACAAACTGATGGTCAAACTGAAGTAGTTAATAGGACTTTATCTACCTTGTTGGGTGCTATAATACAAAAGAACTTGAAAACGTGGGAGGATTGTCTGCCCCATGTAGAGTTTGCTTATAATAGGAGCGTGCATTCTGCAACTCATTTTTTGCCTTTTGAAATTGTGTATGGTTTTAACCCATTGACTCCTTTGGATTTAATTCCTTTACCTGTGAATGAGCATGTTAACTTGGATGGAAAGAAAAAGGCAGATTTTGTTAAGCAAATCCATGAAAAGACTCGGCAAAACTTAGAGAAACGAACTGAGCAATACGCCAATCAAGCAAATAAAGGGCGTAAGAAGGTTTTGTTTGAGCCCGGTGATTGGGTGTGGTTGCATATGAGGAAGGAACGATTCCTAGCCCAGCGGAGTTCTAAACTACTTCTAAGGGGAGATGGCCCATTTCAAGTGATTGAAAGAATCAATGACAATGCATACAAGTTGGATCTTCCAGGTGAGTACAATGTTAATGCAAGCTTCAATGTTTCTGATTTGTCTTCTTTTGATGTAGGTGACGATTTGAGGACAAATCCTTTTTAAGAGGGAGGGAATGATGAGAACAAGACAGTTGCATCAAATGATCCATTGCATGTTCCGGTTGGGCCAATAACAAGGGCAAGAGCTAAGAGATTCAAAGAAGCACTAAATGGCCTAATTCAAGACACTTGTGCTGATTTTGAATTGTTTAAGTCCAAGATAAGACCACATGAAGACCAAGGCGTAATTAATGTCATCTAGGCAATTGATTGGGCTGAATAAGGAAGACTTGGGTGTGTGGCACAAGCTAGGAGAAGAGTCAACTTTGGCTAATTTATTTCCTTTTAATTTCCAAAGAATAATAGTTGATTTGTTTCCCAAATTAAGGGACTGATTTGTTTCCAGATTTAGCTTTCCAATTAGGGAGCAAGTTAATAGTTTCTCGAATTATTTTTCTTCTGATTATAAGGCCTTAATGGCAAAATTATCTTGTTTCCTTTTAGGATGGCTTATAGCCTTTCTTTTCGTTTAGGGTTTTAGTATATAAAGGAACGAATTGGATGTAATTCGACAGACTTGAATTGAATAAAAATTTGTGAGAGTTCACCTCGATTTGGTTCTGAAAACTTGACTTATCACTCGCATCTTCTTCTTGTTCTTGAGTGTGTCAACTTCTTGATACCGTCGATTCTTACCTTCTTATAGGTAACGGGTCGCAGTCTGATAGCGTTCTTATTTGTAAATTTGGTTAGAAAATGATCTTTCATTACCATATATTGGTTCCCGGTCTCACTACTCTTGGTGAGGTTCATATCATTCTTGGTGAGAAAGGTGATATTATGAAGAAGTTTAGAGAACTTGAGAAGATAAATCTTGAGAAGGATAATGTGATATCTTCTTTGAAGAAGAGAGAACAAGAATTAATGGAAGAGATAAACACGACTAAGGAGGCCATCAAGGACTTAGTGAATGATTCGGTAAGTGTGTTTAGTGTTAGGAATCTTGTTAACTCTCATAGTGGTGAAGACAACTTGGTAGTTGAAGAGGAGCCCTTGGAAACACCACTTCCTACTCATTGGATGAAGCTGTGATTGATAAGAAACCACACAAGAAGAGAAGATCAAAAGCCAAGAAGAAGTTGGCGAACAAGGTATCTTTGCAAACTCTTAGTGAAGCTAGTTCAACTCCAAAAGGTACAATCTCATCTTTTATTCCAATTTGCCATTATTGCAACACAATAGGTCACACTAACCCTAGGTGTTATAAATATATTGAAAAATGCAAATTAGGAAATGAATCTAAAGATAAGCAGATTAAACTTCAACTTGAACATGCTAAGGTTTTGAAAGTTAAGAAACATGATAATATTGCTAAGCATGAAAAGAAGTTGTGGAGTAGAAAGAAAGCTAATCTTGTTCAACTTGGCAAAGCTTGTGTTGAAAATGTTAAGAAAGAGTGTATTAATGATATTCTTGTTAATCAAGTCATTGAAAGACTTTACTCTAGATTTAACATTGTTTTCATGGATGATATTGGAAAAGTTTGGGTAGGTATACCCAAGAACAAGTGGTTCAAGGGTGAGTGCTCTTATCACTAATGTAAGAAGCACATGTGAGGTAGCTTTGAGGCAATATATCAATTGTGTTGAGAATTCTTGCTTGCTAGCTTTTTTTTTTGGGTAGATAAATCGTATCATAGAAAGAAGGGAGGAATGTACAAATACAAGGGGCATACCCCAGGAAAAAAGGGACACAAAGCCCAGAAACAACGTTCGAACAACAAACTCTCTAATAAGAGCTAAAACAAAGGCTTTACAAAGAGCACTGAGCACAACACAACCCCACACCACCTAGGCATAATTAGAGATGAGAGGCTAATGAGAGGCTAATTCTTCAACTTGAGAGAAGAGAGCCGGTAAAAAATAGTATCTGTAATGATCTGGGCAACCTCTCCACTAGACTTTCGAGAGCTTTTAAAAATACGACAATTTCGCTCTTTCTAAATAAAATAGATGGCAGTCGCAAGACAAAGTTTTTTTGTCACGACAGAGGGGGAGCTCTCCTTCCAATGAATGGACACCCATTCAATAAGATCATTCTAGCTAAGACGAATCCCAGGACAACCACATTTAAAGAAAAAGTGAGCATGAGTCTCGGCTTGAGAGTTACAAAGGACACACGTAGTAACAACTTGAGGGTCGTAGCACTGAACATGATCCAAGGTAGAAAGCCTACCTTTAATAGCCAACCAAAGGATGAAACCCATCCTCGGGATATTCAGCAGGAACCATACAAATTTATACCAAGAAACCAAAGGATGAGGGGTTCTAAGAGACTCCATAGCAGACAAAGCTGAATAAATGCCATTAGAAGAAGTAAGCCACATAATTCTATCATCCAAAGTAGAGTTTGGGTTGTAAGAAGGCATACGACTCCAAATTTCAGCAAGGTAAATGGACATAGCAGCAGGCCATCTCTAATTGTCATCAAGAACAATGGTATTAACCTTAACATTGATAGAGAGTCCAGAATCCTAAATAACACGGGAGCTCCATTTCGATTGAATAGGGCAATCCGGATGCCAATTATCAAACCATAAGGAAGTTTTCAAGCCATTACCAATGATGTGCTAAATTAAAAGATGGGCAAAAGGCCTGAGAAGAAGAAGTTTTCTCATATTCCAAGAATTGGTATGAGGAGCTTTCACCTCCTACAAATTAGTACCTTTGAAGAGATAGGCTTTGATCCAAGAAGTCCAAAGATTACTAGTGCCATAAACCAGAATCCATATATGTATAATCATAAGTGCTTTGTTCCATAAATAGAGGTTCTTAATTCCAAGACCACCCTCTTTCTTTGGAACACAAATATCAGACCAAGCAATCTTAGAGCCTTTGCTGTTCACCTCAACCCCATTCCATAAAAAACTTCAGAATTTCTGTTCAATGCTCTTCAACTTTCTCTTTGGAAGATAAAGGTGAGAAGCCCAAAAGACTTGAATACTAGTTAAAACCGAGATGATAAGTTGAAGACAACCAGCAAAGGAAAGGCACCTATTTAACCAAGAAGAAAGTCTACTCGAAACCTTATCCACAAGGGGAAAGCAATCACGAAGATTCAACTTCGAAGAGATGATAGTAATTCCCAAATAACGAATTGGAAAATAGCCAACCGGGTAATCAAAAAGGTTGATGAGCTGCTAACTAACAGCAACGGGCACACCTGAAATGAAAATGTTGCTCTTAGCATGATTAGCACAAAGTCTCGAAAGCAAAAAGAACTCATCAAGGGCTGACTTGAGCACAAGAGCTGAATGATATGAACCATGGCAAAGCATAATCAGATCATCCGTAAAAGAAATGTGGGATAGTTTTAATTTATCACACCTCCAATGATATTTGAAGTTAGGAGTGTCTATAATATGGTTGGCCAAAAGCTTAGAGAGGACCTCCATGGCAATAACAAAGAGATATGGAGACATAGGGCCCTCTTGCCGTAGGCCCCTCCTTTTGGAGAAGAAACCAACAAGCTCATCATTAATAGAGATTGAGAACTTAGGAGTAGTAAGGAAAGCTTTAATCAAATTAATGACTTTCAAAGGAAAGTGAAATGCAGCAAGAGTGTCAAGCAAGAATCCCCAATCCACCATATCAAAAGCTTTCATTAAATCCACCTTAAGAGCCAACTTTGACATACCAGCATCCTTGTGATAATCCCTCATAAGCTCTTGAACAAGAAGGATGTTATCCCCAATTCTCCTACCTGCCACAAAAGCTGATTGAGAGGGGCTAATAATGTCCGAAAGACAAGGCTTGATTATATTGGCTATGATCTTAGCAATGATCTTGTATAGAGTGTTGCAATAAGTGATTGGTCTAAAGTCCATCATCTTAGAGAGATTAGGGACCTTGAGGACCACAACAAGAATCGTCTCATTGAGCTCCTTAAGAAGAAGACCAGAATGAAAGAACTCTTAAATAGCATTAATAACATCATCACCAACTATGTGCCACGTCTTCTTCAAGAAATGAGCATTAAAACAATCTTGACCAAGAGCCTTATTAGAGTGAAGAGAGAACCAAGCCTCACGAATCTCATCATTTGTAACTTCTCTACTCATGTAATCAGATTGATCATTGGAGATGTGTTTATCAATAACATTTTTCAAAGAACGAGTGCCATGTCTAGAAGGCATTGAGCAACCAAGGATATTTTGAAAGTGACGAATAGCTTCTAACTTGACACGGGTATCTCCTTCAATTAAGGAACCATCTTCACCAGAAATTAAGAGGATCATACTCCTATTGCGTCTCTCCTTGATGGCTCTGAAAAAATAAGAGGAATTACGGTCACCAGCCTTGAGCCATTGAACTCTAGATTTTTGTCTCAAGAAATCCTCCTCTGCCTGAAGAGCTAGTGTATAAGAACTCATAAGCTCCTTCTCTTGAATTCTTAAGCTTGCATTAAGAGGCTGAAGATCAAGATTTCTCTGACATTCAACAAGAGCAGCCTTGGCCTCAATTGATTTAACAGTCACATCCCCCACCGTATTCTTGTTAAGGGATTTTAAAGCTTTCTTCAAATTCCAGAGTTTAGAGCAAAGCTGAAATTGCATGTTTCCATGAAAATTCTCTTGCCAACAACTCTTTACCAAAGGAAGAAAGTCTTCCCTTTCTGTTAAAAAATTGAAAATTTTAAAAGGGCAATTCTTCTTATTACATTGCAACCCAAGTTTAACCAAAGAAGGGCTGTGATCCGAGATGCTAGGAGGAAGAAAAAAGGCTTCAGAGTGCTTAAACTTGGCCATCCATTCCTTGTTAACTAGAACCCTATCCAACTTCTTAGATATGCAGCCATTGTTTCTTTTAGTACACCAAGTATGGAGGAAACCTGAGAAACAAAGGTCATCTAACTCCGCAGACTGAAGACAATTATCAAACTCCTCCATAGCTACTGAAATTCTGGAAGAACCCCCAACCGATTCTTGCACCCTCTTAGAGGCATTGAAGTCCCCAACAACAATCCAAGGAGTACCACCATGTTGGAAAACACACATGTTATCCCAAAGAGCTCTTCTAGCCCTTTCATCATTAGAACCATAAACAAAGGAAATATTAAACTGATCATTACTATCCAAAATACAAGCTAGACAATGAATGATCTGATCCGTTTCACTAATTTTCCTGATCTTGAGAATCCTAGGATCCCATCCAACCCAAATTCTACCAAGATCATGACTGTTGTAATTGTCTTAAATATCCCAATTTTAAAAACTGAATTGACAACAAGAGGTGTATAGGTCTGTCTCACTCTTGTTTCAACTAAACAAACAAGACTTAGCTTGTGATCCAACAACATCTTCTTAACTTCTAATTGTTTAGGGGCAACATTAAGGCCTCTAATATTCCAGCAAGCAAAATTAATCATTGAGAGATAGAGAAGACTTCACCTTAGCCTGAGAGCTACTTTCCATGCCTTTCTTAGCAGCCTTTGACAGCTGTTTCTTCTTCTTCTTCTTACTAGAAGTTTCAGAGGGGCTTGAGAGCTCAATAATAGGGACCTTATCAATATTCTTAATCTTTGTAAGCCAAAGGGAGTGATCCGGAGAGGCTGTGGTAGGAGAGTCATCTTCACAACACAAATTACCATCATCATCAACAAGAGCGGAAAAATGGTTTGAGGTATCAATGACATTTTCCTTAGAAGGATAAGAGCTATAAATCTGAGCAAACACATTGGCATCATGGATAGAAGGCTCAATTTTAGAAATACACCTAGAAGTAGCTTCATCACCTTTCATTGTGGCTCCAGAAAGTGGTAAAGGCTCGAAGGCCGCTAGAGGTGTAGAAACAGAGGCATCATCTACTCTATTAACCATCTTCCACTCTTGCTTTGGTTTGGAAGGAAGATCCATATAAGAAAGGGATTGCATAGTCTTGAGCCTAGGGCAAGTTACATCAGAATGGCCAAAAGACTTGCATTCAGTGCAGATTTTAGGCTTCCATTGGTATTTAACCAAAATTTCAACTTTTTCACCTTGTTTTTGATACGTATTATCTCCCATAAAAAGGTCAAAAGAATCAACCAAGTCACAAGTGGCATCTATTTCAATACAAACTCTAGCAAACGAGATTCTCTTCATAGATTCTGTTAGACTATCAGCATAGAAAGGCTTGCCAACCGCACTAGCAATGTAGCTCAAGCCCTCTTCAGTCCAATATTCATGAGGAATGTTGAAGAGCTTAACCCACACTGGGATTTTAGAATAAGTATCTTTTGTTAAAATGAGCCTAGGATGCCATTTCTTAAGAATCAATATCCTTCTAGTAAACAACCAAGGGCCTGCTTCCAAATAATTAGAACAAGCTTCATCATACGAGAATTTGAAAAAATAGAACCCCTTCTCATTAGCTAGAACTTCTAGCAGACCACGGCTGCCCCAAATACGCATGGCAATATTTTAGACTAGAGTGAAATGGAGCTTCTTCTCAATAAAGTGACCTACCAAGCAATTCGTCCATGCCTTAGAGCCATCATCAGCTACTTTCAAGGGAGGGGAGACACACGTTCTATTCCCACTCTGAAATGGTTGGTAATATTTTAGGTTCATAGGCCTTCTAATGAGACCATCCATATTAGAACCATAATTGTCACCTTTAAGCATATTACAATAGGAATTATGAGCTATTTCAGGAATTATAGGAGAGGGACATTTAGGTTGACCTTCAGCCTTGTTTGAAACATTAATAACCAAAGGAGAAGCGGTAGGGATGTCTTTACGTTGCTGAACATCAGAATGCCCGAATGAGGCAACACCACTAAACTGGACATGCTGGCATTCAACATTTGTGGAGGAACAAGCTTTTCCTTTTGAGGCTAGCTTTTAGGCATTACCTAAAGAGGAAAATGGCACCTGTTGCTGCAGCACATCATGCTTCAGATTTTTAGTAGGCTTTTCAGAGTTGTCACCTTGATCCTTGGTCCCTTTCTTCTTCCCTATCACATTCTTGGAGGGAGCCACCATTTTTTATCCTTCTACATTTTTGGAGGGAAAAGCTTCCACTTTAGAGGCAGGCTTTTCAGCATTACCAAATGTAGACAAAGGCTGATCAGGCTCTTCAGCACCATGAGTAGGCTTTCCAGCCCTATTACCTTGGTCCATGGACCCTTTCTTCCATCCCATCACGTTCTGGACATGGGTCACCAGATTTGAACCTTCAAGAACTCCATTGTTGCCTATAATGGCTGCAGGAGATGAATTTTGAAGAATAAATTTGGGGACTATAGTAGCTATACTGAGAACACTAGAACCAGCTCCTCTATGGTTGGGCAAGCTAGAAAGATGCCCTCTTTTGTTGGACTTGTTTGTACTCTTAATAGGAACATTGGGTTTTAAAATGGAAATAACCCCAGCAGAGGAGACTTTAGGAGTAGAGTAAAGAGGTTGGTCTTCCATGGAAGAAATGGGAGCAAGAACACTAGAAATAGAGGGGGAAAAATTTTCTGAAATGGGAGGCTTATCCATCGTAGAATCCATAGGTAGGACCATAGAGAGGGAGGAAGAAGGTGTGATGGAACCTAAGCAAGGAAGAGATGAGTGTTTAGATGAAGAAGCCATAGATGGAGAAGAATCCACCATGAAAATGGGCTGGGATTAGAAGAAGGCATCAAGGAATTCTAGAGAGAAGGAGGAGCATCTCTCTTTAGGACTTTTTACTGATTCAAAAACTCTTTGCTTGCTAGCTTTGAATACTCCATGTATTGATATGAACTTGGTTATCTCACATCATTTTTGTTATGATGGTAGAAATTTGATGGTTTACTTTAGAGAAGTTCTTTTGATATATGTGTTGATTGACTTGAGATATTATGCTTTTTATACTCTTGTTGTGAAAAACCGTCAACTTGGTGTCATGAGGACATTCAAGGCAAGAGTGATCATAAAAAGGGCAGAAGTATGATATTTGGTGAATATAATGTGCAAAAGGTATCTCTATACTCTAATGCATGTTCTCTTAGATATTTATCTTTTGACTCAATTTTTGATATACATCTCATAGCATGTCATATTAGAGAATTTTGCATAGCATACATATGGTTCTCATTGACATTTGCTCTTTTAGGATCTAATAGTGATATTGTTCACATTGATCTTAACTTTGATGATTGTTTGTGTATAGTATATTGAGTGGCATTACTTTTGAAAATATAAGCTTCATATTCTTTGAAAGCTACTCATTAGAGAAGTAATGATCCTGAATAAGTCTCTACTTATTGCTTTTAGATTATGTGCTTATGAGCCATAAAATCTTGGTTTTCTAAAATTTCACATTGCTTCTCTTATATGTTTTGCTAGTAGGTTGAGTTTACTATTATGTAAACTTTTGATACACCTTGAAGTTTTTTTGCTTAAGTACATTTAAAATGACCTATGGTTAATATCCATTTTGCTTAGGCAAATACATAGAACTCAACGAGCACCTTCATGGAAAGGGCTACACACATTGGTTATGAAAGCTACCCAATATTGGAAAGAGCTACACCATTGTGATGAGTGAAAGCCGCCATGAAGTGATTTTTGTTTATGTTTTTTTTTAACAAGGAAAAATCAAAGAAGTGTTGAAATGGAATCATGAAAAGAAAAATTCTTTGATTCAAAGCCTAAAAGAAAAGGAGGAAGGCTTAAAAAGGAGTATAGTTGAAAATCAAATGAGCTCGGGTTGAAAAACAGAAATTGGATGACGAGCCACATGCACACACACGCTCATATGTTGAAATCTATGCTCTTAAAAGTAAAAATTCCGGATGATAATCGGTTTAACTTTTTATGGAAAAAGCTTAAGATGAATAGTTGTTGGAAATTGTTTGCATGTTGATTATCAAACTACTTCTTGATATATATTTGAAGCATATCTCACACACACACACTTTGTTTATGAGTATTATGATATTTGAGCAATTGTTAAAAAATTATCAGAGAACTTGAAAAATCTTCGTGCATCTCTCTTAGCATATGAAGCTTATTTTGTTGATATTTATTCAAATTGCTTGAATATGTGATTGTGTGAACATCTTTGTGAACTTTATGCTATCATTGATTTTAGTTATAGCATTTATCAAGGGGGAGCATTGTATGCTAGACATTGTTCTCTTTTATGATATGTTCACATGCTTGATTTTGTTACATGTTGGCATAGTTTGACTTAATGATACTTGTAAGATATGACTCACTATCTTTGTCTTGCATGATGATTCATTCTTAAGTCATATGTCTTTGTTTCTATATCTTTGTGACTAATATGCTTGTTTTGTCTTTCGCTCACTATTGTTGTATGTATATAGCATCTTATAACACAAGAAAAATGGGAAGAACTAAGATTACCATAAGTGGAAATCAATTGAATCCCGTTGAGAAAGCCAAGTCTACCTCAAAAGGATCCAAAGCTTTAAGGACAAAAGATTTAGGGATCTTTGGATAAAAGAAGATATTTCAAGAGAGAGGCATTAACTTTGGTAAGTGTAAAGATTCTTATGTTCTCAAGTGTTTAAAGGTTAGAAAATGGGAATCTTGTGTGAGCATGTTAGAAGTTGTTAATGATACTCTTGTTAGAGAGTTTTATTATGAATATAAGGAAAGTGCCACCTTGTTAGATGCTTTGATGGAAATTAGGGGTGTTGTATTTAGAGTTAACCCAGAACATATTAACAAGTTTCTTGGGCTATCTAATGATATAGATTCTAATTTTCTAGATGTGGATGTCATTGAGAATATAAGTATCATGGGTAGAACTCTTTGTGACAATGCTTATTTTAAGTGGAAAAGTAGTGCATATATTAGTCAACATGAGTTAACTAAGGCTAGTGCATTTTGGCATCTATTCATTTGCACTAATATTATTGGATCTTCGAATTCAACCGAGTTGAATAAGGACAAGATCAAAACAATGTGTGCCTTGTTACATTGATAGTGCGGCTTTCTCTACTTACTTCATTGTGTTTAACTCGTGGGATTAAGAGTAGAGAAGATGATGTGCTAGTTCAACCCTTGGAAAATTATTATGATAAACGTGTGTCATACATGTCCTATAAGAATAAGGGTAAGACTTGTGATACTTTTGGACTATTTAGTAGTTCTCAAGTTGATAGTCATGTGATTAGCACAAATATTCTTCCGGATTGGGCTATACAATTGAAGGATAAGGTTGATGAACTTAGTGCGATAGTTGTTCAACAATATACTAGGATAAAAGAGTTGGAGGAGTGTATTGCTTCAAGTTCAAGACCACCTCTCTAGCATTATGTTAGATCAACTACTCGCACGACTTTTTTTGGTGGAACAAGTAGCTAGTATTTGAGTCTGGAGATATCTTTCTTAACTTTTGGCATCATTTCATGTCAAAAAAGGGGGAGAAAGAGATGCTAGTTGCTTAGTTTCTTTTTATGTTGTTTTTATGAATTTTTGAACGTCTGATGGCATGTAATAATTAGTCTTAAGATTTGGTTAAGAATTCTAGTGTTTTGGCATGTATTGAGGGGGAGATACATGTATTTGTGGACTTTATTATATATTCTTATCCATATTATATGTTGTCATTTATTGTTTTTCTCTTGTATATGCACTGTGCTTTGAGATGATTTGTAGGTTGCTTCAAGAGAAGATCAAGATGAAGTTCAAGAGTTGATGAAGAATGGTTCTAGGAATCTTACTCATTGTAATGTGAGGGAGTGATTTTGTGACCTATCTTCATTTTTATATTTGTAGTAAATGTATATGTGTTTTGACATGGAATTTGCCAAAGGGGGAGATTGTTAGGTTTTAGATTGTGTTGGCATTAATTCCATATCAAAATGATGTTTACTTGTAATGATTTAAGTCCATAGGTAAGATGGAACAACTAGTCAAAGCAAGTTCAAAGTCTTCAAAGAGAAAGGATGCAATATAGTTCTACAAAGGTATATTAAGACCTTATCTTTCTCTTACAAGGCTTGGGCACACACACACAATTCATACATTTGTGTCCCTGCATAGTTGTGCACCATTATAGGCAGACACACACAATTCATACATTTGTGTCCTTGCATAGTTATACACCATTATAAGCACACACATACAATTCATTCATATATGTCTCTGCATCGTTGTGCACCATGTATAACACATTCACACGCTTGAAGATAAATGCTCATGCATTGGTATGAAAAATAACATGTTTTGGAAAATGCATGATTGGAGACAATCTCTATGTAGTTTGCATTCTTGTGTGAATTGTGTTTGTATATGTATATGTTTGTATAACATGGATATTGAACTTGAATTTAGTCTTAAATCATTCTTGATTGAGTTCCAGTCATTTCGGTTACTCATACTATTGATCTCAAGTTCTAAGTCAAAAAATACTACACTTTCAACTCATGTTGCATACATTGTCTTCGTCTTCATATATCGAGTCGAACTATTATTTTTTGGGTTGAGTATCTTATATGTCCATGTCTGTGAGAGAGTTATGGTTTGTAATCTGTAAACGGATTCAAATTTCGAGTTTGGAGGCCGGAGAACGGTCGAAGAACGCATGAGGAAAAGATGTACAACAAAACACTCTTTCCCAAGATGGCACGTGGCCATCTTGGGACAGAATGCTTGCTGCCTCTAGATGCCCATGTGCCATCTCGGGCAGCAAGCATGCTTGGTGCACTAAAGTCATTTTGGTCAATTTTCTTGTATTTGAAAATACAAACACAGTTAAATGCTCAAGGCTAACCTAGATTGGGGGGAGGGGGTGGGTGAATAGGTTAGGCACCATTTTAGACTCCCTTAGAAACAAACAAAAGTTTGTCCCTCTAGATTGCATGTATCACAATATGTATGTAAATTAAAGACACTTAATTAATATATAAAACAAGCAAAGTGTGATACAAACAAGTAATCATAACACATACACAATTTATATTATAGAAAGGAAGTCAAATTACATATAAAGTTCTACCCGTAGTATTCAAATAACAAATACAAATATAAGAGAGATAGGGATAGAGAAAAGTTGACACAAGATATAACGTGGTAAACCTCCAAAGAGGAAACATCCACAGGTTAGCAACCACCGGCAAATAAAATCCACTAGTAGATAAGAGAAGTACAATCTCTTAAGTGACCCTTTCACAAATAAACTACCCTCATATCCTACACATGAAGATGTCGCCCTCTTGCTCAACAATCCGAGGCCTCACACCTCTTGTAAATACTTCCTTGCTCACCCTTTCTAATCCTCACAACCCTAGGCAAGACTTCTTGCTCAACTATCTGAGTCCTTCCGACTCTAGTCAAGACTTCCTTGCTTGACAATCCGAGGTCTCCCACCTCTTGCCAAGACTTCCTTGCTCAATAACATAGGTCTCACACCTATTGTCAAGACTTCCTTCTCACAAGGCATCTAGGTGATCATTAGTACAAAACACAAACAAGCACGCAACATGGAATGTGATCAACACATCCTATGGAAAATACTAGACATGAGCATGAATGTACAAAACAAATGTAGTCTAGTCAATCATGCATGTTTAAACCAGATCATGTAAGATATGTTCAACATTAATTACAACCTAGATACATGCATATATCTAAAACTTAAATCACAAGATATGTTCAATTAACACATAATCAAGTTTAAATCTCATATACCAAAAACATCCTAAATCATGTGACAAAGTCATTTAGATTAAAGCAAGAGTTCTAGAGCATATTTCATATTCATAGATTCAACAAAGCACATGAATAGCTCAAAAGAACACAAGCACATGCATTATAGTGAGATTTTGGCCAAAGAGAACCTAATACATGTGAGGAACTATTTTTCACAAAATCAATCAATCAAAGATCATTAAATAGTCCTAGAATCAAAGCTAGCACAATACAATCCCAAACATGTGAAAACATAGGAAAAATCAAAACCTAACTCAACATGTGATATTTTAATTGAAACTCAATCTAGCTTTAAATAAGTTCAAAACTCAAATCAAAACAATCACCAGACACATATATATGTTAAAGAAGAAAACCAAGGCAATTGACCAAGTTTTAAAAGAAAACTTTAAGAGAAAATCAATACCTTAGTTGATTTGGTGCAGTCCCATTTTTATGAGATTAGACTCCAAAAACAACAATAAACCTAACTCAAACCTTTAGAGAATATATGGATAATGTATAGACAAACAGTCTAAACTTTGAATCACTTAAATCGGAGTTCAAATGAAGAAGTTATGGTGTGTGAATTGTGAGAAAATTTGAGAGAAAATTCTGCACTCAAATTTTGAATCTCTTCTTAGAACGAAATGTGAGAAGAAATGGATATATAAAGAAGAGGGAAAGAATAGAAGCAAAAAGACCAAAATGACCTTCAATGCACAAAGCATGGTTGCTGCTAGAGAGGCACGTGGGCATCTTGGGGCAGCAAGCATTCTGTCCCGAGATGGCCACGCGTCATCTCAGGAAAGAGTGCTTATTTGCACTTCTTTTCCTCGCGCGTTCCTCTTGTGTTCTTCGACCGTTCTCTGGCCTCCGAACTTGGAATTCAAATCCGTTTACGGATTACGAACCGTAACTCTCTCATGAACATGGACATATAAGATACTGAACCCAAAAAATAATAATTTGACTTGATATATGAAGACGAAGACAATGTATGCAACATGAGTTGAAAGTGTAGTATCTTTTGACTTAGAACTTGAAATCAATAGTATGAGTAACTGAAATGACCGGAACTCAATCAAGAATGATTTAAGACTAAACTCAAGTTCAATATCCATGTTATACAAATATATACACATACAAGCGTGTGAATGTGTTATACATGGTGCACAACGATGCAAGGACACATATGAATGAATTGTATGTGTGTGCCTATAATGGTGCACAATGATGCAGGGACACAAATGTATGAATTGTGTGTGTATGCCTAATCCTTGTAAGAGAAAGATAAGGTCTTAGTAACCTTTGTAGAACCATTTGACATCCTTTCTCTTTGAAGACTTTGAACTTGCTTTGACTAGTTGTTCTTTCTTCTTTGAAGCTTTAATCATCATGAATCTAAACAACTAAATCATTACAAGTAAACATCATTTTGATATGGAATTAATGCCAACACAATCTAAAACCTAACAGTATTCTTTCTCTTTCATTTATATATGCCTTCCCCTCACATTTCATTCTAAGAAGAGATTCAAAATTTGAGTGTATAATTTTGTTCCAAATTTTCTCACTTTCCAAACACCATAACTTCTTCATTTGAACTCCGATTTGAGTGATTCATAGTTGAGTGTGTTTGTTTTTTCATCCTCCATCTTTTCTCTGAAGGTTTGAGTTAGTTTTGTTGTTGTTTTTAGAGTCTAACCTCACAAAAACGGGACAGCACCAAATCAACTAAGGTATTGATTTTCTCTCAAAGTTTTCTTTTAAAACTTGGTCAATTGCCTTAGGTTTTCTTCTATAACATATATATGTGTCTTGTGATTATTTTGATTTGAGTTTTGAACTCATTTAAAGCTAGTTTGAGTTTCAATTGAAATCTCACATGTTAAGTTAGGTTTTGATTTTGCCTATGTTTTCACATGTTTGGGATTGTATTGTTCTAGCTTTGATTCTAGGACTATTTGATGATCTTTAATTGATTGATTTTGTGGAAAATATTTCTTCACATGTATTAGGCTTTCTTTGGCCGAAATCTCACTATAATACATGTGCTTGTGTTCTTTTGAGCTATTTATGTGCTTTGCTGAATCTATGAATAGGAAATATGCTCTCGAACTTTAGCTTTAATCTAAATGAATTTTTCACATGATTTTAGCATGTTTTTGGTATATGAGATCTAAACTTGATTATGTGTTAATTGAACATATCTTGTGATACAAGTTTTAGATCTTTGCATGTATCTAGGTTGTAATTAATGTTTTTTTTTAGGTAAGTAAGTAGTATCATAAAAAAAAAAAGAAAGAATAAATACAAGGGCATAGCCCAAGAAGCAAAGCAAGAGCTAAACAAAGGATCAAAAAAAGCTCAACACACGAGAAAACAAAAAGCAAGAGCTAGACAAGGGCTCAAAACAAGAACAGTAAGAACAAAGCCTAGAATCAATTAGTGTTTACATTCCAATTCAAAGCTATAAGAGGGTCGTCTTTGAGATTGATAGATGAAAGCCGGCGGTGAATGGTGTCAATAATGGAGTGCGCAACAACCAAGCTAGTCCGTTTGGTCCCTTCTAAAATACGACAATTACGCTCTCTCCAAATGTGATAAACAGCAGCCCCAAGACAAAGCTTCTTAGCCACGATAGCAGGGGTGTTTCCTCTCCAATAGGTGGACGCCCAAGCAATAAAATCATTCCAGCAAAGACCAATCCAATGAGTCCCACGATTGTTCAGAAATTGAGTCCAAATGGCTCTACTGAATAAACACTTAAAGAAGAGGTGAGCATGAGACTCGAGATGGGAGTTGCAAAGAACACAAGTAGTAACAGCCCAGGGTCATACTTATGATTGCGGTCCCTGGTGGGGAGCCTACCTCTAACAGCCATCCAAAGTATAAAACTCATTCTCAAAATGTTTTGAGGGAACCAAACCAGCTTGAACCAAGGAACAAGAGGGTGAGGGGCTCTAAGAGAAGTCAATGCAGAAGAGGCTGAGTAAATACAATTGGGAGAAGGGAGCCATCGAATACTATCCTCTATATTAGAGTTAGGATTGTAAGAAGGCATCCAACTTTTAATTTCAACAAGATCAATGGACATAGCAGCTGGCCAATTCCAAGAATCAACAAGAACAATGGCATTAACCTTTGCGTTGAGAGGAAGACTATAATCATAAACCACACGGGAGCTCCATTTAGAAAGGAGAGGACCATCCGGATGCTAATTATCAAACCATAAGGAAGTACTAGAACCATTGCCAATGCAGTGCTGAATTAAAGGTCAAGAAATTGGCCGAAGATAGAGGAGTTTCCTATAATTCCAAGAGCAGATAGAAGGGGCTTTAGCCTCCCAAAGGTTTGAGCCTTTGAGGTGATAGGCTTTGATCCAAGAAGACCAGAGGTTATTCGTACCATAAATCAGAATCCAAAGATGCCTAATCATTATGGCCGTTTTCCAAGAAAAGAGATCCTTGATTCCAAGACCACCCTCTTTCTTAGGGAGACAAATATCATACCAAGAAATTTTTGCACCCTTACTATCACCTTCAACCCCTTTCCATAAGAAACTACGGAATTTATGTTCTATAATCTTCAAAATCTTGATAGGAAGGCAGAGATAACTAGCCCAAAAGACTTGTAAACTTGACAAAACCTATATAATGAGTTGCAAGCGACCAGCATAAGAAAGGCTACGGTTCATCCAAAAGGTAAGTCTGCCCGAAACTTTGTTCACAAAAGCGGAGCAGTCCCGAAGACAAAGTTTAGCAGAGATGATAGGGATACCTAGATAGCGAATGGGGAGAGAACCGACTGTGTAACAAAGAGGTTAATGAGCTGCTGGTTGGTTGTAGAGGATAAACTCGAAGTAAAAATATTGCTCTTGGCTTGATTAGCAAGGAGGCCTGAAAGCAAAGAGAACTCATCGAGGGCAGCCTTAAGGACTAGAGCTAAAGAATGGGAGCCATGGCAAAGCATAACAAGATCATCAGCAAAACAGAGGTGGGAGAACTTTATCTTGTCACACTTCCAATGATACTTGAAGCTCAGAGAGTCCACAATTTGCTTAATAAGAATTTTAGATAGAACTTCCATAGCTATTACAAAGAGGTATGGGGACATAGGATCCCCTTGCCAAAGACCTCTTTTTCCGGAGATAAAACCAGCTAGTTCACCATTGATGGAGATAGAGAACTTGGGGGTAGTAAGGCAAGCTTTGATCCATGTAATCATCATAGGAGGAAAATGAAAAGCAGCGAGGGTTTCAAGCAAGAAACCCCAATCCACCATATCAAAAGCCTTCATCAAATCTACCTTTAGAGCTAACCTAGGGCAGCCAATATCCTTATGATAATTCCTCATAAGCTCTTGCGCAAGAAGGATGTTGCCCCCTATACTCCTACCAGTCACAAAAGCCGATTGGGAAGGGCTGATAATATCCGGTAGACAAGGTTTAATCCTATTGGCAATGATTTTATGGAGAGTATTGCAACAAGATATAGGTCTAAAGTCTTTCATCGTAGAAGGGTTTGGGATTTTAGGGACCAATGCTAGAATCGTAGTATTTAGTTCTTTGAGAAGATGACCGGACCTAAAGAGTTATTGGATAGCATTAATCACATCTTCACCTACAATGTCCCAAGTTGTCTTGAAAAAATAAGCGTTGAAGCCATCCGGACCAGGAGCATTGTTAGGGTTGAGAGAGAAGCAAACCTCTCGAATCTCATCATTAGTGACATCTCTATCCATTGAATCAATGTGATCATTAGAGATGACATTATCAATAATATTGCTCAAAGTACCAATATCATGTCTAACGGGCATAGAGCAACCAAGAATATTCTAAAAATGACGGATATCTTTATTCTTGACCGGAATGTCACCTTCAATCGAGGAGCCATCAACACCAGTAAAAGAGCGGATCTTGCATCTATTGCGTCTACCTTTGATGGCTTTGAAGAAATAAAAGGAGTTGTGGTCACCAGCCTTAAGCCATTGGATTCTAGATTTTTGCCTTAGAAGGTCCTCTTCAGCTTGAAGTATCGAAGTATAATAGCTTATAAGCTCCTTTTCCTGATTTCTAAGGTTAGAATCAAGGGGCTGCTGATCAAGAAGGCGTTGACAATCATCAATGGCAGCTTTGGCTTCAATCGATTTAATTGTCAAGTTGCCCACCATGTCATTGTTAAGGGTCTTAAGAACCTTCTTCAGATTTCGAAGCTTAGAACAAAGCTTGTACTGCATGGTGCTATAAACTTGCTCCCTCCAACACCTCTCAACCAAGGGGAGGAAATCTGCTCTATCCGTTAGAAAGTTGAAAAATTTGAAAGGGCAATTTTTCTTAATACCTTGCAACCCAATCTTAACCACGGAGAGACAATGATCCGAAATGCTAGAGGGAAGGAAAATCCCTTTAGAATTCTCAAACTTGACAAGCCAATCATTGTTGACAAGGACTCTATCCAATTTCTTAGAGATACAACCGTTACTTCTTTTGTTGCACCAAATATGAAGAAAACCCAAAAAATGAAGATCATCAAGCTCCGAAGCTTGAAGACAGTCATTGAACTCCTTCATAGCACCCAAAATTCTGAAGCAACCCCCAATTGACTCACCCATACTCCAAGAGACATTGAAATCACCAAGTACAATCCAAGAAGAACCATTCTGACTTGAACACATACTTTGCCAAAGAGCCTTCCTTAATCTATCATCATTAGAGCCATAAACAAAGGAGATTCGAAATTGTTTATTGGTGTCCAAAATACAATCATTACAATGCATGATCCGATCAGTTTCACTAATTTTAGTGATATTGAGAATTCTAGGATCCCAACCAACCCAAATTCTTCCAAGGCCATGACTAGAATAATTATCTATCATATCCCAATCTTTGAAAAATGAATTGGCAACAAGATTTTTCTTATTGATTCTCACTCTAGTCTCAATTAAACAAACTAGACCGATGTTATGGTCAAGTAACAACTTCCTAACTTCTGATTGTTTAGGGGTGGAATTCAGACCCCTAGTGTTCCAACATGCTGGATTAATCATCAAGAGGTTGAAAAGGCATTACCTTATCTTGTGAGCTATTAACATTGGCTTTCTTAGCAGTCCGTTTTTTCTTCTCCTTCTTGCTAGAGGATACCGTGGGGCTGGAGAGCCTTTTAATAGTGACCCCATCAATGTTTTTTATTTTTGATTGCCGTAGGGAGTGGTCTGGAGATGCCATAGTAGGAGAATCAACATCAGTGCAGTGGTCATTGCACTGGTCTGAAGAGGCCATAGAAGGAGGATCAACATCATTGCATTGGTCATTGCGGCTATCACTCTCCTCTACAAGAGTTGCAAACTTGTTGGAGGTAAAAACAACTACTTCCATAGAGAGGTATTGGCATTGGTCATGGTTAGGTAGGTAGGTAGGATACAAAAAATGCTCATTTTCAGTATTACAAGTGGAAATAACTTTATCATCTTTCAAGGAGCCAAACGGAGGAGGTTCCATGCATGCTTGGGAAGAGCAACCCATGGGAGCATCTCGTTTATTGACTCTCTTCCATTCTTATTTAAGCTTAGGAGCACAAACATTTCCAGATGGGGAAAATAGAGGCTTAAGCTTAAGGCAATTAGTAATAGAGTGGCCACAAGACTTGCATTCAACATAAATTTTTGGTTTCCATTGGTATTCCACCAGGATTTCCACGTTTTCTCCAAGCTTAGGGTTTGAACTATCACCCATAAATAGGTCAAAGGAATCAACAAGGTCACAAGAGGCATCAATTTCAATACAAACCCTAGCAAAGGAAATTCTCTTCATGGATTCTGTTAGGCCATCAACATAGAGAGGCTTACCAACCCTTATATGATCTAGATGGATTAAACATGCATGATTGACTACATTTGTTTTGTGCATTCATGCTCATGTCTAGTATTTTCCATAGGATGTGTTGATCATAACATTCTATGTTGCGTGCTTGTTTGCATTTTGCATTCATGATCACCTAGATGCCTTGTGAGAAGGAAGTCTTGACAATAGGTGTGAGACCTATGTTGTTGAGCAAGGAAGGCTTGGCAAGAGGTAGGAGACCTCGGATTGTCAAGCAAGGAAGTCTTGTCTAGGGTTGTGAGGATCCAGAATGGTGAGCGAGGAAGTCTTGATAAGAGGTGTGAGGCCTCAGATTGTTGAGCATGAGGGCGACATCTTAATGGATAAAATAGGAGGGTAGTTTCTAGGTGAAGGGGTCACTTGAGAGATTGTACTTGTCTTATCTACTAGAGGATTTTGTTTGCCGGTGGTTGCTAACCCATGGATGTTTCCTCGTCGGAGGTTTACCACGTTATATCTTATGTCAACTTTTCTCTATCCCTATCTCTCTTATATTTGTATTTGTTATTTGAATACTATGGATAGAGCTTTATATGTAAGTAGACTTCCTTTCTATAGTATAAATTGTGTATGTGTTATGATTACTTGTTTGTATCACACTTTGCTTGTTTTATATATTGATTAAGTGTCTTTAATTGATATATATATATATTAGAGAGACAAACTTTTGTTTGTTTTTAAGGGAGTCGAAAAAGGTGTCTAACTTATTCACCCCCCCCCCCCCCTCTAGGTTAGCCTTAAGCATTTAATCGTGTTTGTATTTTCAATCCTTGCTTAGCTTTAAAGTGGTACTTATGGGTGTATCACAATGTTTGCCATTTTCAATGCCAAATTTCTTCACAAGGTTTTTGGCATATTTAGGTTGAGATATGAAGATCCCATCATACATTTGCTTAATTTGCAACCCTAGGATGTAACTTAGCTCACCAATAAGACTCATCTCAAGTTCATGAGATATAACATCAATAAATTGTTGGACTTTGGTGTTGTTGGTGGAGCGAAAAACTATATCATCAACATATATTTGAGCTATAAAGAGCTCATCATTGTCTTTCTTTACGAATAGAGTCTTGTCAACACTACCTCTTGAGCAGCCATTGTTAATAAGATATAGAGTGAAGCACTCATACCAAGCCCTCAGTGTTTGTTTCAATCCATATAATGCTTTTTTAAGGCGATAAACATGATCGAGGTGGTGTGGATCCACAAACACTTTGGGTTGCTCAACAAACACTTCCTCTTACTAGAAGCCATTAAGGAAGGGACTCTCAACATCCATTTGATGCAATTTGAACTTGTGCACACAAGAGATGGATAAAAAAATCCTAATGGACTCTAGACGGGCAATCGGAGCAAAAGTCTCCTTAAAGTTAAAACCTTAAATTTGAGAGTATCCTTGTGCTGCAAGCCTAGCCTTGTTTTACAAAATGTTTCTATCTTTATCCGATTTGTTCCTAAAAACCTATTTGGTGCCTATCACATTAGTGTTATTAGGCCTAGGAACATGAGTCCAAACCTCATTCCTTTCGAATTGGTTTAGTTTTTCTTACATGGAAAAAACCCAAAATTCATCATTTAAGGCTTTATTAACCTTCTTGGGTTCTATTTGAGAGGTGTAACATGTGTAGCTAATTAAATTAGCCATTTAACACCTAGTTCTAACACCCTCATTATCCTCTCCAATGATGTCATCTTTATCATGGAGTTTCCTAACCCATGGAGTTGTTTTATTAGAGTTCAAAAGAGGAACTCTATCAATATGTTGTGTGATATCATCATCAAGATTAGACTTTTCAACATTAGGAGTCTCCACAACCATTTCCAAGGGAGAGTCATCAACTATAGCTACCTCCTCCTCATGGTCATTAGATTTGAGCCTTGTATCATCAATGACAACACTGGAAGATTCAATGATGGTTTGAGTCTTCAAAATGAAAACTCTATAGGCACTACTATTCAAGGCATAGCCAATAAAGATATCTTCATTACTTTTAGCATCAAATTTTCCAAGTTGATCACAGTCATTTAAAATGTAGCATTTGCTTCCAAAAGTGTGGAAGTAGCTAACGTTTGGCTTTCTACCTTTCCATAACTCATAGGAGGTTTGCATAGTGTAGGGCTTTAGAAAGACTCTATTCCCTATATAGCACGCTGTATTGATGGCTTCGGCCCTTAGGTTCCTAGGGACATTGTTGTCACATGGGTCATTTCTTGAAGAACACTATTCTTCCTCTCAATAACTCCATTTTGTTGAGGTATCGTAGGAGATTAAAACTCATGAGAAATGACTTGACTATTGCAATAGTTTTCAAAATGGGCATTCTCAAACTCCTTCCCATGGTCACTCCTAATCCGTTTAATGCTTTTAATGTTAGAGTTCATTTCATTTTGAATTTTTGTACAAAACATTTTAAACTTGTCAAAAGTTTCAGATTTTTCTCTAATAAAATACGTCCATGTGTACTTAGAGAAATCATCTACACAAACAAAAATGTATCTCTTTCCATCTAAACTCTCGGTTTGCAAAGGACTCATAAGATCCACGTGGAAAAGCTCTAGGGGCTCCTCGGTGGAGAGATACTTTCCTTTTTTGTGCATACTCTAGGTTTGTTTCCATTGTTGGTAAGGTCCACAAACACCATTGACTTTCTGCCCAAGCCTAGGTATACCTCTCACAACATTGAACTTATCTAATATTCATAAATCCCAATAGTTCATGTGGCCAAGTCTTTCATGCCATAACTCAATTTGCACATTCTTGGACACATTGCAAGAGACTATACTATCTTTAAGACAATAACAATTGTAACTAGATCCATTCCTTTTAGTAAGGTTTGTCCATTGGGCAATAGGATAGAGCAATCATTTTTGGAAAATAAGATGGAAAGTATTTCATCACTTAAGTGTGAAATGCTTATCAAATTGGATTTTAGGCCATCAACAAACAAAGCATTAGACAATGAAGGTAATCAAGGAATGGAAATGGTTCATTTTCTTCTAACTTTCTTCTTAGATCCATCACCAAATGTGACATTTCCTCCTTCCTCCTTCCTCCATGACAAGAGTCTCAAAGAAACTCTTGTTTCCCGTCATGTGCCTAGAGCACCCACTATCCAAATACCATAAATTAGAAGAATTTACCTTTAAGGCAATCTGTGCAACATGGCAAAAGTGTTTATCTCTTCTAATCCACCTAGGTGAAACATTTTCCTTCCTCGTAGTCAATGGTACATGGGCTCTAGATGTCCTAGGATCATGTAAAAGTGTTTCATTTTCCTAGTGACATGCATCTTGGCTTAAGCCTTTTTCTTCTCGATCATGCTTTCAATTCTATACAAATTTATATAACGAAAGCAATTTGGTCTAATGTGGCCTTCGATACCACAAAATTGACATGTAAGGATAAAGTTTGGAATCATACCATAACCTTGAGGATGCATTGGAGCCTTCCCATGTCATTGTGGTTGTCTTGGTTATTGAGGATCTCTCCTTCTTTGTTGTTGAACAAGACTTGATTGTTCCTTGGTTGAGCTTGCATGATAGGTCTTTTCCCTTGATAGGTTTTTGGTTGAGGGAAGTTAGCTTGATGAGTTCTTATAGGATGAGCTTGAGGTAGATTCTTGGTGCCACTTTCACTTGAGCACTTATTGAACACTTTCCGAGATCAAGTCTCTTCATAGGTGATTGATGAGGATAAGACTCCTTGAGGTTTATGCTCTTGACAAATATGGTCTTTCTTGGAGTGGAGGACATCTTGTCATCTTTGAACCTAAGACCCTTTTTGTCACTTGGTCTCTTTCCGACTTCTAACATGTGGTCAAGTTTTTTAGTGTTATAGTCCATCCTGGTCATCTATTCTCTAGTATCATTAAGCTTTTTCTTCAACCCTACTTCACTCCTCTTAGATAATTCTAACTCCTTTCTTAGTTTATCTTTACTCTCCATGGTTCTCACTAGTTCTTCACTTAATTGGTCAACCTGAGTTTAGAGCTCTAGGTTTTCTTCTTTTAATCACCATCTCTTCATTGTTCTTTAATCGTGAACTCTCAAACTTGGCCATATAGTATTTGAGATCCATCATATCCACACTTCCATTTGTGGATTGTGATGAAGATCCATCATCACTTGAGTCATTTTCCTCTTGACTCTCATCCTCTTCTTCACTAGCACCTTTGCTCATGTGAGAAGATGTAAAGGCTATGAAGTCAGCCATAAGTTCTTCATCATCTAAAGACTCCTCTCCTTCATTGGAGTTATCACTTTCACTCCATGTGGTGGCCATCACATTTCCCTTTTTCTTGACATTGTGATTGGCACATTCAGGGGCAAAGTGACCTATCCCACTATATCCATAGCATCAAACCCATTTCTTTTTTTATCTTTTCTTACCTAGGCTCAAATTTATTGGAGGGAGTCTTTTTCTTTAAGTCTTGGCCATTGGATCCGAAACCTTTCTTCTCAGACTTGTAGAATTTCTTGAAATTTCTCAACAACAAGGTCATTTTTTCATCTGATTCATCAATCTCCTCATTCTCATCTTTGGAGGCTTTCAAAGTAATTCCCTTTTGCTTTTTAGGAGGTGTGATGGTAGAACCATTTCTAGATTCATAAGTTAGAAGCCTGCCAATCACCTCACCTGGCTTTATATCCTTGTAATAGCTATTCTCCTCTAAAGCCATCACCTTAGACTCAAATCTATCCGGTAGAGATCTCATAATTTTTTACTTGATTCTCCTATCCGAATACGGGTCACCAAGTTGATAACTTTGATTCACAATGTCCATCAGCCTTACTTCAAAGTAAGTAAAGCATTCGTTCTTAGCCAACCCAAGCAATTCAAATTGCATTTGGAGAACTTAAAGCTTTGATTCCTTAACAACTCCGGTTCCCTCATGTGCAACCTCTAAAATGTCCCATGGCTCATTAGCTATCCTAGTGTTTTGAACCAACTTATATTGATTCTCATTCATTGCACATAGGATTGCATACATTTCCTTCCTATTCCATTTCGATGCATCAAACTCTTGTACGTTCCATTGTGCTTTCGACTTGAGTACATCCTCTCCTCCATCCATAGGAGTCATCATCGGTGGTGTGTAGCCGTCTTCAACCGCCATCCATGCCCTATCATGGATTTGACAAATGTACGATACCATCTTGCCTTTCTAAGAGGCATAATTCAACCCAATGAGTAAGTGAGGTCTAGTGCTAAAAGACACTCGTTGCTACCATTTCCACTTATAGTGTTGCAAATGTATGAATGATCAAAGAATCGCACAATATGCAAAACACACCAAAATGAGCAAGGATCACCTAAGTATATCTAGGAACCCTCTCTATTGCCAAACAAAACAAATTATGGTGTGTTTAATATAAATCTAGAGAGAGGGTGAGTGGATTTTAATCAAATTTACCCAATTTTCGTTAATGGTCAATTAGATGAAAATACCCCTAACTAGTCATAATAATAAAACAAGTGTAATAAATGCAGAATTAAAATGAACACTTGATCCTTACATGGAAACCCTCCAAATGGGAAAAACCATGGGCTGTTAAATGCGCTACACTCGAACCTCGAATCCACTAATGGTAAAGGAATTACAACCTAATTCCGGTATATAATCCACAACCACCATATAATCCTGGTATGAGTGAACCTAGTCCAACTTGCCTGCGATTTAAGTTACCTAATCCCGGAAGCAACACAAATCTTACTTTTCAGTAAAGAGATAAATGACCTATGTTAATATATGATTTTATTCAAAAAAACAAACAAGGCTAAGAAACATTATATGCTTATCTAGGATAATGAGATGACAGTTAAAACAATTATAGATGACATATAAAGCTTAACTAAACATAGATCAAACAATCCTATGAAGCTATCGTAATACAACACTCAATCATGTCATCACAAATAATCTCTATTTGTATCTATATTATATTCTAAGAGCATAGAAATGATAAAAGAGATGGCTTGGTAAGAAAACCACTTAACTTATATGAAGATAGTTAGAAACTTACCAAACAAGATGTGATGATGCTTAACCATGTGTGGATGCAATCTATATAGTCTTAGATGATGCAAAATGATGGTTTTAAGATCAAAGGAAAAGCTTTAAGTGTATAAAGGTGAGTTCTTGGAAGATTTTCCCTTTTGAAATATGTTATAAGGAAAATATGTGATATTTGGAACTATCTCGACCTAAATACAAATAGACATATATATATATATATATATAAGTCTCAACCAAAGTGAGGTCGTTTTGAAAAAAAAAACGCTTCAGTTCCCACTATGTGCGCTGGTGAGTGGCGCTGGTCGAGTAGCGAACCACCAGCGCACAACCTAAATTTTCAATAGCCGCTGGTGGAGTGGCACAATTCAGTGACACATGACAAGCAACGAAGAACTGGGTGTCCTCTAGGCAACTGCGTTGGACAAGTAGCGCATGACCAGCGACAGCACACTAATAAGTTGTGCTGGTGTTGGCGTTGTTCAAGTGGTGAAACAAGAGTAGCCCGCTTTCTTCACACTCAAACACATATCGTGCAAGAGTAACAAAATGAAGAGAATGCATCCTATCCTAATGCCTATCATGATATTGTATTTTAATCACAAGATGCAATCAATCAAGAATAGTTATTAAAATATGAATGCATACAAATATAAACACACAACATATACAAATAAGAATTATGCATGAGTTTGTGAGCGTGTGCAACTGTCTCTTCAAAGCAAGCAAGCACATATGAATAAGGACTTTACAATCATTAAGACATGAATTGCATATAAATCAAAGATTCACACTTACTAAAGAAAAACATATAAGCATATGTACAACCATTCTTCTCAAGCAATTAATACAGAAGCATAAAGATTATCAATGAGCATAATGCACTATTATGCCAATTTGCTCTCTTTTCTTGAGCTCCCTATATGAAGTCAATCACCAAAACTCATCAAGACATATGAAAAATACCAATACACCTACTAAGTGATTTGAACTTGGCTGAGTCTAAGGGTTTAGTGAACAAATCCACTAGTTGATCATTTGTGCCAGCATGTTCAAGTGCAATGCATTTGTTTTCAACTAGCTCCCTATTAAAGTGATGTCTAATATCTATATGCTTAGTTCTAGAGTGCTGAACATGATTTTTGAAATATTAATTGCACTAATGTTATCAGAATAAAAGATTATAGTACATTGATCAAAGCTATAATCCAAAAGCATTTGCTTCATCCAAATAAGTTGTGTGCAAAAACTCACGGCTACTATGTACTCGTCCTCGGCCGTGGACAAGGAAATTGAATTTTGCTTCTTACAAAACCATGAAACCAAGTTATTTCCTTGGAAGAAGCAATCGGTCAATGTACTCTTCCAATTATCACAATTTCATACCCAATATGAATCACTAAAGCCAACTAAGCTAGCATTAGTGTCATAAGAGTACCATATCCTATAGTTAGATGTCCCATTCACATTTCGAATGATTCTCTTCATAGAGGAAGGATGGGACTCCTTGGTATTTTCTTGGTACCTAGCACACACACCCACACTAAAGGCTATCTAAGGCCTATTTGCAGTCAAGTATAGAAAGCTACCAATCATGCCACGATATAGGCTTTGGTCCATACTTTTGCTACTAGTATCCTTGCTTAGTTTCAAACTGGTACTCATGGGTGTGTCACAATGTTGGGCATTCTCAAGGCTAAACTTCTTCACAAGGTTCTTAGCATACTTAGCTTGGGATATGAAAATCCTATCATGGAATTGCTTTATTTGCAAACCTAGGAAGTAATTGAGCTCCCTAACAAGACTTATCTCAAATTCTTGAGACATAAAATCAACATATTGTTGGACTTTGGATTTGTTTGTGGAACAAACACAATGACATCAACATAGATATGAGTTATGAAAATCTCATCTTTATTGTCATTGATGAATAAAGTCTTTTCAACACTTCCTTCAGAATAGCCATTGTCAACAAGATAGAGAGTAAGGCACTCATACCAAGCCCTCAGTGTTTGTTTCAACCCATATAAAGCCTTCTTGAGGTGATAGATATGATTGGGGTGGTGAGGATCCAAAAATCTGTTGGTTGCTCAACAAACATTTCCTCTTGTAAGCAGCCATTGAGAAAGGCACTCTTAACATCCATTTGATACGACTTGAACTTGTGAACATATGATATGGATAAGAGAAGCCCTATGGACTCAAGACCGATAAACGGAGCAAAAGTCTCCTCAAAATCGATACCCTCAATTTGAGAGTACCCTTGTGCTACAAGTCTTGCCTTGTTGTACACAATGTTGCCATCCTCATTCGACTTGTTCCTATATAGCCATTTGATACTAATGACATTGGTGTTCTTATGTCTAGGAACAAAAGTCCAAACCTCATTTATTTAAAATTGGTGTAGCTCTTCTTGCATAGCAAGAACCCAAAACTCATCATCCAGGGCTTTAGCAACCTTTTTTGTGTTAAATTTGAGAGGTGTAACAAGTATAACTAATTTGATTAGCTAATTGATGTCTAGTCCTAACACCCTTATTCACATCACCAAGAATATAATTCTTGTTATAAATATGTCTAGCCCATGGAGTGGGTTCTTTAGAGTCTAAAGATGGATCTCTATCAAGAGGTTGAAGAACCTCTTCATCAAGGTTTGACTTCACATCACTTGAAGTCTCACCACTTTTATCCAAGAAAGAATTATCAATCACATTAACATCATCATCATCATGGTCACTAGTCTTAGGTATACAATCATCAATGACAATATTAGATGATTCCATGACACTCTTAATTTTCACATTGAAGACTCTACGAGCCTTACTCTTTAAGGCATTGGCATAGCCAATGAAAATTCCCTCATCATTATTGGCATCAAATTTGCTAAGTTGATCTCGGTCAATAAGAATGTAGTATATGTTTCCAATTGAGCGGAAGTAGCTCACATTTGGCTTTCTACCATTCCACAATTCATAGGAGGTTTACCTAGTATCGGGCCTTAGAAAGACTCTATTTCCTATGTAGCAAGCTGTACTGACAACCTCGGCCCAAAGGTTCCTAGGCACATTTTTGCTAAGCAACATCGCACGGGTCATCTCATGAAGGAACCTATTCTTCCTTTCTACAAAACCATTTTTTTGGGGAGTTCGAGGAGCCGAAAACTCATGGAAAATGTCAAAGCTATTACAAAATCTTTCAAAGCAAGCATTTGCAAATTCTCTCTAATAGTCACTTCTAATCCTTTTAATGATTTTAATTTGAGAGTTCTACTCATATTGAATTTTAGTGCAAAGCATTTTAAACTTTTTAAAAGTTTCAGATTTTTCTTTAAGAAAATATGTACATGTAAATCTAGAAAAGTCATATACACATACAAAAATGTTTCTCTTGCCAAAGAGACTCTGGGTTTTCATGGACCCATAAGGTCCATATGTTAGAGCTCTAATGGCTCCCCGGTGGTGAGATAATTGCCTTTCTTATGCATGCTTTTAGTTTGTTTTCCTTGTTGACGAGGTCCACAAACACCATTAGTTTTATTCCTAAGTTTGGGAAGCCCACGCACAACCTTGAGCTTAACTAAGATCCTCAAATCTCGATAGTTCATGTGGCTAAGCCTTTGGTGCCACAACTCAATTTTCTCACCCTTGGACATATTACAAGAGATGACACTAGCGTCAAGACAATAACTATTGTCACTAGATCTCTTTCCTTTTAACAAGGTTTTTCCATTAGATTTAAAAATAGAGCAATTATTTCGATTAAATAAGATCGATAACCCATCATCATTAAGATAAGAAATGCTTATAAGATTAGCTTGCAAGCCATCAACAAACAAGCATTTGACAAAGAGAGCAATCCGGGAATGGAAATGATTCATTTCCCTATGACTTTCTTTTTTGATATATCAACAAGAGTGACGAATCCATCATCCTCCATGACAAGATATTCAAAGAAACTCTTGTTTCCGGTCAAGTGCCTAGAGTACTCCCTATCCAAATACCGAGAGTTAGAAGTGTTGGTCTTCAAGACTGTTTGAGCCACATGACAAACATAATCTATACTTCTAATCCACCAAGGTGAGGCATTCTCTTTCTTAGTGGTTATGAAATCATCAACTCTAAATTTCCTTGGAGCATGCAATTTAGCTCTAACCCTATTTATTTTAATAATGCTTTTAGTTCTACACATTTTAATAAACTTAAAGCAATTTGGTCTAATATAACCATCAACACCATAAAAGTGACATGTAGGCATAAAGTAAGAGGTCATACTATTTCTTTGTGAGTACAAAAGGGATTTCCTATGTCTTTGAGCTTGCCTTTGGTGTTGGATTGGTTCTCTTCTCCATTATTGTTGAGTCGGTGAAGATTGCTTCGTTTGTTAAACATGCATGGATTGCTTTTTGGCTTGGTAGTATCTAGGTCAAGGAAAGGTTTCTTGATTTGCTCTCATTGGTCGAGCTTGAGCTTAACTCTGAAGGATAAAAGAGCGGCAGAAGCAAAAAATAGATTGGTATATTTAAAAAAAAATCATTTAAAAGAAAAAACCTTAACCCTTGATTAACTAACATATAATTAAAAGGTATCATACCTTTTTCACATGACAATTGATGTTGCATCTAAATGAAACCGCTAGATCTTCCAATCTAATCGTGAACGTGAATCGCCTATAACAGTGCGCTCTTTTTCTTTGAGTTGTGTACCTGAGGATGGAAAACAAAAACTTTATCTTTTGTTAGTCACAATAACCCTCCAAGAGAAAAACAAAGAACGTTTGGTCACTTTTGAATTCCAAATCTTTTGATCGAAACTCATGTGAGCTAGATTCGATGTTGTGCACAAAGACTTTTGATATAAAAGCTACAGGTGCTCTATCGAAAACAAAACTCTCCCTTTCTTCTTCTTCTCTTGGATAAATTCTTAAAAAAAACAAGAAAAACATCTCACCAAGACACTAGAGTTGCCCGAATTCTATTGATGGATAGGTGACCGAAAATCATCACACAAGGAGGATTTCTATTTCACCATGTCTCCTATCAACTTTCTAATTCAATCCTCTTCCAAATCATAAGTGTATTATCCAATAATAAATTATTGAATATCAATTAAATTGTGACTATATCAAAAACTACCTATTTTGGCCAATTGTCCATTAGAGTTTTGATAGATATCAAAGACTTTCTAATTTGACTAGCTGAATAAATTCCCTTTGTTTATCTAATTATCAAATAATGTTTTTGATACTTATCATGCTACCAACAATATTATGACACTAAGAGACTTTCTCCTAGTTAGAAAAAGACTTTAACTTTTAATCAAATAATTAATTAATTAAAAAAATTAATTAATTTACAATCAATAAAAATAATAAAATAAAACAATATATCATGCTAATTTCCTTAGCCTTGCCAACCAAGCCTACAATATGGACAATATGTTATTTTTCTATTTTATTAAATCCGTTGGACTCTAAGAAAAAGTCTACATGTGAACTATGTCTATTCTTACTAAGAAAGAAACAAGTCCACATGCCTTAAACGAATACATTAATATAACTTAACAGCCCATTTAATTAAAATGTGCAAATTATAATCTTAACGTATTAATAGAATGCTAATCGCACCCCATTAGGACTGCCCGAGAACTCCCACATCCTTGGCCGCCCATTCCAGGTATTTGAAGAGTTACCATTGTTGGGGTTTATGCCTTAAAGATGTAATTTTTAAATGGATTTATAAAATAAATAAAAGGAAAAGTTCAATTCATTCTTGTTATATTGTTTATTATATAACTTGTGCATATATTTAACATCCAAGATTGTCGGATGTAATCTCTAACTGTGTATATGAGTGTCATATACAAATGGATACAGTAAGAGACGTGCAATCTAAATAGTCCATAGATAGCAAATAAAGTTGGGTACTTTATTTGTGGTTAATCTATAGCTGCGGTCCATTCAGTAATGTACGGTGATTCTATCCTAAATCATTCATATGAGATATGGGAATGGAGGCACCTTGTATGATGTGATCATATAGGACTGGGCCATGATCTATATAAATCTCTCACCAAGATCCGGTTACCGATGAGATTCATATATATCAACTAATTATGGCTATATGTGGATGATCTTAATCCTGATTGTCTTATCGACTCATTCAAGTTAGATCGTGGTCTTTGATATACCATGGGTGAGGTCAGATGCATTTCCTGATCAATATACTTCATATGTTGGGATTGCGGTTTGGCTTGCAACTGAGAAGGTTTGTACACAATAGTGGAATCCACTCCTTCTTGTGAGAAGTATACGGTATTTCTCTTAAGGGTTGATTCGGGGCTTAGACAATATGAGCGCTCTCCTAATTCCGTAAAGAAATAGGATTTATTGTCCACTAGAGAATCAACGATACTTAAAGAATATATGTAATTAGAGGGGTATAATGGACATTATGAACCAATTCTAATTATGAATTAATGTGGAGGATCACACCATATGTAATAGTTATATTGATGGACACCGAGTTGTATCGGTCTGTGTAAAAGCGTCTACAGTTGAGAGAGTGCAGCTTCGGGTTTTTAGTGGAATAACACCAGATTTAATAATCAAGGAATATTAATTAAAGAGTTTAATTAATGATTATGAGGATTATTGGAGATCAAAATACTGTGAGTCCATTAGGTCCCCTTGCTAGCCCGGTCGATTTAGGTAATACAAGTCACTGTTAATTAATTGGATTGTTCAATTAATTGTGTTATAAAAGTGACACATAAATATTCGGGAATTAATTGAATAATCAGATTATTTAATTAATGAATGTTAATAGTTAAATTAAATAAATAATTAGATTATTTAATTATATTGATAATTATGAATTATTAATTAACTATTAATTGGAGGGTGTTAGTTGATATATGGATTTAGGTGAAGATAAAATAATATGATTATTTTATTTAACTAAATCATTTATCTAAGTATTTGAATTCAAGTTTAAATTTAAAATACTTATTATCACTTTTGATATATTAGATATATTTGAAAATGATAATTAAAAGATATATATAAATTATAACACAAGAGATTGCATTAGATGGAAATTGGTGTGTGTACATGAAACAATAGTCAAAAGAAGAATTTGCATATGATGTAAATACCTAATACACATAAATATATATATATATATATATATATATATATATATATATATATATATATATATAACGCAAGAAGAGGCGTGGGTTAAAAAGAGGCATAGGTGTGATACATACACACACACACACACACACACACACACACAGATATATATATATATATATATATATATATTTATAAACGCAACTGGTTGCGTAAAAAAAAAAAGGCAGGCGTGAATCAGAGATTGAGAAAAGAAAAAAAAGGCAAAAGTTGTTTTTGTGTGTTTGGTGTGCAGCTATCACATGGAAAAAAAAGCAATATATTTTGTGCATGAGATGCAATTCAGGTGTGTATGAAATGAATACACCAAATTGAGAAGAAAGAGTTTCTTCATGTATTTCTCTACATCCTCCATTTAAGTTCCTCAGACCTAGATGCGTCCACACGTATTTACCAGTTTCGGGAGATAGCGAGGAAGATCGAGTGGTTTAGACAGGAGCATATCATAAAGTGAAGGAGCCTCCAAACATTGGTAAGATTATATTCATCTGATTTTATCGATTACAATTTCTTGTGTCTACATATTTTATATATTAGTTCCGAAATATAATTACGATCCAAAGTTCACTGGTCCCAGATACAGATATGATATGTATAAAAAATTTAAAACCTAATTCCGTTGAGTGACAGATGAATGGGGTTCCAACAACCACGTGTCTTGATCACACATGACCGCACATTTTCAAAACTTTTAGATTTCGAACTAAAAAAGGGTTTCTAGATGGACCTAAAAATTTGTCCGGTAGAATATATCAATTGATCAATGCAAGTTCATTTGGATTAGGGATCTTGGCAAGCTATCTAAATTTAAGCTTCAATAGATATAACCTATCACAATCACTAAATGATTCACTTAGGTTTGATCTATTAATTTTAGCTCATTCTACTAAAGAACTAAAATTGAACTCTTAAATAGGGATAAAATAAGCAAATGTTTCACATTCATACCTTTGACAACTTTATTGGAGATAGTGTATCCTTTTGAAAAATACCAGTAATCGCCAAGAGCTCATAGACCGCCTATAGCTCTCCTATATACCATTTTTACTCATATAACAACATTTTGAACTTGAATATTTTGACTTGTCCAGAAGTCATGTTTCAATAGACACTATTATCCATATGATGTTATTCTACCCATATTTAATAAATTGAGCCATGATGTCCGTATATATAAATGAAGTCCTCCATTGATTAATAAGTGAATAACACCAAACCATCGAGGATAGATTATGTTATATAGTCATACTCATTAACAACTCAAATGATAACACTAGTATCCATAAGTCCATCATTTATCTCAGGATTAAGATAGACTCTCTTATTGTTCTTAAGGGAAAACTATTATTCATTGACATTTCTAGATAATGTATTTCACTGTGATCCTATTCAATGCACCTTGTGCACTAAAATCTTTAGCCCAAAGACACTACACTTTAATGATTTTAGACTCATCATAAAATATTTGATCTCACTCAAATGCTACCAAAATAATCTACAACTTTAACAAGAAAAAGGCGCCCAACATCTATCTTAAGTTGTGAATATTGTTCAAGACAAACTAAAGAATTGTGTCTACCTCATACATATCCAGATGTACGAACAATTCTTCATTTCTCATAGTCTTTTGACCTTATTATTATTTACTTTTGACAATTATAATAATAAAATTATAAATGCTATAGGATTTGTTAAACTATAAATCACTTTATTAATATAAAAAGATTGTCAAATACATTATTACACCCTTGCCATTGAGCTTTGTAAACCGAAAATTCGCTCTAGGTGAGGAATCTTAGTTAACGCCCTCAATACTATGACTTCGAAGAATCATGGTCAGGTAGGTACCTTCGGCACCGGTTTGACGTGTAAAAATGGGCGAGATTAATGAAAGAATTAATGGTGTGATAGATGATATTATTGATCAAATGGAGCAATGAATATAACAAAAGGGTAACGATATTATGGTGTGAAACTCTCAATCTCTGTCTCTCATGCCTAACTAATTTAGAGGTGGCGAACTCATATCTGTCGATAAGTGGACACAACATTCTACAGTGATGACTAGGTTTTTTTATATATTATAGAATAAGGTGATTGCTCTATCATTTTCTTCTTACCCACCTCTCTCTTAACTATAGAGGTTATCTCTGTATTTATACCTGAAGCTACTAGGGTTTTTCCTTGGTGTGTAAGTCGAAGAACACTGGATTGATTTTCTTTCCTCATTTGGCAGGATTTTCTGTTTGCTACAATTGACCCTGGAGACTCCGCTGGCGGAGGATATATTGGCGGGAGAAGAGTTTGCTTCCTTTTTGGACTCTATCATTGCAACTATGCATACGTGGAGTTAGCTAACTCCTTGGGGAATAATTTGACTTCCTCTGTTATCGACGTGGTGCTTCAAAGCATCGACACGGTGATGTGGTAGAGTATCTTAAAGTTCAAGTTGTCAGGATTATGCTCGATAGCAAGAGTAAAATAATGTATTTGACAATCTTTTCATATAAATAAAGTGATTTCTAGTTTAACAAATTTTATAGCATTTATAATTTAATTATTACAATTGTCAAAAGTAAATAATCATAAGGTCAAAAGACTATGAGAAAAGAAGATTTGTTCATACATCTAGATATGTATGAGGCAGACACAATTCTTTAGTTAGTCTTGAATAATATTCACAACTTAAGATAAAAGGTTGGGCGTATTTATCTCGTCAAAGTTGTAGATTCTTTTGCTAGCATTTGAGTGGGATCAAATGTGTTATGACGAGTCTAAAATCATCAAATTGTGGTGTCTTTGGATAAAAGAATCTAGTGCACTGGGTGCATTGAATTGGATCACAATGAAATACTTTATCTAGAACCGTCAATGGATAAAAGTTTTGATTTGAAGACAATCAGAGAGTCTATCTCAATCTTGAGATAAATGATGGACTTATGGTTGCAAGTGTTATCATTTGAGCTATCAATGAGTACGATTATATAGCATAGTCTATCCTCGATAGTTTGGTGGTATTCATTTGTTAATCGATAGAGGACTTCATTTATGGATATGGACATCGTGGCTCCATTTATGAAATGAGAGTAGAATATCATTATATGGATGTTTTGAGGTATTGGGTATTAAATCATAACGTTAAGTTTTCAATAGTGTCTATTGAAACATGGCTTCTGAACAAGTCAAAATATCCAAGTTCAAAATGTGGTCATATGAGTAAATATGGTAACTTGGAGAGCTATAGGCGGTCTATGAGCTCTTGGCGATTACTGATATTCTTCACGAGGATACACTTTCTCCAATAAGGTTGTCTAGGGTTTGAATGAGTAACATCAACTTATTCTATCTTTATTTAAGAGTTCAATTTTAGTTCTTTAATTGAATGAGCTAAAATTAAATAGATCGGACCTAAGTGAATCATTTGTTGATTGTGATTGGGTTGTATCGATTGGAGCTTAAATTTACATAGCCCGCCAAGATCTCTAATCCACACGAACTTGCATGGATCACTTGATATATTCTACCGGACCATTTTAGGGGTCCATCTAGAATTGTATTGAGACATGTGGACTTGTTTCTTTTTGTAAGAATAGGTCTAGTTCACATGTGGACTTTTTATAAAGGTCAAATGGATTTAATAAAATAAGAAAATAATATAATGGGCCATATACATTGGTATGGGCGACAAGGCTATTTAGAATAGCTTAATTATAATATATTATTTTATTGATTAATTAAATGGAAATTAATTTGTTGACTAATTAATTATTTAATTAAAAGTCAAAATCTTTTTCCTAGTAGGAGATGGTCTCCTAAAATTATACTATTGTTGGTAGTATAATTAATGTTAAAGACTATATTTGATAAGTAGATAAATAAAATGTATTATTTATCTAATCCAATTAGAAAGTCTTTAATATGGTTACAAATACACTATTGATTTAGATTATGAGTCTTGGTGAATGATAGAATTTATTTTTGAAAAGGATTCTTAACCACCAAGTAATTCTACCTAAGAAAAGGATTTTTAACAACCAAGTAAATCCTTCTTAGGAAAAGAATTAAGTCTCCTAATATATATCCTATGAATTTCGGCCAGCCCATGTGTATATAGGAGAGGATAGAGTTCATTTTAGATAAGGATTCTTAACTACCAAATAAATCCACCTGTGGAAAGGATTCCTGCCAACCAAGTAAATCCTTCTTAGAGGAGGATTTATAATCCTTTATATATATCTCTTGTTATTTTCGGTTAGCCCTAAGCAATTCTATGAGTGAATTTCGGCCAGCTCTAGCATAATTTCAAGAGAAGATTTTGGCTAGCCTAGGTAATTCTTTGTGGAGAGAATTCGGCCAGCATAGGAATTTTGAGGGAGAAAATCTGATTTTTCTCTAGACAAAATTCGATCAACTCTAAGAAATAGTGTGTAATTCGGGAAAGAAGAAATAGGAAGAAAGAACGTTTGGTTTTCGATAGTACACTAGTAGCCTTTACATCCAAATGTTTTGTGTACAACATCGAATCATTGTTCACAAGAGTTTCAATCAAATTGATTGATAATTCACAGGTGACCTAACGTTCTTTGTTTTCTTCTTAGAGGATTATTGTAACTAACAAAGAGAAAGATTTTGTTTGTTTCCATCATCAGGTATACGATTTAAAGAAAGGGAGCTCACACTCCTAGGTGATTCACGTTCGTGATTGGTGTGGAAAATCTTGCGGAATTGATTCAGCGCTTGTTCAATCGTCACGAGAAAAAGGTACGGCACTTTTTATATACATCAATTAATCTAGGGTTAAGGTTCTCGTTACATAAAAGGGAAAAAAATTATTTATACGTAAACCCTAATTTTCGTTTTTCTCACGCTTCCGTTGCGTTTTGAACCGTTTTTTCCCTACAATTGGTATCAGAGCCTGGTTGTACCCTTGATTAATTGATGTATGTGTTCATGAATCTTTTTATTTTTACTGTATATATGCATGTTTTATAAAGAGATGACACTCTAGGTATTCACATATATATTTAAATTGGAATGTATGGATATATATATATATATATATTTTATATGTGGTTTGTTTTTGCTTAATTTTGGTCCTAGAATTTCAATGTATTTTGTTTTGGAGTTGTAATAAGAAGGGTGGTCTATTATCGCCACAATTTCCATCTTGGTAGTTGTTAAGTTTTTTTTTTTATTTTGTTGTTGTAATAATAAAAAAAAACTGCAGTATCTTATTATTTAAATTTTTCTGTAATACATTCAAGTATCGAAGATTCAAAGGTTTGAACAATTAGGAGCATCGATGATGAGAATCAAGAAGCATCACCAAAGGAACCATTGCATATTCCAATTGGGCCAATTAAAAGGAAGCAACAGGATCAAAGAAGTATTAAATGATGGGCTGATTCCGAGTTGCTAAAGTCCAAATTCTGCCCACATGAAGACCAAATCCTAGCTGAACTTTGTGGAACTCTATAGAGAGCATCTGAAGTCTGATCGTCTATTATAATACGTTTTCAAAAATCCCAAGACAAGCTCTACTGATGCTATGAAGACCTTGTCCTCCAAAACAGATCACAACAAGTCCAAATTTGGCTATCTATCTTATTGCGCGAAGACTTAAGTTGAGGAGTCAGAATTTCAACATATTTCCTATATTTTGGGCGACGTATGGTTTGAGGAGAATTCAATTTCAGCATATTGCCTATTTCAGCATATTCCTCATTTTATTTATTTCCTAAAATAAAAAGTTGATTTGTTTTCCAAATAAAGGGCTGATTTGTTTCCCAAATTCAGCTTTCCAAATAAGGAACAAATCAACTAGTTGCTAGTTTAGTATTTATTTATTTTCTAAATTTGTTTGTATTTATTTTCCTAATTATAAGGCATTAATTGCCTAATATTTATTCCCTTTTAGGTCTTAGATATTTTTAGTATAAAAGGGACCAATTGATGTAATTTTAGAAGGAGATTTTATGAATTGAAATAAAAGTGAGATAATTTTCTCTTTGATTCTTCATAGAACTTGTGAACTTATCAAGATTCTACCTTATGGCATTCAAACCTTGACTTATTACTCACCTTCTTTCTTTTTCTTGAGTGTGGCGTCTACAACCTTCTTGATACCGTTGGTTCTTATCTCCTCATAGATAACGGGTCGCGGTCTTTTTTTTTCTTTATTTATATAAATCTGAAATTAGAAAACGATCATTGCTACCATTTATTGGTTCCGGGTCTCACTTATCTTGGTGAGGTTCATATCAATCGGAACAAGTTTGGGACCGTGTGAGCCATAACAACAAACGTGCATGCGAAGACCACATAGCCACGTTTGTTGTGGCATGGGCTAAGCATGGCAGCCCTATGGCAGCCATGGGCTGCGCATGACAACCCTTTATGGGTCTGTGGCATTCGTACGCCCATGGGTAATGGCCAAGGGTGCGCACGCCCATGGGAGGCAGCCGAGAGAGTCCGAACAATGAAGGTTGTGTGAAGACTTATTCGCCAGGAAAGGATTTTTTTGTATTCCAAGACATGTAATTTACTTGCTTTTCTAGGATGGACCAAAATTGAAGCTGTTTATATTTGTTGTAAATATTGCAATGTTTGTCATTGTTTGATAATATTTCATGTACAATAGGAGTGCCACTCATATATCTCTATTGCTATGAACATGCATTGAATGGTTTAAGTATCTAAATTGACATCTAGTTAACTTGGTAAATTATTCTTTGGAATTCGATCAAACGCCTTAAAAAATAGAATGGGAAAAGGTGTTTTGGAACACCTACGGCCTCCAAGTTTAGTTGAGCTTTTAGTTTCGTGAATATTCCCCAAGGGGTATTCATGAATGGAATTTAGCAAGATACTTCCCTATAAGGATAGACTAGACAATTAACCCAAACGATATCTACTCCCAAAGGAGGGATATTCATTAGGGATTATATTGAAGGTCGATAACTTGGTATTACACTCGATGTAATTTTATTAATATCCTCCCAAGAGTTCTTGTTAATAAAAATTACAAGGCTAAAATTGAAAATGTCGGTTGTTATGTTAACAATCCAACTAGTAAATGTTGCGAACTCCCAAAAGAGGCGTGACATTTATGGTGTTAGATCACCGTTGAATTTTTACAATTGAATTATTTCATTTAATTCAAGATAAATATTCAAAAGTGCTTTATCATGATTATTTACTTATGTAATTTTTGTTAATATAAAGAAATCATGACCCCATCCCTAATCAAATTCCTAAAAGATAATACTTTAACTGATGATAATTGTGCAACATGGAAAAAGGAAAATTGGGTTGTTGTTCTAAGTTGAAAAACCATAAGATCATTCTATATATTCCTAAACCACCAAACTAATAAATCTATTCAAGAGCAAAGAGATGAGTATCAATAGTGGAAGTCTTCAGATGAGATGGCTAAATATACGTTACATTATGGCAATCATCTCCGACGTGTTGCAACAACAGCATGAAGGAATATGAGACTGCTACCGATATAATTATGTCTCTAGAGGAGATGTTTGCTATGAAGTCTAGGACAACTAAGAGAAAGAGGCAGTAACTGCTTTTATGAATCTTAAGATGAAACCTGGACAGGGTGTGAAAGATCATATGAGGAAAGTCATATCACATCTAAACATTGCTTAACTGAATGGTGTTGAGATAGATGGTGAGACCAAAATTGACATGATTGTCAACTCACTGTCAGATTCCTTTAAACAATTCAAGTTGGACTACACCTTGAACAATAAGGAGTACACCTTGCAAGGCCTGAAGCAAGATGTTCAAAGCACCGAAAAGATTCTTGTGAAAGGCAAGGGTCAAGGGATTCATATGGTTGGAAAAGTTGCTACTGTTAAGACACGTCAGAAGGTTAAGAAACAACAGAAGAAAAAGCAAATAGGACCTACTAAGAAGGAGACAAAGAAAGTAACCGAGATCAAAGGAAAGTGTTTCCTTTATGGTGAAAAGGGTCAAAGGAATAGACTAAATAAGAATGAATTCAACTTGCATTTAGGCAACGGAGCATTGGTGTCTACTAGTGTAGTGGGAGATATTAGAGTCAACCTAGATTCTAGTAGTCATTTAGATTTAATAAACGTTTATTATGTACCTCAATTCAAGAGAAATTTAATTTCAGTTTCATGATTAAATAAATTTGGTTATTTGGTTACTTTTAATAAAGCTTTTATTATTAGTAAGAATGATACAATTATTTGCAAAGGTACAATGGAAAACAGTTTATTCTATTTGCATGGAAATATCTCTCACTGTTAGACACAGAATCAACGGAACCTAATAATAAAAGAGTAAAATTATCAAAAGATGAAACCTACCTATGGCATTTATGCCTAGGTCATATTAACCTTAATAGGATTAAAAGATTGGTAAGTGACGGACCTCTAAGTGACTTAAAGGTTGATGATCTACCAACTTATGAATCTTATTTGGAAGGTAAAATGACCAAAAGGTCATTTACTGATGAGAATTAAGAAGCATCACCAAAGGGACAATTGCATGTTCCAATTGGGCCAGTTAAAAGGAGGCAAGATGATCAAAGAAGCATTAAATGATGGGCTGACTCCGAGTTGCTATAGTCCAAATTCGGCCTACATGAAGACCAAATCCGGGCCGAACTTCATGGACCTCTGCAAAGAGCATTTGAAGTCAGATTTTCTATTATATTATGTTTTCAGAAAGCCCAAGACAATCTCTACAGATTCTATGAAGTCCCCATCCTCCAAAACAGATTACAACAAGTCCAAATTCGGTCATCGATCTTATTGCGCGAAGACTTGAGCTGAGCAGTCCGAATTTCAGAATATTTCCTTTTTTTTGGGCGACGTATGGTTGGAGAAAAATCCAATTTCAGTATAATTCCTACTTTAGCATATTCCCTATTTTATATATATTCCCCAAATAAAGAGTTGATTTGTTTCCCGAATTCAACTTTCCAAATAAGGAACAAATCAACTAGTTGCTAGTTTTTAGTCTTTAGTTGTTTCCTAAATTTGTTAGCATTTATTTTCCTAAATTGTAAGGCATTAATTGCCTAATATTTATTCCCTTTTAGGTCTTAGATATTTTTAGTATAAAAGGGACCAATTGATGTAATTTGAAAGATAGACTGGAATTGAAATAAATTTGAGAGAATTTTCTCTTTGGTTCTTCATAGAACTTGTGAACTTATCAAGATTCTACCTTGTGGCGTTCAAACCTTGACTTATCACTCACCTTCTTTCTTACTCTTGAGTGTGGCATCTACAACTTTCTTGATACCGTTGGTTTTTATCTTCATATAGATAACGGGTCGCGGTCTGATTTTGATCTTGTTTACAAACTTAAAATTAGAAAATGATCCTTCATTACCATGGTTCCTTGTCTCACTATTCTTGGTAAGGTTCATATCATTTACGACCAAAGGCACAAGAGCCATTGAATGTTTAGGATTGATACACACTGGTGTGTGTGGACCTATGAGCATTCAAGCTAGAGGTGGATATAAGTACTTCATCACTTTCACGGATGATCACTCAAGATTTGGCTATATGTATCTCATGAGACATAAACGGATGCTTTTGACATGTTCAAAGCATTTAAAGCTGAAGTAGAAAATCAGCTTGAGAAACGCATAAAAATCTTGAGATTTGATCGCGGTGGAGAATATCTATCTGGTGAGTTTTCAACAATATCTTACTAATAATGGGATAATTTCTACGTTTTCTGCACCAGGCACACCTCAACAAAATGGGGTGGTAGAAAGGAGAAATAGAACTTTTTTGGACATAGTTAGGTCTATGTTAAGTTATTCAACGCTCCGTAATTCTTTTTGGGGATATGCTTTACAAACCGCAATGTACATTCTAAACGATATACCATCTAAGTCGGTTCCTAAAACACCGTATGAATTGTTGACCGGACTAAAGCCTAATTTACAACACTTAAGGATATTTGGAGGTCCTGCGCACGTGTTAAAAGGAAAGACATAAAAGATAGAGTCTTGTTCAGAAACATGCATGTTTGTAGGGTATCCAAAAGGAACAAAATGATATCTTTTTATAGTCCTTCTGATCTTAAAGTATTTGTTTCGACAACTATAAAATTTTGGAAAAGGACTATATAAATAATTTTGTGCCTAAAAGTAGAATTGTCGTGAATGAGCTTTCAGGAGATACAATTCCACAAGAGGTTTCACAACCAAGCCCAATTGTAAGTTCTGTACCAACAGAAGATCAACAATCTACCATACCTCATCGTAGTGGGAGGGTTAGTATACAACTCAAGTGATACATCGGTCTAGGAGAATCTGTAGAGAATCTTCTGGACGATGATGATCCTTACACGTACAAGGAAGCAATGGAAGATGTTGATTGTCACTATTGGCAAAAGGCAATGCAATCCGAAATTAAATCTATGTTCAAAAACAAAGTCTGGTCTCTTGTAGACTTGCCTAAATGGATAAAACCCATCGGGTGCAAGTGGGTATACAAGAGGAAAAGAGGAATGGATGGAAAGGTGGAAACCTTTAAAGCTAGATTGGTAGCTAAAGGTTATACACATAAGGAAGGTATCGATTATAAAGAAACCTTCTCTCTTGTGGTCATGCTTAAATCCATTAGGATACTCTTATCCATTGCGACATCTCTAAACCTAGAGATTTGGCAAATGGACGTCAAGACAGCTTTCTTTAATGGAAGTCTTGATGAAAGCATCTACATGATGCAACCATAAGGATTCATTGAAAAGGGCCAAGAGGAAAGGGTATGCAAGTTGCAAAGACCCATATATGGATTGAAGCAAGCATCCAAATCCTAGAACATAAGGTTCAATCAAGCTGTGAAAAGTTTTTGATTTATTCAAAACCTTAATGAACTTTGTGTATACAAAAGGATTAAAGGCGACAAATTTTGCTTTTCCTAGTTCTTTACGTTAATGATATACTACTTATCGGAAACGATGTAGGTGTGTTGACATCAATAAAAGAATGGTTAGCAAGACAATTTGATATGAAGGACTTCGGAGAAGCAAGTTATATTCTTGGTATCCAAGTCGTAAAGGATAGAAAGAATAGAACGATTGCATTATGCCAAGCTTCATACATAGATAAAATCTTGTCTAGGTTTTGAATGCAAGATTCTAAGAAAGGTATGTTACCTTTCAGACAAGGAATCAAACTTTCTAAGTAACAAGTTCCAAAGAATAAACTTGAAGAGCAATTCATGAGTAGGGTTCCATATGCATCGGCAGTTGGAAGTCTCATGTATGCAAAGCTATGCACTAGACTAGATATTTGTTTTGTTGTGGGCATAGTTAGCAGGTTTCAATTGAAACCTGGTCCTGATCAATGAACGACAGTCAATCATATTTTCAAGTATCTTAGGACAACGAGAGATTATAATCTTGTATACTCTAGAGGGGATTTAATTCCCGTTTGCAATATAGATTCTGATTTTCAGTCAGATTCTGACTCCAGGAGATTAACATCAGGATCTATGTTACTATTGGAGTAGAGGCAGTCATATAGAGGAGTATCAAGCTATCTTGTATTGCTGATTCAACCATGGAAGCTGAGTATGTTACCGTATGCGAGGCTGCTAAAAAGGCATTCTGGCTCTGCCAATTCTTGATTGACTTGAAAGTGGTTCTTGATGCGATTAAGCAGATCACTATCTATTGTGACAGTAATGGAGCAGTGGCTAATTCGAGAGAACCAAGAAGTCATAAGAGAGGGAAACACATTGAAAGAAAGTATCACCTTCTAAGGAAAATTATGCATAGAGGTGACGTGACGATTACCAAGATCGCGTCAACAGAAAATCTAGTGGATCCCTTTACAAAGGCTCTACCACAAAAGAGTAAATATGGTAACTTGGAGAGCTATATCCGGTTTATGAGCTCTTGGTGATTATCGATATTCTTCATGAGGATACACTTTCTCCAATAAGGTTGCCTAGGGTATGAATGAGTCACATCAACTTATTCTATCTTTATTTAAGAGTTCAATTTTAGTTCTTTAGTGGAATGAACTATAATTAAATAGATCGGATCTAAGTGAATCATTTTTTGATTGTGATTGGGTTGTGTCTATTGGAGCTTAAATTTAGATAGCCCGCCAAAATCCCCAATCCACAAGAACTTGCATGGATCACTTGATATATTCTACCGGACCAATTTGTCCATCTAGAATTGTATTGAGGCATGTGGACTTGTTTCTTTTTGTAAGAATAGGTCTAGTTCACATGTGGATTTTTTATAAAAGTCAAATGGATTTAATAAAATAAGAAAATAATATAATGGGCCATATACATTGGTATCGGTGGCAAGGCTATTTAGAATAGCTTAGTTATATTTTATTATTTTATTATTTAATTAAATAAAAATTAATTAATTTGTTAATTAATTAATTATTTAATTAAAAGTCAAAATCTTTTCTTAGTAGAAGATGGTCTCTTAAACTTATACTATTGTTGGTATTATAATTAATGTTAAAGACTATATTTGATTAGTAGATAAATAAAAGAATTTATTTATCTAATCAAATTAGGAAGTCTTTAATATGGTTACAAATACAATATTGAGTTGAATTAGGAGTCTTGGTGATGGATAGAATTCCTTTTTTAAAAGGATTCTTAACCACCAAGTAATTTTACCTAAGGAAATGATTCTTAACAACCAAGTAAATTCTTCATAGGAAAAGAATTAAGTCTCCTAATATATCCTATGAATTTTGACCAGCCCATGTGTATATAGGAGAGGGTAGAATTCCTTTTAGATAAGGATTCTTAAGAACAAAATAAATCCACCTAAGGAAAGGATTCTTGCCAACCAAGTAAATCCTTCTTAGGAGAGGATTTATAATCCTATATTTTTGGCCAGCCCTAAGCAATTCTAAGAGTGAATTTCAGCCAGCCCTAGCATAATTTCAAGAGAAGATTTCGGCTACCCTAGGTAATTCTTTGTGGAGAGAATTCGGCCATCATAGGAATTTTGAGGGAGAAAATTTTGATTTTGCTCTAGACAAAATTCGACCAACTCTAAGAAATAGTGTGTGATTCAGGAAAGAAGAAACAGGAAGAAAGAACGTTTGGTTTTCGATAGTACACTAGTAGCCTTTACATTAAAAGGTTTTGTGTACAACAACGAATCAAGGTTCACACGAGTTTCAATCAAATTGATTGATAATTCACAAGTGACCTATCGTTCTTTGTTTTCTTCTTGGAGGATTATTGTAACTAACAAAGAGAAAGATTTTGTTTGTTTCCATCCTCAGGTATACAATTTAAAGTAAGGGAGCCCACACCCCTAGGTGATTCACGTTCGTGATTGGATTGGAAGAACTTGCGGAATTGATTCGGCTCTTGTTCAATCATCAAGAGAAAAAGGTACGGCACTTTTTATATACATCAATTAGTCTAGGGTTAAGGTTCTCGTTGCATAAAAGGGATTTTTTTTTTATATGCAATTCCTAATTTTCATTTTTCTCACGCTTCCGTTGCATTTTGAACCGTTTTTTCCCTACACAAGTGTGCTGGCGAGTTATCCTGAGATACCATCCAGGTGAGGTGGTGCATAACCTACTAGCGAGGTACCCTGGGGTATCATTCTGGTGATGGAATTCGATTCGCTTCTCTGATTGTAGGGAAAATTGCACAACGATAGCGTGAAAATTAGGGTTTAGTATACTGAAAAAAAATTCTCTTTAAAAGAAAGAACCTTAACCCTAGATTAATTGATGTATATTAAAAGTGTCGTACCTTTTTTTTGTGACGATTGAACTAACATCGAATTGAATCCGTAAGATCTTCCAATCCAATCACGAACATGAATCACCTAGGAGTGTGGGCTCCATTTCTTTAAATTGTATACTTGAGTATGGAAACAAACATAATCTTCTTCTTTGTTAGTCACAATAATCCTCCAAGAGAAAAACCAAGAACGTCTGATCACTTCTGAATTATCAATCAATTTGATTGAAGCTCACAGTGTACTATCGAAAACAAAAACGTTTCCCCTTTTCTCTATGCTTGGTCAAATTCTTCACACATTGAGTTGGACAAAGTTTTTTTTATAACAATAAAAAAACAAATAAAAAACAACTTGTCACACAAAAAATATGCCTTGGTCGAATTTAATAGATAGTATGTATAGGAGACGAAATCCTCCCCTAAAATGAATTTACTTGGTGGGTAAAAATCCTTTCATTAGGTGGATTTACTAGGTGACCAAAAATCTTTTTCAAAAAATAATTCTTTTCTACACCAAGACTTCAAATCCAACTCATTAGTGTATTTGTGACCATATTAAAGACTTCCTAATTTGACTAGATAAATAATTCCTTTTATCTATCTACTTATCAAATATAGTCTTTAGTATTAATTATACTACCAACAATAGTATAATATTAGGAGACCTTCTACTCTTAGGAAAAAGATTTAGACATTTAATTAAATAATTAATTAATTACCAAATTAATCTATTTACATTTAATTAAATAATAAAATAAAAACCAATATAATAAGCTATTGTATCTAGCCTTGTCGCCCCAGACCACACATGGGCATATATATTATTTTTCTTATTTCATTAAATCCATTGGACCTGAATAAAAAGTTCACATGTGAACTAGACCCATTCTTACTAAAAGAAACAAGTCCACATGCCTTAATACAATTTTAGATGGACCTATATATTGGTTTGGTAGAATATATCAAGTGATCCATACAAGTTTGTGTGGATTGGGTATCTTGGCGGGCTATCAAAATTTAAGCTCCAATAGACATAACCTAATCACAATCAACAAATGATTCACTTAGGTCAGATCTATTAATTTTAGTTCATTCCACTAAATAACTAAAATTGAATTCTTAAATAAAGATAGGATAAGTTAATATTGCTCATTCGTACCCTAGACAACTTTATTGGAGATAGTGTACCCTCGTGAAGGATACTTGTAATCGCCAAGAGCTCATAGACCGTCTATAGCTCTCCAAGTTACCATATTTACTCATGTGACCAAATTTTGAAATTTGATATTTTGACTTGACCAGTAGCCATGTTTCAATAGACACTATTGAAAACTGAACATTAAGATTTAATATCCAATACCTCAAAATACTCATATGATGGTATTCTAAAACTTTGACAAGATAAAGGCGTCCAACCGTTATCTTAGGTTGTGAATATTATTTAAGACTAACTAAAGAACTGTGTCTATCTCATACATATCTAGTTATATGAACAATTCATCATTTCTCATAATCTTTTAACCTTATGATTATTTACTTTTGACAACTATAATAATTAAACTATAAATGCTATAAGATTTGTTAAACTAGAAATCACTTTATTAATATGAAAAGATTGTCAAATACATTATTATACTCTTGCTATCGAGCATAGTCCTAACAATCTTCCACTTCCTCTATAGCAAATGTGTTATATCTCTCATCCCCATGTTTTCTGGATACCCATCAAAACTCTTTTATGGAAGAGCCTTTGTAAAGGGATCCGCTAGATTATCTGTGACGTGATATTGGTAATCGTCACATCATCCCTATGCATAATTCCCTTCAAAAGGTGATACTTTCTTTTAATGTGTTTCCCTCTTTTATGACTTCTTAGTTCTCTCGAATTAGCCACTACTCCACTATTGTCACAACAGATAGTAATCTGCTTATTCGCATCAGGAACCAGTTTCAAGTCAATCAAGAATTGTCAGAGCTAGATAGCCTCTTTAGTAGCCTCACATACGGCAACATACTTGGCTTCCATGGTGGAATCAACAATACAAGATTGCTTGATACTCCTCATATGACTATCCCTCCTCTAGTAGTAAACACAGATCCTGATGTTGATCTCCTGGAGTCAGAATCTAACTGAAAAGCAAAATCTGTATACAAGCATATAATCTATTATTCTCCTGAGATACTTGAAAATATGATTGACTGTCATCCAGTGATCAGGACTAGGTTTCGATTGAAACCTGCTAACTATGCCCAAAGACAAACAAATATCTTGTTTAGTGCAGAGCATTGCATACATGAGACTTTTAACTGCTGAAGCATATGTAACCCTACTCATGAATTGCTCTTCATGCTCATTCTTAGAAAAGTTAGTTTCCATGTCTGAAAGGTAACATAACTTTCTTTGAATCTTGCATGGAAAACCTAGACAAGATTTTATCTGTGTAAAAGCCAGGGATAATGCAATCGTTCTAATTTTTCTATCCCTTATGACTTGGATACCAAGAATATAACTTGTTTCTCCTAAGTCCTTCATATCAATTTGTTTTGTTAACCATACTTTTACTAATATCAATACACTTACATCGTTTCCGATGAGTAGTATATCATCAACATAAAGAACTTTTCAACTTGTCACCTTTAATCCTTTTGTATACAGAGGGTTGTAAATTCCCTTAACCAATTATAGTGTAAAATATACCTAGAGGGGGTGAATAGGTATATGCTCAAATTTTAATCTTTTTTAAAAACATAAGCAATCTTATACAACACTTAGCATAATATCCAAAATGATATATGGAAAAATGACACAAATCAACTAAGTGAAGAAATTAAAGATTCTAAAAATCAACACAAGATATTTATGTGGTAAAATCTCCTAAGAGGAAACATCCACGGGTTGATACCACAACCACCGGCAAAAGCAAATCCACCATTTCAAATAAGAGTTACGCACTCAAGCAATCAACACATGCTCTCCAAGCTATCACTCATACTCTACCCTTGAACCTAGTGATCTACTAAGCCGACTTCCTATCCAAGACCTCCTGTCTCTAGGAAGATTCCTTGCTCACCTTTCCGGATCCTCCCGAACCTAGGCAAGACTTCTTGCTCAACACCTCTTGTCGAGACTTCCACTTGCTTAGCTATCCAAGTCCTCCCGACTCTAGCTAAGACTTCCAATTGCTCAAATCAAAGAATCACTCTAAGATATGAGACTTCCTACCTCTTCACAAGGCTTCTAAGTGATCATGAATGCAAAACGCAAACAAGCACTCAACATAGAAAATGATGATCAACAAATTCTATGGACATGCAACTAGATAGCCAGATTATGCTTTCAAGGAAAAATCACAAATGTATCTAGGCAACCTAAGCATGTTATTAACTAAGAACCAAATCAATGAAATGAATATACCAATTGATGTAGACCTAGTTCTTAGAAAATGAAATTAAATCTAGAAATAGTCAATCAAGCATAAGAACAAAAGATTTCTAGAAACAATTTCATGTTTATCAAGTTTAGCACAAATCAATCAACTTATCACAAATCTAGCTAAACTTGAAAATCAAAACAAAAAACCACAAAATGATATCAAAATCATCTTAGTCATGCTTGTTAATCAAAAGGAATCAATCAATAAGAAGATCCAAGAGGAAAACTAAGAAGAAGATGATTTTTACCAACAAGGATGAAATCTCGAACTGAAAATCTGAACACTGTGAATAATCAAGACATCCTTTGGTTCTAAAAAAACTTGGGGTTTTTAGATCTCTTCAAGACACTCGATTTCGGTTTTTGAATCAAGTGATTCGAAATTAAAATGAAGAAGTTATCACAAAAACAAAAATCAAAATGTTGAGAGAAAAATTCTGCACTTGTTCTTCAAATTCGTTTTTCTCAACTTGTAATGAATAAGAGGAAATGAGAGGTTTTAAAGAGAGAAAAACCAAAAGACCAAAAATCCCTCATGCCTTAGTGCCTCCCCGAGATGGTGTGTGGGCATCTCAGGGCAGCAATGATATGAACCTCACCAAGAGCAGTGAGACCCGAAACCAATATATGGTAACAAGGATCGTTTTCTAATTTCAAGTTTGTAAACAAGAACAAAATCGGACGCGACCCGTTATCTATATAGAGATAAGAACCAACGGTATCAAGAAGGTTGTAGACGCCACACTCAAGAAAAAGAAAGAAGGTGAGTGATAATTCAAGGTTTGAACGCCACAAGGTAGAACCTTGATAAGTTCATAGTTCTATGAAGAACCAAAGAGAAAAATTCTCTCAATTTTATTTCAATTCAAAATCTATCTTTCAAATTATATCAATTGGTCCCTTTTATACTAAAGATATCTAAGACCTAAAAGGGAATAAATATTAGGCAATTAATGCCTTACAATTTAGGAAAATAAATGCTAATAAATTTAGGAAACAACTAAAGACAAAAAACTAGCAACTAGTTGATTTGTTCCTTATTTGGAAAGTTGAAATCGGGAAACAAATCAACAATTTATTTGGGGAATATATATAAAATAGGAAATATGCTAAAGTAAGAAATATACTGAAATTGGATTCTCCTCCAACCATACGTCGCCCAAAAAATAGGAAATATTCTGAAATTCGGACTGCTCAGCTCAAGTCTTCGCGCAATAAGATAGTTGACCGAATTTGGACTCATTATAATCTGTTTCGGAGGATGGGATCTTCATAGAATCTGTAGAGATTGTCTTGGGCTTTCTGAAAAAATATTATAATAGAAAATCCAACTTCAGATTCTCTCTATAGAGGTCCATGAAGTTCGGCCCAGATTTGGTCTTCATGTCGGCCGAATTTGGACTTTAGCAACTCGGAATCAGCCCATCATTTAATGCTTCTTTGATCCTCTTGCCTCCTTTTGATTGGCCCAATTGGAACATGCAATGGTTCCTTTGGTGATGCTTCTTAATTCTCATCATTCCCCCTCTCTTCAAAAGGATTCGTCCTCGAATCTTCACCATAATGTTGTTGATAGCCTGCGACACTTCATCAAAGCCTTGCAAATGAGAAACAATAACACTAGGCAAGCAAGGGTTAATTCCATTAGTACTAAAACATGTCTCCTTGTACAAAAGTACAATCATTGGCTGATTTGAAAATATAGCCCTTTTGACCTCATCTCTCTTGTATAAAAACTTACTTGTTTTCTCTTTTTTTTTTCTCAACAACCTCTTTTTCTTTTTCATCTTTTTTTCTTTTTTTTTGCTATTTCGGACTCTTTTTATTTTCTCTCTCTTTCTTTTGAACTCTCACTCTCACTCTCTTTTTTGACATCTCTCTCTTTTTTTAACCTCACTTGATCTTCATACACTTGTTTTGGGGTTAAAGGAACAAGAGTGATTGGCTTTTTATTGAGTACAAAGGAGTATCTATTGGTATACCCATCATGCGTCACATGCCTATCAAACTGCCACGATCTCCCCAAAAGGATATGGCCCGCATTCATTGGTACCAAGTCACAAAATACTTCATTGGTACCAAGTCACAAAAGACTTCATCTTCGTATTTTCCAATAAAAAAGACACCAACACCTGTTTAGTCACCTTGATTTCCCCACTATCATATTGTAGCTTATAAGGTTTTGGGTGTTTCAATGTGGCCAAATTCAATTTCTCCACAAAACTAGTGCTATCCATATTAGTACAACTCCCCCCATCAATGATCATGCTACATACCTTATCATTAACATGACAACGGGTGTGAAAAATATTGTCACCTTGTACATCATCATCTTCTTTGGCTTGAGCACTAAGAGTTCTTCTTGCCACCCAAAGCTCTCCATACCTATCTCCTCTATTCCCATTCCTAACTTCTTTACCTCCCATTCCAAGTTGAAATCTGTCTGCACGCACATTAGACATGCGATCATCCTCCTCTAGGTCAATCCCATAATCATCTTCATAGTCATTCCTAGGTGGGTTTCTTTCTCTTCGTTCCACCTTAGGAACCCTAATTGGTTGCACCCTTTGTGAACTAGACTCCACCATATCCATCCTATCATGCACCTCACCAATCTTAATCTCCATTTGGTCCATGTTTTTTTGTATGGCTTTATACAAAAACTTGAGATCTATCATTTCTGGTGCATTATCAGATAAGTCTCTACTTTTATCACGTGACATATTTGAAACCTACAAAAAAAAAAAAATAGTAAGCCTCACAACACTCCCTCACATGTTTACTCTCAAAGATTAGGGCACTCACTCGTGTTTTACTCAATTCTTTTGGCTTTTACCCTCTGATGAGCTCACACTCTCTTGCCTTTTTCCACTCTTTGTTCACTCTTTCAGTTCCCTTTTTTTTTTTACTTAGACGAACACTCACAAGAAGTTTAAGAAATAAGATGTAACAAAAGAAATTAAAAAAAAAACCAAAATAATAATAATATTACAGGACAAGAATAACAAAGACGAGATTCTACTGCTAACTTTTTTTTTTTAATATCAACACACAGAATAAGAAAAAAAGGAATAGAAAAAAAATTGAAATAAGTTCAACTACACAACCTAAAAAAATGTATATTTTTTTTTCAGGATCTTTTTTATTGGATCTTTTTTTTTATAACGAATCTGATAAAACTTTTTTTTTTTGTAACGGATCTGATAAAACTTTTTTTTTTTGTAAGGGATCTTTTTTTTTTTTAGATCAAACAGAAAAAAAAATAGACGAAGAAGAACAATGATAGATTAAACCTGATTTAGAAGCCTAAGCTCTGATACCAACTGATATGAACCTCACCAAGAGCAGTGAGACCCGAAACCAATATATGGTAGCAAGGATCATTTTCTAATTTCAAGTTTGTAAACAAGAACAAAATCGGACCGTGACCCGTTATCTATATAGAGATAAGAACCAACGGTATCAAGAAGGTTGTAGACACCACACTCAAGAAAAAGAAAGAAGGTGAGTGATAAGTCAAGGTTTGAACGCCACAAGGTAGAACCTTGATAAGTTCATAGTTCTATGAAGAACCAAAGAGAAAAATTCTCTCAATTTTATTTCAATTCAAAATCTATCTTTCAAATTATATCAATTGGTCCCTTTTATACTTAAGATATCTAAGACCTAAAAGGGAATAAATATTAGGCAATTAATGCCTTACAATTTAGGAAAATAAATGCTAACAAATTTAGGAAACAACTAAAGATAAAAAACTAGCAACTAGTTGATTTGTTCCTTATTTGGAAAGTTGAAATCGGGAAACAAATCAACAATTTATTTGGGGAATATATATAAAATAGGAAATATGCTAAAGTAAGAAATATACTGAAATTGGATTCTCCTCCAACCATACGTCACCCAAAAAATAGGAAATATTCTGAAATTCGGACTGCTCAGCTCAAGTCTTCGTGCAATAAGATAGATGACCGAATTTGGACTTGTTGTAATCTGTTTCGAAGGACGAGGTCTTCATAGAATCTGTAGAGATTGTCTTGGGCTTTCTGAAAAAATATATAATAGAAAATCTGACTTCAGATGCTCTCTGTAGAGGTCCATGAAGTTCAGCCCGGATTAGGTCTTCATGTGGGCCGAATTTGGACTTTAGTAACTCGGAATCAGCCCATCATTTAATGCTTCTTTGATCCTCTTGCCTCCTTTTAATTGGCCCAATTGGAACATGCAATGGTTCCTTTGGTGATGCTTCTTATTTATCATCAAGCAAGGCTTTGGGGCCGAGATGGCCAAGCGCCATCTCGGGATGGTGCCTAGTGATGGCTTGTGCCATCACACCTCTTTCCTTGCGCTCCTCTCTCATTCTTTGACCGTTCTTTGGCCTACGAACTCCGAATTCAAATCCGTCTGAAGATTTCAAACCGGGACACTCTCACGGATATGGAAATGTAATATACTTAACCTAGAAAATAAGAATTCGACTCAATATATGAAGATGAAGACAATGTATGCAACATGAGTTGAAAGTGTAGTATATTTTAACTTAGAACTCGAAATCAATAGTATGAGTAACCGAAATGACCGGAACTCAATCATGAACAATATAAAGTTAAAATCAAGATAAGATCCATGTTTCACACAAGAATACAAACTACATAGAGATAGTCTCCGATCATGCATTTTCCAAAACATGTTACTTTCATACCAATGCATGAGCATTCAACTTCAAGTGTGTGAATGTGTTTTACCAAATAATACGCTACGATGCAGGGACACAAATGTATGAATTGTGTGTGTGCACCTACGCCTTGCAAGAGGAAGAAGAATCTTGATACCTTAGCATCCAAGTAAGCACATATCCTCTTGAAGACGAACTTTGCATGCAAAGTCTCTTTCCATCTTTGAAGCCCGATCTAATCACGAACATCATAAGCAACTAAGCAATACAAACAAAGAGCGTTTTGTTATGGAATCAAGCCAACACAAATCTAAAACCTAACAATCTCCCCCTTTGGCTATTCCATGACAAAACCCAAACCTCACCATACAATGATCACTCATAGTTGATTGCATTCTCACATCCTCACATTACAATGAGAACCCTAAACTAACATATCTTCAAGTCTTCACGAGTCTTCAAGATTCTCCTATTTAATCATCAAGGCACTTGTGAGACAAGCACAACCAAACAAACAAGAGATCTTCTACAAAGAAGATTGGTGAGATATATCCACAAAAATCAAACAATAAATCATTTATCTCATATAAAAGTTCACTTTAAAGCACTCCCTTTAGCTCTTTAACCTCAAAATACAAGAATTCTTTACTCCCCCTTAAGAAAAGAAATATCCCCCTTAATACAAGAATGTCAATAATCCATAAAGAGGTAAATTTCTTCAACACATGGTGAGGTATACATTTCTCCCCCTTTTTGACAAGGAATAGTCAAAGAGACTAACAAGGGTTTAATAAGGGAGCAAAACAAATATATGAGATAAGTAACATGCATTTTCATTGTTCAAGTATGTCATGTTTTTATCTAAATAATGGCATGTGAACTTATCATAAAAGAGAACAAAGTCTAGCATACTATGCTCCCCCTTGATAAGTGCTCTATCTAAGATTAAGATAGGATATTGTTCACAATGATGTCCACACAATCACAGAATCATGCAATTTTAAAGAAATTCAACAAAATAAGCTCCACAAACTATGAGAGATACACCAATATTTTCAATCTCTCTCATAATTCTTCTAAAATTGCTAGCAAATCAAATTCACTTGTAAGCAAAATAATTGTGTATGTGTGGATTTGCTTCAAACATATATAAAGGAGTAATTGGATCATCAACTTGCAAACCATATCAACATCTATTCATCCTCAGCTTTTCCATAAAGGGTCAAACCGAATATCATCAGGAAATTTTTGCTTTTAAGAGAATAGATTTCAACATATGAGTGTGTGTGTGCATGTTGCTCGTAATACCATTTCTGTTTTTCAACCCGAGTAATCACAATTTTCAACTATACTGCTTTAAGCCTTCCTCCATTTCTTTTTAGGCTTTGAATCAAAATTTTTTTTGATTCTTTGCAACACTTCTTTGATTTTTTTAAACATAAAAATATACACTTCATGATGGTTTTCACTCATCACAATGGTGTAGCCTTTTCCTACATTTGGTGGCTTCACAACCAAACTGTGTAGCCCTTTTCATGAAGGTGCTTGTTGAGTTCTATTGAGTTACTGAAGCAAAATGGATACTAACCATAGGTCATCTTAAATGTACTAGTCAAAAAACTTCAAGGTACATCCATAACTCACATATCTTCAAACTCAACTTACTGAAACTAAACATATGAGAGAAGCAAAGTGTGCACTTTTGAAAACCAAATTTTTTAAGGCTTTAAAGCACATGATCTAAAAGCAATACAAAGAGACTTACTTAAGATCTTTACTTCTCAATAGAGTATCTTTCATTGAATATGAAGCTCATATTTTTCCAAAAGTATGCCACTCATCAATCAAACAAGCATTTCACTCATATATAAGATCATTGTTAACAAATCACTAAATGATCTTTAGAGAGCAAATGTCATCAAGAACCATATGAAAGCTATACTAGTTCTCTAATATGACATGCTACATGATGTAATGCACATATAGAGTTGAAAAGATGAATCAAGAAAGCAAGCTTTAGAGTAGAGATAAACATTAGCGAGCTTTTTCATCAACGTAAAGTCTTCGCCCTTTTTATGAACTCTCTTGGCTTGTTTGTCCTCATGACAACAAGTTGTTGGTGTGTCTTCCCAAGAGAATAAAGACTAAACATCTCAACTAAAACAAACATATAAAATGACTTTCTCCAAAAGTCTTATCAAATTACACCAAATAGATTTCAGAAATGGACTCCTATAAAGTCAACCAACAAATTTTTACCATCATAGTAAAAGTATGAGAATAATAAGTCCATGTATTGACTAGAGACACCAAGTTTGAATAGTAAATCGAGCATATTACAAATGACTTAGTCAAGCATCAAACTTAGAACTCTTATCAAACATGAACAAAAAAAATATTCTCATATGTGCTACTCAATCAAGTATGAGGGCACTCACCTTTGACCATATTGGTCTTAGGTGAACCAACAAAAATAACATCATGATCATTACTCATGGCAATATGAAATCTAGAAGATAAATCATCAATTATCTTCTTCATGAAAATATCACTCAATTTAAACTCAATGTTATTGCCACGCACAAATATTTCATCAATACAAGATATATGACCATCATGTTTTTTACATTCTCATCCATACAAATATTCTTGACATTCTTCTTCATATGTTTACCATTATTATGCACAACATTCAATGTTTTATCACTATCAACATGTTTAGAAGAATGATTAGGAACCTTTTTCACATCATGCTTCTTCATCCAAACTTTCCTAGTAAGTTTCTTCATATGATCATGATCAATATGCATATTTTTCAAAGTATCAAAAATATTATCATGTTTAGAATCTTTCAAAGAAGATTTGTTCAGCTCACTAGCATGCATATTATTTCCTAGTTTGAATTGCCTAATATATTCATAACATCTAAGTCTAATGTGACAAATTACATTGCAATAATGACAAACCAGAATAAATTTAGAAAAATTACCTTTTGAGTGTGCATGCTTTGGTTGAGAAGTTGGTTGAGAAATTCCATAGCTATTCTTGTCTTTGGCTTTGGAAGAAATAGTAGTTAAGCCTTTTCTAATCCAAATTTTCTTAACATCATGCTTCTCATTACTATTAAAATATGCTTTGATTTATTCTTTGGCTTTTCTGGGGTAAATAAATAGTATCATAGAAAGAATGAAGGAATGTACAAATACAAGGGGCATACCCTAGGAAGAAAGGGACACAAAGCCCAGAAACAACGTTCAAACAACAAACTCTCTAATAAGAGCTAAAACAAAGGCTTTACAAAGAGCAATGAGCACAACACAACCCCACACCACCTAGCGATAATTAAAGATGAGAGGCTAATGAGAGGCTAATTCTTCAACTTGAGATAAGAGAGCCGGCAAAGAATAGTATCTGTAATGATCTGGGCAACCTCTCCACTAGACTTTCGAGAGCTTTTAAAAATACGACAATTTCGCTCTCTCCAAATAAAATAGACGGCAGCCATAAGACAAAGTTTTTTTATCACGATGGAGGGGGAGCTCCCCTTCCAATGAATTGACACCCATTCAATAAGATCATTCTAGCTAAGATGAATCCCAGGACAACCACATTTATTCAAAAGTTGTGTCCATATGTCTTTGCTATAAAAACACTCAAAGAAAAGGTGAGCATGAGTCTCGGCTTGAGAGTTACAAAGGACACACGTAGTAACAACTTGAGGGTCGTAGCGCTGAACACGATCCAAGGTAGAAAGCCTACCTTTAATAGCCAACCAAAGGATAAAACCCATCCTCGGGATATTCTATAGGAACCACACAATTTTATACCAGGAAACCAAAGGATGAGGGGTTCTGAGAGACTCCATAGCAGACGCAGCTGAATAAATGCCATTAGAAGAAGGAAGCCACAAAATTCTATCATCCAAAGTAAAGTTTGGGTTGTATGAAGGCATACGACTCAGAATTTTAGCAAGGTCAGTGGACAAAGCAGCAGGCCATCTCCAATTATCATCAAGAACAATGGTATTAACCTTAGCATTGATAGAAAGTCCAGAATCATAAATAACACAGGAGCTCCATTTCGATCGAATAGGGCCATCCGGATGCCAATTATCAAACCATAAGGAAGTTTTCAAGCCATTATCAATGATGAGCTGAATTAAAGGACAGGCAAAAGGTCTAAGAAGAATAAGTTTTCTCATATTCCAAGAACATGTATGAGGAGCTTTCACCTCTTACAAATCTACTTTATTAGTCACATTTTCAAACAAGTCAAACAAAGCATTATCAACCTTTTCATGCATAGTAGTATGAGGCACAACATGTGTTTTCACAAGCAAATCATCAACAATATTTTTCTCAACATGCTTTTCCAAGGTCTTCCTACGTCTAGATCTAGATCCATACATGGATGATTGCCTAGAACCATTCATCAAAGACATATCATACAAATGATTCTCATATTTGCATTTACAAATGTATTCATAGCATCTAGGTCTTATATGTCCTACCATGTTACAAAAATGTCAAATAGGTACAAATTTGAGAGGGTTACCTTTAGCTTGAGCATTTGAAGTAGTATACCTTCTCACATTGTTACCTCTTGGATGTCCATTCCTTGATGCTTTGTCTTTTGCATGAGAAAATGATGATTTTTGTCTTTGACCTTGTTGAGATTTTACTTTGTTGCTCTTTGTTGATGTTGAGGCACCTCCGGTTACATCCATAGCTTCACCGTTAGAGAGAGTACCTACATTCACTTTACCACTTGCTTTGATAAAAGTAGAATTGTCAGACGAAGGTGTAACCTTTTCATTCACATAACCTAATCCTCTTTTGTCACTAGGATGCTTACCAATCTTGATGAGAGTTTCTACTTTACTAGCACTAGATGACATCTTACCTATCATCTTGTTAGCCTCATCATGCTAATCACTAAGCATCTTCTCTTGACACTCATGCTTACTAATTTTTACTCTAAGCACATTTTCATATCTTTGAGCACGATCAAGAGAATCATCTCTTTGCTTAACTTCTTGTTTCAAAATTCCTAGTCTTTCATTACTATCTTTTAAGTTATTCTCTAGACTAAGGATTTTGTCTTTAAGCTCTTTATTCTCTTTTTGCTTATTCTCTCCTTCCATTATAAACAACTTCATAGTAAAGTCTTCTTTCAAATCATCTAGCTCTTGAGCACTTTCTTCTATCTTTGAAAAATATTTTTCAATGGTTTCTTTATGCTCCTTAATGACTTCACTTTGCTTGCTTATCTTCTCCAAAGACATATTCTTCTCATTTTCAAGAGCTTTGACTATCACCACTAAATTGGCATTGACCAACTTCAACTTATTGTTCTCATCATTCTTCTTGACATTTTCACTAGTTAGTTGAAGGATCTTGTCATTTAAGCTTGTTTCATTATGATGTGAGGAGAATTCACTATCTTCATTACTTGAAGAGTATTCACTTTCCTCACTACTTGAGGATTCTTCACTACTATCCTTAAATCCTCCTTCATATATGGCCACATGACGAACGCCATTTCTAGAATATTCATGAATATTCGAGGACTCCTTTTCCTCTTCCATATCACTCATGGATCTAATGTAGGCTTTCATCATACTTTTCCAAAATGAGTAGTTACCACTATTTAAGAGTGGAAGCCTAGCACTAGAAGAACCTTCTGGTAACAAATCACCCATAGCATAAAAACAACAAACACTATAATATGGACCTATCTAATTACTTATAGACACCAACTCTGATACCAATTGTACGCAACATGAATGGAAAGTATAATAACTTTTGACTTAGAACTCGAAATCAATAGTATGAGTAACCGAAATGACCGGATCTCAATCATGAACAATCTAAAGCTAAAATCAAGTTCAAGATCCATGTTATACAAACATATAAACAAACAAACACATTTCACACAAGAATGCAAACTACATATAGATAGTCTCCGATCATGCATTTTCCAAAACATGTTACTTTCATACTAATGCTTGAGCATTCAACTTCAAGTGTGTGAATGTGTTATACCAAATAATGCGTTACGATGCAGGGACACAATTGTAGGAATTGTGTGTGTGTGCGCGCCTACGCATTGTAAGAGGAAGAAGAATCTTGATATCTTAGCATCCAAGTAAGCATTTATCCTCTTGAAGACGAACTTTGCATGCGAAGTCACTTTCCATTTTTGAAGCCCGATCTAATCACAAACCACATAACCAACTAAGCAATACTAACAAAGAGCGTTTTGTTATGGAATCAAGCCAACACAAATCTAAAACCTAACAAGGGTTCGTCAATTGTTTTGAATAAATCCAAAACTCTTCACGGCTTGATCGAACCTTATGTTCTAGGATCTAGGTGCTTGCTTCAATCTATATATGGATCTTTACAACTTGAACACCCTTTCCTCTTGACCTTTTTTAATGAATCCTTATGGTTGCATCAAATAGATGCTTTCGTCAAGACTTCCATAAAGGAAAGCTTTCTTGACGTCCATTTTCCAAATCTCTAGGTCTAAAGATGTCGCAATGGATAAGAGTATCCTAATGGATTTAAGCATGGCCACAGGAGAGAAGGTTTTTTCACAATCGATATCATCCTTCTTTGTATAACCTTTAGCTACCTATCTAGCTTTAAAGGTTTCCACATTTCCATCCATTCCTCTTTTCCTCTTATATACTGATGGAAAACATTAACTTAGCAACCATACACCCCAATAGCTAAAGAGTTATGATACATATGGAATGCAATTTAACACCCTCCAACTAACTGAAACAAACCAGATCGTTCAAGATTGAAGTAAGAGAAACTATTCTAATCACTTTATCAATAGAATGATGATAAAAGCTAATTAGAACAGCACTTTGATTTCCCCAAAACCCCACAAACTATGACGTTTGATAAGTTTAAAGGCAAAACAAAGATTTTGAGGTTGTTGAACGCCACAAGCTGAATAAGCTTGATAAGTTCCAAAGTTCATGCAAGAACTTAAATACAAAACACTCACAAAGTGCTCAAATAAGTTTATATTACTCAAATCTCTGCCCTGGCATAGAAAAAGCAGCCTTGTTTATATAGAACAAAGGATGAGGACAATACAACACAAATTTAACTTCCCATTAAATGTTTAACCTCCCACTAAATGACATTTAGACCATGAATAATGGCCATAAAGTATTCAGCCTTTGTAACTCCTTATTCCTAATCAAAGAACACATGAACTCATACTTAACAAAATAAAACCCAACACAAAAACCCAAACTATTCATAAAATAAGCCCACAAAACCCAACAAAATTAAAACCCAAACTAATAAGAAAATAAGCCGACAAAACCCAACATAATTAAACCCAAACTAATTACTAAATAGGCCCACAAAACCGAACATGGCCGAATGGCCTTTTATTCTTGAAGATAGGCTAGAATACTTCATTCTAACAATGCTGGACCCATGTCTTCGGGATTTGGACTTGTTTGAAACATTTTAACCATTTTATACTCTTCTTTCATCCTCAGAACCCTGACCAAATCTGGACTAGCTTGCTCTTTCCAAATGCTTTCCATTAAACAAGTTAAGGCATCTTTCATTCTTTTAGCTTTAGCTCTTATCATTGGTCCTCCATGAATGGTTAAAGGATCTAAATCTTTTCCAACCTTAGCCGAATTGTGATCAACTGGCTGGTCCTCATCATTCCCCCTTTCCTTGAAAGGATTCATCCTCGAATTAGCACCTTCATCACCTACATCAAACAAAGACAAATCAGAAAAATTGAAAGTTACACTAACATTGCCATACTCATTTGGTAGTTCCAGCTTGTATGCATTGTCATTGATTCTTTGAAGAATTCGAAATGGTTCATCCCCTCTTTGCATGAGTTTAGACTTTCGTTGGCTAGGAAATCTTTCCTTCCTTAAGTGTACCCAAACCCAATCACCAGGTTCAAATACTATTTGCTTTCGGCTCTTGTTGTGTTGCTTCTCATATTGTAGAGTTTTCTTTTCAATTTGTGTGCTTATCTTTTCATCCAAGGCTTTGACAAAATCAGCTTTTTGCTTACCATCCAAATTAGCTCTTTCCAAAGGTAAAGGTAGTAAATCCATCGGAGATAATGGATTGAACCCGTACACAACTTCAAATGGTAAATGGTTTGTTGTAGCATGCATACTTCGATTATAAGCAAACTCCACATGTGGCAAACATTCCTCCCAATTCTTCAAATTCCTTTGAATTATGGCCCTCAAAAGCATTGATTAAGTTCTGTTTACCACCTCCGTTTATCCATCTGTTTATGGATGACAAGTGGTAAAATACAGCAGCTTTGTACCCAACTTTCTCCAAAGCGTTTTCCAAAAGTGGCTAAGGAACTGCACATCTCTATCACTCACAATTGTCCTTGGAATTCTGTGTAACCTCACAATTTCTCTAAAGAACAACCCCGCAACAAATGTTACGTCATCTGTTTTGTGGAAAGGAATGAAATGCGCCATCTTGTTGAACCTGTCAACAATAACAAAAATAGAATCTCTCCCCCCTTTTGACCTAGGTAATCACAAGACAAAGTCCATTGATATATCAACCCAAGGCTCACTAGGTATAGGAAGAGGAGTATACAGCCCATGAGGCATTACTTTAGATTTAGCTCGTTTGCAAGTAATGCATCTGTCACATATTCTCTCAACATATTTTTTCATGTGTGGCAAAAAGAAATGATTACTTAACACACCCAAAGTCTTTTTAACTCTAAAATGCTCCATTAACCCGCCATTATGTGCCTCTCTCACAAGCAATTCTCTTATTGAACATCTAGGAACACACAACTTGTTTTCTTTGAAAAGAAAACCATCATGCCTAAAGAACTTGTCAAAACCCCTTGCTCACATGCCCTATAAACATTAGCAAAATCAAAGTCAGAATTGTATAAGTCTTTCATGTACTCAAAACCAAATAATTTTGCATCAAGTTAAGAAATTAGAGCATACCTTCTAGAAAGAGCATCAGCAACCACATTCTCCTTACCTTGTTTGTACTTGATGATGTATGGAAAGGATTCAATAAGCTCCACCCATTTTGCATGCCTACGGCTTAGCTTTCCTTGTCCTTTGAGATATTTCAAGGATTCATGATCGGTGTGTATAATGAATTCCTTGTACCAAAGATAGTGCTGCCATGTCTCTAACACTCTCACCAAGGCAAAAAACTCCTTATCATACGTCGGGTAGTTAAGACTTGCTCCACTTAGCTTTTCACTAAAGAATGCAATGGGTTTACCCTCTTGCATTAAGACTCCTCCAATACCTATTCCAGTTGCATCACACTTAATCTCAAAAAATTTAGCAAAGTTAGGCAAAGCAAGCAAAGGTGATAAACTAAGTTTGTGTTTAAGCAAGTTAAAAGCATCATCTTGTTCTTTACCCCATCTAAATCCCACATTCTTTATGATGCATTCAGTTAATGGTGTATCAATGGTAGAAAAATCCTTAATGAATCTCCTATAAAAGCTAGCAAGACCATGAAAACTCCTTACATTACTAACAAAAGTGGGTTTCGGCCACTCCCTAATTACTTTCACTTTTTCTTGATCAACATGTATTCCTTTATCATTAACAACATAACCAAGAAACGTAAGTTCATTAGTACAAAAAATGCATTTATTTAGATTAGCATATTACTTTTCTTTTCTAAGCACATCAAAAACAGCTTTAAATGTGTTACATGCTCGTCTAAATTTTTGCTATACACAAGTATATCATCAAAATAAACTACTACAAACTTTCCAATGTAAGCACGCAAAACATGGTTCATCAATCTCATAAAAGTACTAGGTGCGTTAGTCAGGCCAAAAGGCATTACTAACCATTCATATAGACCATGTTTAGTTTTGAAAGCGGTTTTCCATTCATCACCCTCATGCATTCTTATTTGATGATATCCAGATTTCAAATCAATCTTTGAAAACACACAAGAACCATGCAATTCATCCAACATATCATCTAACTTAGGGATAGGATGTCTATACTTTACCATGATTTTATTAATGGCTCGACAATCAACACACATTCTCTAAGAACCATCCTTTTTAGGTACCAACAAAACAAGAACCGCACATGGACTCATACTTTCACGTACATATCCCTTTTCCATAAGCTCACTTACTTGCTTTTTGATTTCCTTGGTCTCTTTGGGGTTGCATCTATATGCTGGCCTATTTGGTATGCTTGCACCCGGAATGAAATCAATTTGATGTTCAATTCCTCTAATTGGTGGCAAACCAATAGGAACATCTTCGGGAAAGAGATCCTCATTTTTCTGTAAAAAATCAACAATAACACTAGGCAAACTCTTGTTAGTTTCGTTAGAAACAATTAAAACATCCTTGTACAAAAGTACAAGTAAGTGCTGCCTCATGGTTAATGCTTTCTTCACATCACACATTTTTGCATAAACACTCATTTTTCTTTCACTCAAGCCTTCCTTGTTTTCTCTCCCCTTGTGTTTCCCATTGCACTCATTTTTGCCACTCAACTCACCATTTTTTTTCTCTCTTTCTTGCTCCCTTCCCAAAGTTTTAGCTAATAAAGATTCAAGCTCTTCATATTAATGTTTTATGGGCATTTGGTCTTCAAATATTGTCCTTGGAGGCAAAGGTCCAAGTCGGTATTTCTGTCCCACCATGATCAAAGAATAACGGTTCTTAAACCCATCATGCATTACCCTTCGATCATATTGCCATGGTCTCCCATATAACATGTGACCAGCATACATAGGTACCACATCACTCCAAACATCATCCTTATATCTACCAATTAAAAAAGAAATTAACACTTGTCGGTTTACCTTCACAATACCACTATCATTCAACCATTGTAATTTGTATGGTTTTGGATGTTTAATAGTAGGTAATTTCAGTTTCTCCATAAGCAAGGTACTTGCCACAATTGTACAACTTCCACTATCAACAATCACATTACACAACTTGTTAGCAATCAAACAATGAGTATGAAACAAATTTTAACGTTGCTCACCATGTTCATTATTTTTACTTTGCAAACTAAGTGTGCGTTGTACAACCAAATTTACTCCACTAGCATACTCTACATTCACTAGCATCTTCTAAATGTGGCATGTCATCTTTATCCTCTCTCTCTCTTTCTGATTCAACTGTCCCATCCCTCATGATCATTACCCATTTATTAGGACATTCATGTGCCACATGACCATGTTCAAGGCACTTAAAACACTTAATGCCTCTAGTTTGATTAAGATGATTCTCACCTCTACCCTTGCTGACTATTTCATTTTTGCTTTTAGTTTCATCAATTTTAGGCTTAATAATGGGTTTATCATCCTTTTTACTCCAAATTGGTTTCCAAGAAGAAGAAGAACATGAATAAGGTTTTGAATCATACCTGATGCCTTTTCTTTTGAGTTGCCTTTCAATCTTCATGGCCACACCCACCATGTCCTCAATCTCCACATAATGTTGCAACTCCACAAGATCAACAATGTTCTTGTTTAACCTACTCAAAAATCGAGCCATGGTTGCCTCACTGTCCTCTTCCACATTAGCCCTTATCATGGCTATCTCCATTTTGTTGTGATATTTTTCTACACTCATGGAACCTTGTATCAAAGTTTACAACCGTTGATGTAAATCCCAATAGTAATGGTTATGGACAAATCTCCTCCTCATGATTTGTTTCATCTCCAACCAAGTCTCTACAGATCTTTCACCATTTCTACCCTTGTCTTTACACAATTGATCCCACCAAACAATAGCATAATCATAAAATTCAACAGCTGCTAGTTTTACCTTTTTCTCTTCAGAGTAATTATGACATTCAAATATCAGCTCCACTTTTTGTTCCTATTCCAAATAGGCATCCGAATTGTTCTTCCCTTGAAAAGGAGGAATTTTCATTTTGATGTTGCCTATGTTTCAGTCCACACCATCAAAACTTCCTCTCCTAACTTGTCTTTTAGGATTAACGTCTAGACCAATTATGGTAGCTTGGCCATCATCTGTGTCTTCTCCACCATCATATACATCATTGACAAAGGCTGGTTGTCTTCCACATCGTGGTTCTCTTTGCAATCTGGTAATTGCTTCATCATGTCTTTCTAGACGATCTCCTACATCTCCCATTACTTTGAACATACGTTCAAATTATTACTGCATTGCTTGAATAACTTGATCATTTGAGGAAGAACTCACTTATTTATCTTTGTTAGACATTTTTAAAACCTGAAAAATAAAGTTAGAATAGCCTCACAATCACTCCCTCACGTGTTTCTCTCAAAGAATTGATTCACACCACTCGTGTTTCACACAATTATTTGGCTTTTCTCGATGCTAATCTCACCACTCTTGCCGTTTATCTCTCTTGTTTTGTTCTTTAGGTTCTTAGATAACTAAGGTCCTTTTAAACAAACAATTTAGATTATGGCAAATTCAACGGAGTGAAATTGGGTAGGTCTAAAAAAAACAAACAAATGGTAGGCCACTTAAATTAAGCAAAGATTAGAACTGAAATATCAATTTCTATCCCAACAAGAATTTTGTTTGTTTTGGTTATGAAGACAATATTTAAAAATTTCCCAAACCAAAACAAGAATGATATGAACAAATTTTTGTTTTTGGAATTTTGCAAGAATTCCTTGAATCCGCAATACTTTTTTTTGTTTGTTTGTTTTTTTTGTTTTTTTTTGGTTTTTTTGTGTGCAGAAAACAAAGAAAAATGACAACCACCTCAAGATTCAGAACAATTAAGATGAATTATAAATACGGTGCTATAAGATAAAGAAGAAAAGAAATTGATAAAAAAAAAACTAAAAGAACAACAAATAAATGGATATGCAAACCTCAAACTTGAGCCAAGCTTTAATACCAAAATGATGGAAATCATTAACTTAGCAACCATACACCCCAATAGCAAAATAGCTATGATACATATGGAATGCAATTTAACACCCTCCAACAAACTGAAACAAACCCGATCGTTCAAGATTGAAGTAAGAGAAACTATTCTAATCACTTTATCAATAGAATGATGATAAAAGCTAATTAGAACAACACTTTGATTTCCCCAAAATGCCACAAACTATGAAGTTTGATAAGTTTAAAGGCAAAAAATAGATTTTGAGGTTGTTGAACGGCACAAGCTGAATAAGCTTGATAAGTTCCAAAGTTCATGCAAGAACTTAAAAACAAACACTCATAAAGTGCTCAAATAAGTTTATATTACTCAAATCTCTGCCCTTACATAGAAAAAGCAGCCTTGTTTATATAGAACAAAGGCCAAGGATAATACAACACAAACATAACTGCCCATTAAATGTGTAACCTCTCACTAAATGACATTTAGACCATGAATAATGGCCATAAAGTATTCAGCCTTTGTAACTCCTTATTCCTAATCAAAGAACACATGAATTCACACTTAACAAAATAAAACCCAACACAAAACCCAAACTATTCATAAAATAAGCCCACAAAACCCAACACAATTAAAACCCAAACTAATCAGAAAATTAGCCGACAAAACCCAACATAATTAAACCCAAACTAATTATAAAATAGGCCCACAAAACCCAACATGACCGAATGGCCTTTTATTCTTCAAGATAGGCTAGAATACTTGATTCTAACAAGGCTGGACTCATGTCTTCGGGATTTGGACTTGTTTGAAACATGTTAACCATTTTATACTCTTTGTTCATCCTTAGAACCTTGACCAAATCTGGACTAGCTTGCTCCTTCCAAAAGCTTTCCATTAAACAAGTTAAGGTTTCTTTCATCCTTTTAGCTTTAGCTCTTGTCATTGGCCCTCCATGAATTGTTAAAGGATCTGGATCTTTTCGAACCTTAGCCGAATTGTGATCAACTGGCTGGTCCTCATCATATACCCACTTGCACCCGATTGGTTTTATCTCTTTAGGCAAGTCTACAAGAGACCACTAATTTTTTTTTAGAACATAGATTTAATTTCAGATTGCATTGCCTTTTGCCAATGACAACAATCAACATCTTCCATTTCTTCCTTGTACGTATAGGGATTATCATCATCCGAGAGATTCTCTATAGATTCTCCTAGACCGATGTATCTCTCGGGTTGTCTACTAACCACCCTCCCACTGCGACAAGGTATGGTAGATTGTTAATCTTGTGTTGGTGCGAAACTTTCAATTGTTCTAGGTTGTGAAACCTCTTATGGAATTGTATCTCCTGAAAGCTCAATCAAGACAATTTTACAATTAGGTACAAAAAAGTTCATATAGTCCTCTTCCATAAATTTAGCATTTGTCTAAACAAATACTTTAAGATCTGAAGAACTATAAAAATAATATCCTTTTGTTCTTTTTGGATACCCTACAAATATGCATGTGTTTGAACGGGACTCCATCTTTTGTCTTTCCTTTTAACACGTGCACAGGACATCCAAATATCTTTAAGTGTTATAAACTAGGCTTTTGCCCGGTCCACAACTCATGCGGTATTTTAGGAACCGACTTTGATGGTATATCGTTTAGAATGTACATGGCAGTTTGTAAAGCATATCCCCAAAAGAAATTAGGAAGCGTTGAATAACTCAACATAGACCTTACTATGTCCAAAAGAGTTATATTTCTCCTTTCTGCCACTCTATTTTGTTGAGGTGTACCTGGTGTAGAAAACTGAGAAATTATCCCATTATCAATAAGATATTGCTGAAACTCACTAGATAGATATTCTCCACTACGATCAGACCTCAAGATTTTTATACGTTTCTCAAGCTGATTTTGTACTTCATCTTTAAATGCTTTGAACATGTCAAAAGCATCCAACTTATGTCTCATGAGATACACATAGTCAAATTTTGAGTAATCATCCATGAAAGTGATGATGCTCTCATATCTACCTCTACCTTGAATGCTCATAGGACCACACACATCAGTGCGTATTAATCCTAAACCTTTTGGTCATTTTACCTTTCAAATAAGATTCACAAGTTGGTAGATCATCAACATTTAAGTCATTTAGAGGTCCACCACTAACCAATCTTTTAATCCTATTTAGGTTAATATGACCTAGGCGTAAATGCTATAGGTAGGTTTCATCTGTTGATAATTTTACATTTTTTTTATTTGGTTCCGTCGATCCTGTGTCTAACAGGTGAGAGATATTGCTATGTAGATAGAATAAACCTTTTTTCAATGTACCTTTGTAAACAAATTTGTTATTCTTACTAATAATAAAACTTTTAATAAAAGTAACCGAATATGCAAATTTATTTAAACAAGAAATCGAAATTAAATTCCTCTTGAATTGTGGTATTTAATAAACGTTTATTAAATCTAAATGCCAACTATAATCTAGATTGACTCCAATATCTCCCACTGCACTAGTAGACACCAACGCTGTTGCCTAAAAACAAGTTGAATTCATTCTCATTCAGTCAATTCCTTTTTCGGAACCCATTCTAGTTAGGCCCAAGTTACTTTTGCTTCTGTTGTTTCTAAACCTTCTAACAGGTCTCAACAGTAGCAACGTTACCAACAGTATGAATCTCTTGACCCTAGCCTTTAACAAGAATCTTTTTAGCGCTTTGAACATCTTGCGTCAGGCCTTGAAAGGTGTATTCCTTGTTTGTTCAAGGTGTAGTCCAACTAGAACAAATCAAAGGAATCCGACAGTGAGTTGACAATCATGTCAATTTTTTATCTCACCATCTATCTCAACACCATTGAGTTCAGTAATGTTGAGATGTGCTATGACTTTCCTACATCAGCTCTATTGATGAAAGGGCTTGGATGGTAAGGGAAGAAGGTTATAGTCCTCCTACCAAGGTTCAAGAGGATGGAACCATGATACTAAAGCCAAGGAGTGAATGGACAACAAATGAGTTTGAGGTTGCTAAATGGCACCATCGTGCTATGAATGCCATCTTTGGAGGAGTTGATAGGCATCAATTCTTCTACATTCAAAATATTGAATCCACAAAGGAAGCTTGGGATACTCTCCAAGTTACTAATGAAGGAACCTTAGCGGTGAAAAAATCGAGGCTTCAAATGTTAGCATCACAATTTGAATGTATAAGTATGGGTGAAGAAGAAAAGTTCAAAGACTTCCAATTTTGACTTCTTAACATAGCTAACCAATGTCAAGCACTTGGAGTACCTATCTCAAAAGAGCGTTTAAATTGGAAAATCCTTAGGTATCTTCCTAAGAGATTCAAATCAAAGGTGACGGTCATTGAGGAAAGCAAGGATGTGGATAGTATGAACATTGATGAGTTGCTTGGGTCTCTCCAAACTTATGAGATGTGCTTGAAGCCAAGGATTAAGAGTAAGGGAATAGCTCTCAATGCTATTGGTGAGGAGAGTGATGATGAAAATGAAGAGATGGCTCTTTTGGTTAGAAGGTTCAAGAAGTTTCTAAAGAAGAACGCCAAGCCTAGAGGCAAGTCTTCTAAGGAAAAGGGAGTTAAGAGAACATCATCTCCAAGGAATGAGAAGAATGGTCAAGTCATGAACAAGAAAGATGTTCAATGTTATAATTTTCATGGTTTCAGTCACTTTGCTAGTGAGTGCACCAAGAAGCCATCTAAGAAAGACAAGAAAGGCAAAGTGTTGGCGGCTACTTGGAGTGATGATAACTCTAATGACAATGAGAGCTCTAGTAGTGAGTCTTCAAGTGATGAAGAGTTGGTGAGCAACTTTGTAGGTCTAACGGCTTCTCATTCTCAACTAGATGTTGATGGTACAATATCTTTGAACAAGAAATTTGATGCAAATCATCATGGAAGCTCTGGTTCCATTCCTACCAATCTTGAGTTGTTGGAAATGATAGAAAAGCTTGAAGAAGCTAGAGATAATCCTCTAAGAGAGGTAGTTGAGAAGGATGATTTGATCAAGAAACAACTAGAATAAACTGTTTTCCAATGTACCTTTGCAAATAATTTTATCATTCTTACTAATAATAAAGGCTTTATTTAACGTAATCGAATAACCAAATTTATTTAAACTAGAAACTGAAATTAAATTTCTCTTGAATTGAGGTACATAATAAACGTCTATTAAATCTAAATGCCTATAAGAATCTAAATTGATTCTAATATCTCACATTACACTAGTAGATACCAACGCTCTATTGCTTAAACGCAAGATGAATTCATTCTCATTCAGTCTTTTCCTGTCCTAGAATCCCTTTTGGTTAGGCCAGAGTTGCATTTTCTTCTATTGTTTTTTTGACCTTCATACGGGTCTTTAATAGAAGCAACTTTACTAACCGTATAAATCTCTTAACCCTAGCCTTTCACAAGGATTTTATCGGCGCTTTGAACATCTTGCATCAGGCCTTGCAAGGTGTATTCCTTATTATTCAAGGTGTCGTCCAAATTTAATTGATCAAAGGAATCTTATAGTGAGTTGACAATCATGTCAATTTTGGTCTCACCGTCTATCTCAGAACCATTCAATTCAACAATGTTGAGATGTGTATGACTTTCATCATGTGATCTTTCACACCCTGTCCAGGTTTAATCCTAAGATTCATAAAGGCAGTCAATGCCTCTCTCTTAGTCATCGTAGACCTCATAGTAAACATCTCCTCAAGAGACATCATTATATCAGCAGCAGTCTCAATTCCTTTATGTTGTTGTTGCAACATGTCAGAGATGGTGTCCATAATGTAACATTTAGCCATCCCATCTGAAGACTTCCACTACTAATACTCATCTCTTTGCTCCTGAGTAGATTCATTAGTAGGAGTAAGTGGTTTGGAGTACAGAGAATGAACTTATGCCTTTCAGTTTGCAACAACCCAATATTCCTTTTCCATGTGACACAATTATCATCAGTTAAAGTATTATCTTTTAGGTTGTAGATTAGGGATGGGGTCACGATTTCTTTATAAGAACAAAAATTATATAAGAAAATAATCATGATAAAGCACTTTCAAATATTTATCATGAATTGAATAAAATAAAATAATTCAATCGTAAAATTAAACGGTGATCCAACACCTATAAATGTCACGCCTCCTTTGGGAGTTCGCACCATTTACTAGTTGGACTAGGTCCCACCTAATTGTTAACATAACAACCAATGTTTTCAATTTTAGCCTTGCAATTTTATTAACAAGAACTCTTGGGAGGTTATTAATAAAATTACATTGAGTGTGTTACCATGTTATCGACCTTCAATATATTCCCTCACGAATATCCCTCCTTTGGGAGTAGATATCGTTTGGGTTAGTTGTCTAGTCTATCCTTGTAAGGAAGTATCTTGCTAAATTCCATTCATGAATACCTATTGGGAGGTTATTACCGCGAAACATAAATCTTAACTAAACTTGGAGGCCGTAGGTGTTCCAAAACACTTTCTCCCATGTTAGGTTTTAGATTTGTGTTGGCTTGATTCCATAACAAAACTTCATTTCTTTGTAATGCTTAGTTGCTTAAGGGTTCGTGATGATAACAGCTTCAAGGTAGAAAAGTAACTTCTCATGATGCAAAGTTTGTCTTCAAGAGGATTGGTACCATTCTTGGATGCTAAGGTATCGAGATTCTTCTTCCTCTTGCAAGGCTTACACACACACACACATTTCATTCATATGTGTCCTTGCTTAGTTGTGCATCATTAAAGGTGCACACACACACAATTCATACATTTGTATCCCTGCATCGTAGCGCATCATTTGGTATAATACATTCGCACACTTTAAGTTGAATGCTCATGCATTGGTATGAAAGTAACATGTTTTGGAAAATGCATGATTGGAGACTATCTTTATATAGTTTGCATTCTTGTTTGAAATGTGTTTATTTGTTTATATGTTTGTATAACATGGATATTAAAATTGATTTTAGTCTTAGATTATTCATGATTGAGTTCCGGTCATTTCGGTTACTCATACTATTGATTTCGAGTTCTATGTCAAAAGATACTACACTTTCAACTCATGTTGCATACATTATCTTCGTCTTCATATATTGAGTCAAATTCTTATTTTCTGAGTTGAGTATCTTATATTTCCATGTTCGTGAGGGAGTCCCGGTTCGTAATCTTCAAATAGATTTGAATTCGGAGTTTGGAGGCCAAAGAACGGTTGAAGAACATGAGAGGAGCGCAAGGGAAGAGGTGCGATGGCATAAGCCATCACTTGGCACCTTCCCGAGATGGTGTGTGGCCATCTCAGTCCCAAAGTCTTGCTGCCCCGAGATGCCCACGTACCATCTCGAGGAGGCACTAAGGTATGAGGGCAAAATGGTATTTTGGTTGTTCTCTCTTTAAAACCTCTCATTCCCTCTCATTCATTAGAAGTTGAGAAAAACGAAATTGAATAACTAGTGCAGATTTTTTTCTCTCAACATTTTGATTTTTGTTTTTGTGATAACTTCTTCATTTCTACTCTGAATCACTTGATTCAAAAACCGATTTCGAGTGTCTTGAAGAGTTTTACAAACCCCAAGCAATTCCAGAACCAAAAGATGTCTAGATTTTTCGTAGTGATCAGATCTTAAGTTTGTGATTTTCATCCTTGTTGGTAAAATCATATTCTTATTGATTGATGTTATTTGATTAAGAAGCATGACTAGGATGATTTTGATATCATTTTGTGGTTTGTTGAATTGATTTTCAATTTTAGCTAGATTTGTGATAAATTGAATGATTTGTGCTAAACTAGATAAACATGAAATTACTTTTTGAAATCTTTTGTGCTTATGCTTGATTGACTATTTCTAGATCTAATTTCATTTTCTAAGAACTAGGTTGTGTTTCAATTGTTTTCTATATCTTCATATCTATGTTCTTAGTTGATAACATGCTTAGGTTGTCTAGATACATTTGTGATTGCTCTTTGAAAGTATAATCTAGCTATCTAGTTGCATGTCCATATAATTTGTTGATCATCATTTTCTATGTTGAGTGCTTGTTTGCGTTTTGTATTTATGATCACTTAGATGCCTTGTGAAGTGGTAGGAAGTCTCATATCTTAGAGTGATTTTTTTATTTGAGCAATTGGAAGTCTTAGCTAGAGTCGGGAGGACTTGGATAGCTAAGCAAGTGGAAGTCTCGATAAGAGGTGTGAGACCTCGGATTGTTGAGCAGGAAGTCTCAACTAGAGTCGGAGGGACTCGGATAGTTGAGCAAGAAGTCTTGCCTAGGGTCGGTAGGATCCAGATAGGTGAGCAAGGAATCTTCCTAGAGACAGGAGGTCTTGGATAGGAAGTCGGATTAGTAGGTCACTAGGTTCAATGGTAGAGTAAGAGTGATAGCTTGGGGAGCATGTGTTGATTGTTTGAGTGTGTAACTCTTATTTGAAATAGTGGATTTGCTTTCACCGTTGGTTATGGTATCAACCCGTGGATGTTTCCTTTTCAGAGGTTTACCATGTAAATATTATGTGTCATTGTTTGCAATTTTCATTAAGCATTATTAAAATTGAATTGTTTTTTTTAAAAAGGAAAAAATTGGAGCATATACCTATTCACTCCCCCCCCTCTAGGTATATTTACACTATAAAGATAAAGGGAAATTTCAGTTAGTATCAGAGCAGGTTTCTAGACGCACTTAGATAGATCTTCTTTGTAGTGTTTGTTATCTTCTTTTGTTTCATCATGATTATGGAAATTTATTCTTTTGTGGCTTCTCTTGTTGAAGGTGAGTCTATTGACTTAGATGATCAAAAGATCTCAAGAAAATGAAAGGATCTCTAAGATCAATAAGTCTCTCACTAAGAAGTTAGAAAATCATGATTGTAGCTCAAAATTTGTTATTGATCTTAATGACAAAATTCTTAATCTTGAGAAAAACTTGAATGATAACAATGATAGATTAAGTATTTTGAACCATGAAATTGAGCAAAGAGATGAATCTCTTGATCGTGCTAGGAGAATTGAAAATGTGCTTAAAGCAAAACTTAATGAGCATGAGAATCAAGAGAAAGTGCTTAATGACAAACTTAATGAGGCTAAAGAGATGATTAACAAGATGTTATCTAGCTCTAATAAAGTGAAAGCTCTCATTAAGGTTGGAAAGTCTTTAAGCGACAAAAGAGGTTTAGGATATGTTAATGAAAAATCAACTCTTACTTTTGTCAAAGCTTGTAGCAATTTAATTGTAGGTACACTCTCTAACAGTAAAGCCATGAATGCTACTGGAGGTGCCTCAACACCAACAATGAAGGTCAAGGAAAAGACTCAACAATGCCAAAGACAAGCTACATCATCATCAAATACAAAAGGCAAGACATCTAGTGTTGCACGCCAAAGAGGTAAAAATGTGAGAAGGCAAAATGAGTTGAATGCTCAAGCAAATGGTAAACTTCCCAAATTCATACCTATTTGTCATTATTGCAACATGGTAGGACACATAAGACCTAGATGTTTTGAATACATTCGTAAATGTAGAATTTCCAATGATTTGCATGATATGTCTTTGAATGGTCCTAGGCAATCATCCATGTATGGATCTAGAATTATACCTAAGAAGACCTTGGAAAAGCATGTTGAGAATAAATGTGCTGATGATTTGTTTGTTAAATCTTGTGCTGTTCCTCGTTCTACTATGCATAAGAAAGTTGAAAATGCTTTGTTTGATTTGTTTGAAAATGTGACTAATGAAGTCATTGTGCCTTAAAACATGCTTTTCCAATGATTTGCATGATATGTCTTTGAATGGTCCTAGGCAATCATCCATGTATGGATCTAGAATTATACCTAAGAAGACCTTGGAAAAGCATGTTGAGAATAAATGTGCTGATGATTTGTTTGTTAAATCTTGTGTTGTTCCTCGTTCTACTATGCATAAGAAAGTTGAAAATGCTTTGTTTGATTTGTTTGAAAATGTGACTAATGAAGTCATTGTGCCTTAAAACAAGTCAAAGCATGTTAATAAAAGTAGGAATGAGAAACTTGTCAAGAAAGTTTGGGTTAAGAAAAACACAACACAATGTTTGGTTGCACAATATGCTTTAAGAGCTAATTCATCTTATTGTTGGTACCTAGATAATGGTTGCTCTAGGAATATGACCGATAACAAGGAATTCTTTAAGAATCTTGCTATGAATGATGGTGGATGGGTTACATTTGGTGATGGCACTAAAAAGCAAGTTCCATGCAAGGGAACAATTTGTATCCCTGGATTGCCTAAACTTCGTGACACCTCGTATGTAGAGGGTCTACAAGCTAATCTAATAAGTGTCACTCACTTGTGTGAAATTTTTTAAGAAGTTAGCTTTAACAAGGATGTGTGCACAATAATCAATAAAAATGGCAAAATTGTTTTGAAATTCAAAAGGTCTTTGGACAATTGCTATTGTTTAGAGGTTGATCCACTAACATGTAATATGGCACATGAGTGCAACAAGCTTGAATTATGGCATGAAAGATTGGGAAGCTTGAATTATGGCATGAAAGATTGGGTCACATGAATTATAAAGATTTAAAGAAGCTTGAGAAATATAATATTGTTAGAGGCCTTCCTAGTCTTGGTAAAAAGCTTGATGGTGTTTGTGAACCATGTTAGTTAGGTAAACAAACCAAAGTGTCTCATAAAAAGAACATTAATTTTGCTACCAATAAGCCCTTAGAACTTGTACATATGGACCTAATGGGACCAATCCAAACCGAAAGCATGAATTGTAAAAAATACATTTTTGTATATGTTGATGATTTTTATCGGTTTGCTTGGGTATATTTTCTTAGAGACAAGACCAAAACTTTTGGTTACTTTAAGAATTTTTACAATCAAGTTCAAAATGAAAAAGGTCTTGGGATCAAGAAAATATATCGCATTAGGAGTGATCATGGGAGTGAATTTGAAAATGCTAGATTTAATGAGTTTTATGATGATTATGGGATTTCACATGAGTTCTCGGCTCCTAGAACTCCTCAACAAAGTGGTATTGTTGAGAGGAATAACCGTGTCTTGCAAGAGATGGCTAGGGTCATGATCAATAGCAAGAAAGTGCCTAGAAATCTTTGGGCCAAAGCGGTCAATACCACATGCTATGTCACTAATAGAGTTTTTAGAAGGCCTGACACAAAACAAACCTCCTATGAACTTTGGAATGGCAATAAGCCCAATGTGAGTTACTTCCACACTTTTAGGAGTAAGTGTTTTATTTTGAATGATAGAGATCACTTAGGAAACTTTGATGCTAAAAGTGATAGTGGTCTCTTTCTTGGGTATGTTAATAATATTCGTGCATATAGAGTGTTCAATTTGAAAACTAAGACTATTATGAAGTCTATTAATGTGAAAATAGATGATCTTAGCATGCTTGATATGTGTGATGATAATTGTGTCAATGAACCTAAAGAACGTTTGTTAAATGACACTAAAGCACCTATTGATGTGACTAGTTGTGATGAAAGTGAGTCTAGTCATAATGATGATAATGGTAGTGTTGCTAGAGAAGAAAGTCAAGAGTTAGAAAATGGTTTGAATGATAACCAACAAGATATTGAAAATTCTAATTCTAGACTTAGGAACATGCATTACCAACAAGACATCATAGGTGATTTGAATGAAGGGGTTAGAACTAGAATGCAACTAGCTAACCAAATTCATATGCTTGCTACACTTCTCAAATTGAGCCCAAAAATATTAATGAAGCAATTATTGATGAATATTGGGTTAATGCCATGCAAGAATAACTAAATCAATTTGAGAGGAATGAAGTTTGGTCCTTAGTTCCTAGACCAAAAGATATCAATGTGGTTGGTACAAAATGGGTGTTTAGGAATAAGATCGTTGAATGTGGCAAGATAGTGAGAAATAAAGCAAGACTAGTGGCTCAAGGATACACTCAAGTTGAGGGTGTAGACTTTGATGAGACTTTTGCACCCATTGCATGGCTTGAGTCCATTAGGCTTTTGTTGTCCATTGCATGTCTTAAAAAATTCAAAATGTTTCAAATGGATGTCAAAAGTGCTTTTCTCAATGGATATCTTCAAGAAGAAGTATATGTTGAACAACCTAAGGGTTTTGTAGACCCCCACTCTCCTAATCATGTGTTTAAGTTGAAAAATGCTCTTTATGGCCTTAAGCAAGCTCCTAGAGCTTGGTATAATAGGTTGACTCAATATCTTATTGACAACCAATATAGGAGAGGTGGTATTGATGGAACTTTGTTTGTCAAGCATTATGACAATAACATTTTTGCTGCACAAATATATGTTGATGACATTGTTTTTGGGTCTACATGTAAAACCAAGGTTGATGATTTTGTGAATGTTATGTCAAAAGAATTTGAAATGAGTATGGTAGGCGAACTCAATTACTTTCTTGGCATGCAAGTGAAACAATCTAGCAATGGTATCATGTTGTCTCAATCTAAATATGCTAAAAATCTTGTTAAGAAATTTGTCCTTGAAAGTGGAAAAGAATTTGAAACACCTATGAGTACTACTTTAAAACTTGAAAAAGATGAAATAGGAAAAAATGTTGATCAAAGTCTCTATAGGAGCATGATAGGTAGCCTTCTCTACCTAATGGCTAATAGGCCGGATATTTGTTTTAGTGTTGGTTTGTGGCTAGGTTTCAAGCTAATCCAAAAGAATCTCACTTGAAAGCCGTTAAAGAATCATTAGATATATAAAAGGAACACATAATCTTGGTTTATTCTATTCCTTTGATACTAATGATATTCTTGTTGGCTATTGTGATGTGGATTGGGCAGGAAACATTGATGATCGTAAAAGCACATCGGACGGTTGCTTTTACTTGGGGAATAATTTGGTTGCTTGGTAAAGCAAGAAGCAAAATTCCTTCTCCCTTTCTTCATCTGAAGCCGAGTATATTATGGCCGGAAGTGGTTGCACACAACTTCTATGGATGAAACAAATTCTCAAGGATTATGAGATTGATCAAAGTAAAACAACTCTCTATTGTGATAATATGAGTGTTATTAACATCTCTAAAAATCTGGTTCAACACTCACGCATAAAGCATATAGACATTAGGCATCATTTCATTAGAGAACTTGTTGAACATTCAATAGTAACTCTTGAACATATGCCTACTAAAAATCAACTTGTGGACTTGTTCACAAAGCCCTTGGACAAAGAGAGATTTGTATCTCTTAGAAGATCCATTAGCATGATTTGTGTTGATTAATGCTTGTGTGGTTATGTGGTTTGATAAGCAAAATTGTATTGTATATCTATTTCTTTGAGAGCTACTCATGTGAGAAGTAATGATCTTGATAAAATAGCTTTTATTGCTTCTAGATCATGCATTTAAGTCTTTGTAAAAAAAAAATGCACAAATGCTTCTCTTATATGTCTAAGTTTCCGTTATTGGGTTTGAAAGCATGTAGATTATGGATGCATCTTGAAGTTCATTGTCTAGTACATGGTAGATGACCTATGGTTAGTATCCATTTTGCTTCGCCATCTACATAGAACTCAACGAGCACCTTCATGAAAAGGGCTACACACCTTGGTTGTGAAGCCGCCCAATCTAGGAAATGGCTACACCATTGTGATGAGTGAAAGCCGTCATGAAGAGTATATGTTTATGTTATAAAAATCAAAGAAGTGTTGAAAAAGAATCATTAAAAACAAAATATTTGATTCATAACCTAAAAAGAAATGAAGGAAGAGTTAAAATAGAGTATAGTTGAAAATTGTGATTGCTCAGATTGAAAGACAGAAATGGAATGAAGAGCCACATGCACACACATGCTCATATGTTGAAATCTATTCTCTTTAAAGAAAAAATCCGAATGATAATCGGTTTGACCTTGATTGGAAAAGCTTTAGATAAATAGGTGTTGAAGTGGTTTGCTTGTTGATATCACAATCACTTCTTGTATATATGCTAGAAGCATTTTCACATACATTTTTACTTAATGTGCTTGATTCATTAGCAATGAGAGATTATTTTTGAGAGAGTAATGAAAATCTATGATTCTCTTATTAATTCTCGAAAAATAATGGTTTAATGTTTTTTTATTGCTTGCAATGTCTGATTGTGTGATTTCCTTGTGAACAAGTTTTTTTTTTTTTTTGGCTAAGTAAATAGTATCATAAAAAGAAAAAGAAAGAACAAATACAAAGGCATAGCCCAAGAAGCAAAGCAAGAGCTAAACAAAGGCTAAAAAAAAAAAGCTAAACACACTAGTAAACAAAAAGCAAGAGCTAGACAAGGGCTCAAAACAAGAACAACAAGGGGGAGCTTAGTTTGTTAAACTTAGTTCTCTATACAACTTGTTTTTTCATTATCTCATGATTTTATTATGCATCACTTATAACCTTATAGGTATGTTCAATTGGCATTTATCTTGTTCTTCTGTTGGTCACAATAATCCTCCTAAAGAAAACCCAAGAACGTTTGGTCACTTGTGAATTATCAATAAATTTGATTGAAACTCTCATGGACCCGATTCGTTTTTTGTACACAAACCCTTTTGATGTAAATAATACTTAGTGCACTATTGAAAACAAAAACGTTCCTCTTTTTCTCTATGCTTGGCCGAATTCTACACACACCTATCTTAGAGCTGGATGAATTTATGTAGAGCAAGAACCAAATTTTCTTCATTCAAAATTCTAAGTTTCCAAGACCTCTCTTTGATGACTCTTATGGAGAAAACTTATGGCTTGGCCGAATTCTACATAGCCATATATATATATATAGGTGTCTAAATCCTCAGATAAAGATGATTTATTTGGTGGGCAAGAATCCTCTATCTAGGTGTATTTACTTGGTGGCCAAGAATCCTCACTCAAAGAAGAATTCTTTTCCACACCAAGACTTCATAGACCGCCTATAGCTCTCCAAGTTACCATATTTACTCATATGACCATATTTTGAACTTGGATTTTTTGACTTGTCCAAAAGTCATATTTCAGTAGACAATGTTGAAAACTTAACGTTCAGATTTAATATCCAATACCTCAAAACATCCATATGATGATATTATACTATCATTTAATAAATGGAGCCACGATGTCCATATCTATAAATGAAGTCCTTTCTCGATTAACAAATAAATACCATCAAACTATCGAGGATAGACTATGCTATATTATCGTACTCATTGATAGCTCAAATGATTACACTTGCAACCATAAGTCCATCATTTATCTTAGAATTGAGATAGACTCTCTGATTGTCTTCAAGTGAAAACTTTTATCCGTTGACGGTTCTGGATAAAGTATTTCACTCCGATCCTATTCAATGCACCTAGTGCACTAGATTCTTTTGTCCAAAGACACCACACTTTGAAGATTTTAGACTCATCATCACACATTTGATCCCACTCAAATACTAGCAAAAGAATCTACAACTTTGACAAGATATAGTCGCCCAACATTTATCTTAAGTTGTGAATATTATTCAAGACTAGCGAAAGAATAATGTCTACCTCATACATATCCAGATGTACAAATAATTCTTCTTTTCTCATAGTCTTTTGGCCTTATGATTATTTACTTTTGATAATTATAATAATTAAACTATAAATGCTATAAGATTTGTTAAACTATAAATCACTTTATTAATAAGAAAAGATTGTCAAATACATTATTACACTCTTGCTATCGAGCATAATCCCAGCATGAGGTAGACTCTCCGATTGTATTGAAGTGAAAACTTTTATCCATTGACGGTTCTAGTTAAAGTATTTCAAGACTAGCTAAAGAATTGTGTCTATCTCATATATATCCAGATGTACAAATAATTCTTCTTTACTCATAGTCTTTTGGCCTTATGATGATTTACTTTTGACAATTATAATAATTAAACTATAAATGCTATAAGATTTGTTAAACTAGAAATCACTTTATTAATAAGAAAAGATTGTCAAATACATTATTACACTCTTGCTATTGAGCATAATCCCAACATGAGGTAGACTCTCCGATTGTCTTGAAGTGAAAATTTTTATCCATTGACGGTTCTAGATAAAGTATTTCACTTTGATCCTATTCAATGCACCTAGTGTACTAGATTCTTTTGCACAAAGACACCTCACTTTGATGATTTTAGACTTATCATAACACATTTGATCCCACTCAAATGCTTGCAAAAGAATCTACAACTTTAACTAGGTAAAAGTTTCCAACCTTTGTCTTAAGTTGTAAATATTGTTCTAGATTAACTAAAGAATTGTGTTTACCTCATACATATCCAGATGTACAAACAATTCTTCTTTTCTCATAGTCTTTTGACCTTATGATTTTTTTTTTTGACAATTATAATAATTAAACTATAAATGCTATAAGATTTGTTAAACTAGAAATCGGTTTAGTAATATGAAAAGAATATCAAGTACATTATTACACTCTTTCAATTGAGCATAGTCCCAACAATTTCCCACTTGCTCTTTAGCAAATGTGTCATATCTCTTATCCCCATATTCTCTAGGTGCCCATTAAAACTATTTTGTGGTAGAGCATTTGTGATGGGATAGATGATGTTATATAATTGCACTCATTGATGTCTCAATACACTTTTTCAAGTCTATCTACAGAGTTATGTCTACCTCATACATATCCAGATATACGAACAATTCGTCATTTCTCATAGTTATGATTATTTACTTTTAAAAATTATAATAATTTAACTATAAATACTGTAAGATTTGTTAAACTAGAAATCACTTTATTAACATTATAAGATTGCCAAATACATTATTACACTCTTCCTATTTATCATAATCCCAACTTTTAAAAGAGAGGAAAAAGAAGAAAAGAAATGACAAAAATGCGCCCATGCCGCCTCCATCCCTGTGATAGCATGTGGGCATCTCGGGGGTAGAAGGAGGTCCTTCTTGAGATGGTCGTGCACCATTTTAGGGAGGAGTGGCTTGGTGGCATTTGGCCACTCGTATCCTCCCTTGCACACCTTCGCGTCTTTCTACCGTTCTCCTGCCTCCGAACTCTGAGTTCAAATCCATTTATTGGTTACAAACTAGGACTCTCTCATGCACATGGTATTCTATGAAACTTTTACTAGAAATATTAATTCAACTAGATACATGAAGATGAAGACAATGTAAGTAAAATAACAGGAAAGTTTCTTAACTCTTGACTTGGAACTCGAAATCAAATGTATAGGTAACCGAAATAACCGAAACTCAATAAGGAAAAATAGAATACAAAATTCAAGTCCAAGGTCCATGTTACATTAACATACAAACACATAACACACAAGAATGCTATTACTTGAACATAGTTCACAAACATGCAATCTACAAAGCTAGTCAATTTAGCACCAATGCATGAGCATTAAATATAATGTGTGTGAATGTGTTATAGAAAATGAGCAAAATGATGCAAGGACACATATGGATGAAATGTGTGTGTGTGCATAAGCCTTGTAAGAGAAATGAGATCTAAAAACTACCTTTGTCAAACAATTAAGTGAATTTCTGTTTTAAGACTTGAATTTGCTTGATAGGTTGTCAAATCTTCTTTGAAGCTTGAATCACCATCAATATAAGACAACTAATCAATACAAGTGAAACATTGTTTTGATATGGAATTAACGCCAACACAAACCAAAAACCTAATAGACTGTGTTACAAAGGTCTCGGATCAATAATGTTGTCTGAGACTTTTGTAACATTGTCCAAGACTTTTGTCTGAAACTTTTGTAACACTGTCCATGACTTTTCTAAAAGGTCTGAGTCTTTTGTAAAGGCAATTGTTTCCGAGACTCTATAAGCTTTCCAAGACTTTTGAATAGGATATGTAAGTATCTCATTTTATGATTGGCTTATTTCATTGACAAATCACAGTTGAGGTCAAATATTATAAAGAGTAGATTAAGATTTGATGATCTCCCATCATCAAGGCTTTGGACTTCAAGTGCATCAAGGAAGGTAGATTACTTTACTCTACTCTTATTTGAAGAGATGTAGTTGCACACACTCACTTGCATGCATTATCATTTGTTATGCATTGTATCCATGTGTTTACATATATTTGAAAGATGCACTTTATGTCATTCATCACATTTCACACTTGCACATTTTGATTTTAGGATAGTATATTGAGTTTGCCTAGAAAAGAGGCTTTTCCTCATCACCGCGCTGTAGGTCACTTGTTATGCATCTGCGACAACTGCGGTCTCAACAGTAATTGGTTCTAGAAGTTATATGCTTAGGGAACTGTGACCTATGCACTTGCCTGGGTAGTGGTCCCTACCTCGATATTCATTAGAAGGCCCTTATTGCCTGTGTCACGGCCTAGGCACATGCATGCACAACGGTCCCAACTGTGGTGTTGTCCAGACGCTGTACTGTGATGTGTACCATGGCCTGGAAAAATTACCCGTGCCACGGTTCATCCTTCTGTATTGACGGGATTTGCCTTTTTTAAAATGGTGTCATTTCATCTATGGCTTGACTTAAATAGATCTTTTCACCTTCTTTGCCTTTTTAGAGCTTCGAAATTCGTTCAAACTAATTCCTTTTAGAGCACATGAGTGACTTGCATGAAAAGTTAGCAAGACTGAATTTCTATTGACAAAAACCCAAACACCAATCATTCTTTCATGAATCAAGCATCATCTAGCTTCATCTAGGATGTGTCTAAGCATTGGTCTTCTTCAACATATTTGACTTGGTATGTGGAATACAATCTTTATCCATTTTTATGTTCTTACTTGACAAGAAATATCTTTTATGACTTGTTTGCATCTAGATTAAGATTTTTATTTGAAGTTGAGTTTTTTGTGTTAATGTTTGGATTGTTTTATTGTGATAGCTATTTGATCACTTATTTAACAGCACCAAAAATATCACACTTGGTATAACTAAATTTCAGTGAATTGTATAATGGCAAGCGAGATCGTTCGTCAAGGAAAGGTAGGATATTTGGCTTTATCTAGGATATGTACACTAAACTAAAATTCACTTTTGGTTTTGAAATTTGTTTTGTAAACTAAATTAAACTAAACTAATTTTTTATTTGATTAAACAATTACAAGCATATTTCCAATTCATTTGAGCTAGGGATTGGAGAATGAGTTGAAAGCCATTCAACTCTACACCACAATCAACATATGTGAACCAAATTTACAACCAAAATTAAATTGAACCCCAATATTATCTAGTAATGTAAAATGGCAACTTCAAATCTCATGAATAAAGGAAACCAATAGTGAATTAATCTTAAAATATACTAATTAGCTACATAGGGTTTTTAAGTATAGTCACATCAATCCCTTAATATAGGGTTTAGTTACACATAATGGAAATGTAAAGAGAGCAAAGTTGTAGAGAAAACCCATGAAAGACTTTTTTAAGACTTCTTGTTCTTGATGTGCTTGAGATTCCCTTGGCCTTGGTCAATCTCCTCTTTTCTCTTCAATAAATCCCCAAAATGTGAATGGGTTTTGTGAGGATGATAGTAAGGTTGTTGCTTTAGTGATGGTGATATGAAATGGATGGGTTCTGGTAGAAGATGTAGAAAATGGGATTTGGATATAGGGAGAAAATGGTATAAGAGGGATTTTGGTCTGTGGGAAGTTTTGTCCTTAGAGAAAAACATAAGAGGGAGTATTTAAAGTGGGACTCAAAACATTAGGGTTTACTTCTTAAATATGCTGAAATGGTAGTGATCGATGGTCACATTCAACGATCGGGCCACTAAATGGTGATCACCGAATAAGAGAAGAAGCTACTGGAGTTGAACGTCGATCAGAACGGTGGTCAACATGACCGCCGAATGAACCGTCTAATCGAAAGTGCACATTCTGGAATTAGTCTACAATTGAAAGGGCTGTTATCACACTCATCGAATTCGATAACTAAATTGCACCTACACTTCATGAATTATGTTGTTGAACGACGGTTGGAAATGGTGGCCATGGCCACCGAAAACAACTGCCGAATGCTTCTTATTCTAGCTTTTTACATTCTGTTCATAAAGTTCTGCCTTTACTGCTTTCGTCCCACAATTGTCTATTTCTTCATCAATCAACCTTGTATCTCGAAAGTACCTACACAATAAAAAATCGAGCCATAAAATACACGAGTTTATTCAAAAAAACCAAACGTAAGCATTAGAAGTAGGGGTTATTTTAGATGTATGAAATGGCTCGATCACTATTGCATCAAGGAGTGATTTTATTTCATATAGCTAAGTTATATGTATGTCATAAAACAACATGATATCTAGGAATGTTTGAATCTTTTATTCTTGATTAGATAGGCATTAAATGTGTTGACTTAGCATTTGTGCATCTAGAATATTTTCATACTCACTTTAGGTTGCATATATCTTCTATTGTAGGAGTTAAGTCCTGTATTTACCGTGGGTAGTATACAAGTAAGAGCCGATAATCGCTATTAAAGGCTTGTAGCAAAAGTGGATTAGTAACTGTACATGTGTGATATGGTCAACGTAGGTTGTAATCAATTTTGTAAATAGAGAATTTGAAGGCTCAGTTGGCTAGCTTTAACTAATCCCGTGGTTTTTACCTTGTCGAAGGTTTTCCACGTAAATTCATGTGTTTTTTATATTCCGCACTTTACTTAAATTTGTTGTATATTTGTTTTGTGGTGTTTATTTAAGTTAACATTGATTAACCAAAAAGATTGGTAATTAATTTGGTTAAAATCTATTCACCCCCTCTAGGTTTATTAGACACACATTTAAGTTATTTTCAATTGGTATCGGAGCAGGTTCCTAGAAATAATTATATGATCCAAGCTCTTGTTGTGTGTGTCTTGCATTACATTTGCATCTCATTCATAATCCCCAAACAATATGAGTGTAAACGGAGCAGGGCATGAGAGAACCTCTAGTTAATACCTCTTTGCTCAATGGGGTGAACTAAGGCAAGATGGAATCATATATTTTCCAAATAGATGACCCTGATGGATGGTAGTTGAAGATAGCTACACTCCTCCAACAATGACCACTGAAGATGGAAGTGAAATCTCCAAGCCTAAGTCTCAATGAAGCATACAAGAATTTGAAGCTTCTAAGTGGAACAACAAGACAATGCATGTCATCTTGTGCACCATGGATGACAATCAGCATAAGTCGATTCAAACAACTAGTAATGCTAATGAGGCTGGAGAGATTTTAGAGACGGCTTATGAAGGAACTGATGTAGTCAAGGACCAGAACCTCCAAGTCCTATAAATACAATTTAAGACCATTATGATGGAGGAATGTGAATGCTTCAACGACATTCAAGTGAAGTTGATGGATATAGTCAATCAAAGCAATCAACTTGGTGACCATTATTCTAATAGGAGGATCAAGCAAAAAATTATGAGGTCACATCGAACAAGGTTTGAATCAAAGGTCACGGCACTTACGGAGAATAGTGATTACAAGAAAATGAAGACAAGTGAAGTCATTGGAAGACTTCTATCTTGTGGGTCTAGACGAACTCCAACACCTATTCCATCCCTCATGGTTTGTTTAAGAAGTTTGTTAAGTTTAAGAAAAAATGTCTTGCCGAGATTTAAAGAAGAAAACTCATTTCAAGAAGATGGAGAGAGAAGTACTCAAAGAAAGGTTTCCAATGATTTGAATGTAGCGGATATGGTCACATTGCTCCCGAGTGTGCAAATTTAAAGAAGAAGAAGAAGAGAAGAAGAAAAAGAGAAGAAAAGCAATAGCCGCCACTTAAAGCGATAGTGATGACTTTGAAAAGAAAGGAGGATCCTTAGATGATGAAGACCATGTGGCAAATTTCTATGCCTTTGCTTCCTCTCTCAAGAGTAAGGAAGAGAAACAAGTTAAGTTGACTCAAGTCATGAGAGCTCTTCATCTCACTTTACAAACTAAAATGTAGAAGGCACTGACCTTGAAGGGTTCATTGAGCACTTTCAAAGCTCAAGGTTGGAGATAAAGAGAAAGGGTCGAATACTAAAAAAAAGAACTTAAAGCTATCAACCGAGGTGATTCTTTTGAACATAGAAGTGAAGATCACTATATAAAATAAAGATTTGATGGAAAAGAAGCTTTAAGAAGCAAAAGAAACTATTGGTAAGATGACTTCAAGTACGAAGAAACTTGACCATTAGTTTGGAGTTAACAAGAAAACAAGTAACAAGAGAGGTCTAAGGTTTGAAGATGACAAGGAGACCTCAACCCCAAGTAAGACATTGTTAGTCAAGAGCATGGACATCAAAGAGCATCCTTCACCATAACATCCTAGGAAGAAAATAAACTAGGAGAGTGCTCTTAAAATATCCAAGTTAAGGTGGCACCAATGAGTTTATTAGGATTATGCTTGTTAATAGCCAAATTAGGCAAGGGCTTAAAGGAAAATTTTACAGCCAGTTAGCATTAGATAGATCGTCTCCACATACTGGATCGGCACCAGATACAATGATTTACCTCGAAGTACCAGGCCTAGCACAACCTAGGTACCTTGCTGTCATCCAAGTAGCAAGATAAAACTCTTGCAATCTCACGGACCAATCGGTACCTTAGTACCTCGGTGTTTCCTTAATAACCCATCAAAGTACTTGTCCTGCCTTTCCATCAGAAGGGAATATGCCTATAATGCTCCTGGGTGTTCACAAAGCTCCAGCAAGATCCATCAGACACCTCACCACTAGAATGTACCTCTAGGTACCCGATCAGTGTTGGGATTACGCTCGATAGCAAGAGTATAATAATGTATTTGACAATCTTTTCATATTAATAAAATGATTTATAGTTTAACAAATATTAGAGCATTTATAGTTTAATTATTATAATTGTCAAAAGTAAATAATCATAAGGTCAAATGACTATGAGAAAAGAAGAATTGTTCATATATCTAGATATTTATAAGGTGGACACAATTCTTAGTTAGTCTTAAATAATATTCGCAACCTAAGATAAAGGTTAGGCACCATTATCTTGTCAAAGATGTAGGTTATTTTGCTAGCATTTGTAATGGGATCAAATGTATTATGATGAGTCTAAATCATTAAAGTGTGGTGTCTTTGGATAAAAGAATCTAGTGCTGTGGTGCATTGAATTGGATCACAGTGAAGTACTTTATATAGAACCGTCAATGGATAAAAGTTTTCACTTCAAGACAATCGGAGAGTCTAACTCAATCCAAGTGTCATCATTGAAGCTATCAATGAGTACGATTATATAACATAGTCTATCCTCGATAGTTTGGTGATATTCATTTCTTAATCGATAGAGGACTTTATTTATAGATATGGACATAGTGGCTCCATTTATTAAATGTGAGTAAAATTCCATCATATGGAAATTTTGAGGTATTGGATATGAAATCTTAACTTTAAGTTTTCAATAGTGTCTATTGAATCATGGCTTATGGACAAGTCAAAATATCCAAGTTCAAAATGTGGTCATATGAGTAAATATGGTAACTTGGATGAGGACCAGCCAGTTGATCACCATTCGGCTAAGGTTATTAAAGATCCAGATCCTTTAACCATTCATTGAGGACCGATGACAAGAGCTAGAGCTAAAGCTAAAAGGATGAAAGAAACCTTAACTTGTTTAATGGAAAGCATTTGGAAGGGACCAAGGAAATTGATTTCATCAAATTGATTTCAAATTGAGCTAAAGCATTTGAACATCAAATTGATTTCATTCCGGGTGCAAGCATACCAAATAGGCCAGCATATAGACGTAACCCAGAAGAGACCAAGGAAATCCAAAAGCAAGTAAGTGAGCTTATGGAAAAGGGATATGTACGTGAAAGCATGAGTCCATGTGCGGTTCCTGTTTTGTTGGTACCTAAAAAGGATGGTTCTTGGAGAATGTGTGTTGATTGTCGAGCCATCAACAAAATCATGGTAAAGTATAGACATCCTATATCTAGGTTAGATGATATGTTGGATGAATCGCATGGTTCTTGTGTGTTTTCAAAGATTGATTTGAAATCTAGATATCATCAAATAAGAATGCATGAGGGTGAAGAATGGAAAACCGCTTTCCAAACTAAACATGGTCTATAAGAATGGTTAGTAATGCCTTTTGACCTAACTAACGCACCTATTGCATTCTTTAGTGAGAAGCTTAGTACCTTGCTTATGGAGAAACTGAAATTACCTAATATTAAACATCTAAAACCATACAAGTTACAATGGTTGAATGATAGTGGTGTTGTGAAGGTAAATCAGCAGGTGTTAATTTCTTTTTCAATTGGTAGATATAAGGATGATTTTTGGTTTGATGTGATACCTATGTATGCTGGTCATATGTTATAGGGGATACCATGGCAATATCATGCATATGTTTTATGCATGATAGGTTTAAGAACCGTTATTCTTTGATCATGGAGGGAAAAAATACCAACTTGAACCTTTGCCTCCAAAGATAATTTTTGAAGACCAAATGCGCATAAAACAGCAATATAAAGAGCTTAAATCTTCATTAGCTGAATTGGGGAGGGAGCAAGAAAGAGAGAAAAAAAAAAGGTAAACTGAGTGGTAAAAATGAGAGCAATAGGAAACACAAGGGGAGAGAAAATAAGGAAGGCTTGAGTGAAAGAAAAATGAGTGTTTATGCAAAAATGTATGATGTGAAGAAAGCATTAACCATGAGGCAGCCCTTGCTTGTACTTATGTACATGGATGTTTTAATTGTTTCTAACAAAATTAACAAGAGTTTGCCTAGTGTTATTGTTGCTCTTTTGTAGAAAAATGAGGATCTCTTTCCCAAAGATGTTCCTAATTGTTTGCCACCAATTAGAAGAATTGAACATCAATTTGATTTCATTCCGGGTGCAAGCATACCAAATAGGTCAGCATATAGATGCAACCCCGAAGAGACCAAGGAAATCCAGAAGCAAGTAAATGAGCTTATGAAAAAAAGGATATATACGTGAAAGCATGAGTCCATGTGCAGTTCCTGTTTTGTTGGTACCTAAAAAGGATTGTTCTTGGAGAATGTGTGTTGATTGTCGAGCCATCAACAAAATCACTGTAAAGTATAGACATCCTATCCCTAGGTTAGATGATATATTGGATGAATCGCATGGTTCTTGTGTGTTTTCAAAGATTGATTTGAAATCTGGATTTCATCAAATAAAAATGCATGAGGGTGATGAATGGAAAACCGTTTTCAAAACTAAACATGGTCTATATGAATGGTTAGTAATGCCTTTTGGCCTAACTAACGCACCTAGTACTTTTATGAGATTGATGAACCATGTTTTGCGTGCTTACATTGGAAAGTTTGTAGTAGTTTATTTTGATGATATACTTGTGTATAGCAAAAATTTAGATGAGCACGTAACACATTTAAAGGCTGTTTTTGATGTGCTTAGAAAAGAAAAGTTATATGATAATCTAAAGAAATGCATTTTTTACACTAATGAACTTACTTTTCTTGGTTATGTTGTTAATGATAAAGGAATACATGTTAATCAAGAAAAAGTGAAAGTAATTAGGGAGTGGCCGAAACCCGCTTGTGTGATGTAAGGAGTTTTCATGGTCTTCCTAGCTTTCATAGGAGATTCATTAAGGATTTTTCAACCATTGCTGCACCATTAACTGAATGCATAAAAAAGAATGTGGGATTTAGGTGGGGTAAAGAACAAGACGATACTTTTAACTTGCTAAAACACAAACTTAGTTCACACATTTGCTTGCTTTGCCTAACTTTGCTAAAACTTTTGAGATAGAGTGTGATACACATGGAATAGGTATTGGAGGAGTCTTAATGCAAGATGGCAAACCCATTGCATTCTTTAGTGAGAAGCTAAGTGGAGCAAGTCTTAACTACCCGACGTATGATAAGGAGTTTTATGCCTTGGTGAGAGTGTTAGACACATGACAGCACTATCTTTGGTACAAGGAATTCATTATACACACCGATCATGAGTCTTTGAAATATCTCAAAGGACAAGGAAAGCTAAGCCGTAGGCATGCAAAATGGGTGGAGTTTATTGAATCCTTTCCATACATCATCAAGTACAAACAAGGTAAGGAGAATGTAGTTGCCGATGCTCTTTCTAGAAGGTATGCTGTAATTTCTAAACTTGATCCAAAATTATTGGGTTTTGAGTACATTAAAGACTTATACAATTCTGACTTTGATTTTACGAATGTTTATGGGGCATGTGAGCAAGGGGGTTTTGACAAGTTCTTTAGGCATGATGGTTTTCTTTTCAAAGAAAACAAGTTGTGTGTTCCTAGATGTTCACTGAGAGAATTTCTTGTGAGAGAGGCATATAGTGGAGGGTTAATTGGGCATTTTAGAGTTAAAAGGACTTTGGGTGTGTTAAGTGATCATTTCTTTTTACCACACATAAAAAGATACGTTGAGAGAATATGTGAGAGATGCACTACTTGCAAACGAGTTAAATCTAAAGTAATTCCTCATGGGCTGTATAGATGATGAGGACCAGCCAGTTGATCACAATTCGGCTAAGGTTGGAAAAGATCTAGATCCTTTAACCATTCCTGGAGGTCCAATAACAAGAGCTAAAGCTAAAAGGATGAAAAAAGCATTAACTAGTTTAATGGAAAGCATTTGGAAGGAGCAAGCCAGTCAAGATTTTGTCAAGGTTCTAAGGATGCAAGAAGAGTATAAAATGGTTAACATGTTTCAAACAAGTCCAAATCCCGAAGACAAGAGTCCAGCCTTGTTAGAATGAAGTATTCTAGCCTATCTTGAAGAATAAAAGGCCATTCGACCATGTTGGGTTTTGTGGGCCTATTTTATAATTAGTTTGGGTTTAATTATGTTGGGTTTTGTGGGCTTCTTTTCTTATTAGTTTGGGTTTTAATTGTGTTGGGTTTTGTGGACCTATTTTATGAATAGTTTGGGTTTTTGTGTTGGGTTTTATTTTGTTAAGTGTGAGTTCATGTGTTCTTTGATTAAGAATAAGGAGTTACAACGGTTGAATACTTTATGGCCATTATTCATGGTCTAAATGTCATTTAGTGGGAGGTTACACATTTAATGGGCAGTTATATTTGTATTGTACTGTCCTTGGCCTTTGTTTTATATAAACAAGGCTGCTTTTTCTATGTAAGGGCAGAGATTTTAGAAGTATAAACTTATTTGAGCACTTTGTGAGTGTTTTATTTTTAAGTTCTTGCATGAACTTTGGAACTTATCAAGCTTATTCAGCTTGTGGCGTTCAACAACCTCAAAATCTTTTTTTTGCCTTTAAACTTATCAAACTTCATAGTTTGTGGCATTCTGGGGAAATCAAAGTGTTGTTCTAATTAGCTTTTATCATCATTCTATTGATAAAGTTATTAGAATAGTTTATCTTACTTCAGTCTTGAACGATCGGGTTTGTTTGAATTAGTTTGAGGGTGTTAAATTGCATTCCATATGTATCATAGCTCTTAACTATTGGGGTGTATGGTTGCTAAGTTAATGATTTCCATCATTTTGGTATCAGAGCTTGGCTCAAGTTTGAGGTTTGCATATCCATTTATTTGTTGTTCTTTTAGTTTTTTTTATCACTTTCTTTTCTTCTTCATCTTATAGCACCGTATCTATAATTCATCTTAATTATTGTGCTTCTTGAGGTTATTGACATTCTTCTCTTTTTTCCGCACAAAAAAAAAAGAAAAAAAAAACAAAAACAAAAACAAAAAAAAAGTATTGCGGATTCAAGGTATTCTTGCAAATTTCCAAAAATCATTCTTTGTTCATATCGTTCTTGTTTCGGTTTGAGAAATATTAAAATATTGTCTTCTTAACCAAAACAAACAGAATTCTTGTTGGGATAGAAATTGATATTTAAGTTCTAATCTTTGCTTACTTTAAGTGGTCTACCTTTTGTTTGTTTTTTTTAGACCTACCTAATTTCACTCCGTTGAATTTGCCATAATCTGAATTGTTTGTTTAAAAGGACCTTAGTTAATCTAAGAACCCAAAGAACAAAACAAGAGAGGTAAAAGGCAAGAGTTGTTAGATTAGCATCGAGAAAAGCTAAATAATTGTGTGAACACGAATGGTGTGAATCAATTCTTTGAGAGAAACACGTGAGGGAGTGATTATGAGGTTGTTCTAACTTTTTTTTCATGTTTTAAACATGTCTAACAAAGATAAAGAAGTGAGTTCTTCCTCAAATGATCAAGTGAATCAAGCAATGCAGCAACAAATTGAACGTATGTTCAAAGTGATAGGAGATGTAGGAGATCGTTTAGAAAGACATTATGAAGCAATTACCAGATTGCAAAGAGAATCATGATATGGAAGACAACAAGCCTTTGTCAACGATTATATGATGGTGGAGAAGACACAGATGATGGCCAAGTTAACATAATTGGTCTACATGTTAATCCTAGAAGACAAGCTAGGAGAGGACGTTTTGATGGTGTGGACCGAAACATAGGCAGCATCAAAATGAAAATTTCTCCTTTTCAAGGGAAGAACAATACGGATGCCTATTTGGAATGGGAGCGAAAAGTGGAGCTGATCTTTGAATGTCATAATTGCTCCGAAGAGAAAAAGGTAAAACTAGCTGCTGTTGAATTTTGTGATTATGCTATTGTTTGGTGGGATCAATTGTGTAAATACAGGCGTAGAAATGGTGAAAGACCCGTAGAGACTTTGTTGGAGATGAAACAAATCATGAGGAGGAGATTTGTCCCTAGTCATTACTATAGGGATTTACATCAACGGTTGCAAACTTTGACACAAGGTTCCATGAGTGTAGAAGAATATCACAAGGAAATGGAGATAGCCATGATAAGGGCTAATGTGGAAGAGGACCATGAGGCCACCATGGCTCGGTTTTTGAGTTGGTTAAATAAGAACATTGCTGATCTTGTGGAGTAGCAATATTATATGGAGATTGAGGACATGGTGGGTGTGGCCATGAAGATTGAAAGGCAACTCAAAAGAAAATGCATTAGGTATGATTCAAAACCTTATTCAGGTTCTTCTTCTTCTTGGAAACCGAATTGGAGTAAAAAGGATGATAAGCCCATTGTTAAGCCAAAAATAGATGAAACTAAGAGCAAAAATGAAATAGGCAGCAAGGGTAGAGGTGAGAATCAACCTAATCAAACTAGAGGCATTAAGTGTTTTAAGTGCCTTAGACATGGTCATATGGCACGTGAATGTCCTAATAAAAGGGCAATGATCATGAGGGATGGGACAGTTGAATCAGAAAGTGAGAGAGAGGATGTAGATGAAGTGCCACATTTAGAAGATGCTAGTGATGTAGAGTATGCTAGTGGAGAAAAATTGGTTGTACAACGCACACTTAGTTTGCAAAGTAAAAATAATGAACATGGTGAGCAACGTGAAAATTTGTTTCATACTCATTGTTTGATTGCTAACAAGTTGTGTAATGTGATTGTTGATAGTGGAAGTTGTACAAATGTGGCAAGTACCTTGCTTGTGGCGAAAATGAAATTACCTACTATTAAACATCCAAAACCATACAAGTTACAATGGTTGAATGATAGTGGTGTTGTGAAGGTAAATCATCAAGTGTTAATTTCTTTTTCAATTGGTAGTTATAAGGATGATGTTTGGTGTGATGTGGTACCTATGTATGCTGGTCACATGTTATTGGGGAGACCATGGCAATATAATCGAAGGGTAATGCATGATGGGTTTAAGAACCGTTATTCTTTGATCATGGAGGGACAGAAATACCAACTTGGACCTTCGCCTCCAAAGACAATTTTTGATAACCAAATGCGTATAAAACAACAATATGAAGAGCTTGAATATTCATTAGCTAAAACTTTAGGAAGGGAACAAGAAAGAGAGAAAAAAAAAAGGTGAGTTGAGTGGTAAAAATGAGAGCAATGGGAAACACAAGGGGAGAGAAAACAAGGAAAGCTTGATTGAAAGAAAAATGAGTGTTTATGCAAAAATGTGTTATGTGAAGAAAGCATTAACCATGAGGCAGCCCTTACTTGTACTTATGTACAAGGATGTTTTAATTGTTTCTAATGAAATTAACAAGAGTTTGCCTAGTGTTATTGTTGATCTTTTACAGAAAAATGAGGACCTCTTTCCCGAAGATGTTCCTATTAGTTTGTCACCTATTAGAGGAATTGAACTTCAAATTGATTTCATTCCGGGTGCAAGCATACCAAATTGGCCAGCATATATATGCAACCCCGAAGACACCAAGGAAATCCAAAAGCAAGTAAGTGAGCTTATGGAAAAGGGATATGTACGTGAAAGCATGGGTCCATGTGTGGTTCCTGTTTTATTGGTACCTTAAAAGGATGGTTCTTGGAGAATGTGTGTTGATTGTCAAGCCATCAACAAAATCATGGTAAAGTGTAGACATCTATTCCCTAGGTTAGATGATATGTTGGATGAATTACATGGTTCTTGTGTGTTTTCAAAGGTTGATTTGAAATCTGGATATCATCAAATAAGAATGCATGAGGGTGATGAATGGAAAACCACTTTCAAAACTAAATATGGTCTATATGAATGGTTAGTAATGCCTTTTGGCCTAACTAACGCACCTAGTACTTTTATGAGATTGATGAACCATGTTTTACGTGCTTACATTGGAAAGTTTGTAGTAGTTTATTTTGATGATATACTTGTGTATAACAAAAATTTTGACGAGCATGTAACACATTTTAAGGTTGTTTTTGATGTGCTTAGAAAATAAAAGTTATATGCTAATCTAAAGAAATGCATTTTTTGTACTAATGAACTTACTTTTCCTGGTTATGTTGTTAATGATAAAGGAATACATGTTGATCAAGAAAAAGTGAAAGTAATTAGGGAGTGGCCGAAACCCACTTGTGTTAGTAATATAAGGAGTTTTCATGGTCTTGCTAGCTTTTATAGGAGATTCATTAAGGATTTTTCTACCATTGCTGCACCAGTAACTAAATGCATCAAAAATAATGTGGGATTTAGGTGGGGTAAAGAACAAGATGATGCTTTTAACTTGCTTAAACACAAACTTAGTTTATCATCTTTGCTTGCTTTGCCTAACTTTGCTAAAACTTTTGAGATTGAGTGTGATACAAGTGGAATAGATATTGGAGGAGTCGTAGTGCAAGAGGGCAAACCCGTTCCATTCTTTAGTGAGAAGCTAAGTGGAACATGTCTTAACTACCCGACGTATGAAAAGGAGTTTTATGCCATAGTAAGAGTGTTAGAGACATGACAACACTATCTTTGGTACAAGGAATTCGTTATATACACTGATCATGAGTCCTTAAAATATCTCAGAGAATTAGGAAAGCTAAGTCGTAGGCATGCAAAATGGGTGGAGTTTATTGAATCCTTTCTATACATCATCAAGTACAAAGAAGGTAAGGAGAATGTGGTTGCAGATGCTCATTCTAGAAGTTATGCTCTAATTTCTAAACTTGATGCAAAATTATTGGTTTTGAGTACATTAAAGACTTATATAATTCTGACTTTGATTTTGCTAATGTTTATGAGGCATGTGACCAAGGGGGTTCTGACAAGTTCTATAGGCATGATGGTTTTCTTTTCAAAGAAAACAAGCTGTGTATTCTTAGATGTTCAATGAGAGAATTGCTTGTGAGAGAGGCACATAATGGTGGGTTAATGGGGCATTTTGGAGTTAAAAAAACTTTGGGCGTGTTAAGTGATCATTTCTTTTGGCCACACATGAAAAGAGATGTTGAGAGAATATATGAGAGATGCATTACTTGCAAACGAGCTAAATCTAAACTAATGCCTCATAGGCTGTATACTTCTCTTCCTATACCTAGTGAGCCTTTGGTTGATATATCAATGGACTTTGTCTTGGGATTACCTAGGTCAAAAAGGGGGAGAGATTCTGATAGGGACCAGCGAGTTGATCACAATTCGGCTAAGGTTGGAAAAGATCCAGATCCTTTAACCATTCATGGAGGACCAATGACAAGACCTAAAGCTAAAATGATGAAAGAAGCCTTAACTTGTTTAATGGAAAACATTTGGCAGGAGCAAGCTAGTTAAGATTTGGTCAAGGTTCTAAGGATGCAAAAAGAGTATAAAATGGTTAACATGTTTCAAACAAGTCCAAATCCCAAAAACAAGAGTCTAGCCTTGTTAGAATCAAGTATTCTAGCCTATCTTGAAGAATAAAAGGCTATTCGGCCATGTTGGGTTTTGTGGGCCTATTTTATAATTAGTTTGGGTTTAATTATGTTGGGTTTTGTGGGCTTCTTTTCTTATTAGTTTGGGTTTTAATTGTGTTGGGTTTTGTGGGCCTATCTTATGAATAGTTTGGGTTTTGTGTTGGGTTTTATTTTGTTAAGTGTGAGTTCATGTATTCTATGATTGGGAATAAGAAGTTGCAAAGGCTGAATACTTTATGGTCATTATTCATGGTCTAAATGTCATTTAGTGGGAGGTTACACATTTAATGCGCAGTTGTATTTGTGTTGTATTGTCCTTGGCCTTTGTTCTATATAAACAAGGCTGCTTTTTCTATGTAAGGGCAGAGATTTAAGTAATTTAAACTTATTTTAGCACTTTGTGAGTGTTTTGTTTTTAAGTTCTTGCATGAACTTTGGAACTTATCAAGCTTATTCAGCTTGTGGCGTTCAACAACCTCAAAATCTTTCTTTTGCCTTTAAACTTATCAAACTTCATAATTTAAGGCGTTTTGGGGAAATCAAAGTGTTGTTCTAATTAGCTTTTATCATCATTCCATTGATAAAGTGATTAGAATAGTTTCTCTTACTTCAATCTTGAACGATCGGGTTTGTTTCAATTAGTTGGAGGGTGTTAAATTGCATTCCATATGTATTATAGCTCTTTAGCTATTGGGGTGTATGGTTGCTAAGTTAATGATTTCCATCATTTTGGTATCAGAGCTTGACTCAAGTTTGAGGTTTGCATATCCATTTATTTGTTGTTCTTTTAGTTTTTTTTATCACTTTCTTTTCTTCTTCATCTTATAGCACCGTATCTATAATTCATCTTAATTGTTGTGCTTCTTGAGGTTATTGTCATTCTTCTTTGTTTTCCGCACACACACAAAAAAACAAAAAAAAAAGTATTGCGGATTCAAGGAATTCTTGCAAATTTCCAAAAATCTTCTTTTTGTTCATATCATTCTTGTTTCGGTTTGGGAAATATTTAAATATTATCTTCTTAACCAAAACAAACAGAATTCTTGTTGGGATAGAAATTGATATTTCAGTTCTAATCTTTGCTTACTTTAAGTGGCCTATCTTTTGTTTGTTTTTTTAGATCTATCTAATTTTACTCCTTTGAATTTGCCATAATCTGAATTGTTTGTTTAAAAGAACCTTAGTTAATCTAAGAACCCAAAGAACAAAACAAGAGAGGTAAAAGGCAAGAGTGGTGAGATTAGCATCGAGAAAAGCCAAATAATTGTATGAAACATGAGTGGTGTGAATTAATTCTTTGAGAGAAACAAGTGGTATCAGAGCCGTGCCCCTCAGACTTGGCTGAGAAGTAGTCGAACCAAGTCAGGAGATGGTGGGCCCTAGGTAGCTCGTTATGGGCCCGTGATGTTCGTTCTCGAGGCAGGAGATGCTCCAGATCTTCACATAAGACGTGTGCTCCAGTGCAGTGGAGAGGAGTAACCTTGATGGAGTGGTGCCCCAAACATTAACAGATGGATGATCGCTTGAGGCGAGGCCCAAACCATGAAGATAATTATGGTCCTTTGTTCGAGGGGAGGATTGTTGGGTGTGCAACAAAAGTCCCACATTGGCTAGACATGGGGATGATCTTGGGTATTTAAGTATGCAAATAATCTCCATTGATATGAGGCCTATTGGATAGAGACTTAAGAGCAAATCCGTGCGGACTTGGCCCAAAGCGGACAATATCATACCAATATGGAGAATGTGGGTTCCGTACTTCTAACAAGTGAGGGAGTGATTTTGTGGGAGTGATTGTGAGGCTCTTCTAACTTTTATTTTTTCAGGTTTTAAACATGTCTAACAAAGATAAAGAAGTGAGTTCTTCCTCAAATGATCAAGTGATTCAAGCAATGCAGCAACAATTTGAACGTATGTTCAAAGTGATGGGAGATGTAGGAAATCGTCTAGAAAGACATGATGAAGCAATTACCAGATTGCAAAGAGAACCACGATGTGGAAGACAACCAGCCTTTGTCAATGATGTATATAATGGTGGAGAAGACACGGATGATGGCCAAGCTACCATAATTGGTCTAGGTTAATCCTAGAAGACAAGATGGGAGAGGACGTTTTGATAGTGTGGACCGAAACATAGGCAGCATCAAAATGAAAATTCCTCATTTTCAAGGGAAGAACAATCCGGATTCCTATTTGGAATGGGAACGAAAAGTGGAGCTGATATTTGAATGTCATAATTACTCCGAAGAAAAAAAGGTAAAAACTAGCTGTTGTTGAATTTTATGATTATGCTACTGTTTGGTGGGATCAATTGTGTAAAGACAGATGTAGAAATGGTGAAAGACCCGTAGAGACTTGGTTAGAGATGAAATAAATCATGAGGAGGAGATTTGTCCCTAGCCATTACTATAGGGATTTACATCAACGGTTGCAAACTTTGACACAAGGTTCCATGAGTGTAGAAGAATATCACAAGGAAATGGAGATAGCCATGATAAGGTCTAATGTGGAAGAGAACCGTGAGGCCACCATGGCTCGGTTTTTGAGTGGGTTAAACAAGAACATTGCTGATCTTGTGCAGTTGCAACATTATGTAGAGATTGAGGCCATGGCGGGTGTGGCCATGAAGATTGAAAGTCAACTCAAAAGAAAAGGCATCATGTATGATTCAAAACCTTATTCATGTTATTCTTCTTTTTTGAAACCGATTTGGAGTAAAAAGGATGATAAACCCATTATTAAGCCTAAAAATGATGAAACTAAAAGCAAAAATGAAATAGGAAGCAAGGGTAGAGGTGAGAATCAACCTAATCAAACTAGAGTCGTTAAGTGTTTTAAGTGCCTTAGACATAGTCATATGGCACGTGAATGTCCTAATAAAAGGGCAATGATCATGAGGGATGAGACAGTTGAATCAGAAAGTGAGAGAGAGGATGAAGATGAAGTGCCACATTTAGAAGATGCTAGTGATATAGAGTATGCTAGTGGAGAAAAATTGGTTGTACAACGCACACTTAGTTTGCAAAGTAAAAATAATGAACATGGTGAGCAACGTGAATTTTTTTTTCATACTCATTGTTTGATTGCTAACAAGTTGTGTAATGTGATTGTTGATAGTGGAAGTTGTACAATTGTGGCAAGTACCTTGCTTGTGGAGAAACTGAAATTACCTACTATTAAACATCCAAAACCATAGAAGTTATAATGGTTGAATAATAGTGGTGTTGTGAAGGTAAATCATCAAGTGTTAATTTCTTTTTTAATTGGTAGATATAAGGATAATGTTTGGTGTGATGTGGTACCTATGTATGTTGGTCACATGTTATTGGGAAGACCATGGCAATATGATCGAAGGGTAATGCATGATGGGTTTAAGAACCGTTATTCTTTGATCATGGAGGGACAGAAATACCAACTTGGACCTTCGCCTCCAAAGACAATTTTTGATAACCAAATGCGTATAAAACAACAATATGAAGAGCTTGAATATTCATTAGCTAAAACTTTAGGAAGGGAACAAGAAAGAGAGAAAAAAAAAAGGTGAGTTGAGTGGTAAAAATGTGAGCAATGGGAAACACAAGGGGAGAGAAAACAAGGAAAGCTTGATTGAAAGAAAAATGAGTGTTTATGCAAAAATGTGTTATGTGAAGAAAGCATTAACCATGAGGCAGCCCTTACTTGTACTTATGTACAAGGATGTTTTAATTGTTTCTAATGAAATTAACAAGAGTTTGCCTAGTGTTATTGTTGATCTTTTACAGAAAAATGAGGATCTCTTTCCCGAAGATGTTCCTATTAGTTTGTCACCTATTAGAGGAATTAAACTTCAAATTGATTTCATTCCGGGTGCAAGCATACCAAATTGGCCAGCATATATATGCAACCCCGAAGACACCAAGGAAATCCAAAAGCAAGTAAGTGAGCTTATGGAAAAGGGATATGTACGTGAAAGCATGGGTCCATGTGTGGTTCCTGTTTTATTGGTACCTTAAAAGGATGGTTCTTGGAGAATGTGTGTTGATTGTCGAGCCATCAACAAAATCATGGTAAAGTGTAGACATCTATTCCCTAGGTTAGATGATATGTTGGATGATATAAGAAACTTAACAAAGAAGCCCGATTGAAGTTTCGTACCAACATAAGATCATCAATCTACCATACGTCGTCGTAGTGGGAGGGTTAGTAAATAACACGAAAGATACATCAGTCTTGGAGAATCTGTAGAGAATCTACCAGACGACGATGATCCCTATACCTATAAAGAAGCAACGGAAGGTGTTGATTGTCACTATTGGCAAAAGGCAATGCAATCCGAAATTGAATCTATGTTCAAAAACAAAGTCTGGTCTCTTGTAGACTTTCCAAAAGGGATAAAACCCATAGGGTGCGAGTGGGTATACAAGAGGAAAAGAGGAATGGATGGAAAGGTGGAAACCTTTGAAGCTAGATTGGTAGCTAAATGTTATACACAGAAGGAAAGTATTGATTACGAAGAAACCTTCTCTCATGTGGCCATGCTTAAAACTATTAGGATACTCTTATCAATTGAGGCATCTCTAGACCTAGAGATTTGGCAAATGGACATCAAAACAGCTTTCCTTAATAGAAGTCTTGACGAAAGCATCTACATGATACAACCAGAAGGATTCATTGAAAAAGGCCAAGAGGAAAGGGTATGCAGGAGGAAAAGATCCATATATGGATTGAAGCAAGCATCCAGATCCTGGAACATAAGGTTCGATCAAGTTATGAAAAGTTTTAGATTTATTCAAAACCTTGACGAACCTTATGACTACAAAAGGATTAAAGGTGACAAGTTTGTTTTCCTAATTCTTTACGTTGATGATATACTACTCATCGGAAACGATACAGGTGTATTGACATCAATAAAAGAATGGTTAGCAAAACAATTTTATATGAAGGACTTGGGAGAAGCAAGTTATATTCTTGGTATTCAAGTCATAAGGGATAGAAAGAATAGAACAATTGCATTTTCCCAAGCTTTATATATAGCTAAAATCTTGTTTAGGTTTTTCATGCCATATTCCAAGAAAGGTAAGTTACCTTTCAGACATGGAATCAAACTTTCTAAGGAACAAGTTCCTAAGATTGAGCATGAAGAGCAATTCAGGAGTAGGGTTCCATATGCATCGGCAGTTGGAAGTCTCATGTATACAATGCTTTGTACTATACCAGATATTTGATTTGTTATGGCTTAGTAAGCAGGTTTCAATCGAAACCTGATCCTGATCGCTGGACGGTTGTCAAGCATATTTTCTAGTATCTTAGGAGAACGAGAGATTATATGCTTGTACGCTTTGGAGGGGATTTAATTCCCGTTAGGTATACAGATTCTGATTTTTAGTCTGATTCTGACTCTATGAGATCAACAACAGGATATGTGTTTACTATTTGAGGAGGGGCAGTCATATGGAGGAGTATCAAGCAATCTTGTATTGCCAATTTCACCATGGAAATCGAGTATGTTGCCGCATGCGAGACTAGTAAAGAGACTGTCTGGCTCCGACAATTCTTGATTGACTTGGAAGTGGTTCCTGATGTGAATAAGCAGGTCATTATCTATTGTGACAATAATGGAGCAGTTGCTAATTCGAGAGAACTTAGAAGTCATAAGAGAGGGAAATACATTGAAAGAAAGTATCACCTTCTAAAGGAAATTGTGCATAGGGGTGACGTGACAATTACCAAGATAGCGTCAGCATAAAATCTAGCAGATCCCTTTACGAAGGCTCTTCCACAAAAGAGTTTTGATAGGCATCTAGAGAACATGGGGATGAAAGATATAAAACATTTTCTATATAGCAAGTGGAAGATTGTTGGGATTATGCTCGATAGCAAGAGTATAATAATGTATTTGACAATCTTTTCATATTAATAAAGTGATTTCTAGTTTAACAAATCTTATAGCATTTATAGTTTAATTATTATAATTGTCAAAAGTAAATAATCATAAGGTCAAAAGACTATGAGAAAAGAAGAATTTTTCATACATCTAGATATGTATGAGGTAGACACAATTCTTTAGTTAGTTTTGAATAATATTCACAACTTAATATAAAGGTTGGACGTCTTTATCTTGTCGAAGTTGTAGATTTTTTGCCAGCATTTGAATGGGATCAAATGTGTTATGATGAGTCTAAAATCATCAAAGTGTGGTATCTTTGGGCAAAAGAATCTAGTGCACTGGGTGCATTGAATAGGATTACAGTGAAATACTTTATCTAGAACAGTCAATGGATAAAGGTTTTCACTTGAAGACAATCGGAGAGTCTATCTTGATCCTGAGATAAATGATGGACTTAAGGTTGCAAGTGTTATCATTCAATGGTTAATCTATATAGGACTTCATTTATAGATATGGACATCGTGACTCCATTTATTTAATGTGGATAGAATACCATCATATGGATATTTTGAGGTATTGGATATTAAATCATAACATAAAGTTTTCAATAGTGTCTATTGAAGCTTGGCTTCTGAATAAGTCAAAATATCCAAGTTCAAAATGTTGTCATATGAGTAAATATGGTAACTTGGAGAGCTATAGACGGTCTATAAGCTCTTAACGATTACTAGTATTCTTCACGAGGATACACTTTCTCCAATAAGGTTGTCTAGGATATGAATGAGTAACATCAAATTATTCTATCTTTATTTAAGAGTTCAATTTTAGTTCTTTAGTGGAATGAACTAAAATTAATAGATTTGACCTAAGTGAATCATTTGTTGATTGTGATCGGGTTATGTCTATTGGAACTTAAATTTAGATAGCCCGCCAAGATCCCTAATCCACACGAACTTGCACTGATCACTTTATATGTTCTACCAGACCAATTTAGGGGTCCATCTAGAGTTGTATTGAGCAATGTGGATTTGTTTCTTTTTGTAAGAATGGGTCTAGTTCACATGTGGACTTTTTTATTAAGGTCCAAATTTAATAAAATAGAAAAAATAATATAATGGCCCATATGTGGTGTTCGGCGGCAAAGCTATATAGTTTAGTTTAATTATATTATTTTTATTTTATTATTTAATTAAATGGAAATTAATTAATTTGGTAATTAATTAATTATTTAATTAAAAGTCAAAAATCTTTTTATAGTAGGAGTAGGTCTCCTAATATTATACTATTGTTGGTAGTATAATAAATATTAAAGACTATATATGATAAGTAGATAAATAAAATGAACTATTTATCTAGTCAGATTAGGAAGTCTTTAATATGGTCACTAATACACTAATGAGTTGGATTAGGAGTCTTGGTGTAGGAAAGAATTCTTTTTGGAAAAGGATTCTTGGTCACTAAGTAAATCCACCTAAGAATAGGATTCTTGCTTACCAAGTAAATCCTCTTTAGGAGAGGATTTGTGAACCTATAAATATAGGTTGTAAATTTTGACCAAGCCTTAGTTTTGGGATGAGAAACTGTTATTTTTTTTTAATGTTATTTAAAAAAAAAACTTCGTCTAACTCATTGTGTGATAATTCGGCCAAGCATAGAGAAAAGAAGGAACGTTTTTGTTTTCGATAGTACACAAGTATCCTTTGCATCAAAAGGGTTTTGTGTACAACATCGAATCAAGGTTCACGTGAGTTTCAATCAAATTGATTGATAATTCACAAGTGACCGGACGTTCTTGGTTTTTCTCTTGGAGGATTATTGTGACTAACAAAGAAGAAGATTTTGTTTGTTTCCATCCTTAGGTATACAATTTAAAGAAAGGGAGCCCACACTCCTAGGTGATTCACGTTCGTGATTGGATTGGAAGATCTTACGTATTCAATTCGACACTAGTTCAATCGTCACAAGAAAAAAAAAGGTACGATACTTTTTTTATACATCAATTTATCTAGGGTTAAGGTTCTTGTTATTTAAAAAAGAAATTTTTTTATTTATACCAAACCCTAATTTTTTTTCACGCATCCGTGTGCGATTTTCCCTACAATTATATTTACCAAATATCATACTTCTGCCCTTTTTATGAGCACTATTGCCTTAAATGTCCTCATGACACCAAGTTGACGATGTTTCACAACAAGAGTATAAAAAGCATAATATTTCAACTCAACCAACACATATATGAAAAGAACTTCTCAAAAGTAAACCAATAAATTTCGACTATCAAAACAAACATTATGTGAGATAACCAAGTTCATATCAATACATGGAGTTTTCAAAGCTAACAAAAAAGATATCTCAACACAATTGATATATTGCCTCAAAACTACCTCACATGTGCTTTTTATATTAGTGATAAGAGCATTCACCCTTAAACCACTTGTTCTTGGGTGTACCTATACAAACATTTCCAATGTCATCCTTGACAACAATGTTAAATCTAGAGTAAAGTCCTTCATTGACTTGATTAACAGGAATAACATTAATACTCTCTTCCTTAACATTTTCAACACAAGCTTTGTCAAGTTGAACAAGATTAGCTTTCTTTCTACTCTACAACTTCTTTTCATGCTTAGCAATATTATCATGTTTCTCAACTTTCAAAGCCTTAGCATGTTCAAGTTGAAGTTTAATCTCCTTATCTCTAGTTTCATTTCCTAATTTGCATTTTTCAATAAATTTATAACACCTAGGCTTAATGTGACCTATTGTGTTGCAATAATGGCAAATTGGAATAAAAGATGAGATTGTATCTTTTGGAGTTGAACTAGCTTCACTAGGAGTTTGCAAAGATACCTTGTTTGCCAACTTCTTCTTGGCTTTTGATCTTTTCTTCTTGTGAGGTTTCTAGTCAATCATGACTTCTTCCAAGTGAGTAGGAAGTGGTGCTTCCAAGAGCTCCTCTTCAACTACCAAGTCGTTTTCACCACTATGAGAGTTAACAAGACTCCTAACACTAGACACACTTAACGAATCATTCACTAAGTCCTTGATGGCCTCCTTAGCCGTGTTTATCTCTTCCATTAATTCTTGTTCTCTCTTCTTCAAAGAAGATATCACATTATCCTTCTCAAGGTTTATCCTTTCAAGTTCTCTAAACTTCTTCATAATATCACCTTTCTCACCAAAAAGTCTACGAGTAACAATCACAAACTCATCTAGTTCTTTTTCGATCAAATCATCATTCTCAACTACCTCTCTATCTCTAGCTTCTTTAAGCTTCTCTATCTTGGCCAACAACTCAAGATTGGTAGGAATAGAACTAGTGCTTTCATGATGATTTGCATCAAAGTTCTTATTCAAATATATAGTACCATCAATATCTAGTGGAGAATGAGAAGCCGTTAGATCTACAAAGTTGCTCACCAGCTTTTCATCACTTGAAGACTCACTACTAAAGCTCTCATCATCGCTAGAATCATCTTCACTGCAAGTAGCTGCCAAAACTTTGCCTTTCTTGTCTTTCTTAGATGGCTTCTTGGTGCACTCACTAGCAAAGTGACCGAAACCTTGACAATTGTAGCATTGAACACCTTTCTTGTTCATGGCTTGACTGTTCTTCTCATTCTTTGGAGATGATGTTTTCTTAACCTTCTTTTCCTTAAAAGACTTGCCTCTAGGCTAGACATTATTCTTTAGAAACTTCTTGAACTTTCTAACCAAAAGAGCCATCTCTTCATTTTCATCGTCACTCTCCTCCTCAATAGCATTGAGAGCGATTCCCTTACTCTAAATCTTTGGCTTCAAGCACATCTCATAAGTTTGGAGAGACCCAAGCAACTCATCGATGTTCATGCTATCCACATCCTTGCTTTCCTCAATGGCCGTCACTTTTTATTTAAATCTCTTAGGAAGAGACCTAAGGATTTTCCAATTTAATCGATCTCTTGAGATAGGTACTCAAAGTGTTTGACATTGGTTAACAATGTTAAGAAGCTGGAATTGGAAGTCTTCAAACTTTTCTTCTTCACTATACTTAAATCTTCAAATTGTGATGCCAACATTTGAAGCCTTAATTTCTTCACCGCTAAGGTTCCTTCATTAGTTACTTGAAGAGTATCCCAAGCCTCCTTTATGGATTCAATATCTTAAATGTTAGAGAATTAATGCCCATCAACTCCTCCAAATATGGCATTCATAGCACAATGGTGCCATTTAGCAACTTCAAACTCATTCGTTGTCCATTCACTCCTTGGCTTGAGTATCATGGTTCAATCCTCTTGAACCTTTGTAGGAGGACTATAGCCTTCTTCCACGACCATCCACGCCCTCTCATCAATAGAGCGGATGTAGACATTCATCCTCAACTTCCAATACCCATAGTTAGTGCCTCGAAAAAATGGTGGCATAGTATTTGAGGCTCTTTCCGCCATTACATCATCTTGTAAACCCATGACTTCAAAAGCTTTGCAAATACCGTGAATGTATCACCTGAGTGCTCACTAAGTATAATCTAGTGTTCTGCTTTGATACCAATTGAAAAGACAAACATGGTTAAATGGCCAAGGCTAACCTAGAGGGGGGTGAATAGGTTAGACACCTTTTTCGACTCCCTTCAAAACAAACAAAATTTTGTCCCTCTAGATTGCTTGTATCATAATATATATCAATTTAAGACAATTAATCAATATATAAAACACGTAAAATGTTATACAAACAAGAAATCATAACACCTACACAATTTATATTATAGTAAGGAAGTCACCTTACATATAAAGTTCTATCCATAGTATTCAAATAACAAATACAAAAATAAGAGAGATAGGGATAGATAAAAGTTGACACAAGATATAACTTGGTAAACCTCTGAAGAGAAAACATCCATGGGTTAGCAACCACCGGTAAACAAAATCCACTAGTAGATAAGAAAAGTACAATCTCTCAACTGACCCCTTCACCTAGAAACTACCCTCCTATCCTACTCATGAATATGACACCCTCTTGCCCAAAATTTTGAGGCCTCACACCTCTTGTCAAGACTTTCTCGCTCACCCTTCCAGATCCTCACGACCCTAGCCAAGACTTCATTGCTCACCCTTTCGGATCCTAACGACCCAAGGCAAGACTTCCTTGCTTAACATTCCGAGGTCTCCCACCTCTTGCCAAGACTTCCATGCTCAACAACATAGGTCTCACACCTATTGTCAAGACTTCCTTCTTACAAGGTATCTAGGTGATCATGAATGCAAAAAATAAACAAGCACGCAACATAGAATGTTATGATCATCACATCCTATGGAAAATACTAGACATAATCATGAATGCACAAACCAATTGTTGTCTAGTTATAATGCATGCCTAATTTATCTAGTTCATACAAAATATATGACAAGTTAATCTCAACCTAGATACATGCATAAATCTAAACTTGAGAACTCAAGATATATTCAATTAATCATATAATCAAGTTTAAATCATGTAAACCAAAAACAAGCTAAAATCATGTGACAAAGTCATCTAGATTAAAGCAAAAGTTCTAGAGAATAGTTTCTGTTCATGAAATCAACTAAGCACAAGAATAGCTCAAAAGGACACAAGCACATGCACTATTAGAAGAATTCGGCCAAAGAGAGCCTAGTACATGTGAGAGACTATTGTTCACAAAATCAATCAATTAAAGATCATCAAATAGTCCTAGAATCAAAGCTATCACAATACAATCCCAAACATGTGAAAACATAGGCCAAATCAAAACCTAACTCAACATGTGAGATTTCAATTGAAACTCAATCTAGCTTTAAATGAGTTCAAAACTCAGATCAAAACAATCACAAGACACATATATATTGAAGAAGAAAACCCAAGGCAATTGATCAAGGTTTAAAATAAAACTTTGAGAGAAAATCAATACCTTAGTTGATTTGGTGCAGTCCCGTTTTTGTGAGGTTAGACTCCAAAAACAGCAATAAAACTAACTTAAACCTTCAGAAAAAAGATGGAGGATAAATAGAAAAATACTCTCAACTTTGAATCACTCAGATCAAAGTTCAAATGAAGAAGTTATGGTATTTGGAAGGTGAGAAAATTTGGGAGAAAATTCTGCACTCAAATTTTGAATCTCTTCTTTGAATGAAATGTGAGAGGGAAGAGATATATAAAGGAGAGGGAAAAGAATACAAGAAAAATGACCAAAAGGGACTTAAGTGCACCAAGCACACTTATTGCCAGAGATGGCACATGGGCATCTCAGGGCAGCAAGCATTCTGGCCCGAGATGGCCATGCATCATCTCGGGAAGAGTGCTTGGTTGCACTTCTTTTCCTCGCACACTCCCTTTCCGTTGTTCAACCGTTCTCCGGCCTCTGAACTCGAAATTCATATCCATTTGTGGATTACAAACCGTAACTCTCTCATGGACATGAACATTAAGATACTCAACCCAAAAAATAATAATTCGACTCGATATATGAATACGAAGACAATGTACATAACATAAGTTGAAAGTATAGTATCTTTTGACTTAGAACTTGAAATCAAAAGTATGAGTAACCAAAATGACCGAAACTCGATCAAGAATGATTTAAGACTCAAATCAAGTTCAATATCCATGTTTTACAAACATATATACATATAAAAACATTTTACACTAGAATGCAAACTACATAGAGATAGTCTCCAATCATGCATTTCTCAAAACATGTTATTTTTGTACCAATGCATGAGCATTCATCTTCAAGTGTGTGAATGTGTTATAAATGGGACACAATGATGCAAGGACATATATTTATGATTTGTGTGTGTGTGTGCCTATAATGGTGCACAACTATGGAGGCACACAAATGTACGAATTGTGTGTGCATGCCTATAATGGTGCACAACTATGTAGGGACACAAATGTATGAATTTTGTATGTGTGCCTAAGTCTTGTAAGAGAAAGATAAAGTCTTAATATACCTTTGTAGAGCCATATAACGTCCTTTCTCTTTAAAGACTTTGTACTTGCTTTGACAAGTTGTTATTCCTTCTTTGATGCTTGAATCATCATGAACCTAAACAACTAAATCATCACAAATAAACATCATTTTGATATGGAATTAATGCCAACATAATCTAAAACCTAACATCAGGTCCATAACTCATGCGATATTTTAGGAACCGACTTAAATGGTACGTCGTTTAAAATGTACATGGCAGTTTGTAAAGCATATCCCCAAAAAGAATTAGGAAGTGTTGAATAACTCAACATAGACCTAATCGTGTCCAAAAGAGTTCTCTTTCTCTTTTCTGACACCACAATTTGTTGAGGTGTACCTGGTGCAGAAAACTGAGAAATTATCCCATTATCAATAAATATTGCTAAAACTCAACAGATAGATATTCTCCACCACGATCATACCTCAAGATTTTTATGCATTTCTCAAGCTGATTTTCTACTTTAGCTTTAAATGCTTTGAACATTTCAAAAGCATCCGACTTATGTCTCATGAGATACACATAGCCAAATCTTGAGTGATCATCCATGAAAGTGATGAAGTACTTCATATCCACCTCTAGCTGGAATGCTCATAGGTCCACACACATCAATGTGTATCAATCCTAAACATTCGATGGCTCTTGTGCCTTTGATCTTGAACGACCTTTTGGTCTTTTTACCTTCCAAACAAGATTTATATGTTGGTAGATCATCAACCTTTAAGTCACTTAGAGGTCTGTCACTAACCAATCTTTTAATCCTATTAAGGTTAATATGACCTAAGCGCAAATGTCATAGGTAGGTTTCATCTATTGATAATTTTACTCTATTATGATTAGGTTGCGTCGATTCCTTGTCTAACAAATGAGAGATATTTCTATGCAAATAGAATAAACCATTTTCCAATGTATGTTTGCAAATAATGTTGTCATTATTACTAATAATAAAAGCTTTATTAAAGGTAACCGAATAACCAAATTATTTAAACAAGAAACAGAAATTAAATTCCTCTTGAATTGAGGTACATAATAAACGTCTATTAAATCTAAATGCCTAAAAGAATTTAAATTAATTCTTATATCTCTCACTGAACTAGCAGGCACCAACGCTCCATTACCTAAACGCAAGTTGAATTTATTCTTTTTCAGTCTTTTCCTTTCCTGGAACCCCTTCTACTCAGGCCAGAGTTGTTTTTCTTCTGTTGTTTCTTGACCTTCCTACCGGTCTTAACAGTAGCAACTTTACTGACTTTATGAATCTCTTAACCCTTGCCTTACACAAAGATTTTCTCGATGCTTTGATTATCTTGCATCAGGCCATGCAAGGTGCATTCCTTATTATTCAAGGTGTAGTCCAACTTGAATTGATCAAAGGAATCTGAGAGTGAGTTGACAATCATGTCAATTTTTGTCTCACCATCTATCTCAGTACCATTTAGTTCAACAATGTTGAGATGTGCTGTGACTTTCATCATGTGATCTTTCACAGCTTGTCCAGGTTTCATCCTAAGATTGTTAAAGGCAATCATTACCTCTCTCTTAGTCGTCATAGACCTCATAGCAAACATCTTCTCTAGAGACGTCATTATATCGGCAACAATCTTCATTCCTTCATGTTGTTGTTTCAATACGTCGGAGATGGTGGCCATAATGTAACGTACATTTAGCCATCTCATCTAAAGACTCCCACTGCCGATACTCATCTCTTTGCTCCTAAGTGGATTCACTAGTTAGAGTAGGTGGTTTAGGAGTATACATAATGAACTTATGCTTTTCAGTTTGCAACAACAACCCAATATTCCTTTTTCATGTGACATAATTATCATCAGTTAAATTATTATCTTTTAGCACGTTGATTAGGAATGGGGTCATGATTTATTTTTAATTAAAAAAATTATATAAGTAAACAATCATGATACCAACAAACTATAAGTGAAGTCCTCTATCGATTAACAAATGAATACCACCAAACTATCGAGGATAGACTATGCTATATAATCGTACTCATTGATAGCTCAAATGATAACACTTGCAACCATAAGTCCATCATTTATCTCAGGATTGAGATAGACTCTCCGGTTGTCTTCAAGTGAAAACTTTTATCCATTGACAGTTGTGGATAAAGTAATTCACTGTGATCCTATTCAATGCACCTAGTACACTAGACTATTTTGCCCAAAGACACCTCACTTTGATGATTTTAGGCTCATCATAACACATTTGATTCCTCTCAAATGCTAGAAAAGAATCTACAACTTTAACAAGATAAAAGCGCCCAACCTTTATCTTAAGTTATGAATATTGTTCAAGACTAACTAAAGAATTGTGTCTACCTCATACAAATCAAGATGCCTGAACAATTCTTCTTTTCTCATAGTCTTTTGACCTTGTGATTATTTACTATTGACAACTATAATAATTAAACTATAAATGCTAGAAGATTTGTTAAACTACAAATCACTTTTATTATTATGAAAAAATTGTCAAAAACATTATTACATGCTTGCTATTGAGCATAATCCTAACATTAACTCCCAAAGGAGGTGTGACATTTATAGGTGTTATATCACCGTTAAATTTTATGATTGAATTATTTTATTTAATCCAAGATAAATATTCAAATTTGTTTTATCATGATTGTTTACTTATATAATTTTTGTTATCACAAAGAAATTGTGACCCCATTCCTAATCAACATCCTAAAAGATAGTACTTTAACTGGTGATAATTATGTCACATGAAAAAATAAAATTGGGTTGTAGTTGCAAGCTGAAATGCATATGTTTGTTCTATACACCCCTAAACCACCAACTCCTACAAATGAATCAACTGAGGAGCAAATAGACGAGTATCAACAGTGAAAGACTTCAGATGAGATGGCCAAATGTTACATTATGGCCACCATCTCTGACGTGTTGCAATAGCAACATGAAGAAATGGAGACTGTTGTCGATATAATGATGTCTCTGGAAAAGATGCTTGTTATGAAGTTTAGGAAGACTAAGAGAGAGGCAGTGACTGTTTTCGTGAATCTTAAGATGAAACCTGGACAGGCTATGAGAAATCACATGATGAAAGTCATAACATATCTTTACATTACTGAACTCAATGGTGTTGAGATAGATGGTGATATGAAAATTGAGATGATTATTAACTCACTATCTGATTCCATTTATCAGTTCAAGTTGGACTACAACTTGAACAATAAGGAATACACCTTCTAGGGCATGATGCAAGATGTACAAAGCATCGAGAAATCCTTGTAAAAAGCAAGGGTCAAGAGATTCATAAGATTGGTAAGTTGCTATTGTTAAGACCCATAAGAAGGTCAAGAGACAACAAAAGAAAAAAACAACTTAGACCTACCTAGAAAGAGACCAAGAAAGTAGCCAAGATCAAAGGGAAGTGTTTCCTTTGTGGTAAAAAGAGAGAAAGGAATAGGCTGAATGAGAATTAATTAAACTTGTGTTTAGGCAACAGAGCGTTGGTGTCTGCCAGTGCAGTGGGAGATATTAGAATTAATTTAGGTTTTTATAGGCATTTGACATAATAGACATTTATTATGTACCTCAATTCAAGAGGAATTTAATTTCAATTTCATATTTAAATAAATTTGGATATTCGGTTACTTTTAAAAAAGGTTTTATTAGTAGTAGTGTAGGGAAAATTGCACAACGGAAGCGTGGAAATATTTATAAATTACAGTTTCGGCATAAATAAATAAAAATCCCTCTTTAATAACAAGAACCTTAACCCTAGATTAATTGATGTATATAAAAACTATCATACCTTTTTCTCGTGATGATTAAACTAGCGCCGAATTGAATCCGTAAGATCTTATAATCCAACCACGAACGTGAATCACCTAGGAGTGTGGGCTCCCGTTCTTTAAACTGTATACTTGAGGATGGAAACTGACAAAATCTTTCTCTTTGTTAGTCATAATAACCCTCCAAGAAGAAAAAAAAAGAACGTTAAGTCGCTTGTGAATTATCAATCAATTTGGTTGAAACTCGCCTGAACCTTGATTCGATGTTGTACACAAAACCTTTTAATGTAAAGGCTACTAGTATACTATCGAAAACTAAACATTCTTTCTATCTTTTCTTCTTTGCCGGATCTCACACTATTTCTTAGAGTTGATCAAATTTTGTCTAGAGCAAAAACAATTTTTTCTCCCAAAATTCTTATGGTGGCTGAATTCTCTCCAAGTAGAATTCTTAGGTTGGCCGAAATTTTATCTTATATTGAACTAGGGTTGGCCGAAATTCCTTCTTAGAATTACTAGGGCTGGCCGAATTTAAGAGATATATGTAGGATCACAAATCCTTTCCTAAGAAGGATTTACTTGGTGGGTAAGAATCCTATCCTTAGGTGGATTTACTTGGTGACCAAGAATCCTTTTCCAAAAAGAATTCTTTCCTACACCAAGACTCCTAATCCAACTCAAATAGTGTATTTGTAACCATATTAAAGATTTCTTAATTTGATTAGATAAATAATTCCTTGTATTTATGTACTTATCAAATATAGTTTTTAATATTAATTATACTACCAACTATAGTATAATATTAGCAAATCATCTCCTACTAGGAAAAAGATTTTGACTTTTAATTAATTACCAAATTAATTACTTTCCATTTAATTAATATAATAAAATAAAAATAATATAATTAAGCTAAACTATATATCTTTGACTCCCAACATCATATATGGGCCATTATAGTATTTTTTTCTATTATATTAAATCCATTGGACCTTAATAAAAAGTTCACATGTAAACTAGACCCGTTCTTACAAAACGAAACATGTCCACATGCCTAAATGCAATTCTAGATGGACCCCTAAATTGGTTCGGTAGAATATATCAAGTGATCCATGCAAGTTCGTGTGGATTGGGGATCTTGGTGGGCTATCTAAATTTAAGATTCAATAGACATAACCCAATCACAATTAACAAATGATTCACTTAGGTCAGATATATTAATTTTAGTTCATTACTGTAAAGAACTAAAATTGAACTCTTAAATAAAGATAAAATAAGTTAATATTCCTTATTCATACCCTAGACAACATTATTGGAGAAAATGTATCCTCGTGAAGAATATCAGTAATCGCCAATAGCTCATAAACCGCCTATAGCTCTCTAAGTTACCATATATACTCATATGACCATATTTTGACTTGTCTAGAAGCCATGTTTAAATAGACACTATTGAAAACTTAACGTTAAGATTTAATGTCCAATACCTCAAAACAACCATATGATGATATTCTAATCTCATTTAATAAATGGAGCCATGATGTCCATATCTATAAATGAAGTTCACTATCGATTAACAAATGAATACCACCAAACTATCGAGGATAGACTATGCTATATAATCGTACTCATTAATAACTCAAATGATAACACTAGCAACCATAAGTCCATAGTTTATCTCAGGATTGAGATAGACTCTCCAATTGTCTTCAAGTAAAAACTTTTATCCATTGACGATTCTAGACAAAGTATTTCACTATGATCCAATTCAATGCACCCAGTGAACTAGATTCTATTGCCCAAAGACACCATACTTTGATGATTTTAGACTCATCATAACACATTTGATCCCACTCAAATGCTAGCAAAAAAATCTACAACTTTGACAAGATAAAGGTGCCCAACCTTTATCTTAAGTTGTGAATATTATTCAACACTAACAAAAGAATTGTGTCTACCTCATACATATCTAGATGTATGAACAATTCTTTTTATCTCATAGTCTTTTGTCCTTATGATTATTTACATTTGACAATTATATTAATTAAACAATAAATGCGATAAGATTTGTTAAACTAGAAATCATGATGAGGAACAACTAGTTGATCACAATTCGGCTAAGGTTGGAAAAGATCCAGATCCTTTAACCATTCATGGAGGACCAATGACAAGAGCTAAAGCTAAAAGAATTAAAGAATCCTTAACTTGTTTAATGGAAAGCGTTTGGAATGAGCAAGCTAGTCAAGATTTGGTCAAGGTTCTAAGGATGCAAGAAGAGTATAAAATGGTTACATGTTTCAAACAAGTCCAAATCCCGAAGACAAGAGTCCAGCCTTGTTACAATGAATTATTCTAGCCTATCTTGAAGAATAAAAAGGCCATTCGGCCATGTTGGGTTTTGTAGGCCTATTTTATAATTAGTTTGGGTTTAATTATGTTGGGTTTGGTGGGCTTATTTTCTGATTAGTTTGGGTTTTAATTGTGTTAGGTTTTGTGGGCTTATTTTATGAATTGTTTGGGTTTTTGTGTTGGGTTTTATATTGTTAAGTGTGTGTTCATGTGTTCTTTGATTATGAATAAGGAGTTACAAAGGCTGAATACTTTATGGCCATTATTCATGGTGTAAATGTCATTTAGTGGGAGGTTACACATTTAATGAGCAGTTATGTTTGTGTTGTATTTTCCTTGGCCTTTGTTCTATATAAACAATGCTGCTTTTCTATGTAAGGGAGAGATTTGAGTAATATAAACTTATTTAAGCACTTTGTAAGTGTTCCGTTTTTAAGTTCTTGCTTGAACTTTGTAACTTATCAAGCTAATTTAGCTTGTGGCGTTCAACAACCTTAAAATCTTTTTTTTGCCTTTAAACTTATCGAACTTCATAGTTTGTGGCATTTTGGGGAAATCAAAGTGTTGTTCTGATTAGCTTTTATCATCATTCTATTGATAAAGTGATTAGAATAGTTTCTCTTACTTCAATCTTGAACGATCGGGTTTGTTTCAATTAGTTGGAGGGTGTTAAATTGCATTCCATATGTATCATAGCTCTTTAGCTATTGGGGTGTATGGTTGCTAAGTTAATGATTTCCATCATTTTGGTATCAGAGCTTGGCTAAAGTTTGAGGTTTGCATATCCATTTATTTGTTGTTCTTTTAGTTTTTTTTATCACTTTCTTTTCTTCTTCATCTTATAGCACCGTATCTATAATTCATCTTAATTGTTGTTCTTCTTGAGGTTATTGTCATTCTTCTTTGTTTTTCGCATAAAAAAAACAAAAAAAAATGTATTGCGGATTCAAGGAATTCTTGAAAAATTCCAAAAATCTTTCTTTGTTCATATCATTCTTGTTTCGGTTTGGAAAATATTTAAATATTGTCTTCTTAACCAAAACAAACAGAATTCTTGTTGGGATAGAAATTGATATTTCAATTCTAATCTTTGCTTACTTTAAGTGGCCTACCTTTTGTTTGTTTTTTTTAGACCTACCCAATTTCACTCCGTTGAATTTTACATAATCTGAATTGTTTGTTTAAAAGGACCTTAGTTAATCTAAGAACCTAAAGAACAAAACAAGAGAGGTAAAAGGCAAGAGTGGTAAGATTAGCATCGAGAAAAGCCAAATAATTGTGTGAAACACGAGTGGTGTGAATCAATTCTTTAAGAGAAACACGTGAGGGAGTGATTGTGAGGCTGTTCTAACTTTTTTTTTCAGGCATTAAACATGTCTAACAAAGATAAAGAAGTGAGTTCTTCCTCAAATGATCAAGTGATTCAAGCAATGCAGCAACAATTTGAACGTATGTTCAAAGTGATGGGAGATATAAGAGATTGTCTAGAAAGACATGATGAAGCAATTACCGGATTGCAAAGAGAACCATGACGTGGAAGACAACCAGCCTTTGTCAATGATGTATATGATAGTGGAGAAGACACGGATGATGGCCAAGTTACCATAATTGGTCTAGACATTAATCCTAGAAGACAAGCTAGGAGAGGACGTTTTGATAGTGTTGACCGAAACATAGGCAGCATCAAAATGAAAATTCCTCCTTTTCAAGGGAAGAACAATCTGTATGCCTATTTGGAATGGGAACGAAAAGTGGAGCTGATATTTGAATGCCATAATTACTCCGATGAGAAAAAGGTAACACTAGCTGCTATTGAATTTTGTGATTATACTATTGTTTGGTGGGATCAATTGTGTAAAGACAGGCGTAGAAATGGTGAAAGACCCATAGAGACTTGGTTGGAGATGAAACAAATCATGAGGAGGAGATTTGTCCCTAGCCATTACTATAGGGATTTGTATCAACGGTTGCAAACTTTGACACAAGGTTCCATGAGTGTAGAAGAATATCATAAGGAAATGGAGATAGCCATGATAAGGGCTAATGTGAAAGAGGACCGTGAGGCTACCACGGCTCGGTTTTTGAGTGGGTTAAACAATAAAATTTATGATCTTGTGAAGTTGCAACATTATGTGGAGATTGAGCACATGGTGGGTGTGGCCATGAAGATTGAAAGGCAACTCAAAAGAGAAGGCATCAGGTATGATTCAAAACCTTATTCAGGTTCTTCTTCTTCCTCTTGGAAACCGAATTGGAGTAAAAAGGATGATAAACCCATTGTTAAGCCTAAAATTGATGAAACTAAAAGCAAAAATGAAATAGGCAGCAAGTGTAGAAGTGAGAATTAACCTAATCAAACTAGAGGCATTATATCTTTTAAGTGCCTTGGACATGGTCATGTGTCACGTGAATGTCCTAATAAAAAGGCAATGATCATAAGGGATGGGACAAATGAATCAGAAAGTGAGAGAGAGGATGAAAATGACATGCCATATTTAGAAGATGCTAGTGATGTAGAGTATGCTAGTGGAGAAATTTGGTTGTACAACGCACACTAAGTTTGCAAATTAAAAATAATGAACATGGTGAGCAACGTGAAAATTTGTTTCATACTCATTGTTTGATTGCTAACAAGTTGTGTAATGTGATTGTTGATAGTGGAAGTTGTACAAATGTGGCAAGTACCTTGCTTGTAGAGAAACAAAAATTACCTACTATTAAACATCCAAAACCATACAAGTTACAATGGTTGAATGATAGTGGTATTGTGAAGGTAAATCGGCAAGTGTTAATTTTTTTTCAATTGGTAGATATACGGATGATGTTTGGTGTGATGTGGTACCTATGTATGCTGGTCACATGTTATTGGGGAGACCATGACAATATGATCGAAGGGTAATGCATGATGGGTCTAAGAACCGTTATTCTTAGATCATGGAGGGACAAAAATACCAACTTTGACCTTTGCCTTCAAAGACAATTTTTTGAAGACCAGATGCGTATAAAATAGCAATATGAAGAGCTTGAATCTTTATTAGCTGAAACTTTGGGAAGGGAGCAAGAAAAAGAGAAAAAAAAAGGTGAGTTGAGTGGTAAAAATGTGAGCAATGGGAAACACAAGGGGAGAGAAAACAAGGAAGACTTGAGTGAAATAAAAATGAGTGTTTTTGCTAAAATGTGTGATGTGAAGAAAGCATTAACCATGAGGCAGCCCTTACTTGTACTTATGTACAAGGATGTTTTAATTGTTTCTAACAAAATTAACAAGAGTTTGCCTTGTGTTATTGTTGATCTTTTACAGAAAAATGAGGATCTCTTTCCCGAAGATGTTCCCATTGGTTTGCCACCAATTTGAGGAATTGAACATCAAATTGATTTCATTCCGGGTGCAAGCATACGAAATAAGCCAGCATATAGATACAACCCTGAAGAGACCAAGGAAATCCAAAAGCAAGTAAGTGAGCTTATGGAAAAGGGATATGTACGTGAAAGCATGAGTCCATGTGCGGTTCCTGTTTTGTTGGTACCTAAAAATGATGGTTCTTGGAGAATGTGTGTTGATTGTCGAGCCATCAACAAAAACATGGTAAAGTATAGACATCCTATCCCTAGGTTAGATGATATGTTGGATGAATTGCATGGTTCTTGTGTGTTTTCAAAGATTGATTTGAAATCTTGATATCATTAAATAAGAATGCATGAGGGTGATGAATGGAAAACCGCTTTCAAAACTAAACATGGTCTATATGAATGGTTAGTAATGCCTTTTGGCCTAACTAACGCACCTAGTACTTTTATGAGATTGATGAACCATGTTTTGCGTTCTTACATTGGAAAGTTTGTAGTAGCTTATTTTGATGATATACTTGTGTATAGCAAAAATTTAGACGAGCATGTAACACATTTAAAGACTGTTTTTTATGTGCTTAGAAAAGAGAAGTTATATGCTAATCTAAAGAAATGTGTTTTTTCAACTAATGAACTTACTTTTCTTGGTTATGTTGTTAATGATAAAGGAATACATGTTGATCAAGAAAAAGTGAAAGTAATTAGGGAGTGGTCGAAACCCACATGTGTTAGTAAAGTAAGGAGTTTACATGGTCTTGCTAGCTTTTATAGGAGATTCATTAAGGATTTTTCTACCATTGCTGCACCATTAACTAAATGCATCAAAAAGAATGTGGGATTTAGGTGGGGTAAAGAACAAGATGATGTTTTTAACTTGCTTAAACACAAACTTTGTTCAACAGCTTTACTTGTTTTGCCTAAGTTTGCTAAAACTTTTGAGATTAAGTGTGATGCAAGTGGAATAGGTATTGGAGGAGTCTTAATGCAAGAGGGCAAACCCATTGCATTCATTAGTGAGAAGCTAAGTGGAGCAAGTCTTAACTACCCGACGTATGATAAGGAGTTTTATGCCTTGGTGAGAGTGTTAGAGACATGGTAGCACTATCTTTGGTACAAGGAATTCATTATACACACCGATCATAAGTCCTTGAAATATCTCAAAAGACAAGGAAAGCTAAGCCGTAGGCATGCAAAATGGGTGGAGTTTATTGAATCATTTCCATACATCATCAAGTACAAACAAGGTAAGGAGAATGTGGTTGCCGATGCTCTTTCTAGAAGGTATGCTCTAATTTCTAAACTTGATGCAAAATTATTGGGTTTTGAGGACATTAAAGACTTATACAATTCTGACTTTGATTTTGCTAATGTTTATGTGGCAAGTGAGCAAGGGGTTTTTGACAAGTTCTTTAGGCATGATGGTTTTCTTTTACATTGAAAACAAGATGTGTGTTCCTAGATGTTCAATGAGAGAATTGCTTGTGAGAGAGGCACATAGTGGCGGGTTAATGGGGCATTTTGGAGTTAAAAAGACTTTGGGTGTGTTAAGTGATCATTTCTTTCGGCCACACATGAAAAGAGACGTTGAGAGAATATATGAGAGATGTATTACTTGCAAACGAACTAAATTTAAAGTAATGCCTCATGGGCTGTATACTCCTCTTCCTTTACCTAGTGAGCCTTTGGTTCAACCACTTCTTATCCACAAACAGACGGACAAATGGAGGTGGTAAACATAACTTTTGCAATGCTTTTGAGGGCCAGAATTCAAAGGAATTTGAAGAATTGGGAGGAATGTTTGCCATATGCGGAGTTTGCTTATAATCGAAGTATGCATGCTACAACAAACCATTCACCATTTTAATTTATGTACGGGTTCAATCCATTATCTCCTATGGATTTACTACCTTTACCTTTGGAAAGAGCTAATTTGGATGGTAAGCAAAAAGCTGATTTTGTCAAAGCCTTGCATGAAAAGGTGCTCACACAAATTGAAAAGAAAACTCTACGATATGAGAAGCAACACAACAAAGGCCGAAAGCAAGTAGTATTTGAACCTGGTGATTGGGTTTGGGTACGCTTGAGGAAGGAAAGATTTCCTAGCCAACGAAAGTCTAAACTCATGCCAAGAGGGGATTGACCATTTCGAGTCCTTCAAAGAATCAATGACAATGCATACAAGCTGGAACTACTAAGTTAGTATGGCAATGTTAGTGCAACTTTCAATGTTTCTTATTTGTCTTTGTTTGATATACGTGATGAAGGTGCTGATTCAAGGACGAATCCTTTCAAGGAAAGGGGGAATTATGAGGACCAGCCAGTTGATCACAATTCGGCTAAGGTTGGAAAAGATCCAGATCCTTTAACCATTCATGGAGGACTAATGATAAGAGCTAAAGCTAAAAGGATGAAAGAATCCTTAACTTGTTTAATGGAAAGCATTTGGAAGGAGCAAGCTAGTCAAGATTTGGTCAAGGTTCTAAGGATACATGAAGAGTATAAAATGGTTAACATGTTTCAAACAAGTCCAAATCCCGAAGACAAGAGTCCAGCCTTGTTAGAATGAAGTATTCTAGCCTATCTTGAAGAATAAAAAGGCCATTCGGCCATGTTGGGTTTTGTAGGCCTATTTTATAATTAGTTTGGGTTTCATTATGTTGGGTTTGGTGGGCTTATTTTCTAATTAGTTTGGGTTTTAATTGTGTTAGGTTTTGTGGGCTTATTTTATGAATTGTTTGGATTTTTGTGTTGGGTTTTATTTTGTTAAGTGTGAGTTCATGTGTTATTTGATTAGGAATAAGGAGTTACAAAGGCTGAATACTTTATGGCTATTATTCATGGTCTAAATGTCATTTAGTGGGAGGTTACACATTTAATGGGCAGTTATATTTGTGTTGTATTGTCCTTGGCCTTTGTTCTATATAAACAAGGCTGATTTTTCTATGTAAGGGAGAGATTTGAGTAATATAAACTTATTTGAGCACTTTGTTATTGTTTTGTTTTTAAGTTCTTGCATAAACTTTGGAACTTATCAAGCTCATTCAGCTTGTGGCGTTCAACAACCTCAAAATCTTTGTTTTGCCTTTTAACTTATCAAACTTCATAGTTTGTGGCGTTTTGGTGAAATCAAAGTGCTGTTCTAATTAGCTTTTATCATCATTCTATTGATAAAGTGATTAGAATAGTTTCTCTTACTTCAATCTTGAATGATCGGGTTTGTTTCAATTAGTTGGAGAGTGTTAAATTGCATTCCATATGTATCATAGCTCCTTAGCTATTGGGGTGTATGATTGCTAAGTTAATGATTTCCATCAAATCATTTTATTAATATGAAAAGATTGTCAAATACATTTAGTATACTCTTGCTATAGAGCATAATCCTAAGAATCTCCCACTTGCTCTATAGCAAATGTGTCATATCTTTCACCCACTTTCTCTCTAGTTGCCTATCAAAACTCTTTTGTGGAAGAGCCTTTGTAAAGGGATCCACTAGATTATCTGCTGATGTGATCTTAGTAATTGTCACATCACCCCTATGCACATTTTCCCTTAGAAGGTGATACTTTCTTTCAATGTGTTTCCCTCTCTTATGACTTCTTGTTCTCTTGAATTATCCACTGCTCCACTATTGTCACAATTGATAGTGATCTGTATATTCGCATCAGAAACCACTTCCAAGTCAATCAAGAATTGGCGGAGCCAGACAGCCTCTTTAGCAGCCTCGCATGTAATAACATACTCGGCTTCCATGGTTGAATCAACAATAGAAGATTGCTTGATACTCCTCCATATGATTGTCCCTCCTCCAATAGTAAACACAGATCCTAATATTGATATCCTAGAGTCATAATCTGATTGAAAATCAGAATCTGTATACCCAACGGGAACTAAATCCTTTGCAAAGTGTACAAGCATATAATCTCTCATTCTTCTGAGATACTTGAAAAAATGCTTGACTGTCGTCCAGTGATCAGGACCAGGTTTCGATTGAAACCTGCTAACTATGCCCACAACAAAAAAAATATCTTGTCTAGTGCAGAGTATTGCATACATGAGACTTCCAACTGCTGAAGCCTACTCATGAATTGCTCTTCATGTTCATTATTAGGAACTTGTTCCTTAGAAAGTTTGATTCCATGTCTGAAAGTTTACATACCTTTCTTGGAATCTTGCATGGAAAACCTAGATAATATTTTATCTATGTTTGAAGCATGGGATAATGCAATCGTTCTATTCTTTCTATCCCTTATTACTTGGATATCAAGAATATAACTTTCTTCTCCTAAGTCCTTCATATCAAATTGTTTTTCTAACCATTCTTTTACTGATGCAATACACCTACATCGTTTCCGATGAGTATTATATCATCAACGTAAAGAACTAGGATAACCAAATTGTCATCTTTAATCCTTTTGTATACACAAGGTTTATCAAGGTTTTGAATAAATCCAAAGCTTTTCACGGCTTGATCAAACCTTATGTTCTAGGATCTGGATGCTTGCTTCAATCCATATATGGATCTTTACAACTTGCATACCTTTTCTTCTTGGCCTTTTTCAATGAATCTTTCCGGTTGTATCATATAGATGCTTTCGTCAAGATTTCTATTAAGGAACGCTATCTTGACGTCCAATTTCCAAATCTCTAGGTCTAGAGATGCTGCAATGGATAAAAGTATCCTAATGGATTTAAGCATGGCCATAGGAGAGAAGGTTTCTTCATAATCGATACCTTCTTTCTGTATATAACCTTTAGCCACCAATCTAGCTTTAAAGGTTTCCACCTTTCCACCCATTCCTCTTTTTCTGTTGTATACCCACTTGCACCCAATGGGTTTTATCCCATTAGGTAATTCTACAAGAGACCAGACTTTGTTTTTGAACATAGATTCAATTTCAGATTGCATTACCTTTTGCCAATGAGGACAATCAACATCTTCCATTGCTTTCTTGTACATATAGGGATCATCGTCGTCTGGGAGATTCTCTACATATTCTGTAGACCAATGTAATTGTCGCGTTGTTTAATAACCCTCCAACTACGATAAGGTATGGTAGATTGTTGATCTTGTGTTGGTATGGAACTCACAACTGGGCTTGGTTGTGAAACCTCTTGTGGAATTGTATCTCCTGAAAGCTCATTCATGACAATTCTACTTTAAGAAACAAAATTATTCATATAGTCCTCTTCCAGAAATTTAGCATTTGTCGAAACAAATACTTTAAGATCTGAAGAACAATAGAAATAATCAGTGTTGTAAAAGTCGCTAGGCGCCAGTCGGGCGGCAACCCACCGCCTAGCGCCTAGAGGGATTTTGTAGAGAAAAAACGGTTCAAAACGCAACAGAAGAGTGAGAAAATTAGAAAATTAGAAAATTAGGGTTTGCGTATATAAAGAAAAATTCCCTTTTCATAACAAGAACCTTAACCCTGGATTAATTGATGTATATAAAAAGTATCGTACCTTTTTTTTTCGTGAAGATTGAACTAGCGTTGAATTGAATTCGTGAGATCTTCCAATCCAATCACGAACGTGAATCACCTAGGAGTGTGGGCTCTCTTTCTTTAAATTGTATACCTGAGGATGGAAACAAACAAAGTCTTCTTCTTTGTTAGTCACAATAATAATCCAAGAGAAAAACCAAGAACGTCCGGTCACTTTTGAATTATCAATCAATTTGATTGAAACTCGCGTGAACCATGATTCGATGTTGTACACAAAACCCTTTTGATGCAAAGGATACTAGTGTACTATCGAAAATAAAAATGTTCCCTATTTTCTCTATGCTTGGTCGAATTCTTCAAACAATGAGTTGGATGAAGTTTTTTTTTATAACAATAAAAAAACAAATAAAAAACAACTTCACACACCAAAAACTAAGCTTTGGTCGAAATTTACAAGTAGTATATATAGGAGACCAAATTCTCTCCTAAGAACGATTTACTTGGTGGTTAAGAATCCTTTCCTTAGGTAGATTTACTTGGTGGTTAAGAATCCTTTTCTAAAAAGAATTCTATCCTACACCAAGGCTCCTAATCCAACTCAATAGTGTATTTGTAACCATATTAAAGACTTCCTAATTTGATTAGATAAATAATTCTTTTAATTTATCTACTTATCAAATATAGTTTTAAATATTAATTATACTACCAACGATAGTATAATATTAAAAGACCATCTCCTAATAGAAAAAGATTTTGACTTTTAATTAAATAATTAATTAATCACCAAATTAGCTAATTTCCATTTAATTAAATAATAAAATAATATAATATAATAAAGCTATTCTAAATAGCCTTGCCGCCCAACACATATATATGGGTCAATATATTATTTTCTTATTTTATTAAATCCATTTGACCTTTATAAAAAGTCCACATGTGAACTAGACCCATTCTTACAAAAAGAAACAAGTCAACATATCTCAATACAATTCTAGATGGACCCCTAAATTGGTCCGGTAGAATATATCGAGTGATCAATACAAGTTCGTGTGGATTGGGAGTCTTGGCGAGCTATCTAAATTTAAGCTCCAATAGACACAACCCAACCACAATCAACAAATGATTCACTTAGGTCCGACTATTTAATTTTAGTTCATTCCACTAAAGAACTAAAATTGAACTCTTAAATAAAGATAGAATAAGTTGATGTTACTCATTCGTACCCTAGACAACCTTATTGGAGAAAGTGTATCCTAGTGAAGAATACCAGTAATTGCCAAGAGCTCATAGACCATCTATAGCTCTCCAAGTTACCATATTTACTCATATGACCACATTTTGAACTTGGATATTTTGACTTGTCCAGAAGCCATGTTTCAATAGACACTATTGAAAACTTAACGTTAAGATTTAATATCCAATACCTAAAAACATCCATATGATGATATTCTACTCTCATTTAATAAATGGAGCCACGATGTCCATATCTATAAATGAAGTCCTCTATCGATTAACAAATGAATACCACCAAACTATCGATGATAGACTCTGCTATATAATCGTACTCATTGATAGCTCAAACGATAACATTTGCAACCATAAGTCCATCATTTATCTAAAGATTGAGATAGACTCTCTGATTGTCTTCAAATGAAAATTCTTTTATCTATTGACGGTTCTAGACAAAGTATTTCATTTTGATCCTATTCAATGCACCCAGTGCACTAGATTCTTTTGCCCAAAGACACCACACTTTGATGATTTTAGACTCATCATAACACATTTGATCCCACTCAAATACTAGCAAAAGAATCTACAAGTTTGACAAGATAAATGGGCCCAACCCTTTATCTTAAGTTGTGAATATTATTCAAGACTAACTAAAGAATTGTGTCTACCTCATAAATATCTAGATGTATGAACAATTCTTCTTTTCTCATAGTCTTTTGACCTTATGATTATTTACTTTTGACAATTATAATAATGAAACTATAAATGCTATAGGATTTGTTAAACTAGAAATCACAATATTATACTCTTGCCATCCAGCATAATCCTAACAGATTAATCGGGGACTAGTCGGGGACTAGGTATATGGTCGGAAGTCAGCCGAAGGCCGACGGACGGTAAAACGGAGGTCAACCGGAATATTTATTTTAAATTTTTTTTTCTGTAATTAAAGAAATATCAAAATATTTCATATATTTAACCTAAAAAAGAAAATCAAAATCAAAAAATCTCTGGACCACTGAGAATCAAGTCAAGTTAAAGTCAATTCACTTATTAGTATTGTTATGGTGAGCTCAATGCATGGTATTATTTCTCACCACATATTGTCCAAAGATTCTCTTTTTTTCTCTCCCACTCAATTCTCAATCTTCATCTTCATTCATTCTTGATTCCTCTTCTTCAGTTCTTCACTTCTTCTATAGATAACATATTAGCGATTCCTCTTCTTTAGTTCTTCACTTCTTCAATCAAAGTCACCGACTAATCTCAATTCTCATTCAAATTTAGGTTTGACGACGGCTAAAGAGAAGACCAGTTCGTCTGGCGAATGGTGAGAGAAAGATCAGGTTCTACGGCGGTGAGAGAGAATACCAGTTCAACTAGCGAGTGGTGAGAGGAAGATCAGGTTCGACGGTAGAGACGACGGGGGCTACAATGGTTGACGATGATGACGACAAAGGCGACGGATGATGGTGGCAAGAACAGAGGAGAAGATTTGGCGAAGAAGATAGAAAATCCAGGTTCGATTTAGGTTCAATTTACTCTGACTAGGTCTTATTTGCTCTGACTTTGACCGTATTTGACTCCAGTCGCCTGCTTCAGTCGACTACCAGTGAATCACGACGGTTGACTATTGTAGAGCAAATAGTCGGTGAATAGTCGGCCCTAATCACCGACTTCTGCAACACTGGTGTAAGTTCCATAGTTTTAGATTGACTCATTTCATTGACAACCATATTTGGGGATTAATGTGTAAGGGTAGTTTAGGCCATCATTGCTCAAGACCCTGCTCAAGCTTCAGAAGGTAAATCACTTCCTTAACCTTTTCTGAAGAGTTTTTAGTGCATACACACACTCTCATGCATGTCTTTGATCATCTTGCATGAATGCTTAAATTGCCTTAATTGTGTGCCTCTTTGCCATAAATCTTGCTTAGATGTTTGTTGCATTTTAGTTTTCCCTTAGAAGAGGATTTTCTCCTTGACTGCGGCTGGGACCGCTCCCTATGCATTGCCTCCGCCGCGGTATGCACAACGGTGTTCTCCAGGCGTTGCACGCTGCTGCTACCGCGGCCTATGCACGTTGCATGCACAACGGTCTCCCAAGCAGAGTTTCCCAGTGATGCACCGCTTGCTCTACCGCAGTCTAGACACTGCGTGTACCGCGGTCCAGACAGCAAAAATTCCCAGGCAATGCACCACTCGCTCTACCGCGGTCTAGACAATTGCCTAGGTTGCGGCACGCACAGCGGTCATGACGGGAATCAGTTGCCCCTTGTCCAAAACGACGCCATTTCATGTAGGGCACATTATATATATGTTCTCTTCTCTTCTCTTAAGTTTTGTGAGTCCAAGAAGCCACTTTTACTCACCAAGCTTTTCTTAAGAGAGAAATTGACTCCAAGAGAGAGAGAGCTCCCAAGAACTCATTTTGACTCAACCAAACTCCAATCCATGAGCATCTAGCTTCTTCTTGCATCTTCCAAGCATGGATTGTTCTTGTTTTCAATGACTAGGTAATCTCTACATGACCTAGAATTAATTGTTTCATTACTAGGCTATGTTTACCTAGAAAAAGCATTAATTACTCATTAATTGTATGCTTTTAAGCTTTATTGAATTTATAACATGCTTGTGTTGTTGATTGTTGGTTGAGATTTATATTTTGTGATAACTAGGGTTTGTGACCATTTTGCCCTTCTAGCTAAGTCTCTATGCATTGCATTTAGACATTATTGATTAGGTCATATTAATTGCATTTTGATGATCTCATTAATGACCATGCCATGCTTAATGACAACATATGTTGAAATGGCTTTGTTTGATAACTAGAATATAATGTTGCATAACTATATCTAGTTAAGTCTTTATGAATATTCTTTTTGACATTGATATCTAGGAATTGTACTTAGTGACATTCTTAAATTCATATATAAGCATTTAGTGTTTTGCCTAGTATTATTTGCATGTTTAAATATATTTCATCATATTCACATAGGTTGTTGAACTCTTCATTGAGTCAAGTCTTGTGGCTTCGGTGTGAAGTTGCACAAGCAAGGGAAGTCTTGCAACCAAGGGTGGGTTGACAAGCAATTGGTCGGGTGCCACTGTAAAAGGCCCAAGAGGGTAGAGTCAGAGGCGTTCACACCAAGAGTAGTGTATCAAGAGATATCACTAGGGACTGAACCAAGAGTGGTGAGTGGTCGTGTCCATAGCCTGAGGTTGTTGAGAGTGAGAGTCCAAGAATCACTTGAGGGTGTAACCTTTTATTCATAGAGTGGATTTCTTTGACCGAGTGTGGCGCACTTAACAGCCCGTGGTTTTTCATATTTGGAGGGTTTCCACATATACATCTTGTGTTGTTTATATTTTTGCACTTTACACTTGATGTTGTATGTTTGTTTTATTGGGTGAATTTTGAATATTGACTAATCAATAACAATTGGTAGTTGACTTGATTAAAACCTGTTCACCCCCCCCCCCCCCCCTCTAGGTTTAGACACACGTTTTTAGGGAACTTTCAACTGGAAATAATATCATTCTGTTCCTTTTGGATACCCTGCAAATATACATTTTTTTTAAGGAGACTTCATCTTTTCTGTCTTTCCTTTTAACACGTGCATAGGACATCCAAATATCCTTAAGTGTTGTAAAGTAGGTTTTCGCTCGGTTCGCAACTCATACGGTGTTTTAGGAACCGATTTAGATGGTACATCGTTTAGAATGTACATAACGGTTTGTAAAGCATACCACCAAAAAGAATTAGGGAGTGTTGAATAACTCAACATAGACCTAACCATGTCCAAAAGAGTTCAATTTCTCTTTTCTACCACCCCATTTTTTTTAGGCGTATCTGGTGCAGAAAACGGAGAAATTATCCCATTATCAATAAGATATTGCTGAAACTCACCAGATAGATATTCTCAACCACGATCAGACCTCAAGATTTTTATGCGTTTCTCAAGCTGATTTTCTACTTCAGCTTTAAATGCTTTGAACATGTCAAAATCATCCGACTTATGTCTCATGAGATACACATAGCCAAATCTTAAGTGATCATCCGTGAAAGTGATAAAGTACTCATATCCACTTCTATCTTGAATGCTAATAGGTGTATCAATGTGTCTCAATCCTAAACATTTGTTGGCTCTTGTGCCTTTGGTCATAAACGACCTTTTGGTCATTTTACCTTCCAAACAAGATTCACAAGTTGGTAGATTATCAACCTTTAAGTCTTTTAGAGGTCCGTCACTTACCAAGCTTTTAATACTATTAAGGTTAATATGACCTAGGTGCAAATTCCATAGGTAGGTTTTATCTTTTGATAATTTTACTCTTTTATGATTAGGTTCCGTTGATTCTGTGTCAAACAAGTGAGAGATACTTCTATGCAAATAGAATAAACCGTTTTCCAATGTACCTTTACAAATAATTTTATCATTCTTACAAATAGTAAAGGCTTTATTAAAAGTAACAGAATAACCAAATTTATTTAAAAAAGAAGCTTAAATTAAATTTCTATTGAATTGAGGTACGTAATAAACGTCTATTAAATCTAAATGCCTATAAGAATCTAAATTGATTCTAATATCTTCCACTACACTAGTTGACACCAACGATCCATTGCCTAAATACAGGATGAATTCATTCTCATTCGGTCTTTTCCTTTCCCAGAATCCCTTCTGGTTAGGCCAAAGTTGTTGTTTCTTCTATTGTTTCTTAACCTTCCTACTGGTCTGTAATAGAAGCAACTTTACTAACCGTATGAATCTCTTAACCCTTACCTTACACAAGGATTTTCTTGGTGCTTTGATCATCTTGCATCAGGCCTTGCAAGGTGTATTCCTTATTGTTCAAGGTGTAGTCCAACTTGAACTAATCATAGGAATCTGATAGTGAGTTGATGATTATGTCAATTTTCATCTCACCATCTATCTATTCAGTTCAGCAATGTTGAGATGTGCTATGACTTTCTTCATGTGATATTTCACAACCTATCTAGGTTTCATCCTAAGATTCAAGAATGCAGTCACTGCCTCCCTTTTAGTCATCCTGGACTTCATAGTAAACATCTCTTCCAGAGACATCATTATATCGGTAACATTCTCTATTCCTTCGTGTTGCTGTTGCAACACGTCGGAGATGTTAGTTTTGATGTAACATACATTTAGCCATCTCATCTGGAGACTTTCACTACTGATACTCATCTATTTGCTCTTGAGTAGAATCATTAGTAGGAGTATGTGGTTTAGGAGTACAGAGAATGAACTTATGCCTTTCAGTTTGTAACAACCCAGTTTTCCTTTTCCATGTGACATAATTATTATCAGTTAAAGTATTATCTTTTAGGATGTTGATTAGGGATGGGGTCATGATTTCTTTATGACAACAAAAATTATATAAATAAATAATCATGATAAAGCACTTTCGAATATTTATCTTGAATAAAATATTTCAATCGTTAAATTCAACGGTGATTCAACACCCACAAATGGCACGCGTCCTCTAGGAGTTCACACCATTTACTAGTTAGACTAGGTCCCACCTAATTGTTAACATAACAACCAGCGTTTTAAATTTTAGCCTTGCAATTTTATTAACAATAACTCTTGGGAGGATATTAATAAAATTACATTGAGTGTGTTGCCAAGTTATCAACATTCAATATAATCCCTCACGAATATCCCTCATTTGGGAGTGGATATCGTTTGGGCTAATTGTCTAGTCTATCCTTGTAAGAAAGTATCTTACTAAGTTCCATTCATGAATACCTCTTGGGAGGTTATTACATGAAACATAAAGCTCAACTAAACTTGGACCCCATTGTTGTACCAAAACACCTTCTCCCACTCAATTGTTTAAGGCGTGTGATCAAATTCCATATAATGATTTACCAAGTTATCTAGATGCCAAATAGATAGCTAAATCATTCAATGCATGTTCATACCAAAAGAGATATATGAGTGGCACTCCTATTCTATATGACATGTTATCAAACAATGACAAACATTGCAATATTTACAAAAATATAAATAGCTACAATTTTGGTCCATCCTAGAAAAACAAGTAAATTACATATGTCTTGGAATACAAAAAACTCTTTTCTTGGCAAACAAGTCTTCACGCGACCTTCGTCGTTTGGACTCCCTCGGCTGCCTCCCATGAGCGTGCGCACCCTTGGCTCCTACCCATGGGTGTGCGCATGCCACAACCCAATAAAGGGCTGCCATGTGCAGTCCATGGCTTCCATAGGGCTGCTGTGCGCAGCCCATGCCACAACAATTGTGGCCGCGTGCTCTTCACACTCACGTTTGTTGCTATGGCTTGCACAGTCCCAAACTTGTTCCGGTTGCTTCCAATTCTTCAAACCTTCAAGTCTTCGATACTTGATTGTACTGCAGAAGAATTTTAAATAAAAAAAATACTGCAGTTTTTTTTATTACAACAACAACAACAAAAAAAAAACTTAGCAACTACCAAGAAGGAAATTATTGTGATGATAGACCACCTTTCTTGTTACAATCCCAAAACAAAAATACATTGAAATTCTAAGACCAAAATTAAGCAATAACAATCCACATATATATATATATATATATATATATATATATTCGTACATTCCAATGTAAACGTATATACGAATACCTAGAGTGTCATCTCTTTCTAAAACATGCATATATGAAATAAAAAGAAAAAGATTCACATACACATACATCAATTAATCAAGGGTACAACCTGGCTTTGATACCAATTGTAGGGAAAATCGCGCAAAAGAAGCGTGGAAAAATTTATAAATTAGGGTTTCGGTATAAATTAAAAAAACTTCCCTTTTTAATAACAAGGACCTTAACCCTAGATTAATTGATGTATATAAAAAGTGTCGTACCTTTTTCTCGAGATGATTGAACTAGCGCTTAATTGAATCTGTAGGATCTTCCAATCTAATCACGAATGTGAAAAACCTAGAAGTGTGGGGTCTCTTTCTTTAAATTGTATACCTGAGAATGGAAACAAACAAAATCTTCCTCTTAATTAGTCACAATAATCCTCCAAGAAGAAAACAAAGTACGTTAGGTCACATGTGAATTATCAATCAATTTAATTAAAACTCTCGTGAACCTTGACTCGATGTTGTACACAAAACCTTTTAATGTAAAGACTACTAGTATACAATTGAAAACTAAACGTTCTTCTTCTTTTTCTTCTTTGCCAAATCTCACACTATTTATTAGAGTTGATCGAATTTTGTCTAGAGCAAAAACATTTTTTCTCCCCAAATTCTTATGGTGGCTGAATTCTCTCTAAGTAGAATTCTTAGGTTGGCCGAAATTTTTTCTTATGGCTGAAATTCCTTCTTAGAATTACAAGGGCTGGCCGAATTTAAGAGATATATATATAGGATCACAAATTCTTTCCTAAGAAGGATTTAATTGGTGGGTAAGTGATGAGGACCAGCCACTTGATCACAATTTGGCTAAGGTTGGAAAATATCCAGATCCGTTAACCATTCATGGAGGACCAATGACAAGAGCTAAAGCTAAAAGGCCTTAACTTGTTTAATGGAAAGCATTTGGAAAGAGCAAGCTAGTCAAGATTTGGTAAAGGTTCTTAAGATGCAAGAAGAGTATAAAATGGTTAACATGTTTCAAACAAGTCCGAATCCCGAAGACAAGAGTCCAGCCTTGTTACAATGAAGTATTCTAGCCTATCTTGAAGAAAAAAAGGCCATTCGGCCATGTTGGATTTTGTAGGCCTATTTTATAATTAGTTTGGGTTTAATTATTTTGGGTTCTGTGGGTTATTTTCTTATTAATTTGGGTTTTAATTGTGTTGGGTTTTGTGGGCTTATTTTATGATTAGTTTGGGTTTTGGTGTTGGGTTTTATTTTGTTAAGTGTGAGTTCATGTGTTCTTTGATTAGGATTAAGGAGTTACAAAGGCTGAATACTTTATGACCATTGTTCATGGTCTAGATATCATTTAGTGGGAGGTTACAAATTTAATGGGCAGTTATATTAATGTTGTATTGTCCTTGGCCTTTGTTCTATATAAACAATGCTGATTTTTCTATGTAAGAGCAGAGATTTGAGTAATATAAACTTATTTGAGCACTTTGTGAGTGTTTTGTTTTCAAGTTCTTGCATGAACTTTGAAACTTATCAAGCTTATTCAGCTTGTAGCGTTCAACAACCTCAAAATCTTTGTTTTGCTTTTAAACTTATCAAACTTCTTAGTTTGTGGAGTTTTGGGGAAATCAAAGTGATGTTCTAATTAGCTTTTATCATCATTCCATTGATAAAGTGATTAGAATAGTTTCTCTTACTTCAATCTTGAACGATCGGGTTTGTTTTAATTAGTTGGAGGGTGTTAAATTGCATTCCATATGTATCATAGCTCTTTAGCTACTGGGGTGTATGGTTGCTAAGTTAATGATTTCCATAATTTTTGGTATCAGTGCTTGGCTCAAGTTTGAGGTTTGCATATCCATTTATTTGTTGTTCTTTTAGTTTTTTTTTTCTCACTTTATTTTCTTCTTCATCTTATAGCACCGTATCTATAATTCATCTTAATTGTTGTGCTTCTTGAGGTTATTATCATTCTTCTTTGTTTTCCGCACAAAAACGAAAACAAAAAACAAAAAAAAACAACAAAAAAAAAAGTATTGCAGATTCAAGGAATTCTTGCAAATTTCCAAAAATCTTTCTTTGTTCATATCATTCTTGTTTCGGTTTGGAAATATTTAAATATTGTCTTCTTAACCAAAACAAACAGAATTCTTGTTGGGATAGAAATTGATATTTCAGTTCTAACATTTGCTTACTTTAAGTGGTCGCCTACCTTTTGTTCGTTCTTTTTAGACCTACCCAATTCACTCCGTTAAATTTGCCATAATCTAAATTGTTTGTTTAAAAGGACCTTAGTTAATCGAAGAACCCAAAGAACAAAATAAGAGAGGTAAAAGGCAAGAGTTGTGAGATTAGCATCGAGAAAAGCAAAATAATTGTGTGAAACACGAGTGGTGTGAATCAATTCTTTTAGAGAAACACGCGAGGGAGTGACTGTGAGGCTGTTCTAACTTTTTTTTCAGGTTTTAAACATGTCTAACAAAGATAAAGAAGTGAGTTCTTCCTCAAATGATCAAGTGATTCAAGCAATGCAGCAACAATTTGAACGTATGTTCAAAGTGATGGGAGATGCAGGAGATTGTCTAGAAAGACATGATGAAGCAATTACCAGATTGCAAAGAGAACCACGACGTGGAAGACAGCCAGCCTTTGTCAATGATGTATATGATGGTGGAGAAGACACGGATGATGGCCGAGCTACCATTATTGGTCTAGACGTTAATCCTAGAAGACAAGCCAGGAGAGGACGTTTTGATGGTGTGGACCGAAACATAGGCAGCATGAAAATGAAAATTCCTCCTTTTCAAGGGAAGAACAATCCGGATGCTTATTTGGAATGGGAACGAAAAGTGGAGTTGATCTTTGAATGTCATAACTACTCCGAAGAGAAAAAGGTAAAACTAGCTACTGTTGAATTTTGTGATTATGCTATTGTTTGGTGGGATCAATTGTGTAAAGACAGGCGTAGAAATGGTGAAAAACCCGTAGAGACTTGGTTGGAGATGAAACAAATCATGAGGAGGAGATTTGTCCCTAGCCATTACTATAAGGATTTGCATCAACGATTGCAAACTTTGTCACAAGGTTACATGAGTGTAGAAGAATATCACAAGGAAATGGAGATAGCCATGATAAGGGCTAATGTGGAGGAGGACCGTGAGGCCACCATGGCTTGGTTTTTGAGTGGGTTAAACAAGAACATAGCTGATCTTGTGGAGTTGCAACATTATATGGAGATTGAGGACATGGTGGGTGTGGCCATGAAGATTGAAAGGCAACTTAAAAGAAAAGGCATCATGTATGATTCAAAACCTTATTCAAGTTCTTCTTCTTCTTGAAAACCTATTTGGAGTAAAAAGGATGATAAACCCATTGTTAAGCCTAAAATTGATGAAACTAAAAGCAAAAATGAAATAGGCAGCAAGGGTAGAGGTGAGAATCAACCTAATCAAACTAGAGGCATTAAGTGTTTTAAGTGCCTTGGACATGGCCATGTGGCACGTGAATGTCCTAATAAAAGGGTATGATCATGAGGGATGGGACAGTTGAATCAGAAAGTGAGAAAGAGAATAAAGATGACATGCCACATTTAGAAGATGCTAGTGATGTAGAGTATACTAGTGGAGAAAATTTGGTTGTACAACGCACACTTTGTTTGCAAAGTAAAAATAATGAACATGGTGAGCAACGTGAAAATTTGTTTCATATTCATTGTTTGATTGCTAACAAGTTGTGTAATGTGATTGTTGATAGTGGAAGTTGTATAAATGTGGCAAGTACCTTGCTTGTGGAGAAACAGAAATTACCTACTATTAAACATCCAGAACCATACAAGTTACAATGGTTGAATGATAGTGGTGTCTTGAAGGTAAATCGACAAGTGTTAATTTCTTTTTCAATTGGTAGATATAAGGATGATGTTTGGTGTGATGTGGTACCTATGTATGCTGGTCACATGTTATTGGGGAGACCATGGCAATATGATCGAAGGGTAATGCATGATGGGTTTAAGAACCGTTATTCTTTGACCATGGAGGGACAAAAATACCAACTTGGACCTTTGCCTCCGAAGACAATTTTTGAAGACCAAATGCGCATAAAACAGCAATATAAAGAGCTTGAATCTTCATTGGCTGAAACTTTGGGAAGGGAGCAAGAAAGAGAGAAAAAAAAAGGTGAGTTTAGTGGTAAAAATGAGAGCAATGGGAAACACAAGGGGAGAGAAAACAAGGAAGGCTTGAGTGAAAGAAAAATGAGTGTTTATGCAAAAATGTGTGATGTGAAGAAAACATTAACCATGAGGCAGTCCTTACTTGTACTTATGTACAAGGATGTTTTAATTGTTTTTAACGAAATTAACAAGACTTTGCCTTGTGTTATTGTTGATCTTTTATAGAAAAATGAGGATCTCTTTCCCGAAGATGTTTTTATTGGTTTGCCACCAATGAGAGGAATTAAACATCAAATTGATTTCATTCCAGGTGCAAGCATACCAAATAGGCCAACATATAGATGCAACCACAAAGAGACCAAGGAAATCCAAAAGCAAGTAAGTGAGCTTATGGAAAAGGGATATGTACGTTAAAGCATAAGTCCATGTGCGGTTCCTATTTTATTGGTACCTAAAAAGGATGGTTCTTAGAGAATGTGTGTTGATTGTCGAGCCATCAACAGAATCACTGTAAAGTATAGACATCCTATCCCTAGGTTAGATGATATGTTGGATGAATTGCATGGTTCTTGTGTGTTTTCAAAGATTGATTTGAAATCTAGATATCATCAAATAAGAATGCATGAGGGTGATGAATGGAAAACCGCTTTCAAAACTAAACATGGTCTATATGAATGGTTAGTAATGCCTTTTGGCCTAACTAACGCACCTAGTACTTTTATGAGATTGATGAACCATGTTTTGCGTTCTTACATTGGAAAGTTTGTAGTAGTTTATTTTGATGATATACTTGTGTATAGCAAAAATTTAGACGAGCATGTAACACATTTAAAGGCTGTTTTTGATGTGCTTAGAAAAGAAAAGTTATAAGCTAATCTAAAGAAATGCATTTTTTGCACTAATGAACTTACTTTTCTTGGTTATGTTGTTAATGATAAAGGAATACATGTTGATCAAGAAAAAGTGAAAGTAATTAGAGAGTGGCCGAAACCCACTTGTGTTATTGATGTAAGGAGTTTTCATGGTCTTGCTAGCTTTTATAGGAGATTCATTAAGGATTTTTCTACCATTGTTGCACCATTAACTAAATCCATAAAAAAGAATATGGGATTTAGGTGGGGTAAAGAACAAGATGATGTTTTTAACTTGCTTAAACACAAACTTAGTTCAACACATTTGCTTGCTTTGCCTAACTTTGCTAAAACTTTTGAGATTGAGTGTGATGCAAGTGGAATAGGTATTGGAGGAGTCTTAATGCAAGAGGGCAGACCCATTGCATTCTTTAGTGAGAAGCTAAGTGGAGCAAGTTTTAACTACCCGACATAAGATAAGAAGTTTTATGCCTTGATGAGAGAGTTAGAGACATGGCAGCACTATCTTTGGTACAAGGAATTCATTATACACACCGATCATGAGTCCTTGAAATATCTCGAAGGACAAGGATAACTAAGCCATAGGCATGCAAAATGGGTGGAGTTTATTGAATCCTTTCCATGCATCATCAGGTACAAACAAGGTAAAGAGAACGTGGTTGCCGAAGCTCTTTCTAGAAGGTATGCTCTAATTTCTAAAATTGATGCAAAATTATTGGGTTTTGAGTACATTAAAGACTTATACAATTCTGACTTTGATTTTGCTAATGTTTATAGGGCATGTGAGCAAGGGGGTTTTGACAAGTTCTCTAGGCATGATGGTTTTCTTTTCAAAGAAAACAAGCTGTGTGTTCCTAGATGTTCAATGAGAGAATTGCTTGTGAGAGAGGCACATACTGGCGGGTTAATGGGGCATTTTGGAGTTAAAAAGACTTTGGGTGTGTTAAGTGATCATTTCTTTCGGCCACACATGAAAAGAGACGTTGAGAGAATATATGAGAGATGCATTACTTGCAAATGAGCTAAATTTAAAGTAATGCCTCATGGGATGTATACTCCTCTTTCTATACCTAGTAAGCCTTGGGTTGATATATCAATGGACTTTGTCTTGGGATTACCTAGGTCAAAAGTGGGGAGAGATTCTATTTTTGTTATTGTTGACAGGTTCAGCAAGATGGCGCATTTCATTCCTTTCCACAAAACTGATGATGCAAAATTTGTTACGGGGCTGTTCTTTAGAGAAATTGTGAGGTTACACGGAATTCCAAGGACAGTTGTGAGTGACAAAGATGTGAAGTTCCTTAACCACTTTTGGAAAACGCTTTGGAGAAAGTTGGGTACAAAGCTGCTGTATTCAACCCTTTGTCATCCACAAACTGATGGACAAACAGAGGTGGTAAACAGAACTTTATCAATGCTTTTGAGGGCCATAATTCAAAGGAATTTGAAGAATTGGGAGGAATGTTTGCCACATGTGGAGTTTGCTTATAATCGAAGTGTGCATGATACAACAAACCATTCACCATTTGAAGTTGTGTACGGGTACAATCCATTATATCCTATGGATTTACTACCTTTACCTTTGGAAAGAGCTAATTTGGATGGTAAGCAAAAATTTGATTTTGTCAAAGCCGTGCATGAAAAGGTGCGCACACAAATTGAAAAGAAAACTCTACAATATGAGAATAACACAACAAGGGCCGAAAGCAAGTAGTATTGAAACTTGGTGATTGGGTTTGGGTACACTTAAGGAATGAAAGATTTCCTAGCCAACGGAAGTCTAAACTCAAGAGGGGATGGACCATTTCGAGTCCTTCAAAGAATTAATGACAATGCATACAAGCTGGAACTACCAAGTGAGTATGGATATGTTAGTGCAACTTTCAATGTTTCTGATTTATCTTTGTTTGATGTAGGTGATGAAGGTGCTAATTCGAGAATGAATCCTTTCAAGGAAAGAGGGAATGATAAGGACCAGCCAGTTGATCACAATTCGGCTAAGGTTGGAAAAGATCCAGATCCTTCAACCATTCATGGAGGACCAATGACAAGAGCTAAAGCTAAAAGGATGACAGAAGCCTTAACTTGTTTAATGGAAAGCATTTGGAAGGAGCAAGCTAGTCAAGATTTGGTCAAGGTTTTAAGGATGCAAGAAGAGTATAAAATGGTTAACATGTTTCAAACAAGTCCAAATCCCGAAGACAAGAGTCTGGCCTTATTAGAATGAAGTATTCTAGCCTATCTTGAAGAATAAAAGGCCATTCGGCCATGTTAGGTTTTGTGGGCCTATTTTATAATCAGTTTGGGTTTAATTATGTTGGGTTTTGTGGGCTTTTTTCTGATTAGTTTGGGTTTTAATTGTGTTGGGTTTTGTGAGCTTATTTTAGGATTAGTTTGGGTTTTAATTGTGTTGGGTTTTGTGGGCTTATTTTTTGATTAGTTTGGGTATTTGTGTTGGGTTTTATTTTGTTAAGTGTGAGTTCATGTGTTCTTTGATTAGGAATAAGGAGTTACAAAGGCTGAATACTTTATGGCCATTATTCATGGTCTATATATCATTTAGTGGGAGGTTACACATTTAATGGGCAGTTATACTTGTGTTGTATTATGCTTGGCCTTTGTTCTATAAAAACAAGGCTGATTTTTCTATGTAAGAGTAGAGATTTGAGTAATATAAACTTATTTGAGCACTTTGTGAGTGTTTTGTTTTTAAGTTCTTGCATGAACTTTGGAACCTAACAAGCTTATTCGGCTTGTGGCGTTCAACAACCTAAAAATCTTTGGCTTGCCTTTAAACTTATCAAACTTCATAGTTTGTGGCATTTTGGGGAAATCAAAGTGCTGTTCTAATTAGCTTTTATCATCATTCCATTGATAAAGTGATTAGAATAGTTTCTCTTACTTCAATCTTGAATGATCGGGTTTGTTTCAATTAGTTGTAGGGTGTTAAATTGCATTCCATATGTATCATAGCTCTTTAGCTATTGAGGTGTATGGTTGCTAAGTTAATGATTTCCATCAGTAAGAATTCTATCCTTATGTGGATTTACTTTGTGACCAAGAATCCTTTTTTAAAAAGAATTCTTTCCTACACCAAGACTCCTGATCCAACTTAAATAGTGTATTTGTAACCATATTAAAGATTTCTTAATTTGACTAGATAAATAATTCATTGTATTTATGTACTTATCAAATATAGTCTTTAATATTAATTATACAACCAACAATAGTATAATATTAGGAGATTATCTCCTATTAGTAAAAAGATTTTGACTTTTAATTAAATAATTAATTAATTACCAAATTAATTAATTTCCATTTAATTAATATAATAAAATAAAAATAATATAATTAAGCTAAACTATATAGCTTTGCCGCCCAACATCATATATGAGTCATTATATTATTTTTTCTATTTTATTAAATCCTTTGGACCTTTATAAAATGTCAACTTGTGAATTAGACCCATTCTTACAAAAAAAAAAAAAACAAGTCTACATGCCTTAAAACAATTCTGGATGGACCCTTAAATTGGTCCGGTAGAATATATCAAGTTATCCATGCAAGTTCGTGTGGATTGAGGATCTTGACGAGCTATCTAAATTTAAGCTTCAATAGACATAATCCAATCACAATCAACAAATGATTCAGTTAGGTCCGATCTATTAATTTTAGTTCATTCCACTAAAGAAGTAAAATTGAACTCTTAAAGAAAGAATAAAATGTGAGAAAAGTAAGAACATTTTACCTTTTCACTTTAAGAATTTTAGGTTCTTATATAACAAGAATGATTAATTCTTAACATAACTTATATCATTTTAAGACATTAGGTACATCTGTGAACCGCTGGTTCATAATTATACACAAGTCTAATAATAATTTTTTATTAAAACTATTTTTTCAAGGTTTGATTAGTTCAAAACTTTGAACTTCAGGTTCGTTATTATATATATAATAGTGTGCCAACCCGACGATGCACGCGCTTTGTTAAAAAAATTATTTTAAATTTATTGTGTAATAAACTTTGATAAAAAATATTTAATTAAACTCGTTTCCTTTATAGTCAAATATTAAGTCGAATTCACTCATGTAATATGATACATCTCTTTCTCCAAAACTGACAAATAAAATATTTTCTATGGGAGACATTCTTAATTTCTTATCTATTTCTTTTGTTCTTCTAAGCATGTGACCAACCATATATTTGATATTAAGATATTAATATATATCCAAAAACTTATAAACGATAATGTCATATATGAAGTTAATCATAAATTAGCTGTCTCCTTCTAGTTGATTTGCATGAAGAAATATAAAATATTTGAGTTGTGAGAAGAAGATGTTCTCCACCTCTTTAGAAAAAATAATTAATAGATTTTATGTGGATTAATAGATGGTCATTTACTACATAAAAGAAATTATGAGAAAGATAGGCTATATCCTTTTCTTTAGAATTATATATATATTATTACAATTAATTGCTAAATAATCAATATTATATAGATTAATGGATGGTTATTTATTATATAAAAGAAATATGAAGCATTTGAGACTTTTCACCTTATCTAGAAAAAAGAATTATTACGTATTATTATAATTAATAGCTAATTAATAGATATTATATTTATTATCAGTTATGATATTCTTATCACGAGTAGAGGAATATAATCTGTTATCGAAAACTGACGGTGATTACAAAGAGATGATTAATGCACATGAAAATATGTCAAAGTCATGCTGGTGCGATGGTTCTTTTTTTTTTTAAGAAAAACAAATTGTATGTTTTTCCGAAATTAATTACGGAAATTATTTACAACAAATTAAATTTGACCAACATAATTCCACTTAATATTTTTATTCATTTTCTAAGGTATCTTAATATGATGCAATCATCACATCACCTACCGATAACCTAAATTAGCAATATTAAAATAGATGAGAAACTAAATTAGCAATAATATTTTGTATAAATTGAAAACTAACATAGAACCAAAATATTAAGGATACATCAAAATTGATAATCAAGCAAATGAAACATTTAAGTTTAGTTCATCATTTGTTCTCCATATTGTTGTATTGAGAACAAAAAGAAAATCATAGATTTATCTCTGGGCTTTAAATCATTTATTGTTCATCCTTTATTGTTCTCTATATTGTTATGTTGAGAACAAATGGTTTTCATTTATTTACCTCTGGATTTTAAATAATTTTTCCTTCTTCCTTCATCAAAACTCATAGCTCCTGCAAATTACATATGAAAATTAATAAATTTAATAAATAAAATCAGTTAAATATAAGGTAAATTTAAAAAAATACAGAACCTATTTAAACAAAATATTTCTTAAAAGTTTTAGGAAATTATTGATTTCTTAAAAATATATATGAAAATAAAATAATAGCAACCAATAAAACAAATGTAGAGAACTTTGTACCATACATACCTTTTATAGAAATTGAGTTACCTATGACTAATGTTTCACCATAACAATATAACCACACAAAAACTTTCTTAAATCTGTACTAGGTTTGTTGTACTATCTATATTTGGTACCAAACAAAAATAATACTCAGAATTATTAATAAAATTAATTTTTTTGAAACATACAATAATATTATTTTAAGCATAAACAAGTGGCACTAAACAAAAGTGAAACCAAAATTTACCGTAAGCATGTATAATACAAACCTACAATATGCGAGCTAGTTCATTTAAACACATATGAACAAAAACAAATGGATGAGAGAATTACCTATCTTATCAGCTGTCATGAACTCCTGCAACAACGAAAGTTATATAATCATTAAAGAAAAAATTAAAGATGAAAATATAATAGAAATTTCAATTTCTCCTTGTAAAGTTAAAAAGACAAAACTCTATTAGATACTTCACTTTCAACCGATTAAAATTCAATAGAGAAGAAAAAATGTTCAATGAAGGAAAAAGTAATAATAATATTCATCTGTATGACCGAATGCATAAAACATATAAATATGAAGACAAACCTACTGAAAAATTGGAAAAAGAAAATAATCGATATCTTTTGAACTTATTATGAAAATTAATTAATTTATTAAAGATTATGATATGCTAATATACTAATACGATTAATTAATTAATTAATATTCTTGTAACTTATCAAGGAAATTAATTGATTATTTAATATAATAATATGATGATTAATTAGATATTGTCTTTTGAACTTATCAAGGAATTTTATTAATTAATTAATTAATTAAGATTAACTTCTATTAAATTTATTAAGTAAATTAATTAGTTAATTAACAAATTAATTAGTAACAAAAACTCTTGTCTCAAATTATATATGATTTAGAACTTCAGTCTCAAATAACAAAAACTCTTGTCACTTGAATTTCAAGTCATTATTAGACTTCCAGTTTATAAATTCTGCATATCTATAACTTCAGGTTCAAATAATCGAAATCATGTTCTGTTAAATTAAAGGCTTTGTTTATATATGAACTTCAGGTTCATAAGTGAATTTTTTTTCTTCAAGATTTTAGATCCTAATTAAGTAGCACTTTTTCGTGTTAATTCCGGATAATTATAATCAAAGAGTTTTTGAATTAATACCATTCACCGGGAATCCAAACTACGAAAGGGAAATTGCCTACGGGTATCACCGGTCGAAAGTCAAACATGAACTTGTAAAGTCTTCTCAGTTCACAAATACAAATACCTAAAATATTCTGATAAATCTGTTTTTTTTTTCACCACTTCCCCTTACTTTATATTCTAGATTTTGTGTTTCTATCACACATATCACACAACACACATATTCACCCTGTGTTTCTCTTGGCATCAAACAATTTGCTATCGGTACAACCAAAGGCACTGTTTTTCGATTGTTGTCATGCAAGTCATGATCACACTTTTCCTCACAAGCATACACACAAATTGAAGTGCATATGGTGTTTTCTAATGAAACTATGCTCATGAAGTTTTGATTTTAATTCAAGTTAAAACCATCCCATAACGAGCATCATATGCAATTGTACGTTTTAGAACTCAAAACTTTAGGTTTTGATATAATTGAGATTTTGATTAGATACGGAACTCTAGGTTCTGATTATATTTAAAGATTATTTTTAGTTCTAAACATTAGGTTCAGATTTAATTTATTTCATAAATATTGGATCCTTACCCATGCTTGATTCATAACATATAATCAAATTAAATTGGAATCGAAAACTTCAAGTTCTGATTAATTAAATTAGAATCGAGAACTTCAGGTTCTGAATAATTATATAGAAATTTAGAACTAGAATTGTATTACAATTGAAAAACCATGGATTCTGATTAATTATATTTGGAATACCGAACTTTAGGTTCCGATTAATTAAATTGGAATACAGAACTTGTTCAACTAACTTGGAATCTAGAATATTAGGTTCTGATTGATTAAATTGAAATACAAAATTTCAGGTTCTTATTGAATTAATTTTCAAAATATTGGATCAATAATTGTGATTGCATAACTTTGAGTTCTAATTAAAATTGGGATCCATATATATCTAGAACTTTCGGTTTTGATTGAATTGGAATACAGAACTTCAAGTACTGATGGAATTATAATTCAAAACTACAAATTTTGATTAAATATATTATATTCAAGAACTTCAAGTTTTGATTAAATATATTAGAATCAAGAACTTAGGTTCTAATTATTTAAATTGGATTCCGTAACTTTAGGTTCTTTTTAAATTAGAATGTGAAACTTCGGGTCCTGATTAAATTGTAATATAGAACTTTTAGTTTTGTTTTTCAATCAAGAACTTTTGGTTCTGATTTTTTTCCAAATAAAAAACTTTCAGTTATGTTTTTTTTTTAATTAAGAACTTCCGGTTCTGATTTTCTTTTTGAATAAAAAAATTTCGATTTAGTTTTTTTTTTTAATCAAGAACTTCTAGTTCCGTTTTTTTAATCAAAAACTTCGGGTTCTGATTTTTTTTTATGTTCCCAAACTTTTGGTTGCTAAATAAATATAACTATCTTTTTCTCTTGAAAAAGATTCATGTAAAATAAAAAAAAGATAGTAGAAGAAGGAATTATATATATATAAAAATTATGGAACCAAAAATAAGTTCGTGGATATTAATCTTATTTTCTGATGTGGGAGATCCAAATTAATGGCAAAATCTAAAGAGCATATTCATATGATTAATTGAATCAATATAGTAGAGAAACAAGTAATATAAAAGAATTTTTCTCTTTACCATACTAGCTTCATGCTAATAACGTGTTTTGAATTAAAGCCTAATAGCAAGACTATACAATGAAACACTAAATAAGAGAGCAAAATAAAAGGAGAAAGCACTTCGATCAATCTTATCGATTGTCATGAATGATCATATAATAGGCCTATAAATAGCCATAAGGAGGATTATCTCTAGATCTGATATATATCAACTTACATGATAATAATAAAAAAAGTGTTAACCAAAAATTCGCTCTAGGTGAGGAATCTCGGCTAACACCCTCAAGGCCACAACCTCGAGTAGATTGCAATTGGGGGAGGTACCTTTGGTACTGGTTTCGCATGTAAAGATGGATGAGACAAATAAAAGAGTGATGGTGAGCAAGGTAGTGTTCTTTTATTCAACTGTGTGATGAGTACAATGAAATGACAAACAATACAATAATATGAAAATCTCTATTTCTATCTCTTTTATTTAATGAATTGGAGGTGGCAAACTCGTGTATATCGATAAGTGAATCTAACTAACAACGGTGGTAACTAGGATTAATCCTGACTACAGAATTAAGCGATAACTCTTTTTGTTCTAGATCTCAACCCCTCTTCTTCTTGTTGTTCTCTCTGTATTTATACACGAAGTAGCTAGGGTTTTTCCTTGGCGTACAATCCAGAGATCGCAAGATTGATCTCTTTTCCCATTTGGTGGAATTTTCTGTTTAATGTGATTGACCCTAAAGAATCGACAGGCGAAGGATATCTTGGCAGGAAACGTGTTTGTTTCCCTTTTAAACTCTGTCATTAGAGCAATGCTTACGTATAATCTATGATGGTTTGGAGAATAATTATGATTTTGTTTATCTGTTGCGAGATACCTTAAGGAATCGGTTTGGAGACATAGTATTTGATCGTTCTGAAGGCGAGGTACCCCGAGGTACCAGCCTGCTAGTGAGGTACCATAGGGTATCATTCTGTTACCACTCGGGGTAGCGAGGTGTTTTGGTCGACCTCATTGGAGCTTTACGATTTTCTAGGAGCTTTATGGGCATCTTTCATCCTGTTGGAAAGGCAGGATAAGTACCTTGACGGGTTAATAGGGCAACGTTAAGGTACTTAGGTACCAGTTCGTATGCAAGAGTTTAGGAGCTTTACCTTTCTACTTCGATGATGTCGAGGTACCTAAGTTGTGCTAGGCCTAACACTTTGAGGTAAACCATTGTGTCTGGAACCTATCCAGCGAGTGGAGACACTTTCTACTGGGTGCTACTTAGGTGGAAAATTTCCCTTTAGGCTTTTGCCAAATTTGGCTATTAACAGAAGTCCCCTCTAACTTGAACAAAGATGATTGAATTGGGGTTGGATCCAGATTTCCTATTTTGTTTAGGAAATTTTCTATTTTCGTCCGGTTACCAGAATCTAAGAGGAAATCTTTCCATTAAATGCAATGGCTGTTAGGATTATACTCGATAGCAAGAGAGTAATATTGTAATTAACAATCGTTTCATATAAATAAAGTGATTTCAAGTTTAACAAATCTTATAGCATTTATAGTTTAATTATTATAATTGTCAAAAGTAAATAATCATAAGGTCAAAAGTCTATGAGAAAAGAAGAATTGTTCATACATCTAGATATGTATGAGATAGACATAATTCTTTAGTTAGTCTTAAATAATATTCACAACTTAAGATAGAAGGTTGGACGCCTTTATCTTGTCAAAGTTGTAGATTCTTTTGTTAGCATTTGAGTGGGATCAAATGTGTTATGGTGAGTCTAAAATCATCAAAGTGTGGTTTCTTTGGACAAAAGAATCTAGTGCACCGGGTGCATTGAATAGGATCAAAATGAAATACTTTATCTAGAACCGTCAATAGATAAAAGTTTTCATTTGAAGACAATCGGTGAGTCTATCACAATCCTGAGATAAATGATGGACTTATGGTTGCAAGTGTTATCATTTGAGCTATCAATGAGTACGATTATATAGCATAGTCTATCCTCGATAGTTTGGTGGTATTCATTTGTTAATCGATAGAGGATTTTATTTATAGATATGGACATCGTGGCTCCATTTATTGAATGAGAGTAGAATACCATCATATGGATGTTTTGAGGTATTGGATATAAAATCGTAACGTTAAGTTTTCAATAGTGACTATTGAAACATGGCTTCTGGAGAAGTCAAAATATCCAAGTTCAAAATATGGTCATATGAGTAAATATGGTAACCAGGAGAGTTATAGGCGGTCTATGAGCTCTTGGCGATTACTGGTATTCTTCACGAGGAAACACTTTCTCCAATAAGGTTGTCTAGGGTACGAATGAGTAACATCAACTTATTATATCTTTATTTAAGTGTTCAATTTTAATTCTTTAGTGGAATGAACTAAAATTAAATAGATTGGACCTAAGTGAATAATTTGTTGATTGAGATTGGGTTGTTTCTATTGGAGCTTAAATTTAGATAGCTCGCCAAGATCCCCAATCCACACGAACTTGCATGGATCACTTGATATATTCTACCGGACCAATTTAGGGTTCCATCTAGAATTGTAATAAGGCATGTGAACTTATTTCTTTTTGTAAGAATAGGTCTTGTTCACATGTGGACTTTTTATTAAGGTCCAATGGATTTAATAAAATAAAAAAAATAATATATGGTCTTTATACTAGGTATGGGCAGCAATGGCTATGGTGAATAGCTTAAATATATTATTTTTAATTTATTATTATTTAATTAAATGGAAATTATTTAATTTGTTGATTAATTAATTATTTAATTAAATGTCAAAATCTTTTCCTATTAGGAGATCGTCTCCTAAAAACTATACTATTGTTGGTAGTATAGTTAATGTTAAAGAATATTTTTGATAAGTAGATAAATAAAATGAGTTATTTATCTAATCAAATTAGGAAGTCTTTAATATGGTTACAAATACACTTTTGAGTTGGATTAGGAGTCTTGGTGTTAGGAAAAAATACCTTTTTGAAAAGGATTCTTAACCACCAAGTAAATCTACCTCAGGAAAGGATTTTTAACTATCAAGTAATCCTTCTTAGGAAAGGATTTGTGATCCTAATCTATATCATATAAAATTTTTCCAGCCCATATATATATACAAAAGGATAGAATTTCTTTAAGATAAGGATTCTTAACTACCAAATAAATCCACCTAAGAAAAGGATTCTTGCCAACCAAGTAAATCCTTCTTAGGAAAGGATTTATGATCCTATATATGTGTGTGTGTGATTTTCGGCCATCCAATGAATTCTATGATGAAAATTTAGGCCATGCCTAGGTAATTTTCAAGAGAGAATTTTGAGGGAGAAAAATTAGTTTTTGCTCTAGACAAAATTCGATCAACTCATAGATAAAGGGTGTGTGTGAATTCGGCCTAGAAGAGAAAAAAGGGGAACATTTTTGTATTTGATAGTATACTAATATCCTTTACATCAAAAGGGTTTTGTGTACAACATTGAATCAAGGTTCACGCGAGTTTCAATCAAATTGATTGATAATTCATAAGTGACCGGACGTTCTTGGAATTTTCCCTTGGAGGATATTTGTAACTAACAAAGAAAAGACTTTTGCTTTGTCTCCATCCCCAGGATTATAATTTAAAGGGAGTCCACACTCCTAGGCGATTCACGTTCATGATTGGATTGGAAGATCATACAGAATCGATTCGGCGCTTGTTCAATCGTCACGCGAAAAAGGTACGATACTTATATATACATCATTAATCTAGGCTTAAGGTTCTCGTTGCATAAAAGGGAAAAATTTTATTTATACGCAAACCTTAATCGTTTTTTTTTTCTCACGCTTCCGCTGCGTTTCTAAACTGTTTTTTCCCTACAGTGGCCACATGTCAAACTAGGGAAAGCTTCCTGTTTTGAAAAAGGAGAGGTTTTTGGCAGTTTACGAGTATCGAGGTGAAAATCTAGCCTTTTCGATCACGCTTCTGTCACTGGTTACTGTTACATTATGTCTATTTAAACCCCGACCCTCCTTTATTTTCTCCACACTTTCAAAACTCTTTCCCACTTTCAAAATTCAAAAAATCCCTAATCCTTTATATCCTCTTTACTTCTCTCTGGCTCTCTGCCCTCGACTTTCAAACCTCGAATCTATCATTACTATGTTGAACTTTGATCATGATAGTGTCAAAATATTGGTAAAAGGAGACTCTCCAAGTCTCATTGGTAGGACGTGAGCTCTAGAAGAAGACAGTGGAGTGAGCGACGATCCTTTTCTGTAGCCATGCCTCTGTTCAAGTAAGAACACTGCTATCGGTACAGGTTTTTCAACCAACCCCGATACCCAATTAGAGATAGTTGAGGGGAATTCGAGTGAAGAATTCAATGATGTCAAATTCGGTGGGGAATAGATCGAGGTCGCCTCCATGTATCGGGGGAAGGGGGGGTGTTTTCCCTCTCTTATGATTTCAGAATTATCCCTGACTCCACCGCTACTACAGAGTCGATCGATCGTCTTAGGGAGAGATTTGGCATCATTGATAACATTACGATCACTATCCCCCATAGGAGTTATGACGAGTACAGTCTTTCCCCTGGTGTGCTCTCTATCCATACCGCTGCTCTCTAAAGCGGGGAGAGGTTGCCTCTCTACCCGTCTCTTAGTAGGGGGCTTTATACCCTTCAGTTTGTTCCCCTTTAGTTGACACTAGGGTTTTGGAGGCATCTGGTTGGTTTCCTCGCTCTATGGAAGGAGTAGGGCAAGAAAGACAATATTGATAGGGAATCGGGACTAAATGAGTTACGGTTCCTTTTCCAGATTACTGCTATAACTCTTGGTCCCAAGGGGCAGTTCTTTCTTCGGGTGAAGAACAATCTAAAATTTATCGTACTAGGTGCTACCAAAAGGATGCCTCTTAGAGAGAAGAATGGGTTATGGTCAGCAGAGACTGAGGATCTTCGTTTTCGTCTAGGGGACGGAGTATCAAGTCCCAACCCAGTTTAATGACAAATCGGTCTAGGAGAAGACGACTCTGCCAACTAAATCCAGGGAAGTCTTGAAAGCGATCATTGACCGCAAGTATGTCAACCTAGAGTTTCCTACCTCGGATGCCTATGATCCAAGCAGGGTGAACCGGTAGCTGTGCACTTCAACTGCTTCTCTAGGTACGATGAATCTCTCGGTTTCTTATGAAGGGAAAATCGTGCAACGTTAGCGTAAAATTTATAAATTAGGGTTTGGTATAATTTTTTTTCCCCTTTTTAATATAAAAAACCTTAACCCTAGATTAATTGATATAGATAAAAAAGTGTCGTACCTTTTCCTCGTGACGATTAAACTAGCACAGAATTGAATCCGTAAAGTATTCCAATCCAATCACGAACGTGAATAACCTAGGTATGTGGTCTCCCTTACTTTAAATGTATACCTGAGGATGAAAATAAACAAAATCTTTTTCTTTGACAGTCACAATTATCCTCCAAGAAGAAAACAAAGAACGTTAGGTCACTTGTGAATTATCAATCAATTTGATCGAAACTCGCGTGAACCTTGATTTGAAGGTGTACACAAAGCCTTTTAATTTAAAGGCTACTAGTGTACTATCAAAAACTAAACGTTCTTTCTTCATTTTCTTCTTTTTCGAATCTCACACTATTCCTATAAGTTGATTGAATTTTGTTCTAGAGCAAAAACAAATTTTCTCTCCGAAAATTCTATGGTAGCCGAATTCTTTCTAAAAATTCTCACCCTTTTGCTGAAATTATATAAGCCATATATATATATGATGGCCGAATTCCTAGCCCTAAATATATAGAGTTGGCTGAATTCAACTTATATTTAATTTAGGAGACTTAATCCTTTCCTAAGAAGGATTTACTTGATGGGTAAGAATCCTATCCTTAGGATGATTTATTTGGTGACAAGGAAATCCTTTTTTCAAAAAGAATTATTCCTACACCATGATATGAACCTCATCAAGAGGAGTGAGACCAGAAACCAATATATGGTAACGAAGGATCGTTTTCTAATCAAGTTTTTAAACAAGAATATTATCGGACCGCGACCCGTCACCTATAAGGAGGTAAGAGCCAATGGTATCAACAAAGTTATAGATGCCACACTCAAGAATAAGAAATAAGGTGAGTGATAAGTCAAGGTTTGAACGCCACAGGGTAGAACCTTGATAAGTTCACAAGTTCTATGAAGAACCAAAGAGAAAATTCTCTCAAATTTACTTCAATTTAAAAATCTATTCTCAAATTACATCAATTGGTCCCTTTTATACTGAAAATATCTAAGACCTAAAAGGGGATAAATATTAGGCAATTAATGCCTTACAATTTAGGAAAATAAATGCTAAAAAATTTAGGAAACAACTAAAGACTAAAAACTAGCAACTGGTTGATTTGTTCCTTATTTGGAAAGTTGAATTCGGGAAATAAATCAACTCTTTTTTTGGGGAATATATATAAAATAGGGAATTTGCTAAAGTAGGAAATATAATGAAATTGGATTCTCCTCCAACCATACGTCGCCCAAAAAATAGGAAATATTATGAAATTCGGACTATTCAGCTCAAGTCTTCGCGCAATAAGATAGATAACCGAATTTGGACTTATTGTGATATTTTTCGGAAGATGGGGTCCTCATAGAATCTGTAGATATTATCATGGGATTTTCGAAAACATATTATAAAAGAAAATCTAACTTCAGATACTTTCTGTAGAGGTCCAAGAAGTTCAGCCCGGATTTGGTCTTCTTGTGGACCGAATTTGGACTTTAGCAACTCGGAATCAGCCTATCATTTAATGCTTCTTTGATTCTGTTGCCTCCTTTTAATTGGCCCAATTGGAACATGCAATGGTTCCTTTGGTGATGCTTCTTAATTCTCATCATCCCCCTCTCTTCAAAAGTATTCGTCCTCGAATCTTCACCATAATGTTGTTGATAGCCTGCGACACTTCATCAAAGCCTTGCAAATGAGAAACAACAACACTAGGCAAGGAAGGGTTAATTCTATTAGTACTAAAACATGCCTCTTTGTACAAAAGTACAATCATTGGCTGATTTGAAAATAGAGCCCTTTTGACCTCACTTTCCCTTGCATAAAAACTTACTTGTTTTTTTTTTCTCAACAACCTCTTTTTCGTTTTCATCTTTTTTTTCTTTTTTTGCTATTTCGGACTCTTTTTATTTTCTCTCTCTTTCTTTTGAAATCTTACTCTCACTCTCTTTTTTGACATCTCTCTCTTTTCTTAACCTCACTTGATCTTCATACACTTGTTTTGGGGTTAAAGGTACAAGAGTGTTTGGCTTTTTATTGAGTACAAAAAAGTATCTATTGGTATACCCATCATGTGTCACATGCCTATCGAATTTCCATGGTCTCCCCAAAAGGATATGGCCTGCATTCATTGGTACCACATCACAAAGGACTTCATCTTTATACTTTCCAATTGAAAATGTCACTAACACTTGTTTAGTCACCTTGATTTCCCCACTATCATTTAACCACTGTAGCTTATATGGTTTTGGATGCCTCAAAGTGGCTAAATTCAATTTTTCCACAAAATTAGTGCTAGCCACATTAGTACAACTCCCCCCATCAATGATCATACTACATACCTTATCATTAACATGGCAGCGGGTGTGAAAAATGTTGTCACGTTATACCTTATCATCTTCTTTGGCTTGAGCACTAAAAGCTCTTCTCGCCACCAAAAGCTCTCCATCCACCGGATATTCAATGTCACTTGCATCCTCCAAAGGTGGCATGGACTCATCATCAGATTCACCCTCGGATTTGATATCACCATCATCCTTCAAAACCATTACTCTCTTGTTTGGGCGATGAGATGCAATATGACCTGCTCCCAAACACTTAAAGCACTTAATGTCACGGTTTCTAGAAGGTTGAGAATCTGATTTACCTTGATTTAGTGTGCCGCCGGCCTTTTGATCTTTGGAAGGCTCGGCCTTGGCCTTGAAACTAGGTTGGTCATCCCTCTCGCTCCAATTCGGTTTCCATGATGATGAAGAACCCGAATTTTACCCAACCCGTGTGGAAATCTTTTTCTTTAACTTTTTTTCCACCTTAATTTCCATGTGTACCATGTCACTTAATTCAACATAATGTTGCAACTCCACCACATTTGCTATGTCTCGGTTTAGACCATTTAAAAACCTAGCCATATTAGCCTCTCGGTCTTTCTACATCAACTCGAATCATGGCTATCTCCATCTCCTTGTAGTAATCTTCAACACACTTAGACCCTTGAGTAAGGGTTTGTAATTTTTGAAACAAACCCCTATAATAGAGACTCAGAATGAAACACTTCCTCATGACAGCTTTCATCTCCTTCCAAGTCTCAATATGACTTTCTCCATTCTGTCTTCTACTCACAATCAATTGATCCCACCAAACGATAACATAATCAGTAAATTCTATGGCAGCCAACTTTACCTTCTTTAATTCAGAATAGTCATGATAGTCAAATACCAACTCTATTCTTTTCTCCCACTCTAAAGAAGCTTCGGGATCAGTTTTACCTTGGAACGTTGGGATTTTCACCTTTCTACTACCTAAATTATTAACAGCCCTCTCTCCATACCTATCTCCTCTATACCCATACCTATCTTCTTTATTCCCAAACCTAACTCTTCTACCTCCCATTTCACGCCTCAATCTGCCCGCACCCACATTGGACATATGATCACCCTCCTCTAGGTCATTCTCATAATCATCCATAGGTGGGTTTCTTTCTCTTCATTCTACATTAGGAACCCTAATTGGTTGCACCCTTTGAGAACTTGACTCCACCTTATCTATCCTATCATGCACCTCACAAATCTTAATCTCCATCCGCTCCATGTTTTTTTGTATGGCTTTATACAAAAAATTGAGATCTATCATTTCTGGTGCATCATCAGATAAATCTATACTTTTATCACGTGACATATTTGAAACCTGCAAAACAAAAAAAAATTAGTTAGCCACAAAAACAATCCCTCACGTGTTTACTCTCAAAGATGGTGGCACTGACACTCGTGTTTTCACTCAATTCTTTGGCTTTTACCCTTTGATGAACTCACACACTCTTGCCTTTTTCCACTCTTGTTAACTCTTTCAGCTCTTCCTTTTTTCTTTTTTGACTTATACGGACACTCACAAGAAGTACAAGAAAAATAGAATTAACAAAACAAAAGGACAAGAATAATGAAGATGGAATTCTTTAGCCATTAATTTTTCTTTTTTCTTTTTAATATCAATCCACGGAATCAAGATAAGGAATAGAAATAGTTGATATATGTTCAACTACACGACCCAAAAAAAATTTGTACTTTTTTTACCGACCTTGATCAAGTGCACTCAAGCAAGTTTTTTTTTTTTTTTTTACCGACCTTGATCAAGTGGACTCAAGTAAGTTTTTGATAATTTTTTTTTTACCAGATTTGATCAAACGTTTTTTTTTATCGAAACAAACAAATACAGAGAAGAGAAAGAACAGGGATAGATTAAACCTGATTTAGAAGCCTAAGCTCTGATACCAACTGATACGAACCTCACCAAGAGCAGTGAGACCCGAAACCAATATACGGTAATGAAAGATCGTTTTCTAATCAAGTTTTTAAACAAGAATATTATCGGACCGCGACCCGTTACCTATAAGGAGGTAAGAACCAAATGTATCAAAGAAAGTTGTAGACACCACACTCAAGAATAAGAAAGAAGGTGAGTGATAAGTCAATGTTTGAACGCCACAAGGTAGAACCTTGATAAGTTCACAAGTTCTATGAAGAACCAAAGAGAAAATTCTCTCAAATTTATTTCAATTCAAAAATCTATTCTCAAATTACATCAATTGGTCCCTTTTATATTAAAAATATCTAAGACCTAAAAGGGAATAAATATTAGGCAATTAATGCCTTACAATTTAGGAAAAAAAATGCTAACAAATTTAGGAAACAACTAAATACTAAAAAGTAGCAACTAGTTGATTTGTTCCTTATTTGGAAAGTTGAATTCGGGAAACAAGTCAACTCTTTATTTGGGGAATATATATAAAATAGGGAATATGCTAAAGTAGGAAATATACTGAAATTAGATTCTCCTCCAACCATACGTCGCCCAAAAAATAGGAAATATTATGAAATTCGGACAGTTCAGCTTAAGTCTTCGCGCAATACGATAGATAACCAAATTTGGACTTGTTGTGATCTGTTTCGGAGGATGGGGTCTTCATATAATCTGTAGAGATTGTCTTGGGATTTCCGAAAACATATTATAATAGAAATTCCAACTTCAAATTCTCTCTGTAGAGGTCCACGAAGTTCAGCCCGGATTTGGTCTTCATGTGGGCCAAATTTGGACTTTAGCAACGCGGAATCAGCCCATCATTTAATGCTTTTTTGATCCTCTTGCCTCCTTTTAATTGGCCCAATTGGAACATGAAGTGGTTCCTTTGGTGATGCTTCTTAATTCTCATCACACCAAGACTCCTAATCCAACTCAAATAGTGTATTTGTAACCATATTAAAGATTTCCTAATTTGATTAGATAAATAATTCCTTTTATTTATCTACTTATCAAATATAATCTTTAATATTAATTATACTACCAACAATAGTATAACAGTACGAGAGTTTCTCCTACTAGATTTTTTTTTACTTTTAAATAAATAAATAATTAATTACCAAATTAATTAATTTCTATTTAATTAAATGATAAAATAAAAATAATATAATTAAGCTAAACTATATAGCTTTGCCGTCCAAAACTATATATGGGGCATTATATTATTTTTCTACATTATTAAATCCATTGAACCTTAATAAAAAGTTCACATGTGAACTAAACCCATTCTTACAAAAAGAAACAAGTCCGCATGCCTTAATACAATTCTAGATGGACCCCTAAATTGGTTCGGTAGAATATATCAAGTGATCCATGCAAGTTCGTGTGCATTGGGGATCTTGGTGGGCTATCTAAATTTAAGCTCCAATAGACACAACCCAATCACAATGAACAAACGATTCACTTAGGTCCGATATATTAATTTTAGTTCATTCCATAAAGAACTAAAATCGTCTTAAATAAAGATAGAATAAGTTAATATTCCTCATTCATACCCTAGACAATCTTAATGGAGAATGTGTATCCTCATGAAGAATGTCAGTCATCGCTAAGAGCTCATAGACTGCCTATAAGTCTCCAAGTTACCATATTTACTCATAAGACCACATTTTGAACTTGGATATTTTGACTTTTTCAAAAGCCATGTTTCAATATACACTATTGAAAACTTAACGTTAAGATTTAATATCCAATACCCAAAACATCAATATGATGATATTCTATTTTCATTTCATAAATGGAGTCACAATGTCCATATCTATAAATGAAGTCCTCTATCGATTAACAAATGAATACCACCAAACTATCGATGATAGACTATGATATATAATCGCACTCATTGATAGCTCAAATGATAACACTTGCAACCATAAGTTCATTTTTTTTCTCAGAATTGAAATAAACACTCTGATTGTCTTCAAGTGAAAACTTTTATCCACTAACGGTTCTAGATAAAGCATTTCACTGAGATCCTATTAATGCACTCAGTGGACTAGATTCTTTTGCCCAAAGACACCACACTTTGATGATTTTAGACTCATCATAACGCATTTAATCCCACTCAAATTCTAGCAAAAGAATTTACAACTTTGACAAGATAAAGACGCCCAACCTTTATCTTAAGTTGTGAATATTATTCAAGACTAACTAAAGAATTGTGTCTACCTCATACATATCTAGATGTATGAGCAATTCTTCTTTTCTCATAGTCTTTTGACCTTATAATTATTTACTTTTGACAATTATAATAATTGAACTATAAATGCTATAAGATTTGTTAAACTAGAAATCACTTTATTAATATGAAAAGACTGTCAAATACATTATTATACTCTTGCTATTGAGCATAATCCTAACATTCTCCTACTTTCTCTATAGCAAATGTGTCATAACTCTCATCCCCATGTTCTCTAGTTGCCCATCAAAACTCTTTTGTAGAAGAGCCTTTGTAAAGGGATTCACTAGATTATCTACTAATGTGATCTTGGTAATCGTCATGTCACCCCTATGCACAATTTCCCTAAGAAGGTGATACTTTCTTTCAATGTGTTTCCCTCTCTTATGAATTTCTGGTTCTCTCGAATTAGCCACTGCTCTACTATTGTCATAATAGATAGTGATATGTTTATTCGCATCAGGAACCACTTCCAAGTCAATCAAGAATTAGCAGAGCCAGACAGCCTCTTTAACAGCCTCACATGCGGCAACATACTCGGCTTCCATGGTGGAATCAGCAATAAAAGATTGCTTGATACTCCTCCATATGACTGCCCTTCCTCCAATAGTAAACACAGATCATGATGTTGATCTTCTAGAGTCAGAATCTGACTGAAAATCAGAATCTGTATACCCAACGAGGATTAAATCCACTCAAAAGTATTCAAGCATATAATCTCTCGTTCTCCTGAGATACTTGAAAATATGGTTGATTGTCGTCCAGTGATCAAGACCAGGTTTCGATTGAAACCGGCTAACTATGCCCACAACAAAGCAAATATCTGGTCTAGTACAGAGCATTGCATACATGAGACTTCCAACTGCCGATGCATATGGATTCCTACTCATGAATTGCTCTTCATGCTCATTCTTAGGAATTTGTTCCTTAGAAAGTTGGATTCCAGGTCTGAAAGGTAACATACCTTTCTTGGAATCTTGCATGGAAAACCTAGACAAGATTTTATCTATGTATGAAGCTTGGGGTAATGCAATTGTTCTATTCTTTCTATCTCTTATGACTTGGATACCAAGAATATAACTTGCTTCTCATATGTCCTTCATATCAAATTGTTTTGCTAACCATTCTTTTGCTGATGTCAATACACCTACATCTTTTTCGATGAGTAGTATATCATCAACGTAAAGAACTAGGAAAACCAACTTGTCTCCTTTAATCCTTTTGTATACACAAGGTTCGTCAAGGTTTTGAATAAATCCAAAAAATTTCACGCCCTGATCGAACCTTATGTTTTGGGATCTAGATGCTTGCTTCAATCCATATATGGATCTTTGCAACTTGCATGCCCTTTCCTCTTAGCCATTTTCAATGAATCCTTCTGGTTGCATCATATAGATGCTTTTGTCAAGACTTCCATTAAGGAAAGTTGTCTTGACGTTCATTTGCCAAATCTCTAGGTCTAGAGATGCGGCAATGGATAAGTGTATCCTAATTGAATTAAGCATGGCCACAGGAGAGAAGGTTTCTTCATAATGGATACCTTTCTTCTTTGTATAACCTTTTGCCACCAATCTTGCTTTAAAGGTTTCCACATTTCCGCCCATTCCTCTTTTCCTCTTGCATACCCACTTACACTCGATGGGTTTTATCCCGTTAGGTAAGTCTACAAGAGACCAGACTTTGTTGAATATAGATTCAATTTCAGATTGCATTGCCTTTTGCCAATGGCAGCAATCAACATCTTCCATTGCTTCCTTGTACGTATAGGGATCATCGTCATCAGGAAGATTCTCTACAGATTCTCCTAGACCGATGTATTTGTCGGGTTGTCTACTAACCTTCCCACTACGACGAGGTATGGTAGATTGTTGATCTTGTGTTGGTACAAAACTTACAATTGTGCTTGGTTGTGAAACCTCTTGTGGAATTGTGTCTCCTAAAGCTCATTCTGGACAATTCTACTTTTAGGCACAAAATTATTCATATAGTCATCTTCCAGAAATTTAGCATTTGTCGAAAAAAATACTTTAAGATCCAAAGGACTATAAAAATAATATCCTTTTGTTTCTTTTGGATACCCTACAAATATGCATGTTTCTAAACGGGACTCCATCTTTTTTGTCTTTCCTTTTAACACATGCGCAGGACATCCAAATATCCTTAAGTGTTGTAAACTAGGCTTTCGCTCGGTCCATAACTCATGCGGTGTTTTAGGAACCGACTTAGATGGTACATCAATTAGAGTGTACATAGCAGTTTGTAAAGCATATCCCCAAAAAGAAAAAGATTCACGTTTACATACATCAATTAATCAAGGGTACAACCAACTCTGATACCAATTGTAGGGGAAATCGTGAACCGAAAGCGTGAAAAATTGAAATTAGGGTTTGGTATAGATACAATTTTTCCATTTATAATAACAAGAACTTTAACCCTAGATTAATTGATGTAAATAAAAAGTGTCGTACCTTTTTCTCGGGACGATTGAACTAGCGCCGAATTGAATCCGCATGATCTTTCAATCTAATCATGGACGTGAATCGTCTAGGAGTGTGGGCAGGCTCCCTTACTTTAATTGTATACCTGAGGATGAAAACAAACAAAATCTTTTTCTTTCCTAGTCACAATTATCCTCCAAGAAGAAAACAAAGAACGTTAGGCCACTTGTGAATTATCAATCAATTTGATCGAAACTCACGTGAACCTTGATTCGACGTTGTACACAAAACCTTTTAATGTAAAGGCTACTAGTGTACTATCGAAAGCTAAACGTTCTTTCTTCCTTTTCTTCTTTGTCGAGTCTCACACTATTTCTATAAGTTGACGTGATAAAGGTGCCCAACCTTTATATTATGTTGTGAATATTATTCAAGACTAACTAAAGAATTGTGTCTACCTCATACATATCTAGATGTATGAACAATTCTTCTTTTCTCGTAGTCTTTTGACCTTATGAGTATTTACTTTTGACAATTATAATAATTGTGGGGGTTCATCCTCTCTTACCATGGTGGGGGTTTAGCTCCAATAACCTCATTGCCTTTTAAGGTTTTGCTCACCAAGGGTTCTGCCCTTATTGCCGAGGTAAGCAGGAATCACACCTTGAATCATCATCGTTTTGTTACACTTATAACTAATACTTTGGTGGTAGCTAACTTGATTGTTGTGCTTTATAGACTTTCAAGTGTAACGTGGTGGTGAGCCAACAGATGGCTTCACTGAAGAATCACACTGAAAAGGCTGTATATGATATTGAGGTAGCCCGATGAGAGCTTGCTTAAACTCAGAGCGCGATGTAGGCATTGAATCTCAACCTGAACGCTATTGAGAAGGCGTTTGAGGATACCCATTGTGACTTCGAGTGGCTGAAACATTCTCTTGATCAGGAGACCCTCAGGTCGGAGCGACGAGCTTTAGAGAGAAACTCCTGGAGGAAGAAGGTCAGAGAATAGGTGGAGGAAAATCAAGCTCTGCACGCTTAAATGGCTAGCTTAGAGGCTAAAGTTGACTCCTCTTTCGATGATGGCTACTTCTATGCTGCATTCCAAGTGGCCCAGACTCTACCTCTTACTTTTGACTTGGCCACCATCGCGAACTGAGATAGGGAGGGGATCATGGATAGAGCCAAGAGGATGTCAACCCCCGCTGGTGATGAAACAGGTACCTCTCGATTTGTTGTTACTGTTGATGGTGGAAATGATGAAGATAAACAACCTAGAATTGGGGAGGTCTTGCCTGCTTCCTAGGAGATAGAAGTAAACCCGTTTGCCAAGATGATGAGGATCAACCTACTTCCTAAGAGGTGGTGAGAGAGCTCTCTACTACCTAGGAGATGGAGGAGGGTCAGCCTCCTCCTAAAGAGATGAGGAAGTGGACTCGACTGGGTGCCATGGTGGAAATTCAAACCAGTCGAGCTCAAGCAAGGGTCCCAACTGAACAAGTACAACAAGTGGCGATGTGTAGCTTAATAGATGTGCCTCTTGTTGACCCTGATAGCGGAGTTTTAGATGCGATAGATGTGTCTGTAGAGGGGGTTGAAGCAGGTAGAGTTGTGGAGGATGAGAGACAACAAGAGGGAATATATATATATATATATATATATATATATATATATATATATGACCCTTTGCCAATGAATCATTTTGAAAGTTGCTTGGAAATGGGGGTGCGCACCCTGCTTGTTCTTGTTTTCTGTCTCAACCATTCTATTATAGCTTTTCTTTTCTTTTTTGTAGTAGCCTAGAACTTGGGGATGAGCTCCCTGCTTGCTCTGATGTAGCCTGATGAGTGGATGGACTCCTTTAATTCTATGAATGGAAGCATCTACTTTCTTATTACTCGAATCTAGTTGATCTTTATCTTGGTTGAATGCATCTTGTTGTTATCTCAAATCTTGACCTTAGAGTAGTCCTTCTATATACACCTGGATTAAATAGAATTTGGTAATACAGAAAAACTTTAAAGTTCTGTTAAGTGTAAGAAATCAATAAAGACTTTGTGGCTGACACCCGATCTAGGTACTTGGTCAAGATTTGAATCAGGAGCCATTAGGTTACGTACTTTCCAGCTTCTTAGGTTCCTCACTCTGTTGATGTCGTTATGTTCGTAGCTTGGATTGCCATGGTAATTGGCTTCTTGGCGAACGTACATGTAGCAAATGCTTGGGTATTAAAAGCCTTTTGCTTGCCGGGGGTGTCCTGGTACCTAGATAATGACTTGGCTAGAGTGCTTACTGTCATTGCTCCAAGTCCCTAGTGTATAATTGGATCCTGGCAAAACAACTTGAAAAAAGGTGAGGAGATAGCAGGAGTTGATAAGTAATCGGTACCAGGTTGCTGAGGTACTTGGTCGAGGTGATCCTTATGGAACTCTCTGTCATATTGATTTTCCTTTCTGGCGAATCAGGGTACCGAAAATCCTGCCTTTAGGAATTTCGATACCTTAAGCGAAATACATGGTCGAATTTATCTAGGTACCTTTCGTCCCTATACCAGGGAGGTACCATACCATGGCGATCTTGATCTAGCAAGCAGCTATGCCATTATGCCTAGACCCTCTTGAGGGTGGCAGCCCGACCAAGGCATTAGGATTGTTACTCTATTATCGTGGTCTTGTGATCTGGCTTGCAACTATGCACTTATGGTCAGATCATTTTTAGTGAAGGGTTGTTCTCGGTAAAGGTATCAAGGGTGGTGAGAAGGCTTCCCCGACCAATCCCTGGTCTTATGATCTGACTAGAAACTATACACTTATGCTTAGATCCTTCTTAGTAAGGGGTGGTACCCGGCCAAGGCATCGAGTTGGCCATATGACCTTTCTCGGTTATACCTGTTGTTTGAAACGACAACAGAATGAAGATGGAGAAACAAAACATAAACTTTTGATGATTAACTTGGATTATAATTTATTAATGAATTGCTAATGCTGATACCTAGATGGGCCTAATCCGTTCAGAGTCCCTAACCTAGGGATAAAACCTCTTCAAACGATCAACGTTCCATGTATGGTCGATGGGTCGTCCATCCATGTCTTCGAGATTGTAAGCTCCGCTCTGGACCATTACCTTTTTCACAAACAGACCTTTCTAGTTTTGTTCTAGAACCCTATCTAATTTAACTCTGGTGTTTTGAGTCACCTTTCAGAGCATTAAGTCCCCTTCTTTGAAACTCCAGGTCCTCACCTTTTTGTTAAAGTACCTCACAATCCAGCTTTGGTAGACTGTTACCCTTTCTGTCATTCTATCTTGCTTTTCCTCTAGGAGGTTCAGTTTAGCCATGAGCTCCGCCTCATTACTTTTTTGCTCGAATTGCTTGACCCATAATGAGGTCAGTTTGTGCTTGATAGGCAGGATCACCTCCACTCTGAATGCTAAGGTGTAGGGCATTTCTCCGATTGTTGTTCCTTTAGTGGTCTGGAAGGCCCGAAGTACCTCTGCCGGCTCTTCTTCCTACTTGTCCTTCTTCCGCTAGAGTTTTATCTTCAAGAGCTTTTTGATTGTCTTATTGGTAGCCTCTATCAGACCATTTTTTGGTGGTGGGATACTAAGACAAAATTGAGGTCGATTCCCAAGTCCTTATAGAAACCATGAATCTAGCATTATCAAACTGCTTACTGAGGTCAGTGATGATGATGATAATGATGATCGGGGTACTAGGCCTGCACACCACGTTAGTCTTGATAAACTTTATGGGTTTTCCTCAGTGATCTGGGATAGTGGTCCTACTTGATATGAACCTCACAAAGAGCAGTAAGACCCGGAACCAATATATGGTAACGAATGATCGTTTTCTAATCAAGTTTTTAAACAAGAATATTATCGGACCGCGACCCGTTACCTATAAGGAGGTAAGAACCAACGGTATTAAGAAAGTTGTAGACGCCACACTCAAGAATAAGAAAGTAGGTGAGTGATAAGTCAAGGTTTGAACGCCACAAGGTAGAACCTTGATAAGTTCACAAGTTCTATGAAGAACCAAAGAGAAAAATTCTCTCAATTTTATTTTAATTCAAAATCAATCTTTCAAATTACATCAATTGGTCCCTTTTATACTAAAAATATCTAAGACCAAAAAGGGAATAAATATTAGGCAATTAATGCCTTACAATTTAGGAAAATAAATGCTAACAAATTTAGGAAACAACTAGAGACTAAAAACTAGCAGCTAGTTGATTTGTTCCTTATTTGGAAAGTTGAATTCGGGAAACAAATCAACTCTTTATTTGGCGAGTATATATAAAATAGGGAATATGCTAAGGTAGGAAATATACTGAAATTTGATTCTCCTCCAACCATACGTAGCCCAAAAAAATAGGAAATATTCTGAAATTCGGACTGCTCAGCTCAAGTCTTCACGCAATAAGATAGATGACCGAATTTGGACTTGTTGTGATCTGTTTCGGAGGACGGGGTCTTCATAGAATCTGTAGAGATTGTCTTGGGCTTTCCAAAAACATATATAATAGAAAATCTGACTTTAGATGCTCTCTGTAGAGGTCCACGAAGTTCAGACCGGATTTGGTCTTCATGTGGGCCGAATTTGGACTTTAGCAACTCGGAATCAGCCCATCACTTAATGCTTCTTTGATCCTCTTGCCTCCTTTTAATTGGCCCAATTGGAACATGCAATGGTTCCTTTGGTGATGCTTCTTAATTCTCATCATTCCCCCTCTCTTCAAAAGGATTCATCCTCGAATCTTCACCATAATGTTGTTGATAGCCTGCGACACTTCATCAAAGCCTTGCAAATGAGAAACAACAACACTATGCAAGGAAGGGTTAATTCCATTAGTACTAAAACATGCCTCTTTGTACTAAAGTACAATCATTGACTGATTTGAAAATAAAGCTTTTTTGACCTCACTCTCCCTTGCATAAAAACTTACTTGTTTTCTCTCTTTTTTTTTCTCAACAACCTCTTTTTCTTTTTCATCTTTTTTTTCTTTTTTTGCTATTTCGGACTCTTTTTCTTTTCTCTCTCTTTCTTTTGAACTCTTACTCTCACTCATTTTTTTGACATCTCTCTCTTTTCTTAACCTCACTTGATCTTCATACACTTGTTTTGGGGTTAAAGGTACAAGAGTGATTAGCTTTTTATTTAGTACAAAGGAATATCTATTGGTATACCCAACATGTGTCACATGCCTATCGAATTGCCATGGTCTCCCCAAAAAGATATGGCCCGCATTCCTTGGTACCATATCACAAAGGACTTCATCTTTGTACATTCCAAATGAAAATGTCACCAACACTTGTTTAGTCACCTTGATTTCCCCACTACCATTTAACCATTGTAGCTTATATGGTTTTGGATGCCTAAAAGTGGCTAAATTCAATTTCTCCTCAAAATTAGTGCTAGCAACATTAGTACAACTCCCCCCATCAATGATCATGCTACATACCTTATCATTAACATGGCAGCGGGTGTGAAAAATATTGTCACGTTGTACCTCATCATCTTCCTTGGCTTGAGCACTAAGAGAACTTCTCGCCACCAAAAGCTCTTCATCCACTGGATATTCAATGTCACTTGCATCCTCTAAAGGTGGCATGGACTCATCATTAGATTAACCCTCGGATTCGATATCACCATCATCCTTCAAAACCATTACTCTCTTGTTTGGGCATTGAGATGCAATATGACCTACTCCGAAACACTTAAAACACTTAAAGCACTTAAAGTCACGGTTTTTAGAAGATTGAGAATCTGATTTACCTTGATTTAGTGTGCCTCCGGCCTTTTGATCTTTGGAAGGTTTGGCCTTGGCCTTGAAACTAGGTTGGTCTTCCCTCTCGCTCCAATTCGGTTTCCATGATGATGAAGAACCTGAATTCTGCCCAACCCGTGTGGAACTCTTTCTCTTCAACTGTTGTTCCACCTTAATTGCCATGTGTACCATGTCACTCAATTCAACGTAATGTTGCAACTCCACCACATTTGCTATGTCTCAGTTTAGTCCATTTAAAAACCTAGCCATAGTAGACTCTTGGTCTTCCTCTACATCAGCTGGAATCATGGCTATCTCCATCTCCTTGTAGTAATCTTCAACACACTTTAACCTTTGAGTAAGGGTTTGTAATTTTTGAAACAAACCCCTATCATAGTGACTCGGAATGAAACGCTTCCTCACGACAGCTTTCATCTCCTCCCAAGTCTCAATAGGACTTTCTCCATTCCGTCTTCTAATCACAATCAATTGATCCCACCAAACGATAGCATAATCAGTAAATTCTATGGCAGCCAACTTTACCTTCCTAAATTCAGAATAGTCATGGCATCCAAATACCAATTCTATTCTTTTCTCCCACTCTAAATAAGCTTCGGGATCAGTTTTACCTTGGAACGTTGGGATTTTCACCTTTATACTACCCAAATTATTATCAGCTCTCTCTCCATACCTATCTCCTTTATACCCATACCTATCTTCTCTATTTCCATACCTAAATCCTCTACCTCCCATTTCACGCCTCAATCTGCCCGTACCCATATTGGACATGCGATCACCCTCCTCTAGGTCATTCCCATAATCATCTTCATAATCATACCTAGGTGGGTTTCTTTCTCTTCGTTCCACATTAGGAACCCTAATTGGTTGCACCCTTTGTGAACTAGACTCCACCTTATCTATCCTATCATACCAATCTTAATTTCCATCCGCTCCATGTTTTTTTGTATGGCTTTATACAAAAAATTGAGATCTATCGTTTCTGGTGCATCATCAGATAAGTCTCTACTTTTATCACGTGACATATTTGAAACCTGCAAAACAAAAAACAAAATTAGTAAGCCTCACAACTACTCCCTTACGTGTTTACTCTCAAAGATGGTGGCACTCACACTTGTGTTTTAACTCAATTCTTTGGCTCTTACCCTCTGATGAGCTCACATACTCTTGCCTTTTTCCACTATTGTTAACTCTTTCAGTTCTTCCTTTTTTATTCTTTTTTTTTTGAATATCAATGCACAGAATCAAGATAAGGAATAGAAATAGTTTATGTAGGTTCAACTACACGACCCAAAAAAAAATTGTACTTTTTTTTTACCGACCTTGATCAAGTGGAATCAAGTAAGTTTTTTTTTTTTTCTTTTTTACCGACCTTGATTAAGTGGACTCAAGCAAGTTTTTGGTACTTTTTTTTTAACGACCTTGATCTAGTGGACCCAAGCAATTTTTATTTTTTTTGCTGAAATAAATGAATACAGAGAAGAGAAAAAACATGGATAGATTAAACCTGATTTAGAAGCCTAAGCTCTGATACAAACAGATATGAACCTCACCAAGAGTAGTGAGACCCGGAACCAATATATGGTAACGAAGGATCGTTTTCTAATCAAGTTTTTAAACAAGAATATTATCGAACCGCGACCCGTTACCTATAAGGAGGTAAGAACCAACGGTATCAAGAAATTTGTAGATGCTACACTCAAGAATAAGAAAGTAGGTGAGTGATAAGTCAAGGTTTGAACACCACAAGGTAGAACCTTGATAAGTTCACAAGTTCTATGAAGAACCAAAGAGAAAAACTCTCTCATTTTTATTTTAATTCAAAATCTATCTTTCAAATTACATCAATTGGTCCCTTTTATACGAAAAATATCTAAGACCTAAAAGGTAATAAATATTAGGCAATTAATGCCTTACATTTTAGGAAAATAAATGCTAACAAATTTAGAAAACAACTAAAGACTAAAAACTAGCAACTAGTTGATTTGTTCCTTATTTGGAAAGTTGAATTCGAGAAACAAATCAACTCTTTATTTGGAGAATATATATAAAATAGGGAATATGCTAAAGTAGGAGATATAATGAAATTGGATTCTCCTCCAAAAATATGTCTCCCAAAAAAATAGGAAATATTCTGAAATTCGGACTGCTCAGCTCAAGTCTTCGCGTAATAAGATAGATGACCAAATTTGGACTTGTTGTGATCTGTTTCGGAGGACGGGTTCTTCATATAATCTGTAGAGATTGTCTTGGGCTTTCCTAATACATAATATAATTGAAAATCCAGCTTCAGATACTCTCTGTAGAGGTCCACGAAGTTTAGACCAGATTTGGTCTTCATGTGGGCCGAATTTGGACTTTAGCAACTCGGAATCAGCCCATCATTTAATGCTTCTTTGATCCTCTTGCCACCTTTTAATTGGCCCAATTGGAACATGCAATGGTTCCTTTGGTGATGCTTCTTAATTCTCATCACTACTTTCACCCACCAAGTAAAGTAGTCAATTGTGAAAATAGTGTGCTTAGCTTGACCTTGAACGGTAGGGAGGGGCCCAATCAAATCAACCTCTAGATAGCGATGGAGTATCATGAACTAACTATAGATTGATGTTCTAGAGCTAGATAGTTCAGGTTCAAGGTCATTTGGCAGGGTCCACATGTTCTTATAAACGTTCTTGCATTCTGTTGCATGGTTAGCCAATAATAACCCTTTTGGAGCACCTGGTATGCCAAAGCTTCCCCTCTGGTATGGTTCCCCCATTCGTCTGAGTGGAATTCTTTCAATGCCTAAATATCATCATCCAGATGAAAACATCGGAGTAGGGGGAGGGACTTTCCCCTACGGTAAAGGTACCCGTCAATCAGGCAGTATCAGATTGAAGTTCTTTTGAGCTTTCGAGCTTGCTCTGGATCCTCTGGGAGCTTTCCATCCTGGAGAGGTACTCCTATGGGTAGAGTCTGCCCCCCTTTGGCAGCTATCTTGGTGAGAGTTTCTGCTCGATGGTGTAAGCTATCATGTTGTCACCTTTTGCTTGGTACCAACCGGTGACCTGGTTGACGATGACTTTAGAGTTTCTTTTGACATGTAGGTAGTTAGCCTAAAGTTCGATGGCTATCCTCATTCCTGTTAGAAGAGCTTCATACTCCACTTCATTGTTCGTAGCCTTGAGTTCGAACCTAAAGCTATGGCAACATTCAGCTTTTCCTAGGTCTATCAAGATAATGCCAACAGCTCCGCTGATTGTCCGGATACTTCGTCAATGTAGAGGATACAGGGATTATAGTCGACTGACCATTCCATAATTTTTGAATCTTTCAGGGGAACTAGTTTCAGTTCTGTTAAAGTATCAGGATTGAGAAGAGCTGATAATTCAGCCACGAACTCTGCTAGCACCTGGGCTTTGATAGCCGTCCTTGCCTTGTATTTTATATCTAACTGGGTGAGTTTAAGGGCCCAAAGAACTAACTTTTCTGACACTTCTGGTCTTTACAAAAACTGTAGTAGTGGCTAGTCTGTAACAACAATAACTGCATGAGCTTGGAACTAAGGGCATAATTTCCTTATCGAGTCACCAAGGCAAAGGCAAGCTTTTGTTGGAGAACATAATTATTTTCGGGTTTGGTTAATTCGTGGTGCATATTGTAAATAGGATGTTGAACCCTGTCTCCATACTTATTGACCAAAGCCCCTCCGACCACCATTTCGGACTCAGCTAGGTAAATTTGTAGTTCCTCTCTAGAAGCTGGCTTGATCAGCAGTGGCGGGCTAGCTAGATATTTGTTTAGAACTTTGAAGTCTTGTTCGCTATCTTGGTACCACTTTATATTCCTTTCTTGTTTAATAACCTTGAAAAAGGGAAGGCACTTGTCAGTCGACCGTGAAATGAAGCGGTTGAGCGCTGCTACATGACAGGTTAACGCCTGTACTTGTTTGAGTGAGGTAAGAGATTCTAGGTCTATGATAGCTCAGATCTTCTCTGGGTTGGCCTCTATACCTCTCTCGTGAACCATAAATGCAAGGAACTTTCCCGCTGTTACCCCAAAGGCACATTTAGCGAGGTTCAACCGTATTTGCTCTCTTATAGTTTGGAAGGTTTGGTGAAAATGGTCATAGTGCTCCTCTTCTATCTAAGACTTGGTGATCAAGTCATCGATGTACATCTCCATCGTCTTTCCTATCCCTGGCTTGCATAACCGATTTACCAGACGCTGGTATGTAGCACCTACATTTTTTAGGCCGAATGGCATCACTTTGTAGTAGTAGAGACCCTGCCCCATGATGAAACTGGTTTTATCCTGATCAGTAGGGTATATCATGATCTGGGCGTACCCTGAAAAGACGTCCATAAAACCCAGAAGCTTGTTTTCCGTAGTGTAGTCCAATAGTTGATCGATTTTGGTCAGAGAGAAGCTATTGTTTAGGCAAGCGCAGGTTATATCTGTGTAGTCAACACACATGCACCATGTCCCATTAGCTTTGGTGACCATGACCACATTCGTGATCCAATCGGGGGATCGGAAATCCCAGATGAATCCGGCCTTTATCAACTTGTCAACCTCTTCCTGTATGGTAACGTTTCTTTTGGCATTGAAGTGTCACCCATTTTGCTTAACTGGTTTGAAAGTGAGGTCGACTGCCAACCTATGAGCGGCCAAGAAGATAGGGATTTTTGACATTTCGTCGTGGCTCTAAGTGAATATTGTAAGGAAAAATCGATTCAAAATACAGCGGAATCTTAAAATTAGGGTTGGGTATTTTTTAAAAAATTTCCCTTTAGAAGAAAGAACCTTAACCGTAGATTAATCAACATATATTACAAGTATTGTACCTTTTTCACGTGACGATTAACCTAGCGGCAAATTGAATCCGAAAGATCTTCCAATCCAATCACGAACGTGAATCACCTAGAAGTGTGGGCTCCCTTTCTTAAATTGTATACTTGAAAATGGGAACAAACAAAATCTTTTTCTTTTGTTAGTCACAATAATCCTCTAAGAGAAAAAACAAAGAATGTTAGGTCACTTGTGAATTATCAATCAGTTTGATTGAAACTCGTGTGAACCTTGATTCAATGTTGTACATAAAACGTTTTGATGTAAATGCTACTAATGCACTATCGAAAATAAAACGATCTTTCTTTATTGCCCTTTTTATTAAATTTTCACACATCTATCGTTAGAATTGGAATAATTTATCTATAGCAAGAACCGGATTCTCTACACTTAAAATTCTCTCTTGGCCGAATTCAACCTAGAGATAGATATAGGTTTCTCAAATCCTCTCCAAAAGAGGATTTACTTGGTAGGCAAGAATCCTATCTCTAGGTGGATTTACTTGGTGACAAAGAATCCTTTTCAAAAAAGATATATTTTCCACACCAAAACTCCTAATCCAAGTTTTTATTCAACAACCAATTTTTTAATATAATTAAATTGTGACTATATTAAAACTTCCTAATTGACCAATTGTCAATTAGAGCTTTAATAGAAATCAAATACTTTCTAGTTTGGGTAGATAAATAAATTCATTTTATTTATCTACTTATTAAATATAGCATTTGATACTTATCATATTACCAACAATAATATGACTCTAGGAGACCTTCTCCAACTAAGAAAAATATTTTGACTTTTAATTAAACAATTAGTTAATTAACTAATTAATTTCCATTTAATTGAATAATAAAGTAAAAAACAATATATTAAGCTATTTTACAAGCCCTAGCCGCCCAAGCATATACATTGGCCAATATATTGTTTTTTTTTTCTATTTTATTAAATCCTTTGAACTTTAATAAAAAGTCCACATGTGAACTAGACTCATTTCTACTAAAAAGAAACAAGTACACATGCCTTAATATAAATTTTGATGGATCCATAAATTGGTCCAGTAGAATATATCAAGTGATTCATTCAAGTTCATGAGGATTGGGGATATTGGCGTGCTATCTAAATTTAAGCTCCAATAGGCATAACCTAATCACAATCAACAAATGATTCACTTATGCCCGATCTATTAATTTTAGTTCATTCCACTAAATAACTAAAATTTAACTATTAAATAAAGATAGAATAAGTTAATATTCCCTATTCATACCATAGGCAATCTTAATGGAGAAAGTGAATCATCATGAAGAGTACAAGTAATCGCCAAGAACTCATGGACCACCTATAGCCCTCTTAGTTACCATATTTACTCATATGACCACATTTTGAACTTGGATATTTTGACTTGTCTAGAAACCATATTTCAATAGACACTATTGAAAACTTAACATTAAGATTTAATACCCAATCCCTCAAAATATCCATATGATGATATTATATTCACATTTAATAAATGGAGCCACGATATCCATATCTATAAATGAAGTCCTCTATGGATTAACAAATGAATATCACCAAACTATCGAGGATAGACTATGCTATATAATCGTACTCATTGATAGCTCAAATGATAACACTTGCAACCTTAAGTCCATCCTTTATCATAAGATTGATATAGACTCTCCGATTGTCTTCAAGTGAAAACTTTTATCCATTGACGGTTCTAGATAAAGTATCTCACTGTGGTTCTATTCAATGCACCTAGTGCACTAGATTCCTTTGCCCAAAAACACCAAACTTTGATGATTTTAGGCTTATCATAACACATTTGATCCCACTCAAAAGCTAGCAAAAGAATCTACAACTTTAACAAGATAAAGACACCCAAACTTTATCTTAAGTTGTGAGGATTGTTCAATACTAACTAAAAAATTGTGTCTACCTCATACATATCTAGATGTATGAGAAATTCTTCATTTCTCATAGTCTTTTGACCTTATGATTATTTACTTTTGACAGTTAAAATAATTAAACTACAAATGCTATAAGATTTGTTAAAGTATAAATCATTTTTATTAATATAAAAAGTCTGTCAAATACTTTATTACACTCTTATTATTTAGCATAATCCTAACAAATATGTCACTGTATTCTTTGAGGAGCTTGATCAGGCCTTCTTTTACTCATGGTTTCAAGGTCGCCCTATCCTTGACTACCTTAGACAGGTCATTTTCTCTGATTGGAATTTCTTCTAACTCATCAACGGTGCCCACCCCTTGTCTTCTTCTACTTTATCTTCAACTTGGATGTCATTCTCGAGACATTGTGTGAGCTCTTTTGCATCTTTTGGGACCTCGAAACCCATCTCTGGTGATGCTTTTCCCTATACCACCAATGTATACTACTTCGCTAATGATGCGGGATTGGTGGACACTACAAAACAATACGGGCAGCCTGCTGATCTCCACGTACCTTGCCTACCTCATTCCTCACTTGGAACTTCTAGATATTATGGTAGATGGATAGCTCCCCTTGAGTGCTGATAAGAAAGACCAACCCAAAATAGCGTTATAGACCGATGGGGTGTTGACTACAATGAAGTATGTCATGACTTTCTGTTGTATAGGTGCAGTCCCAATGATGACCGGTAAAATTTTCGATTCCACTAGTAAAATGGAGTCCCCAGTGAAACTGCATGTGCAACTGTTGTAACACCACAACTTCAAGTTAATCTTTTCTAAAGTGTCTTGGAAAAGGATATCCATGTTGCTATCTATGTCAATCAGGACACTATGGACCAAGCAATTGGCGATCTGTACCATGACCACCATGGGGTCATCATGTAGCTGCACAGTGTTGTACACATCTGCTTTAGTAAAAATTATTTGGGTGATTGAGAGGATCCTACCAAGTTTCGATCTACCTTGAAGATATTGTACCCCTCTTAAATCCGGGTAACCTTTCTACCATGATTCTTTCATGAATTGTTGGAGGTACCAACTAGAGTGGGGCCATCACTAATGGTGTGTATGACCTGGATCTATTGTATTAGGTATTTCTACTCTTCTTTCCTCTTCTCAGCATGATCTCGGATCTCGGCCTAAACCTATTTACCTGTGTGGATGCTATCTCAAACCTATTACAAGTACTCCACCAAGCAGTCGCCCCTCACTAGTGCTTCGATTTGATTATGTAAACTAAAGCACTCTGAGGTGTTGTGCCCCACGTCCTTATAGAAGTCACAGTATTTGTATCGATTCCTTTTGTCAACTGGTGCCTTCAAGGGACTTGGCTTTCTCAACATCCCAATTTTCCTAGATGGTGAGGTAGATCATTTCGTGGGACGCCTTTAAAGGAATATAATGGTCATATCCCCTTTCATCCTGTGCTACAGGGGCCACTACTTTGGGTGGTGGTAAGGCTCCAAGAGGGGTTCGCCTAGTCAGATACTGGTCCCACTGAGGTTGGTTAGGTGTAGGTCAGTATATGGACCGGTTAGGAGGTATGTTATTGTCCTTCTGTACCGGTGAAGGTTTGATCGCCTCTTTCTTTTGGCGTTTAGCAGTTCATATGTCATCATGCTCAATCTTGACCCTAAACTGCTCATCTATCTTCACCTGCTCGAGGGCGCTGTCGTAGGCTTCCTGGTACGTCTATGGTGGACGTTTGGCAAAAGATCAGAATAATCTTCATGTCTACAGTTTCCTGCAAAAGTTAGCTAGGGTCTCCTTCTCAATGAAAACCCTCATCTGGATCATCTCCTTATGGAATCTCTCCACATAAGATCTGAGTGTTTCACTCTGCTCTTGAATCACATATTGCAGGTGAAACGGATCTTTTAGACGCCGCTTTGACTCCATAGAACTGCTATCTGAAACAACTAGATAGCTTAGTGAAGTTGTCCGCGCTACCTGTCGATAGCTTCTTGAACAATGTCATGGCGTAGTCAGTTAGTGTGGTTGGAAACATCCTGTACATAGCTGCCCGGGTCACATTCTGGACCTCCATCTTCTGGACATAGCTCTCTAGGTTGTTTAGGGGATCCTCAATTCAACAGAACTTGTCAGCCAACATTTCAAATTTTGGTGAGAGTTCTACCTCCCTAATCCTTTGAGAGAAAAGGGCGTTCATCTCTCCTAAAGGATCCTTTCGTCTTTCCTTGTGTTTTCCCTTCCTCAATTCCTGGATATCCCTTTGCATTTGGGTCAGCTGATCCCGTATGCGTTTGTTCACATGGTTCCTTGATTCTACCTCAGAATCCTCATTGTATGAGCCCTTAGTGGAGATAGAGGTCTAACAAGTGATACCCTCAAGAGCAGGGTCTTTCTTGGAACTTCTCCGGCTACCTCCTGCCTCGGGTTTAGGCTATTTTTTGGTATCTGTTGGTCGAACTAAGTGGCAAGGTCTCCCTTGTGGGACGTCAGCATCTGATTTTACCTATCTAGGTTGATATCAGGTCGGTCTGAGTGGATCTGGGGTAGGGATGCACATTAATCCCCGGGGCCCCAAATCCCCGAACCCCTATCCCCATTTGGGGATTTTTTTTTTGGAAAAATGGGGAAACAGAGGGAAGGATTGAGATGATTTTCATCCCCAAATTAAAATGGGGATAGGGATGGGGATGGGGGGACCCCTCCCCATCCCTATTTCCCCATTTCCCCATTTCCCCCACAATAAAATTGAAATGGGGATGGGGATGGAGATCCTCATTTCCCCATTTCCCCCAAAAGTATATAAATATAATTATAATATATATTTAAATTATTTGAAACATTTTATGTTGAATTTGTAATGTATTGTTATTTTTATTTGTAATGAAAGGTTTTTTTTAAAAATTTAATTTATAATTTTTAGTTAAATAGGAAAATGGGAAAATGAGGGACCGAGGATACGAGAAAACAGGAAAAAATAGGGAAAATAGGGAACTGGGGATAGGGATGGGGGGATCCCCATCGACATTTTCCCCAAATGGGGAAATGGGAGGGATAGGGGAAGGGCCTAGGAAGTGGGGATGGGGATGGGGATGGGGGGACCTATGTCCATCCCCATTTCCCAAACGTGCATCCCTAATATAGGGGCATTGGCCCTAACCGATCTTGGATTAAGGGTAGGGGCCTCAACCTATCACGGACCAGTACCGGTAGTAGTGGTTCTAACCAGTCAAAGGCTGTGTTCCTAGCTCCCGGTCTGTTGGGATCCTTGCAGGTACTTTGTTCCACCAGTTGAGGGGTATTCCCCTCTATCGTGAAATGTTGGTGAATACTTTCGATGAAAGCTGAGGCCTGTTGTTCCAGCATGGCCTGGCCTACCATCAAAGGAATCGGGGCATGCATGGTCCTGGTCGGTGTTGGGATTGGATTCTAGAGTTTTGACTTCCTTCCTTTCCTTTGAGCTTTTCGGGGGGAGGTTGTAGATTGATGCCAAGATGCTTCTAGCTTCCCTTGGGAAGATCGAAGCTTCATGATCCTGTAAAAATGAAAAACTTGTGACTTTGTAAAGGGTATGAATTTTTCCACAAACGGTGCCAAAAAGTGTAAACCGAAAATTCGCTCTAGGTGAGGAATCCCAGCTAACACTCTCAGGACCAAAACCTCGAGTAGACTGCAGGCAGTAGAGGTACCTTCGGTACCGTTTTCATGTTTAAATATGGATAAGACAAATAAAAGAGTGATGGTGGGCAAGGTAGTGTTCTTTTATTCAACTGTGCGATGAGTACAATGAAATGACAAACAATACAATAATATGAATCTCTCGGTTTCTATCTCTTTTACTTAATGAATTGGAGGTGGAACACTCGTGTATGTCGATAAGTGGATCTAACTAGCAACGATGGTAGCAAGGCTTAATCATAACTACAGAATTAAGCGATAACTCTTTTTGTTCTAGATATCGACCCCCCTTCTTTATGCTATTCTCTTTGTATTTATACATAAAGCGGCTAGGGTTTTTTCTTAGCGTACAGTCAAGAGATCGCTGGATTGATCACCTTTCCCCATTTGGTAGGATTTTTTGTTTAATGTGATTGACCCTGAAGAATCGGTAGGCGGAGGATATCTTGGCGGGAAACGTGTTTGTTTCCATTTTTAACATTGTCATTATGGCAATGCTTATATGGAGTCTGTCATGGTTTGGAGAATAATTCTGATTTCGTTTATCTATGGTGAGACACCTCAAGGTATCTGTCTGGAGACGTGGTATTTGATCGTTCTAATGGCGAGGTACCCCGAGGTACCAGCTTGCTAGCAAGGTACCTTGAGGGTATTATTCTGGTGATGTGGCACTTGATTGGTTTCTTTGGCGAGGTACCTCGAGGTACCACTCTAGTAGCAAGGTATTTTGGTCGATCTCGTTGGAGGTTTACGATTTCCTAAGAGCTTTAAGGGCATCGTTCCTCCTATTGGAAAGACGGGATAAGTACCTCGTTGTGTGAACATGACAAAGTTAAGGTACTTAGATACTAGTTGGTCCACGAGAGTGAAGGAACTTCACCTTACTACTTCGATGACTTCAAGATACCTAGGTTGTGCTAGGCCTAGCACTTCGAGGTAAACCATTGTTCCTGGTACCTATCTGGTGTGTGGAGACGCTTTCTACCAGGTGCTAATTAGGTGGAAAATTTCACTCTGAGCCCTTACCAAATTTGGCTATTAACAATAACATAATTATCTATGTAGTGATAATTCCATATTATCACAACAATATTGTTGACATCAATTTCTCAATGGATGAGAACAACGTTGGGTTTGGTTATGACCTGTCAAAAGAGAGAGAAAGAGAATGCAACCAAAGTTATTATGACATGAGTTTATGTGGTAAAACTTCGATGATCGGAGAAACATTCACAGGTGGTTGAACACACAACCAAGCCAAATCCACTATTTAAATAAAAAATCACACAACTCAATCTCTCTTGCCTCTCTCTTGCAGTGATTTCGTTTGTGTCACTTTCTTTTATTGTGTATCTCTCTATCTTTTTACAGTAAGATTATGGGCCTATTTTAGGGGTGTGCATTTTCGGTTTGGTTTGGGTTGAAGCTCAATGTCAAACCAAACCAATATGGATCGGTTTGGCTATATTTCAACCCAACCCAAAGCAATTTGATTTTTCAAACCGATTCAAACCAAACCAAAAAAGGTCGGGTTGGTTTAGATTGGTTTATCGGTTTAGATTTGAACTCAAAAATCTTTTATTTTTTGGTATTATATTATAAAAAAATAAATAAAAAAAATCATAACATGAAATATTATATATATATATATATAAAGGAAGTACATAAAAGTCAAATGAGTAATTACCAATTAAAAACATATTTGGCAGTATCTATACTTTTAAAACCCTAATACATCAATCAATCAGAAGAATTGTATCAAAACAAATAAAGATACTATAAAAGCTTAAAGTAATCGGTTAAGGTTATAAAACATAGACTGAATAGAAAACGTAAGTGAATTTTATATTTTAGTTTTACTTTCTAAAATATGTGGTTTGGTTTGGGTTGGTAAATTATTTCAATCAACCCGAACCAAACCACCTTTAATCAGTTTGTCCAAAAGACAAACCAACCCACCCATTTTTTATATTTGTAATCGAATCAACCCAAACTTTATGGGTTGGGTTGGTTGGTTAGGTTCGGTTTGACGGTTTTTTGCACACCCCTAGTCTATTTATACCTACATATAACCCTAATCCTTGTTGTACAAGTAAGGAAAATTAATTGTATTTTAATTCAGATTGGTTGCTTGTTGAAGTTGTACTTATCTCCTTTCCTATTTCGGAGACCTTGTGAAGATCAAGTTTGAATTTTAATGGGATTCAAGCGGCATAATCCGTTATAGGACTTATTTCCTATTTGGTGTAGTCTTCTAGAAGAATTGAGTTATTGCTTGATTTGAACTGGTTTCCTGTCTGGTGTTTCATCCTTCTAGAAACTCTTTTTGACACGGAGGTTTTACGTATTGGAGTATGATTCTCTGGTTTACCCATGTATGTGAATCATATGTTGAATTTCTTTACTCAAGTTTCTTGTGATGTCCCGAGTAAAACATTATGTGCCGAGTACTCGTGTTCGAACTTACCTAGGATTTTATTTCTTAGTGATGTCTTTGATGGTGTCTTCTAATTGCCAGCTTGGATGCCCATTTGGTGATCTTTTTAAGGGATTGTCTTACCAGTCGGTGATGTGTACATTTAATAAGATATACGTATAACAATACCCCCTTAAATATTTTTGCCGAGTAGAATTTATTTTGGCAGAAGTATTTTAATTGTTGTGAATTCCGACTAGCCTTTTGTCTTTCCTTTCTTAATTTTTCATTAATGCAGAAATAATAATCCTCAAACAATTCACTGCATTAATGACGTGTATAAATGGCAACCATGTATGTTCAATTCGTCCCCTCACGTGAAATCCCAGTGATTATGACGTTTTGAAGTTCGAACGGCTTGGTCAGTTCTTTCCACAACATGTGTCCTTTAACCTCTTGGTTTCTTTGGTAGCATTTATGAGACGCGACTTGTGGATTATTTGATACATCACCTACGTCACCAAGTACTTCATTTCTTTTGATTTTTTCCCACTTCTCGGAATCCTAAGGATTCGTATCTTCAACCATTGAGTGGCCTATTTAAACTGAAAGGGCAGTTTTGTTGTTCATTTTTTGCAAAAGAAAAACCCAGGTTTTTACAGAGATTCGTCTTGGCTTTTCACTGAGGCTTCTTCCGGTTGCTTTGCATCTACTTTTAAGGTCAGTTCTGATGGATCTTATTGCACAACATCGTCTTTTTGTTATAGCTTTCGAGGCATTTGAACGTGAAGATTTTCAATTGGTTTCTTGTGTTTGTATATTATTGGGGGAAACTTCCCCTGATGAACCCTCTTTTCTAGATGTTGATGTTTCCGAGCTTTATCCTGATGTTCATTTCAGTTCTAGCTCTGAATCTTCTTCCACCTCTGAGTCTTTTGTTTCTGATCATAGGGTTCTTTTACTATCTAGGATGGAAAAGCATCAGAGTAATCGTACGGTTCACAAACATGGTTCAAGCGGTATTCATATTGGAAGGCAAGTAGTTAATGAAAAGGATGTTGAAGAAGAGCACAGTGCATTTCGAATTCCCTTATCATCTGATTTTTTGAGTGCGTATGATACCGAACCAAACATGGTCGGGGAAGTAGAGATTGAGAAGTATCACGTTCGATTCGATCTGGATGATTCGGTTTTAATAGTTCATGCTGGTAATAGAGTCGAGTGGAACCCTCATCCGGGCATGGTAGCAATTTATGGATCCATGCTCTATTGTGGGGTGACTCTTCCCCGTCAACCTTTCATTGCTTGGTTCCTTACGGAGGCGGGGATCGCTCCAGCCCAGCTTACCTCGAACAACTATAGGATCCTGAAGTGTATGCATATGTGGAGCCGAATGAACTTGCCACCATCTTCTCCTCGTGAAATTAGACACTTTTATACTCTAAGGCAATCTGGTCGGACTGGAACTTACTTTCTTCTATCCAGCTGGCCAGATAGATGGATTCCTGAGAGGACGAAGATGAACCTGGGAGTTGATATTTCCTCGGAGGCCAAGAAGAAAGGCTTTGTGTGGGGTTTCCCTACCTCAAACAAACTCTGGAAAAGTAGCTGGTTTTTTGCCAGAGGGAACTTGGGACTAGAGATCGAGCTCTCAGCTGGGGAAGATTGAGAAGTGGTTCCACATTTCTTTCGCTCTCCCGATTGCTGGAACAAGTTACGGCCTACTTTCACTGACACCGAGTTGACTAACCTTGCTCGGGTGGCTGCACGTATTCTAGAGAAAAGAAACAAGTCATATCTTTTTTATGAGAAGAAAATGATAGCTCTCAACTTCTTTCATCAGATTTTGGATTATCGCAGACGTCGTAAGTAGAATCTCCTCTCATTTACATTTTACTTGTTTTGTTCTATCTTTTCTAACTATTTTATATTCAGTGTATGATTCGGACATCGTCTGCAATGTCCAGGCTCGTCAGGTAAAATCGATTTTTCAAGCGAGTCGTAAGGAAGCTTCTCACCAAAATAAGGAAGGGATTACTTTGCCTGATGATGATTTATATAAGGATTCCGATGCGGCAGATGGTCAAGTTCCTGAGTATACTTCTGAATAAGTTATTCAACCGACCGTGAGGGAATCAAGTGGTCCGAGTGGGCCTTTTGGAACTGATAGTACCCCAAGGTTGTCTGAGGATGACGGCAAGCAGTGAGGGCATCTTAGTGGTGTAGTGTCTGGTGAGCCTAGTTCCCTAGTCAACGAAGTGCTTACCGAGCAGATTGCTATTAAGAATGAGGAAGGAGTAAGGGTACCCTCTGATGAGCAGGTTAATCATCCTAATCTTTTTTAGCCCTTTCGAGATATCGTAGATGATCAAGAAGATCATGCAGCTAACCTCAACTTCCATCGTACTTGAGCTGAGAAGAGGAAGGCAGTTGATTTCCCTGCTCGATCTCTTCCAAAAATTCCTCTGGTGGTATCGTTCGTTGAATCGAACGATGATGATGCTGACAATAGGGGCTCCCTGAATGCTCAGACAGAGACACCTTTGGGGAGAGAGGAAGCCTTGGAAAGTTTGAACAGAGATTCTCTACCCCCCGAGGTTAAGGACGCAGGGGTGAGGTATTCGAGAAACCCTTCCTGCCCCACGCCCCAAGAAATGCTAAGGACTATATCGTCAGGTCAAGCTTTTAACGGTGACAACCATTGGAGTCACTTCAGGATGGGTTCTCTTACGGAGCATTTTCACAATGTTTTCAATAGTGCATCCTACATAAGTTTTCTATTCCGACCCTTTCCTTAATGCTCGCTAACTTAGATTTTTAACTTACTCTTCCCTGTAAGTGGCTGCTGAGTTTGCTCAATTTGTTCAGATGTAACAATATCAAGCTGATCGGATAAGGTGTCTCGAAGATCAGTTGAAAGAGAGTGAGGACAGCCTTGCTCAGATTGCAGTCTACCAAAGGGAGGCGAGCTTTGCCTAAGAGTTTGCCGATCGTTGTATGGCTAAACAAATAGAGGCCAAAGAGAAAGCTTCTGCTGTAGAAGAGAAAGTTGTATCCTTCTAAAATTTACTCTTTGCCACCCAGTAGTCAATGCTCAAAGTTGAGCAAGAGGCTGAGCAAGCCAAATCATCTTATGAGCAAAAAATTGAAGACCTTAAGTGCCAGACCCTGACTGTTGAATCTCTTTCGAAGGAAACCCAGCTGGAAATTAAAGTTCAAGGGGTTGATCATTTCAAGAGGTCCCCAGCCTATGATGCCCTACTCCAACGGGAGTTCCAACGGGAGATGGTCTCAATTGGTGAATTCTTCAAGGTCAAGAAACGGGCAACTGATAGAGCTCGGGCAATTGGGAATTATCCATCAAAAACCATGTTGACCGGTCCTTGGAGTCTTTTTGGATTCAGATGAAGGACTGGAGGCTTTACTATAGCAGCCAAGGTAAAGAACCTCATCCTATGCATCTAGAGGTCCCATCGTAGCACTCTCTCTCGACCTTTTATGCTAGTCAGGAAGCTGGTATGAACAGGTCGAAGCCTGATGTCGGATTGATCCCTGAAATAGATTACAGCAAATGGATGGATAATTCTGCTAATATAATCATCTGGCCCTCAAATGAGAGTCTTCTTCGTGAGTATGAGATGGTGCCTGATCCGAGCATTGGCAAAAGTTCCAAATCCTCAGCCCCTTAGGTGTATCTGTAAAAAATTTATGTGATCAATAAAGTTTCATATTTTTCAAAACTGCTGTCATGAATTTGAAATGCCAAGTATCTTATTAAACTGGCTATTGTTAATATTCGAGTAACTTTTAGACGCCAAGTATCTTATTAAACTGGCTAATGCAATTTCAAGTGCCAAGTATCTTATTAAACTGGCTAATATTATTAACCAAGTCATCTTGAGACAGAAGTAGATTTATACTCATCTCATACTCGGTTACTACCTGAACATTACATGGAGGCTCACCACAATCATACGTTCGAGTCCTTGCTCAAGTCACTGAGGACGTCTCCTTGTTTTGTCTACATAAGGGTTTGCCAAATCGTTAAGCTTTAAATTACTCAACACAGCTGCAAATCTCATCGGGATTTTCCCGACGATGCCCCGAGCCATTTTTCTGAATCTGGTGCTTCGGGTTTGCCTTTTGTCTAAGGTCTTGGTTGACCTTGCTCGGCTGACATGCTCCTTTGAGCTTGTCTGCCCATTCTGGGTTTTTGCCAAATTAATGGCCCCGAGCATTTTATTTTTATTATGCAATCAATTTCTTCATATGTTCTTATTATCATAAGCTCATCTTTCATATGTTCTTATTATCATGTGCTCTTTCACATGTTCTTAGTATCATGTGCTCAGATTTCTTGAATCCCATATTGGGCATTTATTCATAACAGTAAAACTAACAATATGATAAATCTCAAGCTAAAAAATATCATGACTAACAAAATTATCCTGACAAATTACAGGGATAAAAAATCTTTAAATATCGGGTGTTGCATGGTCGAGGTAAACCCCCTCCATCTGGTCGAGCGATCCGATATGCTTCGTGACCCGTTATTCCTTCAATTTTGTATAGGCCTTCCTATTTGTCTGCCAACGAGCCCGTAACTTTATTGTTTCTGTTCAACGATACTTTTCTGAGCACTAGGTCTCCTAACTGAAACTTTATAATCTGAACATGGGAATTATACTATCGGGCCATTCTTTACTGATATGTCGCATTTCATACTCGGGATTTCTCCCTTTTTTCTTCCAACTCATCTATTCCTTGTAACAGCATATCAACATTCTGATCTTCATCATACAGTCTGACTCTGGGCGACATGTACGATGTTTCTACCGGGATGACAACTTCTGTTCTGAATGCCAAAGAAAACAGTGTTTCTCCTGTAGAAGTCTTTGCTATCGTCCTATAAGCCCATAATACTTCAGGAAGCTTTTCAACCCAACAAAATCCCAACTGCCCTTTTTTGGCATCTAGGCTTTGTTTGAGCGTGTGCTTGATGACTTTGTTCACTGCTTCAGCTTATCCATTTGTTTGAGGGTGGGTAGCTGTGGCATAATAATTTGCAATTTGGTACTCGTTGCACAGCTGCCTGAATTTTTGATTGTCAAACTGTGTGCCGTTATCAGTGACAATAGTATTTGGGACTCCAAATCTGTAGAGTATATTTTCTTCACAAAGTTTATGGTATTTGCTTCCATGATATGTACTAACGCTTCAGCTTCTACCCACTACGTGAAATAATCAATGGCCACAATGGCATGCTTAACTCCACTCCCTGCTCTTACTGGCATTGGACCAACTAAGTCTAGTCCCCAAATAGCGAATGGCCATGGGGATGTGAGGCTTTTAAGTTGTTTAGGGGGCCGCAGAATATCATTGGCGATCCTTTGGCAAACATTTCAACTTTCTGAGCATCGATGTACATCCGAGATTAAAGAAGGCCAATAAAACCCTTCCCTAAGTACATTGTGTGCCAAACTTCTGCCCCCATTATGGTTTCAGCATACTCCACCATGGATTTTCTATAGTGTCCGGTGCGCATCTTCCTCTAATACATATCTTTGAAGTGTTCGGGAAAACCCTCTTCTGTACAGTTCTCCTCTAATCAGTGTGTATCTTGTTGACCGGTACCTGATAGGTTTTGCTTCTAAGGGATCTTCTAGGAGTATATCTTCTTCCAGGTATCTTTTTAGTTGAGTCATCCAACCGACTAACAGTGTTTAGATTTCTGAGACTTTAAAGTTTTTCAGCTCAGCTATACTCGGTCTAAAAGGATGTGCAACCGAATTTTTTTTTGGTCTGATTATGGTTGTTGCCAATGCTAGTCTGGATAAAGCGTCTGGTCTAAGCGTCTGTCTTTTCATTTTCTTCTCTAGGGATCTGGACAATCCTGCATTCCATGAATTTTTGGAGGAGTTGTTTTGCTATGCCCAAATAAGCCATCATACCTTCATCTCTGGCCTGATACTCATCTAAGACTTGGTTGACGACTACCTGTGAGTTACTGAATATTTCAACCTAATCTGCTCCGAGAGCTATGCAAACTCTAAGTCCTACTAGCAATGCCTCATATTCGGCTTGGTTATTTATTGCTTTGAAATTGAATCTCATGGCACATTCAATATCATCTCCTTTCGGGGTGTATACCAAGATCCCTGCCCTGCTGCCATGAGTATTTGAGGAACCATCGACATATAACCTCCATGAGAAACTCTTGCCCAACATTATTTTTGCTTCCAGATTTGGTTCTGTGAATTATGCTACGAAATCTGTCACTGCTTGGCCTTAGAGTGATGGCCTGGGCATGTACTGAATATCGAACTCGCTCAAATCAACCACCCATTTAGTTAGTCTACCTAAAATTTTTGGTTTCTGGAGGATTTGCTTAAGTGGGCAGTTAGTGAAAACCTGGATTGTTTATGCCTGAAAGTACGGCCTCAGCTTCCTAGCTGTCGAAACCAATGCTAAAGCCATCTTTTTCTACCTATGAATACCTAGTTCCGGTTGGAAGAAGGGCTTTGCTGGTATAACACACTTGCCTCTGTATCCTGTCTTCTATCCTAACTAGAACCGAGCTTACTGCTAACTCTGTAAGAGACAAGTACATGTGGATTATTTCTCCCATTTAAATTTTTGAAAGAACGGGAGCTTGTCCTAAGTATTCTTTGATTTTTAGGAATGCCTATTCACACTCTTCATTCCATTCAAGTCCCTTCCCCTTTTTTATCACTTTGAAAAAAAGAGTGCATCTATATGTGGCTTTCGAGATAAACATGTCTAAGGATGCTAAACATCCTGTCAGGCATTGTACATCTTCTAACGTCCTTGGTAAACTCATTTTTTGAAAGGCTTAGGTCTTCTCGGGATTCGCTTTGATTCCCCTCTAATGAACTTGGAAACCAAGGAACCTTTCTGAAGAAACCCCAAATAGGCACTTATTCGGATTTAACTTCATCTGATACCTTCTCAGGACATCGAATGTTTCGCGCAGGTCCGAAACATGTTCATCTGCCAAGACGCTTTTGGTTAACATGTCGTCTATGTAAACTTCCATGTTTCTTCCTATTTGATGAGCAAAAATCCTATTGACCAATCTTTAATATGTTGCCCCAGTATTATTTATTTAACCCCCTAAGAGCATTACTGTATAACAGTATAAGCCCTGATCGGTCGTGAATGCTATTTTTTCATCATCAACTTTATTCATCTGGATCTGGTTGTATCCTGAATAAGCATCTAAAAAACTGAGTAATTCATGGCCTGATGTAGCATCGACCAGTTGATCTACTCTCGGAAGTGGAAAACTGTCCTTTAGGTTGGCCTTGTTCAGATCTGTAAGGTCCACGTACATTCTCCACTGGCTCTTCTTTTTTTAGACCAAAACCACATTTGCTACCCACTGAGGGTAGTTGATTTCTCTGATCGACCTCACAGTGAGTAACTTTTCTACCTCCTGCTTGATTGCCTGACTTCTCTTGAGGTTGAAAGATCTTCTATTTTGTATTGCAGGTTTCACATTTGGATCCACCGCCAAATGATGTAATATTACTCGGGCATCTATCCCCAACATTTCTTCATAACTCCATGCGAACACATCTTTGTATTCTCTAAGCAAATCAATAAGATCTAGCTTAACCTTTTCTTCTAAGTTGCCCCCAATTTTGACCTTCTTATTTGGCTCATCTTCCTTCAAGACCACCTCCTCTATTGGTTCACTCTTTGATGTCTCTGGTTCTTCCATTGGATCGAACTCGAAAAACATTGATTCTTGCTTAATCTGATCTGGTTGTATTAAATTGCATACTTGGTGTTCATTATTATCTCTGTCTTTGTAAACCGAGAGATTAGCTCTTCTTGCCATCTCCTGCGACCCTTTGATTTTTTCTACTCCCCATTCAGTTGATAACTTGATCATCAAAGCGTAGGTACTTGTTACCGCCTTTGTTTTCTTCAGGAAAGGTCGACCTAACAATGCATTGTAGGGCTAGTTGTCCATATTTACCATTATGAAGTCGAGTAGCACCGTTTTTTGATAGGGTGCTACTCTGATCTTCACGGGTAGTTTAGCTGTTCTAAGAGACCTAACCTCGACTCCTCTAAATTCTCTGAGCGGGGTATGAAAAGGTTGCAAGTCCTTTCGATCTAATCTGAGCTGATCATAAACAACCATATTGAGGATGTCCGTTCAGCTACCATTGTCTACCAATATCCTTCTGACTTCTCTAAGGCCAATTCGAGCACTAATGACGAGAGCATCATTTGATCGGACGTCGACCCCACGTGAATCAGCTTCAATGAATATTATTGGGTCACATCCTTCCTTTATTCTTTTCGGATCAGGCTCGATGGAATTATCATCAAAATTCTGCCTTGCTTCCACTGCTTCTCGGATTTCCTGTGTCTGCTCTCGGTTGCTTCTTCCAATTTATGGTCCTCAAATTATAGTCTGTATTACTTCATTTTTTTCGGGACTGGCTCTTTTATTCCGACAAGAGTTATGATCTCCCGCATTCGTTTCTTTCTAAATTCCCAACTTCTCATCTTTTTTCAAGATTATATCTTACAGATGCCCTTCTCGAATAAGAGTCTCTATGTAGTCTCTAAGCTGGTAACATTTGGAGGTCTCGGGCTGGTTTCTTTATGGAACCTACAATATTTTGTTGTGTCTAGTCAAGCAAACTGTGACTGCCAACGCAGCTTCTTCACCAGATTCATTTCTTCTAATATTGTCAAAATCTCTTCCTGCTTTTTCCGGAGTTGGGTGTAGTTCGTATATTTTCCTCAGAACTTTTCTGTGGTCTAGTCAATATTACGTCCACTTCCCCCATCTTTGCTTTTTGTTTTGTTATTTCCTCTATTTTTCATTATGGTTATGTATCTTTGACTCGACATCTTTTTGTTCATGTCTCCCTTCATGCATATAGCAACCCCTGTTGCTAACTCCTCTTCTTCGGCTAATGCATATCCTCCAGCCATATCCATCATGTATGCATAACTTGTTAATCGAGCTCTTCTTAAGTCGAAGGACAGTCACCCGTTCTGTAAGTTATTTATGAATACAACAATTATTGCTTCGTCATTTAAGTTGCCGATTTCTAAGACCGTGTGGCCAAATCTCCCCAGGTATTTTTTTAGTGACTCGTCTTTCCCTTGCCTCAACTGAGAAAGGTAAGCCACTGACTTTTTCCTATGCATATTGCCTAGGAATTATCTTGAAAAGCTTTTGCTCAACTCGTTGAAACTCTCAATACTAGTCGGAGGCAATCTTTCGAACCGCCTCGAGCTTGTCTCCAAGAGTTTATGGAAATTTGAGACACAACAAAGGGTCGTTGTGGGCATACTGGGCAATAGCGCTTTTATATCATCTGACATCTTCTTTAGGATCTGTATCCTTCTTGAACTGTTCCACGTGTGGCATCCTGAATTTCTCTGGGAAGAAGATTCACAGGATTTCCTTGGTGAAGGGCTGTCAGAATCATTGTCAGACATTTCATTGTATCCATATCGCCTGATCAGTGCATCCATCTGGCGTCTCTTATTCTCGACTTCTCGGGTCAGGCTCCTGATTACGATATCTCTATCACCCACTGATTCCCCTCGATGGTCAACCCGTCCCGTGACTGTCATACATGTCACCATCTTCTCTTCATCTTGCCTCCGAGCCTCATAAGATAACCCTTGTAATCGTATGGTTCCAAGATGCCGCTTTCGATGGTGTCGATCACTGTCTTATAATGACAATGACCGATCTCTTCACCGGTCATATTTACGGTGCTATCATGGCCCGCCTGACCGTGACTTCGCCTTTGGTGTGGCCATTCTTCTACGGGTGTCTCATGATCCTTGTTCTGGTCATGTGTCATACCCCAGTCTAATTGATTGGACCTGAATCCCTAACGGTTACTGGTGTAACTGGTCCTGGCCTAACTACAACCGATCGGAGCCTAGGAGGTGATGAAGGACTTGGTGGGTGTGCCTGTATTGTGACCAATAGGTCTACTCCTTCTCTTGCCGCATCCGTCAATAGTTGTTGTAGCGCATTGCGGAAATGACGTGCTATGTCCTCACTGGTAGAAGGGATTTGTTGGATACTAACCATGGGTGCCGGTTGGTTCCCAGCTGTTGTAGTGGGGTGTTGTTTGGTCCCGCCTATATGAGCATTATCTATAGATTTTCGGATATCCCTAGAACTGTCTTTGTTTCCGCTACAAGTCATTGCTTAAACAAATCGGAAGTTCACCCCCACTTCTTCAAGCGTCAATTTCTTGATGGATGAGAGTCAACAACGTTGGGTTTGGTTATGAACTGTCAAAAGAGAAAGAGGAAGAGAATGCAACCGAAGTTATTATGACACGAGTTTACGTGGTAAAACTCTGATTATCGGAAAAACATCCATGGGTGGTTGAATCACAACCAAGCCAAACTCACTATTTAAATAAAAAATCACACCACTCGATTTCTCTTACCTCTCTCTTGCAGTGATTTCTTTTGTGTCAATCTTTTTCGTCGTGTATCTCTCTATCTTTTTACAGTAAGATTATGGGTCTATTTATAGCTACATAGAACCCTAATCCTTGTTGTACAAGTAAGAAAAAGGAATTGTATTTTAATTAATATTGGTTGCTTGTTGAAGTCGTCTTTACCTCTTTTCCTATTTCGGAGACCTTGTGAAGATCGAGTTTAAATTTTAATGGGATTCTAGTGGCATAGTTCGTTATAGGACTTATTTCCTGTTTGGTGTAATCTTCTAGAAGAATTGAGATATTGCTTGATTTGAACTGGTTTACTTTCTAGTGTTTCATCCTTCTAGAAACTCTTTTTGACACGGAGGTTTTGTGTATTGGAGTATGATTCTCGGGTTTACCCACGTATGTGAATCATATGCTGAATTTCTTTACTCGGGTTTCTTGTGTTGTCCCGAGTAAAACATAATGTGCCGAGAATTCGTGTTCAGACTTATTCAGGTTTTTATTTCTTAGTGATGTCTTGGATGGTGTCTTCTAATTGCCAGCTCGGATGCCCATTTAGCGATCTTTTTAAGGGATTGTCTTACCAATTGGTGATGTGTACATTTATTAAGATATACGTATAACAAATATATATATATATATATATATATATATATATATATATATATATATGTATGTATGTATGTATGTATGTGTGTGTGTGTGTGTGTATATATATATATATATATAAAGAAAGAAGAAAAAATTAACAAGAAGAGGAACAACAGCAAGAAGGAGAGGAAAAGGAAATACTAATTAGATTTTAATTATGAAAGTGAATGTATGAGAGATGAGAGAGAAGAAAATAAACCGATGATAGATAAAGGAGGATGAAATAAAATAGTAATTGAATTATTAAATCTAAGCCATTCAAATCTCATGGATCCAATGGTTGAAAAATCGTGTTAAATCTTGTGTCAAAACTTGTCCCCCGATACATCCCGATATATATATGTGTGGGTCAAGCTAATTCAACTTAAATTTATGACATAAAATTTTGACTTTAACATCTCAACCACTCATGTGCTCTTAATCCAATGTTTGATATTTGAATGCATCTATAACTCTTGGATTAAAAGCACATGGAATGTTGATATGTTGAAGTCAAAATTTAAGTCACAAATTTGAATTGTTTAATATATATATATATATTAATTGTTCTCTTATGAGAGATCTCTTGTTTTAATATAAAGTAAGGATATCCAAAAAACCCATCGATTTTAATGAATTTTGAAATGATTTTTTTGTCAATCATAAGTTCAATGAAATCTACTTGTAAACTGAATTTGAAAATTTTTCAAACACTGCAACCATATCTTTTCCCAATTTTGTTAAATATGAAGCATCAGAAAACGGGCATAAAATAAGAAAGCAGAAAAAAAATGTTGAAGTGGTTGAAAAATTTTCAAATAATGTACATAAATAGATTCTATAAAACTTATTATTCACAAAAAATTCAAATCAAAATTCATGCAAATCGATAAATTTCGTGGAAGTCCTTACTTTCTGTTAAAATAAATGATCACTCATGAGGGAACCAATATATATATATATATATATGTGTGTGTATAATTTTACTATTGTCAATTCAAACTGATATAAGATATATCAGTTCTTTGTATGTAGATCATTGGATTTAAATACTTTGACTTTGCTGTATGCACTTGTCATAGAAGTTTTCAAATTCAATTTGCTCATATACAAATAACTGATATATTTTATATCGGTTTGAACTGACATTGAAAATACTATATATATATATATATATATATATATATATATATATATATATATATATATATATGTATATCTAAATCCTTGATTTTTGCTAGTTTTTGCTCAGGTTCGTCAACATGCCATCTCTCTCTCGCTTTTGCTCAGGTTCCTAAAATCCACTAAGCCTTGGGTACCAGCACAGTATATCTCTAAGCTTTTCAAATTCAGCCACTCAATGGTGGCAGGAGAGGCAATAGCACATGAAATCGGAGGTCTCCAAAATGATGCTTTTCGATTCGCAGGGTGTGAAGAGTAACATCGTCAGATCTCATCCACTCAAAACCTCTTATTAATCTGCAAGGAAGACACAAGAGGAGATGAAGAGAAGAATCCTAGCTGACATGTATGGCACTACATTCCCTTTGAAGATGGGTCTAGATAGACAAATTCTTTCTCGTTCAACCAGCTTTCCTTAGGGAGCTTAAGATGCGAATATGTAGGACATCATCCTTAGCATCTTGGACATTGTACATGATGTTAAACAGAAGAAGAGAAATAGAGGAAGCGAAGGAATAGACTTAGGAGAGAGAGAGAATAGAGAAAACTTTGGATGTAGCACTTTCTATGATCCCAGACCTGAAGATATATCGTCTTCTATTTGGTGAAACTGGTGTCCAACATTGTTCCCAAAGAGTCTGAACCGACTTATTATTTAGATCCTGTCGTGGATTCAACCGATCATCCCTGCCATGCTATGTGTTATATCTTTAGGTTTTCAGAGGCCTACAGGAGTAATTCCATCTTCAGTGCTAGGTTTGGAAGCTCTGACAGGAAGCTTGGGTTTCTTTGATTTCGAGAATTATCGTAATGATCCTCGAGAATCTGAAACTTTTCAGCCGGCTGACATGCTTCATGAAATGGAAGTGTGCCTAGGGCTTTCCAAGGGACCTATTTGTCCAAGCTTTCCATGATTGAAGCAGCTTATAAATGTGCCAATTATGGATTCTCAATATCCTTGTACCATGTGAACATGTCATTAGAGATTGAATTTTATCATGTGATCAAACAATTGAGCAGTTGAACATGACATACCATTTATATGATCCCATTTCAATTCAATATATATATATGAGTCTTTCTCCTATCGGTTCGTCCTAATAATTATAACTATCAGGACGAACAAGCTTAGCATTTGGATTCATCCAATGGATAAAAATGTTTTTGAAATAGAATTTATAAAAAAAATCTCTCTAAATCTTTAAATACTACCATGTTAAACTATATCTCTCCTAAATATTTAGCTAAACTTGAGAATAAAATTTGGAATTTCTTAAACACTAAAACTATTTACCCCGATTTTGTTAAATATGAGGGAGTTAGAAAAATGAAATTTCAAAAACAAATAGTACCGGTACTTGAAAATTTCTCAAATTTTATTCATAGGTAGATTTCAATGAACTTATAATCTATAAAAAAAAATCAGATCAAAATTCATAAAAATCGTTGTGATTTCATCAAGGTCCTAACCAAAATTAAGGAATCTCTCACTTGAAAGTTCTTCTCTCTCTCTCTCATGAAGGAACCAATATTATATATATATATATATATAGTGGTTCTCTGGTAAGGAAAATTCTGATTTAAGAAGTAAGAACGTCCAACCACAGTCACACATTGGGTATGGGTGTGAGTATTTATTAATGTGGAGTTGTAGGTCCACTATGAATGTGGAGTTGTAGGTCCACTATGAATGTGTAGTTGTGGTCGAAGGTCCTGATATAATAAATCTCTGACGGTCCTGATATGAGAATTATTATATATATATATATATATATATATATATATATATATATTTATATATATCATAAATTTGCATATTTCTTCCATGGTGATATGAGGAACTTGATCATAGTATGGCTTCCGGCTTTTGCATCTCTTATCCACTGTTATATCATCGATAAAATCATCTCTAAAGCATTACTTTCAATAAGACTCTTTGCAATCCTCCCAACAATCTGTCTCCTTCTCATCCTCCCTCTGAATTGTTGGGGTTTATGCCCTAAACATGTAACCTGTAAATAGATTTATAAAATAAATAAAAAGAAAAGTTCAATTCGTTCTTGTTGTGATCTTTATTTTATAACATGTGCATATTCAATATCAAAGATTGCCGGATGTAATCTTGAACTATGTATATGAGTGTCATATAAGGATGGATATAGTAAAATACGTGCAATCTAAAGAGTCCATAGATAGCAAATAAAGCTAGGTACTTTATTTGTGGTTAATCAATAGTTGCAGTGTATTCCGTAATATACGAGGATTCTATCCTGAATCATTCATATGAGATATGGGATTGGAGGCACCTTGTATGATGTGATCATATATGACTGGGTCATGATCCATATGAATCTCTCACCAATATCCGTTTACCGATGAGATTCATATATATCAACTAATGATGGCTATATGTGGGTGATCTTAATCCTGAGTGTCTTATCGACTCTTTCAGGTTAGATCGTGATCTTTGATATACCATAGGTGATGTCAGATGCATTTCCTGATCAATATACTCCATATTATAGGATTACAGTTTGGCTTGTGGATGGGAAGGCTTGTACACAATAGTGGAATCTACTCATTCTTGTGAGAGAAGTAGATGGTAGTTCCCTTAAGGGTTGATCGGGGCTTAGACAATATTTGCGCTCTTCTAATTTCGTATTGAAATAGGATTTATTGTCCATTAGAGAATCAACGGTACTTAAAGGATTTATGTAATTAGAGTGGTATAACAGACATTATGACCCAGCTCTAATTATGAACTACTGTGGAGGATCACACCATGTGTAATAGCTATATCGATGGACACCGAGTTGTATCGGTCTGTGTAAAAACGTCTGCAGTTGAGAGTGTAGCTTCGGGTTTTTAGTGGAATAACACCGAAGTTGATAATCGAGGAATATTAATTAAAGAGTTTAATTAATGATTCCGAAGATTATTGGAGCTCAAAATACTGTGGGTCTATTAGGTCCTCTTGCTAGCCCGATCGATTTAGGTAATAAGGGTCACGGTTAATTAATTGAATTGTCCAATTAATTGTGTTACGAAAGTGTCACGTGTCAGGAGTTGATTAAGTAATTAGATTATTCAATTGATTAAAATGACAATTATGACAGTTAAATAATAAGATTATTTAATAATGTTATTAGTCATGAATGGAGGGTTTCAGTTGTTATTTATTTTGAATAATGAGATAATATGATTATCTCATTTATTAAATAAAATAAATTGAATATATTTGAATTTAAATTGTTTAAATTTAAATATATATATATATATATATATAATATCTTAATTGATAAATAAAATATAGATTTTATTTTTAAATAAAGATATGATCAGTTTTTAAATTTAAATATTATATATATGATATTTATTATTTGAAAATAAAAGGAACCAAAGATGGAGATTTCATTTTTAAAAGTTAAAAAGTTGATATAGGTGATAATATATATATATATTGATATATATGTTTCGCTAACTTCAAATTTTTTTTGGTTTTAAGAAAAAAGGAAAAGCACAAACTGTGTGAAGTGTGCTTCTTTGTTTTATTAAAAAAAAAAACTGATCAACGCAATTTTGTTTTGCATGAGATGCTTTTTAAGTGTGCGTGAGACATATTGAAAACATAAGACAACTGATCAATGCAATTTTTGTTTTGCATAAGTTGCATTTGAAGTGTGCGTGTGTATCAAAAGAGAGAGCAGTCAAAATGAGTTTTGACAAAAATATTGATTAATATTTTTATACTATAATTGTTCTAGTTTGTGAACATAGAAGAAAAGAGATTCTTCGATTCTCTCTACATCCTCCATTCTAAAATCTTGAGTCCGTGACGTGTCCACACGCAGTTATTAGTCTCGGGATATAGTGAGGAAGATCAGTGGTACAGACCAAGAGCGTATTGTAAAGTGAAGTAGCCTCCAAACGTTGGTAAGCTTCTTAATCTTTTTCTTGATTATATCGATTTCAATTTCCTGTATGTACATATATTTTATTATTGTAATAATTTTATATGTATTATTTCCGAAATTATTACGATCTTAAGTTCACTGGTTCTAAATCAATTATGATCTATATAAAAAAATTAAAACTCATTTCCGCTGCTTTACCGGTGAACGGGGTTCCAATATCAATCTCCAATCCTTCATTGTCTCAAGCTTCACCATTCTCTTCCTTGCTTGTCTCACCAACCTCAAATTTCTTATATTTGCTTTCGATTAATGCCTTTATCGTCCTACTACCCACCTCTCAATTTCCCCACATTTCATCGCCATTGCTTGTTTTCCTATCAAGATCATTCCACAAAAGGGCACCAAAAATGGCCACAAATCATCACCTAATTTTGCCTTACAGTTTCTTCTTCTTGTTGCACTTTTACCTATTTACATTAATAAAGAAAATGTTCACCAAAATGTCATGATGTTTCTTTATTGCATATATGTGTATACTATCCTAGACTTGAACGTACACATGCTTCGAGACTTGGTTAAGTTCTTGATAGGCGTCGAGCTTGAGCCAAATTTCAGTAAACCACACTTGTCTACTTCACGTCTTCATTACAAGATTTATGGGCCTTTAGATGGAACGTCAGGTTTCAGACATCCTACGCTTAGCATCGTACAACCCAGTGAGATCCATTTCTAGCCATCTGATCGAGGAGAAGTTGGCCAAATATCGAGCAATTCTCAGAACGTTTTTTGTGTCTGGTTTGATGCACGAGCTACTAATATTGTATCACTATGGAAGAGTGAAGCCTAGGTGAGATGTCATGAGCTTCTTTCTCTTGCATGGGATATGTGTGAACATTGAAATTGCTTTGAAAAGCAATTTCAATGGCATGTGGGGGCGGGGGTTGCCTAGAATGGTGGTGGTTTTCACGGTGGTGATAACTTCGTGGCTGTTTATACCTGGGATGTTACATAATGGTGTTGATGTTAAGGTACGAAATGAGATAATTGATTTCAAAGAATTTGTTGAAGGATATTGCAAGGCACTTTGTCTTTGTCTCTGTTTCTACTAGTGTGGTAAGACTTTGCTTCAATTTGGGTCATGTTCTATTAGTTAATACGGATAATATTAGCTAACATGGGCGTAACTCAGCTGGTAGATGGATGAGTTTTAAGCTTAGACAAATGATTTTCTAATCAACGGTTCGAATCCTATCAATAGCAAAAGCTTTTCAAAAAAATACATGATCCTGGATTAATAGATATTTTCATAAAAAAATAATAATAATACAGTTAATATTAAGCATTAAAAAAAGTAATATTTTAATGTAATTTCATTGTATTTTTAGATTGGATTCCCTTCGTCCAATCCACTCTTTAATACATTTCATTTGTGGTTAGCTACAATTGCAAATTATAAATAGAATTCTATAATGATTTCTTTTAAAAAAAATTATAATAATTGGGGATTTATGAGTCAACGATAAACTCGAACCTACAACCTGATAGCATAGGTGTAGGTGTAGTTGTCAGGGGAAACCATCGGACCTACCTCGTATCGGATCGTCTAATTCAATATGGATTTGACCTTCCATTTTTTTCACCAAGATCTTTGACCTTTCAACAAAACAACAAAAACCTACCAACTAATAAATTAAGGGAAATTACTAAAATCCTCCTATAATTTGCTTTATCCTCCAAAATCTCCATTGCCGTTAATCAATCCCCAAAATACCCCTATTATTAGGAATTTAGTTAAAGTTATACTAGTAAATAGGTAGATTTATAAAATAAAAAAATTAAAATTTAAAATTATTTAACAATAATTAAATTTAACATTAAACACAATAATTAACGGAATTCAAACATACAATTTACATACTTCATGTATTTTGGTGAGATTCGAACCACAATTTCAAAATTTTCAAAATATCATCCCAATTCTTATTGGTTGAATCACTACAAGAAATAGTGTCTTTTCCGACCAACCATTTTTGACGGAGTGAAATTATGGTAACTAATCTTTGTTTTTCCATCAATCGCACAAACACATCTCCAAACACATTCATCTCTTCACCAACACCATCATCAATCAAACATCCAAACAACTGAATCAACTAAAACCACCCATCTCCAAATCACCCAAACAACCAACAAACAAAATCACCCAAACCCTCATAACGAAATCAATCAAAGTCGACGAGAAGCGACGAGTACAATTTAGGTTGGTTGTCTATATGGGTTCAGGTGGGGGTGGAATGGGTTGTAGTCATTTGGGTGTGGGGTTAGGTTGGCGTGTAAGTTCGAACCCAGTTTTGGTTCGAATCCGTATCTGGTTTTTGGGATTGATTTCAGATCTGGGTTGGTGTTGGTGTGTTTGAGTTTGAGTTTCTGATTTTGTTTGAGTTTGGGTTGGGTTGAACCTGATCGAAATTTGTTTTTGAGTTTCTAGAAAACTATTGATTATGGTGTGTTGTGATTTCAGAAAAAAAAAATCCGGATCTCTGCAACTATTTTTTTTTCTCTTTTTTTTTTTTGATGGATTGAATTTGGGTTTGTGTGATGGATTGAATTTGGGTTTGAAGGAATATTGTTTTGTGGTTTGATAGAATGAAGATGATGGTGATGTTTCTGGGTTTAGGCGAATGTTCTTTGCTTGTTTAAATGGCTTTGACCGAATATGGTTTAAAGAACAAAGGTTGAATTTTTGAAAAATAATAGTTCTTTATTCTTTGGTGGAGATACAATCTCACCTAAGAATGATGTTTGAATTTATTATTATTTTTAAAGTTTTTTTTGTTTGTATTTGACGGATCCAAGATTGGATCTCCACGGTCCATCATACCGCCAAATCCATTTTTAAAATTTAAATTCTTTTTTATTCTAATATTTTGTTATATTTTAAAATTACAAATAACTAGTATACGGTTAAAATTGGAAGGCAGCAACGTCTTTTGACTTGTATCATCGTTACTCAAGAGCAGGAGGGTCGTTTTACCATCTTCATATGTCAGAAATTGAATTTTAAAGAAACTGTTACGAAAGGATTAAAAATGATAATTTTATAAGGTAGTGGACTAAATGGAATTACGTTAAATTAGAGGGATTAAAATAGGAATATTCTTTTATAAAATGATTAAATTTCATTTGTTTTCACAAAATAAACATAAAATTTATATTTTATAGTTTATATCTGTTCTTTTTTTTTTTAAAGTGAGTTTATATCTATTATATTTGTGCATTACTTAAGCAAGTTTTGATAATTAAAGATTTATAAATCATAAAGTTAAGATACACTTCAATCAATTCGAATCTGATTTTGTCAAAAATCTGACGTCCTACCGTGTGCGTCTATAGTAAAGATACCTTTGTAAGGACTTGTCAAGTCAATTGAAGTTAGGAGTACATGTTCCATAGACCATGCACAATTGTCAATTCGGGTGGTTGCTGGCATTGCAAAATATTATTGGGAGAGCTTTGAATCACAAGTTCTGTATTCATCAAACCTGAAAAACACTTCTTGGTGAATCTTTGAGTAAGAAATGTGTTAGCTAGCTGATCCAGATCGTACAGCCTTTACTCGTTCGAATTCACGTTGTTTCAGCAACAAATTACATAAGAAACGAGATTTCTAATTAACGGGTTCTTGATCCTATGATGATGACGATGATGAGTTCACAACGTAGAAGAAATACCCATATTTAGTCAATAATTAAAGTACTTTATTGTTTTTACTTAAAATTAATAAATTTATTGTTGCTATCCAATCTTTAGCTGCGAAGATCCAAATGCCCCTAATGTATTCATTATATGTTTTATTTTATTTTTTTTGTCTAAAAAGTTTCTCTTCTCTCTCTATTTGTTAGCTCATGAAGTCAATTTCTAGATCTCATGATTTCTCTCTTTTCTTGTTCACAGTCCACCATTTTTTTATCCGAAATATTTTCTTCTCTTCATATTCTTCAAATCACCATTCTCCCATTTTTTATCTTCATTCTCTGTTATCGTGGGTCCCCCATTTTCGCACCTTCGTCCAACAATTTCTTCAATCGGATGTCTCCCATGTCGCAAATATAATTAGTTCAAAATTCTCTCTTCAATCTCTACCATTGTTGAAACTTCAAAACCATTTAGATTTTGGTTCAAATTTTAGGGATTGGGATTTATATTTCACGGATTTTTGCTTAGGTTGTTAAGATGAATCGAAATTCTTCAGGTCCTTCTCCTAGAGGTATATATTAGAAACCCTATTTTAATCTATTTCATATGCAAATGTAAGATGAATTAAGGTAGAAAGAGATGGTTTACTTTGGTGTGTTTAATTAATAAACCGTTGTGTTTGATTGATTTTGCTTGGTGTGTTTAATTTATTATCCTTGGTGTGTAATTTGTTTTGTCCTGATGTGTTTAAATTGCTTTGCCTTGGTGTGTTTTATTTCGTTTTCATGGTGTGTTTAATTTGTTTATCATTCTATGTTTAATGTGGTGTGCCTTTGCGTGTTTAAATTTGTTTATGTAGTGTGTTTAATTGGTTGCACCTGATGTGTTTAATTGGTTTGTTATGGTATGTTTAATGTCATGTGCCTTTATGTGTTTAAATATGTTTCCGTAGTGTCTTTAATTGGTTTGCCCTGGTGTATTTAATTGGTTTGTCATGGTGTGTTTAATGTGGTGTGCCTTGGTGTGTTTAATTGGTCTGTCATGATGTGTTTAATTGGTCCGTCATTGTGTGTTTAATATGGTGTGTCTTGGTGTGTTTAATCTGGTATGCCTTGGTGTGTTTACCGCTTTGCCCTAGTGTGTTTAATTTGGTTTAAATGCTTAGGTGTTCAAAGCATTTAAACATAAAGTAGAAAATCAGCTTGAGAAACAAAAAAAAAATATTGAGGTCTGATCGTGGTGGAGAATATCTATCTGGTGAGTATCAGTAATATCTTATTGATAACGGGATAACTTCTCAGTTTTCTACACCAGGTACATCTCAACAAAATGGGATGATAGAAAGTAGAAATAGAACTCTTTTAGACATGGTTGGGCCGATGTTGAGTTATTCAACGCTCCCTAATTCTTTTTGGGGATATGCTTTACAAACCAATATGTACATTCTAAACGATGTACCATCTAAGTCGGTTCCTAAAACACCGCATGAGTTGTGGACTGGGCGAAAGCCTAGTTTACAACACTTAAGGATATTTGGATGTCCTGCGCATGTGTTAAAAGGAAAGACAGAAAAGATGGAGTCCCGTTCAGAAACATGCATATTTGTAGGGTATCCAAAAAGAACCAAAGAATATTATTTTTATAGTCCTTCAGATCTTAAAGTATTTGTTCTGACAAATGCTAAATTTCTAGAAAATGACTATATGATTGTGCCTAAAAGTAGAATTATCCTGAATGAGCTTCCAGGAGATACAATTCCACAAGAGGTTTCACAACCTAGCGCAATTGTAAGTTCCACACCAACACAAGATCAACAATCTATCATTCCTCATCGTAGTGGGAGAGTTAGTAGACAACCCGACAGATAAATCGGTCTAGGAGAATCAGTAGAGAATCTCTCGAAGGACGATTATCCCTACACACACAAGAAATCCATGGAAGATGTTGATTGTCACCATTGGCAAAAGGCAATGCAACCCGAAATTGAATCTATGTTAAAAAATAAAGTCTGGTCTCTTGAGGACTTGCCTAAAGGAATAAAACCCATTGGGTGCAAGTGCATATACAAGAGGAAGAGAGGAATGGATGAAAATGTGGAAACCTTTAAACCTTGATTGGCAGCTAAAGGTTACACACAGAAGGAAGGTATCGATTACGAAGAAACCGTCTCTTTTGTGACCATGCTTAAATCCATTAGGATACTCTTATCCATTGCGGCATCTCTAGACCTAGATATTTGACAAATGGATGTCAAGACAACTTTCCTTAATGGAAGTCTTGACGAAAGCATCAATATGATGCAACCAAAAGAATTCAATGAAAAAGGACAAGAGGAAAGGGCATGCATGTTGCAAAGATCCATATATGGATTGAACCAAGCATCCAGGTCCTGGAACATAAGGTTCGATCAAGCCGTGAAAAGTTTTGGATTTATTCAAAACCCTGATGAACCCTGTGTATACAAAAGGATTAAAGGTGACAAGTTGGTTTACCTAGTTCTTTACATTGATGATATACTACTCATCGAAAATGATGTTGGTGTTTTGATATCAATAAAAGAATGGTTAACAAAATAATTTGATATGAAGGACTTAGGAGAAGCAAGTTTTATTCTTGGTATCCAAGTCGTAAGGGATAGAAAGAATAGAATGGTTGCATTATCCCAAGCCTCATACATAGATAAAATCTTGTCTAGGTTTTCCATACAAGATTCCAAGAAAGGTATGTTAACTTTCAGACATGGAATCAAAATTTCAAAGGAACAAGTTCCTAAAAATGAGAATGAATTGCATTTCATGAGTAAGGTTCCTTATGCCTCGGCAGTTAGGAGTCTCAAGTATGCAATGCTCTACAGTAGACCATATATTTGTTTTACTGTTGCCATAGTTAGCAGGTTTAAATCGAAACCTGATCCTAATCACTGGACGACAGCCAAGCATATTTTTAAGTATCTCAAGAGAACAAGAGATTATATTCTTGTATACTTTGGAGGGGATTTAATTCTTGTTGGGTATACAAATTCTAATTTTCAATCGGATTCTAACTCCAGAAGATCAACATCAGAATCTGTGTTTACACTTGGAAGAAGAGCAGTCATATGAAGAGGTATCAAGTAATCTTGTATTGTTGATTCTACCATGGAAGCTGAGTGTGTTATCGTATACGAGGCTGCTAAAGAGGATGTTTAGCTCCACCAATTCTTATTTGACTTGGAAGGGGTTCCTGATAATAATAAGAAGATCACTATCTATCGTGACAATAATGGAGCAGTGACTAATTTGAGAGAACCGAGAAGTCATAAGAGAGGGAAACACATTGAAAGAAAGTATGACCTTTTAAGGGAAATTGTGCATAAGGGAGACATGACGATAACTAAGATGGTGTCAGCAGAAAAGCTAGCGGATCCCGTCACAATGGGCATCTAAAGAATATATGGATAAGAGATATGACACATTTGTTGGGATTATACTCGATAGCAAGAGTGTAATAATGTATTTGACAATCTTTTCATATTAATAAAAGTGATCTCTAGTTTAACAAATCTCATAGCATTTATAGTTTAATTATTATAATTGTCAAAAGAAAATAACCGTAAGGTCAAAAGACTATGAGAAAAGAAGAATTGTTGGTACATCTAGATATGTATGAGGTAGAAACAATTCTTTAGTTAGTCTTGAATAATATTCACAACTTAAGATAAAGGTTGAGTGTCTTTATCTTGTCAAAGTTGAAGGTTCTTTAGCTAGCACTTGAGTGGGATCAAATGTGTTATGATGAGTCTAAAATAATCAAAAAGTGGTGTCTTTGGATAAAAGAATCTAGTGCACTGGGTGTATTGAATAGGATTACAATGAAATAGTTTATCTAGAACCGTCAATGGATAAAAGTTTTCACTTGAATACAATCAGAGAGTCTATCTCAATCCTGAGATAAATGATGGACTTATGGTTGCAAGTGTTTTCATTTGAGCTATCAATGAGTATGATTATATAGCGTAGTCTATCCTCGATAGTTTGGTGGTATTCATTTGTTAATCGATAAAGGACTTCATTTATAGATATGGACATCGTGGCTCCACTTATTAAATGAGAGTAGAATATCATCATATGGATGTTTTGAGGTATTGGATATTAAATCTTAGCTTTAAGTTTTCACTAATGACCATTGAAATATAGCTTCTGGACAAGTCAAAATATCCAAGTTCAAAATGTGGTCATATAAGTAAATATGGTAACTTGGAGAGCTATAGGCGGTCTATGAGCTCTTGGCGATTACTGATATTCTTCACGAGGAAACACTATCCCCATTAAGATTGTCTAGGGTATGAGTGAGCAATATTAACTTATTTTATCGTTATTTAAGAGTTCAATTTTAGTTCTTTAATGGAATGAACAAAAATTAATAGATCTGACATAAGTGAGTCATTTGTTTATTGTGATTAGGTTATGTCTCTTGGAGCTTAAATTTAGATAGTCCGCTAAGATCTCCAATTCACACGAACTTGCATGGATCACTTGATATATTCTACCGGACCAATTTATGGGTCCATCTAGAATTATACCAAGGCATGTGGACTTATTTCTTTTAGTAAGAATGGGTCTAGTTCATATGTGGACCTTTTATTAAAGTCCAATGGAATTAATAAAATAGTAAAAACAATATTTGACCCATATTTATATAGCTTGGGTGGCAAGGGACTATATAATAGCCTTATATATTGTTTTTAAATTTTATTATTTAATTAAATGGAAATTTATTTATTTATTTACTGTTTAATTAAAAATCAAAATCTTTTTCCTAGTTAGAGATGGTCTCCTAGAGTCATATTATTGTTGGTAATATGCTAAGTATCAAATATTATAATTGATAAGTAGATAAATAAAATGAATTTATTTATCTAGTCAAATTAGGAAGTATTTGATTTCTGTTAAAACTCTAGTTAACAATTGGTCAAATTAGAAAGTTTTAACATAGTCACAATTAAATTATATTTAATAATTGGTTATTGAATAAATACAGGTGTGGAAAAGAAATATTTTTTGAAAAAAGAATTCTTTGTCACCAAGTAAATCCACTTAGAGATAGGATTCTTGCCCACCAAGTAAATCCTCCGTATGAGAGGATTAGAGAAACCTATATATACATCTAGGTGAATTCTGCCAAGAGATAATTTTACTAGAGAAATTTGGCCAAGGCTAGGTTTTATACAAGAAGAAAATTAGGCCAAGGCTATGGTTTATACAAGAGTAAAATTCGACCGAGAGAGAATTTTGAGAGAGAAATTTAGTTTTTTTCTCTAGATAAAATTCATCCAACTCTAAAGATTGGTGTGTGAAAATTCGGCAAAGAAGAAAGAACATTTTATTTTTGACAGTGCAATAGTAGCCTTTACATTAAAAGGTTTTGTTTACAGTCTTAGGTACGATACTTTTATTTTATGTCAATTAATCTAGGGTTAAGGTTCTTTCTTTTAAAGGAAATTTTTTGAAACATAGCAAACCCTAATTTTACGCTTCCGCCGCATTTTTGAATCAATTGTTCCCTACATTTTAACCCTTACAGGATCAAAAAATTGGTTAGTGATGAACCTTTAAATGATTTAAAGGTTGATGATCTACCAACTTGCGAATCTTGTTTGGATGGTAAGATGACTAAAAGATCGTTCACGACCAAAGACAGAAGAGCCACTGAATGTTTTGGATTAATACACACTGATGTATGTTGTCCTACAAGCTAGAGGAGGATAAGAGTACTTCATTACTTTCACAAAAATTACTGAAGATTTGGCTATATGTATCTCATGAGATATAAGTCGGATGCTATTGACATGTTCAAAGCATTTAAAGGTGAAGTAGAAAATCAACTTGAGGAACATAAAAAAATCTCGAGGTCTGATCGTGGTGGAGAATATCTATCTAGTGAGTTTCAATAATATCTTATTGACAATGGGATAATTTCTCAATTTCTTGCACCAAGTACACCTCAAAAAAATAGAGCGGCGAAAAGAGGAAACGGAACTCTTATAGACATGGTTAGGTCTTTATTGAGTTATTCAACGCTTCCTAATTCTTTTTAGGGATATGCTTTACAAACTGCTATGTACATTCTAAATGATGTACCATCTGTTACTTAAACAACGTATGAATTATGGACTGGGCAAAAGCCTAGTTTACAACACTTCAGAATATTTGGATGTCCTGCACTCATGTTAAAAGAAAGACAAAAGATGGAGTCCCGTTCAAAAACATGCATATTTGTGGGGTATCAAAAAGAAACTAAAGGATATTATATATATAGTCCTTTAGATCTTAAAGTATTTATTCGACAAATACTAAATTTTTAGAAAATGACTATACGAATGATTATGTGCCTAATAGTAGAATTGTCCTGAATGAGCATTCAAAATATACAATTCCACAAGAGGTTTCAAAACCTAGCCTAATTGTAAGTTATGCACCATCACAAGATCAACAACCTACCATTCCTAGTCATAGTGAAAGGGTTAGCAGACAACCTGAGAGATACATCGGTCTAGAAGAATCAGTGGAGAATCTCTTGGACGATGATGGTCCCTACATGTACAAAGAAGCCATTGAGGATGTTGATTGTCGCCTTTGGCGAAAGATAATGCAATCTGAAATTGAATCTATGTTCAAAAATAAAATCGGGCCTCTTGTGGACTTGCCTCAAGGAATAAAACCTATTGGGTGCAAGATACAAGAGGAAAAGGGAAACGGATGGAAAAATGGAAATCTTTAAAGCTAGATTGGTACCTAAAGGTTATACAAAGAAAAAAGGTATTGATTTTGAGGAAACCTTATCTCTTGTTGCCATGCTTAAATCCATTTGGATACTCTTATTCATTGTTGCATCTCTAGACCTAGAGATTTGGTAAATAGACGTCAAGAGAGTTTTCCTTAACGGAAGTCTTAACAAAAGCATCTATATGATGCAACCAAAAAGATTCATTGAAAAAGGCCAAGAGGAAAGGGTATGTAAGTTGTAAAGATCCATATATAAACTGAAGCAAGCATCCAAATCCTGGAACATAAGGTTCGATCAAGTTGTGAAAAGTTTTAGATTTACTCAAAACCTTGACGAACCCTTTGTATACAAAAGGATTAAAGGTCGCAAGTTGGTTTTCCTAGTTCTTTACGTTGATGATATACTACTTATCGAAAATGATGTACGTGTATTGACATCAGTAAAAGAATGGTTCGCAAAACAATTTGATATGAAGGACTTAGGAGAAGCAAGTTATATTCTTTGTATCCAAGTTAAAAAGGATATAAGGAATAGAACGATTGCTTTATCCCAAGCTTCATACATATATAAAATCATGTCTAGGTTCTCTATGAAAAATTCTAAGAAAGGTATGTTACCTTTCAGACATAGAATCAAACTTTCTAATGAACAAGTTCCTAAGAATAAGCATGAAGAGCAATTCATGAGTAGGGTTCCATATGCCTCAATAGTTGGAAGTCTCATGTATGTAATGCTCTACAATAGACTAGATATTTGTTTTGTAGTTGGTATAGTTAGCAGGTTTCAATTGAATCCTGGTTCTGATCACTAGACTACAGTCAAGCATATTTTCAAATATCTTAGGAGAATGAGAGATTATATGATTGTATACTCTGGATGGGATATAACTCTCGTTGGGTATACATATTCTGATTTCTAGTCGGATTTTAACTCTAGAATATCATAAACAGGATTTATGTTTACTCTTGGAGGAGGCGCAATTATACGGAGGAGTATCAAGCAATCCTGCATTGCTGATTCCATTGTAGAAGGTGAGTATGTTGCAATATGCGAAGCTACTAAAGAGACTGTCTGGCTCCACCAATTCTTGATTGACTTGGAAGTGGTTCCTAATGCGAATAAGCAAATCACTATCTATTGTGATAACAGTGGAGCAGTGGCTAATTCAGAAGAACCAATAAGCCAAAAGAGAGGGAAACACATTAAAGAAAGTATCACGTTCTGAGGGAAATTGTGCATAGGGGTGTCGTGACGATTACCAAGGTCGCGTCAGTAGAAAATCTAGCGGATCCTTTCACAAAGGCTCTACCAAAAAAGAGTTTTGATGGGCAGCTAGAGAATATAAGAATAAGAGATGTGACACATTTACTAGAGAGTATGTGGGAGATTGTTGGGATTATGCCCAACAGCAAGAGTGTAATAATGTATTTGACAATCTTTTCACATTAATAAAGTAATTTCTAATTTAACAAATTTTATAGCACTTACAGTTTAATTATTATAATTGTCAAAAGTAAATAATCATAATTATGAGAAATGAAGAATTATTCGTACATCTAGATATGTATGAGGTACACACAGTTCTTTAGATAGTCTTGAACAAGTGTTATCATTTGAGCCATCAATGAGTGCGATTATATAGCATCGTCTATCCTCGTTGGTTTAGCGGTATTCATTTGTTAATTGATAGAGGACTTCATTTATAGATTTGGACAATATGGCTCCATTTATTAAATGTGAGTACAATATCATCATATGGATATTTTGACGTATTGGATATTAAATCTTAACTTTAAGTTTTCAATAGTGTCTATTGAAATATGGATTCTGGACAAGTCAAAATATCCAAGTTTAAAATGTAGTTATATGAGTAAATATGTAACTATGAGAGCTATAGGCGGTCTATGAGCTCTTGGCGATTACTGGTATTTTTCAAGAGGATACATTATCTCTGATAAGGTTGTCTAGAGTATGAATGAGAAATATTTACTTATTATATATTTATTTAAGAGTTCAATTTTAGTTATTTAGTGGTATAAACTAAAATTAATAGGTCGAACCTAAGTGAGTCATTTGTTGATTGTGATTAGGTTATATCTATTGAAGCTTAAATTTAGATAGCCCGCCAAGAACCTCAATCTACACAAACTTGCATGGATCAATAAATATATTCTACCGGACTAATTTCTAGGTCCATCTAGAATTGTTTTTAGATTTCTGAATCCAAAAGTTTTGGAGACACACAGAAACTTTTCAAGACACACAGAAACTTTTCAAATACCTGGAAAGGGCAGCCAAGGATGTGGGAATCCTTAGACGGCTCTAATGGGGTGCGATTAGCATTCAACTAATACATTTAGAATATGAATTGCACTTAAATGAGTTGTTAAATTATATTAATCTATTAATTTTAGGCATGTGGACTTGTTTCTTTTTTAGTAAGAATGAGTCTAGTTCACATGTGGACCTTTTATTAAAGTCCAATGGATTTAATAAAACGGAAAATCAATATCTTGGGGAGGCAAGGCTAAAATTATTAGCCTAATATAATGTTTTTATTTTATTATTTAATTACATGGATGTTAATTAATTTAATAATTATTTATTTATTTAATTAAATGTCAAAATCTTTTTCTAAGTAGGAGAAAGTCTCCTAGTGTCATACTATTGTTGGTAGTATGATAAGTATCAAACACTTTATTTGATAAGTAGATAAATAATAGAAATTTATTTATCTAGTCAAATTATGAAGTATTTGATATCTATCAAAACTCTAATTGACAATTGATAAAATTAGAAAGTTTTTGATAAAGTCAAAATTTAATTTAAATTCTATAATTTTTTATTGAATAATACACTTATGAGTGAAAAAAAGGATTGAATCCGAAAGTTGATATGAGTTTTGGTGAAATAGAAATCCTCCTTGTGTGAGGATTTTGGCCACCTATATATACATACACCTATTATGCAATTAGGCCAAGCCTTGTTTTTGGGTCTTGAGAGAATTTTTTTTGTTGGCTTTAAAAAAAACTCTTCCAACTCAGAGAAAGGTGTGATAATTCGGCCAAGAGGAGAAGAAGAAAGGGAGCGTTTAATTTTTGATAGTACACTAGTAGCTTTTATATCAAAAGGCTTTGGGTACAACATCGAATTGGGTTCATGCGAGTTTTTGATCAAAAGATTGTGAATTCAAAAACGTTCTTTGTTTTTCTCTAGGAGGATTGTCGTGACTAACAAGAAGAAAACGTTTTTGTTTTCCATTCTCAGGTACACAATTGAAAGAAAGGGAGCATACACTCCTAGGTGATTCACATTCATGATTTGATTGGAAGATCTTAGAGTCTCAATTCGATACAACTTCAATCGTCACGAAAAAATGTACGATACTTTTATTATTTGTTAATTAATCAAGGGTTAAGGTTCTTTCTTTTAAAGGAAATTTTTTGAAATATACCAATCTATTTTTTTTTTTGCTTCCGCCGCGTATTATTTCCTATAATGACAACAATAAAAGTTAATAACTTTTAATCTACAAGCCAATATTAAATAATAATAAAAAAAGTAATGTGAACTAACCTTAATAGCCAATAGGAAACCGTATAACGGATACCTGACCTTGCCATACCCTTTCTTAGAGTTTCTTGACCTAAATCTGTGCCTCAAGTAGTGCATCATCATCTTGAATACGTAAAGGCCCCATACAAAAGAATTGAATGCCTTCAAATCATCAACCAAATTAAAAAGCCAATCGGGCATTTTTTTATCATATGGTTTACCAAACAAAATGTTATTTGCTATCAACAACAGTGCCATCTTCAACGAATCGTCAGCCTCTAAGATGTTGCCCGCTACAAATTGATCATACACAGTGGACAACTTCAAATCTTTGCCTTCTTCTCTAGTCCAATACCTTTTTTTGGTTGCCGTTTTCATTGGCCATATACGATGTGTCTATACTTTTTGAGCCTTCGCTAAACCGTAGACCGGTGACCAAACAAAATTATCTCTATCCAAATCTTGCCTTCTTCCCACCTAACGAAAACCACAATTCGTTCTTCGAGGCACTATCTGTAAGTTACTCAGTTTTTGATTGGCTCATTTCGTTGACAACTACATTTGGTGATTAATATGTAAGGGTAGTTTAGGCCATCATTGTTCAAGAATGAGCTCAAGCTTCAAAAGGTAAATCACTTGCTTAACGTTGTTTGAAGTGTTTTTAGTGCACACACACACTCTCATGCATGTTTTTGATCATCTTGCATGAATGCTTAATTGCTTTGATTGTGTGTCTTTTTTCTATAACTCTTGCTTGGGTGTTTGATGCATTTAATTTACCCTTAGAAGAGGATTTTCCTCTTAACCGCGGTTGGGACAGCTCCCTATGCATTGCCTCCGCCGCAGTATGCATAGCGGTGTTCTCCAAGCATTGCATGATGTTGGTACCGCGACCTGTGCTTATTGCATGCACAAGGGTCTCCCAAGCGGAGGTTCCCATGCGTTGTACTGATCTCTATACCGCGGTCTGGACACTTACCTGTACCACGGTCCAGCCAGCGGTCCTGACGAGATTTGGTTGCCTTTCGTCCAAAATGATGTCACTTTGTGTAGGGCACCATATATATATATATATGTGTGTGTGTGTGTGTGTGTGTGTGTGTGTGTGTGTGTGTGTGTTATTTTCTCTTCTCTTTGTTTTGGGGGAGTCCAAGAAGCCATTTTTATGAGACCAAGCATTTATAAAGAGAAAAATTGAGTCTAATATAGATAGAGGTCCCAAGAACTCATTTTGACTCAACCAAACTCAAATCCATGAGCATCTAGCATCTTCTTGCATCTTTCAAGCATGGATTCTCTTATTTGTCTTTGACAAGGTAATCTCTACATGCCCTAGAATCTCTTGTTCCATTCTTATGACATGTATGCCTAGGTTTAGTAACTAATGTTGATTAAATGCATGTCATTGAGTTTAATTGCATTTATAACATGCTTGGGTTGTTGATTGTTGGTTGAGATTTATATTTTGTGATAGCTAGGATTTGTGACCATTTTGACCTTCTAGCTAAATCTCTATGTTTTTCATTTAGATATTGTTTAGATTAATTGATTGCATTTGTTAACTGCATTGATTGTTCTTTGCCATGTTGAAATTTCCCTTTATCTTTATAGTGTAAATATACCTAGAGGGGGGTGAATATGTATATGCTCCAATTTTTTGTCTTCATTTAAAACAATACAATTTTGACAATGCTTAATGAAAATTGCAAACAATGACACACAATATTTATGTGGTAAACCGCCGAAGAGGAAACATCCACAGGTTGATACCACAACCACCAGCAAAAGCAAATCCACTATTTCAAATAAGAGTTACACACTCAAGCAATCAACACATGCTCTCCAAGCTATCACTCTTACTTAACCCTTGAATCTAGTGATCTACAATGCCGACTTCCTATCCAAGACCTCCTGTCTTTAGGAAGATTCCTTGCTCACCCTTTCAGATCCTTCCAACCCTAGGTAAGACTTCTTTCTCAACTATCCAAGTCCTCTCGACTCTAGTTGAGACTTCCTTGCTCAACAATCCGAGGTCTCACACCTCTTGTCGAGACTTCCACTTGCTTAGTTATCCAAGTCCTCCTGACTCTAGCTAAGACTTCCAATTGCTCAAATCAAAGAATCACTCTAAGATATGAGACTTCCTACCTCTTCACAAGGCATCTAAGTGATCATGAATGCAAAACGCAAACAAGCACTTAACATAGAAAATGATGATCAACATATTCTATGGACATGCAACTAGATAGCTAGATTATACTTTCAAAGAGCTATCGCAAATGTATCATGACAACTTAAGCATGTTATCAACTAAGAACATAGATATGAAGATATAGACACCAATTGAATAAAACCTAGTTCTTAGAAAATGAAATTAAATCTAGAAATAGTCAAATCAAGCATAAGAGCAAAAGATTTCTAGAAACAATTTCATGTTTAACAAGTTTAACACAAATCATTCAATTTATCACAAATCTAGCTAACCTTGAAAATCAAATCAAAAAACCACAAAATGATATCAAAATCATCCTAGTCATGCTTCTTAATCAAATAGCATCAATCAAAAAGAAGATCTAAGAAGAACACTAAGAAGAAGATGATTTTACCAACAAGGATGAAAATAACGAACTGAAGATCTGATCACAACGAAAGCTTTAGACATCCTTTGGTTTTGGAAATGCTTGGGGTTTGTAGAACTATTCAAGACACTCAAAATCAGTTTTTGAATCAAGTGATTCGAAGTAGAAATGAAGAAGTTATCACAAAAATAAAAATAAAATGTTGAGAGAAAAATTATGCACTTGTTCTTCAAATTCGTTTTTCTCAACTTGTCTAACTTATAATGAATTAGAGGGAAGGAGAGATTTTAAAGAGAAACAAACCAAATGACCAAATTGCCCTCAAACCTTAGTTCCTCCCCAAGATGGCGCATGGGCATCTCGGAGCAGAGCAACTTTGGGGCTGAGATGGCCACTCGCCATCTCGGGAAGGTGCCTAAGTGCTGGCTTATGCCATCACATCTCTTCCCTTTCGCTCCTCTCGCGTTCTTCGACCGTTCTTTGGCCTGCGAACTACGAATTCAAATCCGTTTGAAATTTACAAACTGAAACTCCCTCACGGACATGGACATATAAGATACTCAAACCAGAAAATAAGAATTCGACTCAATATATGAAGACGAAGACAATGTATTCAACATGAGTTGAAAGTGTAGTATCTTTTGACTTAGAACTCGAAATCAAAAGTATGAGTAACCAAAATGACCGAAACTCAATCATGAACAATCTAAGGCTAAAATTAAGTTCAGGATCCATGTTTTACAAACATATAAAAAAAAACACATTTCACACAAGAATGAAAACTACATACAGATAGTCTTCAACCATGCATTTTCCAAAACATGTTACTTTCATACAAATGCATGAGCATTCAACTTCAAGTGTGTGAATATGTTAGGGTTTTTTCCCTAAGGATGTAATTTGTAAATGGATTTATGAAATAAATAAAAGGAAAAGTTCAATTCATTCTTGTTATGTTGTTTATTTTATAACTTGTACATATATTTAACATCCAAGATTGTCGGATTTAATCTAGAACTGTGTATATGAGTTTCATATACGGATGGATACAGTAAGAGACGTGCAATCTAAAGAGTCCATAGATAGCAAATAAAGCTGGGTACTTTATTTGTGGTTAATCTATAGTTGCGGTCCATTACGTAATATACGGTGATTCTATCCTAAATCATTCATATGGAGATATGAGAACGGAGGCACCTTGTATGATGTGATCATATAAGACTGGGCCATGATCTATATGAATCTCTCACCAAGATCCGTTTACCGATGAGATTCGTATATATCAACTAATGATAGCTATATATGGGTGATCTTAATCTTGAGTGTCTTATCGACTCCTTCAGGTTAGATCGTGGTCTTTGATATATCTCGGGTGAGGTCGGATGCAGTTCCCGATCAATATGCTCCGTATGTTGGGATTATGGTTTGGCTTATGGCTGGGAAGGTTTGAAAATAATAGTGGAATCCACTCCTTCTTGTGAGAAGTAGATTGTAGTTTCCTTAAGGGTTGATTCGGGGCTTGGACAATATGACCGCTCTCCTAATTCCCTGAGGAAATAGGATTTATTATCCATTAGAGAATCAACGGTACTTAAAGGATATATGTAATTAGAGGGGTATAACGGACATTATGACTCAGCTCTAATTATGAACTACTGTGGAGGATCACACCATGTGTAATAGCTATATCGATGGACACCGAGTTGTATCGGCCTGTGATAAAGAGTATACAGTTTAGAGAGTGCAGCTTCGGATTTTTAGTGGAATAACACCGGAGTTAATAATCAAGGAATATTAATTAAAGAGTTTAATTAATGATTTTGAGGATTATTGGAGCTCAAAATACTGTGGATCCATTAGGTCCCCTTGCTAGCCCGATCGATTTAGGTAACAAGGGTCACGGTTAATTAATTGGATTGTCCACTTAATTGTGTTACGAAAGTGACACGTGTTTATTCGGGAATTAATTGAATAATGATATTATTTAATTAACGAATGTTAATAGTTAAATTAATTAAATAATTAGATTATTTAATTATATTGATAATTATGAATTATTAATTAACTATTAATTGGAGGGTGTTAGTTGATATATGGATTTAGGTGAAGATAAAATAATATGATTATTTTATTTTACTAAATCATTTATCTAAGTATTTGAATTTAAGTTTAACTTTAAAATACTTATTATCACTTTTAATATATTATATATATTTGAAAAGGATAATTAAAAGATATATATCAATTATAACACAAGAAATTGCATTGGATGCAAATTAGTGTGTGCACATATATAAGTATTTGTATAGGATACTGTCGTATGTAAATTTTATCAGACGTACACGTCATTGACAAAGAGGATAAAATTGCCTGGTGGACATCCGAATAAGCATTCAGAAAATACCCTACAAGACATCACCAAAGAAGAGAAACCCGAGTGAACAAGTATTAAACAAAACCTACTCGGGGTCATCTGACGTCATATGCTACTCGGGGTCAGTTAATCATGCTCGGGGTTAGTGGATGACATATTTTACTCGGGATCAGATGACGTCATTCGGGACCAACTAATAGCATGTTCTACTTGGGACAAACATGAAGAAACCGAATAAAAAGCCCAGCGCGTAGCTCACACGAGTCAATAGTTGTTAAAATACGTGAAGATATCCATATCAAATAGGAATTTCAAGAATAATAAAATACCAAACAGAGGGTTCCAAATCAGACAACAATTTTATTTCTTCAAAAAGACTACGTCTTTATAAGGAAATAAGTCCTAATTGGACTATATCTTTGGAGTCCTGTTCGATCTCTATACAAGTCCCCAAAATAGGAAAGAAGACAAACTACTTCGAACAAGTAACCAATCATAGTTAAATACAAGGATCTTTTATTACTTGTACAAAGAGGATTAGGGTTCTGTAAACATATAAACAGACCCATAATCTCGTCACAAAAGACATACAGAAAAATATAGAAAGATACAGAGAGAAAAAGAGAGATCGAGAGTTGTAAATATTTTCAATAGTGGATTTTGGCTTGGGTTATTATTCAGCCACCCGTGGACGTTTCTCCGGTCATCGGAGTTTTACCACATAAAACTTGCGTCCGATTACTTTCTCATTCTCTTTTTCTTTGAAATCACAGCTAAAATCCTATCTTTTCGACTTTTTCATACATCCACAAATCGACGTCAACAATTGGCGCTAGAATTAGGGGCTTGAACCTTCGATTTGATTAAAGATAGTGGCGGAAAGCGGAAACAGTCCTGGGGATATCCAAAAATCTCCAGATAATATTGGCAGTAGTTCACGAGATCTCGTCGCAACCACTAAGAACCAACCAACATCCTTGGCAAGAAATCAACAAATCCCTCAGACCAGCGAAGACCTAACACGACGCTTCCGTAAGGCGCTGCAACAGTTGGTGGCAGACGCAAAAAAGGAAGGAGTGGAACTACTTGTTGTAGAAGAAGCGTAACTTCCCAACCTCCCACCTACAAGGCTTCGGTCGGTTGTAGTGGGGCCAGAACTAAATACACAGGAGGCTGGAAGAAACTCTGCTGGACGTGAAACACCCAGAGAGGAACAAGCACGCCAGAAGCAGAACCATGATCAGATGCCCTTGCAAGACAATGGAAACATGACCGACATAGGGATCGGTCGTCATCAAAAGAAAGTGATCGACACCATCGCAAGCGTCATCACGGAACCATACGTCTGTAAGAATCAACCCGTAAGACTCGGTATCAAAGCGAAGAGTCAGAGAGAGGAATGACAGCCACCCGACGATTTAACCATCATGGAAGTCCGGTGGGAGATAGAGATGTCGTAATTCATAGCCTAACTCAAGAAGTCGAAAACAATAGGCATCAAATGGACGTATTGGTCAGATGTTATGGGTACAACGACTTATCTGACGAAGATTCTGACAGTCCATTCACTAGGGACATCCTGCAGACTTTATTCCTAGAAAATTCAGGATGCCGCACGTTGAGCAATTCAAGAAGAATACAGACCCTAAAGAACACGTCAGACGCTATAAAAGTAATATGGCTCAGTATGCCCACAGTGATCCCTTACTATGCCTAAACTTTCCACAAACTCTAAGGGACACGGGCTCAAGATGGTTTGGGAGATTGCCCCCAGCGAGTATCGGAAGCTTCAATGAACTAAGCAGGAGTTTCTCAAGACAATTTCTGCGTAACGTTCAAAGGAAAAAATCAGTGGCTTACCTTTCTCAAATAAAACAAGGAAAATATGAGTCGTTGAAGAAATACCTAGGGAGATTCGGCCAAGCAGTATCAGAAATCGACAGTGCAAACGACGATTCGATAATTGTTGCATTCATCAACAATCTACAAAATGGACGACTATCTTTTGACTTAAGAAGAGCCCGTCTAACTAGATATTCAGATATGATGGACATGGCGGGAGGATATGCACTAGCCGAAGAAGAAGAATTAGCCACAGGAGGATGCTACATGCATGGAGGAAAACCCGAAAAGAACACCGAGTCCAAGGTACAGAACCAAAAGAGAAAACAAAAAGGAAACAACAAAAGAAAAAACCAAGGACAGGGGAAACAGGCGAAATGCCTAAAAGACCATGGAGAAATTTCGAGGTAAATACGCCAACTACACCCCTCTTCGAAAAAAGCAGGAGAAAATCCTGGCCATACTGGAAGAGAAAAATCTGGTAAAAGAGCCATGCCGACAGTCTTAGTTTGCTCGGTGAGATACAACCAAATAATGCAGGTTCCACAAGGAAACCGGTCATGAGACTTCCAAATGTTACCAGCTCAGAGATTATATAGAAACCCTAATTCAGGACGGACACATTCAGGATGTAATCTTGAAAATGGATGAGAAGTCAGAGATAAAGAAAGAGATCAGAACCGATCATAGCTCTGGTCAAAATCAAAGGGCCAGCCTAGAGGCCAATGAAGTAATACAAACAATCTTTAGAGGACCATCCACTGGGAGAAGTAACCGAGAGCAAACGCAGGAAATCAGAGAAGCAATAGAGGTAAGACAGAACTTTGACATGAACTCAGTCGAGCTAGACCCGAAGAGGGTAAAGGAAGGATGGGACCCAAAAATATTCACAGAAGCTGACTCACATGGGGTCGATGTTAGACCAAATGACGCCCTTGTCATAAGCGCCCGGATTGGTCACCGGAAAGTCAGGAGAATCCTGATAGATAATGGAAGTTCGGCTGACATTTTCATTGTAGCCGTCTATAATCAACTCAAGTTGGACCAAAAGGATTTACAGCCATTCCATACCCCACTCAAAGGATTCGGAGGAATCGAGGTTAAGTCTCTCTGAACGGTAAAGCTACCCATAAAGATTGGAGTGGCACCCTGCCAAAGAACAGTACTACTCGATTTTGTAGTAGTAGACTTAGACAATTGGCCGTATAATGCATTGTTGGGTCGGCCACTCTTGAATAAAACAAAGGCAGTAACAGCCACTTATGCATTGATGATCAAATTCCAGACTGAACAGGGGGTCAGTGTAGTCAATGGGTCCCAAGAGATGGCCGGAAGAGTTAATCTGTCAGTATACAAAAACAAAAATGATGGTGAACAAGTATGCACTATAATGCAGCCGAGTCAGAATAAAGAGTCACTGTCATTCGGATTTGATCCAAGGGAAGAGTCGAAGGAGTCTAAAAATGAACCGATCAAAAAAGTTATCTCGAAAGAAGATGAACCAGATAAGAAGATCAAGATCAGGGCCAATTTGGAAGGAAAAGTCAAATAAAGCCTCACTGATCTGCTTAAAGAATTCAAGGATGTGTTCGCCTAGAGTCATGAAGACATGGTTGGGATAGACGCCCGAATAATATCTCATTATCTCACAGTAGACCTGAATGCAAAACCAGTTATACAAAAGTGAAGGTCATTCAATCTCAAGAAAAGTCAGGCAATCAAATAGAAAGTGGAGAAGCTACTCGCCGTAGGGTCGATTAGAGAGATCAACTACCCTAAATGGGTAGCTAATGTAGTCCTCGTCCAAAAGAAAAATGGACAATAGAGAATGTGCGTAGATTTCACAGATTTGAATAAAGCATGCCCAAAAAACAGTTTTCCACTCCCAAGGATAGACCTACTGGTGGATGCCACATCAGGCCATGAATTGCTCAGTTTCATGGACGTCTACTCGAGATATAACTAAATCCAGATGAACAAGGCTGACGAAGAAAAAACAACGTTCACAACCGATCAGGGCTTGTACTATTACACAGTGATGCCCTTCGGATTAAAAAATACAGGGGCAACATATTAAAGGTTGGTCAACAAAATCTTTGCATGACAAATAGGAAGAAACATGGAAGTATACATTGATGACATGCTGACCAAGAGCATATCGGCAGACAAGCATACCTCAGACCTGCGAGAGACATTCGGCGTTTTGAGGAAATACCAAATGAAGCTGAATCTGAACAAGTGTTAATTCGGAGTTCCTTTAGAAAGGTTCCTGGGTTTCAAAGTTCACCAAAGGGGAATCGAAGTCAATCCTGAAAAGATCCAAGCCCTACAGAAAATGACTTCACCAAGGACACTAAAAGAGGTACAGCACTTAACAGGATGTCTAGCTTCCTTGGGTAGATTAATCTCAAAGGCCACAGACAAATGCACACCCTTTTTTCAGAATAATTAAAAAAGGAAAAGGACTCGAATGGAACGAAGAGTGCGAGCAGGCATTCTTAAAATTTAAAGAGTACCTAGGGCAGACTCCCATCCTTTCGAAACCACGAATGGGAGAGATACTCCATTAGTACTTATCAATTACAGAACTAGCAGTAAGCTCAGTCCTAGTCAGAACAGAAGATGGAGTTCAGAAGCCAGTGTATTATACCAGCAAGACACTTTTACCAGCAGAGACCAGGTATTCACAGGCAGAAAAATGGCCCTAGCATTGGTTTCGACGGTAAGGAAGCTAAGGCCATACTTTCAGGCTCATACAATCCAGGTTCTCATCGACTGCCCATTGAAGCGATTGAAGCAAATTTTACAGAAACCAGAGATTTCAGGAAGACTAACAAAATGGACAATTGAGCTAAGTGAATTCGATATCCACTACGTCCCTAGGACATCTCTTAAAGGACAAGCAGTGGCAGATTTTATAGCAGAGTTCACAAAACCAAACCTGGAAGCAAAAAAGATGTTGGGTAAAAATTTCCCATGGAAATTACTTATTGATGGCTCTTCAAACACTCATGGCAGCGGGGCAGGGATCGTAGTACGCACTCCAGAAGGAGATGATGTCGAATGTGCCATGAGGTTTGACTTCAAAGCAACCAATAATCAAGCCGAGTACGAGGCACTACTAGTTAGACTCAAAGTCTGTATAGCTCTCGGGGCACACAAAGTCGAGATATTTAGCGATTCACAGGTAGTTGTCAACCAAGTCTTAGACGAATACCAAGCCAGGGATGAACGCATGATAGCCTATCGTGACATTGCAAAACAACTCCTCCAGAAATTCAAAGAATATAGAATTGTCCAGATCCCCAGGGAAAAAAAATGAAAAGGCAAACGCTTTGTCCAAACTAGCGTCAGCAACAACCACAATCAGGCCAATAACTATTCCGGTCGCACATCTTCTCAAATCGAGCACAGCTGAACCAAAAAACTTTGAAATTTTAGAAATCTGAACACCGTCAGATGATTGGATGACTAAACTGAGAAGGTTCTCGGAAGAAGGCGTGCTCCCAGAAGATCCTATACAAGCAAAATGTATCAAGTATCAATCAGCATGGTACACGTTGGTTGGAGGAGAACTATACAGAAGGGGGTTTTCCTGAACACTCCAAAGATGTGTATCAGAAGAGGATGCAAGTCAGATATTACAGGAAATCCATGGAGGAGTTTACGGAAACCATACTGGGGGTAAAAGCTTAGCACACAAGGTACTCAGGCAAGGTTATTACTGGCCTATTTTATTCTTATATGCACAGCGATGTTCGGAGAGTTGCAATACTTGCCAAAGGATCGCTAATGATATCCGACAACCCCTTGAACAACTCAGAAACCTCACATCCCCATGGCCATTTGCCATGTGGGGTTTGGATTTAATTGGCCAAATGCTAGTTGGGAAAGGGGGTGGAGAGAAGCATGCCATAGTAGCCATCGATTATTTCACAAAGTGGGCAGAAGCTGAAGCATTTGTACATATCACAGAAGCAAATATCATAAATTTCATGAAAAAGAATATACTCTACAGGTTTGTAGTCCCAGACACTATCATCACTGATAATGGCACCCAGTTCGATATCCTAAAATTCAGACAGTTGTGCAAGGAATACCAAATTGCCAATAACTATGCCACGCCTGCCCATCCTCAAACAAACGGGCAGGCTGAAGCAGTAAAAAAATCATCAAGCATACACTCAAATCAAAGCTGGATGCTAAGAAAGGAAGTTGGGTTGAAAAGCTCCCGAAGTATTATGGGCATATCGGACGACAGCAAGAACTTCAACAAGAGAGACTCCATTCACTTTAGCGTTTGGAACAGAAGTTGTTATCCCCACAGAAACGTCATATGCATCACCCCGGGTCAAGCTATATAATGAAGATCAGAATGTTGATATGCTGTTACAAAGACTAGATGAGCTAGAAGAAAAAAGGGAGAAGTCCCGAATACGAAACATGGCATATCAGCAAAGAGTAGCTCACAACTACAACTCTCATGTTCGGGTCAGGAAATTCCAACTAGGAGACCTGGTACTCAAGAAGGTGTCATTGAATCCAAAAAATAAAGTTGCAGGTTCCCTGGCTGATAAGTGGGAAGGCCTGTACAAAATCGAAGGAATAGCTGGCCATGGAGCATATTGGATTGCACGACCCAATGGAGGGGTTTTACCCCGACCATGCAATGCCAAATATATGAAGATTTTCTATCCTTAAATTATTTTTTGTTTCCTTTAGTAAGGACAATTTTAGTTTTGGAATTTAATTTTGTGTTGGTTTTGCAGCTATAAAAAAAGTCAAACTCGGGATTTCTGAAAAATAAAGCATATGATAATAAGAATATATGAAAAACGAGTATGATAATAAGAACATGCTAATAGAATACTCGGGACCATTGATTCCTGAATGGGCAGAGAAGCTCGAAAGAGCATGCCAGCCGAGCAAGGTCAGCAAAAAGGCAAACTTGATGCACCAGATTCTAGAAAAGCTCGGGACGCTATCAGAAAAAATTCCAGTTAAATACATAGCTATGTTAAGCGGTTCGAAAAACTTAACGATTCGAGAAACCCTTGCACAGAAAAACTGGGGAGACGTCATCGGTAATGTGTAAGGACTCGAACATATGATCATGGTGAGCCTTGATGTAATGTTTGGGTAGCAACTGAGTATGAAACACAAGTATAAATCTACTTGCCCATTTAAGATGACTCGGTTAATAATATTAGCCAGTTTAATAAGATACTTGGCGTTAAAAATTATTCGGGTAACGAAACAAGTTTAATGAGATACTTGGTGAAGTTACCCGAATATCAGAATTAGCCAGTTTAATAAGATACTTGCTGTTAAAAATTATTCGGGTAACGAAACGAGTTTAATAAGATACTCGGTGAAGTAACCCGAATATCAGCAATAGCCAATTTAATAAGATACTTGGTATAAATTGCAATAGCCAGTTTAATAAGATACTTGACATAAATTGAAATAGCCGGTTTAATAAGATACTCGGCAACAATAGAATCAAGTTAAAGAAGATACTCGGTGAAATACCTTGAGCAATGAATCAGATCGAACTACTCAGAATTACAGTTAAACTCAGAATTTCATTTATAAATCTTTACAAAGAATTGTTAGAGTCGTTACAAAATATTTACAAAAATGAAATTTCTACAAAACAAATCAAGGTGTTAGGAGGATTTAGAACTCTTACCGATGCTCGGGTCGGGAACCATTTCGTATTCACAGAGCAGACTTTCATTGGAAGGCCAAGCAATCGTATCGATCGAATCATCCATCCATTTACTGTAATCTTCTTCCGGGATCGGTCCGATATCAGGCACCACATTTTCCACAATCAACTCCTGACTGGCATAAAAGGTCGAGATGGAGTGCTCGGATGGAACCTCCAAAGGCATGGGATGAGGCTCTTTGCCTCTACTATGGCAATAAGCTCTCCATTCCTTCATCTGTGTCCGAAGAAATTCCAGGGACCGATCCACATGATTCTTGATCGACAGCTCCCAGTTGGTTCTGGCTTTTTCAGTTGTCGAATTCTTGACCTTAAAAAACTCGCCAGCTGAAACTATCCCTAGTTAAAATTCTAAAAGGAGAAGGGAATCGTAACAGGGGATCTTTTAAAATGATCAACCCCCTGGACTTCAAGTTCCAGCTTGGCCTCTTTGGATAAGGATTCGACCATCAAATCCTGACGCTCCAAGTCTTCAATCTTCTTTACATATGCCAACTTGTACTGCTCCGCCTCCTGTTCGGCTTTAAGCATTGACTCATGGGCAGAAGACAACAAGTTTTGTAGTGACGTAGCCTTCTCCTTTACCAAAGAAGTTTTTTCCTCTGCCGCCACTTGCTTCGCCAAATAGTGGTCGACAAACACTTGGGCAGAGCCTACCTCCTTTTGATAAGCCGATTCGACCCGAGCATGGCTATCCTTACTCTTTTTCAGCTGACCTTCATGATGTTTTATTCTATCAGCTTGATGTTGTTGCATCTGAACCAGCTCAGCGAACTCGGCCACCATCTACAAGGAAATGAAAATAAAAAACTAGCTAGCAAGAAAGCAAGATAATGAGTTGGGAATAAAACCTACATAAGATGTGCCGTTGAAAATATTCTGAAGATGACTCGTCAAAGAAACGTCCTTGAGGTGGCTCTAATGAAAAGATAAGTCTTGCTCTTTTTCTCTAGAGTGCGAACTGCTGCCCCAGCAAGCCTGGTCAGCTCACTATCGCTGAATTCAAGTTTTTTCTTGTTCCATACCTCGGGGGAACAGAAAAAATAAGGAACCTTAAGCACCCTCCGAGTTTCCCCAGTCGAAAGAGTAACTTCAAGACCTAGGTTTCCCCCACCATAAAACCAACTGTTCTTCCAGTATTTGTTGGACGAAGGAAATCCCTATACAAAGCCCCTCTTTTTGGCGTTATCAGAGGTGCCAACTCCCCAATACACCTTTGTCCCCTCGGAGATCCAGCAATCTGGCGGGTTAGACATGACGAAATAAGTCCCTGTCTTACCGGACTGCCTTAGCGTGAAGAAGTTCCTGATTTCACTCAGGGAAGGCGATGACAGGTTCATTCGGCTCCACATGTGCCACATGCATATCAAAATCTTGTAGCTATTCGGGTTCAATTGAGCTGGAGTGATCTCTGCTTCAGCCAGAAACCAGGCAATGATTGGCTGAAGAGGAAGAGTAATGTCGCAACAAAGCATGGACCCATAGATTGCCACCATGCCCAGGGAGGGTTCCACGCAGCTCTATCGCCCGCAAGAATCAGAGTAACTGAATTATCCAAATCGAATCGGGCATGATATTTCCCGATCTCATCTGCCCCGACCACATTCGGTTCGGCGTCAAACCCACTCGGGCGATCAACAGAAAAATAGAGACAAGATTCTCTGAACGCCTCTTCAACGTCCTTCTCATCAATAGTCTGCTCCCTGATCCTGACGCTGCCTGAGTTGTGCTTGTGGACTTCACTTTTACTTTGATGTTTTTCCATCCTTGATGAAGTAGTACCCTATGATTAGAAATGACAGATTCAGAACTAGATGAATTAGAATCAGAACTGGATACAGAACTAAAACGGAAGTCAGGGTAAAGCACAGAAATGTCGACTTCTAAAAAAGGAGGTTCATCAGGGGCAATTTCCCCCAATAATCTTTTAGCGCAGGAAACAAGTTGAAAATCCCCATGATCGAGTGCTTCGAGAGCTATAGTAAAAAGTCGACGACGGGAAATCGGATTCATTAAAACTAACCGTAAATGAAGAAATCTGACGTAAAATCTTCAACGGAGAATAGCGATTGTCTGCGTAAAGAAATCTGGGCTGGAAAAATTTCAGTTTTGAGTCTCTGAGAATGAACCAACGCAACTCTTTAGTGGAGAATTTAAAGGGGTAATAGCATGAAACCCTAGGATCTCAAGGCGGAAAAAATCAATGACATATTTGATGACGTAGACAGAGGAGATGTGTAGGTCGTTTCTCATAAATGGCATCGAGAAATGAAGTGGTAGAGGACACGTGTTAAGAGAAAAACTGGCTAAGGCCGTCAGAACTCCAAAACGTTCGCAATTATTGAGATCTCGCGTGAAGAGGCAAATTGAATTTACATGGTAACCTTCAAGACATGCCATTATGACAAGACATTTACCATAGATTAAAAGAAATGAAGAAATTAAAGAATTGATTAAAATACTTTTGCCCAGAACGAAACCCTGTTCGGCAAAAAAAAAAATTAAGGGGGTATTATCGTATGTAAATTTTTTCAGACGTACACGTCTTTGACAAAGAGGATAAAATTGCCAGGTGGACATCCGAATAAGCATTCAGAAAATATCCTACAGACATCACCAAATAAAAGAAGCCCAAGTAAACAAGTATTTAACAAAACCTACTCTGGGTCAACTGAAGTCATATACTACTCGGGGTCAGTTAATGATGCTCGGGGTTAGTGGATGACATGTTTTACTCGGGATCAGATGAAGTCATTCGGGACCAGCTAATAGCATGTTCTACTAGGGACAAACATGAAGAAAACCGAATAAAAAGCCCAGCACGTAGCTCACACGAGTCAAGAGTCGTTAAAATACATGAAGATATCCATATCAAAGAGGAATTCCAAGAAGAATAAAATACCAAACAAAGGGTTCCAAATCAGGCAACAATTTTATTTCTTCAAAAAGACTACGCCTTTATAAGGAAATAAGTCATAACTAGACTATGTCATTGGAGTCCCGTTCGATCTCTATACAAGTCCCCGAAATAAGAAAGAAGACAAACTACTTCGAACAAGTAACCAATCATAGTTACATACAAAGATCTTTTATTACCTGTACAAAGAGAATTAGGGTTCTATGAACATATAAATAGACCCATAATCTTGTCACAAAAGACGGACAGAAAAATATAGAAAGATACAGAGAGAAAAAGAGAGATCGAGAGTTGTAAATCTTTTCAATAGTGGACTTTGGCTTGATTGATTGTTCATCCACCGGTGGACGTTTCTCCGGTCATCGGAATTTTACCACGTAAAACTTGGGTCCGATTATTTCTCCTTCTCTTTCTCTTTGAAATCACAGCTAAAATCTCATCTTGTTGACTTTTTTCATACATCCACAAATCGACGTCAACAGATACAAACAAGGAGATATATATATGAAATATATACTTTATATATTAAAAAAAATTGAAGTGCAGGCGTGAGACGGTGATTGAAATTGATATATAAGAAAAAAATAATAATAACAAAAACGCAAGTGGTTGCATGGGTAAGAAAAAAACTATAAAGCATTTGTTTTGGTTTGTAAAAAAAAGAAAGATATTAAAGCATTATAAAAAGAAGTGCGGTTTTTTTTTAATTGTGTTTTTTTTTTCAGATGCTTGCTATGTTATCAAAATAATTGTGCATGAGAAATAAAATTATATATATTAGATATATATTATGATTTTAAGAACCAAACCACATCAGTTGATATAAATTTTGCATGATATACAATTACGTGTGCGTGAAATCAATACACCAATTTGAGAAGAAAGAGTTTCTTCAAGTATTTATCTACATCCTCCATTCAAGCTCCTGAGATCGTGACGCGCCCACACGCAGTTACCAGTTCCGGAAGATAGCAAGGAAGATCAAGTGGTTCAGACAGGAGCACATCGTAAAGTGAATGAGCTTCCAAACGTTGGTAAGATTGGTTTAGACGTGAGCATAATGTAAAGTGAAGGAGCCTCCAAACGTTGGTATGTTCTTCTAATTATATCGATTTCAATTTCCTGTGTTTACATATTGTATGTATTAGTTTCAAAAAATAATTACGATCCAAAAGCTCACTGGTCCCAGATACAAATATGATCTGTATAATAATTTTAAAATCTAGTTCCGATGCGCAACCAGTGAACGGGGTTCCAACAATTGGTATTAGAGCCTGGTTATTTTTCGAAACAGGATTTTGTTTTCGATGTTTCTGTATGTATGAATTGTGTAGGCACAATTTAAATTGACTATATGATGTTTTTGTATGTATATTATTTTTTTTAATTTATAAAAACATGATTGATCGTTAATTATATGGTACTGTGGATTTAGGGTTTATGGGTTGTATTATTATTATTTTTTATATTTTTTTCTGTTATTGTATTGTAAAAAAAAATGTAACATATATTGAAGACCTGGAAAAATCGCGAAGAAGGATTCATGAGATGAATTGGAGTGGCCTGAAGAGACTGGAAAATATCTGTAGTTACTAGAAGACCAATGAATGCCTTGGGAAATTTTTTATATTTTATATTCCAATTTTTTTTAGGTTAAATAATCCACAGTACTCGGTCAATTCATGTATGCTTTATATTATGTGATGATAAAAGCATTATCATGCATACGTATGTCATTTAGATTAGATATGTCTACACAAATATATTTGATATGTCATACATGCATCATAGCCTAATATTTTATGTATTTTTTTTAATGTGATTAAAATGGGTAATATACATAATTGGCTATGAATAATGAGATTAGATTTTAATGGTTAGAAAACTTGGTAATTCTCATTAATATTAATCTAGTTATTAAAGAGTTTAATAAGTTAGATTAATAGGGTCATTTATTGTAATTACGATTAATATGATTAATTACCTAATAATAAATTATCCAAATAAAGTATTAGGGTTTTAATAGTTAAAACTTGGGTAAACACTAACATAATAATCTAACCCTAGTAAATAGTTTACAAAGGCTTAGATTATTCACTAATATATTAGATTTTTAATTGTTAAAAATCATTAATAATTTATTAGTTAATTAGAATTTGGTTCTAATTAGTTGATGCGCTAGATATCTTGATTAAAGTTAGTTGTTTAATCATGTAGAGTCTAGGTGCATTAACGGTTAATAGAAAACCCTTATTTTAAAATAGTGAGTGGGAGAGGGATATATGACATATATATCCCGCGGTCTCCATCATTAGTTCAACACCGTGAGATTAGAGTGGGGCCTCTTGACGGTTTTCCTTTCGTCCTCCCTAAGGAGAGTTTCCATAAAGGTCAATACCAAGGTTAACTTCCTAACGGATAGGATTTCTGAGGTTATTTCTGGATTGACCGACCCTAAAGCGGCAATTCTCGAGTTAATCTCGTGAGATCTGAAATGATGAGTTACACTTACGAAGGTTTTGATTAAGTTTGTTAATTAAAGATCTGACTGAATGAAAGATGGTTGAATGATATGGAATAAGAGTTATTCTAGAATATCATTTGATTGAGAATGTCTCGGTCCAACATGCAAAGACTTGACCGACCCTCACGCGGCACTTCTTTGTGGTATGTTGGATTGTCGTGGTATAGTAACTAGTTTTAGGGTAGTTCTAGTTCGTTAAACATGTGCATGCATCATGTTTAAATTTATACCAAAGCACTCGCACTTGTTTTAAATAAATGACTGAATGAATGTTTTATTTATTTCGGCAATAATGTCTTCTGCATTACTTCAAATTCTTGCAAATGACAAATTAACCGGTGATAACTACACTAAGTGGAAACTTAACATTAATGCAATATTGGTCACCAAAGACCTCAAGTTTGTGCTTACGGAGGAATTTCCTCCAGCGCTTGCTACCTTTGAGTCTTTAATTAAGGACAATAAGGGTAAGACCGGTGAGGCAAATGTTGTCGAACCATCTTCCTCCTCAAATAATAAAAACAGGAAGAGGTCTGCTTTGAAAGCGAAGGGTAAGCCCAAACCCAAGAAAGCCCAAACCCAAGAAAGCCCAAAGCAAGAAGAAATCCAAGAAAAGTAAATATGATTTACTTGCTCTTGAGTCGTGTTTAGTAGAAGATGATTCTTCACCCTGGATAGTTGATTCGAGGGCCACTAACCATGTTTGTTCTTCTTTACAATGGACTGATTCTTGGACACAGCTAGAAGAGCAAACCTTCTCAATGCGTGTGGGGTCAGGGGATGTCGTGTCTGCACGAGCAGTGGGTGTAATTACATTTCGTTTTTGTAAAAATTATATATTGTTGGACAATGTATTTTATATTCCTGGATTTACACGGAATTTGATTTCTGTTTCTAAGTTGTTAGAACAAAAATATTCTGTTTCTTTCAATAATTAGTCTATTATTATTGGAAAGAATGGTCTGAATATTTATTTAGGAACTAATGAAAACAATTTGTATGTGTTAAGACCGTTAATATATAGTACATTGCTCAACACCGAAATGTTTAAGGTTGAAAAACCAAAAACTAAACGACATAAGATTTCTCCAGATAATGACACGTATCTCTGGCATCTAAGGCTTGGTCATATCAACCTTGACCGGATAGACAGACTAGTAAAAAGTGGACCTTTAAGTGAGTTAAAGGTTGGCACCTTACCTGTCTGCGAACCTTGTTTGGAAGGTAAGATGACTAAGAGACCTTTTTTACTGGAAAAAGGCTTAGAGCTAAAGAACCGCTAAAGCTTATACATACAGACGTCTGCGAACCGATGAATGTTAAAGTTAGGGGTGGTTATGAGCATTACGTCACCTTTATAGATGACTACTCAAGATACGGATACGTCTACCTAATGCAACGGAAATCGAAAACATTTGCAATGTTCAAAGAATTCCGAGCTGAAGTTGAGAATCAATTAGGTAGGACTATCAAGTCACTACGATCGGATCGTGGAGGTGAGCACCTTGACCATGAGTTTAAAGACTTCTTGGTCGAGCAAGGGATAGTTTCCCAACTCACAGCTCCCGGTACACCTCAGTAAAATGGTGTAGCGGAGAGAAGAAATAGAACCCTGATTAAAATGGTAAGATCTATGGTTAGTTTCTCATCATTACCAAATTCCTTTTGGGGATATGCGTTACAAACAGCGGCATACATTTTTAATGTGGTGTCGTCCAAATCTGTTCCTAAGACTCCCCTAGAGTTGTGGAATGGTCGTAAAGCTAGTTTACGACATTTCTACATATGGGGGTGTCCAGCACACGTGCTGAAGAACAGAACTTGAAAACTAGACTCCAAGTCTGTTGTCCGCCTATTTGTAGGATACTCCATGGAGACCAGAGGTGGACACTTCTATAGTCCTGAAGACAACAAAGTATTTGTATCGAAAAATGCAACGTTTCTTGAGGACAATTACATTAGTGACCATAAACCTCGTTCGAAGATTGTATTGAATGAGTTGGATCCTGGTGAGACTAGTGCTTCATCAACAAGAGTTGTTGATCCATAAACATCTGATAGTAAGATGGTTCCTGATCAGGATACACTACCACCTAGACATAGTGAGAGGGTTGTGAGACAACCTGAACGCTATTTAGGTATAGATGAAGGATAAGGTGTTGTCTCTGCTGATAGTGTGGATGATCCATTGATATTTAAGAATGCAATGGAAGATCTTGATAAAGAGGAATTGCTTAAAGCAATGAATCTCGAGATGGAGTCCATGTACTCTAACTCAGTGTGGGATCTTGTAGACTTACCGGATGGGGTAAAATCCATAGGGTGTAAGTGGATCTACAAGAGAAAGAGAGGAGTAGACGGGAAGGTAGAGACCTTCAAGGCAAGGCAAGGCTAGTGGCCAAGGGTTATGCCTAGAAAGAGGGGGTCGATTATGAAGAGACCTTCTCGCCAGTAGCCATGTTTAAGTCTATTAGGATTCTTTTATCCATTGTTGCCTTTTTCGATTATGAAATTTGGCAAATGGACGTCAAGATTGCATTCTTGAATGACAATCTTGATGAGAGCATCTATATGATGCAACCAGAGGGATTCGTGTCTCCAGATCAAGAGCAAAAGGTTTGCAAGCTGCAAAGGTCCATCTATGGGCTTAAGTAAACATCTAGATCTTGGAGCATCAGGTTTGATGATGTGATCAAAACCTATGGCTTCGAGCAGAATGTCGATGAGCCTTGTGTCTACAAGCGCATCATTGATAAGAAAGTAGTTTTCTTGCTCCTTTACGTCGATGATATCCTACTCATTAGGAATGATGTGGGAGTGTTGTCTGATGTAAAGGGATTGCTGGCTAGCCAATTCCAAATGAAAGATTTAGGTGAGGCGAGTTATGTTCTTAGGATCCAGCTTACAAGGAATCATAAGAACAAACTCATAGCACTGTCTCAGGCATCATATATCGACAAGATTCTTATGCAATTTTCAATGCAAAACTCCAAGAAAGGTGATTTATCTTCTGGGCATGGAGTGAACTTGTCTAAGGAACAGTGTCCTAAGACACCTCAAGAAGCTGAGGATATGAGACGTGTACCCTATGCATCGGCAGTAGGTAGTCTCATGTATGCTATGTTATTCACGAGACCGGACATCTGCTATGCAGTGGGAGTAGTCAGGAGATACCAGTCTAACCCAGGATTGGATCATTGGGTTGCTGTTAAGACAATTCTCAAGTATCTTCAAAGAACGAGAGACTATATGCTAGTGTATTCTGGGTAGGATTTGATCCCGTTAGGATACACGAATTCTGATTTTCAGCCAGACAGGGATTCTAGGAAATCCACGTCTGGATCAGTATTCACCCTGGGTGGTGGAGCCATTGTGGGGAGAAGTATCAAGCAATCTTGTATTGCTGACTCCACCATATAAGCCGAATATGTAGTTTCTTGTGAAGCTGCTAAAGAGGCTGTTTGGCTCCGTAAGTTCTTGAGTGATCTGGAAGTTATTCCAAACCTGGATAAGCCCATCATACTTTATTATGATAATAATGGTGTTGTGGCTAATTCCAAATAACCAAGAAACCATAAGAGAGGGAAGCATATAGAGAGAAAGTAGCATCTCATTAGAGAGAGAATGTAGAGAGCAGATGTGATCGTCACAAAGATAGCCTCACAAGACAATCATGTTGATCCATTTACAAAGACCTTACCGGCTAAAGTGTTTTCGGGTCACCTAGATGGTCTTGGGTTATGAGACATGCCTCACATGTATAGGTGCAAGTAGGAGATTGTTGGGGTTTATGCCCTAAAGATGTAATTTGTAAATGGATTTATGAAATAAATAAAAGGAAAAGTTCAATTCATTCTTGTTATGTTGTTTATTTTATAACTTGTGCATATATTTAACATCCAAGATTGTCGGATGTAATCTCGAACTGTGTATGTAAGTGTCATATACGGATAGATACAGTAAGAGACGTGCAATCTAAAGAGTCCATAGATAGCAAATAAAGCTGGGTACTTTATTTATGGTTAATCTATAGTTGCGGCACATTACGTAATGTACGGTGATTCTATCCTGAATCATTCATATGGAGATATGAGAATGAAGACACCTTATATGATGTGATCATATAGGACTGGGCTATGATCTATATGAATCTCTCACCAAGATCCGTTTACCGATGAGATTCATATATATCAACTAATTATGGCTATATATGGGTGATCTTATTCTTGAGTGTCTTTTCAACTCCTTTAGGTTAGATCGTGGTCTTTGATATACCATGGGTGAGGTCGGATGCAGATCCTGATCAATATGCTCTGTTTGTTGGGATTGCGGTTTGGCTTGTGGCTGGGAACGTTTGTACACAATAGCGGAATCCACTCCTTCTTGTGAGAAGCAGATGATAGTTCCATTAAGGGTTGATTCGGGGCTTGGACAATATGACCGCTCTCCTAATTCCATGAGGAAATAGGATTTATTATTCATTATAGAATCAATGGTACTTAAAGGATATATGTAATAAAAGGGGTATAATGGACATTATGACCCAACTCTAATTATGAACTGTGGAGGATCATACCATGTGTAATAGCTATATTGATGGACACCGAGTTGTATTGGTCTGTGTAAAAGCGTCTACAGTTGAGAGAGTGCAGCTTCGGGTTTTTAGTGGAATAACACCGGAGTTAATAATCAAGGAATATTAATTAAAGAGTTTAATTAATGATTTCGAGGATTATTGGAGCTCAAAATATTTTGGGTCCATTTGGTCCCCTTGCTAGCCCGATCGATTTAGGTAACAAGGGTCACGGTTAATTAATTGGATTGTCCAATTAATTGTGTTACGAAAATGACACATGTTTATTCGGAAATTAATTGAATAATGAGATTATTTAATTAATGAATGTTAATAGTTAAATTAATTAAATAATTAGATTATTTAATTATATTGATAATTATGAATTATTAATTAACTATTAATTTGGAGGGTGTTAGTTGATATATGGATTTAGGTGAAGATAAAACAATAGGATTATTTTATTTTACTAAATCATTTATCTAAGTATTTGAATTTAATTTTAAATTAAAAATACTTATTATCACTTTTAATATATTAGATATATCTGAAAATAATAATTAAATGATATATATCAATTATAACACAAGAGATTGCATTGGATGCAAATTGGTGTGTACATATATATATGTTTGTATAGGATACAATCAAGGATATATATATATATATATGAAATATATACTTTATATATTAAAAAAAATTGAAGTGCAGACGTGAGACGGTGATTGAAATTGATACATAAGAAAAAAATAATAATAAAAACGCAAGTGGTTGTGTGGGTAAGAAAAAAAATAAAAAGCATTCGTTTTGGTTTGTAAAAAAAAAAAAAGATATTAAAGCATTATAAAAAGAAGTGCAGTTTTTTTTGTATTGTGTTGTTTTTTTTTTATCAGATGCTTGCTATGTTATCAAAATAAATGTGCGTAAGAAATAAAATTATATATATTAGATGTATATTATGATTTTAAGAAACAAACCACATCGGTTGATATAAATTTTGCATGAGATGCAATTTATATATGCGTGAAATCAATACACCAAATTGAGAAGAAAGAGTTTCTTTAAGTATTTCTCTATATTCTCCATTCAAGTTCCTAAGATCGTAACGCGCCCACACGCAGTTACCAGTCCCGAAAGATAGCAAGAAAGATCAAGTGATTCAGACGGGAGCACATCGTAAAGTGGAGGAGCTTCCAAACGTTGGTAAGATTGGTTCAGACATGAGCATAATGTAAAGTGAAGGAGTCTCCAAACGTTGGTATGCTATTCTGATTATATCGATTTCAATTTCCTGTCTTTACATATTGTATGTATTAGTTTCGATAAATAATTACGATCCAAAAGTTTACTGGTCCCAGATACAGATATGATCTGTATAAAAAATTTAAAACCTAGTTTCGCTGCGTAACCGGTGAATGGGGTTCCAATATTGTGTGTGTGTGCGCGCATTTAATGATGCACAACTAAGCAGGGACACATATGAATGAATTTTGTATGTGTGCGGGTACGCCTTGCAAGAGGAAGAAGAATCTCGATACCTTAGCATCCAAGAATAGTACCAATCCTCTTGAAGACGAACTTTACATCATGAGAAGTTGTTTTTCTTTCTTGAAGCTCTTATCATCACGAACCACTTAAGCAACTAAGCATTACAAAGAAATGAAGTTTTGTTTTGGAATCAAGCCAACACAAATCTAAAACCTAACACATGTTTTATGACAACTTTTGTTGATTGGTTTTTTGTTTAATAACTAGATATTAGATTTTCATAGCTATATTAGTTAGGTCTTATGAGCATCCATGTAGACATTAATATCTAGGAATTACATTTATTGACATCCTTGAATTCCTAGATAAGCATTTAGTGTTGCCTAGCATTACTTCCATGTTTGAATATTTTATCATATTCACTTAGGTTGTGTTTGACTCTTCATTGAGGTCTAGTCTTGTGACTAATTGGTTAGTGCACAAGCATGTTGATCAAGAATCATTATTAAGGCCTTCTGGGTAGAGTGAAAGGGTTAGTAATTGGAGGGTATGACGGGAAGTCAACCTAGGTTGTAAATTTTCATTCAATAGTAGATTTAGGGATCTAGTGTGGAGCACATATCAACCCGTGTTTTTCCCATTTAGAGGGTTTCCATGTATATATCATGTTTTTTATTGTTTTAAGTATAATTATTTTAATTGAATGCTTGTTTATTTGGGGTAGTTTTTGTTAATATTGATTAATCGAAAAATTGGTAATTGATTCGATTAAAACCTATTCACACCCCCCCCCCCCCCCCCCCCCCTCTCTAGGTATTAGACACACATTCTAAAGGGAACTTTCACCATCTATATTAACTTCTCCCGACAGTAAACTGTGCATAATCTAAGCTGAGAACAACCAGTTTATAGGGAAGTTACCCAACTGTTTGAAACAACTCGATATGAATTCATTATGCTTCTCTACCTTGCGTAAAATATCCTTTATATTAGCTATGTTCTTTAACCTACAACCGACGTTGATTACTGTTTCTTGATTCCATTTGTTCCTTTGAAACTTCAGAAACTGGTCATGATCCATGTTTTCCATCTGCTCAAGTCAACTAACTTGGGTTCAATTAAGTGAACTCACATATACCCAATTAATCACACCCGATAATACCCAAATAAACACACTAGTCATATCCAATTAAACACACCCAATATTACCCAATTAAACACACTAGACATATCCAATTAAATACACCATATCACATGAATGAAACACACCGGTTCACAACAACTACACACACAAGTTCACATCAATTAAACACTCCATCTTTCCTGAATTAAACACACTGGTTCAAAATAATTAAACACATCAGTCATGTCCAATTAAACACACCAGTCATATCAAATTAAACACACCAGGTCACATGCATTAAACACACCGATTCATAACAATAACACACACAAGTTCACATCAATTAAACATGCCATCTTTCTTGAACTAAACACACTGGTTTAAAATAATTAAACGCATCATTTCACATCGTGAAAACACACCAGTTCACAACAACTCACTGAATGGACCACTATTTTAACATTTCAGTTGTTTCCAAAATCTATCACTGTTTTTCCCGATTGTGAAACAGAAAGATGACATTCAAAGATGACATTCCAAACTTCTTAGATACTTCATTAAAGTCAAACTTCTTAGAGCACATGAATACGACCAAAGATAAATATGATTATCTTTGGTAGCCTTTAGTTGGTGTCGAACACATGCTCACCCATGTATCGACCAAATGATCATCATCACAACAAACAATAGCACAACTTTCAGCCTAAACCGCAAAAAACACACACACTGGTTGAAGAAAGAAAAGAGGCTCCTTCTAGTGAAGACACACACACAGTCAACACACGGTGCTATTATATACTAAGATGTCCAAACATAAGAAACAAGACAAGTGGGGTCTGGTCATCATCTAATTTGTTATATCTTTTATGTTGTTTATATTTAGACCCACAAATCATGTTAAGATTCTTGTGATAGATAGATGTGATGTGCCTGTTGGGAATATATTCACTAATTAAAGTTAAAATCTATACAAATATATATAACGCTATAAAAATCAGTACAACCGTCGTGCAGAAAACTTATTTTGTTGAAGTGACAATCATGAATAAACTTTTAAGAAATTAATTTGATCTCTGTTAAGGCATCAAGCACATGGATTCAGGTTTCAATGTTTTATGCAAGTGAACTTATCAGAATGCAAACTATTTGTACCCACATGTTTAGAAAACAAATTTACAAATTTAATTCAAATTTTCCACCGATATTTTCTTGGCAAACAGACACAACCTTACTATCTCTGCTTTGTTAATGTATGCATGATCTATCAAAATCAATTTCGAAATCGAATTTGAAATCAATATCAACTTCATCTCAAATGCACAAATGCAACAAAATTGCAAAACAACTTGATGTAAAGAGGAAGTGCAAACCTTTTTATTTCTTCCACGCCATCGTGGAACACGTCGGTGATTGGAATCAAAGCGTGGTCACGGACGGTCGCCTCTCCTCTCTCTAGTGGTCACAGTTAGTCATCTCTCACTCATCAACAACTCAGGGTCGTCTCTCTATTGGGGTCGGGTTGGGTCTTGCTCTCCTTTCCATCTTCACCATCGTCATCATCGTCGTCGGTCTTCATGGTCTTCGTCGTCGTCGTCTAAACTTGTGGACTTTGGTCTCTCTTTGTGGTTTATGACTAACATTGAAACACTTTGATTTTCAAAGTGTAGATTTCTTTTCAACCTTCCTTTTCCCTTTTTTTTTATTTCATTTCTTTATTAATTGATTTTGATTATCTCTTGTTTTTCTATTTTGTTTTGCTTTTCAATTAATTTTGACTGAAGTGCAATTTTGTCCTAATAATGGAAATTTTGGTAAAACCAATAAAATTACTAACCTTAGATAAAAACAATAAACCCACTAATTTTTTGACTATTTTTAAAGTTTTCCCATAAAATTAACTATCTCCGTGTAGAGACAGGTTTGAAGAGGAAGTGAGATCATTAAAAAAAAAACAAAAATAACCACTTTCCTCCGCATGCATGTTTTTTTTAATTATAAAAAATTCAGAAGTTAGAAGGAGGGGATCTTATTGATGTCATCTCAGTTGTAGTAATTATAGATCTCTGAATTCGTGAATTAGTATAAGGTCCCGTCCTGCAGCTGTTTTTCAGTCCGTTTTCATTTTTATTTTTCATAAACGCGTTCGTTAACCGTTTTTCATTTTATTTTCAAAAAACAAAACCAGTGTTAAAAGTGAAAGATTTAAAAAACATAAAATACTTGTTTTCCATTTTTCGTTTTTCGTTTTTGTTTTTCATTTTATATTTCACTTTTTTTATATTAAAAAAAATAAACTATTAATTGTACTGTTATGCGTTTGATATGATTAGAACAAGACGGAACAAGATTTTTAAATTACCAAAGTGCCTCTCATATATATATATATATTCGAGAATAATTTATTTTCAACTAGAACTAAAAGCATTCATACAATAATATATATATATATATATATATATATATATATTATAATATATATAATAATAATTATAATATAGTTTATATATATTATAATATATAATATTATAGAATATTAATATATAATATTATATAAAATATTATATATTATATTATTTACTTAATTAGTAAATTAATATATAATATTGTAAAATAATAATATATAATATATATTAATATATATTATCATATAATATTAATATATCAAATATATATAATATTATAATATTGATATTATAATATATAATAATATATAAATATTATATAAAATATTATTATGTATATATATTAAAACTATATATATTTGATATTATATATTATGTATTATTATACATAAAAATATAATAATTTTTAATAAATAAAATAATATATATATATATATATATATTATAGTATAAATTATAATATATGTAACAATATTTAATATACAATTATATTTTTATCATATAATATATATATATATTATAATTATTTATTTATAATTTAAGAGTTTAATTTTGATTAATTCATTTTTTTGATATGTTTTTTTGAATTAATTTTTGATGTGTTACTTTTGTTTAATATAAAAATTACAATACAAAAATTATATTGGTTAATTATTTAATCAATTTGTTTATAGTTGTAATAATATTAAACAAAATACTAAAATAGATATTTCAATTTTTGATAGTTTTCGGTTAACCTACCAGATGCATTTTTTCCTTTTTTATTTTCAAAATACAACTTTCAGTATTTGCTACCAGACGCGTTTTCAAAATTCGAAAATGAAACCAAAAATGTTTTTTTCATTTTCATCTTTATTTTCTAAAACCAGCAACTGAAAAACGCTTACAGGACGGGCCAAGGGTTGCTTTTGTTTTGTGTTTCTTCTTGTCTTTTCTATATAATGTTAAGGTGAAAATGGTGAGAAATGTCATCTTAAGAGTTTAAAATTTTATTAGCATTTTGTTTTAAAGGTGAATTTTAAAATTGTTACTCTTTTTTAAAATAAAAAAATAAGTTTAAATGGCACTTGAAATGAGTTTCTTCCCAAAATGCCCCTTACAATTATCAGTTCTTCACTATTTTGAAATTTTTTTTTTTCAAAATCCTCCATTGATCATTGATGGAGTTGAACGGTCTCTATTGAATGTTTGTTCGACCTCGAAACCAACCTTTAACATAGATCGAAATCGGGCTCCAATGGAGGTTTAACTCTGTTCAACTTCCATCGGAGGTTTCAATGAAAATGATGAAAAAAAAATGATAATTTTAATTTTTACATGGAAAGTCTTGGGATTTGTAAAAAAAATCTTTGAAATTACAAAAAAAATCATAGAAATATTTGGAAAGTCTCAAAAAATATCTGGAATGTCTCGAAAATTATCTGAAAGTTTCGGAAATACCTGAGTAGTCTCGAAAATCACTTAAAAAGTCTCAAAAACATCAAAAAAGGCTCGAAAACACAAAAAAAAATGAGACTTATTCCAAGACTTATTAATCAAAATTTAATTTTTCTAAAAAAAATCCATCTTCTTCTTTATTGACCTCAAAAGGAGGTCGAACGACTTCGACCTCCATTGGAGGTATGGAAGCCGATGAAAAATAAGAAATAAAATGTAAATAAAATAATATATATGTAAAGTAAAGGTATGACGCAGCGTGAACAATAAAGGAATAAGACCAACGTCTATATTTCAAGATAAACTGAAATCCATCAGAAAAGAGTAAAAATCTTAATTTTTATTGATAAAAGTTGATGTGCCTTTCAGCTTACAAGCCTATTTAAAATAAACGAACTTTAATCCTTGTTGAACAAGGAAACGAACCCTAATTAAGGAAAATTATCAAAAGTAGAAAAATTAAAATAATAACGGAAACAAATAATACTAAAGACCTAAATAAAGGCAGAATACTTGTAAAACTCAACTTATTATCAAAATGAAAATTTTATGAAACGGCAAAAATGACAATTTCGAGACTTAAATGATGGAATTCGATCGAAAAAGGACATGTATCACGACCAAAGGCATGCGTATAGAAGATCTCGTCGATTCGCTTCAACTGTGAAAGTTTCGTGTCATTCCAACTCTTTTGTCATCTCTAGTAGAAATCATTTCTTGAATTTCAGGTGGACCATTAAAACCATGAAGGACTCTGCCACCTATTCTCCATCAGAATGTTTTTAGAAGTTCACTTAGTTTGGTACACTTAAATTATTAAAGTGGTGATATTCATGATACACTAACTCGAAAGAATGACATTCTTCAACAATTCCACTAATGTTACGTCCTATTTTGGCTTGTTAGTTTGGTTCATGTGGCCTACATCGAAGATATCCGTATTCTTTGGATATCAAATCTCAAACATTAGAAATATTTGACTGATGAAATTTACTTCAAATTTATTTTTTAGTGTGCATCTCATATTAACACACTATGATGTTTAAGATATTTGATTTATTCTATCATGTTGATCCATCTTGCATGAAGGACCAAAAAGCAAAATATTTAATTTTTTATCCAACAAGTATCACTTTATCTTGCTATCATGCTCAAATTAAAAGCTGTAACTTTGAAAAAAAAATGTTGTAATTCTCATAAAAGTCTTGTCAACGAATGCCCTGGATTCAATTATCGCTATCGACAATTGGCAAAAAATAAAATAAAATCATACCAAATTTTAAACCTACTCAAACTCTAACATTTTATAGTCAATTATATATCGGTATCCAAAATCTACCTGAACGCAATAAAATATGAAATCCATCCTAGTTTCTACTCACAAGAAGTTGTTTTTTTTGGGTAATTTAATTTCTTTAAAATTATCTTTTAGGTTAGTTATCTGTTATTAGCTATATCATATAAGCAAGAAAATTAATAGCTGTAATTTGAACAAGACAATCTCCGAACAAGAAAATCTCAACTCATTCTGTGCTGCTCAAAAGTATATTCACAAGTCAAATGGTTGGCTATCTGAAGATACAGTCAAATTCAAATACATTCATAAATATATATATACAATAAGGGTAGTATTAATATGTGTTCTTAGTAAATATTTTATTTCTATAAATGGAAATAAAAGAAAGTATTTATCATTGTATTTATTCTCTTATTACAATAAATACTAATTTGTAGTTGTGATAAAGGTATAAGTTAACACTATATATATAATAAAAACGTATGGGGTCTGAAATCTGTATTCTTACATAATGATTTTGTAATGTTACATAACAAACTTTATAACGTTAAAAAGTCAAATTCCGTAGAAAATAAAATATGCAAGATCAAGCATCTGATCATTACTCTCCCTGTATTAATTTATACATTCTAACAAATTCCAATGTGAAAAACTATTCACCAAACACAGATAGCTCCAATTATATTGTAATTGGAGATTATTAAGATTCTCATCAAAGTAAGTGGAGGTTCTGCTTCTGCACATACCTTGTTGTCTTTATTTTTTTCCTCCAATAGTGACAAAAAGATTCTAACCAAACTATTTCTGTTTATATATATATATATATGTTTCTTGGACAAACCGCCTTGTTTTCATATCCATTGTTTGTCTGAGAAGCCAAGATTCTAACAATTGGGCAATGCTTTCAAGCTTTGTAAGTTATAGATCAAGACATGTAGAATCTGCGTTTAAATGAGTAATCTTATACAACCCAACTAATTAATCTAAATTTCAACTCAAATGATATCATAAATGAGTTATCATCATCATTCACCACACACAACATGAGATAAAATGGTTAATGAAAAAATCACTTATCACATCGTATGAGTTGAAATTTAGAATAAATTTTTTGAGTTGTCTAGAATTATAGCTTTCAAAATTAGGAGTAATTAATTGTCATGCATCCAATTGGAAAATAGAGAATTTCCGGGGATTCAATTCCTTATATTAGAGAAAAACTTCCATGGGAGTTCAATTAAACAAATTATTTTTCTTTCGTCCAATCATATCTAATCTTGTTATTCCGTAACGTTTTTATCTCGTGATGGGATTGTCTCGTTCTTGATTTTCATATCATTGTGGATATGACCATTTGTTTCCCTAGACCTCTCCGTCTCGAAATCCCTTTAAAACCCCATCAAGAATTCTGATTCAAACCATTTCTCATCTTTCTTATTCAACAACATTGCATACAATGTTTTTTTTTTTTTTTTTTTCCAAAATAATTCTTAGTGATTGATCCATTTAAGAGGGCCAAGAAAAATGGGAACAAATCTCAGTAGGCATTTGATGAGCAGATCATCACAGAAGCAACATGGTACAAGAGCACTAGCAGTAAGCTCATCGAATAATTATAATGATCGAAAATCTTCATCGACGATCATGGAGATGATCAAGCCAGAGTGCTTGAAAACAAAGAAGATGAAGAAGAAAAAGAAGAAGAAGAAGACGAGAGTACATGACGAGATGAACTCAGATGAGAAGAAGATAACAAAAGTGAGAAAACTGACTTTGGAGGAGTGGCTTTTGGCCTCACCTGCACCAGCTAGTATGAAATCTGCAGATCATCAACAGTGTTTTGGTACTAGTAGTGGAGGAGGAGGAGGAGGTGGAGAGCTCTCTGTTTTCAAACAATTCTCTAAAAAAGTGCACCCATCTTCATCATCTTCTTCAACTACTACTAAAGAAGTTGTAGCCACAACATTATCAATATCTAAGAAACCACAAAGAGATGAAGTTGATCAAAGTTTCTCCATGGATGATGGTGCCAGTGCCAATTTCTCTTCTTCAATGTGCAGAAGCACTCAAAGTGGGAGGTTGAAGAAGAGGGTGAGCTTCAAGTTGCCTGATGAGGCTGACATTTTTGTATTTTACTCACCAGGGGACAAACTTGAGAGTAATTGAATGATCAATCTTCCTGATGATGTACAATAGTACTAATACTGGTTTTAATATCTAGCTTCAAGAAATTATTGTGGTTTGATGCGGGTTTATGATGATGAAGTAATCGTGGTGTGTACCTTAGTTTTGTTTGGAATTTGAAAACTTACTGAAAAAAGTTTTTATTGGAAATTTATAGAGAAGCCTCATGAGCTACCCTTGGAAAGTTTGTAAGCAGTTCAAAAATCTTTGATCAACATCAATTGTATGCACGGTAAAAAAAAAAAACATCAGTTAAGCACTAAGCAGATCAAAAGTTTGTATGCAATTCAATAAATTAACAAGACAAATAGGTAAATAGCATATAAATTTGCACCTGAAACTCAATGTGAGAAAAAGAAAATCATATCTTAGGGGTGGGCTGGCTGCTATACAGAGGAATGAAAATCATTGCATGTACATAGATGAATAGTTACCCTTCCCCCTATGTAAGGCTGCCAAGTGGCTGCAAAAAAAAAAATAAACAAAGCTAACCGGCTGCTCCCTAATTTTAAATATAAAAATATAAAATTGATAATTATAAAATTTATAAAATGAAAGTAAAACTAAAAAAAATAAGTAATAAATAATTATATTTAATTAAGATAAATTAAATAATTATATTTTTTCACGTAATTTTGAAATTCTGACTTATAACCATTTTCAAGGTTATGATAACAACATTCACGGCTATGGTAACTATTGACAGTGATTTTTGGATCGTTGAAAAGTCAACCGCCAAACATTAACACGTAGGCGGATCAAAGCTTTGACCAATCAAGGGTTGAATAATCAAAGCCTTATTCTCCGTGTGGATGCGGTACGATTTGTTCGTATTTGAGAATAATATTGCAGAATAGTAGGAAATAAAGAATAAACCAAACAAAACAAATGTTTTACGTGGAAAAATCCCAAGACGGGGAAACATTCACGGTGTCGGTGACGGTGAGAAGAGATCCACTATGAATAGAATAATTACAACACTCAATACTTGCTTTTCTCTCATATGATTGCTCATGTTCATGATTATCATCCTCTGTTATAATGAATTCATGGATGTATTTATATGGTTCGATCTAGGGTTGCCCTAGTTCTTATCGTACGAATGGTGGATTCATTCATTAGAATCTTTGTATGATTCTAGCAATATAGTCAATTATGACTTATTTCCCATTTGGTGTTTATCCTTCTGGAAGCTATGAGTTTCTTACTAATTAGAATTTTATAATACTGAAGAGGAAATATAAATATTCCTTTATTGGATTGTAATTCTTAGATTCAGTATCCGAGTGAATCTTCGCTTGATACGACGTGTTTTGATAAGATCATATTTCCAGTTTTACCCAAGTAGATCTCACTAAGTAAAGATCTTCGCTCATTAAGAATCCTTTTACCGGATGGCTTTACTTGGCGCATACGTTTCTAAATTCCATTATCAATTTTCTTGATGACATGTCATTGGTCAATGTCCTTCTCATTGACTAGTGGACTTCTGATGATATGGAATTACTATATTTTCGTCTTACCCGCTACCTTTGTTGACGTGTCATGCTAAGGAAAAACACATATAACAATACCCCCTCAAATCTGCGATATGAGTTCTGCATGACTCGACGAAAGGGATTTGAAAAGTTCTTCCTTGATATTTTTTTTTACACTTGCAAATCGATAAATCTTCATAACAAGTTATGTTGCTGAGATACATTTTTGGACCTATATCTGCCAATGTCTTCGAGATATAGATCTGGTCACTGAGATGCCTTTGGATACTTTATTGTGAGATGAACTTGCACTTGGTCTAGTCGGACCATGTCTAATTGCCAAATGATCAGTCATCCTTTTAAGTGATCGGCTTATGATTTTTTATTTTTATTTTTGTGGCTCTCTTGCAGGAGGTACCGAAAGAAATGTTGAGGCAGAAGACTTAGATATCTCCTTAACTCCTCCTTATTTATAATTTTTGCCTTGTATACTTCAGTAATGCCTACGTGTGCACTTCTGCACTATATAGATTTTGTGCGTGGTATACATTTCTTCTTTAAGGCCTTCTAACTAGTATTCCTGTAATCAAAAAAGTACTTTGTTTGTAAAAACATAATTGTAAATTCTTACCTACATTCGGTTCTAATCATGTTCGATGAACCGCTTTGTCTCCACAAGCCTTGAAATTTGAGATTTTTCTTTTATTATTATTATTTGATCTTGTCATGTACTGGGATGAGTTTGGCATTTTTTTTTATTGAAGTGGTAGATAGCCAACAAGCTGAATGGACCCGCTGAGTTGAATAGTTATGGCATGTTGAGTTATTTCGCCGAGCTGAATAGATATGGCAAGTGAGCTAAATGGATTGACACCTATGATTTGGTACCCCAGGTGTTTTAAGTCTCTTTATTCCGAGGAGGTCCCAACTTTTTTATACTTCACTCGGTCATTTAAGTGTCATTTTTTTGTACTCGCCACGTTTCGACCCTCTTTTTTTTGCTCCACATTCCCTTTGCACAATCGTTTTGTTCACTTTATTATGCTCTCATCTTTCTCGCCTTTTCTTCTGACTGTGCAATATTCTATTATTCAATGTTTTTATCGTTGCACATAAAATATCCTCTAAAGGCACGTTCCAACGATCTTTCGATATTTTAATGCTCAAGACAGCTTGAAAATTTTGTGGTTGAAGACTGTAAAAAGAGCTTAATTAGGGTATCTCTGATTAATGTCTTTCCTCATGCTGAGAAAAATGTGGCAGATGACGTTGCTTTCGAGAAAGTAAGTTGGCGCCCTGTGGAGATCGTGCTTCTTAGCATCCACACCCTAAGGCCATTGTCGTATATACATGTTTATGGCGAGTTGGGTGCTCTTTTTCTCCAGGATTCCATGTTGCTTGGAATCTACCCCCTAGCAATGTCATCATTTATGAGTTGATGTCGATGTTCAGAGTAGTAACCATGCTTTAGGCATATAAGCTCGTTTTTCTCTTCGTTGGTCTGGGTAGACTTTCTATCTTGTTTGTTGGCTCGAGTTAAGTTTTTTTTTTTTACTAAGACATCCAAGGCATTTAGCCTGAATTGTCTCTTCGTCCTGATTTTGACCGGTTCGGGATTTTTTTCATATCATTTGGACAATCAGTGCTCTTTGGCCAATTTTTCTGATCAATTTTGTTTACATGCACACTCATAAACGTGTATATAGTAAAAATATTGAAATACCTTATTCTTTCTGAGTGTATCATTGTTCTTTTTGTTTAAGTTGAATACCTTATTTAACTTAATTTAGCCAAGTATCTCATTAAGGCTCCGTTTGGAAGAGCTTTTTCAAGTAGATCTTTTAGGAGTAGATCTTTTAAAGTAGACCTTTTAATAGGAATATTTTGGTCGTTTAGTTGCCAATTAGAAAAAGCTTTTTTAAATGGTAAGATTACCAAAATATTCAAATATTATTTTAAATGATAAGGTTATATTAGACTTTTTAGTGTTATTAAAAAGCTCAAAAAGATCTACTTGAAAAAGCCTAAAATTTGAGTTTTTTCAAGTAGACGTAAAACAACTTTTTTATTCATCTAAAAGCTCTACTAGATGACAACAAAAAGACACAATATTTTTAAAAAAGATCTTTTTTAATTAATAAAGCTATTTAGCCAGTAGACAAGCTCTTTCAAATTGGCACTAACTGGCACTAAGTTTGAGTAATTCATTGGCTTGATTAGGTCAAGTCTGACTAGTTTATCCAAGTATCTAGTTACATTAGTCTGATCAAGTTTTTTATCCAACTTATCGATTTGGCTTCAAGAATGACCAAGTATCTCATTAAACTGATCATCTTTAGACAGATCAAGTATCTTATTAAACTTATCAGCTTTGCTTCAAGAATGATCAAGTATCTCATTAAACTGATCTTTAGACTGATCAAATATCTTATTAAACTAAGTGTTACATCGAGGTTTGCCACGATCGTACACACAGATTCCTGCACAAGTCATAAAGGACGTCTCTCGGTTTTTTCTATTACAGGGGTTTGCCGAATCAATTAGGTAGTGTATACCAGCCAACACAGCTGCACATCTCACCAGGGTTTTTCCCCAGTGGCGCCCCGAGCAGTTTTTCTGGTAACCTGATGCCTCGGGTTTGCCATTTCAAACCAATAGGTATATTTGCACCTAATCAGCTCGGTGGGCATGCTACTTTAGCTTCTCAGCCTCTTTCAAACACTTTCCATCCGTCCTTCGCTGTTTCACGGCGTCCGAGTTCTTATTGACATGTTCTTATTATCATATCATTATCAAATGTTCTTATTATCATATGTTGACCTTTTTGGAGGCCTTTGTTGGTGAAGATTTTGGCCTTTTTGCTTTATGTCGCTATGAACATTTATCATCGAGTTTATTGAAGATTTTTTTTTTTTGCAATGTTTGTCTCTCGTATAGACCATGCTTTTTTTTTAGGCGGGACATTCCAAGTGCTCGCCCTGGATCTCTCTTGCCCCTTTAAACTTTTTTCTCTGATGATCTTTTATATACACCAGTTTTCTTTTTAATCGATCTTTCATATAGATCAATCTTCATTTTGATCGATCTTTCATATAGATCAATCTTCATTTTGATCGATCTTTCTTATAGATCGGTTATTATTTTTAGACATTCTGGATAATATTTCTACGAAAGAAAAAAGATATTTTATGTGCGTAAATATAATTTAGACTTTTGACTTACTTGTATATAATTTTGACCATTATTGGCTCCTTTGCGATTTTTGTGGCTTTTGTACTTCTTACAAATTATTCCAGAGGCTCGCTCGGCTAACAGACAATGATTTAGACTTTAGCTCAGGGCAACCTGAGCATTTATTTTGTACCATGGGGATCTTGACCGTATTTTAGTTTGTACCTACTTTTGGGTTTTTTACTTGATTCTTAGCGAACCAAGTCAATCTCAAAGTGTTCGGCTCAAGTGGCTCTGATCTAACGTTTGAAAGTTTTCTAACTGCTTCTACATGCAATTTCCCATTGGAGCTTTGTACCTGCACATTTTAAACTCAATAGAAACATAATTTAAGCATAAAAGTCTTTACCTCCTTTTCTTTTTCTAAAAGGCTAGATCGCTGACGGTGCTTTCTTCGCATTCAGTCAGTTCCTGAGCTGACAAAGCTTTATTTGCACACACTCATATTTTCTTTTTAACTGATCTTTCTTATCGATTGGTCTCATTTTTTTTCCGATCTTTCTTATAGATCGGTCTTCTTTTTAGCATAGATGTTGGTTAAAGAGCTTCCATCTTTATCTATGTTAGTTGACGTTTCCATCTTCAATGTAGAGTTGTGATGCTCTGAATATCGTCAAACATTCCACAAAGCAAATGAGCTTTTCGCGAATTGCAACGATCCATCTCATTGATTTTTTTTGTTGGCAAGGAATGACCGGATTTTATGGCTGTGAGCAATCTTTTGATCAAACTACCAAAACTAAGATGGTATGTTGCTATTTGACTTTTTGCATGTGCTAGGGAGGTTGTGATTGATCCCCAAGCTTTTGCCTTATACTCTAACTTCAATTATAGTTCATCTTTTTCGTTTTTTCTTTTTTCTTTTTAATATATACATATCAGTTGATGGAATTACGATTTTGCTAAATCTGTTTTGTAATTGCGATTTTTTTTTCACGTCGCCTACTCCTTTGTTGTATTCGCTACTCCCTAGCCCCCCAGCGGTTGTTAAAGTATGTTTTATTTGAATAGAGGGCTTTTAGCATCGTGTCCCTGTTTTTTTTTTGTTTTTTTTGTTTTTTTTGTTTTTTTTACGAACTTTATTTGTGAATTCGTTTGCTGGTGCATTTCCTAATGCTGATACCACAGAACCAACCACCTAGTATCCTTTTTTTTTTTAGTTCAGGCTTGCTAGAATGTCTGGTGTTTTGTATATGTATGACGCAGTCGACAATATGATCTTGATTTCTGTGGATGTGACCCATTGTAATGACTCCCTTGATATTCTACTTCTCTTATCGGTTGGTTACTTTCATAGACCAAACCCTCTCTTTGTTTTAGAGCTTGGATCTTCTCGCCTATTTTGGCGAATCTGAGACCCATTTCAGCGTTGTTTAGCTATTCTCGGATCCCTTAATCTTTGAGTGGTTCTTATTGACACCCAGATCTTCTCTAGGCTTTGCTCAAGCTAATTTATGACCATCTTCAATTCGTCCACTTTGGGATTTAGTAATTGCTTCATCCCTCTTCAGACTTTATGAATGAAGCTTTTTTTTATCTGACTTGTTGATATTCTTGCTCGAATCTTGGATTCCTTGATTTATTGCTCTTTACAGCTGGACGGTTTGGTGTCACGGCTCTTTGCTTGGGCTGATATTCGATTGTCTTAATTTTGACCGGAATCTTTGTCAAACTAGATATTTAATTGACTAGATTCTATTTTTTGGTTGACCATAGCTTTGGCCAAACATTTTCTATCTTTCGCCGACCATATTTAATCCTTCGTCGACAAAATTCTATCATTAGCTGACCCAAAACTCTAACCGATCAAATTCTTTATTGATCAGGTTCTTTGGCTGATAGTGTACGTGGTGCCGCCCGGTAATTGTCAAACAGCTTACAGTTTTAGAGTTTTCTCAACCTATCTGATCAAGATGCTTTCGGAAAGCAGTCTTACCTGAGTCAAACTTGATAAACCGTTCATCAAAATGTTTTTTATAGAGTGACCCTTACTCAGAATTTTTTTTAAAGCTTCCGTCTAACTCCATTTACGGTTCTGGAGTGTAAATAATATGATATGATTGCTTATATAATAATAGATAATGGTTAGTCATAAACGAGTGATATTCGTACAAGGCATAACATATTTGATAGAGAGCATAATATTTTTATTACTGAGAGAGAGAGAGAGAGACCAAACCCGGATTGATAAATGTAGTTTTTTAGCAATGCAAGACCAATGCTATTCTTCTATCTCTGATCGGGTTACCAAGGTGATAGGGTCTCGTCTGTTGAAACCTTTAAATGCATCATGGCGAAATTCAATTTCCAAGCGCCGATGCAAGACTTGAATCCTAAGCTAACAATTTAAACTTGATTTCTATCCCAAGCACATGAGTAAAGTTTGCACAAGTAATGACAATCATGCATTTACTGAGACCAAATAATCGGGAACGATTAACTCATACATTGTACTATTAATGATTAGTGCCAAAATTTGACACTTATAAATTTATGATAAATTTATGATTGGCAACATGCATGTAGGAGCCATAGATGTTCAAACTGTTGGAACTCCGTTCACCGGTAACGCAGCGGAAGTAGGTTTTAAATTTTTTTACTACATATCGTAATTGATCTGGAACCAGTGAACTTGGGATCGTAATTATTTTCGGAACTTATACATATCAATTATTACAATAATAAATAAATATGTATACACGAAAATTGTTATCAATAATAAGAGAAGAAGAAAACCTTATCAATGTTTGGAGGCTCCTTCACTTTACGATATGCTTATGTCTGAACCACTCGATCTTCATCGCTATATCCCGGGACTGGTAACTGGATATGGGCGTGTCACGGTCTCAGGAACTTAAATGGAGAGAGAATATGAAGAAACTATTTCTTATATATGTATCAAATACATAATCATGAACAACAAAATTATAATTCTTTCATTGTGCTCGATGCACATTCGAAATATATTTTCACTATGCGACCATTGCACACCAATTTTTTTCTCTCTTCATTACTCATGCATACCACCTTGCACAATTTTTGGGAGATATTATGCGTTGATGTGTGTTTGTGTTTCTTGTGTTATTTTCACGCACAACATCGCTTTGCATCCTATACAAATTGTGTTTTGTGTGTTTATTTTTTTAAAGAATATATATATATTTCCTTTTTAATTTATATCTTGTTTTGGTCGGTTTTCAAAGAATATATATCAGATATATATTTCCTCTTTTAAAAACCTCATGATATCTTTTTATTTAAAACAAAATCTTTATTTTATTTTTATTAAAAGATACCATTTATTTTTTATTTACACTATTTAAATTCAAAAATTAAATATTAAATTTAATAAAACAAAATAATCATACTATCATGTTTTATTCAAGAAAAAAAAACAAATATCAACAAACACTCTCCATTTAATGATTAATAACATAATTAAATAATCTCATTATTTAATTTCTTTAATCACCATTATTCATTAATCAAATAATCTCATTATTCAATTAATTCCCGAATAAATACGTGTCACTTTCGAGACACGATTAATTGGACAATCCAAATAAATAACCATGACCCTTGTTACCTAAATTGATCGGGCTAAAAAGGGGACCTAATGGACCCATAATATTTTGAGCTCCAATAATCCTCATAATCATTAATTAGACTCTTTAATTAATATTTCTTGATTATTAACTCTAATGTTATTCCACTAAAAACTCAAAGCTACACTCTCTCAACTGCAGACGCTTTTACAGAGACCTATACAACTCGGTGTCCATCAATATAGTTATTACACATGGTGTGATCCTCCACAGTAGTTCATATTTAGAGCTGGGTCATAATGTCCGCTATACCCCTCTAATTACATATATCCTTTAAGTACTGTTGATTCTCTAATGGACAATAAATCTTATTTCCTCACGGAATTAGGAGAGCGCTCATAATGTCCAACCTCGAATCAACCCTTAAGGTAACTACCATATACTTCTCACAATAAGGAGTGGATTTCACTACTGTGTATAAATCATCCTAGCCACAAGACAAACCGTAGTCCCAACATACAGAGCATATTGATTGGAAACTGCATCTAACCTCACCCATGGTATATCAAAGACAACGATCTAACCTGAAGGAGTCGATAAGACACTCAGGATTAAGATCACCCACATATAGCCATCATTAGTTTATATATATGAATCTCATCGGTAAACGGATCTTAGTGTGAGATTCATATAGATCATGGCTCAGTCCTATATGATCATGTCATACAAGGTTCATCCATTCCCATATCTTAAATGAATGATTCAGGATAGAATCACCGTACATTACGGAATGGACCGCAACTATAGATTAACCATAAATAAAATACCTAGCTTTATTTGCTATCTACAGACTCTTTAGATTACACGTCTCTTACTATATCCGTCAGTATATGACACTCTTACTGTATCCATCAATATATGACACTCATATGTAAGCAATCATTCAATGTTCAAATCGAGGAATGGTGTTGCAATTAAACTGGCTGAAGATGTAGGGGTGAGCAAGTATGGGAATGTCCCCTTCATTGCACCTCTTGGGTTTCTTCCTTATGTTGGTGTAAGTGGAGGTCAAGCCTCCGAAGGGTAAAGTTTCGAAGCCTCCACGGATGTCTCTCAGGCTGAAAAGGGTACTTTAATTTCACGGGTGCATTTTGTCATAAATCTGGCCCTCCCAGCGGTGCCCCCGATCACTTTCGCTTCTAGTCATGATCCACTTACTTCGTCGGCTCTCCCGACTGCTCTTATTTCTGGATCCTCCTATCGTTCTCATTCTAGTAGCTCTCACATTGATCCTCTCTCTATGCTTCGATCAATGTCAGTTGTTGATGGGTACATTGGTTACGGGTATTGGAGGGAAGCTAGGGATGCCAGTGCCTCCGAACAGATCCGCATGATCTTCAGCAATGAAGTTTTTGTAAGTGCTTTCTACATTATTCTTTGCCTGCATTTTCACCAACTTTCCTAATTCTTACTTCCTCTTTCAGTCAGTGGAGAAGCTAACTCGAGCCTTGTCTGACCAAAAGAATCAATACACTGAGATATCTCAACTGAAAAAAGCTCTTGCTGAAAAGGACGACGCTATTAAGTCTTCTTCTGTCAGTGCCTCCAAAGTTAAGAGGTACAAGAAGAAGTTAAAGGCCCATGTTATAGATGAGGTTTCCCTGAGTAAAACCATAGCCAATGTTCATTGCAGGGCTTATGCAACCGAGACAACTCTTAGAGAACTAACCACGAGAAATGATGATTTAGAGAAGAGGGTCACCAAGACAGAGTTGTGAAGTGCTGAACCCAAGTCAAGGGTCATCCTGGTAAAAACGGCATCAAAGAAATTTGAAGAGGAGACCAGGATTGCCCAAGACACCCTTACCTCTGCTTAGCAACTCATGCTTGAGGCATAGCAGGTATTTAAGAAAGCACGAAACCACTATGAGAACATGGTGAAGGACCTTGAACAGCAACGAGTTAGTATAGAGTTGTTTTCCCAAAAAGCCAGGTCAGCTCACGAAGTCTAGAATATGGATTGCTATAAAAGATCCCCAACCTTTAATATTGTCATGCTGAGGGAATTTGAAAAAGATCTAGCCATCGCTCGAGTATTCTTTGGCGGTAAGAAGAGTTCTTCAAAGGAGGCTCGTTGGAAATGGGATAGGACTATTAAGAAGCATAAGGACGAGTCTTTGGAAGCCATAAGGAATTAAAGAATCAGGTGGAGGGCTTACTGTAGATCCATCGGGAAGGATCCCCATCCTATGCACCTAGAGCTTCCATCGAAGTCTTCCCTAGTGGTTTTCCATAACGGCGACGATAGCGGCGCCCTGACTAATGGGGTTGATGTTGGCCCTTTTTCAGGCATAGACTATTCTCCATTCATAGCCGACGACCCAGAATATCACATTACTTAGCCAGATTTTGGAGACCTGAACCAAGACTATGGGGATGGTGACCTTTCTCCAAGTGGATCTGGCCCGGAGGTCCTTCGAGTACCCCAAATGCTTAACTCTCTTTCTTTGCTTCTTGTCACCATTGCTTATGTAACTACTATTTTGTAATATCTCCATTTTTGATATAAATAACATCATTTTTGTATATATATGTATATATATATATATATATATATATATTTTTATTGTTTCTACTTGAGCAAATGACTTAGCATGAATTGGTCATTTCGTCGTATAATCAGGATACCCCAGGATCTAGGCCAGAAAGAGTAACTAACTAAAAAATGAATAATTTATGAATAGTTATAGCCACTTGTTAACTCGAACTATGCATGTCCAGCCATGCCAAGTTAATTATCACGGTTACGACCATACCTTTTCATCTAACGTGAACTACCCCGTAATTTAATCCCATTGTTATGTTAAATTGAATGATCCATCTCTGACTAAGCGGTTTAGCCTTGGTCGATGTTTTAAGTTAGCTCAAACTGTGCGTACTGCCTTAAACCGAGCTAATTGACTCGGTTGAGACCATACTTGTGTAACTGGTTGCGACAACTTCTTGGTCAGGTATTTGTTTTTCAGTCGCGCCCTGTTTGGATGCATCACTACAAACCCGGTATCTCTAGCTTGACCAGTACTGTTTATTAGCTCAAACTATATTAAGTTTATAGTCCAACTTTGGCCAAGAAACTTCATATGGCAGGGTTTGTCATAACCCCTTATTCGGGTAGTAATGGGGAGACAACTCATGTTAGTCGATCGATTGCTCGAACCCCTGATCAATTCACTGCTCCTAATTTTACATCAAGAAGTGCTATTATATAACCCATTTGCATGGTATCTAGTTTATAGAATCTTGTCTTTTATTTGTCAACTAAGTTATTAGGACGTCTCCCAATAGTATTTTGATCAAGATTTTTTGCAATGGGGCATCCTATATTCTACTGACTTCACAGGCGCTTAATACTTTATTCGCATATGTATCTAAGTAGAAATACTTATCTCTCATTCAACTTTTGGAGCATCCCATCAAGTGTTTATGACTTGAATGCCTCCCTAACAGTGCTTTATTACACCCAGTTAGTTTCAGTGAGTGTACATTGCCTTTGAGACATGTGTTTTCGGCCCCCTCACTGAGCCTCTCGGGCGCTCCTATCGGCACTGAGTGATTTCTAGGTGCCCAGAGATTTCTTTTGTATACAAAGCAGATTTAGAGCGTTATTCTCGACATTTGAAATTGTTCCCTCAAAGGGGTTTTTATTAAATGCTAAAATGAAACATCAGATAATTAGCTAACAAAGCAAATTCATCTCTGAACTAAAATGAAATACTAAAAGATAAGAAACTTCTAAGGGTAGAACATTTTTAAGTATTGAGCATTGCATGGCCTGTGTAGTTGGCTCCCTTCTGGTTGGAAAAGACGGTATACTTCATGGCCGGCCAACCCGACCACTCAATATGGTCCTTCCCATCTATCCATCAATGCCCCAGTTGATTTACCTCTCGTATTGTGTGATACCCTCCTCAAAACTAGATCTCTGAGCTGGAATTTCCTTATCTGAACATGTGAGTTGTAATATATGGCCGCCCTTTACTGATAAGCAACGTTCCTTACCCTCGACAGGTCTTTTTTTACTTCCAATTCATCTAAGTTCTGTTCTATCATTTCCACATTTGCTTCGGGATGGAAAAGTTAAACCCTTGGTGAGTTATGAGCTATTTCAACTAGAATCATTGCCTCTATTCCAAATGCTAGTGAATAGGGGGTCTCTCCTGTCGAAGTCCTTTCCGTTGTTCGATATGTCCATAGAACTTCGTGTAACTTATCTCCCAGTTCCATTTCTTAGCATCCGGTTTTACCTTTAGAGTATGCTTAATTGTAATGTTTATTGCTTCTGTCTGGCCATTGGTCTGAGGATGAACGGGTGTAGCATAATAACATTTTATGCCAAAATCCTGACACATGTTCTTGAAGTTGTCACTATCGAACTGGGTCCCGTTATCTATGATTATTGTATCTAGGATTCCAAACCGATAGATGATGTTTTCACAAAACTGGTTATGTTAGTTTCAGTTATATGCACCAGCACTTCCGCCTCGACCCACTTTGTGAACTAGTCCACGGCTATAATGGTGTGTTTTTCTCCTCTTTTGGCTGTTATTGGCATTGGGCCAATCAAATCTAACCCTCACATGGCAAACAGCCAAGGTGACGACAAGTTTTTCAACAGATCATGGGGCCTCTTGATGTCATTAGCTATACTCTAGCAGCCTCCATATTGATCTGCGTCAGCCTGAGCATCTTTGAATAAGGTCGGCCGATAGAAACCTTGTCAGAGAGTTTTATACGCTAGGCTTTTACCTCCGGAGTGGTTCCCACACACTCTCTAATGAATGCTTTCTAATATCGATCTGCCTTCTACTGGGCAAACGCACCTCTATAAGGCCTTCAAAAATCCACTCATGTACAATTATATTCCGACCATAGAGTATCTACTTGTTATATAACTGAGACGTTTTGCCTCAGTCACTTCCATTGGGAGCATCACATTCTCTAGGTATTCCCTGTTCGGGGTCATCCAAGTGGCATGTTCACCTTTAACTGGTCATACCTCTAATATTTCCTCTTGATCCTCAATGTTCGGTCTCTTGAGGTGAGCAACCGGGATGGTCTTTGACCGTATACTAATTGTAGTCGGCGCCAGCTTTGACAAAGCATATGCCTTCTCATTCTTCACCCTTGGGATCTGAGTAAACTTGTACCCCTTAAACCTTTCAAGCAACATCTTGGCTATCGTAACATCCTTGCTTTCACCAGATGTAAAACCAATGGCACCTGAACACACGGTTACCATCTCATCAACCAAAGCTTAATTAATGGCTAGTAGGTGTTAAGAAGGTCCTACCAATGCTAACTGAATTGCTGAGTATGCAATGCCAGGTCAGCAATTCAATTACGGCAACTAGAGTCAAGTTGGAGGTGAGAAACGTATGAGCTTAGATCACACAGTGAGGATAGAATCTGAGAAGATATTTTTATCTAGATCAATTAGTATTTAAGAGTTCTCTGTATCAGATTGTAAAGGTGAGCCATAACAAAATGAATAAAATTTCTCACTATTATCTCTCTCAAGTTCTCTTCCTCTATTTGTCATCTCTATTTTTGATTCATTAAAGTTCTTCATGGTATCAGAGCTTCAAAGATCAGTGGTCATGGATTCCTCAAATAATTCTCATCTCCATAACTCTCAAAATTCTGATCAGCAAGTTCCATCTCTGATAAAGAAACAACAAGAAGTTCGTTCATAACTTATAGCCAAGAATCTGAATTTTAGCTTACTAATTAAGTTAAATCAGAACAATTTCATCTATTGGAAGGCTCAGATCTTGCCTGCGATTAGAGCATTCAATCTTGAGGAATTCCTATTCAATCCATCAAAAAGTCCATATAAATTTGTTGAAATTGAAGATGAAGAAACTGGTGAGTCGATTCAAACCTTGAGTGATGATTATCTTAAATGGAAGAAAAAATATCAGCTTCTTATGTGCTGGATTCCATCAACACTTAGTAAATCTAGCTTAGGTCAAGTCACTCAATGTATTATGGCTCATGAGTTGTGGAGTTGCATAATTAGTCTGTTCTCACAACAATCGATGGCAAGAACAATGTATCAGAGACATCAATTGCAAACAGTAAAGAAAGGAGCATTAAGTATCAATGAATTTATGGTCAAAATGAAAGGCATAGCTGATTCCTTAACAGCCTCATATCAAGTTATCACTGAGCAAGATCTTGTGTCATGTATTCTTGGAGGCGTTGTATAGGAATTCAATCCAGTGGTGGTGACTATCATTGCCAAGAAAAAAGAAATCACTTTACAGGAAGCACAATTTTTACTCAGGTCTTTTGAATCCAGACTAGAACAGTTTGCATCTGCTACATCTGTTGAAAAGCCAAATGCCTCAGCCAATATGCATGTGAAGACTCAAAGAGATGAGTCACATAATGGCCAACGAGGAAGTCAATACCCTGTAAGAGGTTGAGGCAGATCTTGAGGCAGGAGTGGTGGCAAATTCAACAACTCAAGGCCTGTATGTCAGGTTTGTGGTAAAGTTGGTCATACAGCCAACATTTGTTATCATAGGTTTGATCAATCCTTTGCAACCAGACAGGCAACACCACAAGGCAATGTTGCACAGCAAGTGGAGTATCATCCAGATAATTCATATCAAGTACACAACAGCAATCTAAATGCAATAACAACTTCCTCCTCATCAATAGCGGATCTGAGGTGGTACATAAACAGTGGAGCAACTCATCTATCGTACCCAACTTCAATAATCTTTCCATTAACAGTGAATATAAAGGTACTGAAAAACTGGTTGTTGGTAATGGCCAAACCCTTCTTATTTCTCATATTGGTCAAATGCATTATGCCTCTAAATATGTTCCTTCTTATAATATTTCATTGCAAAATATCTTGTTTGTACCTGAGAAAACCAAAAGCCTGTTAAGCATAGCACAACTGGCTAGAGATAACAATGTTATAGTTGAATTTGACACTAAATTTTGCTATGTTAAGGACAAGGAAACGAGGAAAATTTAGCTTCAATATGTGCTTAAATGAGGATTGTACCAACTTATGTTCTCAAATACTGATTGGCGTCTACTTTCAAGAAATAGTTCCAAGTCAAAGTCAGTGAAAAAAATGTCAAATAAAGCTTATGTAAATAGTTGTGTGGTCAATAATGTAAATAGTCCTGAATGCAACTCATATACATTCACATCAGACTTGTTTTCCTCTCTAAACCATCTACTTGTAAAAACCTGGCAAAACAAGCTTGGACACCCTAGCTCAAGTGTATTATCATCTGTTCTAAAGAAATTGAATATGAATGTGTCTTCATCTCATTTGGCTAGTTTTTGTGATGCATGTAAGCTGAGTACATCACATCAACTCCTTTATTCTTACTCAAAGACAATTTACATAGCCTCTTTAGATATGATGTGTGCAGATGTGTAAAGACATACTCCATTCCCATCTACACAAGATTATTGGTATTATGTTATTTTCATTGATGCTTTCTCTAGATACTGCTAGATATTTCCTTTAACTCTCAAGTCAAACAAATTTTCATGTATTTTTGTAAGCTTGTTGAGTGTCAATTTTCTCTCAAAATTAAGTGTCTTTAGACCGATAATGGGGGGGAATTCATTGCTCTCCAATCATATCTCACTAAACATGGTATCTTACATTGAAAATCTTGTCCCCCCCCCCCCCTTAACATTACAGAATTACTAAGAGGAAACACAGGCATATAGTTGAAATGGGACTATCTCTTCTTGCTCAAGCTAGTATGCATTTGTCTTTTTGGTGGGAGTCTTTTTATACTGTTGTTTTTCAAATCAATAGACTTTCATCTTCCATTCTTCATAATTCATCACCATATGTTTCTTTATACAATAGGGTTCCCAACTATCTTGATCTTAAAACATTTGGGTGCTCATGTTTTCCTCATATCTGACCATATAACTCACACAAATTTCAATTTCCTTTAGTCAAATATGTGTTTCTAGGATACTGTGACACCTCAAAAGGGTACAAATGCCTACAACCTAATGGGAGAGTCTATGTCTCAAGAAATGTCATTTTCAATTAGTTAGAATTTCCATACACTTCTTTATTTAGTAAACAGCTCAGTCACCAAGACCCATCTTCAAGTATTCCTCTATCTGTTATATCTAAATGTCTGTCAAAAGGAAAACTTGGTCTTAGGAAGTTCCCTTTACAATCAGCTACACATCCTGTCAATCCTACACCAGTAATGTCATTTGATAGTCTTTTTAATCAGCCTACTATACAGCCCATACTACCAATCAACGAACATAACACGACCTCTCGAGTAACACCAGTTGTGTCCTCTAGCAGTCCTTTAACTCAACGTACAATAAAACCCATCCTAGTTACCAACAAGCACAACATAACACTCAATCCAAAAGTGGCATTTCTAGGCCAAAAGTGTACAGTTCTGTTAACATCATTGAGTCTGTTCCAATGACTATTTCTGAGGCATTAGAATCTCCAACATGGAAATCTGCCATGAAGAAAGTGTTTGAGGCTTTACAGAGAACTAACACCTGGAGCTTGGTTCTTATTTCAAGTGATATGAATATTGTGGGATGTAAGAGGATATTTCGGATTAATACAAGGCTAATGGTTCAGTGGATAGGTATAATGTGAGACTTGTTGCTAAGGGCTTCACACAAACACCCGATTTGGACTTCTCAGAGACTTTTAGTTCTGTTGTGAAAAGCTCTACAATACAAGTTGTTTTAAGCTTAGCAGTCACCAATAACTGGGACATACAACAAATAGATGTGAACAATGCTTTCCTTAATGGAGAGCATCAAGAATTTGTATACATGTCTCAGCCTGAAGGATTTATTAGTTCAGTCCACCCCTTTTATGTATGCAAACTACACAAGTCCTTATATGGACTCAAGCAAGCTCTAAGAGCTTGGTTTGCTAAACTCAAGGATGCACTCCTCAAATGGGGTTTTCAAAACTCTAAGTCAGTCACCTCCTTGTTTTATTACAGACCTAAATCCTCTTTTCTCTTGCTACTTGTGTATGTGGATGATATTTTGGTTATAGGGAATGACAAGGTTCTCATCTCTAAAGCAATTAAGGACTTGAATTTATGTTTTGCTCTCAAGGCTTTGGGTTCTTTATGGTACTTCCTTTGATTTGAAGTTCAAAGGAGTTCGAATGGTATCACTTTGTCCCAATCTAAATATGCATGGGACTTGTTAGTCAAGACTAACATGACATATTCTAAGGCTTGCCCACCTTCTATGGTTTCTAGTAGTCGTTTGTTCTCTCAAAATGGTGAAGCTTTTACAGATGCAACTCTCTATAGGAGTACCATATGTGTCTTGCAATACCTCACTTTCAACAGACCGGATATAACTTTTGCAATGAATAGGCTTAGTCAATTTTTGTCATCTTCTTCTTAGGTTCATTGGTTGGCTGCCAAGAGGGTGTTGTGTTATATTAAAGGAACATTGTCCTCTGGCCCTGTTTTTAGACCTTCACAGTAGCTCTCTTTGGAATGCTTTATAGATGCTGATTGGGCAAGCAATGTAGACGACAGGAAGTTGACTGGTGGCTATAGCATATATCTTGGTGGTAATTTAATAAGCTGGTCCTCTAAGAAACAAAAGGTTGTAGCACGGTCTAGCATGGAGGCTGAATATAGGTCCCTTGCCTCGGGTGCTACTTATATATTTTGGATACAATCTCTATTCTCTGAGCTTCATATTCCTCTTCATGGTGCTCCAATTCTGTGGTGTGACAACATGAGTACCAAGTCTTTAGCTCACAATCCTATTTTTCATGCCCGTATAAAGCATATAGAGATTGATCTTCACTTCTTAAGGGATTTAACTTCAAATGACAGGTTAGATATTTGTTATATTCCAATAGAGGTACAGACTGTAGATATATTCACCAAGCCTCTAGCAATCACCAGGTTTCAGCTTCTTGCTGCCAAGCTCAATACAGACAATGAGCAATTCACTTGAGGGGGAGTGTAGATGCTGACATAAATGGTGATCAGTTTTCTAGGACTAAGTTCAAACTAACTGATTTCAATCAATATAAAGGGAGTGTAAAACTAATGGTACCTGATCACACGGTCACCATCTCATCAGCCAAAGCTTGATTAACGGTTGGTAGGTGTTAAGAAGGTCCCGCCAATGGTAACTGAATTGCTGAGTAAGCAATGCCAGGTCAGCAATTCAGTTATGGCAACTAGAGTCAAGTTAGAGGTGAGAAAAGTGTGAGCTTAGATCACACGGTGAGGATAGAATCTGATAAGATATTTTTATCTTATAAGATCAATTTGTATATAAGAGTTCTCTATATCAGATTGTAAAGGTGAACCAAAACAAAATTAATAAAATTTCTCACAATTCTCTCTCTCAAGTTCTTTTCCTATGTTTGACATCTATGTTTTTTATTCACTAAAGTTCTTCAATACACAGCCATGTTGTTGTCCTTGGCTTGATATGCATTAAGGATTTGGTTAACCACCAACTGTGAATCACTAAATATCTCCAACTCATCTGCCTCTAGGGTCATGCAAACCCTGAGTCCAGCTAAGAGTGCCTCATACTCAGCCATGTTATTAGTGGCTTTGAAATCAAACCGCAGGGCACATTCTACCTTGTCACCTTCTATGGTGGATATGACTATCTCGACCACGCTGCCGAGCATGTTTGACGATCCGTCCATATGCAGTTTCCAGATAAATTCTTTCTTTTCTTTCAACATCATGATCACCTCGTTGTTTGGTTCAACAAACTCATTAATTCGGTGTGCCACGACTTGTCTCTTTATCGTGGCTCTTGGCAGATATGTTATATTAAATTCACTCAGCTCCATTTCCCATTTGGTCAACCTCCTAGATATTTCAAGCTTTGACAGAATTTGCTTTAGTGGGTAGTTTAGCAGTATAACCCCTGATCAGTTGTGAAGGATGTTTTATCTTCATCAAGTTCGAACATTTGGATCTGGTTGTATCCTGAGTAGGCATCCATGATGCTCAATAAATCATGACTGGTTGTTGCATCCACTAGTTGGTCGATCCAAGGCAAAGGGAAACTATCATTTGGACATGTTTTATTAAGGTCAGTGTATTCTCTTAGTAAGTCGACCATTTCATCCAGAACTTGCTCTATCAGCTGATCCCTGAGCTTTATAGTCTTTTAGGAATTATTATCATCAACTGCAACCTCCATGGTTGGTTTGTCTTCTTGGCCTTTCCCACCTTTCAGAGATGTCTCCCTCAGGTCTAGGTCAAACCAGATTGGAGTTTTTGCTTCAGCTTCTACTTCATCCAGTTTCTGGTCTCCATCTTTCCCAAGGATGTCTATATGTATTACCCTCGGTTCTACTCTTTCCCTGTACACGACCAAATTAGCCTTCCTTATCCATTCTTGTGAACTTTTCGTGATGCCTACTCCAGCTTCAGTTGGAAATTTTACTGTTAGCACGTAGGTGGCAGTCACAGCCTTTATCTTGTTCAGGAACGGGTTGCCCAACAAGGTGTTGTATGGCCAATTCTCTGCACTCACAATCATAAAATCTAATAAAATTGTCTTGGTGTAGGGGGAACTCCCGATCTCCATGAGTAATTTCACCATTCCCAGCGATCTTACTTCTGCTCCTCCAAAGCCTCTCAATGAGACTCCAAAAGACTAAAGATCTTTTCTTTGCAACCCAAGTTGATCGAACACTTCCATTCTCAATATGTCTGCTGAACTCCCACTATCAATCAGTACTCTTCTCACGTCCCTATGCCCCATACAAATTGACACAACAATAGCATCGCTAGTCTTTACCTCTGATCCATGCGTGTCTGTTTCAGTAAAGACTATGGGATCCCATCCTTTTTTCAACCTTTTCTGATCGGAGCCCAATAAATTGACCTCCTAATTCCTCTGCCCGTTTATGTCTTCTCTGAATTCGGTCATTCTTTCTCAACTACTAGCCCCGGTGTATGGTCTGCCAAAGATGGTGTCAAATGCCCCGCTATCTGAATTTCTTCTAGGGCTTCTCTGGTTTCTGTCACGCCCCTCCATCAGGGTGTTCTTGTACAGATCATACCCGCTTCTAAGGACCATGTATTTGAAGTGTCCTTCTCTGATCAGTTTTTCGATGTAGTCCCTCAGTTGACAACACATAGAATTTTTATGGCCATTAAAGCTGTAATATTTAATGGTGTCTCTCCTAGCAAAGGTTGACTATTTTTGGGGCTTTCTGTACAAATTCTTATCCTCTATCACATTAAAGATCTTCTTTTACCTCATAGTCAACAGGGTATAATTGGTATATTGCAGCTTGTAGTGCTTGCCACCTTTGTCATCGTCTTTACGTCTATCTTTGCCCTTCCCCCGTTGCCTTTCGGGCCACATTTGCTACTATTCTTCAAACTGTAATCATTATATTTTTTGCTACTCTCTGGCCGACCCCAATGTATAAGTTCTCCATCGTGGGGTATTTGTTCCTACTCAGCCACAGAGTATCCTCCCACATAGTCTACCATGCTCGCGTATGTTGTCGGCCCCTTTTGCCTCAAACTTAAGGTTAAATGATTGTGTTGTACGCTGTTTACAAATGGTGACACCACCTTATCATCATTGGGATCTTGCAATTCAAACGCCTTTTATGAGAATCAAGTTAGGTAATACTTCAGCTTCTGATCCTTCAGTTGCCTTAATGTCGACAAAGCTGAGATCGACTTCATTTGCTAGATATTTTCCATAAATTGCCTAGTGAAAGCTTGTATCAATTCCTCAAAGTTTCGGATGGAGCCTACTGTCAGTCCTCCAAACCACCTGGATCCTTGATCTCTCAAAGTCTGCGGGAACATTTGACACATGAGGGTATCATCATAATCGTACTGCATCATTGCGCTCTGGTACCTCCGTACATGCTTATACAGGTTAGTATTGGCCTTGATTGTTGCACATGCGGCATCCTCAATTTTTCCGACAAACAGGCCTGCCTTATAAAATCAGCAAACGGACTTCCCAATCAGTGGCTTTGCTCAAAGGCCTCTATTCTTTTGAGGAGAACCTCTCGCTCTCTTTTCGGCTCTCCATGCTCATTGAAATTTTGGCGGATAGTGAGCCCATATAGGTCCTTAGGAATTCACCTGCTGATCTGGGCACCGAAGAAGTGCGCAGGGGCTAGGTCCCTACACCTTTTGGAGGCAGTTTCATTATAACTTGAATTCGAGTGAGATCTTTTCCTCCAGCCATCGTACCTATTTACCTACTCGGGGCAAGTTTCTATTCCATCATACCTCTCTGCGTCTACCCATGAACTGGAATCCATATGTCCCTCACCTTCTCGATATTTTGGCAATCGCTTCTTCTGTGGGAACATTCCTTTTTTCATGGCACTTTACCCTATCTCTTTTAGATTTCTAGGGTACTCATATAATGGTTGCCACTATTTCAGAACGTAATTTTGGATCCGAGGCTACAACCAGCGTAGAAAGTTGGTATGGTGAACTCAAATTGGCAGTGGTCGTTATGTTGATTCCCTGTCTAGCTACGTAGTCAATGACTTTCCACAGGGATTCCTAGATTTTCCAGAATGTGTCTAGGAAATACCCGCGGTTACACCTGTGGATGTAACGATGTCAGGTCTGGTTGATGGTGGGGTCCTTGAGGATGGATCTTCTCCCACGGTGCTGACATTAACAGGATTAAGGGTATTAGCATTGCGTGGAGATAAACTCTCGTCTCTGCTAGTGGCCATGATATTACTTCTCACAAGCCTTTCCTGGAAATAACTATCCAAACTCAATGCTAACGGAGGTTCACCCTCTCCTTCTAGTACCAGTCGTTGACTATGATTTTTGGATCAACCACTTATCAAACAGATAATAATAATGAAAAATTAGACTATAAATCAAAATAAATAAGAAGCGAGAAGCAACACAAGATTTTACATGGTAAAACCCTAAGACGGGGAAACATCCACGGTTGTCGATAACGGCAAAAGAAAAAGGAATCCACTAAGTTGACAAAAGAATGCACACACAATCTTGTCTGCTCTCTTCTATGATTAATTGACATTCACCCATTTATGAATATTATTAGGGCCTATTTATACATGCATAAAACCCTAATTCTTAATGTACAAGTAAGAAAAGTTCCCGTAGTTAAACGAAACTCTAACTTATTGGAGTCGTATTATCCTTCTTTCTTGCTTTACGTTGATTTTGTTTTGACTGTATTAGATCTCTTGCCTAATATGGACTTTGATATCTATAAGGAAATTCACTTCCTCATCAAAGTATACTTCTAGACACCTTATTTAAGTAAAGCTCATTTTCTGCATGTTTGAATCGCAACTTCATTAAATCTTGGTGTTACCCACGTGTCTCGCAACCGACCATCTGCTGAACCCAACCATACTCGCTTTTCCCCGATCAATGATCTCACCCGATCACAACCTTTACCCTGAACATATTGACATCCCCGATCGGGTATTCCTAACCGATTGTTTGTCTTCTTGATCTAGGGGTTTGACGAGTGTTCTTTGGCTAACTTGGGTTTGTTCAATCTGGTTGTCTTCTGGTTATGTGGCATCTTCGACCCTTATCTTTTGATATCGTGTCACATCGTCCAAATTTTACCAATAACAACCATTTTACGGCTTCGGTAACCATTTTTCAATTTTTAAAATTTTGGCTTGTAACCATTTTAACGGTTTTGGTAACCACTTTCACAGCTCCAGTAACCATTTTTTTACGGCTTTGGTAACCATTTTTCAAATTTTAAATTTTTAACTTGTAACCATTTTTACGACTGTGGTAACAACCTTCACAGCTCTGGTAACTATTTATACGGCTTTGGTAACCATTTTTTTTTTTAATTTTGAAATTTGGCTTATAACCATTTTCACGGCTTCTGGTAACCATTTTTACGGTTCTGGTAACCATTTTTTACGACTTTGGTAACCATTTTTAAAATTTTGAAATTTTAAAATTTTGACTTGTAGACATTTTCATGACTATGGTAACCAGATTCACGGCTCTGATAACCATTTATATGGCTTTAGTAACCAGATTTTAATTTTTGAAATTTGGCTTGTAACAATTTTCACGGTCTTGGTAACCACTTTCACGAATTCAGTAACCATTTTTACAGCTTTGGTAACCATTTTGTAAATTTTAAAATTTTAACTTGTAACCATTTTCACACTTACGGTAACCACTTTCACGGCTCTATTAACCATTTTTATGGTTCCGGTAACCATTTTTAAATTTTTGAAATTTTGACTTCTAACTATTTTCAGGATTATGGTAACCTTCATGGCTCCGAAAACCATTTTTACGGCTTTGGAAAACATTTTTCAAATTTTAAAATTTTGACTTGTAACCTTTTTTGCTATGGTAACCACCTTCTTAGCTCTAGTAACCATTTTTCAATTTTTAAAATTTGGCTTGTAACCATTTATCAATTATTTTTTAAAATATGAAGTCAACGAAAAATAGGTAAAATATAGAAAAATTCAAGAAAAATAGTTCTAGTATTTGAAAAATTCTTAAATTTTGTTTATAAGCAAATTTCAATAAACCATCATTCACAAAAAAATTCAGATCAAAATTTATTAAAATTGATGTATTTTCATCACGGTCTTTACCTAAATTAAAATAGAAGACTCTCTCTCTGTATATATATATATATAGTATATTTTTATGAAGAATATTGGTTGTTTCACAAAAAAGAAAAAAAATGTTGATCCAAATTATCTTTTCCAATTTAGTTGTATTGAGGGGAAAAAAGACCTATTTAGAGGGGATCCAAATGGAAAGACCAATTTTAAAAAAAAAAAAAAAAAAAATAGCCCCATAAATGATGATGTGGCACACAATGAGTATTGTGTCTGGCTCTTATACATTGTGAATGGTCTTAGAGGTTTATGTATATTAAATAAGATGGATAACTGTTGATTCATCTTCTTATATTCAATAAGTTAAGAATTTGATTAATTGTTTGATTTCTTTATATTAGAATAGAATGATTGAATTTTTTTCTTTTTAAAAAAAAAGAATTGGATTATTGAAATTATTGTGTTTTAGGGTTTTAGATACAAATCTCAAATTGTCAATTCTTTTAATTCAAGAAATATCATGCGATCTTATAATTTTTGGGTTAATTTAATTAATTAATTATCTTCAACTAATTTTCTTTAGAATTTTGGAAAGGAATAATTTGTACCAATAGTAATACTATATATCATAATTAATATTATAACTTTTGAATCACAACACATGTGGTAGTTGATGTATCAATTGTTGAGTCAATACACAGTAATAATGATTTGTCTCACGTACTCATGTATCCACTCACCAATTGACACCTCAGCTGCCACATAAGTTGCGATTGAAAAGTTATGATATCAATTGTGATGTCTAGTATTACTCTTTTTAAGAATTGTGGAAAAGATAATGGGGTATTATCAATTTAGTCCCTAAGTTTTGATGAAAATTCAACTTTTTAAATCTGTTTGTTTTTCTACAACCCTTGGTCCCTCACTCTTAAAAATACATCAAATTGGTTCATCTGTTGGTCAACGGTCAGTCAGACTACAAGTGTTATTTTTGTCTTTATATCAAAAAAATATCATGTGTCTCTAAAACAGAAATAAAAACAATATATATTTTACAATTATATTTTTATAATTGTATCTAATTGAAAAATATATTTATATATTTTCAAAAAATTTAACGACGAAAACAAAAACCAAATCTGGTTCCGAAATTTCTATTTTGGGGGAGATCCCCAAAAAAAATTAAGAAAGAAAAAACAAACAATCCATTACACCAGTTACCCAGAAAAAATCATTGTCTTCATCCCCACAAACAAGGCATAGGTAAAATCATATTTTTGTATCAATAAAATGTTGATAGATGTTCATAATTGTTTATCTATTAAATGAAATTCCAACATACAATTGTATTTGGAACATCAAATACAAAACGAAAATTAAAAAAATACCATGAGATCTGGGATAGATCTCATCCTCTAAAAGAAATAAATAAATAAATAAAATTTTCAACAAAAGCATTTTGCAACCCAAATTAAACCACTATTACCATGAGATCTGGGATAGATCTCATCCACTAAAAGAAAAAAGCAAGTAAACAATTTTCAATAAAATCATTTTGCAACCCAAACCATAAAAAAAAATCCCTGCTCTACCACAACCACACCCATCATCGTTGTGCTTACAACTTATCAAACCACACAATGCTCAACAAAATCCACACCTCCACCAGTATCGTGTCGGCACCACACCACCACCACTTCTACATCTCCATTTAGGAGGACATTGCACCAGAATAGACCTGTGCAATTTCCATGATCGTACCAGATCTGTGAATGGAATAATCTTCTCCATTCAACTTACTTCGATGAACATCAACACATGGACGACACGAAGACAATGACAATGACTTCGCAATTCAGCTTCTTCAACGGTAGGGTCTTAGAGAGAGAAAAGTTCTTATTTTTCTAGAGATTATTCGTTTTTCTAGAGAGATTTTTTTAGGTTTCGGTTTTTTTTTTTGTGGTGGCTGACGGTGGGGGTGGTTGGGTAGGGTTTCATTGGTTCACGAAGAAGATGAATGTTGTTCTTAAGTTTTAATTTTTTTTATTAGGTGGAGATTCTTTTTATCATTTTTCTTTCAAGAAAAAATCATTTTTTTCATTTTTCTTTAATTTTTTATGATATATTTTAATTTTTAACAAAAAAAATCTTCTTTTTTTCTCAAAAGAAAAAATAAAATGTTTTATTTTATTTATTTTTTGAAAGAAATAAATGGTTAGGGGTAAAGATGTCATTCTACCTCTTCTATAACCTATAACCGTTAAAATTTTTGTCAGAAAGACCAATTTGATGTATTTTTTAAAAGTGAGGACTAAGGGTTGTAAAAAAACAAACATATTTAAAAAGTTGAACTTTGACCAAAACTTAGAGACTAAAATGATAATACTCTAAAGGTACTATTTAAAAAAAAAACGAATTGTCTTTAGAATTTTTTTTTCCAAATTTAATTTTATAAATGGACAATTTATTTATTAAAAAATTTAATTACAAAAATATTCCAACATAAATCTACCAATAAAGACAAAATACTTTAATTAATATAAACTAAATACTCTACACACTCATATCTTCAACTATATTTAATTATTAAGATTTTTTTTTGATAACCTTGATTAAACTCTAATTTTATTTCAATTATCAAATTTCTCATCATCACGTGATTATCATATAACAAAGTAATGAAAAAAGAATTTTTAGAGGACACTGGCAAATTATTTTATAAATAGTTATGAACTCTATCAATAAATAAAATATATATTTTTTTAAAAGATAGTTGTATCCTTAGATTTTAATGATGCCTTTTTTAAAGATTGTTGTATAGAGAATTGCTAATTGAAAATCTCTTAATATCATTTACACTCCGGTAATACATCTTCTCTCTATTGGACATTTATTACAATATGATTTTATTATAAAAATAATATGATTTTTATTTTTTATAAATTGAATGTATTAATAATTTATAACGATTTATAAATAAAATGTATTAAAATGAATATATTTAATTGAATAAAGATAATATTGGTATTAAGATAAATGTTTGTTATACTATTTATTTTTAAAATTTTAGATATATATTTATTCATAAAAATGAATATATTAATTAATTTTAAGAGTGAGTATATTGTACACAAGTGACCGCCTAACCTATTGAGTGGGGTTTTAGTTTTTTTCTAGTTTACAATCAGAATTTTTAGTTGGCAATTAAGACAAACCCTTATATCCACTTTTAAATTATCCAACGGACCAAATACTTATTCATCACTGCATGTTAAATCGATGCACAGCTGCCAACTTAATGCGTACCGGACGATTCCCAAGTCATGACAGAAATTTTTGAACCCGAACCCCTGATCAAAACCATTAATGTTATAAATAGTAACAATTTTAACTTCCTAATAGCTGATTACTATTCTTTCCAAAATCAATCTTTTAGAAAAAAATATGAGAAGAATTATTCTGAAAATAAAATAAACCAGTTCCATAAAAAATGGATGGAATGCCTTAACCACATTGACCAAAACATTCCTTTCTTTGATTGATATGTGAATAGAAATTTTTTTGAACAAAACTGCTCTGTGATTAATCGGCAAAATCTTAGAACTTATAAAACAAAAAAAGGAAAAGAAAAACAATTACACCCTCCTCTAAGAGATTTTGAAATTAATATGCCTAATGATGACACTCCAGCCGGAGTAAATACGACAAAATGCACACCCTTCATTCTATTTGATGAACCTATGTCCCAAACTACACCTTCATCATCACACCAAATTGGATTGGTTATGAGACAAGGCAACTATACGAATTTCTTTCTTAATTCTATTGGGGAACAATTAGAAAAAATTGACATTAACCTCTCTCAAACCAGTATTTCACCCATTAAAGAAGTCATGCCTCCACAAGTCTTTGTTCCATACGAAACCTCTACCTCCTCTAATAAAGGAAAAGAAAAAATCATTAAATCTGAACCTTTATTATTTCCAGACCATATTGGTATTGAAAAATATTTTGATAATATTATCGATAAAACAGAACTTCTTAAAGCCTTAGAAGAAAGACTAGGGAGACTACCAGGCGTTCATATCCAAACTATTGACAAAACTGTCCTATCTTCTGACTCTTCAGATAGCGACAGCGAAACTCCTAATTTCCAAGATTATATCCAAAAAATTACAACCAATGAAAAAACTGACAGCTATAACAAAACAAAGTATTTTCATAATACTAAACCGTATTATACAAAACCTACTCCTCCAGATCTGCAATATGAAGAAACTGTCCCTTATAGAGCTTATACTGGAAATGCTTGCTATCAATTCAATATTGACGGTTTATCTGAATATCAAATAATTACAGTTTTAAGACAAATGCATACCATTGGTTATATATATATATATTAAAAAACAAAATATGACTCATTCTGATGCTGTAACATCATTAACTACGGGTTTTGAGGGCCAACTATTTGGATGGTGGACTCATACCCTTAGTAGCCTTGCCAAAAGATCTATTATAGGACATACCAAAACTATAACTACTTCCACTCATGTCCAGACAAATGATCCTACTGCTTTTGAATCAACTTCCACACAAACACAGACTACTACTACTACCTCCGAACCAGATGGCATAAATGTGTTATGCTATACCATTTTAATGCATTTCGTAGGAAACCCTAACATTAACCAAGGAAAAGAATTTTCCAAAATTCAAAATTTAAAGTGCAAAAAATTGAGTGATTTTAAATGGTATAAAGATATCTTCTTAACTAGAGTTTTCCAAAGACCTGACAAAGCTAATTCATATTGGAAAGAAAAGTTCATTTCAAGCCTTCCAAAATTATTCTCTAATAAGGTCAGAGATGAAATGGTAAGACAAATGGGATGGTCTGACTGGTCCCAAATTGACCTAAACAATTGGACTTATGGCGAAATTATTGCTGCCATTAACGTGGTAGCTCTTCAATTATGTAATGATCTTAGACTAAAAAGCCAACTTAAACAACAAAAACTAACAACTAGGAAAGAACTAGGCTATTGGTGTGAATAATTTGGTTTCGACAAATTACCTTCCCATTAAACTAAAAAACGTCCTAAGATTAATTATAAATGGGCAAAACGCTATCCTTATAGGATTGATAAAGATCACAAAGCCAACAAAAAGGGAGAAACGATATGGTCCCCTAAAAAATCCAAAAAAATCTCCTCTAAAAAGAAGAAAGCTTATTATAAAAAGACAAACAAGTGTTTTAAATGTGGCAAAGAAGGACACTATGCTAATAAATGTCCGGACCAAAAGAAAAAGATTAACAGCCTAGAATTAGACGACCAAGTTAAAGAAAAAATCTTACTAAGTCCTATATACTGATTCTGACTATTCTATGTCTTCTATATATGACAACGAAATCTTAATAATCAATGAGTCATCCTCTGATTCAGAAACTTCTTCATCCTCTGGGTCTGAACCAGTAACCCAACCTTGTTTTTGTAAAGAAATTAATGTTCTCGACAAGCAAGATTATTCATTAATGATTAGCATGATTGACAGTATCGAAGATCCTATTCAAAAGGCCCAATATATCAGACAATTACAACAAAAAATTACTAGTGAACCAAGCTCTAGTAACAATAACAATAACTCCTCTAATGAAACAAAACCTTTTAAAAATACCCCTTTTGAAACTCCTGATTTCGAACAAAATGTTTTAGGAAAGTTCCAGACTAAATCCAGAAAAGTAACCATCTCTGATTTACAAAAAGAAATTACTGACATTAAAGGAGAAATAAAAACATTAAAAACTCAGATCCAAGATCTACAGATCAAAGGAAGTATAGAAAAACATTTTTCTAAGAAATCTCTTGAAAAACAGCCAAGTTTTAACAGTTCTGACAAATCTGATAAGGAGTAAGATACTGACCAAAATCTTTTAAATATGGACCAAATCAATACTATCCAAGAAGTCAGGATACAAAAATGGTATGTTGAAATTGACATCAGAATTGCCTCTAATTATAATATTAGGGCTACTGCTCTTATTGACATAGGTGTCGACTTAAACTGTATTGTTGAATCTCTTGTGCCTACAAAATATTTAGATTCAACCACAGAAACCTTGTATGGAGCCAACAAAATTAAATTAGACATTAATTATAAACTCACTAATGCCAAAGTTTGTAATAGTGGAGTTTGTTATAATAATAATTTTATGGTAGTCAAAACTCTTTCTCAAAATGTAATTTTAGGTTTACCTTTTCTTTATTTGATTTCTCCCTTCAAAGTCGTTGCTGAAGGAATTGTTACAGAACATCTAGAAAAAGAGATTATATTCCCCTTTATTTTCCCCGTTCTAGTAAGAAACTTAAATGTCTTAAGAAGTAATAATATTTGTGCAGAAAGCCCTAAAGCTATTGACAACTACATAGCCACATTAACTAGAAAACAAAACCAATTAAACTTCCTAAAAGATGATTTAGGTTTCCAAAGACAAGAAAGTAAATTAAAAGAACCTCTTCTTCAAGAAAAGATAAATAATTTCAAAGAAAAGTTAGAAAAGGAAATTTGTTCTTCCATACCAAATGCTTTTTGGGACAGAAAAAGACATATTGTTACCCTTCCTTATACCAAGGATTTTAATGAGAAGGGAATTCCTACTAAAGCAAGACCTATCCAAATGTCTGCTAACCTAATTGATTATTGCAAAAAAGAAATACAAAATTTGATTGAGAAAAAATTAATTAGACCCTGTAAATCTCCTTGGAGTTGTCCCGTATTTTATGTTCTAAAAAACGCAGAAATAGAAAGAGGGGTTCATAAATCGTTATTAACTATAAGTCTTTAAAAGATGCTTTTACAATGGATTAGGTATCTCATGCCTAATAAATCAGATTTATTAAAAAGACTTTATGATTCCATAATTTTTTCAAAATTTGATATGAAATCAGGATTCTGGCAAATCCAGATTGCTGAAAATGATCGATATAAGACAACTTTTACAGTTCCTTTTGGACAATATGAATGGAATGTTATGCCATTTGGTCTCAAAAATGCTCCTAGTGAATTTCAATGCATTATGAATAATATATTCAATCCTTATTTAGAATTTTCAATTGTTTATATAGATGGTGTGCTAATATTCTTAAAAAATATTGACCAACATTGGAAACATTTAGAAACATTTTTTAAAACAGTTAAACATCATGGACTAGTTGTTTCAGCCCCAAAATTAATCTTTTTCAGACCAACATTAGATTTTTAGGGCATAATATTAAAAGAGGAACAATCATTCCTATCCAAAGGAGTTTAGATTTTACTGACAAATTTCCAGATGAAATAAAAGATAAAAAGCAACTACAAAGGTTTTTAGGATGTTTAAATTACATTTTCAATTTTTACAAAGAACTCAGTATTATTTGTAAACCTCTTTTCTAGAGACTAAAAACAAATCCTCTTCCTTGGACCATTGAGCATAGTAAAGCAGTTCAGCATGTAAGAAATCATATTAAAAAATTACCATGTATGACAATTTGCCACCCTACTGCCCCAAAGACTGTTGAAACTGATGCTTCAGATATAGGATATGGTGGTATTTTAAAACAAAATATCAATAACAAAGAATGTCTTGTTAGGTATGTTTCAGGATCCTGGAATGATACCCAAAAGAAATATTCGACTGTCAAAAAAGAAATATTAGCAATTGTTTTGACAATTCAAAAATTACAAGACGATTTGATAAATCAAAAATTCGTTTTAAGAGTGGATTGCCAATCGCAAAAATTTATTTTGAAAAAAGATGTGAAAAACCTTGCCTCTAAACAAATATTTGCTAGATGGCAAGCCCTTTTATCTGCTTTTGATTTCGATATTGAATATATTAAAGGGTCAGACAACAGCCTCCCAGATTTTTTGACCAGGGAATTTTTACAGGGTGACAAATGACAAGTTTAAACAGAGGACGTGGTGGCCGAATCCCTGGTGGCAGAGGCTCCATTAGGCCTGAATCATCTGACAAAGACAAAAGCATGGACTTATCAGTATCGACTTATCAGTATCAACTTATCATTCCTCCCCAAAAGGGAGTCATAAAGACAAGTATGCAATCTCTCTAATATCTCAGCCCAGATCACCCCATCAATTACCTATCCAATTCCCTCATTTGCCTCATATTGGGCCTTCCTCCAGTAGAAGCCCAAGTCAAAGCCCTATTCATTCAACAAATATTTTTTCTCCTTTATCAAGTGACAGCAGTTCTTTTAAGACTATTGCCTCATCCAAAATCAGCCCTCATTCTATTAAACAAGAAAAAATGTTAGCCCAGACACAGAGTTCACAATCAGCCCTACCAATCATAAACTACCCGACTTATTCTTACATCAACAAACCCTTCTTTGACCGGTTTTGTGCTATAGAAGAATGTTTTCTTCATGACCAATATTTTAAGCAGCCTAAAAAATTTGCGGATGTTATTATTAAACCGCTATTTGGCAAGATTCCTGAAGACTTATCTAAGAAACATATATTTTATGAATTCATTTTAGTTGACACATATTCAATCTTTATATCAGACGTTTTCGACAAAATAGACAAAGAAAAACTCATTTTCAGAAAAATAAAGATTTATAATATCATTTCCCTTGAACAATGGGGTGGTGACCCCAATTCTACTAGAAATTTCAGTAGAATTTTTCATATATTTGATTTTTCCTATTGGGATTATATTGATGCATGGACTAAATTTCTTTACGGACAAAACCCAGAAAATTCCCTTTCCTAGTTTATCTATTTTGACAAAAATTTTAAAAGTTGCCTACCAATTTGGTTTCTTGAATGGTGGGATAAATTTGAACCTATCATTGAATTTTTACCAGCTCAGGTTAAGGAAGGCTATTACTTTTGGATTGCTAACCTTAACAAACCTTATGATTGGGAAATTTGTCCAGACTTATTCTTATTTTTTGTAAACTTCAATTTAACATGGATCCTCATGCTGGAATATGCGATCCATGACAAAATTATTGGAAATGCCAAAGTCCCATACTTTGGAAGACAAATAAAGATCAAATGGTGGAGTGGGATGAATCTCACCAACCTTGGAAAAGAAAGAGTGACCAAATGGTTCAGTGACAATCCTTCTCTCTACAACAAAATTCCAGACCAATCAAGCTTTTTAATGGCCAAATCTCAGAATCAGGCTAGGATTGCAGCTGCATCCACACCTGAAGAATTAATAAAGATAGCAGAAGAAATGAAGAATTCTATGTCCAGCATTTCACAGGCTGGAACCAATTCTGAAAAAAGTGACAGAGACAATGATGACAACGACAATTATGCTTTTGACAGCGAGGATCCAACTACTTTCTTTGGTCACGATCCGTAACTTATCCATGCTTTATTCCTTGACCATAGTTTGCCGACAAAAGTAACCAGAGTTTAGTTTCCTAACCAAGGTTAGCCGACAATCACTAAAGCAACTAGAGTTTATTGACCATGGTTTGCTGACAGTCACTAAAGCAACTAGAGTTTATTGACCATGGTTCGCCGACATTATAATCAAGGTTACTTATCCCTCTATAAATATGTTTGGTTTGTTATGTCAAAGTAAGGTTCAGTTTTTCAATTTTATCATCTCCTTTCTTTCTTTTGAATGCTCTACGAAGCATAACTATTCTCTTTCTTCTTCGTTTTGTAAATTTCTGATATTATAAATAAAAGTTTGTGACTTATTTCTGGGAATCAACTTTGCTGTCAGACATATCTATATTTGCACTGTAAGGAACTAGTACCCTATCTCTATTTTTATTCATGATCTGTTATACTGTTCCGGTCTAGTATATCGGCTGGAAACCAAGACATATCCGCTTAATCAGTTATACTGAAAAGGATGGGCTCGGGTATAACAACGCCACGTACTGACCAGTATCTATACTATATAATCTTTGAATCTCTGTATGTTATTAGAATTGCTATATCTTGTGCTTTGCTTCCTGTTTTATATTATCTTGCTATATATATATATTGTCTTTTTATCCTTTTTATCCTTTTTATCCTCGGTACGTATTAATATAACTTATATTAATGTGTATTGATATAACTTATATCGTTGCGTTGTATGTGGACCATTGATTATAGAAAAACTTTGATAAGTACATACACTTTGATTTAAAGTAAGTAAATCCAATATTTCATATCCAATACAATGATGAAGTTATATCAGTACAACTCTCATCATAATGATAGTTTCTCTACACTTTGTGATTTAATGGGTAAATATGAGGAAACTCCTATCATATAATTAAAGAGGAAAAGCCCAATCAAAACAAAAACCTATAGTAATTTAAGTTAAGATTTTGGAATTAATATTGGTTTTTATAATTTTTTTTTTAATGATCTTACAGCTTCTTGTTAATGATATGTTCATTGTCTTAACCCTAGCAAAGGCATTATTATAAGGTACATTTAAGAATCAATTTACAGAACTGTTTCCAAGAAAGTAGTTGAGATTGAAAATTCAATATATTTATTTAAAAAATTCACGGTTTGATCTATTAATTTTCCTTTGTGTTTGAACTGGAGTTACTTCCTGACTCATGAGCAGTTAGAGTTAACTTACCAGTCTTCAACTGCCATTCTTCAAAACATAATCGACTTTTTTTTCCTTTTTTCTTTTTTAACAAAGTACTTTGATCATTTTTCTACTAAATCGTAGAAACAAAGATAATTAGTTAACTAAAGAGGTGGTGCTCCCTTTCTACGTTAATGGTGATCAAGGGTGATCAAACGTTCGAGTCTTACTTTGCACTCTACAAACATATGTGATGATTTTTGTCTTTGGTATTGTGGGTTTTGTGGGAGTAGATTTCTTTATTGTCGTAGATATTCGGACTTCGTATATAGTATATATATAGTATTTGATCTAGACCAGTTTTATCTTCTATAGTATTGGGTAGATTTCTCTCGATTATAATAATAGATATCCGAATCGTATATGAAGTATTTGATTGGTTAATCGTGACATATCTCTAACCTATTTGGAGTCAGACTTTTTTTTTTAAGGTACTTTTAATTTTAAAAATTTTTGCATGTTCACCGTGATGTATATTTGCATTCGAGTTTGAGGGTACTAACTTCACACCTTGGAGTAGCACTCTTTTTTGTTAAGCCCTCAGCACTCTGTTGAAACTGATTTTTATATTTTGTGCAAAGTATCAACAATAAGTTTGTTTGACTATAGAAGGAACGTTGGTGAATGATGTCTGTAATTTTTCTTCTCTTATGAGTGGTCCTTTTTTGTTTGTTCCTTTAGATGGGAATATGCTTTTTCTTTGTCTAAGGACAAATGTAAGGTCTCTTGTTGCTCTTCTTTTATTGGTAGCCTTGTTAATGTTGATTTACATGAATAATAGTACTGTTTTGGCCCTTTTCATAAATTTTAAAAAAAGATTAATATTAATTTAAAAATTCTCTATATTTAACTTTATAATTTGTTAACTCCTTAGATAAACATGTAGTGGAAATGGCGAGGATTGTCACCTTTTTTTTTCTTATGTTGTGATGATGTCACCAGTTTAATAACTTACGTTTAAAAGGCACTTATTATGGTGAACTATCCAAATTGTCTTTAAAAGTTGTATTTGTGCTTTCATCTTCGGTTTCAGAAAAAGAAGTTTAATTCTCTCACCAAAAAAGGTAGTTTGGAAATCGATCTAAAGGGCTTCTCGGAAACATTTTTCTAATCTGCAGATAACAGATTCTTTGTGATCTCCCTAATTTTTCTTTATGCATTTGTGAGTGATTTAAGATGTATTCAACAAATGTATGGACATTTAGTCTCCAAAATGTGCACCAGGTTTATTTTCTTATTTTTCGAGAATTTGTTGTATTGGGTCGAGATTTTTTTTCTCATTGTCCGAGAATTGGTTGTGTTGGATCAAGCTTTTATTAAGCATTTTCAAGAATTTGTTATAATGTGTCGAGCTTTTATTATACTTTTTCGAGATTTTGTTGTATTGGGTCGAGCTTTTATTATGCTTTCCGAGATTTTGTTGTGTTGGATCGAGCTTTTATTATGGTTTTCCGAGATTTTGTTGTATTGGTTCGAGCTTTCATTATTAATTTCCGAGAATTTGTTGAATTGGTTCGACCTTATTTTTTAATTTTCTGAGCTTTTATTTTATTCCAAGGATTTTTATTATTTCCAAGATTTTTTATTATTTCCAACTTTTTAATAATATTTCGAGACTTTGTTGAAGTGGTCGAGATTTTTTTAATGATTTTTAAGCTTTTATTAATGATTTTTGAGCTTTTTTTCTCATTTCCGAGCTTTTTTTTATTGATTTCCAAGATTTTGTTTCTCCATTTTCGAGCTTTTTAAATTCATTTACGCGATTTTGTTTCTTATTTTCTGAGCTTTTGTTTTATTATTTCAGAGTTTTTTTTTATTGTTTCTGAGGTTTTATTTTGCCGAATCGCTTTTATATGGGATTGAGCTTTAAGTTAGTTTCGGCCGATGTGTTTGAAATTAATTTCGTAGGTTTTTTTTCTATAATTTGAGGTTTTTTCATTGTTATTTGAATATGAATTTAGATATTGTTAATAATGGTTTGTGATGATAATTTTGAGAAGAGAATGAATCGGGTGAGAATAGTCATCTCTTGCAACGGTCGATGGGAGCAGTTACCCGATGGAAGTAAGAGGATTTTAGGTTCTGATAACCAAGGAATGTATGTTTCAAAGAGTATGACTTTCCAAGAATTGGTGTCGTTCGTGCAAACCGTTGTGAAGTATGATGTGGACACAATGCATATCTACAGTCTATAGCAATGGTTCATGAGACTACATGTCGTATGATATCCATTGACGGCTCTAGATAAAGTATTTCATTGTGATCATATTCAATGCACCCAGTGCACTAGATTTTTTTGCCCAAAGACACCACACTTCGATGATTTTAGACTCATCATAACACATTTGATCTCGCTCAAATGCTAGCAAAAGAATCTACAACTTTGACAGAATAAAGGTGCCCAACCTTTTATCTTAAGTTGTGAATATTATTCAAGACAAACTAAAGAATTGTGTCTATCTCATACATATCTAGATGTATGAACAATTCTTCTTTTCTCATAGTCTTTTGACCTTATGATTATTTACTTTTGACAATTATAATAATTAAACTATAAATGGTATAAGATTTGTTAAATTAGAAATCACTTTATTAATATGAAAAGATTGTCAAATACATTATTACACTCTTGCTATCTAGCATAATCCCAATAAGGGGAAGATAGAGTGATCCCTCAAGTATGTGTTAGTCTAATTGAGAGGGCAGCAGGAGGTGTCATTGGTGAAGAAATCCCTCCTCGTGATAACACCTAACAATTTCAATCGTCAGGCGAAAGCACCAGTTGTTCACAGAAAGAAGTGGGATTGATGATCGGAAAAACATGTGTGGTGTCCCACTGGAAGTAGCCGACCATGGTGAATTAGTCGGACCGTAATTCGACGAAGTGTTTGGATGTCAAATTGTGATGAATGATGGGCAGTTCAACCACCATTACAATGACTTCTACAATGACATGAACAATGAGCAGAATAGTGAACTGAATGTTGGGCCAATACATGAGGTGGATGATGAGGAAAATTTGCATACGGTTGATAATGTAGCTAACAATGAGGATGAGCAAGAGGATGTCAAACCGGAAAGATGTGCAAGACATGTACACATATTTAGTTGCAGTGCAGCAGATATAGATGGGACTTCCGAGGTCCGGCCTAATATAACTCCATATGATTCTGATAATGTTACAACGTGGGTTATTCCAGAAGCAGAATCATACTCGTTTGGTATGGGTAGAAGCAGGAACTCGGTTGACTTACCTACAAGCATGATATATAACGAGCAATTTTTTCCTTTTGAAAAGGATTTGAAGAGACTAGTTGGGCATTTTGAATGCGAAAGAACTTCGAGTGGAAGGTGAAAATGTCCAATAAGACAATGCTACATTTGGTTTGTTTGATGGACAACTGTATGTAAAAATTAAGAGCGGTGAGAAGAGATGAAGGGACATACTTCCAAGTAAGAAGTTTTGTCAACGAACACACTTGTCCTTTGGAGGAGATTCACCGTTGTCACCGACAAGCTAGTGCAGTCATAACTGGAGAAGTGGTTGCACATAGACTTCAACAACAAGATGGTCGACTAATGCATCCGAAGGACATAATCACCGACATGAAAACAATGTATGACATCCAAATCTTGTACAATAAGGCACATCAAGCCCTGTAATATGTGTTGTCACTGACCTTTAGAACGCATGAGGAAACCTTCAAACTACTATCATCATTTGGTTACATGTTAGACCGATAAAATCCAGACACAATAACTGACTTACAGTGCGACGATGATGGTAAATTTCTCTATTTTATCATGTCGTTGGGTGCCTCACTCATAGAATTCCAGAGTTGTATGCATCCAGTTATTGCAATAGATTGTACTCATTTAAAGGGAAGATTTGGGGGTACAATATTTATTACAACTACACAAGATGGGAACAAACAGGTGTATCTAATTGCTTTTGGGTACGGTGAATCAGAAACAACCTTTCATGTGAGTGGTTTTTGGATTGCTTGAAGGGTGCCCTAGGCCATATGGATGATCTGGTTTTCATTTTCGATCGTCATGCAAGCACTGAAGCTGGGATTTCTAAAGTTTTCCCCGATACAACCCACACGATATGTTGTTGGCATTTTTTTTAAAATGACAAGAAGCGATTTCATAAAAAGGATGTAGCAACCATAATGGATAAAGCAGTTAGATCGTACACTGAGTTGAAATATAATCACCACATGGAAGAAGTAACCTGCACCAGAATGCATTCAATTATGTCATGGAAGCTGGTCCTCACAAGTGGCCCAGTGTACATTATCCAGAAAGAAGGTATAGGGTCATGACAACAAATGTTGCTCAATGCATAAACTCATGCCTCAATTTTACACGGCAACTGCGTATGTTGACACTGACAGAGTTCATTAGGAATATGCTACATAAGTGGTTTCATGATAGCCATTGTACTGCACAGTCCATGCGTCATCAGTTGACCGATGCAACATATCTTGTGATCCTCAAATGTGTTGACAAGTGTGGTTATATGACTTCTCAATCCAGTTGACTGGAACATATTCTCTGTCAAACATTCCGGTAAGCAATGGACTGTTGACTTAGCCCGGAAGACTTGTACATGCAACAAATTTCAAATGGACATGTTTCCATGTTCGCACGTGCTTGCAGCAGCAAGGTACATTACTTTGATTTCCTATCTTTGTGGTTATTACAAATGAGTTTGACACCTAATTTTAATGTTGTTGTAGGAAGCGAAACTTGGATTTCACATATTTGTGTGCGGACTACTACAAGAGACATACACTAATTGATGCGTACTTGATTCCTATTATGCCTTTTGGTCAACCTTCTTCATGGGTGGTGACAGCCAACATCACCGAGCAGGTGGTCTTGAATCCATCATCCAGAAGACAAACAGGACGCTCAAGAGGCGAAAGACATGTCTCATCTTCGAAGAGGACAACCACACAATCATGTAGAAGATATGGACAATCAGGTTATAATAGCACGAGGTGTTCTGACCCACCTTTGATTAATGATGGTCCGAACAAAGTTGTTCCTCAGGAATATCGGCTCAAGTGTAGCATTTGTCATTCAGTTGGATACAACAAATAGACGTGCCCTAAAAAAGTCTCTACCGAAGTATGAATGGACGTTTTCATGTGGATGTCATTGTCATTAGTTGCAATTGTAAGACTTGTACATCAATACCATTTGAATTTTAAATAGGCCTCATATTTTTAGGTTTTCTTGTTATTACCGGTATGCAATGCGATACTGGTTTGAACGTAAACAATTTTAAATAATTATGTCAATCAAATAAATGAATAATTTTATTACAAAAAATGTTATGTACAATAACTACAACCGGAATTGTAGCTCGGAATTACAAAAACCTCAACAACCATCTTTTCCCGGATGATGGGCATATCTTCTTCAGTATGGTCGTACTGGACCTGGTCTACCAGTATGTACTGGAGCAATCGTAATGTATGAGCCCCACAATTATCGTTATAATGCAAGACATCAACAACCGTTAGAATGTCACTCAATTATACAATAAGTGAATTTCTTGTTCGATAATTCATACCCTTTCTCTTGTTGCGGCACAGCTGATCTCGCCACCAGGCTCACTCTGAAAAGCCTATTTCTCCTCTGGAACTTCTGCTCGCAGGGTTTCCTGGCATCGTAAAACCTGGACTGATGCAACATATAGGGGAGAAACCATCTTAGTGGTTGTACTTGACGTTTCCTGATGCTGACGGAGACATCCTGTCTGAAGGGGTCTATGAGGTGTATGATCCTGCTAATGAGGTCCACGCTGGTCAGAAGCCAATGCTGTCGACCGATGTTGCACAGAATAAGAACATGTGCAACATATATATATATATGATCAAATCTACTCTTGAACACCACATTCACAATGAAACCTAGTTAGGCCTTAATTGTAATACACTTGTCATGTTAACCTTGTGCCATGACCGGGTTCCTGGCGGAGCCAAACCACGTATGGTGATAAGGTCCTCAACGGACCACCTGTACTACAACACTTTCCACCCCAGCATCTGTACTTCCCCGTCAGCACCACGAGACATGATTTTATCCCACTGATATTCCAACAATGACAGCTCAGATAAAAATTAAACCGGAGTTAGGATCACGGAAAACAGCAAACATTAAATCGAAACGAACATTACAAAACACTTACAAAGAACTGAGTGCCCAAAACATTCATCCTCTGATTGTACACAGTGGGGTATGCTCTCTAACGCTTCCGTAAAATGATCAGGTACGCGTCCATATGTTGACAAAGTATTTTGTAAAAAAAGATTAGAATAATTTATTGTAAAGATCTCAGTAGAGTTTAAGTTAGGTATGTACTGTATCAAACGACTCGATGTAGTTCTGTTGGAAGCATTGGAACCAATTCGCCGCTACTAGCTCCATTAGATCCACATCGCACCTTTATTTTATTTTTACAAACATCAAAACAAGTTAACCAATTAAGCTGTTATTTCAATAAACTAAACATTCTGATACTTACAATTCCCTCGTGGTGTTCCCCTTGTATGCATTGTAGGCCTCCAAGCTGGCCAGCGCCTGCTAAAGCATTCGGTGTGAATGCATGGTCTTTAGCTACCGGCGTTGTCCTTGGCCTCTTCGGCCAACATGGATCAGTGTATGGGCTCATCAACTGCCACCCCTTCTTACGGGTCCAGGGGATACGGGGGTGCCAAAAGATAGGCATGTAGGGTCCTTGGGGGGGTCCGTCGGAATAGGCCTGTAGGGTCCCTAAGGGGTCAGCCGGGATGGTCTTGATGTGTCGGTGGGAAGAGGGATCCAGCTGGATGTGTCGGTGGGAGGAGGGATCCGGCTGGATGGACCAGAGCTATCGATAGGAGGGGTTCGTCTGGATGGGTCGGAGCTGTCCCTAGGAGGAGGGGTACCTGCGATCGAATTACATAGACAACTCCGGTGGAGGAAACACTTTGACAACGGGATCACTCAGATGAAGTCTCATGCACCTTTATAAGTAAGGGAAACTCATGAAGACCAGCAGTTACAGTGTTTTGCTCGGCTCCTATAACTTCAGTTCTAGTAACCTGGGCCTCAGGTATGGTACCCTGCATATGATGAACGGTGTCAGGCTCTGTCTTCTCGATATGGGTACGATGCCCGTCTCTTTCTCTGGGTCTAGAGTGTCGATCCTGAGATGGTGGACCTTCCATATCTGACTGTGATATCGACCCCACCTGCTGCCGGAGATAATCCATCAACTCTTGTTACTGCCATTGTCGTTCCATATCACTAATCAACAAACCATCCTATAAAGCAACAACGACAACCTCCAAACCTTGGATTCTATGCTCTAAACGGCCCTGAAACAAAATGATATTTGTCAGTCATTTAACATTTACATGGGTTTGAAATAAATTCATGCAGAGCAACAATTTGTACGTACCTCTCACTCCTCTCCAACGTCTTCTCCGGAGTTATTTCCAACAGTATATGCAGGCATCCTAAATCGAACCCGTCTCTGCCTCTGCTGTCTCCCACTAGCTAACTCTGGCTCTGAACCCTCTGAATGCATCTATGGGCTCCCATCACCGAACTCTACCTCCAAACCCTCTGTATCACTAGGTACGGCACTAGTACGCCCAACGGAATCGTGATCCAGTATGGCTACGATTAATTCCGTATAATATGGTTCATCCCTCTCAGTTACTGTGTGCACCAGCTTCGTCACCATAGACATCTGAAACCATTGTTAGACCCTTGAAATTTTAATAATAACTTTTAACATGAACAAATAAGAAACTTACCCGCAATGTGAATATCTTCGACATTATCCCCCCTCAGTTATATCTTTAACACCCACTTCAGAATACGGGGAGACAAATCGATAGCCATCCGAGTCCCAAACTGGGTCTCAAACACGGGGATCACCTCAAAAGAAAAAATCTACAAACAAAAATAATTACGATAAAAATCCGTAAAGACGATTATAAATGTAAATGTTGTAATTCACAAAACCCTTACCAGAAGGGCATAAGATAGACCATAAATGTTGTAGGTCTCTTGCATGTGTTTGTTAGCTCTCTTTGCTTGCTGGCGTCTCTCGAACCGCTATCGTCGCCTGTCAAGCACATGCTTGAATGAATATATGGAATGACTGTACACGTGTGCACCCCACGGGAACAAATCAAAATCATCGAGATCATCCACCAACCGTAATTGCCAAACTGGAATTTTCACTCTCTCGTCCAACCCCATAAGTTTTCAATTCAGCATATAGATGAGGCATAGCTTCACACTATCGTATGTCTGCTGAAACTCGTCGTGCCTCAGAACATCTCTTAACTCCACGGATGAAATCTCATCCTTACCACCAAAGTACCAGTGATGTAGGCCATTTTCCACGCTAACATAGCGGCTCGTATCTGGTACTACTCCGAACCGCAATCAGGTGATTAGAAGAATTCTACCTTTGAAAACCTCACCTCATGAGTCCATAACATAAACGGCATCTCATCTGACGACCCATTATGATGCACCTCCCGAAGAAGTAGCTGGTGGATAACACCACCCAAAAACTTCATCGGCCGGTGCTTGGTAAAGAAATTTCCAAAACAGGACGCCATGAACCGACGACGGTCTTCAACAACCAATTCTGTAGGGACCCGGTTAAGTGCATCCTCCATATGGTCAAGGGCATCAAAATAGTCATGGTGACTTTTCCCTCGTACCACTCTTCCTCTGGAGTTGTAAGCAACTCCCTCAATCGATTCGTCATCTAAAATTTAACAACATAATTAAGTATACTGTGAAATCCTCAGAAATAACAAGCTCGTAGCTTATAAAAAAAACCTCGGGCTATTGATTAAAAAGCTCGTAGGTTTTAAATAAATCCTCAGAGCATTTACATAAAAGCTCAGAGCATTTATATTAAAGCTTAGAGCATTTATATAAAAGCTTGGTGGTTTTAAAAATAAGCTCGGACCTTTAATAAAAAAGCTCGGACTTTTTATACAAAAGCTCGAACAGTCAAATAAAAGCTCGGAGCTTCTTTATAAAATCTCGTAGCTTTTATAAAAGCTCGGAGCTTTTATAGAAAAGCTCGGAGCTTTTATAGAAAATTTCGGAGCTTTTATAGAAGCTCGATTCGATGTCAAAATATCGAAATTAAAAAAGCTCGAATGCAAAAAAAAAAGCTCAATTTTTTTTCAATCATCTCGAACGTGTAATATAAAAGCTCAAATATGAACTAAAAAATGCTCGAATGAACTCAAACTATTTTCAAAAATAAAAGCTCGGAAACAACAAAAAAATGCTCGAATTCATCAACAAAAAGCTCGGACACATAGAATATCATCTTCCTCAACAACTTTCAACAAATCCAAAACCCTAACCTAACTCATTATCATTCTCAGATCCACAAATAAAATCTTATCTAACATTTCATTCACTTAATCAACAACCAAACGATAGAAAATATAGGTCAACTAACCTCGATCGATTGAAATATTATGTTCAACTCTCTAAATGACACTGGTTTCCAAGTTTCGGTTTCGTCACCGTCGAAAATGAAGTCGTCGATTCAACTCCGGTCGGTTTCAAGCAATTTCACTTTTTCTCACTTTTTCTCTCTCTGTTCACAACGACAAAGTCTAATTCGAGGTATTTTCGTCTCCAAACGTTAATTGGTGCATTTAATACATGATTTATTAATGTGGTGATATTTATACAAAAGCCCCCCAAAAATATGCCATCAAATTTTCGTACCCTAAACATATATATCTTAGTATAAAAAGATAAAAATAACTCACTAAGGGGTTGTTTGTTTTTTCCACTGAATGGATCTGAATCATAATTATTAAGTTTTTTTTTTAAATGGTTAAGCAACTTAAAAATACCAAAAAAAAACAACTTAAAATAAAAAGTAAAAAATATTGACTTTTCATTTAATTGTATTAAATACAATCAAAAATATATTTTTTTCCCGATACTATCTCTATATATAACATATTTCCAATTTCATCATAATTATATATAGTGCAGAAATCTTTATTTTAATATTTGCTTATTTTAAATAGCTTTAAAAATAAAAAAGAACTCTAATCACTTCTCATATCGGTGTTTAATATTAATACTTTATTATGATAGTAGAGTGATGTATTTATATATTATTATTTTTAGAGTGTTTTGTGTGAGTTTTTCTGCTAAATCTTTTATTTTTTGACAAAAAAAACTTTTCTTTTCTTAGTAAAAATGAAGTTTGTTTATAATTGAAGAAGAAGATCATGATCATATGTGTTCATATATAATTATTGTTTTTTGATTTTTTTTATTCCTTAACATATGTAAAATTGTTTAATATTGATATAAATGTAAAATTACATATTTTCAGACAATTTTTCTTTTAAAAAAACAAACGTAATAACCATACATTTAGATGTAAGGAAAAAAAATGTCATTCTAGTTTAGATTTCAGTCTCTATTCGGTCTTTAAAAAAATTCATGATTGTTCAACCTTTAAAAAAAAAAAAAAAAAAAAGAACCTTAATTGTCGGTCCATAAATTATATCCTGCAGTTGAGATTTGAGATTTGATGGATTAAGTGGGTACAGTGAGAAGGATATTTAGACCATTGATGTTAACCAAATATTTTAACCCCCTCACGTTAGGCATACTTCTGGAGGAGCGTGACTGGTGTGGTCTACCGGTTCCTGGACCATGGCTAAACTAAAAAAAAAAAAACAGTTTCAAGCAATCGCAATCAATCCAACGCAGAATGTACCGCAAATTAGGGTTTAGGAACATTAAAAAATAAGATCGGATCCTTTACTGAACTGATTTTTTTTCTGATTTTTTAAAACATGTGATTGTTTATAAAGTAGTTGTGGAAACCAATCAAATCTTGACTATACACTCATTACAATGTTTATTTGTCATGAGATTAGATAAGGTCGGGAAAAAGATCGAATAGATAAAGAATCCGAATTTAAAAAAATAATCTCTCTCGAAATATCTCTTTAACCAAAATAGTAGTTTTTGGACAAAAATGCCATCAAGTTTTAGTAACCCACACCATCCGGAAAAATCAGAGAGAAACCAAACATTATTTAAATTGTAAGTTTTGAATCATGATTTTACGTTTATCATGGCGGATTTGCAGGTTTAGTCGAGTAATTTGCTCGATTTTACATATTTCATTTTCCAGCAACTTTACATGTTAACTTCTTGTGATCTTTTGTTATTATTTAAAAAAAAATAACGTATAATCTTTAGTTAGTGTTGTACTCGTAATCCTTCTTTATTTTTAGTGTAATCATTCTTTAATTTGACAAATGATATCTTATTAGCTTTTGTAATACGTTGTTGGAACCATCTCGATAATAATAAAATGTTACTCAGAGTTATTTTTAAAATGTTATTTGAAGAGGAAAAAAAAAACTTAGTGGAGGGATGGAAGAAAGTTAAAACATAAGTCATGGGTATTTTGGTCAAGTCTATGACAAAAGTTGACAAAAGAAGAGAAGTTATTAGAGTTCAATGAATTTAAATTTTACACTAATTTGAGCGCTAGTCAAAATATGTGTATTTTATTTTAGCCCACAAATCCATCCAAGAAAGGCCTCTCTCTCTCTCTCTCTCTACCACACACCTAACATTCTTCTTCCTTTGATGGGTTTTAAAAAAAAAGAAAAAAAAAAAGAAAGGAAGCTGCCTGGAAAACCCTTGCTTACTTCCAAAGCAAACCTCCCTGTCTTTCTATCTACTTTCCCTTTTAAAAACCACTTCAGATATCTCTCAATTACTCATTCACTCTCTCTTTCTATTTTTTTGTTTTGAAAAAACACTAATCATTTTTGTGATGGAGAAGATGTTACTGGTTTTGGTTGTGGTCATGACTGCAATAAGCTGCCTTGGTGGGAAGTTGGCTCATGCCCAGCTTCACCATGTCGTCGGCGGAGACCGCGGCTGGGAATCCTCTACCGATGTGGCTGCCTGGTCCTCCGGCAGAGTCTTCCGGGTCGGAGACAAAATCTGTAAGTTTTTATTGTAATAAATAATTAACTCATTTTGCAAGTAATTTATGCATTAAATTACTAATATATATATGATGATAAATATTAATATGGTTTGGATTAATTAGTTAATATGTAAAGTCTATTGTTTTTTCTTTTATAAAGGAATTTTTTGTTGAATTTCTGGGATAAAGCTAATTGCCTAAAACACAACCACGCTATATTTGTTAAAAAAAAATATCATAGTTAATCTCTCCTAACATTAAAATTAAATTGTCATGAAATATTTTACAAAAAGTCAGAATACATTCATCCAGTAAATGTCTTTTTTAAATTATTATTACCATTAATTCGGGATTTAAGGTGGATGGAAAGAACACATCACTAAATCAACAAAATAGCCAAAATGTAGTGTTTATTTTCCAAACTAGACGGATTCGACCTTAGTTAAATTAAAACAGATAAGTTGAACTCTTTTATTAAGCTATAAAACAATGAATTAACATTACCTCTTAACGGTGTCTGTAGTATACATCCCTCTCATATACGAGGAGAGGGGTTCACATACCATCGTACATAATTTATGAATATGTGTGGAAAATTTTCACCCATATCATGGGGTATATATTCGAACCTCACATACCATCATACATAATTTATGAATATGTGTGGAAAATTATCATCCATATTATAGGGTATATATTCGAACCGTATATTTAATAGTTACCTAACACTTAAAAAGGAAGGAAATAAAAAAAAAACAATGAATTAGAGGAGTTTTTATTTTATTCTTGTTATCTTCATTATTTTTTTGGGTTCCCCATTATCAGTTTTAAATGATCACGTGTGTCCCATGCCTCATTAATTAAATCAATATTAGAGGATGCATGGTATTGTTTTCCATGAATAATAATCTATTTTAGTCGCATGACAGTTACTGCTTGTGTATGAGTTGTGATATTTATTTTGGTGAGTGGAGCAGGGTTCACCTACTCCGCGGCGCAGGAGAGCATTGCTGAGCTCAAGAGCAAAGAGGAGTATGAATCGTGCGATGTAACAAATCCCATCAGGATGTTCACGGACGGTCTAAACAGCATCCTACTCGAAGGGGAAGGAATCCGATACTTCGTTAGCAGCAAGACCGACAGCTGCAAGAGCGGCCTAAAGCTACATGTGGAGGTGATGCCACAAGGAGCTCCCGAGGCCCAAAGTGGCACCACATCCGATGCCCGATTTGGTTCAACGTTGGCTGCCGCACCCACAACCCCAACTCCTTCTGGCTCTGTCCGTAGTCGCTATAGTTTTGCTTTGTTTTTGGTTGGGTTTTGGCTTTGCTACATGGGATTTTAAAAGGGTATTTATGTTTAGCTCGGTTCAGTATACCTGTAGCTTTGTTTTACTTTGTTTTTGTATTTGGAAATCCTTAAGGAAGAAAAGGAATGTGTTTCGACAAATATTTAGCGTGTCGGTAGCTTAATGAATACAGTGTTGTTTTGTTAATGGTAAATTTTGTAATTTCACTGAGCTAACGAGCTCCATTTGTTCTGAAATTCAACGAAAAGTTCTTTCTTAACCAGAAAGGACATCACTCAAACACATACCTTAGTAGTGTAGGAGTGAAAGACTACCATTAGGCTGGCGTCAATTCGTTGACGAAAAAATTCTTTTGAAATTATGAAAATTATTCTAAACCACAGTTAAAAAGTGTTGCAGCATTTAACAGTCTCTTTCTATTTTCAAACTAGACGAGTCTACCTAAATCCGTACCAATCTTTCCTATCTGTATAACAAATAGACGAGTCCTTGACTCTTTAGTCTTTAACTATACCAAACTAACTTCAAGGTGGTCCAGAAATCAATTTGAAATGCAATAAAACATAATAGCTTTACCAATATATTTGCACATATATATCAAAAAAATTAAAAAATTAAAAAAATTGCACTTCTGTTCTTAGCTTGTGGTAGGGGGTTAGTCCCACCACGTGCAATTATCAATATATGTGAGGACCCTGGTTCGGTGTTTGCAAAAAAAAAAAAAAAACATATATATACAACATTGCTTTCCGTTTTAAGAAGATAAGGTTGGAAAAGGGAAATGTAAAGGTTAAATTTGTAACTGGAGCAAAGTGGCAGAAGACTTAGCAAGCTACAACAGCATGCAAACACAGAAAACATAAGGCCACAAACAGGGCTAAAAATAATATCCTTTACTACCTCATTCAATTCACTGGCTTTTCTTGTGAGAAACATCAGAAGCCAAGTCGAGTTGTCTGGCCAAAATGAGGTTAGTACCATGGACAAGGTAAGAAGTCAATACAGGATAATTATTTCTCTCTCAGCACAACATAGTTAGATCCATTATTAGTCTTCTGGATCTTTGAAATTCTTCTCAGAATCTCTGCGAAACCCTTCTTATCCTGCATCAATAAACTTTGTTAGGAATACATCTTTATATTTGGAAAAAAACACATGTTACTACAAAAACTTGTACTTATTGTTTCAGGCCTGGCCTTGAAGATTCTCATATAGTGATCTGTGTTGAAAGTGACACAAACTGTACACAATTCATAATCCTAACCATGGATTTTCAATCTTAACCCCACATAAGTCGGCTATAACACATTTACATGCACATATCAGTATATCACAAGGAAAAATGAAAATGGCCAAGAGAAGGTCTAAAACCACACGAAAAAGCATACCTCGGAGGATTTTAGTCTAGCTTTAAAATTAGCAACCAGATCCTGTGTGGTCACGGGTGCCTTTTGCAACAGAACAGCCCTGATTTCTTCTTCTGTGACAGGACCAGAATTAGTTGTTGCCCCAGCCGTTTTTGATGCTGTTGGTGTAGCTTTTGGAGGCACACTACTTTTGGAGGCAGACACATTTTCATCCTTTGTAGAAGGTTTTTGTTCCTGAATCGCATAAACCTATATATATATATATTCCATGTAAGTGAACCCCAAAATACCATGAAAACCTAAACTACAATATTATTAAATCAAGCAGGGTCGTCAGAGGCAATGACATACATTTTCTGTCTTTACTTTCTTTAGAGGTGCAGCAGTAGATGCTTTGGCATCATCTCCATTTGATTTTCTCTTCCCCTTAGCTGATTTGGAAGTAGATGGAGTTCCCCGGGCAGATCCAGTTGGAGCTGGTTTTGAAGGAATGTTGTCAACAGGTTCCTCCTTAATTGTATCCTTTGGCTTTGGAGCCAGAACGGGGGACAAGTCAACATCGTCCTCAATCTAAACATGCCAAACAAAGACCCCCATCAATCAGAAAAGTTTAGTCAAATAAGGGAAAAAAGCTTATGCATTTCCAAGTCAAGCATTAAAATTATGGCTTCTACGGCAACAAAGAAGCCAATGTCGATTACCACTCTACAATGAACCACTTGAGCAATTCGTATAACATCCATCTCTGTGTTTTTAATGATATTTGGTGTTTTTTAGCAAATCAACTTTGCTTAGACATCACAAAAGCTTACATCATCGTCGTCATCGTCATCATCCTCCGCATCTGAATCATTCAGCCCAGCAGCTTTCCCAAGCAGCTTCTTCAACTCTTTTCCAGATTTGCTCAGTCCTCCCTCTTCCCCTTCCTCCTCATCTTCTTCATCCTGCAAATACAAATAACTATGATGCTTTAACTGATGTGTAACAATTCTATATACGTGAGAAGGAAAGCAGATTCAATTGCCAAACCCAGTTGCTATATTCCTACTATCCTCTTAAGACCAAAATTGCACCTTACAAAAAATGAAAAATATGTATAGACTAACCTGCTTAATTTCGGGAGGAGCAGGAACTTCAGGGGCCAAATCTTCCCGTTCCTCAGGATCATTACCAACAGCCTCATCGTCATCAGTGAAAATTTCTTCATGCTCCCAATCATCACCTAGACAAATAAACACATTACGCTGAATCAGGAATAGATCACCAATTCTACTAAAATAGCAACATAAGTCCTTCAGATAAGATACACATATAACATAATTAGCATCACAATAAGAGGAACCACAAATATTTGATTGCCAACAAATTTAACAGGTACAACTTATAAGGCAAATTTGAAGAATTTTCTGACAGAAAAAGAGGTTAAAGAAATCAGATATTTAAACTCCTTATAGTCCATGCTTCAGCTCAATGCCATGTTAAGGTTAAATAAATAAAAAAAATGGTAGTCATATGATATTTAATTGTTTCATACCAACTGATGCCCTCAATAATGTACTTAAGTATAGATAGACTAGTTTATTCTGCAAACAGGACAATCAACTCACCCAAACTTCTTATTTATTATGTAGTGAAACTTTCTTAGCACAATCAAAACCTTAACTGTCTAGAAAAAGGAATAAAAAAGAATGACAGGTAAATTAATAACACCAGCCGAAATATAAAAAAAAATTATCTTACTAGGCAAATGTTCTAATAACAAATTTGCTAATGATTGCCCTGCAGACAGCCCAGCTGTTCCTAATAACAGAACTGATAGATTTCTAATTTCCTCAAGAAACAATACTGTCTTAACTGCTATTCTTGCCATGTTATTTGGGCCAAAAAAAAAAATTAAGGAAATTAAGCATTACAATATGATATTGGTAATGAACTGACTTGAGATAATTTTCAGCAACATCTTTATCAAATGGAAAACAAGGTTCAATAAGTGTAAATGCTCACCCTTTTCAACATCATCATCATCCCAATCAAGATCACCACCCCTTGGACCTTCTTCATCATCATCGCCATTTCTTTTGTTGAGTCCAAGTCTATTCTTCCTGGCTGCCTCTTCTTCATCATCGTCCTCTCCCTTATCTGAGACGTGACCTTCATCATCATCACCATTTTTTTTACGTCCCCTTCCACCGACCGGAGCACTTTCCTTCTCCTCAAACTTCTCCACTTCACCAAATGCAGCAGCACCATTGTTTGCAGCTTTCATCATCCATCTTTCATATCCATCTGCAGTCTTCCTCCTATTCTTCATCTTCTCTTCTGCTTCCTCTAAGGTAAGTTGCTTATATTGTAAAACCTTGTTGAAGTTATACCTATCACATTTCAAAAAGTCAATTAGTCATTACAACTACAACTGAGTTTAACAAGATGACATTTGATGAGGCAAAAGTTACGAAATAGTCAAATCCATGACCAAAACTTGCTCCGAAGGAACGGTTTTTTTTAATGATGATAATCAAAGGTAACAATAAGTCTTCAAATTCTTGTTTAAATAAATAAAAAAATAAAAAAATAAACCAATTCCACTAGGACTAGGACTCCTAAACCGACTGAAAATGAAAAATCTTGAAAATTTATCAAAAAGGGCAAATTTGAGGTCTTGACAAATCCTAAAAGAGCTTTTCTAAACAAATGCAGCAAAACAAATTATACTGAAAAAGGAAATTCCAACCAAAAGTTATTAGGATCAAAAAATACTGCCTAAAAAGGGAAACACTAAAAAACGAAGGCCGAAACTATCGAATTTGGGTAAAAACTGCAGTGCATCACTGGGGGTTACAGTATATTTTGGGCCCAAAATGGATATTGTTTGCCCCTTCATGGAAGCTTCCAAATGTATCCTAACTCCTGCGTCAACATTACTTTCTATAATAAAGGATTTACATACTGCATTTCATTACTGACTCATTAAAAAATCATCTTAAAGAGGGAACATATCTACACCCCGACTCAAATGCCCACCCAATAATACATAGTAATATGTACATGCAAGTATACAGATACATAGGCATAGAGTTAGACATATGTCTCGCATACCAAGAACCAGCAGGAATAGCAACAAATTCTCTAGCATGCATCACTAGCAGATAGTAAGTTGCTGACTGAGATCCTTCAAGATGACCATGGAACTGAAACTGGCCTGTTTCATCTTCTAAGAGCCATGGCTTATTCTTGTATTTCTCCTACATAATCCAAATACCCACTGATAAGAATAACCATGTCATGAGCAAATAAAATCAATATGCCACAAGAACTAGCTTTAATTGATTTTTAAAATAAGGCAGGGCAAAGAGCCCGTTATATATGGAAATAGCATCCAATATGATGAGACATACAAATAGCCAGTGGAACTTAAAGTATTGCCAGCCAGCAATACATATTTATAAAGTTCATTAGCACAGTTTCGTACTCAATACTATCTGATTCCACAAATTGATAAGTATTAATAATATATACAACCCAAAGAGGAGAAAAGAAGAAAAAATAATAGCCAAAGTTCAATAATGTCTTGAGTTTTACCCGTTCAACACTTAACATCAAACAGAAAGTTCATTTGTTGCAAATCTGAGTTATCAACCTGTCTGCTTTGAGAACAGAGAAACACAAAATTAACAACCCAATTGTTTCACTTCTTTACCATTAATTTCTCATGTTAAATGATTTGACTACTTAAAATGGTCTTAAAATTATAATGAGTAACATGATCAGGTATGGCCCAATAAGCCAGTCAAAACTCCAACGACAACACTAAAAAGCACTAACATTCCTCAAACCTTATTCGAAAACACAAAACATCTCAAACATGTTCGATTCTAGAATTCTAGAGCTATCAACGCAAAAAGAGAGTAGTACCCGCATTGCATCAGTAACTTGTCGTCCTTGTAGCCCTTCCTTGCGGAGAGTCCATTTGTTCTCGGCATTTTTCTTCTTTGAAAAATTTGGTAATCCGGTCACGAACCTACCAATGAAGTAGTTCTTATCGCTGCTAGCACTCGGTCGAACGTTATACTCCTAAAATTCAAAACATCCAAAAACAAAAATCCCTCGAAATTCAGCTTCTAATAAAATCAAAAACTATAAAGCAAAATAAATAAAGCCAGAAACCACACAACTGCTATAAATATAATTCAACAACAAAACCGCAGACGAATTCTGTTCACGAAACGAATTCTCTGGTTTCTTCACTAAATCGACACGATCAAATAAGAACCAATCAAATAGAGAGAAAGAGAGACGTACTCGAATCAAACGATTAACGACGACGCCACATTCGAAGCATTTGCCGCGGTTCTCAGCCATGGTTTTGCCGCACGTCAAGCAGAGAGTCATGTGCTTGCAGTTGCTTCCGTATAAATCCGCCGTCGAGCCGCATCCGCTGCACGACGGCTTCAACAGTAGATCAACCGACATCGTTTCTCCCACCCCTTGTTCTCTTCGCTTCAAAACCAGGGACGTTACTGTTAGGGCTTTCAAATATAATTTTTATACAAAAATTGTTTCGTTTCTCTACAGATTTTAATTTCTACCTTGTATCGAATAAATAGTGATTTGTGTTTTCAATCAAATATATAAAGGCCCATTCTTGAACGTAACATTAGCACCGTCCGATTTTAAAAAATAGTTTACGTCAATTTAATCTCATCCACCGATAGTTTTTAATTTAATGAATGCATAGGAATCTTAAGCTTTGTTTAGTCAAACTTGATTGCTTTTAGCTTAATAAATACATAGGAATCCTCTTAGATAGGGATGTCAATTATATCCGGACCCGCGAATACCGAACTGAACCTGAACCTGAACCTGAACCGTATGGATCGGGTTTGGGTCCTCATATTTGAGTCGTGGGTCGGGTCTGGGTTTAAAATAATAGACCCGATTCAGGTTCGGGTCGGGTCTGGGTCTGAGTCAAAGACCCGGTCCCGGATCTATGGATCCGATTAGTACAAAACATAATTGTTATTTCAATTTGTGTGGTTATTTCAATTCTCAATCTAATAATCAATCATCTTTGTTATTTTGTTTTATTTCAATTCAAGTTAATTATTCATTTATTGAACAAGTTTTACCGGTTAAAAATTGAATAGGTAAAATTAAAAATATAAAGGAAAAATGAAAAAAATGAGTTTTATTAAAGGTTTTACGGGTCCACGGGTTTTATTAAAGGTTTTACGGGTCCGCGGGTCTGTGGATCCGTGGGTCCACGGGTCAGACCCATGAATTTTCGTGGGTCCTCGGGACGGGTCTGGGTCCGTTGAAGACCCACGGTCCAGACCCGAACCCTAACCCGAAAATTTTCATGGATCTGGGTCTGGGTCTGGGTCTGGGTCTGGGTCTGGGTCTGGGTCTAATTTTTTTTTTATGGATCTGGGTCTGCGTCTGGTAAAACCCGGCCCATTGACATCCCTACTCTTAGACCTTGTTTAACTAAACTTTTAAAGAGTTTAAAAGCTATTTTGGGGTCCAAATGTGGTTTTCAAGTCTGTCATTGATAAAATAGGTGAAGAGCTTCTTTCTATTGAAAGCTTTTTTATATGCTTCTCATAAAAAAGCTTCTACAAAACATGCGAGAAAAATACAAACATTTAAATGAAATTTTCATATTACCAATCTTACCCTTTTCTTTATACATAAAATTCACTCATAAGTCATCCTTTCCACAATGTTCTTCTCCAGTTTCTCTCGTCTCTCTATAAATCAACTCTTCATCTACTTGCCGCGAAAATCGTTGTTGCTACTGTGAAGAGTCGTTAACCTCCAAATCCAACACTCCTCTAGTCAACCTCCTCACCGTCTCAACCTCGTCAACTTCCTCATTGTCTCGATCTCTCTAAGAGCTTTTATTGATACAAATACAGCAGGTTAGGTTGTGGTTACTGGGTTTTTAAGATTTGTGTATTGAAGATGAAGTAAAAAAAAAAAATCAAGCGATAATAACATTAAAAAGACAACGTTAATCAAGTTTTCGTTTATGGTATTGAATAAGAAGTGTGATTGATTTGGGATTCAGTCGTTGTTATTGGAAAATTATAAGTGACACTACACGTCAGCAAGAGACTAGGGTCGGGGGCACTACGTCATTAGAGTACGATCAGGTTAAGTCAACATAAGTAAGACTGAGCAAACCCGGCCAGTTCTTCCCAACCCAGATAACACAGATGGTCGGATCAATCGGGTTGTCAAGATGGTCGAGACCAGGGTCGGGTTGAATCAATGATCGGGGTAAACAAGAATGGTCGGGAAAAACAAGCGATCGGACTCACGACACGTAGTTAGCATCCAGATTCAATAGGATCATGATTGAAACACGCAGAAAAAGAGTTCAACTTGAACAAGGCTTCTAGAAGCGCACTTTGATAAGGAAACAAACTTTCTTATAGACATTAGAGTCCAGATTATACAAGAGATTTAATACAACCAGAATACAATTTTCTTGGAACGGGAAAGAAGAAGATTACAACTCCAATAAGTCAGAATTTTATTAAATAACAAGAACTTTCCTTACTTGTACATCCAGAATTAGGGTTTTATGCATGTATAAATAGACCCAAAAGAACACATAAAAGGGTTGAATGCAATCTTTAGAGAGTAGGTGAGAGTGATTGAGTGTGTAATCATTTTCCTGTATAGTGAATTCTTGTTATTGCCATTGGCAACCGTGGACGTTTCCCTGTATTGGGGTTTTACCCCGTAAAATCCTATGTTTTTGTTTGTTTTCTTATTATCTTTTGTTTGTGATTAACCATTACTTTGTTTTAATTGTGTGACGGATGATCGATCCAAAAATCAACGTCAACAACTGATGCGGTTGAACCTCCGACAATATTTTATTTACGTAATTAATCGCGAAGAAAATCGGCCAAAGGTGGCATCATGGACACTGGTAGAGACAGAAGTCAATCTCCCCACAATGTCGACATAACACATGAGACCAATGACTAGAACCTTGAGGATATCGTTGTTATAGGAGGAGATCTACCCATAAGGACCCCACCGTCTGTTAGACCTGACACCGTTACCACTACAGGTGCGATGGTCGGTGTGTCCCAAGAAGCGTTTAAGGAGATCCAGGAAGCCTTACACTCAAAGAGGTAATGACGATGATGATAGAATAACTTGATCAGTTGTGTATCTTCCCCACTTATTTATTTTTTATGTCTATTTTTTCATGGAATGTTAGAGGTGGTGGCAAGAAAGGTTTTGTTATAGTTGTTTCCGATCTTAGAAGATTGGGACATTTTGATGTTTTGACTGTCTTAGAACCGAGAATTAGCGGAGGTAAAGCTGTTAAAATTATTGACAGGTTAGGTTTTAGTAATAAGTTTATTGTGGAGGCAACTGGATTCTCTAGGGGTATTTGGTTGTTATGGAACGAAAACTAAGTAAAACTTCAAGTCGCTTCAAGTTCTAAGCATACTGTCACCGCTGTAGTGGCTGAGTGAAATAGATATTGGGTTCTTATTGTAGTTTATGCCAACCCAAACGTTGTCATTAAAAGAAGTATTTGGGGTTATCTAAGTGCCATTAGAACTGTTTCAAAGGTCTCTGTGTAGTATTGAGGGGCATTAATGAAATTACTGGCAGTGATGAAAAAAGGGGTGGTAGAATTGGCTTCTCTAGGACTGGATTTGTGGATTGGATCAATGACACTAAGCTGGTGGATTTGGGTTTTATTGGGTAGAAATATACGTGGATGACCAAGATATGCGTTAATGAGTGTATATGGGAGAGATTGAATAGATCACTATGTTCAAACGACTGGAGAACCGAGTTTGCAAGAGGTTTACTTAGCCACATGCTCAGAATTTTTACTGATCACTGTCCTATTTTGCTAAACCTGTAGGAAAAATCAATTCAAAACTTGGTCGAATTCTACACACTATATCTATGAGTTGACCAAATTTTGTCTATAGCAAAATCTAAATTTTTCTCTCTCAAAATTATATGTTGGCTGAAATTTCTCTTAGAAAAACTATGGTTTGGCCGAAATTTACATGCCATATATATAGGAGATCAAATTCTCTCCTAAAGAGGATTTACATGGTGGACAAAAATCATCACTCAAAGAAGATTTCTTTTTCCAAACCAAGACTCCTAATCTAACTCAATAGTGTATTTATTCAATAACCAATTATTAAATTGTGACTATATCAAAACTTTCTAATTTGACCAATTGTCAATTTAGAGTTATAATAGAAATCAAATATTTTCTAATTTGACTATAAAAATAAATTCATTTTATTTATCTACTTATCAAATATAGTATTTGATTTTTATCATACTACCAACAATAGTATGACACTAGGAAACCATCTCCTACAAGGAAAAAGATTTTGACTTTTAATTAATTAATTAATTAATTAATTTTCATTTAATTAAATAATAAAATAAAAAACAATATATAAGGCTATAGGCACTTGCTGCCCAAGCTATATAAATATGGGCCAAATATTATTTTTCCATTTTATTAAACCCATTGGACTTTAATAAAAAGTTCACATGTGAACTAGACCTATTTTTACTAAAAAATAAATAAACAAGTTCATATGCCTTAAATTAATGCATTAATATAATTTTAAATAGCCCATTTAATTAAAATGTATAAATTATATTCTTAAAGTATTCTTATCATCCCTAATCAGGTCGCCTTCATTTCTGGAAGGCAAATTCAGGATAATATTGTGGTTGCTCAAGAAATCCTCCATAAGTGCAAAATTATGAAAGGTAAAAAAGGGTATGTTGCCTGGAAAATCGACCTTGCCAAAGCCTATGACAAGCTTCAATGAAGCTTTATTAGAAATATGTGTACAGAGGTTGGTATTAAAGTGAAACTTTTGGATTTAATTATGTGGTGTATCACTAGTTAGGAACAAGGTGTTGTTGAACGGGGAATCCACTGAGTCTTTCACTCCTGGTGCGGGCATCAAGTAAGGAGACCCATTTTCACCATACATTTTCGTTCTCTACATGGATAAGCTTTCCCACCAGATTAATTAAAGTCTATCCTCGGGATGTTGGAAGTGTTTTAAGATTTCAAGATGGGGGACTTGAGGTCTCTCATCTTTTCTTTGTTGACGATCTAATCCTTTTTGGACAATCTGTTACTGATCAAGCGGATATCACGAGAGAGTGTCTTGACAAATTTTGTGAGCTTTTGAAGCAACAAATTATTTCTCCAAGTCTAGAGTTTTTTGTTCTAGCAAAATGAAAGATGGAGATGCTCTTACCATTGCTAGGGCATGTGGATCCCCTATTACTAAGATCTTGGTAATTATCTGGGAGTCCCTCTCATCCACTGCAGAATTAACAACTAAACATACAAGAATCTTGTAGAGAAGACTCAAAAGAGATATGCGGCTTGGAAAAGTGACTCTCTGTCTCCTGTTGGGCAAGTCACACTTATAAAAGTGGTCACTTCTGCTCTTCCCATTTATACCATGCAATCTGCCAAGCTTCCAAGTGAAACTTGTCTTAAGTTGGATAGAGTTAACAGAAATTTTCTTTGGGGCAGCATAGCCACCATGAATTCGGTCCACCTTATCAAGTGGGATACCGTCTGTTTGTCGAAAAGCAAGGGTGGTTTGGGTTTAAAAAAAACAAATGATATGAATCAAGCCTTACTTGCTAAAATGGGTTAGAGATTAATGCAAGGTGAAGATGGTATGTGGTGTAATCTCCTTCAACATAAGTATCTTAAAAATCGTACCATTAATGTCTCAGAGTTTAAGAAAGACACCATTTGTTAGAGCACCTGGAAAGGTATTGTCTTTGGATCTAAACTTTTAGTTTAAAGGATGTAAGGGAATGGGTGACTGTATCAGTTTCTGGAACGATAATTGGGTGTCAGGCATTGGTAGACTTAAGGACCACACCGTTGTTGAACTTACTGATGAAGACTTGTCTCATAATAAGGATAGATTTTTGACCAATGGATAGTGGCAAATGGAACATCTTATTGTTATTCTTCCTAAGAATGTTGTCCAAAGAATTAGTAGTATCCATATTGGTATAATTCAAAGTGAGCATGATAGACCTATATAGGGGTGGAATAAATGTGGAGATTTCTCTGTTAAATCTACTTACATTGGTCTCACTGATAATGTTCAAACTCAGTTGTGGAATTGGAGGGTCATTTAGAGCCTTAAACTCTTGCCTAAAGTTCAACACTTCCTCTGGATATTACTGTATGATAAGCTTCTTACAAACCAGTAGAGAGTCATTCGAGGTGTGACTAATGATGTTTCTTGCCCCAGATGTGATGCCGATATTGAAGATTCTGATCACATGGTGTGTGGGTGTAGAGTTTCGATCTCAGTTTGGGAAAAGGTTTTTACATGTATGAGTTTGTCTTCTTCTTTTTGAGAAGCCTTGACGATTGGATGTATGGCAATTTAAAGGATAAGAAGATGGACAATGGAAACGCTCACCATTATTTGATTTTCGTTGTGAAACTATGGTTTTTATGGAAATGAGGTGCTGCAAGATGTTTGACACAAACTTCTCTTTTCCTCTGTCTCACAATTTAATCATTGAACACTTTTCTAAAGATTGGTGGAGTGCTAATAAAATTGATTTCAACAGAGAAGTTGATCTAATGCCAGTTTCTTGGACACCTCCCAATGTTGGCTGGATAAAATTAAACATTGATGGGAGTTATATCATTGATTCAGTTGCCATAAGAGCTGGTGGTGTGTTGCTTAACTCTTAAAAGGGTTGGATCAAAGGCTTTGTATTGAATAAATGCTTGGGTAGTGTTCTTGAAGCTGAGCTTTGGGGGATGTTTGAAGGTCTAACTATGGCCTGGAAGTCTGATTATAAAAATGTGGTCGTTGAAATTGATTCTAGTTTGATGTGTAACTTCTAAATTATGGTACCAATTCTAATCACCCCTTCTTTAGCCTGATTCAAAGCTACAAAGATATTATGAAAGTTGATTGGAGTTGCACTGTGCAACACGTCTACAGAAAAGGTAATGCGCTCGAAGATGGCTCAGCTCACTTGGATCATAAGACGGATAATAGTCTTTGGGTTTTTGATGACCCCCTACAAAGATTATTAATCTTGTTACTGCTGACGCGAGAGGCACTACTTGTCTAAGACAGTGTTTTGTGCCCATCGCCCGATCTCTCTAGTTTTTTTTTTTCTGCTGGGCCTTGGTCTTGCCCTCCAATGTACCCAAAAAATAAATTATTGAAACAAAACTAACAACGACAAAAAACAGTAAAAAGAAAGGAATTTGTAGGTGCCAATAACATCTCCAACATGAAAATTCTTGGTGGATGCCCAGTTATCGTAGTCGACATTGCCTATCATAGTCCACCAAGCAGAATCACCAACTTTGTAAATAGTTGCCATAGAGACTTAAAAAGAGCTATCATTAGCTAAAAAAAAACTAGAATTTTCTTTGCTAAAACCATCGTTATGCAATCAGTAAGAAAGAAGAGGAAAATGTAAATGAACAATTGAGCAAGAAAGCAAGAGAGGAGTCAAGATCAGGTAGCTTGAAGTATTTGTGATAAAATAAACATTGCTTGGTAGGATGTATATATAAAGATATTTCAAGTCCAGATTCTGACGGGGAAGAATTTCTTCCGTTAACAGAATTCCAATTGGAAGTAGTAATTATAAATTACAATTATAATAGGGATCAATTTTCCTTTTACAGTTAGGGTTTGTTTGTTTTTTTTTACCATAAGACTTACTACCTCTTAGATCTTAAATTAAGATAAATCAGTTTGTTTGTTTTTCCTACTTATATCTTATTTTAATATATATATATATATATATATATATATATATATATGTCTTTTAGAATAAGAAAAAAAAAACAACTTTTATCTTATTAAAAAAGTGGTACAATAGAGTTTTTTTATTAAATTTTCACAAATGTCCTTTAACTATTCATATATTTACTGATTTATCCGTATATAATAAAATCCTGAAAATCAGTTTTTTTTTTAAAAAACTAATCCTAATTTTAAAGAAAATCTAACACAACATAGTTAATTTTATATTTGTAGTAAGTCATCCAAAATGAAAAAACAAACATATCATAATATCTTAATTTATAAGAGTTATCTATATGTCTAATAAATAAAGGTCTTATATGATTATAGATAAAAAAACCAAAAAAATAAACCAAAAAAATAAAATAAAATCAAACAACCCCTTAGTACTATGAGCCAATACGACCCCACCAAATATCTCAAAATTTGTAGATTGTGTACTTGCCTGAAGAAGTTAAGGGTCGCAAAGTTAAGATCATAAGGAGCCCACTGTAATGGCCCGTATTTTTGGGAGAGACTGTGAGAGAGTGGAGGGACTGGTGGAGAAGTGGGCCGATGTGGTTGAGGTTACCATTGATGGGCCATGAAATATAATAAGGCCTCATAAAGTCAAGGAGAAAGCTTTTTTTTTTCTTAAATATATTTTAATTCCTTTTATATAAATCAACAACTTTTGATTTCTAACCTTTTTTTTAGTAGAAATTGTTAAAACCGACCACGTATACTATAGAAAATTCGTTTTTAACCGCAAACGAAAAATTATTCATTAATAACCATTTTTTGAGAAATTATTTTAATGCTCTCATATAAAAACCATCCCCAAACACTCTCTCTTTCTCTCTTTTTCTCTTTTTCTTTCTCTCTCCTCTCCTCTCTCTCCCCGATCTCTCTTTCTCTCTCCCGTCGGTGGTGCCGACGAATTGTCACCGGCGTTGTTGCGAAGGCCGACGATGATTCACCGGTGAATCATCACTGGCCTCCTCTCTCTCATTGAACCTCTCTCTCTCTCTCATGCACCTCTCTTTCTCTCTCTCTCTCATGCACCTCTCTTTCTCTCTCATCTCCTTCTCTCTCACGCGACATCGTCGGCTTGTAGAAGTGCCGGCATACCGTTGCCTGGGCTTCAGGACCGTCCAGCAGCGCCGTCGAGCTCCCCATCCGTCGGTGATGTGATTTGTAGAAAAAATGGGAAGAAAACTAAAATCCTAGAAACCTAGAACATTTCAAGTTTTTATATTTGAATTTCGTCAAGATTTCAAGTTTCAACATTTGAATTTATTCAAATCAAGTTTCAAAATAAAATGAAAAACCTAGAAACCCAGAACATTTCAACTTAGTTAAGATTTCAAGTTTTAATTCTAATTTAGTCAAGATTTCAAGTTTTAAGATTTCATGTTTTTAGGCAAGATTTCAAGTTTCAAGTTTTAAGTCGTGATTTCAAGTTTGGTTCCATATTTTAGTCATGATTTCAATTTTGATTCCAGTTTTAAAGAAAAATCAAATCCATGGGTATTTTTATAATTTCTGGACATACACTGATTTTTTTTTAAAAGTGGTTATTAACGAATAAAATTTCAAAAGTGGTTGCAAACGAAAGTTTAATGTTTCCCATGACTATTTTTGGTTTTCTCTCTCTCTTTTTCTGTGAAAAAAAATCTACAATTGAATTGTTTCCGTATTCCAAGAAAAAAAAGCCTCTGAATACTTTCCTAATTTCAAAAACAAATTAATATCACTTGTAATATATATATACACACACACACACACACACATATATATATATATATATATATATATATATATATTATTTAAAATCTTAAATAAATTCGGGGTTTGGGGAATGAGAATGACTCAAAACTACAACCTCATAGTGTAGGTGAGATGGCTAATATATATATACTATATTGGATCACACACGATGTGTGAGAATTATAAAATATAATGTAACAGTAATTTAATTATTTAACTTATTGGCTTAAGATATTTGATACATTGGAGATAAAAAAAATCATGAGGCATTTCTATAGATTTATTTCTTTGACATCACCAACATAAAATTAATCAATGGTCAAGTCAAACACTCTCATGTGGTGGTATGTTGAAACTCTATGAAAATATATTATTTTGTCGGGTATTAAAGGAAAAATATATGATCTAATAATAGTATTAATTCTCATTAAATCTAGAAAGCCAACCGTTAGTTAAAAAAAAATGAAAAGTTAAAGAATATAAAATTGAAGGGATAAATATATATTTATATTTTAAAAAAACTAATTAATGGTCAAGCCTTCTCATACCGACACATGGCATGTTAAGGCTTCAAAATAAGATAAAATAATTGGTAGTATAGAAAAATCAAGAGTCAATCCCATAATGAATAGAATGAAGAGTCAATTCCATAAATAATGAGATAATTAATAAATTTTCTTAAAAAACCAAAATAAAATAAAACAACTTACCAAATATTATATATATATATATAGAGAGAGAGAGAATAATGCTAGGCTTTCCAAATTTTTTCTTAAAATTCTTCTTAAATTGTGTTGGCGCAAAAAATGTCAACATCAGTAAACCGTGAGATTATGTGGTGAGTGATTTGATATTGACATCTCATATGCCAACATAATTTGTGAAGAATTTTGAGAAAAAAATTGGAAAGTCTATCATTACTTATATATATATATATATATATATATATATATATATATATATATATATATATATTATAGTTAAATAATTAACAATATTTAAAAAATTAATTAATACAAATTTATGGTTTGTTGGCAAAAAATAATTATGACTTGTCTTTAATCTTACCAAAAATGAAATAATAATAATAAAATATTTATGAATCAATTTATTCACTATCCTATTAATTTATTAAGGGCAATGTTAACATGTACCCTAAGGGCATTAACATGTACCCTAAGGGGATAAGTTAAAAACATAAAAGTTTCTTTTATTGGAAACTCAATCATTCTGTTTAATATATTAATACACTAAATATGGTAGTTGACTTTCCTAATATAGTAACTTTTGTATTCTTAGCCTATACCCTAAAGGCACATATTAACGCTACCCATTAATTAATATGAATTTATGGCTTGTTGGTTAACAAAAAAAAAATTATGGATTGTCTTTTAATCTTACCAAATATTGAAATACTTAAAAAAAATATACTTAATATTTAAAAATCAATTTATTCACTATCCTATTAATTATAAGATTGTTTTTTGATTACCTATAGATATTTGATTTTTATATAAAAAAAGTTATATTATTAAAAGTTATGACACTTAATAACTACTTAATAGCTTTGGTAAAAAAAAAAGGAATTTATGGCTTATTTTTAAACTTACCAAATAATATACTACTTCAAAAAATAATATTAATACATAATGATTAAAAATCAATTATGTTATTGATTTAGAGAATTTATTCATTATTTCATTAATTACCGGATTGTCTCTTAAGTATCTATTAACAGATTTATGAAAAAAAATTATATTATTATAATTTATTACAATTATTAATAACTACTTAATAATAACAACTTTATTGCTCTTCGAGACTCCATTATACTATATTTTTTAAACATAGATATAATCAAACATTAAAGGAAAAATATATAATTTAATAATAGTAACAATTCTCATTAAATTTAGAAAATCAACAATGAAATTTAAAAAATTGAAAGATTGAATATAATTTTTAAAAATATTAATTAATGGTCAAACCTTCTGTTATATGATAATATATTATTCATCAAACATTAAAGGAAAAATATAGGATTTAATGATAGCAATAATTTTCATTAAATTTAGAAAATCTTCTGTCAATTGAAAAAACTGAAAAATATAAATCCCCATATCGACATGTGGCACATACTGACATGTGGCATGTTGAGGCTCTATTATAAAATATTTTATTTTGTTTTGTAAAATATGTACTTATTACCATTTATAAGAATTAAAATTTAAAATATTTATTTTTAGAAATAAACATAATGTATTTAATGTATGTTTAATACGTTCTATGTAAGGAAAAATCGATTCAAAATGCAGCGGAGACGTAAAATTAAGGTTTGGTATATTTTAAAAAATTTCCATTTTAAAAGAAAAAATATTAACCACCCTAGATTAATCAACATATATTAAAAGTATCGTAACTTTTTTTCGTGACGATTGAACTAGAGTCGAATTGAATCCATAAGATCTTACAATCCAATCACGACCGTAAATCACCTAGGAGTGATGACTCTCTTTCTTTGAATTATATACCTAAGGATGGAAACAAACAATTTTTTTTCTTTGGTTAGTCACAATAATTCTCCAAGAGAAAAAACAACGAACATTAGGTCATTTATGAATTATCAATCTATTTGATTGAAATTCGCGTGAACCTTGATTCGATGTTGTACACAAAAACTTTTGATGTAAAGACTATTAGTGCACTATCAAAAACTAAAAGTTCTTACTTTCTTTTTCTCTTTGCCGAATTTTCACACACCAATCTTTAGATTGGACGAATTTATCTAGAGCAAGAACCGAAATTTCTTTTCTCAAAATTATCTCTTGGCCGAAATTTCTCTCCAAGAATAGGTAGTGGCATAAATCTCTATCTCTAAAAATTAGCCTTAGCCAAAATCCACATAGAGATATATATAGCTTCTCAAATCCTCTCCTAAGTAGGATTTACTTGTTAAGTAAGAATCTTATCTCTAGGTGGATTTACTTGGTGACAAAGAATCCTTTGCAAAGAAGAATTCTTTTCCACACCAAGACTCCTTTTCCAACTCATTGGTGTATTGATTCAATAAACAATTATTGAATATAAATTAAATTTGTGACTATATCAAAACTTCATAATTTGACCAATTGTCAATTTAGAATTTTAGTTGAAATCAAATACTTCCTAATTTGACTAGATAAATAAATTCCTTTTATTTTTCAACTTGTCAAATATAGTATTTGATACTTATCATACTACCAACAATAGTATGACATTAGGAGATCATCTCCTACTAGGAAAAAGATTTTGACCTTTAATTAAAAAATTAATTAATTTCCAATTAATTAAATAATAAAATAATAAATAATATATAGGGCTAATATATAGGCCCTTGCCGCCCAAGCTATATAAATATGGGCTAAATATTGTTTATTTTTTTATTTTATTAAATCCATTGGACTTTAATAAAAAGTTCATATGTGAACTAGACCCATTCTTACTAAAAGAAACAAGTCCACATGCCCTGCCACAATTCTAAATAGACCCATAAATTGGTCCGGTAGAATATATCTATGCAAGTTCTTGTGGATTGAGGATTTTGACAGACTATCTAAATTTAAGCTCCAAAAAACATAACCTAATCACAATCAACAAATGATTCACTTAGGTCCAATCTAAATTTTAGTTCATTTACTAAAGAACTAAATTTGAATCCAATACCTCAAAATATCCATATGATGGTATTCTACTCACATTTAATAAATGGAGTCACGATGTCCATATCTATAAATGAAGTCCTCTATCGATTAACAAATGAATACCACCAAACTATCGAGGATAGACTATGCTATATAATCATACTCATTGATAGCTCAAATGATAACACTTGCAACCATAAGTTCATCATTTATCTTAGGACTGAGATAGACTCTCCGATTGTCCTCAAGTGAAAACTTTTATCTATTGACGGTTCTAGATAAAGTATCTCACTGTGATCCTATTCAATGCACCTAGTACACTAGATTCCTTTGTCCAAAGAGACCACACTCTGATGATTTTAGACTCATCATAACACATTTAATCTCACTCAAATGCTAGTAAAAGAATCTACAACTTTAACAAGTTAAAGGCGTCCAACCTTGATCTTAAGTTGTAAATATTATTCAAAACTAACTAAGGAATTGTGTCTACCTCATACATATCCAAATGTAAGAACAATTCTTCTTTTCTCATAGTGTTTTGACCTTATGATTATTTACTTTTACAATTATAATAATTAAACTATATATGCTATAGGATTTGTTAAACTCGAAATCACTTTATTAATATGAAAAGATTGTCAAATGTCTTATTACACTCTTGTTATTGAGCATAATCCTAACATTCTAAACAATTATAAACAAAACAAAACTAAAAAGGTATATATAGATATCGATGAGTAGTTTTTGTAATTCATATATAGCTTATATAATCTATAGTTTGATGAATATAATAATAAAATAAATATACCAAATATTTGATAAAATTTTAGGGTTTTGACTTTTGACATTATTACATCAAAGATGAGCCAAAATGGTTTCTTACGGAGACAAATCAGAGAAATTAATGGTCGTTATGAAAGAATCCGTAAAGTTACCAATTATGAATTATAAGAAGTCCAAAACACTCTTGCATTATATTAAATAAAAACAAAGAAAATAAATAAAAAACATGGACGATGCATAAAAATGCAGCAAAAGGAACACGGTAAAATTGATATGATTGTTTTTTATATAAACCGGTCTTCTTATCCTCCCACATTCACCAAAAACTCCAATAAACAAAACACCCTTAACCAAGCCCTTATTTACAATAAAATCGACTCTAGAATTGACTAATATTGTTAATATGACAATATCTGTGTATTCGTATCATAAATCCTTGCTTTTTGAACTTATTGGCACTCAAGAGATCGATGATATTTTCTGATGGTGGCAACTTGACCATAGTTGATCAGAAAAAGCCAACTCCTCGTCGGAAACCATAATCTGCAAATCAACACACGAAGACTATAATATAGCAATATTAGAAATGCAACTTTAGGGGAGAAAATGATACCTAATAAAGAAAAAGGAAACGAGAGAAAAACATGGATTACAATGTTTTTCCTTTAAAATGTTGCAATGAATAGCTAGAGTGAGAAAGATAGATAGGGACCTTAAGAATGTTGACATGAATCAAATATTAGGGTAATGGACTATATATAGAAAAATATTAGAGATCAAAAGATTGTAATGAATTCTTTTTGGAACTCTTCATATTACCATATATAAGTATATTACTAATTAAAAATATATATTATTGTCAAAATAATAATAATATATATTAAATAGGACGGTTCATATTATGTAAAGGAGATGAACCAATAAGAGAGAATTTAATGTTAAAATTCAATAATTATTAGATAGATGTTATGAGTTTATGATGAGGAGTGCAAAACTCATTTAAATATAAACCTCTCATACGGTGACACGTGGCGTTGTGAGTGTCTTTTATATATACAGTGGTTCTCTCATAAGGGATCCCTTATTTTAATTTCGGTAAAAACCATCATGTAATCACATCCATTTTTATAACTTTTAATCTGAATTTTTTTATGGATGATATTTTCAGTTAAATTTACCTATTAATAAAATTTGAGAATTTTTCAAATATCACAACTATTTATTCCGATTTTGTTAAATATATAAGCATAGAAAAAATGGTGAAATATAGGAAAATTTAAGAAAAATAGCAGTTGTACTTGAAAAATTCTCAAATTTTATTCATAGGTAGATTTCATTAAACATATCATTCATAAAAAAATTCAGAACAAAATTCATAAAAATGGATGTCATTTCGTAGTGATCCTTATCAAAATTAAAATAAAAAATCCCTTACAAGAGAATCTATATATATATATAATGAATGTTATAACGTAACATTATTATCGGTCATCCTATTCCTATTATTTTCTACTAGTTTTCTACTCACTAATGCTACGTGTTTTCATCTAACTTAGCTTTAAATTCACTCATCATTTCTTTGAAAGTTGAATATGGTTGATCTGATGGCCGAGGCAAAACGTAGAAAATGAGATCCTTAATATTCTAAATATATTTATTTATTTTTTTCTTTAGTAAATACTTATAAAAATCAACATAATAAAATGAGACATTTGAAACAATATAATGACTTCTAAATTTTCGTTTCATGAGAGTATTGATTTTTTTTTAGAGATATAAAAGAAGATTATTTGTGATAAACACGTGTTACTATGATTCAATTCACCGCCACCATTGATCCAATGTTGTTATTGTAAGAATGATAAATGGGTTTCCATTAGTGGGTCTTTAAAAAAAAAGTGTATGGTAGACAATTTTTAAATTTATTTGTAGGTTGAGTTTCCATTAGTGAGCTTTTTATATGTGAATGTGGACCATTTTTTATGGTCATTAATAGGTCTGTTTTGTTTAAAATCTTAGATGGATTATATTTTACATTCATTTTTTTTAAGTTATAATTTGGGGCCCTTTTACAATCGGAGACCCTAGACTGTTGCTTCACTGGACTCCCCCTAGGGTCGGGCCTCGATGATCTAAGTCCTTGGATAGCAACGTGATTAGAGAATCGTTCTCTTCAATGTTTTACTGTTTAAAAACTTCTAAATTAGTTATTCTGTTTCCAATTTTCAATTGTTACAGTTTTTGTTCATTATTAAAGTTATCTAATTGCTTGCTATTGATTTCATTATATAAACATGTCAGGTATAAATTTTGAGTATGGATAAAAAAAACTTAAAAATAAAAGAATAAAAAAAACTAGTTCATTCTCAAAAGATGTTGGATAAATTATTGGAAGCAAGACATTAGTAAAAAAAAAATGCTAGCTATCATGATGAAATTCCAAATCCAAAAATGGGTTAAAAAATTATTGGCACTATTTGAGGGGGTGTTGTGCAAATATCACCATTTTACTATTGTATGTTTAAAAGGCACCATTTAACGTGTTCAGACGAAAATACTCCGAAATATTAAAACAGTGAGGAATTTGTCATTTTCTAAGTCAGAGAAAAACAACAGTCAAACTGACGGGAAAGTAATCGACGGTGAAGTGACCTGAACGAGATTACACGAGAACAACTGCGATTGAGAAATGTAAGATTAGTTTTTTTTCATCGTTTTTGTTGTTGTTAACTTGCATTACATGTTAGAATTGAGTTTTGTTGATAGAAATTGTAGAAACCGGTTAAAATAGAGATTTGAGAATGGTTGTGGTTTAGGTTATGATTTGTAATTTGATTGAATATCAGTTGAGCAAGATGAAATCTGGGTTATCGAGACTTTTTGCAAGAGAATCGAGCTTATTTGTTGTTGAGTCGAGCTTTTATTTTCGTGAAAATTAGGTTTTGGTAAGTCGAGCTTATTTTGTAATGTTTTGAGCTTTTTTTGAATTGGATCGAGTTTTTTTGAAAGGGATCGAGCTTTTTTGAAAGGGGTCGAGTTTTTTTGAAAATGATTCGAGCTTTTTTCAATAGGGTCGAGATTTTTTTTTTCATTGGATCGAGATTTTTTGAAAGGGATCGAGATTTTTTGAAAGATATCAAGTTTTTTTGAAAGATATCAAGTTTTTTTGGAAATGATTCGAGCTTTTTTCAATAGGGTCGAGCTTTTTTTTTTTCATTGGATCGAGATTTTTTGAAAGGGTTGAGCTTTTTTTGAATTGGATCAAGTTTTTTTGAAAGGGATTGAGCTTTTTTGAAAGGGATCGAGCTTTTTTGAAAGGGGTCGAGTTTTTTTGAAAATGATTGGAGCTTTTTTCAATAGGGTCGAGCTTTTTTTTTCATTGGATCGAGATTTTTTTGAAAGGGATCAAGATTTTTTGAAAATGATTTGAGCTTTTTTTTCAATAGGGTCGAGTTTTTTTTTCATTGGATCTAGCTTTTTTGAAAGGGATCGAGCTTTTTTGAAAATGATTCGAGCTTTTTTTCAATAGGGTCGAGTTTTTTTTTCATTAGATCAAGCTTTTTTGAAAGGGATCGAGCTTTTTTGAAAATGATTCTAGCTTTTTTCAATAGGGTCGATTTTTTTTTTCATTGGATCGAGCTTTTTCATCATGGGATCGAGTTTTTTTTACATAGGATCGAGCTATTTTGTTATGGGATTGAGCATTTTTTCGTAGGATCGAGTTTTTTTTTAAAGGGTAGAGTTTTTTTGTCCTTAGATCGACCTTATTTCTTATTGGACCGAGCTTTTTTATAATTGGATCGAGCTTTTTTGTCCTTGGATCGAGCTTATTTTCTATAGGACCGAACTGTTTTTACATTGGATCGAGACTTTAAATTTTGGTTACGATATTTGTTCTGTTTAATGATGTTATATTTCTGTTACATTGCAGATGAGAAATACGTTGAGGGATTTGCTTAAAACTGCAGAAGGAGACTGGTACGAGAGCAAATTGACTCGACACAACCATTTTGATGCCCTTGGCCATATAGACGACGCGCTGAACCGGGCCCCTGCAGAATTTACAGATGAAGATCGGCGTCGGTTCATGGCATAATGTTTCGACCATTTCCTGACGATGCATCGGGAGATGAAGTTTTAGAGTGGTATTATCCATCGGTTGCTTTTGAGGGAGCTACATCATAATGGCCGAACAGATGAGATGCAGTTCATGTTAGGGAACCAGTCAGTGAGGTTTTCGAAGGTGGAATTTTGCCTGATCACCGGATTACGGTTTAGAGTTGTACCAGACACGACCAAGTATGCAGCAGTGGAGAATGGCATATATCAACGGTACTTTTCTAGAGCCGATGAGGTCTCGTTGGAGGAGATTAGGGGTGTTGTCACCGTCACAGAGTTCGGAAAGGCGTACGATGCTATCAAGCTCTGCCTCATATATATGCTGAACTGGATACTGATGGGGGTGGATGAGAGATTCAAGATTCCACTTTGGCAGTTTCGGCTGGTGGATGATCTCGATGCGTTCGACGCGTTCCCGTGGGGTGCCCACGTGTACATGCATTCTATTTTCTCATTCAAGCATGCGCTTGACGGGTGAAGAGACGGGTTCGAGTGATGCCAGCAGGAAAAGGGCGCTGACGTACACATGGTGGAGACCTACAACATATACGGTCTATCTCATGCCCTATTGGTAAGAACTTCGAATTACAAGTTGTACTTTATTGGTGTTGTCCTCAATGTTATGGTTAGTAATTGGACTTATCTTTGATGCATGTATTTTTTTTCGAGGTGATCCCTGATTTGGCCAAAGAGTTCGGTGCCCGGAGGGTTACAGATCTGACTCCCCGTATTTTGAAGTGGGAGTTGACCAAACAACAGATAGGGAAGAAGCTGGCAAAGATTTTCAAAGCCAGGGTATGTATTTAATTTGTTAATGTTTTGATTAGTTAGTATTTGTACAATTACATTGTTCTAACTAATATTTTAGATGTTTGCGAGGAAGGAACTGGTGCCCACACCAGCTGAGAGACATGCACAGTACTATACCAGGCTAAACGAGGGGAGGGGGGGGGGGGGGGGGGGGGGGAGCTTGTATGTAGAAGATGACAAGGATGATATGCCGCCTCTGGTCCCTGATAAGACTACCTTTGGCGGGAACAGTGGTACAGAGGGTGAGGGTTTAACAGACAAGACCAGTGACAGTGAGGGATCTGAGCCAGTTGCTAGGGGTTTAAGGTCCAGTGACAGTGAGGGATATGAGACAGACCCTCAACGAGAAAGGAATAGGCATAGGCATAGGCGAGTTCAGTTTACCACCCCCAGACATGGTACATCTACATGGGATTCCCGCGGGGGCGTTGGACGTGATTTTGAGGTAAGTTGAAAATAAAGTTTAGTGTTTTTTATTAACACGTGTTGATAGTTTTGTACTAACAATGTAGACATGATTTCAGGCTCTGTGGGCAGATATGTTGAACGATGTGCTTGAAGCCCTTCGGAAGAGTGAGGAGGATCAACAATTTCAGCACTTGGAGTTGGTGGATATGATCCGAAAGAGTGATGAGGTTCGTCAGCAACAACACCGAGTGTTACTAGATATGATCCAGGGGCTTTAGGGGTCGACCATGCGTACATACCGGGATGGCCCCCCACCTCCTGATCCAGACTTTAGTCCCAGAGACTGGACTGATAGGGATACATAGGGGACAGACATGACAGGTGGACCTAGTCAGGACCCGCCTATCGGTGGGGTAGTTCCGGACAGGCAACCTCAGTCGTATACCAGCGATAGTAGACTTGCTTCACGTACAACAGTCGGGTCAGACCTCCCAGCTATCCCATCTGGGTCCACCCAGGCTTAGCGGTCCCCCACCTCCTAGCACATCGATTAAGCCACAGCGGTCCCCTCACCCACTCAGCACGTTTGTGGCGTCGGTACGATCCCCTCCCCTACCCAGCAAGTTGACCGAGGCTCAACGGTCCCTTCCCCGACCCAATACGTTTGTAGCATCGGTATGGTCCCCTCCCCCATCCAGCAAGTGGACCGAGGCTCAACTGTCCCCTCCCCCACCCAGGACGTCGGTGGCATCGGCCCCCAGGCTCAGCTGTCCCCTCCCCCGGATAGCATGCCGACCTAGGGTTAGCGGTCCCCTCCACCGGCCATCACATCGATTCAACCTCAGCAGCCCCCTGTACCGCCCAACACATCGACCAAGCTACAGAGCTCATCGGAGGCTGGACTACCGCAGATGAAGCGTTTAGTTAAGCACAGATGGTAGTTGATGAGCCCTTACATAGATCCATAGCGGCCAAAGGGGTTGAGGACACGACCCGAGTCCGTGGAACATATTTTTGACCCCTACGAACTAGTGGACGCTGACCAGCTTGCGGCATACAAAGCCTTCAAGAAGAACATCAACGGGGAACTGTGAGTCCAACTTCTTCTAATAAAAATGGTTGTATATTTAATGTTTATTCAAATTTACCTAAAACTAATTCAATCATTAAACAGGCGTGATGTGGACGTGCTGGCACCTGTGGACGCCAGATGGTTCATGCGTATGCAGTCCAACTTCATGGACTTGGAGGACACGGTACGTACTTACGTGATTTTCAAATTAACATTTGTGTAAGTAATTTTGTATTGTTAACAATTCATTAGTTATATTGTCTGTCAGCATATGGACGCATACCTCCATATTCTTCGTAAGCGTCAGCAAGGATTCCCCACTGTGTACAACCGGAGGATCAACGTATTGGACACACAATTTTATGTAAGTAGTTTTAATTTTTTGGAATTGAATCGCATTTTATGGTTTTGTATTATTAATACGACATTGTCAATGATTGTATGTACAACCACTTATGTTGTTACAGTGGGAGAGGATGATACCTCGTGATTCGTACAGGGCTGTGACCATGTCAAGGTGGAATGTGTTACAGTTCCAATGGTTGGAAAAGGACCTTCAGACGGTCCGTGGAGCAACCACGAGTGGAAACCGCCCATGGCACGAGGTTAACCTGGTAAGTGTTAGACGATGGAAATTATTTAAAATATAAACTGTTCGTATATCCTGAAATAACACCGTATGCATAATATTACAGGTCCTGATTCCGTGCAACGTTGGGGGCCAACATTGGCTGGTGGTGACCGTCGACCTTATTCTCGGGGAGATTGAGATATTTGACCCCTAAAGACATGAAGTCCCTCATTATATCAGGAAGCAGCAGGCCCGGCCAATACGGTGGTTTTTACCCTCCATGTTGAATGACGCGGGGTTCCACACTGCACGACGAGGTGGTCGTCGACCGTTCACTAAGGAAAATAAGCCCTTCTTGGTCAGCGTGGTGCTTACTTCTAGAGTTCCCCAACAAAAAAAAATCGTAAGACATTCTATTTCATTCACGTGCTTAGATATTCTGTAAGAACAATTTGTAACGGTGTTTTATGTGTCCAATTGCAAAGCTAACTATGGTCCCCATACTTTGAGACTTATCGAGTACTTACTGGCGGGTCGAAGCCCTTTTGATTGGTCAGAGGACGATATGGGGATCATTCGGGAGAAAATGGCTGTGGAGATTTTTTATAACTCCAGGCCCGCCTAGTGATTGGTTGTATATTACCATTTTTTATGTACAAAGACATGTAATTAATTCATGAATATTAATTAATTCATTATTCATTCATGAATATTAATTAATTCATTATTCATTCATTAATATTAATTCATTCATTAATAATAATTCATTAATAAGTAATTATTGCAATTCCAAATTATTACAATATGATACAATTCCAAATGTTTACAATGTGATCAAAACTTTATCATTCATTCCCTATTAGAGTCAATGTTAGGGCACGTTTGTTTATTGTGTCCAATTGAATGACAGATGCTACATTTACGGCGGTATTCATCGGGAACACCTCTGCTTAGACCTTCATTAATCATAGGTGGATTAGAATATCTCTTGGAATTATGCCCTCGGGCGTCCTGCTTGTCTCCTGGAGTTTGGATTCAAAATCATCCTTTGGCAATGTCAGATGACACAACCCAAGTGGAAGGATCTCCCACAGGCATAATTGGAACCGAGTACGCGTCAATAAGTGTCTGTCTCTTGTAGTAGTCCGAACACAAAGTTGTCAAGTCCAAGTTCCGCTCCCTGTAAAAAACATTGAAAACGATCAGCTTCACGTTTCAATAATAATCACCTCACAGTAAAACTTGAAAGTAATGTACCGTGCCGCTGCAAGAGCGTGAGAACATGGAAAATGATCCATTTGGAATTTGTTGCAAGTACAAGTCTTCCAGGCTAAGTCAACAGTCCACTGTTTTCCATACCGCTTGACTGAGAAAATATTCCAGTCTACTAGATTTATGGTAAAAAAACCACACTTCTCCACACGTTTTAAGAGCACAAGATGTGTTGCATCGGTCAACTGATGACGCATGGTTTGTGCAGCTCTATAGCGATCGTGAAACCACCGTTGTAGCATATTCCTAATGAACTCAGCAAGAGTCAACATAGGCAGTTGGCGTGCAAATTTTAGGCATGAGTTTATGCATTCTGCAGCATTTGTTGTCATCACCCTGTACCTTCTTTCCAGGCAGTGTACACGGGTCCACTTGTGTGGACCGGCATCAATTACATAATCATATGCATTATGGTGCAAGTTTCTTAACTCTTCCATATGGCGGTTATATTCAAACTCGGTGTATGCGCGGGTTGCTTTATCCATTATTGCGGCAACATCCTTCCTATGAAATCGCTTCTTAATATTTTCAGCAAAGTGCCAGCAACATATGGTATGGGTGGCATAAGAGAACACTTTAGAAATCCCTGCTTCAATGGTTGCATGCCTATCGGAAATGAAAACTAGCTCATCAATATGACCTAGGGCACCTTTCAAGCAATCCAAAAACCATTCCCATGAAAGGTTGTTTTCTGAGTCGCCGTACCCAAAAGCAATTGGATACACCTGTTCGTTCCCATCTTGTGCTGCTGTAATAAACATTTACCCTGTAATCGTCTCTTCAAATAGGTACCATCAACGGCAATAACTGGACGCATACACGTCTGGAATCCTCTAAGTGAGGCACCATTCGACATGAAAAAGTATATAAATTTACCATTTTCGTCGCACTGTAAGTCAGTGATTGTGCCGGGATTTTTTTGTTCCAAAATGTAACCAAATGATGGAAGCAGTTGGAAGGTTTCCTCATGCGTTCCATATGTCAGTGATAACGCATAATCAAGGGCGGCGTGTACCTTACTGTACATGATTTGGATTCCATACATTGATTTCATGTAGGGGATTATGTCCTTCAGACGCAATAGTCGACCATCTTGTTGTTGAAGTCTAGGTGCAATAACTTCTCCAATTATGACTGCACTAGCTTGTCGGTGGCGACGGTGAATTTCCTCTAACGGACAAGTGTGGTCGTTGACAAAACTTCTTACTTGAAAGTATGTGCCTTCATCTCTCCTCACCGCTCTTAACTTCCACGTACAATTTCCCATCAAACAAACTAGATGTAATGTTGTCTTATTGGACCTTTTCACCTTCCACTCGAAGTTCCGCCGCATTGCAAAATGGTCTACTAGTCTCTTCAAATCCTTTTTCGTTGGAAAAAATTGCCCTTTATATATCATGCTTGTAGGTTCATCTTCAACCAAGTTTCTGCTTCCACCCATACCAAATGAGTATGATTCTGCTCCTGGAATAACCCATGTTGCGGCATTATTAAAATCATCTGGAGTTGCATTAGCCCGGGCCTCGGAGGTCCCAGCTATATCTGTTGCACTGGAACTAAATCTGTGTACATGTCTTACATGTCTTTCCGTTTAGACAGGTTCTTCATCATCCTCATTGTCCTCTACATTTTCTACATAATTGAAATTGCCCTCATTATCCACCTCATGAATCAGCCCAACATCCGGTGCTGTATTCTTCTCATTGTTAATGTCATTGAAGATCTCATTGTATTGGTGGTTGTACTGCCTACCATTCATCTCAATTTGACAACCAAATACATCGTCGAATTGAGGTCCCAATATATTATCATGGGCGGCTACTTCCGGTGGGACAACAAATATGTTTTCCCGACCATCAATCCCACTTCTTTCTGTGAATAGCTGGTTGCTTCCGCCTGACGATCGAAATTGTTGGGTGTTATCACGATGAAGGATATCTTCACCAATGACACCTCCTGCTGGCCTCTCGATTAGACTAACACATATTTAAGGGATCACCCTATCTTCCCCTAGCATAAACTGAGCATCATCATTATTTCTTATAAATGTACGACATGTAGTCCTAGGAACAATTGATATAGACTGTAGATCAACACTGTATTTGTTCTTATCAAACTTCACAATGGTTTGCACGATCGACACCAGTTCGTCGTAACTCAAATTCTTTGACACATACAAACCTTGGTTATCAGAACCTAAATACCTCTTATTCCATCGGGTAATTGCTCCTAATCTCCCATCGACAGTTGTAAGATATGACTATTCTCACCCTATCCATTGTCCTGTCAAAATCATCATCAAAAACCATTATTAAGAAATAAAAATTTAATATTAAATTTACAATTATAAAGGATTAAACAAAAATCAAAAGTGTAACCGATCAAGCTTTTTTTAACTGATCGAGCTTTTTTTGACATGATCGAGCAGTTTTTGTACATGGTCGAGCCGTTCTTGTACATGATCGAGCTTTTTTGAACGGGATCGAGCTTTTTTTGTTCAGGACCGAGCTCTATTTGTACATCATCGAGCTTTTTTATACATGGCTCGAGCTTTTTTTCATATGGCTCGAGCTCTTTTCAAATATGGCTCGACCTTTTTATTTTAAGGATTGAGCATTTTTGTAAGGAATCGAGTTTTTTTTTTAGGAATCAAGCTTTTTTTGTGCGGGATCGAGCTTTTTATGTGAGAGGGATCGAGTTTTTTTTGTGAGGGATCGAGCTTTTTTTGTGACGTATCGAACATTTATTTTTTGGATCGAAATTTATTTTATGGATCGAGCTTTTTTATAATTTGATCGAGCTTTTTTTCAAATGTTTCGAGCTTTTTAAAAATGCTTTCCAGCTTTTATGCCCAAGATTTTAAACTTGTTTGCACCACTTCAAATCAAGTCGGCCAAATATATATACAAAAAAAAAATGCATACATATTCATTCATAATTTTTTTAAAGTTTACAACTCCCAGACATAACAAAAAAATTTGAGACAACATGTTCATAAATGTTTATACATTGTTATACCACACAGAAATATAAGAAAAAATGAAAATGAAGATCAGAAATATTTATTTACCTTCTTGTGCAATATCTGGAATGTAGCTCGTTTTTTGAAGAGATACCCGGAGTAGTTGATTGATTTTCAGACAACTTTTTTGGACGACAGCTGCTTTTAAAGAATAAAGAATCGATTATTTAAGGGCAATTTCGGTAGCTCTCCATAATAAGTGTCTTTTAAACTTAACTTATTATAACGGCGACATCACTGCAACTCACAAAAAAAAGGTGACATTTCTCACCATTTCCACAATCGAAAAATCACTACCCAATCCAATTCTCGCCGTACTATCTAATGATATCATAGTAATATGATATGTTTTAAATTGTATTGATCAGCTAATGTATTGAAGATTATCTCGTAACACGAATGCTTCGGTTCTTATTGATTATGTGCATGTAGGTAGGGATGCACATTTATTCCCAGGGCCTCAAATCCCCGCACCCTCATCCCTATTAAGAATCGTATACAGTCTCTTTGCTGTACAAGTAGAACTGTTGTATAAATTTTATTTTATTTTTAATTTTCTAACACACAATCAACTTACAGCTAGACATGACCACGGTTCGGTTCGAACCATGGAACCGAACCGTAACCGTGTGAAATGAACAGTAACCGTAACCGTAACCGTAACCGTAATCGTAACCGTAACCGTAACCGTAACCGTAACAGTAACTGTAACCGGAACTGTGGAATCGGTTCCGGAACCGTGGGGAAGGCGGTTCGGTTCCGGTTCTTCCTCTGAAAAAACCGCCCTGGAACCGGCGGCTCGGTTCTGGTTCAGAACCGCCAGTTCCAGAATTTTTATTTTTTTACTTTTTTTATTTTTCTATATAAAAAAAAAAGAAACCGAACCGGCTGAACCGGTGGAACCGCCGAAACAGAAACCGTCGACCGACGGTTTCGGTTTCGATTCCTATTCTAGCACCTCCCGAAACCGGAACCGATTGAAACAAGAATCGAAACTGAAACCGGAACCGAAACCAAAACTGAAACCGAAACCGAAACCGATTGAAACAGGAACTGAAATCGGTTGGAACCGTGGGCATACCTACTTACAGCAATTGACGGTCGAGATAGTTTGTATATATTATAAAAAAGTAACACTAGGTGTCCTAAATTTCTGATGTTAATATCTCGTATGGTATATTAAAGGTGTAAAAATGGACTGGCCCGGCCCATTAGGGACGGCCTGGCCAGTCCATTTCTGGAAACAGGCCGAGCCTGGCCTGCCCGCGACGGTGTCGCGGGCCGGGCCGGCCTGTTTCCAGAAGCAGGCCCGGCACGGCACGCCGGCCTGCCTCAGGCGGGCCGTGCCTGCGTGCCGTGCCAGGCCTAACGGGCCTGGCCCGGCGGGTTAGTTTTTTGGTCCAATTTTTTTTCCAAATTACGTTTTTTTGGATTTAGGGTATAGGGTTTAGGATTTATAGTTTATGGTTAAGGGTTTAGAATTTAAAATGAATGAAGAGAACGAACAATTATTAGGATTTGAAATGAATAAAGAGAACGAACAATTTTTTAATTATTTATTTATTTTTCACTTATGGAATTCAGTAATACATATCTAGATGATTGCCTCATTAAAAACCTTACCAAGAAAAATCCAGTGGGATAAAAACTTGGTAACGGAAAAAGAGTGCAACCGTTTTACAACTTATAAGTAAATAATAAATACATATGTAAAAGTATAACCTAGTTCTGGCCTTGACCACTACCTGAAGGGTCATCAATATATAGATTGTCGAAATTTAGATTAAGTTCTTTATCTACAGTTAGATTTTGTAACCTTTTTTTAGCATGCTCCCAATCCCAAAGGCATGTTAATACCTCCACCATCTCTGAAGACAAACAACTTCTTCTTGGTTCAATTATGCGTCCACTGGTGCTGAAAGCTTGTTCTGAAGACACCGTTGACACTGGAATAACCAGTACGTCACGTGCTAAGTGTGACAGAACTGGATACTTGTACTTATAGGTCTTCCACCATAACAACAAATCAAACTCTTCCTTGTCTTCAACAGCATCGAACTGTGCTTCAAGGTACCTAATAAGTTCGGTACAAGAAGGTGGGCTAGATCTTTGCCCTGAAGAAGTACTTGCTGATTTGTCTTTTTTTCTTTGTTTCAGAAGGCTCCAACTTGTTTGCTTCTGCTCTGTCTCCGGTCGTGTTGATTGGGGGATGTCAATATTGCCAAACCTGATCTCATAAATATGAAAAATCTCGAACAACTTGGTTCGAATGTCAGTAATTTGTTCTGAATAATCTATTGACAAATTAATACCAATAAACTCAAGCAAAACTTCTAAACCAGATAATTTAACCCTGGGATCTATTATAGCACTTAAGGCATAAAGTAAAGGAATGTTAGCCCAATATTTTTTCAACTTTGTCTCCATGACAACAACTGCAGCGCCTAGATGTTCATCTTCTCTATAACTGTTTAACAGTTCAGACATTTCCACTATCTGATGGATTGCCTGGGAAGATGTGGGGTAATATACCCCGGAAAGAGTTACAGTGGCATTGGAAAATATCTTTAAAAATTGAACAAAAATCTTTGCCACATACCAATCGTCTGTGGAAAGTAATTTTGGACTAAGTTGTCCTGTTTCGGTCAATTTCATGTTATAAAAACATGTAATGGTTGTATCATATTCCAAACAATTTTGCAACATTAAATAAGTAGAGTTCCACCTTACCGGCATATCAGTTTGGAATCGTCGGGGTTTGAGACCGTTTAATTTACAATGTCTCTTGAATTCACTGAATCTAGGATTAGAACTGCAAATCCAAGAAATGGCATCTCTGATGCGATCTATTTGGTCGCTTACCTGCTTTAAACAAGCCTGTACAACTAAATTTATAATATGGCATGCACACCGTTGATGGAAGAAATAACCTCCATCTTGCGGGATATTTCTTGCAACAAACAATGCAATAGAGCTAGTATTTGCAGATGCATTATCAAATGTGATTGAAAGAATGCGATGCGTGATTTCATAAGTTTCTAAAACTTCCATTATGACATTAAAAATATTTTCTGCGGTATGTGCAAAATCCATAGGACGAAAACCAAAAATTCTTTTTGTTATCCTCCAATCAGAATCTAAATAGTGTCCCGTGACACATAAATAGTCCTGTTTGGAACATGCATTCCAAATATCAGAAGTTAATGCAACAGAGACACTTAAATGCTGTATTTCAGCAACTAAGTCATCCCTTTCGGTTTCAAACAATCGTATCAAATCATTTCTAGTGGTGGTTCTAGAAACAGGTTCATTTTGGGGGTTATATGCAGATGTGATTAATTCTTTATAAAATGGACTCTCACCAATATTGATCGGTTGATCAGTTTGTGCAATGAATCGTGCCAAGCACTCTCTAGCGTGCATGTCGTCGAACTGCCACTTCGTAACGGACCCGTCTGGGTGCCGTTGAAGCTGTGTCTGGGTTGTAGTATCTACCTGTCTATGTGCATGCATACATACATTTGTGCATATGCCGTCTCAAATGTCCGGTTCCCCCCGTACTTGTAGCATAATTCTTATGACAAAACTTACATTTAGCTCTGAGGCCAGACGTCCCGTTTGGGAGTGTCATTTGGACTATGTTGAAACATTGCCACACATCTGATGTTAATTTTCTGGGACGTGATGTTGGTGTAACGCCGGAACCAGAAGGTCCCGTTTGAGTATGGGTCGGTTCTGAAATATCAAATTCATCGTTGAGCATATTCAAACCGTCCAGAAAATAATGCTGCTGGTTAGGATCCATTATCGGAAAATGAAATGGATGGAAGTATTTATAGAAAAATTTGATTTGTGGGTCAAAATATAATTTAAAAGATTGTAGGGGGGGTTTTGGTAATTTTAAATTCCTCCAACGGCTAGTAATCAATTCCAGCAGTCGGAGGCTTTTTAAAAAAAAAAAATAAAAAAAATTGCCCGAACGGCCCGACGAATCGGTCCGCCGGGCCGGTCCGACAGGCCTGGCACTCCGGATTGGCGTGCCAGGCGGGCCGGCCTGCCGGGCCTCCTCCCAGAGGCCCGGCACGAGGCCTGACCCTCTTCCTTCACGGGCCGTTCCAAGAACGGCCCGTGAACTCCCTGGGCTGGCCGGACTGGCCTGTCACCAGCCGGCCCACTTTTACACCACTATGGTATATCATTCCAGATATAATTTAGAAAAGAAATTTGAGAGGGAACTTTTATAAAAAATAATAATAATAAAAATGACATCATAGACTAAAAAGTCCACGACCAAAGTCTGACTGAGTTCGAAAAAAATGGCTGTCACCATAAATGCGCACGTCTTCAGTGTCTCTACGGTTAGCTTGCTGCGATTGGACCGTCAAAGTAGCGTTCACAGACAAATCATTTCTCGCATTTCTCAATTTTCTGGACTCTCCTTCGCTTCTTCCTCTTTTAGATTCGCCGCTGCAACCCCAACTAGCTTCCCGAAATCCCGTCGGGATAGTATGACGTCGCCCTCCGCCGCCATGCTGCTCCCGGAGAACCCGGTACTCTCCGATATTTGCGCCTCCGCCGTCAGTGCGCTCGTCGCTTTTTCGGTCCTCCGGTTATGGGAAGAGACCGCCAAACGGGACCTCTTCGATCGGGTCTGAATCTATTTCATTAATTTTTTATTTTGGTCTTAATTGCTGCTTTAATTTCGGGATTTACGTTGTTAAATCTCTCAAGTATATGATGTTTTCTACTTTTTGTTGCCAACAGTAGAAAAGCACTTCGAAAAGCACATTTGAAGCGCGAACAAGATTATATAGAATCATGAGATTTACAGCAAAATTAACGCTAGAAAAGTACTTTCGAATCGCGAACACAGGTTGAGACATATAGAATCATGAGTTTCATAGCCGAATTTAACTCTAGAAAAGCACACACACTATCAGACTAGGCTGAGATTTATAGAATCATGAGTTTCGTTGTTAAATTTATAGCTAGGAAGCACTTTCTTTGAATGCGCGAAGACTATTGGACTAGGGTGAGATACATGGCATCCTGGGATTCATTGCCAAATTAATACTGGGATTCTGGGAAAGCACTTTCTTTGAAGGCTCAAGGACTATCGGATTAGACTGAGATATATAGAATTATGAGATTGAATGGCCAATTAAGTTAGAGAATCATGAGATTGATAGCCAGATTAAGTCAAGAAGCTACACGAAAAGGAAATTTTTGCAATTAATTTGAGAGAAATTGAGGTCTACAGTGAAAAGCTAAAATGGGACTATTTTGAAACTCTTCACTTTGTTTTTGCGTGGTTGCAATCCGAAGAATTGAATACTGAATACTCATTGCTTAGCTTCAATTTTCTTTTAGTGAGCTAAGGGTTTGTTATAATGTTTTTGTTTTCAATTCTATGTTTATACTTTATAGATATAGTACATGTCTTTGAAGCTATGAGAATTGAGATTGATCATTTTTAACGTGTAAAGTCATCCTTTGTGTAGATACAATTTTCTGTGAAGTATACAATGTTTTAGTATTTCTGTCCTTTAACTGCTTGGAGTAGAGCAATTTGACTAGAGTAATTCTCTGTTTACTTTCTGTGATGTGATAAATGTCATATGATTGTATATAGAATTAGTTACTTTCAAATGAATGGTTTGTTCATATCTTCAACCAATATGTTGAAAAGTGGCATTTGTTCAACAGTACTTGATGTCCCAAAACGCCTGCAACAAACGTAAACTCTGTTTTCGTTTTATTCATCAATTTGGGATTCTTATCCTTCATCATTTCTTGTTTAGAAACTGAATAGGAAGCTTGTGCATATTAGTATTGGGCTACTTTTCATGCTTTGCTGGCCATTATTCAGGTAATCTCATGACTAGAGAAGCTCTACATAATTCTTCTTCATATTTGCCTGATGAAACTGCTTTAACTGATCATTACAGTTCCGGGACTCAGGGAGCAATTTTTGCGAGTCTTACTCCTGGCATTAACATAATACGGATGATTCTTGTGGGTTTTGGGATATGGAAAGAGGAAGCCACCGTGAAGTCAATGAGCAGATATGGAGATCGCAGGTACAACTTCAAATGCTATAGAATTCCTTCAGGAGACCTGTGTGGAGAATTTCAGAAACCTACAAGTTTAATAGTGGCTGTCGCCTTGGTTTGATCCTTCATAGATAGAGACTGATCAAAAGTGGTTGACACCTAGAACCTAATCACAAATAGTTTGTTTGTTTTTTCTATCTTATTTGCTCTTAATTGTCAGAATCGAATTGATTATTGCACTAGTTACTTAACTGATGTCTTTTGAATAAATTTATCACCTCGGTGGGAATCGTTTCTGCTGTGATTCAACCACCGCCTTGAAGGAGTGTGCAGGTCTAAGCAGAGTTACTAAACTGATGTCTTTTGAATAAATTTAATAGTTCATTCTGTCCCCATCAAGTATTTATTTCTTCACACGATTTCCTATTTGTGCTGAACTTTTTCCTTGCATCAGGGAACTTCTTAAGGGACCATTGTACTATGCTGCGACAATTACTGTGGCTAATTTGATCTATTGGAGGACTTCCCCAATTGCAATTGCAGCCATATGTAACCTCTGCGCCGGAGATGGTACTATGAACATCATAATTTCTTGGCTTTACACACGGAACTGTAATAACTTGCAAATCAGTAAATTTTTTCTCTCTTGCTCTGCTATAGGTTTCGCAGATATTGTGGGAAGTTGGTTAGGCAGAGAGAAGCTTCCTTACAACCCAAACAAATCCATAGCTGGTAGCATTGGTATGGTAACAGCTGGTTTTTTAGCATCTCTCGGGTAATTTTTATCTGGCCATTTATATTGCTTTTCCTATTATGGATTGAGTCTGTATTCTCCTCTGGTGCTTTGGGCTGATGAGTAATCTTGTTGCAGGTTCATGTACTACTTCGCCTCATTTGGGTTTATTCAGTATAATTGGGAAATGGTTTCCGGATTCTTTGTCGTGTCTCTTGCCTCGGCCATTGTGGAATCACTACCAGTTAGCACTGAGCTTGATGACAATCTTACCGTTACTCTAACCTCTATACTGGTGGGCAGTCTTGTTTTCTGATGTTAGGAAGCGTAGTCACCCTTGGCCAATGCAATATCAATAAACAAAGCCAAGTTATAGGTGCAACTATCTGTTTTTGGCCAATTTATTGGGTGATGGTATATCTTTTACTTCATGTAAAATCTCGTACGCTGTAAATTTGGCAGTGATTCCATTAATGTTGTCAAATATTGAGATATTGATACTGAAATTCAGTAGAAATTCGTTCTAACCAGGTTTGGAACCCGAATTCATGCCATTCATTGAACCTCCATGGATGAGACTTGTATTTCTTCTTGCCAATCCAAGTTGAATGAGCTCAGAAAAAAATCATGATTGATCCCCCATTCTTAAAATCATCATATTCTATTAACAGAACCATTCCATCTTCACTTTGAAACATAAACTTACTTCACTTTAAAACATAAACTTAGTATAACGTATAAACAAACAATATATATAAATATAGCAAACTATCAAAGACTCAAGTGTTGATCTCATTTACATACAAATGAAATGATGACGTAAAAACAGAAGAGTTGCAAGCATATCTTTGTCAATCAAGAAAAAACAACATTATCTTGAGTCTTGTGTGGTTTCTAACAATACAAAAGCACTTCTACAAAGGAAATTTATTGCAATTTCATTCCCTCTCCACATTCCCAATCCCTCCGGAGGCTTCTTCGTCACCATCATCAACTCTCCTTGGTTTCCTCTTCCGACTCATAAAACACCATCTTCTGTGAGAGCCAGCTGATTCAGTGTCTCTGCTGCGTTTGAGACAAGGAAGAGCAACAAGAAGTACAAGGAAGAGAGAAAAACCAAGTAGCAGAACAAGCATGAAGATCTCTCCATGCAAAGCATATCTCTTATCACCCACCAAGTGAAGATACTTAGCATCATCATCATCTGGAGCCATAGCTGGTGACAAGACTGGAGTTTTCTTCATATTATTATCTATCTATCTTTCTTACTTTGAAAGTATTAGAATATGACTTCTATTACAAGCTCCAAAAGAGAAAATTCTTGTGTATGTTTATGTTTGTTGTTATATGATATCTTGACTTGTGCGTGTGAATGAGAGAGACAAATGGACAATAGTATTAACTGGCCCATCTCTCCACCTTCTTGGCCCAAACTTCCCACGTGCAAATTTTTATTGGCTCATATGGTTTCTAATTTTTTGGAGGTTTGTAATTTATTGTTTTTCTCAAATGAGAGATATAATGAATCTTTCAAAAGCGAACAAACAATGGTATAAGTTTTTAAAGAAAAATACTCATCTTATCATCTATGCATGCTAAAAAAATAAAATAAAATTGTCATTGCAAATATATTCTAGATATCTAGATGAGGTTGGTCTAATAGTTTCTCTCACAAATGCACCTTTAAAATCATGAGTTCAAGTCATAGCTCAATCTCCAAACCTCGAATTATTTCTAATTACACATACATACATATATACATACATACAAATATATATATAGTAACTTTTAAGTGAGGGATTCCTTATTATAATTTCGGTTCACACCTTGATGAAATCACATCGATTTGTAAGAGTTTTTATTTGATTTTTTTACGTGGATGATAAGTTCATTGAAATAAGTTTATAAATAAAATTTGAGAATTTTTCAAGCACTATTACTATTTATTCCAATTTTGTTAATTATAAAAGAATAAAAAAAAATGGGAGATATATAGGAAAATTCAAAAAACTAGTTCTAGAGTTTGGAAAATTCTCAAATTTTGTTTATTACTATATTTCAATGAACTTGTCATTCACATAAAAATTCATATCAAAATTCATACAAATCGATGTGATTTCAATAAGGTGTGGACCGAAATTATAATAAGGGATCCATCACTTGAAAGTTACTCTCTTTCTCTCTCTCTCTCTATATATATATATATGGGATGACAAAATTACCCGTCGGGACCCGCACTTTTGGGGTGGGGATGGGTTTCAATTTAGTAGGGATGAAGCGGGGATGTAGATAGATAGTCTAACCCGCAATGAGTATGGAACGAGGATGAGTTTTATACTCCACACCCCGTCCTGCCCCACCCCGCCCCGCTTAAAATAATATTTAGTTAAACTACACAGTTCAAATAAAATAAATATATCTAAAAATGGAAATATATATAAATACATTAACCCTAACTTTATATCTCTTTGCCATTATTTAACATAAAGTGACAATACAAAATACTATTAAAAAAACCCTAGCCGCTAACTGCAACTCTAAGTCTTTATTCCTCAAACAACTCAAAGTTCACCATTCAAGCTTCAACCTGAAATGCAGTAAGTTTTTTATCTTATGATTAGCTTCATGTTCTTCTACTACACTAAGCGTTCCACATGTCTTGAAGAACCGGATTTTAATGAGGTAAAATAAATCATGCATATTAAATCAAATTAAGTTATTGATATTCAAATCAGATTGAATACAATTTTGTTAGTTTGTTTGGAATGTTGCACGAACCATGTGAGTGAGTGTTAACATCTTGAGGAGATGCCATATAAGGTTGATATTACGAAGAGAGAACAAGAGAAATAGTTGCAACTATTAGAAGATTAGTGTTACGAATTTCGAACATTTTAACTTTATACTTTATGTTTATGTTTGAAAATGATTGAATTTACTTGTGATAATTATGTTAACGGGTAGTTTTTTTTTAATAGTTTCATCGAATTATTTACTACTTTATATATTTTATCATATTCAATGGTTATATATTTGTAATTTTAATAAAAAAATAAATTATAAATGGGGTAAATGGGTGGGGATGGGGAAAGCACTCCCCGTTGTACCCCGCCCCGCCCTAACCTGCTCAGTTTAAGGTGGGGGTTTATGAAGGGATGAATCTCCTTAGTGCACAATGATAAATATATATTAGTGTATGTAGGTTATTATATTCAACCGCTTTGACTCAGTATCCATGTATTTTTCGGTACTTATCCATAATCTATGACTCACATGCAATGAATTGATATATTTTATATCAGTACGTACTAAGGAAAAAAAGACTATATTATATATATATATATATATATATATATATATATATATATATATATATATATATATATAACTTCTCACTTGCACCCTTAACATAAGGTTATGTACAAACCTATTTGTCAACCTTTATATCAAAATCCAATGGATGTTATGTAAGTGGTGGGTCAGGAGAGAGAACATATAACATCTTTTGGATTTTGATCCAAAGACTGACAAATATGTTTGTATATAAGAACATCTCGAATGTTATTATACATTTGGAGAAAATGAAGTAGGATAGATACTAAAGAAGTTTGAAAAACCCTATCCAATGCAATTATCTAAGTTGAATATGAAGATGGTGTGACAAAAAAAGTGTTAGAGAATATGTAGTTGACTTTTTAATTCTAGAAACTCTTCTAGAATTGTTGATTAGGATTTCTAGCCCTTTCCACAAATAATATTAAAGCGTATTTAATTGTAAAATAAAAGAAGAGAGAATGTAATAATTGTTTTATTATGATTGATCATAAAATAGATGCATATTTGACTTTAGATAATTACATTGCAGATGTGAATATATATTTATCTAATTTTTTGTTTCAAAAGTAGACCCATAATAAATAGAAATGCTGATGTGACACTATTTAGAAACTAAAAAAAAATACATATTTATATTAGAGATGCTCTAACATTATATTAGGAAGTTTGTAGGTAAGAAACTCTATATTATATATATATATTCTGGATTTTTATAAATAGTAGAAGATAATAGTAATTTGAACGACAAATTAAATCATGAATCTTATTGAAAATTATAATAATTAATTAGTATTTTTTTGGGTCGTGGTACTATACAGGGACTGGCTGCTATGCAGTCATTGAGAAATTGGCAGTATGATACAACCATGAATAGTAATTTATTCGGTCCGTTGGATCATTCAGCAACTTGATCCAACGGTTCTGCATTAATAAAAAAGAAAAAAAAATTTAAAAACAAAAAAAACAAGCATAACCGGTTCTAAATTGTAACACAATAACTATTCCTCTGTTGACTTTATTTATTCTCAGATCGCTCTTTCTCACGTTTTCTTCTTCTCACCGATTTGTATCTCCTTGGCTTCCACATCTGCTATGACCGCCACCACTTGCAGATCGCCACCATCGCCATCGCCATCGCCATCGCCATCGCCATCGCCATCGTGGCCATAATCACTTCCGTTCTCAGTTCTGAGTTCTAGTTCTCCCGCCACCACCATCAATTTCATTTTCTCGACACGTCTACTGTGGCAGCACCAACGCCAACGCCACCATCATCAATTTCATTCTTGTCAGTTCTGAGTATTTTTTTATTTGAAAACAGCAGATTGTTCGCCCACATGAGGCAATACAAAGACCCAAGAACAGAGGATAATGAGCACAAGCAATAAGATCGAAAGAAAGCTGCATACATAATAAAAACACCCAAAACAAAAACGTATCACCCAACACCAGTCACAACCAAGCTGTCCAGAAGCCACCTCTTGGTTTGTTATTGTTTCTACTCTGAATTCTGGGTGGCGTTTGTTTTAAATGTTGTCTGTGATGATTGATCTTTTGAACTAATGACAGTGCTTTATGATTCAGTTTCATTTTATTGCTACATCTTGTTTTTGTTGCAATATGCATGATAATCTAAGCTACTTTCTCTGCTTATAAACTCTCTGGCCCATTTTCTGTTTATGGTGTTTTACTGTTTTGATGTTCCAGCATTGTCTTCCAAGTTGTTTAACATTGCATTGATCCTTTGTGTCAATCTCTTATTTTAAAATCTTTTTCAGGAGAGGTTTATCTGAGGCAGAAATAAATTTCCTAAAAGAGGTACTTCTAAATATTTTGTTGTCTTTTGTATCACTGTGTCATTTGGAGTATTTTATAATTTGTTAGGTTTGGTGATCATTTATAACTCACAATCGTTTCGTCTATAAGTAGGATGCTTGGTAAATTTGATGCTTAATGAATAAAATGGTTGATTCTCTTATTCTTGGTGCCTAAATTGTGTTGAGTTACTTGAGTAACAGGCATTTACATTTTTTTTTTACAGAATAAGGACTTGCAAAAGAAATTCTTCAGCCTGGGAGCATTCTTGAGAGTCCTCTTTGTATAAAAAGAAATATGATTTTGATGTATTCCATTTTATTTCTAAAGATGTTTAGGCCCCTGCTTGATTTCTTACATCAATTTCAAAATTAAGATATTCTGAATATTAAATACTTTATAGCTCTTGAAAAGATTAAGAGGCCTTTGTATGAAAAGTATCCAATGACGAAGTTTGCCTGGACGGTAGCTGAAAACGCCGATACGGTTAGTACTTTTTTTGCATAACTTGTTAAACCAGTAAATATTGTTGTTATATGTTTGCTTGAAAAGTAGTAGTTTAATTTACTTTAATTCCTTGATTGGGAGACTGCCTAATATCATGAGGTGTTTCTTATTTTCATTTGTGTGAGGACTCTTTGTATAGGTCTGTCCTTTGGTTTATGTGTATTTTTTTGTTGTTGATTCTGGTAGCTTTTGTAAGCTAGTGGCTAGGGTTGTCCTGTCCTCTCTTCCCGTACATTGAGCTCTAATTTAAAAGAGATTTTTGGCTCTGGTGTTTTATTTTTCCATTACATTAATTTTTGTACCTCCAAATGACAGACTTGTTGAGGCAAGTTATGTCAATATAAAATGTAGAATATTTATTCTTGTATTGGTGAGATATCATTTAGATGAAACTTGAAAACATTAATTCTTATTGTTTTAGAAAGTGGATGGAGTTGTTAAATTTGATAGGATTAATCAAGGTCTTGCACTCTTTGTGTGATTTGATTTGGTTGATCGGTTTATAGTTTGCAACCAAATTAAAAAAGTGTTGACGTTGATTTCTGGATGTATGAGAAAAGCCAACAAGGATTGGATTTTGGCTGCGATTTTAAAGAGAAAGAGAATGAAAAACTAATCTGACGCAAGTTTTTACGTGGTAAAACTCCGATGACCGGAGAAACGTCCACGGGTAGTTGAATGATCAACCAAGCAAAAATCCACTATGAATAAAATAATTATTACAATTCTCGATCTTTTTTTTTCTCTCTATATTTTTCTATGATTTCTGTATATCTTTGTGTGACGAGATTATGGGTATATTTATATGTCCATAGAACCCTAATCTTCTTTGTACAAGTAATAAAAGATCTTTGTATTTAATTATGATTATTTACTTGTTCGAAGTGGTTCGTCTTCTTTCCTATTTCGGAGACTTATATTGAGATCGAATGGGACTCTAGTAATGTAGTCTAATTCGGACTTATTTCCTTATAAGAACGTAGTCTTTTTGAAGAAGTAAAATTGTTGCCTGATTAGAAACCATCTGCTTGATAACTCTGCTCTTCTTGGAATTCCTCTTTGATATGGATATCTTCGTGAATTTTAATGACTCGATTCGTGTGAGCTACGCACTGGGCTTTTTATTTTTCTTCATGTTTGTCCCGAGTAGGAAACAATATCAGCTGGTCCTGAGTGACATCATCTGATCCCGAGTAGAAAATATCACCAACTAACCCCGAGTATGTTTAACTGACCCCGAGTGGTATATGACATTAGTTGACCCCGAACAGGTCTTGTTCAATACTTGTTTATTCGGGCTTCTCGTCTTTGGTGATTTCTTGTAGGATACTTTCTAAATGCCTATTCGGATGTCCACCTGGCAATTTTACCCTTTTTGTCAATGTGTATATCTGATAAAATTTACATACGACAATACTCCCTTAAAATATTTTTGCCGAATAGAATTTCGTTTCGGGGAAAAGTATTTTAATCAATTCAATTTTTATTTCTGTGCCAGAGTAAATGTCTTATCATAATGGCATGTCTTAATGGTGACCCTGTAAATTCGATTTTTTCCCTCACACGTGATCTTCAATGATAGTGATGTTTTAGAATTCTGACGGTGAAATCCTGTTCTCTTATTGACACGTGTCCTATACCGCTTCGTTTTTCGATTCCATTTATGAGAAACGACCTTCGCGTCTCCCCGTGCACCACCTACGTCATCAAATCTTGTCACAGATTTTTCCTGCCTTGAGACCCTAGGGTTTTCTTGCTATCACCCCTTTAAATTCTTCACTGAAAGGTTGTGCTGATTCATTCTAATAAACTTGAAAACCAGAAATTTTTACCAGCCCAGTTTTCTTTGCGCAGCAAATCACCATTTCTCCGTAAAAGATTTTACGTTCAGATTTCTTCATTCAAGGTTAGTGTCAATGAATCTATCCTCTCGTTAACGACTTTTTACTATCGCTTTCGAAGCGCTCGATCGTAGGGATTTCTAGCTGGTTTCCTGCGTTCGAAGATTATTGGAGAAAATCCCCCCTGATGAACCATCATTTTTAGAATTTGACTTTTCTGGGCTTCGTCATGACGTCCAATTTTCTGTATCCAGTTCTTCATCTAGTTCTGAATCGGACGTTTCTAATCACAGGGTATCTCTACTAAGGATGGGAAAACATCAAAGCAGAAGTGAAGTTCACAGGCACAACTCGGGCAACGTTCGGATCAGAGAGCAGACTGTTGATGAGAATGATGTTGAAGAGGCGTTTAGAGTGTCTCGCCTTTCTTTCTCTACTGATTGCTAGACTGGGTTTGACGCCAAACCAAACGTGATTGGGGTAGAAGAGATCGGGAAGTATCATGCCCAATTCGATTTGGATGACTCGGTTATTATGGTTCCCGCTGGTGATAGACCTGCATGGAACCTTCCCCCGAGCATGGTGGCAATCTATGGATCCATGCTCTGCTGCGGTATCACACTTCATCCTCTGCCGTTCATTGCCTGGTTTTTGGCTGAAGCAGGGATCGTCCCGGCTCAACTGGCCCTGAACAGCTACAAGATATTGATGTGCATGTGGCACATGTACATGCAGATGAATTTGTCACCGCCTTCCCCGAGTGAGATCAGGCATTTCTTCATGTTGAGATAGTCTGGCAAGACAGGGACTTATTTCCTCATGTCCAATCCGCCTGAATGCTGGGTCCCCGAGGGGACAAAGGTGAATCGGGATGTCAATACCTCTGACGACCCCAAAATAGAGGGTTTGTATGGGGATTCCCTTTATCCAACAAGTTCTGGACGAACAATTGGTATTTCACTGGAGGAAATCTCGGTCTTGAAGTCACCCTCTCGGTTGGGGAAACTCGGAGGGTGCTAAAAGTTCCCACTTCTTCTGTTCTCCCGAGGTGTAGAACAAGAAGAAGCTTGAATTTAGTGATGCTGAACTGACCAGACTTGCTCGGGCAGCAGTTCAAATGCTGGAGAAAAGAAGCAGGTCTTATCTTTTCAATGAGACAAAAATGATAGAGCTCGGCTTCTTCAGCCAGATTTAGGCTTACCGCAGACGATGTAAGTGATCTTTGTAACCCTTTTCTTTTTTCTTTTTTATTATTATTTTTTGCTTTTCGTATTCTGACGCGGTGTTTTTTTTCCTAAGTGTATGACACAGATATCGTCTGCGACCTTCAAGCTTGCCAAGTGAAGTCGATTCTTCAGGCGAGCCGAAAAGAAGCTTCTCGTTAGAGCAATGATGGTATCGCCCCGCCTGATTCTGGCAAGGAAGCTGATGTTTCCGAGGAGCAAATCCCTTAATATGTCCCCGAGGACGTTGTTCAGTCGACCGCTGGGGAAACTAGTTGTCCAAGCGGCCAGACCGATAATCAACTGCCTGATGATGGGGAAAGGCATAGTGAGGGTCCTATTGAAGAGCCTGCCGAGCGGTCAGACATTGGGGATGAAGGTAATACCTCTAAGGGACAAGTACCTATAGGTCCCGAATTTTTTGAATCTTTCCGGGACGATGCTCAGGAAGATCCTGCAGTTGATCTCAGCTTCCACCGTTCTCTGGCTGAGAAGCGAAAGGCAGTCGGCTCTCCTACTCACCCTCTCAAGGTCTCTCGGGTGATTTCATTCATCGACTCCATCGATAAAGAAACTGTGGCTGATATTCCCCCGAGCGTTGATGTTGGAGCATCGGCGAATGCGGAGACTTTAGAGCCGAATAGGGGTTCCCCTCCCCCCGAGGTTAAAGATCAAGGGGCTGAACCCTCGGGGGTTCTTTCATATCCTTCTTCCCAGGATATGCTGGGGGAGATGTCATCCGGTTAGGCTTTCATTGAGGAAGACAGCTGGAGTTGTTTTCGTGATGGCTCATTGACAAACCGTCTTCAGAACGTTTTTAATAGTGCATCTTATGTAAGTTATCCTTAACTTCAATTGTTTTGCTTGTTCGCCAGATTTTTAATTATATTCCTTTGCAGATTGTGGCCGAGTTCACTGAGCTGGTTCAGACGCAGCAACATCAAGCTGATAGAATAAGGCGTCTCGAGGCTCAGCTGAAGGAAAGTGAGGATAGCGGCGCTCGGGTCGAATCGGCTTATCAACAGGAGGTTAGCTCTACCCAAGTATTTATCGACCAATGTTTGGTGAAGTAGGTGGAGGTCGAGGAAAGGGCTTCTTTGACAGAAGAGAAAGCTGAGTCACTTTAAAATTTATTATCTTATGCCCAAGAATCAATGCTTAGGGCCGATCAAGAAGCGGAGCAGAAGATCGAAGACTTGGAACGCTAGGCTCTGACGGTCGAGTCCCTATCCAAGGAGGCCAGGTTGGAACTCGAAGTGCAAGGGGTAGATCATTTCAAGAGATCCCCCGCCTACAATGCCTTCTCATTCAGGAGTTTCAGAGTGGGTTGGTTTCAGCTGGCGAGTTCTTCAAGGTTAAGAATCGGGTAACAGAGAAAGCCCGGACCAACTGGAAGCTGTCGATCAAGAATCATGTGGATCGGTCCTTGAAATCTCTTCAGATGAAGAAGCGGAGAGCTTACTGCCGTAGCTGAGGAAAAGAGCCCTATCCTATGCATTTGGAGGTTCCATCCGAGCACTCTCCCTCGACTTTTTACGCCAGTCAGGAGTCGGTCGTGGAGGGTGTGGTCCCTGATGTCAGACTGATCCCAGGAGAAGATTACAGCCAGTGGATGGATGATTCAGTCGACACGATTGCTTGGCCTTCCAATGAAAGTCTGCTCCGTGAGTAGAGATGGTGCCCTACCCGAGCATTGGCAAGAGTTTAAAATCCTCACAACCTTGACTTGTACAATTTTCATAAGTTTTTTTGTAGAAACTCTAACAATTCTTTGTAATTCTTTGTAATTCTTTGTATCAATTCTTTTGTAAAGAATTCTTTGTAACAATTTTTTTTGTAACGTTTCTTTGGAGAGATTAATAAAATCCCGAGTTTAGCTTATGAACTGAGTGGTCTTAATCTGATTTCATTGCTCACGAAATTTATTCAACTTGACTCTATTGTTGCCGAGTATCTTATTAAACCAGTTATTTCTATTCGGGTAACTTAACCGAGTATCTTATTAAACCGGTTTCATTCCCTGAATAATTTTTAACGCCAAGTATCTTATTAAACTAGCTGTTGCAATCTTCATGCCAAGTATCTTATTAAACTGGCTAACTCTGATGTTCGGGTAACTTCACCGAGTATCTTATTAAACCGATTGTCACCCGAATAATTTTAATTCCAAGTATCTTATTTAATTGGCTCTTGCAATCTTTATGCCAGGTATCTTATTAAACTGGTTAGTATTATTAACCGAGTCATCTTAAAACAGACAAGTAGGTTTATACTTGTGTTTCATACACGGTTGCTACCCGAACATTACATCAAGGGTCACCATGATCATATGTTCGAGTTCTTACGCATTACCGAGGACGTCTCCCCAGTTTTTATACGTAAGGGTTTACCGAATCGTTAAGCTTTTTGAATCACTTAACATAGCTACGTATTTCATCAAAAAAATTTCCGATAGCGTCCCGAGCTGGTGCATCGGGTTTCCCTTTTTGCTAAGGTCATTTGACCTTGCTCAGCTGGCATGCTCCTTCGAGCTTCTCCGCCCATTCGGGAATCGATAGTCTCGAGTATTCTATTTGCATGTTCTTATTATCATGCTTGTCTTTCATATGTTCTTATTATCATATGCTTTCTTTCAAAAATCCAGAGTTTAATGCTTTATCTTTCGAAAATCCCGAGTTTGATTTTTATTCATAACTGCAAAATCAACAAATTTTTAAATTCCACAGCTAATATCTAACCTAACTAAAATTGTCTTAACTAGAAAAAAGAACAAAAAAAATAATAATTTAAGGATAGAAAATCTTCAGATATTGGGACTTGCATGGTCGGGGTAAATCCCCTCCATTGGGTTATGCAATCCAATATGCTCCATGGCCAACTATTCCTTCGACTTTGTACAGGCCTTCCCATTTGTCAGCCAGGGAACCTGTAACTTTATTTTTTGTTCAATGACATCTTCCTGAGTACCAGGTCTCCTAGCTTGAATCTTCTGACCCGAACATGAGAGTTGTAGTGGCAAGCTACTCTTTGCTGATATGCCATATTTCGTATTCGGGACTTCTCCTTTTTCTCTTCTAGCTTATCTAGACTTTGTAATAGCATATCAACATTCTATTTTTCATCATATAAACTGACCTGGGGTGACGCATATGACATTTCTTTAGGGATAATAGCTTCTGTTCTAAACGCTAAAGTGAATGGAGTCACTCCTGTTGACGTTCTTGCTGTTGTCTGATATGCCTATAATACCTCGAAAAGCTTTTCAACCCAGCTTTGCTTTGATTGTGTGCTTGATGATTTGTTCACTGCTTCAACCTCCCCATTTGTTTGATGGTGGGCAGGTGTGGCATAGTAATTGGCAATCCAGTACTCTTTGCACAATTGTCTGAATTTCAGGTTATTGAACTGGGTGCAGTTGTCAGTGATTATAGTGTTTGTGACTCCAAACCTAAAATGTATATTCTTTTTCATGAAATTTATGGTGTTGGCTTCTCTGATATGCACCAATGCTTCAGCTTCTGCCCACTTCGTGAAATAGTCAATGGCTACTATGGCATACTTCGCTCCACCCCCTGTCCCAGCTGGTATTGGGCCGATTAAATTCAAACCCCACATGGAAAATGGCCATGGGGATGTAAGGTTTCTGAGCTGTTTAGGGGGTCGTCGGATATCATTAGCAATCCTTTGGCAAGTATTGCAACTCTCCGAACATTGCTGTGCATATGAGAATAGAGTAGGCCAATAATAGCCTTGCCTGAGTAACTTGTGTGCTAAAATTTTACCCCCAGTGTGGTTTTCGCAAACTCCTCCATGGATTTCCTGTAATATCTGATATGCATCCTCATCTGACACACATATTTGGAGTGTTCGGGAATACCCCCTTCTGTATAGTTCTCCTCTAACCAATGTGTACCTTGCTGATTGATACCTGATACATTTTGCTTGTAAGGGATCTTCCGGGAGCATACCTTCTTCAAGAAACCTTTTCAGCTGAGTTATCCAACCGTCTGACGGTGTTTGGATTTCTAAAATTTCTAAGTTTCTCGGTTCAGCTGTGCTCTGTTTGAGGAGATGTGCAACCGAAATAGTCTTTGGCCTGATTGTGATTGTTGCTGACGCTAGTTTGGACAATGCGTCTGCCTTTTCATTCTCCTCCTTGGGGATCTGGGTAATCTTATATTCTTTGAATTTCTGGAGGAGCTGTATTGTAATTTCACGGTAGGCTATCATACCTTCATCCTTGGCTTGGTATTCGTCCAGGACTTGGTTGACAACTACCTGTGAATCGCTGAATACCTCAACTTCATCTGCCCCGAGAGCTATGCAGACTCTGAGTCCATCTAGTAGCGCATCATACTCAGCTTGATTGTTGGTTGCTTTGAAATCAAACCTCATGGCACATTCGACATCATCTCCTTTTGGAGTGCATACTACGATCCCTGCCCCGCTGCCATGAGTGTTTGAAGAGCTATCAACATACAATTTCCATGGGATTTTTTTTTCCAACATTCTTTTTGCTTCTAGGTTTGGCTCTGTGAACTCTGCTATAAAATCTGCCACTGCTTGCCCTTTGAGGGATGTCCTGGGGACGTAGTGGATATCGAATTCACTTAGCTCGATAGCCCATTTGGTCAGTCTTCCTTAAATCTCTGGCTTCTGTAGAATTTTCTTTAATGGACAGTCGGTGAGAACCTAGATTGTATGAGCCTGAAAATATGGCATTAGCTTCTTGCTGCTAAAACCAATGCTAGTGCCATTTTCTTTGCCTGTGAATACCTAGTCTCGACTGGTAGAAGTGTTTTGCTGGTGTAGTACACTGGCTTCTGTACTCCATCTTCTGTTCTAACTAGGACTGAGTTTGCTGCTAGTTCTGTAATTGATAAGTACAAATGGAGTGTCTCTCCCATTTATGGTTTTGAAAGGATGAGAGCATGCCCTAGGTATTCCTTGATTTTTAAAAAAGCCTGCTCGCACTCTTCGTTCCATTTGAGTTCTTTTCCTTTTTTAATTACTTTGAAAAAGGGTGCGCATTTATCCGTGGCATTTGAGATGAATCTACCCAAGGAAGCTAAGCATCCTTTTAGGCGCTGTACTTCTTTTAATGTCCATGGTGAAGTCATTTTCTGTAGGGCCTGTATCTTCTTAGGGTTGACTTTGATTCCTCTTTGGTGAACTTGAAAACCCAGGAATCTTCCTGAAGGAACTCCGAATAAACACTTGTTTGGATTTGGCTTCATTTGGTATCTCCTCAAGACATCAAATGTCTCTCGCAGGTCTGAAGTATGCTTGTCTGCCTTGATGCTCTTGGCCAGCATGTCATCAATGTATACTTTCATGTTCCTTACTATTTGTAGTGTGAAGATTCTGTTGACCAGCCTTTAATATGTTGCCCTTGCATTTTTTAACCCGAAGGGCATTACTGTGTAACAGTACAAACCCTGATCAGTTGTGAATGCTTTTTTTTCTTCGTCAGCCTTGTTCATCCGGATTTGGTTATATCCCGAGTAGGCGTCCATGAAATAGAGCAACTCATGGCCTGATGTAGCGTCCACCAACTGATCTATCCTCGGAAGTGGAAAATTGTCTTTTGGGCATGCCTTGTTCAAATATGTGAAATTTACGCACATTCTCCATTGTCCATTCTTCTTTTGGACGATGACTACATTAGCTACCCATTGAGGGTAGTTGACCTCTCTAATCGACCCTACAACGAGTAGCTTCTCTACTTCCTGTTTGATTGCCTGACTTCTCTCGAGATTGAATGATCTTCTCTTTTGTATCACCAGTTTTGCATTCGGGTCTACTGTGACATGGTGAGATATTATTCGGGCATCTATCCTGACCATGTCTTCATGACTCCAAGCGAACACATCCCTGTATTCTTTGACCTGATCAATGAGGCTTTATTTGACTTTTCCTTCCAAGTTGGCCCCGATCTTGATCCTTTTATCTGGTTCATCTTTTTTCAAGATAATTTCTTTGACCGGTTCAGTTTTGGATTCATTCAGCTCTTCCCTTGGATCGAATTCGAATGACTGTGGCTCTTTGTTCTGACTCGACTATGTTATAGTGCAAACCTGTTCATCATTCTTGTCTTTGTATACTGACAGGTTAGCTCTTCGGGTCATCTCTTGGGATACCTTGACTACACCGACCCCCTGTTCGGTCGGGAACTTGATCATTAACGCATAAGTGGCTGTTATGGCCTTAGTTTTATTTAAGAATGACCGACTCAACAACGCATTATATGGCCAATTGTCTAAGTCTACTACCACGAAGTCGAGCAATACAGTTATCTGACAAGGTGCCACTCCGATCTTTACGGGTAGCTTTACTGTTCCGAGTGACCTGACCTCAATTCCCCTGAATCTTTTGAGTAGAGTATAGAAAGACTGTAGATCCTTTCGGTCCAACCTGAGTTGATCGTAGACGGCTACATTGAGAATGTCTACCAAACTCCCATTATCTATCAAGATTCTCCTAACTTCCCGGTGACCAATCCGGGCATTTATGACTAAGGCGTCATTTGGCCGAACGTCGACCCCATGTGAGTCCGTTTCTGTGAATATTATTGGGTCCTACCCTTTCTTTACCCTTTTCGGGTCTGGCTCTACCGAGTTCACATCAAATTTATGTCTTGCTTCTACTGCTTCTCTGATTTCCTGTGTTCGCTCTCGGTTACTTCTCTCAGTGGATGGTCCTCCAAAGATTATTTGTATTACTTTATTGGCCTCTAGACTGACCTTTTGATTTCGGTAAGAGCTGTGATCGGCCCTGATCTCTTTCTTTGTTTCTGATTTCTCATCCCTTTTCAAGATTACATCCTGTAGATGTCCTTCCCGAATGAGGGTTTCTATGTTAGCCCTGAGCTGGTTATACTTGGAAGTCTCATGACTGGTTTTCTTATGGAACCTGCAGTATTTGGTTGTATCTCACCGAGCAAACTGAGATTGATGACGTGGCTCTTGTACCAAATTTTTTTGCTTCCAGTATGGTCAGGATTTCCTCATGTTTTTTCCGAAGAAGGGTGTAGCTGGTATATCTACCTCGTTATTTTTCCGTGGTCTGTTTGGCATTATGCCCGTTTCCCCCATCCTTTCCCTTTTCTTTGCTGTTTCTTTTCTGTTTTCCCTTTTGGTTCTGTAATTTGGACTCAACGTCTTTTTCAGGTTTTCCTCCATGCATGTAGTATCCTCCAGTGGCTAACTCTTCTTCTTCGGCTAGTGCATATCCTCCCGCCATATCCATCATATCTACGTATCTGGTCAGGCGGGCTCTTCTAAGGTCAAAAGACAACCATCCATTCTGTAGGTTATTGATGAATGCAATAATTATCGCTTCATCGTTTGCACTACCGATTTCTGATACTGCTTGACCGAATCTCCCCAGGTATTTCTTCAGTGACTCATCTTTCCCTTGTTTTATTTGAGAAAGGTAAGTAACCGATTTTTTCCTATGAACATTGCTCTGAAATTGCCTTGAGAAACTCCTGCTTAGTTCACTGAAACTTTCAATGCTTGCTGGGGGCAATCTCCCGAACCATCTTGAGCCCATGTCTCTTAAAGTTTATGGAAAGTTGAGGCATAGTAAGGGATCGCTATGGGCATAATGGGCCATATCACTTTTATAGCGTCTGACATGTTCTTTTGGGTCTGTATCTTTCTTGAACTGCTCCACATGTGGCATCTTGAATCTTTCTGTGAATGAAGTCTGCAGGATGTCCCTAGTGAACGGGCTGTCAGAATCTTCATCAGATAAATCGTTGTACCCATAACGTCTGACCAGAGCGTCCATTTGACGCCTATTGTTCTCGACTTCTCGAGTTAGGCTCTGGATTACGATATCTCTATCTCCCACCGGACTTCCCTGATGGTTGAACCGCTGGGTGATTGTTATTCCTCTTTCTGGCTCTTCACTTTGATGCCAGGTTTCACGTATGATTTCGTGATGACGTTTATGATGGTGTCGATCGCTATCTTCTGATGACGATCGATTCTTATACCGGTCATGTTTGCGGTGTCTAGGACGGACTGTCTGATCCTGGTTCTGTTCTGGCGTGGTCGTTCCTCTTCAGGTGTTTCACGTCCAGCCTGATTGATTGAGGCAGAGTTCCTTCCAGCTTCTGGTGCATTTAGGTTTGGCCCTACTATAACCGAACGAAGCCTCGCAGGTGGGAGGTTATGAGTTTATGCTTCTTCTGTAGCCAGTAGATCAACTCCTTCCTTTGTTGCATCTGCCACCAATTGTTGCAACGCCTCTCGGAAGCATTATGTCAGGTCTCTGCTGGTCGGAGGATTTTGCTGGATTCCCACCAGGAATGTAGGTTGGTTCTCTGTGGTTGCAGCGAGATCTCGCGAGCTACTGCCAATATGGAAGTTATCTGGAGATTTTTGGACATCCCCAGAACTGTTTCTGCTTCCTGCCATTATCTTTAATTAAATCGAAGGTTCAACGCCCCTTCTTCTAGCGCCAATTGTTAACGTTGATTTCTGGATGTATGAGAAAAGCCAACAAGGATTGTATTTTAGCTGCGATTTTAAAGAGAAAGAGAATGAGAAAGTAATCTGACGCAAGTTTTTACGTGGTAAAACTCCGATGACCGGAGAAACGTCCACGGGTGGTTGAATGATCAACCAAGCAAAAATCCAATATGAATAAAATAATTATTACAATTCTCGATCTTTTTTTTTCTCTCTATATTTTTCTATGATTTCTGTATATCTTTGTGTGACGAAATTATGGGTATATTTATATGTCCATAGAACCCTAATCTTCTTTGTACAAGTAATAAAAGATCTTTGTATTTAATTATGATTGTTTACTTGTTCGAAGTGGTTCGTCTTCTTTCCTATTTCGGAGACTTGTATTGAGATAGAATGGGGCTCTAGTAATGTAGTCCAATTAGGACTTATTTCTTTATAAGAACGTAGCCTTTTTGAAGAAGTAAAATTGTTCCCTGATTAGGAACCCTCTGCTTGATAATTCTGCTCTTATTGGAATTCCTCTTTGATATGGATATCTTAGTGAATTTTAATGACTCGATTCGTGTGAGCTACGCGCTGGGCTTTTTATTTTTCTTCATGTTTGTTCAGAGTTGGAAACAATATCAGATGGTCCCGAGTGACATCATCTGATCCCGAGTAGAAAATGTCACCAACTAGCCCCGAATATGTGTAACTGACCCCGAGTGGTATATGGCGTCAGTTGACCCTGAGCAGGTCTTGTTCAATACTTGTTTATTCGGGCTTCTCTTCTTTGGTGATGTCTTGTAGGATACTTTCTGAATGCCTATTCGGATGTCCACCTGGCAATTTTATCCTCTTTGTCAATGACATGTATATCCGATAAAATTTACATACGACAAAAAGAAATGATGCAAGCATTAAGAGTGCATTAGAAAGAATTTGTAAACAAATGGAGAGTCAAAGACTCAATTCAAAATGCAAGGAGAAGAGATTTGAAGAGTCAACCTTGTTTCTTTAAAATATTACAACATGCACTCTAGAAAATACAAGGGTCACCAAATAAATCCAGAAACAAATTTAATTGGTTTTTGAAGGCTTGTATATGTTTTTTTTTTTTTTAGATTCATGGCATTATTTTAGTTTAAAGGCTTTTTCATAGTTATGCACTTAAGAAATCTTAGTGCCATTTGTATTTAAAGTTAATAGGTTGATAATATACGTATATAAAGAAAAGGAGAGAATAAGAGACAAAAAAAAAATTCATTCCTAGGAAAAAAGGCAGTCATGAACTCATAATACTACAAAATTACTGGAAGTTTTTGCTATGAGTGATAAGAGTGTTCAAGAAGTACTTTTGGATTAATTAGAAGGCCAATAACATGAGGATGTGAAGCATGTACATTAGCATTTTAATTTACAAAAATATATTTTGCAATTAGAATTAAGTAAATTGAACTAGAACCTTATTTTATATAGGTGTTGAGATTCTGTTTTAATTAGTCCTAATTTATAGGGATGGTGTTTTTTAATAAAGAGATTTTATTCTCAAATCTTACATTTAATGTTACCTTATTTAGTGGGGTTATTAGTTTTTGTTAGGGAAGTAATCATATCCCTGATTTAGTGGCAGGTTAGGTGCTGCCCCTTCTTGTATATATTCTTGTAAATATTAGTTGTTTCTCATTGAAAAGAAATAACAAGAGAAATATTCTTCTCTCATTAAAATCTTCAAGAGGAAACAAAATTTTATTGCAAAAGAAAGAATAAAACAAAAGAGCCATATACAAAAATCGTAGATTATAGCATCACATCTCTAAGGCTCTAAGCAGGAGTGAACAAGCAACCCACATTGCTGATTTTAAATTCTTTTATTGATCATGTTTTCTCGATAGACTATGATGATAAAATTTTCGGGGAAGTTTGAAGAAGATGTAGGAAAATGGAGGACCAAATAAAACCTTTAACATAAAAACTTGTTATTTAATTTGACAAAATCATATGCATACCTATTTAATGTACTTATTAGTATCTATTTAAGTAAAACTAGAGGTAACAATGGTATGAGGAACCATAAAAGGACCGAATAAATAATTTGGCAGGGGATTTGTTACAATCATATGCAATTCTAACGTTATCAGTAACTTTTAATCTTTTTTTTTGTGTCAAGGACAGGTTAAATTATTTGGTAGGAGATTCCATTTGGAGGATGCTTAGCACTTGTTTTTGCTGTTCTTAGTCCATCAATTTTATATAGTCCTGATATTAGGCAATCTGGGTAAGTTGTCAACCTCATTCAAACATTAAAAATTGTAATAAGAAAATGTTATGCTTACTGTTTTCAACTAATTATTACAGTTTAAAATGGTGTATGCAATTCGTAAGAGGAGAAAGACTGTCAGTGAGAAAACCGTCTCTGATGAATGTGGCACTCACTTCACAACTGGTGCAAAGTTGAACCTTGATAATATGTCTTGGATAAATTTTCAGTAAGTTAACATAAGTTTCTTAATATTTGAGCTACTACCTTATGAATGGATTCACATTGACCCCAATATAGAGTCCACGTAAGTTTAGTTGTATCTACAGTCCACACAGATTTGATATAATGGAAAAGTTACTATAAATGACTCCATATCTGTCTCAGGACTTGTCCACAAATTACAGCATTGCTTATCGATTGCAATATGTTCAATGACCTAGTTGATCATAAATAAAATTAAATAACACCTACAAATCCTATTCAACGCAACCAATTTGATTAAATCAATCACTTTCCATTAACTGCTTACAAATCTATACTTGAAGCTCAAACAAAATAGATTTCTTTAGCATCTACATAACTTTATTGAAAACTTTTGTGGTAAGTTGAAGCATAAAATTATTTGAATGCAATTTGAAGTATTTATACGTTGCATCATATATTTGAAAAGGAACAGTTTTTAATTATTGTATTTTGACGTTGTCGGCTTACTATATTTGTATTTTTTTCAGCAAACAAGAGTGTCAGATTACAAATCTAGAAGAAAAAAAAAGGTTTGCAATTTATACTATTTTTATTATTGCTTTGCAATTACTGTACATAGTACGAATTTATTTTTTACTTTCATAAAATAACATCGTCCATATCATTGCTTGTTATCAGTCAATGAATGAGATACGTATTACATGGACCAATCTCTCCAGGGAAGAGAAATCGTAGTACACAATGCATAAGAATGAGGTTGTTGAAGATAAGGTCCATGTGGGTGACACATATAAGGAAACCAATGCTACACCATTCCACACTCGTTGCACTCCTGCACGTTTTTCTCAGATGATGTCTATCTCTTCAGACTTGCAATAGGATGTGGTCCGAGAATTAGGTTTTGGAAACCTACTCATGTTAAATTGTGGAATTCTTCAGTGGGAACTTTGTTCCTGGCTAGTTACCAAGTTTGACAAAGCAACTCTGTCAATCGACCTGCACGGGAAGTCCTTTAAATTAGTTTAAGCATAAATAAGTGGTACTAGACAAAAGTGACACCTAAAATAATTGCAAGCATGTATGTCACAAACCTTCAATATGTTTGGAGGTAATCCATTTAAATAAACATATTAAGGGGAAAAAATGTTCAATGATGGGAAGACAAACCTATTGAAAAATTGAAAAAAAAAGTACATTTCAAAAATAGAAAATTGGTTATTCTTTCATATGTTATTATTTATTTTATCAATAATATATTATGTTATTATAAATGTTTTGTAATTAGGGATATTTTAATCAAAATATAGTAAATCGTTTCCAGCAGAACAAGATTCAGAAATTGATTCTAAAAAAAATGAAACATAATCATTAGAAAAGTGATTTTTTTTTCAAAGATATAATAAAATTAGGCAAAGCATTAATAAGTGGTGCTAAATAAAAGTGAAACCTTGATTCAAAAAAAAAAAAAAAAGTGAAACCTATAATTATTGCAAGCATGTGTATTACACAAACCTTCAATATGCGATATGCTAGTCCATTTGAACACATATATAAAGGCCAAAAAATTGGATGTGAAAATTGCAGATTTTGTCAACTGCCAATAACTCTTGCAACAACAAAATAGTTGGATGACAAAATCACCTATCTTTCCTACTACCATTAATTTCTACAACAAAAAAATTCCCTACCTCGACATCTCATTTTTCTTTCATCCATAAGAACAACTCATAGCTCATGCAAATAACATATGAAATTTATAAATTTAATCAAAAAAATTAGATGAATACAAGGTAAATTTTAAAAAATACTGAACGAAAAAAATATTTCTTCCAAGTAACCCAAAATAAAAAAAGGAAGTTCCAAGAAGTCAAGCGTGTACTTAGACAAATAAGTGTAAATTGTGCAAAGAGAAAAATGTTATTAAAATACTGGATACATACTTGCCTTTTCAAACATACTTAAAAAGAATTTGAATGTTAAGTAGGAAGTTTATTAGTGTAATAAAAAAAACAATGTACTTACCAAGATAGTATAAGTAGTTATAAAATTTGAAGGAACCATGATATAGTATAATAATCAATAAAAAAAGGAAAAAAAATAACATGTTTCAACACAACACAAGATTGATATAATTCAAAAGAAAAAGTTAACTTTAGACTTACTTCAACAAAATGAAATGGTTTCTATATGTTTGGAATCATTCACTGATAATTATTGCATTCGGTTGATATAAATGTGAGACAATTATTGCAAAAGTAATATGTCATTCGTAGACGAAACTTCCAGATGTTTGATATCTTTCGCAAACTATTCCATAATATATATACTTTGTATAAGATTTTTTTTAATTAAATTGTATTATAATATTAATAATTTTCACAAAGGAAAGAAAAAAGAATAAAATAAAATTTAAAAAGTGGAGTATAAATAGACCTATAGGGGGTGTGCCAATAGCACCACTAATTTATTATTTAATATTCTAAATTTTATAATAAATATTAACATTTAGTTGATATTTGGTGTCAAATTACCTGTCGAAAAATGGTGTCCTCGACTTTAATCCTACCAATAGGGAAATCTTTAAATAAAAATTAATACATGGTCCGAAATTAATAGATATTGTCAAAAAACCATAAAATGAATGGAGTGTAACTCCTGCTTGAAAGAATGGAGTGTAACTCCTGCAACATTGTTAACTAGGCCCAACCACCAGAAACCGCGTTTTTCAATTTTTTTTTTATCTTATTTCTAAAGATATGTTAAGCAGTAAACGACGTGTTATTTTTTCTGAAATTTAAATCCGTACATGTTACATAATTAATGGTGGTTGTATTATACGTGTTTTGTTTAAACATAGTTGAATTAGTTGTTTATTTCATTTATATAGAAAAATTAATTAGCTGTAATTATAATGGCTCGAGCCTTTTGTAAATATAAATTGAAAAAAAGCTCCAAGGATGCTACCCCCGAATGCGTCTGTGTGGCACCATTCCGTGCAAATGATTACTAGAGCCGTGTAAATGATTATCATTACCGTGAAAATGATTAACATGTCAAAATATCAAAATTTTAAAAATAGTTACTAAAGCCGTATATATTGTTACCAGAGCCGTAAAAGTGGTTACTTTTACCGTGAAAATGGTTACAAGTTAAAATATCAAAATTAAAAAAGTGGTCACCAAAGCCTTAAAATGGTTACTAAAGTCGTACAAATGGTTATAAATACCGTGAAAATGGTTACAAGTTAAAATATCAAAAATAATAAAATGGTTACAAATGTTGTATAAATGGTTACCAGAGCCGAGAAAGTTGTTACTATTGTTGTGAAAATGGTTATAAGTCAAATTATCAAAAATAAAAAAATGGTTACCAAAACCGTATAAATGGTTACCGGAGACGTGAAAATGGTTAACAATACCGTGAAAATGGTTACAAGTAAAAATTTTAAAAATTAAAAAGTGGTTACCAGAGCCATACAATGGTTACCGGAGCCGTCAAAAAAGTTATCATTGCCGTGAAAATGGTTACAAGTCAAAATATCAAAAATTAAAAAATGGTTACCAAAGCCGTATAAATGGTTACCAGAGCCGAGAAAATTGTTACTATTGTCATGAAAATAGTTACAAGTCAAATTATCAAAAATAAAAAAAATGGTTATCAAAGCCGTATAAATGGTTACTGGAGACGTGAAAGTGATTAACAATGCCGTGAAAATGGTTACAAGCAAAATTTTTAAAAATTAAAAAGTGGTTACTGGTGCCGTACAATGGTTACCGGAGCAGTGAAAATGGTTACCATTGCTGTGAAAATGGTTACAAGTCAAAATATCAAAAATTAAAAAATGGTTACCAAAGCCGTATAAATGTTTACCGGAGCCATGAAAATGATAACCAGTGCCATGAAAATGGTTACAATTCAAAATTTAAATAATTTAAAAGTGGTTACCGAAGCCGTTAAATGGTTACTGTAACCGTAAAAATGGTTACCATCTCTATGAAAATGGTTACAAATCAAAATATCAAAAATTAATAAATAGTTACCATAACCGTATAATGGTTACCTGAGCCGTGAAAGTGGTTACCAATACCGTAAAAATAGTTATAAGTCAAAATATAAAAAAATTGTTACTAAAGCCTTAAAATGGTACCTGAGCCGCGCAAATGGTTACAAATCCCGTGAAAATGGTTACAGTTAAAATATCAAAAATAATAAAATGGTTACCAAAACCATATAAATGGTTACTAGAGCCGAGAAAGTGGTTACTATTGCTGTGAAAATGGTTACAAATCAAATTATCAAAAACAAAAATTGTTACCAGAACAGTACAATGGTTATTGGAGCCGTGAAAGTGATTACCAATGCTGTGAGAATGGTTACAAGTAAAAATTTTTAAAATTAAAAAGTGGTTACCAAAGCTTTAAAATGGTTACCGGAGCCGTGAAAATGGTTACATTTAAATTATCAAAAATAATAAAATGGTTATCAAGGCCATATAAATGGTTACCAGAGCCGAGAAAGTGGTTACTAAAGCCGAGAAAGTGGTTACAAATCAAATTATCAAAAATAAAAAAAATGGTTATCAAAACCGTATAAATGGTTTCTGGAGACGTGAAAGTGGTTACCAATGCAGTGAAAATGGTTACAAGTAAAATTTTTAAAAATTAAAAAGTGGTTACCAGAGCCATATAATGGTTACCGGAGCCGTCAAAAAAGTTATCATTGCCGTGAAAATGGTTATAAGTCAAAATATCAAAAATTAAAAAATGGTTACAAAAGCCGTATAAATGGTTACTAGTGCCGTGATAATGGTTACAATTCAAAATTTCAATAATTCAAAAGTGGTTACCAAAGCCGTTAAATGGTTACTGGAGTCGTGAAAATGGTTACAAGTCAAAATATCAAAAATTACAAAGTGGTTACCGAAGCCATAAAATGGTTATTGAAGCAGTGAAAATGGTTACCAGTACTGTTAAAATGGTTACAATTCAAAATTTATAGAGCTAAAAAGTCGTTACCAAAGCCGTTAAATGGTTTCTGAGTCTGTAAAAATGGTTATAAGTCAAAATATAAAAAATTATATAAAAAATATTTAATTTATTTATTTATCTTAAGTAAATTATTTTTTTAAAATTTTAACTTATTTTTTTAGGTTTTATTTTAATTTTTAAAATTATATATAATTATAAGTTTAAAGAAGTTGGAAGATTTAAAAAAAAAAAATTAATTTTGGGGACAACCGGTTGGAAACCGGAAAGCCCATGACATTGTTTATTATTTACTTGCCATGTGGTGGCTATTCATATATTAAAGTGTTACTGTTCATGGCTGCATCATACAGCCAATTTCCTCTGAACTGTACAGCAGCCGATCCCTACTATACAAATTCAGTACAGTTGCATATTCATTATCTGCCATTGGTTTGGTCTAATCAAGAGTGTACCTTGAGAGGGCTGCCCGCTCCTTGAAAATAAAAACTATTATTATACAATTTCTTTTTAACCCTTTTAGTACTAGTAAATTATATATATCTTCAACCAATATTATTAAACTGACCCTTAAATTTAACATTATTCATTACATTACATTTTATTTTCATCCAATGTTATTTTCATACTCTAGTTTTACTTTTTTTTTTTTGTTTTTTTTTTGTATTCAGTTTGTGATATTTGTTCATTTGTTTGGGTTGTGATTTTTAGAACTTTAACCTTAGATTACTTTATAGATTTTAGTGTATTGAATGCTTGATAATTTACCTATAATAAAAACCACATTCAATCAATTATGAATTACCTATTCTAACTCAATATAAAAACATTTCATGTGTTAAGTAGTCTTTATAAATATATAATTTTACATGTGTTTTATATAAAATATTTTCCTGATTTTGTTTTAGTTGCTTGATTATACATTCACTATTCACTTGATTTTGTTTTAATTGTTAGATTAAACATTTCATATTCACTCCATTTCTTTCTAATTGTTAGATTAAAAAATTCAAACTAATCTTTAAAGTAAATTTTTATATCTGTAGAATAATTTATGTCAAAACAATAATATATTAATGTCCTTATACATATATAAGATTGTTGGGGTTTATGCCCTAAAGATGTAATTTGTAAATGGATTTATGAAATAAATAAAATGAAAAGTTCAATTCATTCTTGTTGTGTTGTTTATTTTATAACTTGTGCGTATATTTAACATCCAAGATTGCCGGATGTAATCTCGAACTGTGTATATGAGTGTCATATACGGATGAATACAGTAAGAGACGTGCAATCTAAAAAGTCCATAGATAGCAAATAAAGTTGGGTACTTTATTTGTGGTTAATCTAAAGTTGCGGTCCATTTCGTAATGTACGGTGATTCTATCCTGAATCATTCATATGGAGATATGAATATGGAGGCACCTTGTATGATGTGATCATATATGACTGGGCAATGATCTATATGAATCTCTCACCAAGATCCGTTTACCGATGAGATTCATATATATCAACTAATGATGGCTATATATGGTGATCTTAATCCTGAGTGTCTTATCGACTTCTTCAGGATAAGTCGTGGTCTTTGATATACCATGGGTGAGGTCAGATGCATTTCCTGATCAATATACTCCGTATGTTGGGATTGCGGTTTGACTTGTGGCTGGGAAGGTTTGTACACAATAGTGGAATCCACTCCTTCTTGTGAGAAGTAGATGGTAGTTCCATTAAGGGTTGATTCAGGGCTTAGACAATATGAGCGCTCTCCTAATTCCATGAGGAAATATGATTTATTGTTCATTATAGAATCAACGGTACTTAAAGGATATATGTAATTAGGGGGGTATAACGGATATTATGACCCAGCTCTAATTATGAACTACTGTGGAGGATCACACCATATGTAATAGCTATATCGATGGACACCGAGTTGTATCGGTCTGTGTAAAAGCGTCTACAGCTGAGAGAGTACAACTTCGGATTTTTAGTTGAATAACACCGGAGTTAATAACCAAGGATTATTAATTAAAGAGTTTAATTAATGATTCCGAGGATTATTAGGACTCAAAATACTGTGGGTCCATTAGGTCCCCTTGCTAGCCCGATCGATTTAGGTAACAAGGGTCACGGTTAATTAATTTGATTGTCCAATTAATTGTGTTACAAAAGTGACACGTAAATATTCGGTGATTAATTGAATAATAAGATTATTTAATTAATGAATGTTAATAGTTAAATTAATTAAATAATTAGATTATTTAATTATATTGATAATTATGAATTATTAATTAACTATTAATTGGAGGGTGTTAATTGATTTATGGATTTAGGTGAAGATAAAATAATGAGATTATTTTATTTTACTAAATTATTTATCTAAGTATTTAAATTTAAGTTTAACTTTAAAATACTTATTATCACTTTTAATATATTAGTTATATTTGAAAAGGATAATTAAAAGATATATATCAATTATAACACAAGAGATTGCATTGTATGTAAATTGGTGTGTGCACATATATAAGCGTTTGTATAGGATACAAACGTGTGTGCTTGTGAATCAATTGATAAGAAAAGCTGGCGTGAAACCTGATATATATATATATATATATATATATATATATATATATATATATATATATATATATATATATATACAATGACATATACATGACGCATTGACTTTTTTTCAAATAAAAAAAAAGTTACTACACCGATTGGTGCAGCAAGTATGTGTGCGTGAGAATTAAAGAAAAAAAAAAGAAAAACTGTTAAAGTGTTGAACAAGCGACGCAAAAAAAAAAAAAAAAAGTTTTGCATAAGATGCAATTTATGTGTGCATGAAATCAATACACCAAATTGAGAAGAAAGAGTTTCTTCAAGTATTTCTCTACATCCTCTATTCAAGTTTTTGAGATCGTGATGCACCCACACACAATTATTAGTCCCGGGAGATAGCGAGGAAGATCGAGTGGTTCAGACAGGAGCACATCGTAAAGTGAAGGAGTCTCCAAACGTTGGTAAGATTGGTTAAGACAAGAGCATTTTATAAAGTGAAGGAGCCTCCAAACGTTTGTATGATTTTCTTCTCTTTATATCGATTTCAATTTCCTGTGTTTACACATTGTATGTATTAGTTCTGAAAAATAATAACGATCCCAAGTTCACTAGTCCCAGATACAAATTATGATCTGTATTAAAAATTTTAAAATCTAGTTCTGCTGCGTAACCAGTGAACGGGGTTCCAACAACTGGTATCAGAGCCAATTTATTTTTCGGAACATGAAATTGTTTTCAATGCTCCTGTATGTATGAATGTGTAGGCACCATCTTTATGATTGTATGAATGTTTATAATTAAATTGTTTAATTTAAACATGGTTGATCGTAAATTTTTATGGTACTATGGATTTAGGGTTTATGGGTTGTATAACTTTTATTATTATTATATTTTTATTTACTGTTATTGAATTGTTAAAAAAAATGTAACCTATATTGAAGACCTAAAAATCGTGAAGAAGGATTCATGAGATGAATCGGAGTGACCTGAAGAGACTGAAAGATATCCGAAGTTACTAGAAGTCCAAGGAATGCCTTGGGAAATTTTTGTAATTTTAGATTCCAATTTTTTAGGTTAAATAATCCATAGTACTCGGTCAATTCATGTATGCTTTATATTATGTGATGATAAAAGTATTGGCATGCATACATATGCCATTTAGATTAGATGTGCCTACACAAATATATTTGATATGTCATACATATATCATAGCCTGATATTTTATGTATTTTTTTTAAAGTGATTAAAATAGGCAATATACATAATTGGCTATGAATAATGAGATTAGTTTTTAATGGTTAGAAAAACTTGGTAATTATCATTAATGTTAATCTAGTTATTAAAGAGTTTAACAAGTTAGATTAATAGGGTCATTCATTGTATTTATGATTAATATGATTAATTACCTAATAATAAATGAACCGAATAAAGTGTTAGAGTTTTAATAGTTAAAACTTGGAAAACACTAACATAATAATCTGACTTTAGTAAATAGTTTACAAAAAGCTTAGATTATTCACTAATAGATTATATTTTTAATTGTTTAAAATTATTAATAATTTATTAGTTAATTAGAATTTGTTTCTAATTAGTTAATGTGTTAGATAGCTGTATTAAAGTTAGTCGTTTAATCCTGTAGAATCTAGGTGCATTAACGGTTAATAGAAAACCATAATTTTAAAATAGTGAGTGGGAGAGGGATATATGACATATATATCCCGCGGTCTCCATCCTTAGTTCAACACCGTGAGATCCGAGTGGGGCCTCGTGACAGCTTTTCTTTCGTCCTCCCTAAGGAGGGTTTCCACAAAGGTCAATACCAATGTTGACTTCCTAACAGATAGGATTTCTTAGGGTATTTCGGGATTGACCGACCCTAAGACGGCATTTCTCGAGTTAAGCTCGTGAGATCTGAAATAGTGGGTTACACTCACGAAGGTTTTGATTAAATTTGTTAATTAAAAACCTGACTGAATGAACGATGGTTGAATGATATGGAATAAAATTTATTCTAGAATATCATTTAATTAAGAATGTCTCGGTCCAACATGCAAAGACTTGACCGACCCTAAGGCGGCACTTCTTTGTGGTATGTTGGATTGTCATGGTATAGTAACTAGTTTTAGGGTTGTTCTAGTTTGTTAAACATGTGCATGCATCATTTTTAAATTTATGCCAAAGCACTCACACTTATTTTAAATAAATGATTGAATGGATGTTTTATTTATTTCAGGAATAATGTCTTCTGCATTACTTCAAATTCTCGTAAACGACATATTAACTGGTGATAACTACACGAAGTAGAAACTTAACATTAATGCAATATTGGTCACCAAAGACCTCAAGTTTGTGTTTACGGAGGAATGGCCTCCATCGTCTACTGCCAATACCACACGAACTGTTCGTGAGGCATACAAGTGATAGGTCTCATCTGATGAGAATGCCGGAACATATCTGTTGGCTTCTATGACAGACATGCTTGTCACAAAGCATGAAGCAATGACTTCAGCATTCAAAATCATGGAGTCATTGCAAGCTATGTTCGGGCAGTCCTCCTAGCAAAAGCGACACGAAGCTGTTCGTTCCGTTATTCTCGCTCGTATGAAGGAAGGTATGCCAGTTCGGGAACATGTCCTGAGCATGATGTCCTACTTCAACAAGGCAGAAGTCAATGACGGGGCCATTGATGAACCCAAACAAGTGAACATCATACTGACGACTCTTTCGAAGAGTTTCGATCAGTTTAAGAGTACCTACGAGGTGAACAAGATAAGGTTCAATCTCACACAAATGCTTAATGAGCTCACTACCTTTGAGTCTTTGACTAAAGACAATAAGGGTAAGACCAGTGAGGTAAATGTTGCCGAACTATCTTCCTACTCTAATAATAAGAAGAGAAAGAGGTCTACTAGGAAATCGAAGGGTAAGCCCAAACCCAAGAAAGCCTAAAGCAAGAAGAAGTCCAAGAAAAGTAAAAATGATTTACTTGTTCTTGAGTCGTGTTTAGTGGAAGATGATTCTTCACCCTGGATAGTTGAATCGGGGGCCACTAACCATGTTTATTCTTTTTTACAATGGACTGATTCTTGGACACAGCTAGAGAAGTAAGCCTTCTCAATGCGTATGGGGTCAGGGGATGTCGTGTCGGCACGAGCAATGGGCGTAATTAGATTAAAATTTTGTAATAATTATATATTGTTGGACAATATATTTTATATTCCTGGATTTACACGAAATTTGATTTCCGTTTCTAAGTTGTTAGAACAAAAATATTATGTTTCTTTTAATAATAAGTCTGTTATTATTGAAAAGAATGGTCTGAATATTTATTTAGGAATTAATGAAAACAATTTGTATGTGTTAAGACCGTTAAAACATACTACATTGCTAAACACCGAAATGTTTAAGGTTGAAAAACCAAAAACTAAACGACATAAGATTTCTCCAGATAATGATACGTATCTTTGGCATCTAAGGCTTGGTCATATCAACCTTGACCGGATAGACAGACTAGTAAAAAACGAACCTTTAATTGAGTTAAAGGTTGGCACCTTACCTGTCTGCGAATCTTTTTTGGAAGGTAAGATAACTAAGAGACATTTTACTGGAAAAGGGCTTAGAGCTTAAAACCCGCTAGAGCTTATACATACAGACGTCTGCGGACCGATGAATGTTAAAGCTAGGGGTGGTTATGTGTACTATGTCACTTTTATAGATGACTACTTAAGATACGGATACGTCTACCTAATGCAACAGAAGTTGAAAACATTTGAAATGTTCAAAGAATTCCGAGCTGAAGTTGAGAATCAATTAGGTAGAACTATCAAGTCACTACAATCGGATAAGGGAGGTGAGTACCTTGACTAAGAGTTTGAAGACTTCTTGGTCAAGCATGGGATAATTTCTTAACTCACAGCTCCCGGTACACCTCAGCGAAATTGTATAGCGGAGAGGAGAAATAGAACCCTGATGGAAATGGTGAGATCTATGATTAGTTTCTCATCATTACCAATTTTTTTTTGGAGATATGCGTTACAAACAGCGGCATACATTTTGAATGTAGTGCCATCGAAATCTGTTCCTAAGACTCCCCTAGAGTTGTGGAATGGTTGTAAAGCTAGTTTGTGACATTTCTGCATATGGGGGTGTCCAGCACACGTGCTGAAGAACATAACTGGAAAGCTAGACTCAAAGTCTGTTGTCTGCCTATTTGTATGATACTCTAAGGATACCAGAGGTGGACACTTCTATAGTCCTGAAGACAACAAAGTATTTGTATCGACAAATGCAATGTTTCTTGAGGACAATTACATTAGTGACCATAAACCTTGTTCCAAGATTGTATTAAATGAGTTAGAGCCTGGTGAGACTAGTGCTTCATCAACAAGAGTTGTTGATCCATAAACATCTGAGAGTCAAATGGTTCATGATCAGGATACACTACCACCTAGACGTAGTGAGAGGGTTGTGAGACAACCTGAATGCTATTTAGGTATAGGTGAGGGACAATGTGTTGTCTCTGCTGATAGTGTGGATGATCCGTTGACATTTAAGAATGCAATGAAAGATCCTGATAAAGAGGAATGGCTTAAAGCCATGAATCTCGAGATGGAGTCCATGTACTCTAACTCAGCCTGGGATCTTGTAGACTTACCGGATGGGGTAATACCCATAGTGTGTAAGTGGATCTACAAGAGAAAGAGAGGAGTAGACGAGAAGGTAGAGACCTTCAAGGCAAGACTAGTGGCTAAGGGTTATACCTAGAAAGAGGGGGTCGATTATGAAGAGACCTTCTCGCTAGTAGCCATGTTTAAGTCTATTAGGATTCTCTTATCCATTGCTGCCTATTTCGATTACGAAATTTGGCAAATGGATGTCAAGACTGCATTCTTGAATGACAATCTTGATGAGAGCATCTATATGATGCAACCAGAGGGATTCGTGACTCCAGATCAAGAGAAAAAGGTTTGCAAGCTGTAAAGGTCCATCTATGGACTTAAGCAAACATCTAGATCTTAGAACATTAGGTTTGATGATGTGATCAAAACCTATGGCTTCGAGCAGAACATCGATCAGCCTTGTATCTACAAGCGCGTCATTTATAAGAAAGTAGTTTTCTTGTTCCTATACATTGATGATTTCCTACTCATTGGGAATGATGTGGGAGTGTTGTCTGATGTAAAGGGCTGACTGGCTAGCCTATTCCAAATGAAAGATTTGGGAGAGACGAGTTATGTTCTAGGGATCCAACTTATAAGGGATCGTAAGAACAAAATCATAGCACTGTCTCAGGCATTATATATCGATAAGATTCTTGTGCGAATTTCGATGCAAAACTCTGAGAAAAGTAATTTACCTTCTAGGCATAGAGTTCACTTGTCTAAAGGAACAGTGTCCTAAGACACCTCAAGAAGTTGAGGATATGAGATGTGTATCCTATGCATCGGCAGTAGGTAGTCTCATGTATGCTATGTTATGCATGTGACCAGACATTTGCTATACAGTAGGAGTAGACAGTAGATACCAATCCAACCCAAGATTGGATCACTGAGTTGCTTTCAAGATAACTCTCAAGTATCTTCGGAGAACGATATACTATATGCTAGTGTAATCTAGGCAGGATTTGATCCCGTTAGGATACACGGATTCTGATTTTTAGTCAGACATGGATTCTAGGAAATCCACGCCTGGATCAGTATTCACCCTGGGTGGTGAAGCCATTGTATGGAGAAGTATCAAGCAATCTTGCATTGCTAACTCCACCATGGAAGCCGAATATGTAGCCGCTTATGAAGCTGCTAAAGAGGCTGTTTGGCTCCGTAAGTTCTTGAGTGATCTGAAAGTTGTTCCATATCTGAATGAGCCCATCACACTCTATTTTGATAACAGTGGTGCTATGGCTAATTCCAAAGAACCAAAAAGCCATAAGAGAGGGAAGCATATAGAGAGAAAGTATCATCTCATTAGAGGGATACTGCAGAGAGGAGATATGGTCATCACAAAGATAGCCTTACAAGACAATCATGCTAATCCATTTATAAAGACCTTACCGGCTAAAGTGTTTTCGGGTCACCTAGATGGTCTAGGGTTATGAGACATGCCTCACATGCTTTAGTGCAAGTGAGAGATTGTTGGGGTTTATGCCCTAAAGATGTAATTTGTAAATGGATTTATGAAATAAATAAAAGGAAAAGTTCAATTCATTCTTGTTGTGTTGTTTATTTTATAACTTGTGCGTATATTTAACATCCAAGATTGTAAGATGTAATCTCGAACTGTGTATATGAGTGTCATATACGGATGAATACAGTAAGAGATGTGCAATCTAAAGAGTCCACAGATAACAAATAAAGTTGGGTACTTTATTTGTGGTTAATTTATAGTTACGGTCGATTCCGTAATATACGGTGATTCTATCCTGAACCATTCATATGGAAATTTGAGAATGGAGGCACCTTGTATGATGTGATCATATAGGGCTAGGCCATGATCTATATGAATCTCTCATATAGAAAAAGTTTCTTCAACTATTTCTCTATATCCTCCATTCAAGTTCCTGAGATTGTGACACGCCCATATACAATTACCAGTCCCGGGAGATAGCGAGGAAGATCGAGTGGTTCAGACATGTGCACATCGTAAAGTGAAGGAGTCTTCAAACGTTGGTAAGATTGGTTCAGAAAATAGTATATTATAAAGTGAAGGAGTCTCCAAATGTTGGTATGATTTTCTTCTCTTTATATCGATTTCAATTTCCCGTGTTTACATATTGTATGTATTAGTTCTAAAAAATAATAACGATCCCAAGTTCACTAGTCTCAGATACAGATTATGATATGTATTAAAAAATTTAAAACCTAGTTTTACTGCGTAACTGATGAACGGGGTTCCAACAAAGATTAGCTCGGGTAACAAATATTTTCTGGGTCCGCTTATGAACTTTTGAAAATGAAGAAAAATTAAAAACTAAAAAAAAAACCCCTCTTAAGTATCACTATAATTATGCATATCATGATAAGTAGTTAAATCTTTTTTTTTACCTATTAAAAATTATAATAATTAATTAGTATTTTTTTTGGGTTGTGCTAATAAACAAATTCAGTATAGTCACAGATTGATTATCGGTCATTGGATTGAAAATAAATGGCTTACAAACATCAATTTTTTTTTAAAAATATTACAAAAACTATTACAATATGACTACCGGGACCTACCGAAATCAAACAATATATGTGGCCTAGATATTTACTCTCATGCTATAATGAGAGATAACTACTTTCCACAAACCGAGAAGAAAAACTCGCTATATATACTTATAAAATATGCATGGTGGGATTTGAATCCTTCACCATTAATGTGGAAGGGAAGTGTCCAACCACCTCTGGTAAGAGGTGATGGATATATGTGTTGTATCAAACATCAAAATCTTGAAAAGGAAGAAAAATTAAAAATTAAAAAAGAAAAGAAAAGAAAAAGCAAAGAAACCTCCCTCTCTTAATTATCACTATAAGTCTATAACTATGCATATCATGTAAAGTAGTTATTTTTTTAAATTTCATTTTTAACCTATTATAATTTTCGTAAGTCAAGGGAAAACCACATGATTCAAGGAAGTTACCTATATACCAACCTTGATATCTCATCCTTTTTACGAATTAGCTATTAAACTAATTAAGTATACTTTTGGTCTGATGCCTATTATTGATGTTGGTTTCTCGATGGATGAAAAGTCAACAACGTTGGATTTTGTTATGACCCGTAAAAAAGAGAAAGAGAAAGAGAATGTAATTGAAACAATAGTGACACTAGTTTACGTGGTAAAACTCAGATGACCGGAGAAACATCCACGGGTGGTTGAACGAACAACCAAGCCAAATCCACTATTTAAATAAAGATTCACACTACTCAATCTCTCTTGCCTCTCTCTAGCAGTGATTTCTTTTGTCTCACTCTTTATGTTGTCTCTCTCTATCTTTTACAATGAGATTATAGGCCTATTTATATGTGCATAGAACCCTAATCATTGTTGTACAAGTAAAGAAAGAATTGTATTTTAATTAAGACTGGTTGCTTGTTGAAGTTGTTTTCTTCTTCTTTCCTGTTCGGAGACCTTGTAAAGATCGAGTTTGAATCTCAATGGGATTTTGGTGGCATAGTCCATTTATGACTTATTTCCTTATCGGCGTGTAGTCTTCTAGAATAGTAGAGTTGCTGCCTAAGTTGGGATTTGTTTCCTGTCTGGTGTTTTATTCTTCTAGAAACCCTTTGATACGTTCGTTTTACGTATTGGAGTATGATTCCCGGGCTTACTCACGTACACGAATCGTATGCTGAACTGTTCTACCCCGGTTTCTTGTGCTATCCCAAAGTAGAACATAAAGTGCCAAGTACCCGTGTTCAGACTTACTTGGGTTCTTCATTCTTTAGAAATGTCTTGGATGGTGTCTTCTAGTTGCCAGGTCGGATGCCCATCTGACAATCTTTCTTAGGAACTGTCTTACTTGTTAGCGACATGTACATTAAATAAAATATACATACAACAATACCCCTTTAAAATACTTTAACCGAGTAGAATCTTGTTTCAGCAGAAGTATTTTAATCGACCTTCCGACTAGGCTTTTGTTTTTCCCTTCTCAATTTCTCACTAATGCAATAATAATAATCCTTAATCAATTCACTGCATTAATGGCATGTCTTAATTGCAACCACGTATGTGCGGTTTGTCTCTTCACGTGAGATCTAATGATTGTGACGTTTTAAAATCTTGACGGCCTGATCTGTTCTTTCTACGACACGTGTCCTTTAATCATTTGGTTTTTCAGATATCATTTATGAGACGTGACTCGTCGACTATCGGATACGCCGCCTACATCACCAAATCTTTTTTTTTTATTTTTCCCGCTTTTTAAGACCCTTGGGTTTCATGTCTTCGACCTTTTAAATAGTTTATTTAAACTGAAGGAGGCCATTCCAGTTCATTTTTTTGTAGAAAGAAGTAAATAACCCAGGTTTTCTTGTGCACAGATTCATCTTGATTCTTCATCAAAGCTTTTCCTGGTTTCTTCGCATCTTCTTTAAAGGTCAATTCAGATGGATCCCATTTCACGACAATGCCTTTTTGTTATAGCTTTTGAAGCGCTTGAGTATGAAGATTTTTAATTGGTTTCTTATGTTCGTAGGTTATTAGGGGAAATTAGCCTGATTTTCTAGATGTAGATGTTGATGTTTCTGGGCTTTATCCTGATATTCGTTTCAGTTCTAGTTATGAATATTTTTCCAGCTCTAAATATTTCATTTTTTATCACAGGGTTCCTTTACTATCTAGGATGTGGATGCACCGGAGTAACCGTATGGTTCACAAACATGGTTCAAGCGGTACTCGAATCGAGAGGTGAGTAATTAGCAAGAAGGATGTCGAAGAAGAGCATCGGGCTTCTCGGATCCCTTTTTCTCTTGATTTTCTGAGTGCTTATGATGCCAAGCCGAACGTGGTCAGAGAAGCAGAGATTTAAAAATATGGCACTCAATTTGATCTAGACGATTCGATTTTAATGGCTTCTACTAGTGATAGAGCCGCGTGGAACCCTCTCTCGGGCATGGTACCAATTTATGGATCCATGCTCTGCTGTGGTGTGACACTTCCTCTTCAGCCTTTCATTGCTTGGTTCCTTACTAAGGCGGGGATTGCTCTAGTCCAACTTGCCCCTAACAGCTATAGGATCCTGATGTGTATGTGGCACATGTTGAGCCGGATGAACTTGCCATCATTTTCTCCTTGTGAAATTAGACACTTTTACACTTTAAGGTAGTCTGGAAGGACTAGAACTTACTTTCTTCTATCCTGCTAGCCAGATAGCTGGATTCCTGACGGGATGAAGGTAAATCGGGGAGTCAATATTTCCTCAGACGTCAAGAAGAAAGGCTTTGTGTGGGGTTTCCCTACCTTAAACAAGCATTGGAGAAATAACTGGTTTTTTACTAGAGGGAACTTGGGACTCGAGATCGAGCTCTCGACTGGGGAAGATCGGGAAGTATTAAAGGTTCCCTATTTATTTTACTCTCCTGATCACTGGAACAAGTCACAACCTAGCTTTACTGATGTCAATTTGACTAACCTTGCTCGAGCGGCCGCGGGCACTCTAGAGAAAAAAAGCAGGTCTTATCTTTTTGATGAAAAGAAAATGATTTCTCTTTGCTTCTTTCCTTAGATTTAGGATTATCGCAAACGTCGTAAGTAGAATCTCTTCTCGTTTTCATTTTTCTCATTTTGTTGTCTTTTCTAATTTGTTTGTGTTCAGTGTATTACTCGGACATTGTCTATGACATCTAGGCTCGTCAGGTGAAATCAATTTTTCAAGCGAGTCGTAAGGAAGCTTCTCGCCAAAATTAGGAAGGGATTGCTTCTCCTGATGATTCGGATGAGGATTTCACCGAGGCAGATGAGTGAGTTCCTGAGTATTTTCCTGAAGAAGTTATTCAGTCGACCGTAGGGGAACAAGTGATCCGAGTGGCCTTTTTGAAACTGATAGTGCCCCGAGGGTGTCTGAGGATAACGGCAAGCAGGTGGGGCATCCAAGTGGTGCAGTGTTTGGTGAGCCTAGTTCCCTGGTCAACAAAGTGCTTGCTGAGAAGTTTGATGTTGGGAACAAGGAAAGAGTAAGGGTACCCTCTGATGAGCAGGTTAATCATCCTGATCTTTTTGAGCCCTTTTGAGATATCGCAGATGATCAAGAAGATCCTGCAGTTGGCTTCAGCTTCCACCGTACTCGAGTTGAGAAGTAGAAGGCAGTTGATTCCTCTGCTCGATCTTTTCCAAAGATTCCTCAGGTGGTATCGTTCATTGAATCGAGTGATGATGATGCTGATACTTGGGGCTCCTCGAATGCTCATGTATGGACACATTTGGGGAGAGAGGAACCCCTAGAAAGTTTGAACAGAGATTCTCTACCCCCCGACGTTGAAATCGTAAGGGTGAGGTCCTCGAGAAGCCCTTCCTGCCCACCCTCCAAGGTATAATGAGGACTATGTTGTCGAGTTAATCTTTTATCGGAGATGACCTTTGGAGTCACTTTAGGAGGGGTTCTCCTATGGAGCATTTTTATAATATTTTCAATAGTGTGTCCTACGTAAGTCTTCTATCCCGACCCTTGCCTTAGTGCTCATTGACTTAGATTTTTAATTTACTCTTCCCTACATGTGGTTACTCAGTTTGCTGAGTTTGTTCAGATGCAACAACATCAAGCTGATCGGATAAGGCATCTCAAAGCTCAGTTGGAGAAGAGTGAGGACATCAGTGCTTGAATTGAGGCGGCCTACCAAAGGGAGGCGAATTCTGCCCAAAAGTTTGCCGATCGTTGTTTGGCTAAACAGATGGAGGCTAATGAGAAAGCTTCTACTGCAGAAGAGAAGGTTGAATCCTTTCAAAATATACTCTCTGCTGCACAGGAATCAATGCTCAAAGCTGAACAAGAGGTCGAGCAAGCAAAATAGTCTTACTAGCTAAAGATTGAAGACCTTGAACGCTAGGCCTTGACTGTCGAATCTCTTTTGAAGGAAGCCTGGCTAGAACTTGAAGTTCAGGAGGTTGATCATTTCAAGAGATCCCCGACCCATGATGCCCTACACCTTAGGGAGTTCCAACGACGGTTGGTCTCGACTGGTGAATTCTTCAAGGTCAAGAATCGGGAGACAGACAAGGCTCCTGTCAACTAGGAGCTATCAATAAAAAAAAAATGTAAAAAGGTCCTTGGAGTCACTTTAGACTCAGATGAAGGAATGAAAAGCTTACTATTATAGCCTAGGTAAAGAGACTCATCCAATGCGTTTGGAGGTTCCGTTAGATCATTCTCTCTTGACCTTTTATGCTAGTTAGGAAGCTGGTGTTGATGGGTCGAAGCCTGACGTTGGATCGGTCCCTAGAACGGATTACAGTGAATGGATGGATGATTCTGCTGATATAATCACCTGGCCTTCGAATGTGAGTCTCCTTTGTGAGTATGAGATGGTGCCTGATCCGAGCATTAGCAAAAGTTCCAAATCCTCAACCCCTTAGGTGTATTTGTAAAAAATTTATGTGATCAATAAAGTTTCATATTTTGCAAAACTACTGTCGTGAATTTGAAATGTCAAGTATCTTATTAAACTGGCTATTGTTAATATCCGAGTAACTTTTAGACGCCAAGTATCTTATTAAACTGGCTAATGCAATTTCAAGTGCTAAGTATCTTATTAAACTGGCTAATATTATTAACCGAGTCATCTTTAGATAGAAGTAGATTTATACTTGTCTCATACTCGGTTGCTACCTGAACGTTACATCGAGGCTCACCATGATCATACGTTCGAGTCCTTGCGCAAGTCACTGAGGATGTCTCCTAATATTTGTCAGCGCAAGGGTTTACCGAATCGTTAAGCTTTAAATTGCTCAACACAGCTGCGTATCTCACCGGGATTTTCCCTACCGCGCCCCGAGCCTTTTTTCTGAATCTGGTGCATCGGGTTTGCCTTTTATCTAAGGTCTTGGCGACCTTGCTCGGCTGACATGCTCATTTGAGCTTTTCTGCTTATTCGGGATTTTTGCCAAATTAATGGCCCCGAGCATTTTATTTTTATTATGCAATAAATTTCTTCATATGTTCTTATTATCATATGCTCATCTTTCACATGTTCTTATTATCATGTGTTCTTTCACATGTTCTTATTATCACGTGCTCTTTCACATGTTCTTATTATCATGTGCTCAGATTTATTGAATCCCATATCGGGTTTTTATTCATAACTACAAAACTAACAATATGATAAATCTCAAGCACAAAATTATCTTGACTAGAAAAAGGAAAATTTTCAAGGATAAAAAATCTTTAAATATTAGGCGTTGCATGGTCGGGGTAAAACCCCTCTATCTGGTCGGGCGATCCAATATGCCCTATGACCAACTACTCCTTCAATTTTGTATGGTCCTTTCCATTAGTCAGCCCACGAGCTCGCGACTTTGTTCTTCGTGTTCATTGATACTTTCCTGATCACCAGGTCTCCTAACTGGAACTTCCTAATCTGAACATGAGAATTATAGTGTCGGGTCACTCTTTGCTGATATGCCGCATTTGGTACTAGAGATTTCTTCCTTTTCTCTTCCAACTAATTTAAGCTTTGTAATAGCATATCAACATTCTGATCTTCATCATATAGCCTAACTCTGGATGACAACGATGTTTATATCGGGATGACATCTTCTATTCCGAATGCTAAGGAAAATGGAGTTTCCCTAGTAGAAGTCCTCGTTGTCGTCTGATAGGCCCATAATACTTCAGGAAGCTTTTCGACCCAACTGCCCTTTTTGGCATCAAGCTTCGCTTTGAGCGTATGTTTGATGATTTTGTTCACTGCTTCAGGTTGTCCATTTTTTTGAGGGTGGGCAGGTGTGGCATAATAATTTGCAATCCGATACTCATTGTGTAAGGAAAAAACCATGCGCAGCGGAAGCGTGAGAAAATTTATTAAAATTAGGGTTTGCGTATAAATAATTTTTTTCCCTTTTATGCAACGAGAACCTTAACCCTAGATTAATTGACGTATATAAAAGTATCGTACCTTTTTCTCGTGACGATTAAACAAGCGTCGAATTGATTCCGTAAGATCTTCCAATCCAATTACGAACGTGAATCAATTAGGAGTGTGGGCTCCCTTTCTTTAAATTGTATACCTGAGGATGGAGACAAAACAAAATATTTTCTTTGTTAGTTACAAATATCCTCCAAGAGAAAAATCCAAGAACGTCCGGTCACTTGTGAATTATCAATCAACTTGATTGAAACTCACGTGAACCTTGATTAAATGTTGTATACAAAACCATTTTGATGTAAAAGATACTAGTGTACTATTGAAAACAAAAACGTTCCCTTTTTTCTCTTCTTGGCCGAATTCATACACTATTGCTTAGAGATGATCGAATTTTGTCTAGAGTAAAATAAAAATTTTCTCCCTCAAAATTCCTATGTTGGCCGAATTCTTCTCTCAATTGCCTTAGAGATGGCCAAATTTCTTATAGACATATATATAGGATCATAAATCCTTTTCTAAGAAGGATTTACTTGATTGGCAAGAATCCTTTCCTTAGGTGGATTTATTTGGTAGTTTAAGAATCCTTATCTAAAAGGAAATCTATCCTCTCCTATATCCACATGGGCTGGCCGAATTTCTTTTTGATATAGATTAAGAGAGTTTATTCTTTCCTAAGAAGGATTTACTTGATGGACAAGAATCCTATCCTTAGGTAGATTTACTTGGTGGTTAAGAATCCTATTCAAAGAAGAATTCTACCATTAAGTTGTTTTACTTGGTGACCAATAATCCTTTTCCAAATAGAATTCTTTCCTACACCAAGACTCCTAATCCAACTCAATAGTGCTAACTATGCCCACATCAAAACAAATATTCGGTCTAGTGCAGAGCATTGCATACATGAGACTTCCAACTGCCAATGCGTATGGAACCCTACTCATGAATTGCTCTTCATGCTCATTCTTAGGAACTTGTTCCTTAGAAAGTTTGATTCCATGTCTGAATGGTAACATACCTTTCTTGGAATCTTGCATGGAAAACCTAGACAAGATTTTATCTTTGTATGAAGCTTGGAATAATGCAATCGTTATATTCTTTCTATCCCTTATGACTTGGATACCAAGAATATAACTTGCTTCTCCTAAGTCCTTCATATCAAATTATTTTGCTAACCATTCTTTTATTGATGTCAATACACCTACATCGTTTCCGATGAGTAGTATATCATCAATGCAAAGAACTAGGAAAACCAACTTGTCGCCTTTAATCCTTTGGTATACACAATGTTCATCAAGGTTTTGAATAAATCCAAAACTTTTCACGGCTTGATCGAACCTTATGTTCCAGGATCTGGATGCTTGCTTCAATCCATATATGGATCTTTGCAACTTGCATACACTTTCCTCTTGGCCTTTTCAATGAATCCTTCTGGTTGCATCATGTAGATGCTTTCGTCAAGACTTCCATTAAGGAAAGCTGTCTTGACGTCCATTTACCAAATATCTAGGTCTAGAGATGTCGCAATGGATAAGAGTATCCTAATGGATTTAAGCATGGCCATATGAGAGAAGGTTTCTTCATAATCGATACCTTCCTTCTGTGTATAACCTTTAGCTACCAATCTAGCTTTAAAGGTTTCCACCTTTCCATCCATTCCTCTTTTCCTCTTGTATACCCACTTGCACCCGATGGGTTTTATCCCTTTAGGCAAGTCTACAAGAGACCAGACTTTATTTTTTAACATAGATTCAATTTTGGATTGTATTACCTTTTGCCAATGGCGACAATCAATATCTTCCCTTGCTTCCTTGTACGTATAGGGATCATTGTCATCCGAAAGATTCTCTATAGATTCTCCTAGACCGATGTATCTCTTGGGTTTTCTAACAACCCTCCCACTACGACGAGGTTTGGTAAAATGTTGATCTTGTGTTTGTACGGAACTTACAATCGGGCTTGGTTGTGAAACCTCTTATGGAATTGTATCTCCTAAAAGCTCATTTAGGACAATTCTACTTTTAGGCACAAAATTATTCATATAGTCCTTTTCCAGAAATTTACAATTTGTCAAAACAAATACTTTAAGATCTGAAGGACTATAAAAATAATATCCTTTTGTTCTTTTTGTATACCCCACAAATATGCTTGTTTCTGAATGGGACTTAATATTTTCTATCTTTCCTTTTAACATGTGCGCAAGACATCCAAATATCCATAAGTGTTGTTAACTAGGCTTTCGCCTAGTCCACAACTCATGCGGTGTTTTAGGAACCGAATTAGATGGTACATCGTTTAGAATGTACATTGCGGTTTGTAAAGCATATCCCTAAAAAGAATTAGGGAGCGTTGAATAACTCAATATCCAAAAGAGTTCTATTTCTCTTTTCTGCCACCCATTTTGTTGAGGTGTTCCTGGTGCAGAAAATTGAGAAATTTTCCCATTATCAATAAGATATTGCTGAAACTCACCAGATAGATATTCTCCACCATGATCGGACCTCAAGATTTTTATGCGTTTCTCATGCTGATTTTCTACTTCAGCTTTAAATGCTTTGAACATATCAAAAGCATCCGACTTATGTCTCATGAGATACACATAGCCAAATCTTGAGTGATCATCCATGAAAGTGATGAAGTACTCATATCTACCTCTAGCTTGAATGCTCATAGGTCTACACACATCAGTGTGTATCAAACCTAAACATTCAATGGCTCTTGTGCCTTTGGTCGTAAACGACCTTTTGGTCATTTTACCTTCCAAACAAGATTCAAGTTGGTAGATCATCAACCTTTAAGTCATTTAGAGGTCTGTCACATACCAATCTTTTAATCCTATTAAGGTTAATATGACCTAGGCGTAAATGCCGTAGGTAGGTTTCATCTTTTGATAATTTTACTCTTTTATGATTTGGTTCCATTGATTCCGTGTCTAACAAGTGAGAGATATTTCCATGCAAATAGAATTAATCGTTTTCCAATGTACCTTTGCAAATAATTTTGTCATTCTTACTAACAATAAAAGCTTTATTAAAAGTAACCAAATAACCAAAATTATTTAAACAATAAACTGAAATTAAATTCCTCTTTAATTGTGGTACATAATAAACGTTTATTAAAACTAAATGCCTATAAGAATCTAAATTGATTCTAATATCTCCTACTATAATAGTAGAAACCAACGCTCCGTTGCCTAAATGCAAGTTGAATTCATTCTTATTCAATCTATTTCCTTTGACCCATCACACCACAAAGGAAACACTTCCCTTTGATCTTGGTTACTTTCTTGGTCTCCTTTTAAGAAGGCCCAAGTTGCTTTTTCCTCTGTTGTTTCTTGACCTTCTAACGGGTCTTAACAGTAGCAACTTTACCAACCATATGAATCCCTGTCTAGAGACATCATCATAACGGCAACAGTCTCCATTCTATCATGTTGCTGTTGCAACACGTTGGAGATGATGACCATAATGTAACATACATTTAGCCATCTCATATAAAAACTTCCACTACTGATACTCATTTCTTTGCTCCTAAGTAGATTCATTAGTTTGGTGGTTAAGGAATATACAGAATGAACTTATACTTTTGAGCTTGCAACAATAACCCAATATTCCTTTTCCATGTGACATAATTATCATCAGTTAAAGTATTATCTTTTAGGATATTGATTAGGGATGGGGTCATGATTTCTTTTTAATAACAAAAATTATATAAGTAAACAATCATGATATAGCACTTTTGAATATTTATCTTGAATAAAATAAAATAATTCAATCGTAAAAATTCAACGGTGATCCAACACCCATAAATGTCACGCCTCGTTTGGGAGTTCATACTATTTACTAGTTGGACTAGGTCCCACCTAATTGTTAACATAACAACCAACATTTTCAATTTTTGCCTTGTAATTTTTATTAACAAGAACTCTTGGGAGGATATTAATAAAATTACATTGAGTGTAATACCAAGTTATCGACCTTCAATATAATCCCTCATGAATATCCCTCCTTTGGGAGTAGATATCGTGTGGGCTAACTGTCTAGTCTATCCTTGTAAGGAAGTATCTTACTAAATTCCATTCATGAATACCTCTAAGGGGGTCATTCACGAAACATAAAGCTCAACTAAACTTGGAGGCCGTAGGTGTTCCAAAACACCTTCTCCCACTCAATTGTTTAAGGCGAGTGATAGAATTCTAAAGAATGATTTACCAAGTTACCTAGATGCCAATTTAGATACTTAAACCATTCAACTTAAACCATTCAATGCATGTTCATACCGAAAGAGATATATGAGTGGCACTCCTATTCTGTATGACATGTTATCAAACAATGACAAACATTGCAATATTTACAAAAATAGAAATAGCTACAATTTTGGTCCATTCTAGAAAAATAAGTAAACTACATATATCTTGGAATACAAGAAGTCATTTCTTGGCGAATAGGTATTCACGTGACCTTCGTCGTTCGGACACCCATGGCTACCTTCTATGGGCGTGCACACCTTTCGCCCTTGCCTATGGGTGTGCGCATGCCACAAACCCATAAAGGGCTGCCATGCACAATACCAAAGGGCTGCCATGCACAGCCTATGCTACAACAAACGTGCCTGCGTGCTCTTCGCATGCACGTTGGTTGTTACTGCTCGCATGGTCCCAAAGTTGTTCTGGTTGCTCCTAATTCTTCAAACCTTCGAGTCTTCGAAACTTGAGTGTATTACAGAAGAATTTAAATAATAAAATACTGTAGTTTTTTTTTAATACAATAGTGCAGATTTTTTTTATTACAACAACAAAATAATAAAAAAAACTTAGCAACTACCAAGAAGGAAATTATGGCGATGATAGACCACCCTTCTTATTACAACCCAAAACAAAATACATTGAAATTCTAGGACCAAAATTGAGAAATAACAAACCACATATAATATATATATATATATATATATATATATATATATATATCCATACATTCCAATGTAAATATATATGCGAATACCTAGAGTGCCATATCTTTCTAAAACATGTATATATACAATAAAAAGAAAAAGATTCACGAACACATACATCAATTAATCTAGGGTACAAACTGGCTCTGATACCAATTGTAAGAAAAAAACCACGCGCAACGGAAGCGTGAGAAAATTTATTAAAATTAGGGTTTACGTATAAATAAAAAATTTCCCTTCTATGCAACGAGAACGTTCACCCTAGATTAATTGACGTATATAAAAGTATCGTACCTTTTTCTTGTGACGATTGAACAAGCGCCGAATTGATTTCGTAAGATCTTCCAATCCAATCACGAACGTGAATCACCTAGGAGTGTGGGCTCCCTTTCTTTAAATTGTATACCTGAGGATGGAGACAAAACAAAATATTTTCTTTGTTAGTTACAAATATCCTCCAAGAGAAAAATCCAAGAACGTCCGGTCACTTGTGAATTATTAATCAACTTGATTGAAACTCGTGTGAACCTTGATTCAATGTTGTACACAAAACCCTTTTGATGTAAAGGATACTAGTGTACTATCGAAAACAAAAACGTTCCCCCTTTTCTCTTCTTGGCCGAATTCACACACTATTGCTTAGAGATGATCGAATTTTGTCTAGAGTAAAATAACAATTTTCTCCCTCAAAATTCCTATGATGGCCGAATTCTTCTCTCAATTGCTTTAGAGCTGGCTGAATTTCTTATACACATATTTATAGGATCATAAATCCTCTCCTAAGAAGGATTTACTTGGTTGGCAAGAATCCTTTCCTTAGGTGGATTTATTTGGTAGATTAAGAATCCTTATCTAAAAGAAAATCTATCCTCTCCTATATACACATGGGCTGGCCGAATTTCTCTTTGATATAGATTAGGAGAGTTTATTCTTTCCTAAGAAGGATTTACTTGATGGACAAGAATCCTATCCTTAGGTAGATTTACTTGGTGGTTAAGAATCCTATTCAAAGAAGAATTCTACCATTAAGTTGTTTTACTTGGTGACCAGTAATCCTTTTCCAAAAAGAATTCTTTCCTATACCAAGACCCCTAAACCAACTCAATAGTGTATTTGTAACCATATTAAAGACTTCCTAATTTGATTAGATAAATAATTCATTTTATTTATCTACTTATCAAGTATAGTCTTTAACATTAATTGTAGTACCAACAATAGTATAATTTTAGGAGACCATCTCCTACTAGGAAAAAGATTTTAACTTTTAATTAAATAATCGATTAATCAAAAAATTAATTAATTTCCCTTTAATTAATTAATAAAATAAAAATAATATATTTAAGCTATTCTTAATAACCTTGCCGCCCATACCATATATACGGGCCATATATTATTTTTCTTATTTTATTCAATCCATTAGACCTTAATAAAAAATCCACATGTGAACTAGACCTATTCTTACAAAATGAAACAAGTTTTCATGCCTTAATACAATTCTAGATAGACCCCTAAATTGATCTGGTAGAATATATCAAGTGATCCATGCAAGTTCATGTGGATTGGGGATCTTGGCGGGCTATCTAAATTTAAGCTCCAATAGACACAACCCTATCACAATAAACAAATGATTCACTTAGGTCCGATCTATTTAATTTTAGTTCATTCCACTAAAGAACTAAAATGGAACTCTTAAATAAAGATAGAATAAGTTGGTGTTACTCACTCATACCCTAGACAACCTTATTGGAGAAAGTGTATCCTCTTGAAGAATACCAGAAATCGCCAAGAGCTCATAGTCCGCCTATAGCTCTCTAAGTTACCATATTTACTTATATGACCACATTTTGAACTTGGATATTTTGACTTGTCCAGAAGCTATGTTTCAATAGACACTATTGAAAACTTAACGTTAAGATTTAATATCAAATACCTCAAAACATCCATATGATGGTATTCTACTCTCATTCAATAAATGAAGCCACGATGTCCATATCTATAAATGAAGTCCTCTATCGATTAACAAATGAATACCACCAAACTATCGAGGATAGACTATGTTATATAATCGTACTCATTGATAGCTCAAATGATAACACTTGCAACCATAAATCTATCATTTATCTCAGGATTGAGATAGACTCTCTGATTGTCTTCAAATGAAAACTTTTATCCATTGACAGTTCTAGATAAAGTATTTTATTTTGATCCTATTCAATGCACCCAGTACACTAGATTCTTTTGCCCAAAGACACCACACTTTGATGATTTTAGACTCATCATAACTCATTTGATCCCACTCAAATGCTAGCAAAAGAATCTACAACTTTGACAAGATAAAGGTGCCCAATCTTTTATCTTAAGTTGTGAATATTATTCAAGACTAACTAAAGAATTGTGTCTACCTCATACATATCTAGATGTATGAACAGTTCTTCTTTTTTCATAGTCTTTTGACCTTATGATTATTTACTTTTGACAATTATAATTATTAAACTATAAATGCTATAAGATTTGTTAAACTAGAAATCACTTTATTAATATGAAAAGATTGTTAATTACAATAGTACACTCTTGCTATCAAGCATAATCCTAACACGTTTCACAGTTGCCTGAATTTTTGATTGTCGAACTGGGTACCGTTGTCAGTGATAATAGTATTTAGGACTCCAAAACTGTAGAGTATATTTTTCTTCACAAATTTTATGGTATTTGCTTTTGTGATATGTACTAACGCTTCAGCTTCTACCCACTTCGTGAAATAATCAACGGCTACGATTGCTTGTTTAGCTCCACCCCCTGTTCAAGCTGGCATTGGACCAATTAAGTCTAGTCCCCACATGGTGAATGGCCATGGGGATATGAGGCTTCTAACTTGTTCAGGGGGCTGCCGAATATCATTGGTGATCCTTTGGCAAGCATTGCAACTTTCTGAGCATCGCTGTGCATCTAAGAATAAAGAAGACCTATAAAAACCTTGCTTGAGTACCTTGTGTACCAAACTTCTGCCCTCAGTATGGTTTTCGCATACTCCACCATGGATTTCCTGTAGTATCCGGTGTGCATCTTCCTCTGATACACATCTTTGGAGTGTTCGGGAAACGCTATTCTGTATAGTTCTCCTCCAATCAGTGTGTATCTTGCTGACCAGTACCTGATGCGTTTTGCTTCTAAGGGATCTTCTGGGAGTATATCTTCTTCCAGGTATCTTTTTAGCTGAGTCATCCAACAGTCTAACGGTGTTCAGATTTCTGAGACTTCAAAGTTTTTCGGCTCAACTATACTCGGTCTGAGAAGATGTGCAACCAGAATATTTTTTGGCCTGATTGTGGTTGTTGCTGATGCTAGTTTGGACAAAGCGTCTACCTTTTCATTTTCTTCTCTAGGGATCTGGACAATCCTGTATTCCTTGAATTTTTGGAGGAGTTGTTTTGCTATGCCCAAATAAGCCATCATACCTTCATACTCGTCTAAGACTTGGTTGACTACTACCTGTGAGCCACTGAATATTTCAACCTCATCTGCTCCGAGAGCTATGCAAACTCTAAGTCCTGCTAGCAATGCCTTATATTCGGCTTGGTTATTTGTTCAACATCATCTCCTTCTGGGGTACATATTGCGATTCTTGCCCCACTGCCATGAGTGTTCGAGGAACCATCGATATATAATCTCCATGAGAAACTCTTGCCCAACATTCTTTTTGCTTCCAGATTTGGTTTTGTGAATTCTGCTACAACATATGCCACTGCTTGGCCTTTGAGTGATGTCCTGGGTATGTACTGAATATCAAATTCACTGAGTTCGATCGCCCATTTAGTTAATCTCTCTAAAATTTCTGACTTATGTAGAATTTGTTTAAGCGGACAGTCGATGAAAACCTGGATCGTATATGCCTGAAAGTATGGTCTCAGCTTCCTTATTGCCGAAACCAATGCTATAGCCATTTTCTTTACCTATGAATACCTGGTTTCAGCTAGAAGGAGAGCCTTACTGGTATAGTATACTGGCCTCTGTATCATGTCTTCTATCGTGACTAGAACCAAACTTACTGCTAACTCTGTATGGGACAAGTACATGTGGAGTATTTCTCCCATTTTAGGTTTTGAGAGGATGAGAGCCTGTCCTAAGTATTCTTTGATCTTCAGGAATGCTCGTTCACACTCTTCATTCCATTCGAGCCCCTTTCCCATTTTTGATCATTTTGAAAAAAGGAGCACATCTATCTGTAGCCTTCGAGATAAATTTACCTAAAGAAGCTAAGCATCCTGTTATGTGTTGTACCTCTTTTAGCGTCCTTGGTGAAGTAATTTTTTAAAGGGCTTGGATCTTCTCGGAATTCACTTCGATCCTCCTCTGATGAATTTTTAACCCGAGGAACCTTCCAGAGGGGACCCCAAATAGGCACTTATTCGGATTTAACTTCATCTGATACATTTTCAGGACATCAAATATTTTCGCGCAGGTTCGAAACATGTTCATTTGCCAAAACACTTTTGGTTAACATGTCGTCTATGTAAACTTCCATGTTTCTTCCTATTTGACAAGCAAAGATCCTATTGACCAATCTTTGATATGTTGCCCCAATATTTTTAACCCAAAGGGCATTACTGTATAATAGTATAAGCTCTGATCGGTCGTGAATGCTGTTTTTTCTTCATCAACTTTATTCACCTGAATCTGATTGTATCCCGAATAAGTATCCATAAAACTGAGTAATTCATGGCCTGATGTATCATCGACCAATTGGTCTATTCTCGGAAGTTGAAAACTATCATTTGAGCAGGTATTGTTCAGATCCGTGAAGTCCACGAACATTCTCCACTGGCCATTCTTTTTTTGGACCAAAACCACATTTGCTACCCACTGAGGGTAGTTGATTTCTCTGATCGACCTCACAACGAGTAACTTCTCCACCTCCCACTTGATTGCCCGACTTCTCTCGAGGTTGAAAGATCTTCTCTTTTGTATTATGGGTTTCACATTTGGATCCATCGCCAAATGAAGTGATATTACTCGGGCATCTATCCCTACCATGTCTTCATGACTCCATACGAACACATCTTTGTATTCTCTAAGCAAATCAATAAGATCTAGCTTAACATTTTCTTCTAAGTAGGCCCTGATTTTGACCTTCTTATCTGGCTCATCTTCCTTCAAGACCACCTCCTCTATTGGTTCACTCTTTGATGTCTCTGGTTCTTCCCTTGGATCGAACTCGAACAACAGTGATTCTTGCTTAATCTGATCTGGTTGTGTTAAAGTGCATACTTGGTGTTCATTATTATCTCTGTCTTTGTAAACCGAGAGATTAGCTCTTCTAGCCATCTCCTGTGACCCTTTGATTGTTCCTACTCCCCATTAAGTTGGGAACTTGATCATCAAAGTGTAGGTAGCTGTTACTGCCTTTGTTTTGTTCCGGAAATGTCGACCTAACAACGAATTGTAGGGCCAGTTGTCCGGATCTACCACTACAAAGTCAAGTAGCACCATTTTTTGATAGGGTGTTACTCCGATCTTCAAGGGTAGTTTAGCTGTTCCAAGAGACCTAATCTCGACTCCTCTGAATCCTCTGAACGGGGTATGGAAAGGTTGCAAGTCCTTTCAATCTAATATGAGTTGAACATAAATAACCACATTGAGAATGTCCGCTGAGCTACCATTGTCTACCAATATCCTTATGACTTCTCTTTGGCCAATTCGGGCACTAACGACGATATCATCATTTGGTCTGACATCGACCCCATATGAATCAGCTTCAGTGAATATTATTGGGTCTCATCTTTCCTTTATTCTCTTAGGATTAGGCTCGATGGAATTAACATCAAAATTTTTCCTTGCTTCCACTGCTTCTTGGATTTCCCGTGTCCGCTCTTGGTTGCTTCTTCCTATTGATGGTCCTCCAAAGATAGTATGTATTACATCATTTGTTTTGGGACTGGTTCTTTTATTCCGACCAGAGTTATGATCTCCCACCTTCGTTTCTTTCTGAACTCTCGACTTCTCATTTTTTTCAGGATTATATCTTGCAGATGCCCTTCTCGAATGAAGGTCTCTATGTAGTCTCTAAGCTGGTAACATTTGGAGGTTTCGTGGCCGGTTTCTTTATGGAACCTGTAATATTTTGTCTTGTCTCGTCGAGCAAACTGCGACTGCTGACGTGGCTCCTTCACCACATTCTTTTCTTCTAATATTGCCAAAATCTCTTCCTTTTTTTTCTGGAGTGGGGTGTAGTTCGTATATTTTCCTAGGAATTTTTCTATGGTTTGGTCAATATTACGTCCACTTCCCATCTTTACTTTTTTTTCTTTGCTATTTCCTTTCTGTTTTCCTTAATGGTTTTGTACCTTTGACTCAACTTCTTTTTGTTCGGGTCTCCCTCCATGTAGCAACCTCCTGTTGCTAGCTCCTCTTCTTTGGCTAATGCATATCCTCCAACCATATCCATCATGTCTGCATATCTCGTTAATCGAGCTCTCCTTAAGTCAAAGGACGCTCGCCCATTCTATAAGTTATTTATGAATGCAACGATTATTTTAGTTATTTGCATTGCCGATTTCTAAGACCGCCTAGTCAAATCTCCCCAGGTACTTTTTTAGTGACTCGTCTTTCCCTTGCTTCAGCTAAGAAAGGTAAGCCACTAACTTTTTTCTATGCACATTGCCTAGGAATTATCTTGAAAAGCTTTTTCTTAACTGGCTGAAACTCCCAATACACACCGGAGGCAACCTCCCGAACCATCTTGAGCCAGTATCCCAGAGGGTTTGTGGGAAGTTAGGACACAATAAAGGATCGATGTGGGCATACTGGGCCATAGCGATTTTATATCGTCTGACATGTTCTTTAGGATATGTATCCTTCTTGAATTGTTCCACGTGTGGCATCCTGAATCTCTCCGGGAAGGGGGTTCGCATGATGTCCCTGTTGAAAGGGTTGTCAGAATCATCGTCAGACAATTCAATGTATCCATATCGCCTGATTAGCGTATCCATCTGGCGTCTGTTATTTTGACTTGCCAGGTCAAACTACAGATTACGATATCTTTATCGTCCACCGGTTCTCCTCGATGGTCGACCCGTCACGTGACTGTCATACCTGTCACCATCTCCTCTTCATCTTGCCTCTGAGCCTTATGAGCTAACCCTTGTAAGCGTATGGTTCCACTGTGGCATTTGCGATGGTGTCGATCACTATCCTCTGATGACGATGATTGATCTTTACGCCAGTCATATTTATTGTGCCTATCATGGCCCCCTTGACCCTAGCTTCACATTTGGTCTTGTCGTTGCTCTGCGGGTGTTTCATTATCCTTGTCGTACCCCCAGTCAGGTTGATTGGATCTGAGTTCCTAATAGCTTCTGGTGCATCTGGTTCAGGCCTAACTACAGCCGATCAGAGCCTAGGAGGTGATGGATGACGGGTGCACATTTCTTGGGGCCAATAGATCTATTCTTTCTTGTGTCGCATTCGTTAGTAATTGTTGAAGTGAATCACAGAAATGACGCACTATATCCTCGTTGGTAGGAGGGACTTGTTAGATACCAGACAGAGATATCAGTTGGATTCTGGTGGTTATGGTGGGATCCTGAGTTGTTCTACCTATATGATCATTATCTGGAGACTTTTGGATGTCCTTGGAACCATCTTTGCTTCCGCTACCAGTCATTGCTTAAACATATCGAAGGTTCAACCCCTTCTTCTAGCGGCAATTGTTGATGTCGATTTCTCGATGGATGAGAAAGTCAACAAAGTTGAATTTTGTTATGACTTATCAAAGGAGAAAGAGAATGTAATTGAAACAACAGTGGCACGAGTTTACATGGTAAAACTCTGATGACCGGAGAAACATCCACGGGAGGTTGAACGCACAACCAAGCAAAATCCACTATTTAAATAAAAAATTAAACTACTCGATCTCTCTTGCCTCTCTCTTGCAGTGATTTCCTTTGTCCCACTCTTTATGTCGTGTCTCTCTCTATCTTTTACAATGAGATTATGGGCCTATTTATATGTGCATAGAACCCTAATCCTTGTTGTACAAGTAATGAAAGAATTGTATTTTAATTAAGACTGGTTGCTTGTTGAAATCGTCTTTTTCTTCTTTCCTGTTTCGAAAACCTTGTAAAGATTGAGTTTGAATCTCAATGGAATTTTTGTGGCATAGTCCGTTTAGAACTTATTTCCTTATCGGCGTGTAGTATTCTAGAATAGTAGTGTTGTTGCCTAATTTGGGATTTGTTTCCTGTTTGGTGTTTTATTCTTCTAGAAGCCCTTTGATACGTTCGTTTTACGTATTGGAGTATGATTCCCAGGCTTACTCAGGTATACAAATCGTATACTGAGCTGTTCTACTCGGGTTTCTTGTGCTGTCCCGAGTAGAACATAACGTGCCGAGTACCCGTGTTCAGACTTACTCGGGTTCTTCATTCTTTAGAAATGTCTTGGATGGTATCTTCTAGTTGCCAGCTCGATTGCCCGTCTGGCAATCTTTCTTAGGAACTATCTTACCTGGCATTGACATGTACATTCAATAAAATATACATATAGCACTTGTAAAATTAGCGGTAATTAAAAAAATAAAAAAATATTTAAATTATAATTTATAAAGCAAAATAATTATTTTAAATGTCAAAAAAGAAGAATAAAACATTGTAATTAAGAATTAAAACAAAAACAGAAACATTGAATCAATTGAAGCGGTGGCCACCGCCTTGCCCCTAAAATGTTTTTTTTTCCTACTATATCTATTATTCCATCTATTTAAATCAGGTATTTTTTAAAATTATTTTTTTGTCGTTGGTGGGAATCAATCATAGCTATGCCACTTGGGGCTCCTCTACAATGGTCTTATCATGTAGATAGCAGATAGATGTAGATATTAGTGATAATTTTTTATTTTTATAACTGTATATATAAGAAAATTCCATATTGAAGATCTCTTGACTTCATATACAATCCATTTCTTTATCTCTTTCATAAGTCTCATACATTATGGACATTTCCAGCAGTAAATTAGATCATCATTGGGAAATGATTTGATTCAAAAAATAATATGATTTTTTTTATAAAATTTGGATATGCTAATAATTTAAAAGAGTTTATAAATAAAATGTATTAAAATGAATATATTCATTTCAATAAAAGTACTATCGTCGTTAGGATGAATATTTATAATTATGATTTATTTTTAAATTTTAGACATGACTGTATTTATAAAAATGGGTACGTTAATTAGTTTTATGCGTGACAATATCGACACACCCAAAAATGGCTTGCATATGAATTATTGTTGACATGGCAACAATGTCAAAAAACTTGCTTCATATGTGGCATAAATAAAACTTGATAGACAATTAACTTAAAATTTTAAAATTTTATCTTCAATACTTTCGTTTAAAACACATTTTGTTTTAATGACGTGTCAAATTTTATTTTTATTTTATTTCCTTACCAAAAACAGATGAAAATGCAACAGACCGTCTGAAAATGGACAGTTGTGTTGACAATGTCTAATTTTTTTGGCATGTCAGCTTGAGGTTGAATATGCACGGCTGTATTAGAGAAAGATTTTTTAAAAGAATATTTATTAATCCTATGTGGCATCTCTTTTTTTCGCAAGCCACGTTTGTATTAGAGATGTTATCGGTGGATGACGTATATTTAAATTTGGATTCCTTTTTTATTTCTTTTAATTTCTCCTCTCTCAGATATGATTTATTTCAATATTTCAATTAATTTGTCATCAAATTCAATTTTAATCAATCCATTCAAAAAAATATATATACAAAACAAGAGTCCCAAAAACTCTCGTGAAGATTGATCAATATAAAAAAAAGAAGGGATTTATAGTTTAGTTTGAGTCAAATGAGGAAACATAATTTTTTTTAATAAGTTTGTAGTTTTTGTCAAACTGGTCATTAAATTTGTAAAAATGGTTCATGAAGGTCCTTCTATTGGTAAGTTTTATCTCATTTTTTTTTTCAATTTCTTTTACAATTTCTTTTAACTTTTTTTTTGGAACATACTATTTAATTATATTTTATTGATCGATTAAATTCCAAAGGGGAAAAGTCAGTCAAAATCTTTTTAGAAAATCCTGTATAAACTCTGATATTCCTAATTTATGTATATTTGTAAACTTTATAGAAAAATAATACAAATATAATTACTGAGTTCTAGAGAATCCTGTATAAACTCTGATATTCCTAATTTATGTAGATTTGTAAACTTTATAGAAAAATAATACAAATATCCGGATAACTTATTTATAAATTTAAATTTATTTCTCTAATTATCCAAACTGTGATTTAACTAATGCATTTGAGTATTTGACAAGCAATTAACCTTTCACAAAATGTGATTTAATTATTTAACTAATTTTATTAACCTTTCACAGTCAGCTGCCAATGCCTTCATTTCGTGGCAGCTGGTTGCTGTTAAAAGATCAACCCTCCTAGAAAAAGTAAAATGACATTATTACATCTACCCATTTAATTTCTTTTAAAAAATAAAATTAAAGAAAAGAAAATTGAATAAAAATTAAATATATCAAAAAATTAAAGAAAAAGAAAAAAACAATACGAAAAAAATTGTTTGGATCCAAGTTACAAAATAAAAGGAAAAACAAAAAAAAAATTAATAAAAAAAAAACAAAATAAAAAGCAAAAGAAAAAAGGTAGTGGGGATCCATATTGGATCTCCATCGTCCATCTACCACTCTCCTGAAAATGAAAAAAAGAAAAAAAAAGAAAAGGAGGTGTAGATCCATCTGGGACTCTGGGTCTCCAGATCCATGGCCATTGACTCACCGGTTACACTTACTAGAGTTACCAAAAGAATTAATCAATTAAAAGTCCTGAAAAAACTGAAATGTTTAAACTTAGAGAAAACAAGTGGACTCCGCACGATTCTGGGACAACTTATATCTAAATTTTCGTAGTTACATGAATTGAGATTGTAGGAGGTGGAAATGGTGAGAAATTAAACATTTTTTTTAAGGTGCTTTGTATCGAAGTCACTGCCTTAATAAGTTAAGTTTTAAAAACACATATTATAGTGAACTACCGAAAATGTCCTTAAATAATTAGTTTTTAATTCTGTCTGTAGTTCTAGCACCACACTTGGAACATTGATCAACTGAGTAACTCCTCTCTCTCTATCTCTTTCTATACTAAACTTGTCTGATAATTGAAATCCCCCTCATTACTTAGAAAAAGTCGACGTTCATCAACACAACAAGGTAATATATTTACGAAATACTTATTTTTTTTCATGCATTTATGAGTCTTGTAACAGTTTATCCGTTCCATTTGATTTCTAAGTCAAGTTTTGTGAAGTTTTGAATATGTGAATGTTGAATCTCCGAGCATTTGTAATCTATATCCGAGCCTTTTTGTAATGTGTTCAAGCCATTTATTAGTAAAGTCTCTAAAAATTGTTGGAAAGTCTCCAAATCTTTTTAGTAAAGCTCTGAGAGTTTGTGCCAAGTGTCCGAGCCTTTTATTAGTAAAGTCTCTAAGAATTGTTGGAAAGTCGCCGAGCCTTTTATTAAAGGCTCCGAGACTTTGTGTCAAGTGTCCGAGCCTTTTTTTTAGTAAAGTCTTCGAGAATTGTTGGAAGGGGTTCGAACCTTTTAGTAAAGGCTCCAAGAATTGTTGGAAAGTCTCCGAGCTGTTTAGCAAAGGATCCGAGACTTTGTGTCAAGTGTCCGAGCCTTTTATTAGTAAAGTCACCGAGAATTGTTGGAAAATTTCCACGCCTTTTTGTAATGGTTCTGAGACTTTGTGTAAAGTTTTCGAGCCTTTTAGTAAAGGCTTTAAGACATTGTGAAGTTGTGTGTGAGCCTTTTATAAACCATTTCGTGAGCTTATTGTTAATTGAAATCAGACATCTGTGATATTTTTTTTTTTAAATTTTAATAATGGTTAGTGATGATGAATTTGACAGAAGAATGAATCGGGTGAGAATAGTAATATCTTACAATAGGCGATGAGAGCCGTTACCCGACGGAAGTCAGATGTTCATATGATCCGATAACTAAGGAATGTATGTGTCAAAGAATATGACCTACGAAGAATTGTTGGCGATTGTGCATACTGTTGTGAAGTATGATGTAAAAAAATACAATGTTGAGATACAGTAAATATGAATCGTTCCTGGCACAACATGTCAGATATTTATAAGAAGTGATGATGATGTTCATTTTATAATGGGGGAAGATCATGCGATCCTTGAAGTATGTGTTAGTCTTATTAAGAGGGCAACTAGAGATGTAATAGGTAATGATATTCTTGCTCGTGAAAACACCTAACAATTTGGATCTTTTAGCGGAAGAAACCAAGTGTTCTCACAAATGAGTGAAACTGAAGGTCAGAAGAACATGTGTGTTATCCCACTGGTAATAACCAACCATGCAGACGTAGTTGAGCCTCAATTTGGTGATGTGTTTGGTTGTCGAAATGAGATGAATGATGGGTAGTACAATGAGCAGTACAATGAGATGCACAATGACATGTACATTGAGCAGAACACTAAATCGAACCCTGGGCGGAACCATGAGGTGGATAATAAGGCAAATATTGGGCCGGTAGATAATGTAGATAACACTATTGAAGAGCCTATTCAAAGACGTGGAAGATGTGTACAAGGAGTTAGTAGTACTATAGCAGATATGCCTTGGACTTCCAAGGTCCAACATAATGTAATTGCTGGTGATTCTGATAATGCCACAACATGAGTTATTCCCATATCAGATTCATACTTGTTTGATATTGGTAGAAGCACCACGTTGGTAGTAGAAGAAACTACAAGCATGATTTATAAAGGTCAATTTTTTCTGACTAAAAAGGATTTGAAGAGACTAGTTTGCCTTTTTGCAATGTGACAGAACTTCGAATGAAAGGTGAAATGGTCCAATAAGATAACGTTACATTTGGTTTGTTTGATTGACAACTGAACATGGAAATTAAGAGCTATGAAGATAGATGAATGAACATACTTTCAAGTAAGAAGTTTTTTTAATGAACACAGTTGTCCCTTGGAGAAGATTCACCATTGCCACCGACAAGTTAGTGCAGTCATAATTGAAGAAGTCATTGCACCTAGACTCCAACAACAAAATGGTCATCTCATGCATCCAAAGGAAAAAATCACCAATATCAAAATAATGTATGGTATCCAAATCATATGTAGTAAGGCAAACCAAGCCTTACATTCTGCATTGTCACTGACCTATAGAACGCATGAAGAAAGCTTCCAATTACTACTATTGTTTGGTTATGTGCTGGAACAACAAAATCCCGACACAATCACTGACTTACAGTGCACAGAGGATGGTAATTTTTTATATTTTTTCATGTCCTTAGGTCCCTCACTTAGAGGTTTCCAGAGGTGTATATGTCCAGTTATTGCAGTTGATGTTATCTATTTGAAGGGAAGATTCGGGGGTACAAAGTTTGTTGCAATTGCACAAGATAGGAATGAACATCTGTATCCAATTGCCTTTAAGTACGACGGCTTAGAAAACAACCTTTCTTGGGAGTGGCTTTTGGATTGCTTGAAAGCCCTTGGTCATATAGATGATCTTTTTTTTTTCGATCTACATGCAAGCATTGAAACAAGGATTTCTAAAGTGTTCCCTTATGCAACCCAAACCATTTGTTGCTAACACTTTGTTGAAAATATTAAGAAGAGATTTCATAGAAAGGATGTTGCCACCAAAATGGACAAAGCACCTAGATCATACATTGAATTGAAATATAACCGGTACATGGAAGAGTTACGTAACCTGCACCAGAATGCATTCGATTATGTCAATGCTGCCAGTACACACAAGTGGTCCCGCGTACACTGTTCCAAAAGAAGGTACATGGTGATGATGACAAATGTTATAGAATGCTCAGACATAATCTTAAAACTCTCAGAAACCCAGATTTCATCATATTATGCATAAAATTTTCAATTACTAAAAGCCTAATCTAATCACAACCATACTCAGATCGACAAATCAAACATAATGTACAAGTCTAAACAATACCCAACATCAAACAAACACAGTAACTTATTGAGAAAAAAATGATAACTACTTACAACTATCAATTGCAATCTCATCTGAAATATCGACTTCAACACGCTCCTACCACCGCCAGTATCTTCGCCATCAATTTTTCAGGCTGATGCTTTTGGAACGATGCGTTTCTCTCTCTGTACTGTTTCTCTAGGTTTGAAAACGAAAGAAAGAAAGTAAATTTTCAAGGGTATTTCTGTTAGGATTATGCTCGATAGCAAGAATGTAATATTGTAATTAACAATCTTTTCATATGAATAAAGTGATTTCTAGTTTAACAAATCTTATAGCATTTATAGTTTAATTATTATAATTGTCAAAAGTAAATAATCATAAGGTCAAAAGAATATGAGAAAAGAAGAATTGTTCATACATCTAGATATGTGTGAGGTAGACACAATTCTTTAGTTGGGCGCCTTTATCTTGTCAAAGTTGTAGATTCTTTTGCTAGCATTTGAGTGGGATCAAATGTGTTATGATGAGTCTAAAATCATCAAAGTATGGTGTCTTTGGGCAAAAGAATCTAGTGCACCGGGTGCATTGAATATGATCAAAATGAAATACTTTATCTAGAACCGTCAATGGATAAAAGTTTTCATTTGAAGACAATTGGAGAGTCTATCTCAATCCTAAGATAAATGATGGATTTATGGTTGCAAGTGTTATCATTTGAGCTATTAATGAGTACGATTATATAGCATAGTCTATCCTCGATAGTTTGGTGGTATTCATTTGTTAATCGATAGAGGACTTCATTTATAGATATTGACATCTTGGCTCCATTTATTGATTGAGAGTAGAATACCATCATATGGATGTTTTGAGGTATTGGATATTAAACCTTAACGTTAAGTTTTCAATAATATCTATTGAAACATGGCTTCTGGAAAGGTCAAAATATCCAAGTTCAATGTGGTCATATGAGTAAATATGGTAACTTGGAGAGCTATAGGCGGTCTATGAGCTCTTGGCGATTACTGGTATTCTTCACGAGGATACACTTTCTCCAATAAGGTTGTCTAGGGTATGAGTGAGTAACATCAACTTATTCTATCTTTATTTAAGTGTTTAATTTTAGTTCTTTAGTGGAATCAACTAAAATTTAATAGATCAGACCTAAGTGAATCATTTGTTGATTGTGATTGGGTTGTGTCTATTGGAGCTTAAATTTAGATAGCCCCCCAAGATCCCCAATCCACACGAACTTGCATGGATCACTTGATATATTCTACCGGACCAATTTATGGGTCCATCTAGAATTGTATTAAGGCATGAGAACTTGTTTCTTTTTGTAAGAATAGGCCTAGTTCACATGTGGACTATTTATTAAGGTCCAATGGATTTAATAAAATAAGAAAAATAATATATTACCCATATATATGGTATGGGCGGCAAGGCTATTAAGAATAGATTAAATATATTATTTTTATTTTATTATTAAATTAAATGAAAATTAATTAATTTGTTGATTTATTAATTATTTAATTAAAAGTCAAAATCTTTTTTCTAGTGGGAGATGGTCTCCTAAAACTATACTATTGTTGGTAGTATAGTTAATGTTAAAGACTATATTTGATAAGTAGATAAATAAAAGGAATTATTTATCTAATCAAATTAGGAAGTCTTTAATATGGTTACAAATATACTATTGAGTTGGATTAGAAATCTTGGTGTAGGAAAGAATTCCTTTTGGAAAAGGATTCTTGGTCACCAAGTAAAACTACTTAATGGTAGAATTCTTTTTTGAAAAGGATTCTTAACCACCAAGTAAATCTACCTAAGGATAGGATTCTTGTCCATCAAATAAATCATTCTTAGGAAAGAATAAAATCTCCTAATATATCAAAGAGAAATTCGTCCAGCCCATGTGTATATATGAGAGGATAGATTTCCTTTTAGATAAGGATTCTTAACTACCCAATAAATCCACCTAAGGAAAGGATTCTTGCCAACCAAGTAAATCATTTTTAGGAGAGGATTTATGATCATATATATATGTGTATAAGAAATTCGGCCAGCCCTATTTTTCTAAGAGAAGAATTCGGTTATCATAGGAATTTTGAGGGAGAAAAATTTGATTTTACTCTATCAAAAATTCGATCACTCTAAACAATAGTGTGTGAATTTGGCCAAAAAAAAGGAACATTTTTGTTTTCAATAGTACACTAGTATCCTTTACATCATAAGGGTTTTGTGTAGAACATTGAATCAAAGTTCTCGCGAGTTTCAATCAAGTTGATTGATAATTCACAAGTTACCGGACGTTCTTGGATTTTTTCTCTTGGAGGATATTTGTAACTAACAAAGAAAAGATTTTGTTTTGTCTCCATCCTCAGGTATATAATTTAAAGAAAGAGAGTCCACACTCCTAGGATTCACGTTCGTGATTGGATTGGAAGATCTTACGGAATCAATTCGGCGCTTGTTCAATCGTCACGAGAAAAAGGTACGATACTTTTATATATGTCAATTAATCTAGGGTTAAGGTTCTCGTTGCATAAAAGGGGAAAAAATTTATTTATACGTAAACCCTAATTTTCATTTTCTCACTCTTCCGTTGCGTTTTGAACCGTTTTTTCCCTACAATTTCTATCCGGTCACCTAAATTGGTGTATTTTAAACATGAATTATTAATGTGGTGCTATTTGCACAAGGTCCACCCAAAATAGTGCTATTTAATTTTTGACCCCATTGTAGGAGCGTGGTTTTCTAAAGAAATTGACTTCAGACGATAGTGATGTATATAATCAAGGTCATCAACTTTTGATAGTGGAATTTCTTTGTTTGAAAAATCAAAGCATGTTGAGCATTACCTTGAATAATTCACAAGCTTTGGAGAGATTATTGAGCTCCAATAAATTACAAATTTGTATTCAATCTCTTTGCCTTCGAGAATTGAGCCATCCAAAGTCAATCAAAGTTTCATTAACAAATCTGAAACATCTCAATGGATTGGAGAATTCATATTTTACATATTTAGTTTAACTTGCCCTTCTAGATATCAGGAAACCCACTATAAGGAAGACGTAGTGGGTCCATTTTTGACACTGGAACTTTACTAGAAACGAGGGTCATGGGTTCATTTTTGACAGAAGTGAATTTCCCTTTATCTTTATAGTGTAAATAGACATATTGAAGGGGGGGGGGGGGGGGGGGGGTGGGTGAATAGGTATATACTCACATTTTAGTCTTCTTTTTAAACAATGCAATTTTAATAATGCTAAAAGAAAATTGCAAGCTATGACACAAGATATTTACGTGGTAAACCTCCGAAGAGGAAACATCCACGGGTTAGCAACCACCGGCAAAAGCAAATCCACTAGTAGATAAAACGAGTACAATCTCTCAAGTGACCCCTTCACCTAGAAACTACCCTTCTATCCTATTCAATGAACTAATTGCCACCTTGCTCACCTTTCTGGAACCTCCTGACCCTAGGCAAGACTTCCTTGATCACCTTTCCGGATCCTCATGACCCTGACTTCCTTGCTCAACAATCCGAGGACTCCTACCTCTTGTTGAGATTTCCACTTGCTTAGCTATCTGAGCCCTCCCGACTCTATCTAAGACTTCCAATTGCTCAAATCAAAGAATCACTCTAAGACATGAGACTTCCAACCTTTTCACAAGGCATCTAAGTGATCATGAATGCAAAACGTAAACAAGGACGCAACATAGAAAATGATGATCAACAAATTCTATGGACATGCAACTAGATAGTTAGATTATGCTTTCAAAGAACAATCACAAATGTATCTAGACAACCTATGCATGTTATCAAATAAGAACCAAAGCAATAAAATGAATATCAGATGATATAGACCTAGTTCTTAGAAAATGAAATTAAATCTAGAAATAGTCAATCAAGCATAAGAATAAAAGATTTCTAGAAGCAATTTCATGTTTATCAAGTTTAGCACAAATCATTCAATTTATCACAAATTTAGCTAAACTTGAATGTCAAATCAAAAAACCATATAATGATATCAAAATCATCGTATTTATGCTTCTTAATCAAATTGCATCAATCAAGAAGAAGATCAAAGAAGAAAACTAAGAAGAAGATGATTTTACCAACAAGGATGAAAACCACGAACTGAAGATTTGATCACTACGAAAAATCTACATCCATTGGTGCTGTAAATGCTTATAGTTTGTAGAAATCTTCAAGACACTCGAAATCGGTTTTTGAATCAAGTGATTCGGAGTCAAAATGAAGAAGTTATCACAAAAACAAAAAAAAAAAATGTTGAGAGAAAAATTCTGCACTTGTTCTTCAATTTCAATTTTCTCCACTTGTAATGAATGAGAGGGAAGGAGAGGTTTTAAAGAAATAACAACCAAAAGACCAAAAATCCCCCATGACTTAGTGCCTCCCCAAGATGGCGGGTAGGCACCTCAGGGCAGCAAAGCTTCCTGGCCGAGATGGCTGCGCGCCATCTCGGGAAGGTGCCCAAGTGATGGCTTATGCCATTGGCGCTTCTCTCGCGTTCTTCGACCGTTCTTTGGACTCCAAACTTTGAATTTGAATACATTTAAAGTTTACAAACCGAGACTCCCTCATAAACATGGAATATAAGATACTCAACACATAAAATAGAATTCAACTCGATATATGAAGACGAAGACAATGTATGCAACATGAGTTGAAAGTGTAGTATCTTTTGACTTAGAACTCGAAATCAATAGTATGAGTAACCGAAATGACCGGAACTCAATTATGAAAAATCCATGACTAAAATCAAGTTCAAGATCCATGTTATATAGAAATATAAACAAACAAACACATTTCACTCAAGAATGCAAACTACTTAGAGATAGTCTCACTACATGCATTTTCCAAAACATGTCACTTTCATTCCAATGCATGAACATTCAATATCAAGTGTGTGAATGTGTTATACCAAATGATGCGCTACGATGTAGGGACACAAATGAATGATTTGTGTGTGTGTGTGTGTGTGCGCATTTAATGGTGCACAACTATGCAGGTACACATGTGTATGAGTTTAGGAAGAAGATTCTCGATACCTTAGCATCCAAGAATAGTACCAATCCTCTTGAAGTCGAACTTTGCATCATGAGTAGCTGCTTGTCTTCCTTGAAGCTCTTATCATCATAAACCACTTAAGCAACTAAGCATTACAAAGAAATAAAGTTTGTTATGGAATCAAGCCAACACAAATCTAAAACCTAACAATCTCCCCCTTTGGCTATTCCATGGAAAAACCTCTGTCTCACCATACAATGATCACTCATAATCATAGTTCACATCTTCACATTACAAAGTGATATTCCTAAACTAAAATGTCTTCATGAGTCTTTAAGAATATCTTCACACATTTAAAGCACCTGTGAGACAAGAACAACCAAAAACAATCTTCTACAAATAAGATAGGTGAGATAAACAAAACAATATACGAAACAAAACCAAAATTCCCATTCCCTTATCTCTTCTTATTTCTTGCATACAATAATTATTTATCCCCCTTAAGACAAGATTTCTCCCCCTTAGTGAATTGTCTCTCCTTTTTATCAAAAACAAGTAACATGGTGAGGAAAACACTTTCTCCCTTTTTTTGCAAGGAATAGACAAAAACATATTACACGACCTAGAGAGAGAGGTAAAAACCAAGTGAAAATACCTACAAGGTTATAAGGGATGCATAATAAAATCATGAGATAATGAGCAAACAAGTTGTTTAGAGAACTAAGTTAAACAAACTAAGCTCCCCCTTAACATGTGGTCCACATATTAATAAGCAAGTAAACTTGTTCATAAGGGAATCCTACAATCACACATTTCAAGCAATAAAAGAAAGTAATCCATTTTTTTTAAAAGAAAGTAATCCATTTTTTTTAAAATAAAAGAGAATCTTAGATTTTCATTACTCTTTCAAAAACAATCTCTCATTGCTAATGAATCAAGCACATTAAGCAAAAACGTATCTGTGTGTAAATGCATCTAGCATATATAACAGGAGTAAATGTGAAATCAACATGCAAACCATTTCAACACCTACTCATCTAAAACTTTTCCAATTAAGGTCAAACCGATTATCATCTGGAAATTTGCTTTAAAGAAAATGGATTTCAACATATGAGCGTTGTATGTGCATGTGGCTCATTTTCCCATTTCTGTTTTTCAACCCGAGCATTCACAATATTTTTCAACTATACTCCATTTTAAGCCTTCCTTCATTTCTCTTTAGGTTTTGAATCAAAGATTTTTTTAAATGATTCTTTTTCAACACTTCTTTGATTTTTCTAACATAAACATATACTCTTCATGATGGCTTTCACTCATCACAATGGTGTAGCCCTTTCCTACATTGGGTGGCTTTATAACCAAAGTGTGTAGCTCTTTCCATGAAGGTGCTCATTGAGTTCTATGTAATGCCGAAGCCAAATGGATACTAACCATTGGTCATTTTAAAAGTACTAATCAAAAGACTTTAAGATGTATCCATAATAGGCATATAGTCAAACTTAACTACTCAAACTTAAACATATAAGAGATGCATTTGTGCACTTTTGAAAACAAGATTTACAAAGACTTAAGTGCATGATCTAGAAGCAATAAAAGCTATTTTATCAAGATCATTACTTCTCACATGAGTTTCTCTCAAATAAATAGATATACAATATAGTTTTGCTTATCAAGCCACTCACAACCACACAAAAACTTTAATCAACACAAATCATGCCAATGGATCTTCTAAGAGATTTAAATCTCTCTTTGTCAAGAAGCTTTGTGAACAAATCCGTAAGTTGATTTTTAGTAGGCATATGTTCAAGAGTTACTATTAAATGTTCAACAAGTTCTCTAATGAAATGATGCCTAATGTCTATATACTTTGTGCGTGGGTGTTGAACCGAGTATTTAGAGATGTTAATGGCATTCAACAATCAAAGAAGCATTACAAGTATCATGAATAAGATCATTGTGAACACATCACTAAAAGATCTTTACAGAACAGAAGTCATCAAGAACCATATGAAGGTTATACAAATTCTCCCATATGACATGGTACATGATGTAATGCAAACATAAAGTTGATAATATGAAACAAGAAAGCAAGCTTTAGAGAAGGGATATTCCTACACATGTCGACAGTTCGGTCCAAACTGGTGAACCGAACCGTCAAAAATCGAAACCGAACTGTTTGGGAAGGTTTGGAACTGGAATCGGGTATTGTAGCGGTTCCGATTCCGGTTTCGATTCTAGATTGTTGGAACAGTCTGATTCAAACCGGACAGTTTCAACAATTTTTTAAATTTTGTTTAACTGCTGCAACAATGCAGCCCAATGGTAATCTTTTTTAAATTAACTTTACATATATGTAATATTTTACAGAAGAAGAAAAAAACCGGACTGTAGGAACCGTCGGAACCTGACCGGAACAGACGGTTCTGGAATTGGAATCGAAATCAGAATCGGAATCGAAACATGGCATAACCGGTTCCAGTTCAGGTTCCTCCAGAATCGAAACCGAACCAAAATCGAAACCGGAACCGGTGATAAGTCTAGATATACCTTAGCAAGCTTTTTCATCAATGTAAAGTCTGAACCCTTTTTATGAGCTCTCTTGACTTGATTGTCCTCATGACAACAAGTTCTTAGTGTGTCTTCCTAAGAGAATAAAGACTAAAAATCTCAACTCAAACAAACATGTAAATTGACTTTCTCCAAAAGTATTAACAAATTACATCGAATAGATTTCAAAAATAGACTTCTTTGACCATATTGGTCTTAGGTGAACCAACACAAACAACATCATGATCATTACACAAGGCAATATGAAATCTAGAAGATAAATTATCAACTATCTTCTTCATGAAAATATCACTCATATTAAAACCATTACTATTGCCATGCACAAATATTTTATCAAGACAATGCATATGATTATGTGAAACACTCATTTTCACCCAAATTTTCTCAACAATTTTCTTCACACGATTATCATTATCACACACAAAACTCAAAGTGTTATCATGCAAGAAACATTTAGAAGATTTTCATATCTCATTAGCATGCATCACATTCCCTAGTTTGCATTGTCTAATATACTCATGGCAACATAGCAAAGATAACAAACCGGAATAAATTTTGAGATGTTAATATTTAGGTGAGAGTGTCCTTTCTTTTCTTGATTTTGCACTTGACCTTGGAAGACTTGGCTTTGAAATTCTTTTGTTCCTTAGTGACTTGCCTTTAGTTGTAGGAGACTCCACTTGCTCATCTACGATGCTTAAGTCACTTGAATCTCTATGATGATTACCAAACTCTTTGGTCTTCATGATTGCCAACTCCTCTTCATTGTCTTTGATCGTTTCCTACAAGAAACAAAAACAAAGTAATTAGTAAAATCACTAATTAATCTATCTAACACAAGAACATCTTCAACCATTTTAGACATATGATCACTTTAACTTCCTTTAACACCATTTCTTTCCTTGCTAAGAGTTTGAACTCTTGGCATCAAGTTGAAGTTGGTGCAATCCTCTTCAATAATCAACAAGCAAACAAGTGATCATGTCCAGATTGATAATCCTTCAGAAAAGCTTTTTCATTTTTGCTTTTGTCACTAACATTCTTTTTCACCCATTTTTTAACATGCTTTGAAACGACATTATTAGTATCAACTTCTAACACTTTAGCATGTATCAATTTAAGATTAATCTCCTTATCTCTAGATGCATTTCCTATTTTGCAATACTCAATATACTTATAACATTTCGGCTTAATATGACCAATGGTATTGTAAAAATGACAAATAGGAATAAATGTAGAGACAACACCTTTAGGATGAGAAGAAATACTAGTGGGAGTTTGAAACAATACCTTGCCTTTATTTTTATTATTGAATCCAAGTGCATATTGTGCAACATGACATTGTGTTGTGTCTTTCCTAACCAAAACTTTCTTGACAAGTTTTTAACTTATACTTTTATTAACATGCTTTGACTTGTTCTTAATCACATTGACTCCATTAGTCACATTCTCAAACAAATCAAACAAAGCATTATCAACTTTCTTATGCATAGTAGAACGAGACATAACACAAGATTTAACAAACAAATCATCAACGCATTTATTCTCAACATGCTTTTCCAAGGTCCTTCTTAGGTCTAATTCTAGATCCATACATGGATGATTGCCTAGGACCATTCAAAGACATATCATGCAAATCATTTACAATTATACATTACAAATGTATTCAAAACATCTAGGTCTTATATGGCCTACCATGTTGCAATAATGACAAGTAGGTATGAATTTGAGAAGTTTACCATTTGCTTGAGAATTCAACTCATTTTGCCTTCTCACTTTTTACCTCTTTGGCGTGCAACATTAGATGTCTTGCCTTTTTCATTTGATGATGATGTAGCTTATCTTTGGCATTGTTGAGTCTTTTTCTTGACTTTCATTGGATGATTGCCTAGGACCATTCAAAGACATATCATGCAAATCATTTACAATTATACATTACAAATGTATTCAAAACATCTAGGTCTTATATGACCTACCATGTTGCAATAATGACAAGTAGGTATGAATTTGAGAAGTTTACCATTTGCTTAAGAATTCAACTCATTTTGCCTTCTCACTTTTTACCTCTTTGGCGTGCAACATTAGATGTCTTGCCTTTTTCATTTGATGATGATGTAGCTTATCTTTGGCATTGTTGAGTCTTTTCCTTGACTTTCATTATTGATATTGAGGCACCTCCGATAGCATTCAATGCTTTACTGTCAGAGAGTGTACCTACATTTAAATTGCTACAAGCTTTGACAAAAGTAGATTTATTAGATGAAGGAGTTGATTTTTCATTAACATATCCTAAACCTCTTTTGTCGCTTGAAGGCTTTCCAACCTTAATGAGAGCTTTCACTTTGTTAGAGCTAGATAACATCTTGTTAATCACCTTTTTAACCTCATTAAGTTTGTCATTAAGTACTTTCTCTTGATTCTCATGCTCATTAAGTTTTGCTCTAAGCACATTTTCAATTCTCCTAGCACGATCAAGAGATTCATCTCTTTGCTCAATTTTATGCTTCAAAATACTTAATCTATCATTGCTATCAATCAAGTTTTTCTAAAGATTAAGAATTTTTTCATTAAGATTATTAACACATTTTGAGCTACAATCATGATGTTCTAACTTCTTAGTGAGAGACTTATTGATCTTAGAGATCCTTTCATTTTCTTGAATAAGATCTTTGATATTTTGATCATCTAAGTCAATAGGCTCAGCTTCAACAAGAGAAGCCACAAAAGAATACATTTCTTTAATCATGATGAAACAAACAAAAGAAGATAACAAACACTACAAAAAAAGATCTATCTAAGTGTGTCTAGACATCGACACTGATACTAATTGAATTTCCCTTTATCTTTATAATGTAAATATACCAAGGGGTGAATAGGTATATGCTCAAATTTTAGTCTTCATTTTAAACAACAGATAAGTTGGGAGCTTCCTTGTATCTAGTCAACAACAGATATCGGAGAAGATGATATAAATGTTCAAGAAAATACAGGTGCAGATAGAGCAAGCGCCGTATCAAAATGGTGCCAATGGTGAAAAACTAGTACTCAAGCTCCATCAAAAGCCATCATGGGGCAGACCTGGAGACAATGGTGGGCCATCTCATTCGTCATATACTCTAAAATTAGTGAAGTTGTATTTTCTGTGCTTCAATGGTAGAGAGGATCTGACGAGTTGGTTGTGCCGGGCAGATCAATTTTTCCAATTTCATGCAGCACCTGAAGCAGAAAAAGTTGCATTCACATCAATCCATCTTGAAGGTGATGCTCAATTATGGTGCCATCTTCTTAAACAAGAGTCTCCTACAATAATGTTGGATATTTTCCAAGAAGGTCTGATCGGTCATTTTATATATGTTTTTTATCCTCATTCCCCCAATCAATTACTTTTTTCTTGAGCCATTTAGATGTTTAATTTGTGTGTTTGAGCATTTTCAGGTTGTTGGATCTAAGTGGTGTATTTAAAGTATTTTAGAGGGAAAAGGTGATTTTGGATGATTCAAGGGACTTAATATGTAATTTACCAATAAATGCCACGAAAACCATAGTAAATTCCCACAGGGATGCCCAAAGCGCTCCAAAAAATAGTGAAAAAATGCTATCAAACCGCTGTGTATTGTCACATCGGTAGTGACAGCGGTTCCCGAGATAGTGCAGGTAGTCTGTGTTACAGAGCCATATCTTCAACTCCAATTGAACTGTGTGTCCTGCCATATCTGGATTTGAAGCTCTGGAAGTCTAGTTTCCAACCCAATTTATGGCTTGTTGATCCAAATTTTATAGAAAAAGTTATGCCCATTTGAGTACTTGTATAGATTAGTTAGTCATAAAATCCACGAATAGTGACGGGATTTGTTTTGCAAGCTGTCAGGTCGGGAAATATTTACTTCTTGGAATTACGTAGGAGTCTTGGGAAGCAATTTGACACCTAATATTAATCTTCCTTCAATAAGTAGTCAATTTTATTGGATTAGGAAAGAAATAAAATCCCAAAAAGATAGAGTTCTAAAAAGGAATTGATTTCCTTTTTGTTTAAGGACATGAATTAGCATCTACACCTATTTAAACCCCTTGTGAACACTAATTTTGGGAGATACAAGCCAAGAAAGGTCCCAAGGAACTAAGGGGGCCGACCTTATCACCATACATCACCTTACTGTTGGGATTATGCTTGATAGCAAGAGTGTAATAATGTATTTCACAATCTTTTCATATTAATAAAGTGATTTCTAGTTTAACAATTCTTATAGCATTTAAAGTTTAATTATTATAATTGTCAAGAGTAAATAATCATAAGGTCAAAAGACTATGAGAAAAGAAGAATTGTTAAAACATCTAGATATGTATGAGGTAGACACAACTCTTTAGTTAGTCTTGAATAATATTCACAACTTAAGATATAAGGTTGGACGCCTTTATCTTGTTAAAGTTGTAGATTCTTTTGCTAGCATTTGAGTGGGATCAAATGTGTTATAATGAGTCTAAAATCATCAAAGTGTGGTGTCTTTGGGCAAAAAAGTGCACTGGGTGCATTGAATAGGTTCACAATGAAATACTTTATCTAGAACCGTCAATGGATAAAAGTTTTCATTTGAAGAAAATCGGAGAGTCTATCTCAATCCTGAGATAAATGATGGACTTATGGTTTCAAGTGTTATCATTTGAGCTATCAATGAGTACAATTATATAGCATAGTCTATCCTCGATAGTTTGGTGGTATTCATTTGTTAATCGATAGAGGACTTCATTTATAGATATGGACATCATGACTCTATTTATTAAATGAGAGTAAAATACCATAATATGGATGTTTTGAGGTATTGAATATTAAATATTAACGTGAAGTTTTCAATAGTGTCTATTGAAACGTTGCTTCTGGACAAGTAAAAATATCCAAGTTTAAAATGTGATCATATGAGTAAATATGGTAACTTGGAGAGCTATATGCGGTCTATGAGCTCTTGGAAATTACTGGTATTCTTCACGAGAATACACTTTCTCCAATAAGGCTGTCTAGGGTATGAATGAGTAACATCAACTTATTTTATCTTTATTTAAGAGTTCCATTTTAGTTCTTTAGTGAAATGAACAAAAATTAAATATATCGGACCTAAGTGAATCATTTGTTGATTGTGATTGGGTTGTTTCTATTGGAGCTTAAATTTAGATAGCTCGCCAAGAACCCCAATCCACACGAACTTGTATGAATCACTTGCTATATTCTACCAGACCAATTTAGGGGTCCATCTAGAATTGTATTGAGGCATGTGGACTTGTTTCTTTTTGTAAGAATGAGTCTAGTTCACATGTGGAGTTTTTATAAAGATCAAATGGATTTAATAAAATTAGAAAAATAATAAATTGGCCCATATATATGTGATGGGCGGCAAGGCTATTTAGAGTAGCTTAATTATATTATATTATTTTATTATTTAATTAAATAAAAATTAATTAATTTTTTGATTAATTAATTATTTAATTAAAAGTCAAAATATTTTTCCTAGTAGGATATGATCTCCTTAAATTATACTATTGTTGGTAGTATAATAAATATTAAAGACTATATTTGAAAAGTAGATAAATAAAATGAATTATTTATCTAATCAAATTAGGAAGTCTTTAATATGGTTACAAATACACTATTCAGTTGGATTAAGAGTCTTGGTGTAGGATAGAATTTCTTTTAGAAAAGGATTCTCAACCACCAAGTAAATCCACCTAGGGAAATGATTCTTAACAACCAAGTAAATCATTCTTAGGAAAGAATTTTTGATCCTAATATATATTCTATAGAAATTTCGGCCATCCCATATATATATATATATAAGAGGATAGAATTCCTTTTAGATAAGGATTCTTAACTACCAAATAAATCCAACTATGGGAAGGATTCTTGCCAACCCAGTAAATCCTTCTTAGGAGAGGATTTATGATCATATATATATATATATGTTTGTTAATTTCGGCCAGCCTAAGGTAATTTCATAGAGAATTTCGATCAACCTTATTTTTCCAAGAGAAGAATTCGGCCATCATAGGAATTTTGAGGGAGAAAATTTTGATTTTACTCTAGACAAAATTCGATCAACTCTAAGAAATAGTGTGTGATTCGGGAAAGAAGAAATAGGAAGAAAGAACGTTTAGTTTTCGATAGTACACTAGTAGCTTTTACATCAAAAGGTTTTATGTACAACACCGAATCAAAGTTTACGCGAGTTTCAATCAAATTGATTGATAATTCACAAGTGACCTAACGTTCTTTCTTTTCATCTTGGAGGATTATTGTAACTAACAAAGAAGAAGTTTTTGTTTGTTTCCATCATCAGGTATACAATTTAAAGAAAGGGAGCCCACACTCCTAGGTGATTCACGTTCATGATTAGATTGGAAGATCTTACGGAATCAATTCGGCACTTGTTCAATCGTCACGAGAAAAAGGTACAACATTTTTTATATACATCAAGTAATCTAGGGTTTAGGTTCTTGTTATTGGAAAGGGAAATTTTTTATTTATACCGAAACCCTAATTTTTGAATTAATTTTCGAATTAATTTTCTCACGCTTCTGCTGCGTTTTGAACCGATTTTTCCTACAATTGGTAAGAGGCTGGTTGTACCCTTGATTAATTGATGTATGTGTTCATGAATTTTTTTCTTTTTATTGTATATATGCATGTTTTAGAAAGAGATGACACTCTAGGTATTCCCATCTATATTTACATTTGAATGTATATATATATATATATATATATATATATATGTATGTTTTATATGTGAATTGTTACGCTCGAATGACCCCTTCTCATAATGAGAATCCTATTCCGTTCTGGTCCGGTATTGATCAATTTCGGTCCTAGAATTTCAATGTATTTTGTTTTGGGATTGTAACAAGAATGGTGGTCTTTCATCGCCATAATTTCCTTCTTGGTAGTTGCCAAGTTTTTTTTTTTTGTTGTTGTTGTTGTAATAATAAAAAAAAAACTGCAGTATTTTTATTTATAATTCTTCTGTAATACACTCAAGTTTCGAAGAATCGAAGGTTTGAAGAATTGGGAGCAACCGGAACAAGTTTGGGACGGTGCGAGCCGTAGCAACAAACGTGCATGCGAAAAGCAAGCGGCCACGTTTGTTGTGGCATGGGCTGCGCACGGCAGCCCTATGGAAGCCATGGGCTGTGCATGGCAGCCCTTTATGGGTTTGTGGCATGCGCACGCCCATGGGTAAGGGTCAAGGGTGTGCACGCCCATGGGAGGCAGCCAAGAAAGTCCGCACGACAAAACTAGCATGAAGACTTGTTCGCCAAGAAAGGAGTTTTTTGTATTTCAAGACATGTAATTTACTTGTTTTTCTAGGATGGACCAAAATTGTAGTTATTTATATTTTTGTAAATATTGCAATGTTTGTCTTTGTTTTGATAACATGTCATATACAATAGGAGTGCCACTCATATATCTCTTTTGGTATGAACTTGCATTTAATGATTTAGGTATCTAAATTGGCATCTAGATAACTTGGTAAATCATTCTCTGGAATTCGATCACACACCTTAAATAATTGAGTGGGAGAAGGTGTTTTGGATCACCTACGGCCTCCAAGTTTAGTTGAGCTTTATATTTCATGTAACATCCTCCCAAGAGGTATTCATAAATGGAATTTAGCAAGATACTTCCTTACAAGGATAGACTAGACAATTAGCCCAAACGGTATCTACTCCCAAAGGAGGGATATTCGTGAGAGATTATATTGAAGGTCGATAACTTGGTAACACACTCAATATAATTTTATTAATATCCTCCCAACAGTTCTTGTTAATAAAATTGCAAGGCTAAAATTGAAAACGTTGGTTGTTATTTTAACAATTCGGTGGGACCTAGTCCAACTAGTAAATGCTGCGAACTCCCAAATGAGGCGTGACATTTATGGGTGTTGGATCACCGTTGAATTTTTACGATTGAATTATTTGATTTAATTCAGATAAATATTCAAAAGTTCTTTATCATGATTATTTACTTATATAATTTTTTGTTATAAAAACGAAATTATGACCCCATCCCTAATCAACATCCTAAAAGATAATACTTTAACTGATGATAATTATGTCACATGGAAAAGGAAAATTGGGTTGTTATTATAAGCTGAAAAACATAATTTCGTTTTGTGCACTCCTAACCACCTACTCCTACTAATGAATCTACTAAGGAGCAAAGAGATGAGTATCAGTAGTGGAAGTCTTCAGATGAGATGGTTAAATGTACGTTACATTATGGCCATCATCTCCGACGTGTTGCAACAACAACATGAAGGAATGGAGACTGCTACCGATATAATGATGTCTTTATAAGAGATGTTAGCTATGAGGTCTAGGACGACTAAGAGAAAGGCAGTGACTGCTTTCATAAATCTTTGGATGAAACCTGGACAGGCTGTGAAATATCACATGATGAAAGTCATAGCACATCTCAACATTGTTGGACTGAATGGTGCTGAGATAGATGGTGAGACCGAAATTAACATGATTGTCAACTCACTATCAGATTCCTTTGATCAATTCAAGTTGGACTACACCTTGAATAATAAGGAACACACCTTACAATACCTGATGCTAGATGTTCAAAGCGCCAAGAAAATCCTTGTGAAAGGCAAGGGTCAAGAGATTCATACCGTAGGTAAAGTTGCTACTGTTATGACCCGTAAGAAGGTCAAGAGACACCAAAAGAAAAAGCAACTTGAGTCTTCTTAGAAAGAGACCAAGATAAAAGGAAAGTGTTTCTTTTGTGGTGAAAAGGGTCAAGGGAATAGACTAAATAAGAATGAATTCAATTTGTATTTAGGCAACAGGGCGTTGGTGTCTACTAGTGTAGTGGGAGATATTAAAGTCAATTTAGATTCTTATAGGCATTTAGATTTAATAGACGTTTATAATGTACCACAATTCAAGAGGAATTTAATTTCGGTCTCTTGTCTAAATAAATTTGGATATTCGATTACTTTTAATAAAGGTTTTCTTATTAGTATGAATAACAAATTTGTTTGTAAAGGTACAATGGAAAATGGTTTATTCTACTTGCCTAGAAATATCTCTCACTTGTTTGACACGGAATCAACGGAACCTAATCATAAAAGAGTAAAATTATCAAAAGATGAAACCTACCTATGACATTTGCGCCTAGGTCATATTAACCTTAATAGGATTAAAAGATTGGTAAGTGACGAACCTCTAAGTGACTTAAAGGTCGATGATCTACCAACTTGTGAATCTTGTTTGGAAGGTAAAATGACTAAAAGGTCGTTTGCGACCAAAGGCACAAGAGCCATCAAATGTTTAGGATTGATACACACTGATGTGTGTGGACCTATGAGTATTCAAGCTAGAGGTGGATATGAGTACTTCATCACTTTCACGGATGATCACTCAAGATTTGACTATTTGTATCTCATGAGACATAAGTCAGATGCTTTTGACATGTTCAAAGCATTTAAAACTGAAGTTGAAAATCAGTATTGAGAAATGTATAAAAATCTTGAGGTTTGATCATGGTGGAGAATATCTATCTGGTGAGTTTTAGCAATATCTTATTGATAACGGGATAATTTCTCAGTTTTCTGTACCAGGCACACCTCAACAAAATGGGGTGGCAGAAAGGAGAAATATAGCTCTTTTGGACATGGTTAGGTCAATGTTGAGTTATTCAACGCTTCCTAATTCTTTTTAGGGTTATGCTTTACAAACCGCCATGTATGTTCTAAACGATGTACCATCAAAGTCAGTTCCTAAAACACCGTATGAGTTGTGGACCGGGCGAAAGCCTAGTTTACAATACTTAAGGATATTTGGATGTCCTGTGAACGTGTTACAAGGAATGACAAAAAAGATGGAGTCCCATTCAGAAACATGCATATTTGTAGGGTATCCAAAAGGAACAAAATGATATTATTTCTATTTGTTTTAGCAAATGCTATATTTATGGTAGAGAAATATATGAATAATTTTGTGCCTAAAAGAAGAATTGTCATGAATGAGCATTTAGGACATACAATTCCACAAGAGGTTTCACAACCAAACCCAATTGTATGTTCCGTACCAACACAAGATCAACAATCTAACATACTTTGTTGTAGTGGGAGGGTTAGTAGACAACCCGAGAGATACATTGGTCTAGGAAAATCTGTAGAGAATCTCTTGGACGACGATGATCCCTATAAGTACAAGGAAGCAATGAAAGATGTTGATTGTCGCCATTGGCAAAAGGCAATGCAATCCGAAATTGAGTCTACGTTCAGAAACAAAGTCTGGTCTCTTGTAGAATTGCCTAAAGGGATAAAACCCATTGGGTGTAAGTGGGTATACAAGAGGAAAAGAGGAATGGATGGAAAGGTGGAAACCTTTAAATCTAGATTGGTAGCTAAATGTTATACACTGAAGGAAGGTATCAATTATGAAGAAACTGTCTCTCCTGTGGCCATGCTTAAATCCATTAGGATACTCTTATCCATTGCGGCATCTCTAGACCTAGAGATTTGGCAAATGGACTTCAAGATAGCTTTCCTTAGTGGAAGTCTTGACGAAAGTATCTATATGATGCAACCAGAAGGATTCAATGAAAAAGGCCAGGAAAGGGTATGCAAGTTGTAAAGATCCATGTATGGATTGAAGCAAGCATCCAGATCCTGGAACATAAGGTTAGATCAAGCAGTGAAATTTTTTGGATTTATTCATAACCTTGATGAACCTTGTATATACAAAAGGATTAAAGGCAACGAGTTAGCTTTCCTAGTTCTTTACTTTTTTTTTTGGGTAAGTAAATAGTATCATAAAAAGAAAAAGAAAGAACTAATACAAGGGGCTTACCCCAAGAAGCAAAGAAAGAGGTAAACAAAGGCTCAAAAAAAAAAAAAAACTCATTACACGAGTAAACAAAAAGCAAGAGCTAGATAAGGGCTCAAAATAAGAACAACAAGAGCACAGCCTAAAATCAATTAGCGTTTACATTCCAATTCAAAGCTATAAGAGGGTGGTCTTTGAGATTGATAGATGATAGCCGGCAGCGAATGGTGTCAATAATGAAGCGCGTAACAACCGAGCTAGTCCGTTTGGTCCCTTCAAAAATATGACAATTACGCTCTCTCCAAATGTGATAAACAGTAGCCCTAAGACAAAGCTTCTTAGCCACGAAAACAGGGGTGTTTCTTCTCCAATGGGTGGACGCCCAAGCAATAAAATCATTCCAACAAAGACCAATCCAATGAGTCCCATAATAGTTCAGAAGTTAAGTCTAAATGGCTCTACTGAATAAACACTCAAAGAACAGGTGAGCATAAGATTCGAGATGGGAGTTGCAAAGAACACAAGTAGTAACATCCCCAGGGTCATACTTATGAATGCGGTCCCCGGTGGGGAGCCTACCTCTAACATTTATCCAATGTAATGTTTTGAGGGAACCAAACCAGCTTGAACCAAGGAATATGAGGGTGAGGGGCTCTAAGAAAGGCCAATGCAGAAGTGGCTGAGTAAATACCATTGGGAGAAGAGAGCCATCGAATACTATCCTCTATATTATAGTTAGGATTGTAAGAAGGCATTCGACTTTTAAATTCAACAAGATCAATGGACATAGCAGCTGGCCAATTCCAAGAATCAACAAGAACAATGGCATTAACCGTGCGTTAAGAGGGATGCCAGAATAATAAACCACACGGGAGCTCCATTTAGAAAGGAGAGGACCATCCGGATGCCAATTATCAAACCATAAGGAAGTACTAGAACCATTGCCAATGTATTGCTGAATTAAAGGTCGAGCAATTGGCCGAAGATAGAGGAGTTTCCTCCAATTCCAAGAGCAGGTAGAATAGGCTTTAGCCTCCCAAAGGTTTGAGCCTTTGAGGTGATAGGCTTTGATCCAAGAAGACCAGAGGTTATTCTTACCATAAACCAGAATCCAAAGATGCCTAATCATTAGGGCCTTGTTCCAAGAAGAGAGATCCTTGATTCCAAGACCACCCTCTTTTCTAGGGAGACAAATATTAGACCAAGAAATTTTTGCACCCTTACTATCACCTTTAACCCCTTTCCATAAGAAACTACGGAATTTATGTTCTATAATCTTCAAAATCTTGATAGGAAGGCAGAGATAACTAGCCCAAAAGACTTGTAAACTTGACAAAGCCGATATAATGAGCTGTAAGCGACCCGATAAGAAAGGTTACGGTTCATCCAAGAGGTAAGTCTTCCCAAAACTTGTCCACAAGAGGGGAGCAGTCTCTAAGACAAAGTTTAGTAGAGATGATAGGGATACCTAGATAACGAATGGGGAGAGAACCGACTGTATAACCAAAGAGGTTAATGAGATGCTGGTTGGTTGTAGAGGATAAACCCGAAGTAAAAATATTGCTCTTGGCTTGATTAGCAAGGAAGCCTGAAAGCAAAGAGAACTCATCGAGGGCAGCCTTAAGGACTAGAGCTGAAGAAGAGGAGCCATGGAAAAGCATGATAAGATCATTAGCAAAAATGAGGTGGGAGAGCTTTATCTTGTCACACTTCCAATGATACTTGAAGCTCGGAGAGTCTGTAATTGGCTTGGTCAGAATTTTAGATAGAAGTTCCATAGCTATTACAAAGAGGTATGGGGACATAGGATCCCCTTGTCGAAGACCTCTTTTTCCAAAGCAAAAACCAGCTAGTTGACCATTGATGGAGATAGAGAACTTGGGGGTAGTAAGACAAGCTTTGATCCATGTAATAATCTTAGGAGGAAAGTGAAAAGCAGCGAGGGTTTCAAGCAACAAGCCCCAATCCACCATATCAAAAGCCTTCATCAAATCTACCTTTAGAGCCAACCTAGGGCAACCAATATCCTTATGATAACTCCTCATAAGCTCTTGCGCAAGAAGGATATTGCCCCCTATACTCCTACCTGCCACAAAAGCCGATTGGGAAGGGCTGATAATATCCGGGAAACAAGGTTTGATCCTATTAGCAATGATCTTGGCAATGATCTTATAGAGAGTGTTGCAACAAGGTATAGGTCTAAAATCTTTCATCGTAGAAGGGTTTGGGATTTTAGGGACCAACGTTAGAATCGTAGTATTTAGCTATTTGAGAAGATGACCAGACCTAAAGAATTCTTGGATAGCATTAATCACATCTTCACCAAGAATGTCCCAAGTTTTCTTGAAAAAATAAGCGTTGAAGCCATCTGGACCAGGTGCCTTATTAGGGTGGAGAGAGAAGCAAACCTCTCGAATCTCATCATTAATGACATCTCTATCCATTATTTTCCGATGATATACTACTCATCGGAAACGATGTAGGTGTATCGATATCAATAAAAGAATGGTTAGCAAAATAATTTGATATAAAAGACTTAGGAGAAGCAAGTTATATTCTTGGTATCCAAGTCATATGAGATAGAAAGAATAGAATGATTGCATTATCCCAAGCTTCATACATAGATAAAATCTTGTATAGGTTTTCCATGCAAGATTCTAAGAAGGGTATATTACCTTTCAGACATGGAATCAAATTTTCTAAAGAACAAGTTCCTAAGAATGAGCATGAAGAGCAATTCATGAATAGGGTTCCACATGCATCAGTAGTTGGAAGTCTCATGTATGCAATGCTCTGCACTAGACCAGATGTTTGTTTTGTTGTAGGCATAGTCAGCAGGTTTCAATCGAAACCTGGTCCTAATCACTGGATGACAGTCAAACATATTTTCATGTATCTTAGGAGAATGAGAGATTATATGCTTGTATACTTTTGAGGGGATTTAATTCCTGTTGGGTATACAGATTTTGATTTTCAGTCAGACTCTGACTCCAGAAGATCAACATACGGATCTGTGTTTACTATTGGAGGAGGGGCAGTCATATGAAGAAGTATCAAGCAATCTTGTATTGATGATTCCACCATGGAAACAGAGTATGTTGCCGCATGCGAGGCGGTAAAGAGGCTGTCTAGCTCTGCCAATTCTTGATTGATTTTGAAGTGGTTCCTGATTCGAATAAGCAAATCACTATCTATTGTGACAATAGTGGAGCAGTGGCTAATTCGAGAGAACCAAGAAGTCATAAGAAAGGCAAAAACATTGAAAGAAAGTACCATCTTTTGAGGGAAATTGTCCATAGGGTTGACATCATGATTACCAAGATCGCGTCAGCAGATAATCTAGCGGATCCCTTTACAAAGGATTTTCCACAAAAGAGTTTTGATGGGCATCTAGAGAACATGGGGATGGGAGATATAACACATTTGCTATAGAGCAAGTATGAGATTGCTGGGATTATGCTCGATAGCAAGAGTGTAATAATGTATTTGACAATCTTTTCATATTAATAAAGTGATTTCCAGTTTAACAAATCTTATAGCATTTATAGTTTAATTATTATAATTGTCAAAAGTAGATAATTATAAGATCAAAAGACTATGAGAAAAGAAGAATTGTTCATACATCTAGATATGTATGAGGTAGACACAATTCTTTAGTTAGTATTGAGTAGTATTCACAACTTACGATATAAGGTTGGGACCCTTTATCTTATTAAAGTTGTAGATTCTTTTGTTAGCATTTTAGTGGGATCAAATGTGTTATGATAAGTCTAAAATCATCAAAGTGTGGTATCTTTGGGAAAAAGAATCTAGTGCACTGGGTGAATTGAATAGGATCACAATGAAATACTTTATCTAGAACCGTCAATGGATAAAAGTTTTCATTTAAAGACAATCGGAGAGTCTATCTCAATCCTGAGATAAATGATGGACTTATGGTTGCAAGTGTTATCATTTGAGCTATCAATGAGTACGACTGTATGGCATAGTCTATCCTCGATAGAGGACTTCATTTATAGATATGAACATCGTGGCTTCATTTATTTAATGAAAGTGGAATACCAAAATATGGATGTTTTGAGGTATTTGATATTAAATCTTAACGTTAAGTTCTCAATAGTTTCTGTTGAAACATGACTTCTGGACAAGTCAAAATATCCAAGTTCAAAATGTGGCATATGAGTAAATATGGTAACTTGGAGAGCTATAGGCCGTCTATGAGCTCTTGGCGATTACTGGTATTCTTCACGAGGATACACTTTCTCCAACAAGGTTGTCTAGGGTATGAATAAGTAACATCAACTTATTCAATCTTTATTTAAAAGTTCCATTTTAGTTCTTTAGTGGAATGAACAAAAATTAAATAGATTGGACCTAAGTGAATCATTTGTTGATTGTGATTGGGTTGTGTCTATTGGAGCTTAAATTTAGATAGCCCGCCAAGATCCCCAATCCACACGAACTTGCATGGATCACTTGATATATTCTACCAGACCAATTTAGGGATCCATCTAGAATTGTATTGAGGCATGTGGACTTATTTCTTTTTGTAAGAATGGGTCTAGTTCACATGTGGAGTTTTTATAAAGGTCAAATGGATTTAATAAAATATGAAAATAATATATTGGCCCATACATATGTGACGGGCGGCAAGGCTATTTAGAATAGCCTAATTATATTATATTATATTATTATTTAATTAAATGAAAATTAATTAATTTGTTGATTAATTAATTATTTAATTAAAAGTCAAAATCTTTTTCCTAGAAGGAGATGATCTCCTTAAATTATACTATTGTTGGTAGTATAATAAATATTAAAGACTATATTTGATAAGTAGATAAATAAAAGGAATTATTTATCTAATCAAATTAGGAAGTCTTTAATATGGTTACAAATACACTATTGAGTTGGATTATGAGTCTTGGTGTTGGATAGAATTCCTTTTAGAAAAGGATTCATAACCACCAAGTAAATCCACCTAAGGACAGGATTCTTAACAATCAAGTAAATCATTCTTAGGAAAGGATTTGTGATCCTAATATTTATTCTATAGAAATTTCGGCTAACTCATATATATATATATGAAGATAGAAGTCTTTTTAGATAAGGATTCTTAACTACCAAATAAATCCACCTAAGGGAAGGATTCTTGCCAACCAAGTAAATCCTTCTTAGGAGAGGATTTATGATCATATATATATATATATATATATATATATATATATATATATATATATATGTTTGTTAATTTTGGTCAACCTAAGGTAATTTCATAGTGAATTTCGGCCAACCCTATTTTTCTAAGACAAGAATTCGGCCATCATAGGAATTTTGAGGGAGAAAATTTTGATTTTACTCTAGACAAAATTCTATCAACTTTAAGAAGTAGTGTGTGATTCGGGAAAGAAGAAATAGGAAGAAAGAACGTTTAGTTTATGACCGTACACTAGTAGCCTTTACATCAAAAGGTTTTGTGTACAACACCGAATCACGGTTTACGCGAGTTTCAATCAAATTGATTGATAATTCACAAGTGACCTAACGTTCTTTGTTTTCATCTTGGAGGATTATTGTAACTGACAAAGAAGAAGATTTTGTTTGTTTCCTTCCTTAGGTATGCAATTTAAAGAAAGGGAGCCCACACTCCTAGGTGATTAACGTTCGTGATTAGATTGGAAGATCTTGTGGAATCAATATGGTGCTTGTTCAATCGTCACGAGAAAAAGGTACGACACTTTTTATATACATCAATTAATCTAGGGTTAAGGTTCTTGTCATTGAAAAGGAAATTTTTTTATTTATACCGAAACCCTAATTTTTGAATTAATTTTCTCTCGCTTCCGTTGTGTTTTGAACCCATTTTCCCTACACTCATAACTTTCATTCATCTTTACACATCCAAAGATTCGAAGACTAAAAAGATTTCAACATATTTGAAGAATCCATTTGAGGCCTCAATGGGTTTTATCTTTTCTTTCTCTTGTCTTTTTATTTTCGCCATGTGTAACTATTCCCATAACTAGGGAATCAATGTGAACCTTTTGTGAATGGTCATGTTTGGATTAATTATTATTTTATCAATTTAATTCTTGATTCATTCATTATGCTTAACTGCTTAATCCTCATTAGTTTTAATATTTATTCACATCATAGACCAAGGGTGGATGATTATTTGGTACGATTTTAAGGTTAAGACTATCTAAGAATTATGGTTAGATTATATACCAAACCTATCCTTGAATAATGCTCTTTTGAGTGAATGAATTTTATCTTTAGCATAGGCTAAGTAACGTTTAGAATTTGGTTCTTAATTCTTGTGCGCAAAGGGTTCCAATCATTGTTCACACTATAGACCAAGGGTCTATAGTGGTTGGGAATACATGACTCAGCCCATGATCATATAATAATAGTCATATTAAAGATGAATAAATCAATCTGATGGTATAAAGAACGTAATATTATAGGCTGTGGTTAAAAAGTTATGAATGTTTCTTCAATCAAAAGTCATGAGTGATGCCCTATTTTGAAAGTCTGCACGTGAATGTTTTTCGACGTCTATTTTCTCACTTTTTTAAATAAAAAGTATATGAATGTTTTGCATGTATATTTTCTTGTATTAAAATTTGGTTAACTTTTATTGAGTAATTTGAGAGATATGCATTAAAGAACAGACATAAGTTGATTTTAAAAGTCACCAGTTTTTAGAATTTTTGTCCTCCATTTTTAGATGCTTTTTTTGTTTGCTTTAAGAGCCATAATATATGCTTTAATCACTAACTTTAGACTAATGTCTTACCACTTATAGTAGTGCATTTTATTTTTGAAAAGTTATGACATGCTTTGATGTGATAGTGGATAGGATGCTTAGTTGGATAACCATGATTAATAGTGGAGACTACCCTTGTCAGTTCACTAAGCCAAAAAGTGTACATAAATATAATTATAGAGGGTTATTTTGTTTCTACTCCTAAATAATCATTAGCATAGCATTAGAAATTGATATAAGTAGGTTATGCATTGGATATTAAAGAACATTCATCATAAAAGATATCACATGTGGACTTTGCTCTTATTTTAGTTGAACCACTAGAAGTGATATAGGCAATGTGTGCTTTAATTCACTTAAAAGGCCTTAAATATTTTCTACCTTTATGTGTGTGCTCCATAGCCAATTTTGAAGCCAAACATTATAAGCATTTTTCTTTCATCGCCCACATCAACTGAACCCCAATAAGCCGAAATATTAGGCATACCTTATAGCTTGCGATAATATTGAGGTGATGAAGATGATTGAAGAGAGTACTAAATGGGTGACTCGGATGTGCATGTACTAAGGCAAAGCAAGATGATCAAATGCAAAGAAGGTGTTCGAAGAATTATGTAATTGATGTAAAAAAAAATTCTCATTAAAAAAAAGGGGTTGAAAAAAAAGTTGTAAAAAAAAAAGAAAGAAAGATAAATGAATGAGAAGATGGATCAAATGAAAGTAAGTGAAAAGGAAAAGAGCTTTACAATGAAGTGATAAGAAATTAAAATCATCTCAAGAAGGAGAATGAATGAAAAATGTTCAAGAAGCCTAATGATCGTGCCAAAATTGTCATATACTTTGGTCCTCAATTCCATATCCTTTTAGCTTGTTTTTGAGCGCATTTTGGTGTCTAATGACTCTATTCTTGTCATTTCATACATTCAATGTCTTTTTATGCTAAAACTGAGATTTGATGGCTAAAGGGATGAAAATTGTAAGAAAAGCTTGTGCATCACATCCAACTTTGAAGAGTCATATCTTTCTCCTCGAATTTATCCATGCTTCCTTCTACATATATTCGAAAAGCCCCAGAATTCTAGTTTCCATCGGATTTTACGGATTGCGATTCCAAGATATTTAGAGGGAGTTATGCCCATTTTAGTGACTACTGTGTAGAGATGCGTGGGTAACCACCAACGCATTTGCCCGCGCACCGGGAGTCATGAATCTGACGGGATCAGCTCTTGGGGACAAAAATCAGCCATTTTTAGAGGGAAAAGTGTGTCTTTTCATGCCCATATCATGCCCTAACCTCCCAAGCCTATAAATACATCACTTTTGCCATAAGACCCATTATCCTTCATTCAAAAAGTCATCGTTTAATCCACACATAATCTTCTTCACCAAATCAAGAGAGAGAGAGCAACTTCCAAAGGCATCCATGGAGGTTCCACCATGGATGCCTCCTCACCAACACCTTCTACCTTTAACCACTCATTCTTGGAAGAGTTTCAAGAGGAAAGAGCACCTACCTTGTCTATGAGGAGGTGGAGCTTCAATGGATCTTGGAGATACGAGATGACAGTTGGGCACCTCTTCGAGCCTAAAGATCCGGGATTGACAACCTTGGCTTTCTTCTATTTACTCTTCTCTTGTTACTTTCTTCTTTGATGTGTATCCCCATTTGGGAAATATGTAAACCCTAACACTAGTACCATTTATTTGATTGTCTTGCATTTAATTTCTTCAATATAGTTTCATTCAATGTTTTTAATGCAATTGATTGCTTCTTGGATTAGGTAGATATGACATCTCTTAGTTCTTGATGAGTATCAATTTATTTTGAATTTTAAATGGAATATATATCTTCTTGGATTGGGTAGAAATGTCATCTCTCAAGCCAAGTTAGATACCCACTTTCAAGGTGATTAAAACTAGCTAAATTGAATGTAATAAATGTGTAGTGAATATGCCATTCCTATGCATTTAGGCTTCAATGGAAAGGGGTGATTTGTGAACATGCCATTCCAAGCCATCCCTAACCATTAGAATCTATCTAGGCTTCAAGGGTGACTCTCTCATAAGCCAACAAAGTAGTTGTGTAGTACAAAGTTGATTGATAAAAGTCTTTATCTCTCCAAATCTGGCCAAGTAGTCATGAGTGAGAGCTATTGATTCTAAGTCACCTTAAAAGGTAGATTCGCCCTATTGGTTCTTAAGAGATTGCTATTACTGTTAGTTATTATGAGTGGCATGAATGTTTTGGTGGTCATGAGTACCATGTGTATCCATTCATTTGTATCTCCCCTATACATTATTTTATACTTATCACTTTAATCACCATTCTCACCTATGCATATTCTCTTATCTTTCCTTTATTTGTTTCTTTGTTCTCACACACACACCACTCTCACCCTTGCAATGTTCTTATTTACATTGCTTTCAATAAACACTAAAATGTGAAATGATCGACGGATGACACCTCCCTGTGGACGATACCCTCACTTACCGCTTACTAGTTTTCAAAACTTTAAAGCACATTGCGTAGGACGTTTTATAAATATTCTTTTGATATGCAATTTCTTAACGACGGAAAAAGTGTTTGTCACCTTGATGTAAGTGGAATGAAGAATTCAAGAAATTCTGCCAAGTTTGAAGATTATCAAAGAATTTCTAGATATGATTCTAGGTTTGTTTGCTATCATTTTCCCGTTCTTACTTAACCTTCACCCAATGGCCCCATTACAATCAAAGAAAAGACCTAATTGATCTTTTGGGAATCCTACCTCGAGAGTAAAGGTAAACAACTGCTCTATCTTGTTCTTAATATATGATTCCATTCATTAGATCCTTTGCATAAAATCAAACGTTCTTTCCATTATATATTCATATGTGATTATAGCTTGAAAATTTCTTGTACATAACTTCATTCGCATATTCTTGATGAGTGTATTTGCCTAGGTTCCATGTGAAATTAATGAGTGACATCTTGTAAGAATTATATTCATGGGGAATTATATCTATGGCGTTTGACGATGCATTTTTGAAGCTAGCATGTCTCGAGTTTCAGCTTTTCATTTAAAACTAAGTAATGCTTTCAAATTTGTGGCATAATTTTAGTCTTTATTCAATGGCTCTAGCATGTATTGGCTTTGAATGGTACATTTGAGTTTGCGTCTTGATAAATTGGCTTTTCGTATAATATGTTTGTGGGTAGCATAACTGTAAACCCTCAGGAGATAAAACTCCTTCTACTAGGGACACCTAGAGGTTTAAGGGCTTGTAGCATACGCTTAATGCTATCATGTTCCCTATGAAAGTGGCCTATTATGATTTTTATTTCTAGGATTACTTTTTAATGTATTTATTTTAGTTTTGCTCGAGGACTAGCAAAGAGGTTTAGGGGTATTTGATCGGTCATTATATATATATTTGATCTGTATTCCTCCAATTAATTGTTTGTTTCTTGATCCATTTAGGTGTTTAATTTATGTGTTTGAGCATTTTCAGGTTGTTGGATCTAAAAGGTGTATTTGAAGTATTTTAGAGGAAAAAGGTTATTTTGGATGATTTAATGGGATAATATGTAATTTACCACTAAGTGCCATGAAAACTGCTGTGAATTTCCACTGCGGTACCCAAAGTGCTCCCAAAAACATTGAAAAAATGTTGTCAAACAGCTGTGTATTGTCACATCGGTAGTGACATCGGTTCCCGAAATAATGCAGGTAGTCTGTGTTGCAGGGCCATATCTTCAGCTCCGATTGAACTGTGTGTCCTGCCATATTTGGATTTGAAGCTCCAGAAGTCTAGTTTCCAACCCAATTTATGCCTTGTCGATCAAAATTTTATAGAAGAAGTTATACCCATTTGAGTACTTGTTGCGCAAATCAGTCAGCCATAAAATCTGTGAATAGTGACAGGATTTGTTTTGCAAGTTGTCGGATCGAGAAATATTTACTTCTTGGAATTGTGTAGGAGACTTGGGAAGCAGGTTGACACCTAATCCTTATCTTCCTTCAATAAGTAGTCAATTTTATTTGATTAGGAACGAAATAAAATCCCAAAAAGGTAGAGTTCTAAAAGGGAATTGATTTCCTTGTTGTTTAAGGACATGGCTTAGCATCTGCACCTATTTAAACCCCTTGTGAACGTTAACTTCGGGAGATACAAACCAAGAAAGGTCCCATGCCACTAAGGGGGCCGACCCCATCACCATACATTACCTCACAACTTTCATTCATCTTTACACATCCACAGATTCAAAGACTGAGAAGATTTCAACATTGAAGATTTGAAGAATCCGTTTGAGGCCTAATGGGTTTTATCTTTTCTTTCTCTTGTTTTTTTATTTTATTTTCGGCATGTGTAAGTAATCTAATAACTTGGGAATCAATGTGAACCTTTTGTGAATGCTCATGTTTGGATTAATTATTATTTCATCAATTCAATTCTTGATTCATTCATTATGCTTTACTGTTCAATCCTTATTAGTTTTAATATTTATTCACACCATAGACCAAGGATGGATGGTTATTTGGCATGATTTTAGGGTTAAGACTATCTGAGAATTAGGGTTAGAGTATAGACCAAACCTAGCCTCGATTAGTGCTCTTTTGAATGAATTAATTTTATCTTTAGCATAGAACAAGCAAAGGATAGAATTTGGTTCTTAATTCTTGTGCGCAACGGGTTTCCAATAATTGTTCACACCATAGACTTAGAATGAATCACTGTTGGGAATACGTGACTCATCCTGCAATCATACGGTAATAGTCATATTAAAGAATGAACCCTTGAATTGATTGAGTTTTGTTTACAAATTAATTCCATACATTGAGTGTTCATAATTGGGGATCATTGATGACCTAGTACTTTTTGACCTTGACCACAACCAAATCTTTTCAATTGCTTTCTTAGTATACTTAAATTTAGTTATAATTCAATCTTCAAATAATCTCTTTGTTAATTTTAGTTTAACTTTAATTAGAATTAGATTTAACCGATAAATCTCTAGTCCTCGTGAGAACGATCCTTACTTGTCGTTGTACTTATCTGCACTATTCGTGCACTTGCGAGTATTGTTTTTATGAAAACGATTTCAAGGAATCAAGTTTTTGGCACCGATTCGGTCTTTTTCAATTTTATGATTTCTTTAGTGACTTGACAAAACTCTAACAAGTTGGATCGGTTTCTTGATTATCGGACACATTTTGAAAAATTATTGGCTAAAGCAGGGCAATTATCTCAAGCACAATAAGTCAATTGCTTCATTAGTGGACTTAAGGACAGTATAAAAGCTGATGTTTTGGCAGAAAAATGGGCCTCATTATCAGCCGCTATCAGTTTAGCTCGATTGTACGAAGCACAAAATATGTCTCAATGAAAGATGGCTTCTATTGACAAATTAAATCTTTCAACTGAAAGAGACAGCGACAACTTTTGACCATTTCTTTCGGTTAGGAAGATGTCACCTTCAGAGTTGGAGGAAAGGTGAGAGAAGGGACTTTGCAATAATTGTAGTGAAAAATTTAGCCCCGAACATCGTTGCAAAAACATTTTTTTTTGTAATTGAAGCATGCTTGGAAGAAGATGATGAAAATGTCATCATAGAATTAGAAGAAGATGTTAGAAGAATGAGATGTACTAGAAATTTCCTTCCATGCCTTTTTAGGCACTCATGCAGTAAAAACAGTGCTAATTAGAGGTAGCATTGGCCATTAACTACTACCATATTAGTGGACTCCGGAAGCACCTACAACTTTGTCATTGAATCATTGGCAAGTTCATACTCATGTGTAACAAATTCTTAACCAATTTAAGGGGCTATTTGAGCCTTTGAGAAACCAAAAGGGCTGCCACCACCACACTCGCATGGTCACAAAATTCCATCAATTCAAGATAGTGGTCTAATGTATGTTAAACCATACCGCTACCCGCAATGGAAAATGACATATATTGAACATGTGGTCCCTGAGATGCTTTCATTATGTGTCATTCAACTAAGCAATAGTTCATACTAATCTCCAATAATTTTGGTAAAGAAAAAGGATGGTTCTTACCATATGTGCACCGATTATCGCTCCCTTAACAAAATTACAGTCAAGGATAAATTTTCGATTCCAGTAATTGATGAATTATTGGATGAGTTGTATGGTGCTAAATTCTTTAGCAATGTTACAACCCTAAAAATTGACATATGCAGCGAGGCCTATGGTGGGATTGGTTGGTGCATCAGGCCTAAGACAAGGCATGTTGGGTGGCATGACCTTGGGCAAGTTGTGTTGGATGGCATGGTTTGGTTGGCAAAGCAAGGTTGGGCTCTGTTTTGTAGAAACAAGCTTGGCATGCAGCGTTGGTGCGCAGTGTCCAAGGAAACAAGCTTGGCGTGTGGTGTTGGTGCGCTGTGTGCAAGGGAACCAGCTTGGCGTGCAGCGTTGGTGTGCTATGTGCAAGAAAACAAACTTGGTGTGCAGCGTTGATGCACTGTGTGCAAGGAAACAAGCTCGGTGTGCAGTGTTGGGGCATTGTGTGCATGGAAACAAACTTGGCATGCAGTGTTGGTGCACTATGTGTAGGGAAACAAGCTTGGTGTGCAATGTTGGTACGCGTTGTGCAGGGAAACAAGCTTGGCGTGAGCAGAATAGCGTTGGCTGGCTTTATGATGGGCAATGTTGAGACATTGCATATATGATGTGTGGGCAATATGCTGCTCATGCATGGGCTTGGTGGGGAGGCATCAAGCAAGGCTTAAGGTTGGATGGCCTTGGGCTATGATGTTGGCCTTGGTGGGCTAACTTTATGACGGTAAGCTTGGTTGGATGGGCTTTGGAACTTGACAGGCATATGTGTATGGCTTGGCAGTGTGCAATGGCTGTGGGCATAAACAAGGCAGTTGGCTGTGTGTGGGCAAGGCAAGGCAAGGCAAGGCAAGGCAGTAGGCTGGATTGCAAGCTAGGCCAAGAGCTGAGGAAAGCAAAGACAATGGGCTGTATGCAAGGCAAACAGGGCAGTCTATTGTATGGGTTATGTGGGCTGTTAAAATGGGTTGCAAGTGTGCACGTGATGGACACATGAGAAGATACATGGGGTGCACATGCATTGGTGATGCTCGGTTGACAAGTGGCTGAAGACATTCAAGGATGATCAAGTCAAAGGCATATGGCAGGCAGCAAGCTAGGCAGTTACCAGGCGGTTACAATGCAGTTACCATGCATTCTACATGTGTCAAGCATGGCTTATGCCACATGGCCTATCGATTGGGGATGTCAACTGCACATTGCTATGTATATAAATATGCTAATGTGTGTATTAGCATAGAAGGGAGAGAAGGCCAGAGTGCTGGACATTTCAGGTTTGAGGGCAAACAAAGAATTGTACTTAGTTTAGGCTTGGGAAGTCTAGCAATATGTAGGTAGTAGGGGTTGCCTGCTTGTTGAGACACCAACTAGCAAGAGTGCTAGAGTGGGGTGATCCAACGAATTGAAAAGGCAGTAGGGGCTGTCATCTTAGTATGTGGGTGCATACTAAAGATTTGTATACAAACAAAAATGTATATGGCAGAGACAACAAAATGTGTTGATCCTGCAAAGAGAAGAACATTGTTCCTAGTTGCTGTGAGTAATAAAGTAACCAGGTGGGAAGATGGTCTCCTGTAAGGTTTTATGTGTTTATCTATCTTCCACCTTGTTATGTGTGTTGGGTTGATTGAGATGGTAACTTGCTAAGAGGGCTTGTTACTAGGCAAAGCCTTGTTGATGTGTTCTTATATTGCTTGGCTGTGGAGAATGCTATGTGAGGATCATGCATGTGTTGGGCACACTTGAGAGTGAATGTGTGTGCACACTTTGGGGCGAAGTGTATTGGAAAGTGTTTGATGGTTCGTGGCTGGGTTCACTAAGCAGTTGTAGTATTGGATGCAACTGGAATTTCTTCGAACACTTGGTAGGCAACATGTATTCCGCAAGTGTGTTAAGGAGTTAGGCTGGCTAGACAGGGTGTTTAGCGCCGACATGGAGGAAAAATGAATATGAGATTTCCCCCCGTGTATTTGCGATCCGTCTAGCATCATATTAAAGTATACCAAGATGATATTTTAAAAACAGCATTGAGTGTCACGGGCATTATGAATTTTTAGTGATACTGGTCAGGCGCACTAATGCACCATCCACCTTCCATGCATTGATGAATGATACTTTTAGAAAATATATGAGAAATTATATTCTTGTATTTTTTTGATGATATCTTAATTTTTAGCAGATCATGGGAAGAACAATTGCAGCGTTTGAAGATTGCCTTGTCAATTCTCTAGCCTCATCAACTTTGTTATTAAAATGGAGAAATGCAATTTTAGGCAAAAAGAAATCAAGTATCTGGGTCATGTCATAACATGGAGTGGGGTGGCAGTAGGATCTTGATAAGGTTACAATCCTGTTGGAGTGGCCTAAACCAAACATGCCTAAAGCCATGTGTGGGTTCCTCGAATTAAGTGGGTACTACCGTAAATTCATCCACAATTATGGAAAGATTGCTGGTCTGCTCAATCAGAAGCTAAAAGAATATGGATTCACATCATTTAGACTTTTGAACGAAGTCGTGACCAATGCACCCATATTAGCCTTGCCTAATTTTTTAAAAAAGTTCATTGTCGAGTGTGACACATTAGGCTAAGGAGTTAGAGCTATTTTGATGCAAGAGTGACCCATCTCTTTTTATATTCAGGCTTTATGAGGCAATCCCTTGTCGTTCTCGACATATGAAAAATAAATATTGGCATTATTGCTAGGTGTGCAAAAATGAAGACCACATTTATTGGGTCATCAATTTGTTGTACGAACTGATCAGAAGAGTTTCAAGTATTTATGGTCCTAGCTAATTACTACAATTGCACAACAAAAGTGGCTATACATGCTTAGTGAATATAGTAAGGGCAAGGATTTTTTTTTTCATTGATGCATTATTGAGAAGGTATGAAGATTAGGGGAAAATGACTGTTATTTCTTAATCCATTCTGAATTAAAATGAAGCAGTGAAGGATGAAACTAAAGCCATCCATCTTTGATAAGGTTAATGGCACTAGTCAACAAAGGAGAAGTCGTGGGTCTATGGCATTGTCATGAAGGTGTGTTATTTATAAAGGTAAAATTTATCTGGCAGAGAACTCTCCATTACTCCAAGAGATTGTGATGTAGAACAAGTGACTGAATCCTACATGGCTTTGTGGGACCATCCTAAATCCAAGAATAAATGATTTTAATTGAAAGGAATCGGCGAGATCTTCAGAAATCAAAACCTTTGGTGTTGAGGCACGACCTTTTTCAGCCAAATTCCATCATTTAGGCCTCGAAATCACAGTTCTTTCCTTTTTGGAAAATTTCTTTTTAGTCGTAAGTTGACTTTGACAAGTCAGAATCGCGTACCGTTAATTCTGGCTTGTTTATGGTCATTAGTATCTTTTATTTTCGTAACTTTTGTGATTTCACTATTTTAGACAGCTTTCACTATTTTAGGCAGCTTTTGATATGTAATCCCATTTCTTGTCCAACAAGGATTCGGGTTAGGGTTTTCATTTTAAATAGCCTTGTAAGCCGAAAGGCTCATTCAGTTGATCATTGAATAAAATTTCAGACTTGTTTCGTATTTTCTTTCTGGTGGATTCCAGTTTCAATAGAACTTAGACGTCGGTCTAGTTTTTTTTACGTTTTCACTGCGTAAGATTGTTACACAGTTTCATAATACCTCTTATGAAGGCTATATCAAGACAACCTACGTATTCGAGCTAACTTCTACTAGAAAGGGATGCATTAGAAGATTAAAGAGTTTATCAAAAAATGTGCACTTGTTAATGCCATAAGACAAAATTTGGCGCCTGCATGACTTTTACAACCTTTGCCAATTCCTGATCAGGTATGGCAAGACATTTCCATGGATTTCATTAATAGGTTACTTTATCAAATGGAAAATCTACTGTATTGGTGGTTGTAGATAGATTTTATAAATATGCTCATTTCGCTCCTTTATCGCATCGTTATAAAGCCATTGAAGTTGCTCAACTTTTCTTTAATCAAATTTTTAAACTTCATGGCATGGCAAGAACCATTGTCAGAGATAGATATGCCACTTTTACTAGTGCATTTCGGTCAGAATACTTTTGACTGAATGGTACAAATTTTAACTATAGCTCTGCCTACCATTCACAAATTAAAGGCAAAAGTGAGGTGGTGGACAGAACCTTGGAAATTTATTTATGGTGTCTCACTAATTCGGAGCCTAAAAATTGAATTAAATAGTTGACATGGGTAGAGTACTGCTATAGCACAAGAGGCATTCAACATCTAAGAAAACACTATTTGAAGTTGTGTGTGGTCAACAACCTCCTACATTGTTTAGTTATGTTCCTGGTACGACAAAGGTGGCTGTTCTTGAACAAGAATTATTAGATGTGACAAGATTCTTAAAGATCTACGTTTGAATATTAAGGAAGCTCAAGAGAGAATGAAGATGGTATATGATTCGCATCATCGAGAGGTAGAGATTGTTGAAGGTGATTAGGCGTATTTAAAGCTCCAAACTTATAGAGAAGGTTCAATATCCTTTAGAAGGAACCTTAAGCTCTCCCTAAATATTTTTGGTCCTAGGCCACAGTAAATGATGAAGATGGTAAATTAAGTTCAGCATCGTTTAGAGGCAGCAAATCAAGTTCAACTTCCCATAGTAAATGATGAAGATGGTAAATTACGTCCTAGGCCACAAGTGATTCTTGACCATCGAATGAAGAGGACCAAATCATAGATATTGGTTTCATTGGCAAGGTCTTTCGCCAACCGAAGCAACTTGGGAGAATTTGGAGTGAATGAAGATGTAATTCCTTATTATGTCATTGCCGAAATTGTTATATATTTTGGCCCTCATATCCTTATCCTTTGTCTCTTTTTCGGTGTTTTTATGTGTGTCTTATGGCTCTTTCATTGCAATTGTAGGTATTAGGTGAAAATCAAGAATTGGAATCAAAGGGGACCAATTGGTGTAAAAAGCAAGAAATTGAAGGCCATAGTGTATAGGTATTATGTGGGTAGCATACCCGTGCACTACCCGCGCACAGGGAGTAAAAAAACTTGATGATTACCTACTGCATGAGTACTTACCCGCACATAACCCCGTGCACTGAAGGATGGATTTAGACCGAATATTAGTGCATAGGTACATACCCGTACACTTGCAAAACCAGAGAGTAGGCCAGAAAGTAGATCAACTTGGAAAAAGGTGACTGCGCAACATACCCGTGCACTACATGCCTAGATTTTGCCACATCAGCAATTTCAAACCTAATTTTGGAAACCCTATATATACATCATTTTCTGATTTAAAAAACTCTCCACTCTTCTAGCCATGAATTTAATCATTCTATCTCTCTTTTCTCTCTCTTACATCACTAACCACTAATATAGTTCTAGAAATCTTTCCCACCAAATGCTAACCATCTTACATCACCTTCATCATCTCTACTCAACAAAGGACACTTGGAGACTTGATTTAAGCTTGAAAGAAAGAGAATCTCTACATGGGTCATCTTTATCTCTCTTCTCCTAGTTATTTTTTAGTATTTGTCATGAGAAGCTAGTCACCCACTAAAGGGTTGATGTGATTCATTTGTGAACCTTGGGTTTGTATTGAAATTTATCTATTTTATTAAATCTATCAAATATGTTTCATTCAATGCTTTAATTGATTTCAAGGATAATTTGTCTTAGATTGTACACTCCTCTCTTTGCAAGTTGCTTGAGAAATTAATTGAGTAGAGAATTGGGTATACACTTTATTCGATTCTCTTATGCTCATTTGAATGGAAGGATTGAACAGGAGTACATTTCTTAAGTGAAATCCAGACATATAAATTTCAATCTCTATCTAATCTCAAATTGGTAATCAATACTATACACTTTAGGTTGGTAACTTGTGAGAGATTAAGCATCAATACTATACATCTTAGGTTGGTGAATTTATAAAGAGATTAGTCCCCTTTTACCCAAAAAAAAAAGAGATTAGTCCCTTATTTTGATAGATACACATTCATAAACAATCACTTGTAGGTGGCCAATACTATACACTCTAGATTGGAAACTCATAATGGTTATATAACCAATACTATAAACTCTAGATTGGTCACAATAAATTAATATACATTCATGAGAATTATCAATACGCCCATTGTTTGCTTGTGGGATCCATCAACTCCCTAGCCTCCATTATCATATCTTCTCACTTCCGCATTGTTATTAACATTAATTGCATGCTAGATTAACTAGCCTCATTTTAAATTGCATTGTAGTTTATTAACTTTCAAATCAACCATTGATCTTTACATTTTCATGCTTTGTTTTTGTTTAATTGTAGTTAACTAGCTTTAGCCATTTAATTTCCCTTTCTTTATGGACGATACCCTACTTGCCATTGTTCTTGTTTTGTAAACATTTGAGGCATTATCGCGGTTTTATAAATATTTTTTACGGACATTTTCTTACAACAAAAATGTACACGCCAATGACAAGGACAAAAATTAAGGGCGGGGGACTGTTATGGTGACCATTATAGGGGACTTGGAAGACTTGGTCTACTACTTGAAGTTGAATTCCAAGTCTTTAGCAGTAGATGACAAGTTTTAAGGAATACATTTATTATTTAGTTGTTCTATTTTTCAGCTTGAAGAAGTTATCTCAAGCACCAATATGTCTTATTTTCATTGAAAGTTCCCTTAACCAATTTTACAGTAAATATACCTAGGGGGAATAGGTATATGCTCAAATTCTTGCACTTCTTTTTTCACACAACCAAGTTAAGCACACTTAGAGCCTTTAACAAGTAAATTTCTTTAACAAGTCAAATTAAATTCAATCAAGCAAGTGATGAAACAGGACAAGTCAAAGAATGTAATGAAATTAAAATGTTATATGTGGTAAAACTTCAAATAAGGAAACATCCATGAGTTGGTACCACAACCACCGACAAAACAACTTCCACTAGTAAGATAAAAGAATAATCTCTCAAGTGACCAATCCACCTATAGAGCCACCATTCTATTCTACCCAATGAAATAGTTGCCTCCTTACTTGACTATCCGGATCAGCCCGATTTTGTCAAGACTCCTTGTTTAGCTATCCGGATCACCTCGTTCCTAACCAAGACTTTAACGCTTAACAATACGGATCACCCTGATCCTAGTTAAAAATTTTGCTCAAGTCAAAGCATCATTCACTGACTTCAACCTTTTGCAAGACAATGATCTAAGTGTAGTGCAAACATGCAAACATGATGCAAAAACAAATAAATACAGCAAGTTGATCAAAAACACTCTATAAAGAATTAGATATGCATAAATCAAGCTCTCAAGCAAATGTACCTAATTTTTATGAACATGTGATAGGAAATCTAGAATAGACATTCAAAATCATTCACAAAAATATCTAGAAACCTAAACATGTCAATCAAAGCTAGAACAGTAAGTTTTTAACGAAAATCACAAATCTAACTTTAAAATCAAGTGAACAAGTTAACACTTGAAGTTCCTAACATATTCAGCAAACGATAAATTAATTAAGAACTAGATTTAGAGAATAGAAACCAAAATCAAGAAATTCTAGTTTATGATCATGTAACAAAAACCTAGAAATCAACATTCAAGATCAAATACACAAATAGATTTTAAATTCAAGTTCATGTTCTTCAAGATTAGCAAAAATGATATTTAATCAAAGACACAAAACCAAATCTCAGAAATCAATCAAACAAGTCTAAAATTGGAATCAAAATCATTCTAATCATTTTCCTCAAATCAAATAAGAAGAATCATCAAGTTAAATGATTCTTAATTTGCTTGAGAATTGTTCCTCTCTTCAAGACCAACAACTTCGGATTTTGGAAATCTAAATTCGGAGTTGTTTTGAGAGAGTTTTGGTGTTTGGAAGTTGAGAAAATATTTAGGAAAATTTCTGTATTTTTGGTTCTTCAAAATGAATTCTCAGCGAGAGAGGGAAACAAGGGAATATTAAGAAAGAGAGAGTTATCCAATGTGGTGAGCTCACAATAAATACTCTCATATGACCAATTGGAGATCAAGCCTGAGACACCACATGGATTTGATTGGCCATGCACAATAAACACTATGTACATGAAATACATATATAATAATAAAATCCCTTTTAATTCATTGAAATGAAATATGGCTTGCAGCTCACGGGAACAGAGGAACAGAGGAACAGAGGAAAGTTTTTGGCATGGTGCCCACGGTCCTACATGGCCATGGGGGCAAAATGCAATTTGCTATCTTTTTTCCCTTTGATCCCTTTTGCACATGTCTCTTGTTCTTCGACCGTTCTTCGGCTTTCAAACTCCGAATTTGAATCCATTTTCGGATTACGAACCATAACTCTCTCACGGACATGGAAATTAACAAAACTTTCACAAAAAATATGGAATTCAACTTGATACACGATGACGAAAATCATGTACAATAAAGATATGGAAAGTTTCGTAACTTTCAGCTCGAAACTCGAAAACTTATGCATAAGTAATCGAAATGACCGGAACTCAATATAGAATAATATGAGAATATAATCAAGTCTTATATCACATAAACACAAGAACACACAAGTATGTTATTTCCTAGAGATAGTCCTAAAACATTTAATATTACAAAAATTTTCAAATTAAATCTAATGCATGTGCATACTTTAACATGTGTGTGTATATGTTATACCAATTGAGCACAACGATACAGGGACACATGAATGAAATGTTTTGTGTGGCTATGACTTGCAAGAGGAAGAAAAATATTGATACCTTAGTATCCAAACAAGCACATATCCTCTTGAAGATGAACTTTGCATGTGAAGTTTGTTTCCTTCTTTAAAACTCGATCCAATCATGAATCACCTAAGCAACTAAGCAGTAGAAACAAATAGTGTTTTCTTATGGAATTAAGCCACTACAAATTGAAAACCTAACAATCTCCCCCTTTGACTATTCCATGACTTCAACCTCACCAGACATTTATCACTCAAACAATTCATAGTTGATTGCATTCTCGCATCCTCACATTACAAAGAGATCCCTAGACTAAATTGTCTTAATGTCTTCATGAGTTTTCAAGAATCTCTTCTTTAAACATCAAGGCACCTAGAATCTCTTCTTTAAACATCAAGGCACCTGTAAGACAAGCATAACCAAACAAACAAGAGATATTCTACAAAGAAGATTGGTGAGATATATCCATAAAAACAATCAAGACTCCCCATATTTCATATAAAAGTTAACTTTAATGCACTCCCTTAGTTCCTTAACCTCAACATATAAGAATTCTTTACTCCCCTTAAGAAAGAAGTTCTCTCACTTAATACAAGAATGTCAATGATCCACAAAGAGGTACATTCTCCCAAATGATGTACATTTCTCCCACATATGGTGCGGAACAGAATTCTTCCCCTTAATACAAAAAGGTCAATAATCCACAAAGAGGTACATTCTCCCACATGAGGCACATTTCTCCCATATATGGTGCGGAAAAGAATTCTTCCTCTTAATACAAAAAGGTCAATAATCCACAAAGAGATACATTCTCCCATATGAGGTACATTTCTCCCACACATGGTGAGGTATAAATTTCTCCCTAACGTTTTCAAGGAATAGTGAAAGAAGGAAACAAGAGATAATCAAGGGAAATGACGCAAATGTATGAGATAAGTAACATGTATTTTCAATGTTCAATTATGTCATGTTTTAATCAAACTAGAATCATGTGAACTTATCATTAAAGAGAACAAAGTCTAGCATACTATGCTTCCCCTTGATAAGTGCTCTATCTAAGATCAAGATAGATTATTGTTGACAATGATATCCATACAATCATATAATCAAGCAATTTTTTGAGAAATTCAATAAAATAAGCTTCATAAACTATGAGAGATATTCCAAGATTTTCAATTTCTCTCATAATTCTTCTAAAATTGCTAGATTATCAAAATACTTAATAATCAAAAGTGTGTGTGTGAACTTTGCTTCAAGCGTATGTAGAGTAATTTGAACATCAATATGCAAACCATATCAACATCTATTCATCCTAAGCATTTCCATAAAAGGTCAAACCGATTATCATCTGAAAATTTTGCTTTCAAGAGAATAGAATTCAGTAAATTAGCGTGTGTGTGCATGTGGCTCATCATTTCATTTCTATTTTTTCAACTCGAGCAATCACAATTTTCAACTATACTCATTTTATCCTTTTTTTTAGACTTTGAATCAAAGTAAGTTTTTTTATTGATTTTTTTTAAACAATTCTTTGATTTTTTCTTACATAAATATATACACTTCATGACGACTTTCACTCATCATAATAATGTAGCCCATTCCTACATTAGGAGGCTGCACAACTAAAATGTGTAGCCCTTTTCGTGAAGGTGCTCATTGAGTTCTATGTAGTTGCCAAAGCATAATGGATACTAATCATAGGTCATCTTTAATGTACTAGTCAAAAGACTTCAATGTGCATCCATAACTCACATATCTTCAAACCTATCTTATTCAAACTAACCATATAAGAGAGGCAAAGTGTGCACTTTTGAAAACCAAGTTTTAAGGCTTCAAAGTGCATGATCTAAAAGCAATACAAAGAGACTTACTTATATCATTACTTCTAAAGAGAGTAGCTTTCAAATAATATGAAGCTCATAAGTTTTCAAAGATATGCCACACATCAATGAAACAAGTATAAGATATAACACAAGCATTACGTAAAAGATCTTTACTAATAATTTCACTGAAAGATCTCTAGATGGCAATTATTTAAAGAGAAACATAAGTATCCCAAACAAAGTACTATAAAATAACATGCTACATAGTGTCATGCATACATAGAATTGAAAAGATGAAACAAGAAAGCAAGCTTTAGTAGAGATATACCTTAGCAAGCATTTTCATCAACATAAAGCCTTTGCCTTTTTTTTGAGATCTCTTGGCTTGTTTGTCCTTATGACCACAAGTTGTTGGAGTGTCCTTCCAAGAGAATAAAGACTAAACATCTCAACTCAAACAAACATATAAAACGAATTTCACCAAAAGTCTTAACAAATTATACCAAATAGATTTCAAAATTGGACTTCTATAAAGTCAATCAACAAATTTTGACAATCATAGTGAAAGTATGAGAATATTAAGTTCATATATTGATTAGAGACACCAAGTTTGAATACTAGACCGAGCATATTATAAATAGCTTAGTCAAGCATCAAACTTAGAACTCTTATCAAACAAGAACAAAAAATATTCTCTTATGTGCTACTCATTCAAGTATGAGAGCACTCACCTTTGACCATATTGGTCTTAGGTGAACCAACACATGCCAATATAAAATCTAGAAGATAAATCATCAACTATCTTCTTTATGAAAATATCACTTATATTAAACTTAATATTATTGCCATGCACAAATATTTCATCAAGACAAGGTATATGGCCATTATTCTTTTTCACATTCTCATCCACACAAATCTTCTTGACATTTTTCTTCACAAGTTTATCATTATTAAGCACAACATTCAAATATTTATCAGTATCAACATGTTTAGAAGAATGACCAGGAATCTTTTTCACATCATGCTTCTTAATCCAAACTTTCCTAGTAAGTTTCTTCACATGATCATGATCAATATGTGCATTTTTCAAAGCAACAAACAATTATCATGTTTAGAATCTTTCAAAGAAGATTTGTTCAACTCAGTAGCATGTATATTTTTCTCTAGTTTACATTGTCTGATATATTCATAACACCTAGGCCTTATGTTACTAACAACATTACAATAATGACAAACATGAATAAATTTAGAAAACTTACCTTTTGGGTGTGCATGCTTTGGCTGAGAAATTCTATAGCTCTTCTTGTCTTTGTCTTTGGTTTTGGAAGGAATATTAGTTGAGTCTTTTCTAATCCAAATTTTCTTAATGACATTCTTCTCATTACTACTAACAACATGCTTTGACTTATTCTTTGGTTTAGTTTCATGCAAAATGACTTTATTAGTCAATTTTTAAACAAGGCAAACAAAGCATTATCAAACATTTTATGCATACAAGTATGAGGCACACCATGTGTCTTCACAAGAAAGTCATCAACAATATTTTTCTCTACATACTTTTCCAAGGTCTTCCTAGGTCTAGTTCTAGAACCATACATTGATGATTGCGTAGGGTCATTCATCAAAGACATATACAAATCGTTCTCATATTTGCATTTATGAATTTATTCATAGCCTTTAGGTATTATATGTCCTACCATGTTATAACAAATGGCAGATACGTACGAATTTGAGAGGGTTACCTTTAGCTTGAGAATTTGAAGTATTATACATTCTCACATTGTTACCTCTTTGATGTCCATTCCTTGATGCTTTGTCTTTTGCATGAGAAAATGATGATTGTTGTCTTTGACCTTGTTGAGATTTTCCTTTGTTACTCCTTATTGATGTTGAGACACCTTCTGTTGCATCCATGGCTTTACCGTTAGAGAGAGTACGTACATTCACTTTAACATTTTCTTTGACAAAAGTAGAATTGTTAGATGAAGGTTTAACCCTTTTATTCACATAACGTAATCCTCCTTTATCACTAGGATGCTTACCAATCTTAATGAGAGTTTCTACTTTACCAGCACTAGATGACATCTTACCTATCATCTTGTTAGCTTCATCAAGCTTATCACTAAGCGTATTCTTTTGACACTCATGCATACTAATTTTAACTCTAAATACATTTTCAAGTCTTTTAGCACTATCAAGAAAATCATCTCTTTGCTTAACTTCTTGTTTCAAAATTCGTAGTCTTTCATTACTATTTTTCAAGTTATTCTCTAGACTAAGGATTTTATCTTTAAGTTCTTTATTCTTTTTTTTTTTTGCTTATTCTCTTCTTTCATGACAAACAACTTCATAGTAAAGGCTCCTTTTAAATTATTTAGCTCTTGAACACTTTTCTCCATCTTTGGAAAATATTTTTAATTGGTTTCTTCATGCTCCTTAACGACTTCACTTCGCTTGCTTATCTTCTCCAAAGACATCTTCTTTTTATTGTCAAGAACTTTGATTATTTCCACTAAATTGGAATTGATCAACTTTAACTTGTTGTTCTTATTTGACACGGGAGTGTCCATTTGCATGCCTCACACTCAAGATGTATCCAACTGCATTACTCATGCTCAAGATGCAAAAAGGTTCCAAGTTCTCACTTTAATTTGTTAAGCATCAGATCATGTTCGAAGGGCAGTTTGGGAAGTTCATAACTTTCGATTTTGGAATAATTGGTTGACATGCCTTATGTCATTGAAAAGATCAACGTCTTAACTACAATTTCCTCTTTTGAATTGCATCGTTTGGAGATTCCAAGAAGGAGTTATGACCGAATTCATTCTGGTGGTAAGATTAAAGAGTTTTACTTGTTATTTGTTATAGCTATAATATTTTCTTGTAATCTGCTTTGTCAATTAAATCTCTTGTGTTCCCCATACTTGGAGGGTTGTTCCAAGGTGTGGCTCATGTGTTTCCTATACTTGGAGGTTTGTTTCAAGGCATGGTTTTATATTTAGTTCTTCTACTTTGTAAGGGACATCTTATCATGATTACTGAATGAATTAAACTCTTTTGAGTATTATCCTTACTCTGTATCTCTTTGGTGGATTTCCATTGAGTGGTGAGTTTCCATTTGGTTCTGTATCCTTGGTTAGTTCTCTTGGGTGGTGATATTCTGTACCCCTTTTGACTTAACTTTGGTGGCGAGCCTTTACATATTTTGCTGAGTTTCCATAGGGTGGTGATCTCTGTATCCCTTCGGAAGTAAAGCTACTATTCTTTGTGTTTGTTTGGGCTATTTCTTGTTGTCACGCTGCTTACCGACATCAGATTGGTATCAGAGCATAGGTTGCTATCCGTTTGCTTTATTGTATCAATGGCTACTCATCGTCATATGCCAACTATCGATGAAGAGACATCTCCTCAAATGAATCAGCGGAACCTCATTATGGATGATTTGAGGCAGCATATCCAACAACTCTAGCAACGCTTGCATCTCTAAGAATCGTGGTCGTGATGAGAACGAGGGATTTAAAGATGATGGTGATGATGATAATCATTTCCATTTAACGCACAACCATGTTTCTGATGATAGTACTCATCCTCGTCCATGAAATTTGAGGCATTATGTCTTGAGAAATCATGAGGCAACTCGGGTTTTCAATGCGAAAGTTGAGATTCCAGAATTTGAAGGAAGGATGCAACCTGATGAGTTCATAGAGTGGTTGAATACGGTGGATTGTATCTTCGAAAACCAAGATGTTCCAGAACAAAAAAAAGGTGAAACTTGTGGCAATCAAACTTCGAAAGCATGCCTCCTTTTGGTGGGAGAATCTCAAGAAACAGAGAGATAGAGAATGGAGGAGCAAGATTGTGACTTGGGTTAAAATGAAAAAGGAATTGACAAGGAAATATCTACCGGACAATTATCAACAAGATATTTTCTTGAAAATTTAGAACTTCAGACAAAAGGATCTTTCGATTGCGGAATATACAGTCGAATTTGACAACCTCATGTTGAAAGGTGATCTTATGGAACCGGAAGAGCAGACCATTGCACGTTATCTTGGAGGTTTGAATTTTGAGATTTCTAATGTGGTGCAGCTACAGCCATATTGGACTTTCAACGATATACGTAAACTTGTTTTTAAGGTGGAGAAAAAACAAAAGGAGATGCGTAGCAGGGGTTCTATTCTTGGTTCAAGGGAAGGCTTTGTTAATAAAGGAAGCATTTCGAGTTCTAAGCCTACTGCAGCAACCAAAACCAATGCAAAAGTTTCGACATCGAAAGTAGAAGGTGTGGTGTCTAAGCAACAACAACAACAGTCTAGTTCTTCTAATACAAGTTCTCGTAGGTGCTTCAAGTGTCAAGGTTTTGGCCATATTGCTTCGGAGTGTCCAAATCGTAGAATTATTTCATTGGTTGGAGAAGAGAATGACGAGGAGATAGAGGAAGATTCAGAGGCTGATCAAGAAGAGGATGAAGAGGTGACTTACGCTGATCATGGTTCGTCACTTATCGTTCAAAGAAACTTGAGTGTTGCTCGTAAGGAAGAAGATGAAGACTGGTTGAGAAAGAATGTGTTTCACACCAAGTGCACTTCTCATAACAAGGTGTGTGTTGTGATTATTGATAGTGGGAGCTTTGAGAATGTGGTTTCCACTGTTATGGTGGACAAGTTGGGTCTGAAAATGGTGCAGCATCCTCATCCTTACAAGCTTTCTTGGCTTAAAAAAGACAATGAGATAAAGGCAAATAAAAGTTGCCTTGTTTCATTTTCTATTGGAAAAAAATACAAAGATGAAGTGTGGTGTGATGTAGCTCCTATGGATGCTTGTCATTTACTTCGTAGACAACCTTGGCATTATGATAGACGTGTCTTGTATGATGGGTACAAGCACACTTATTCTTTTGTGAAAGATGGGTGTAAGGTCATATTGGGGCCAAGTAAGCCTAAAAGTGTTCCCAAATCTTCTAAAGATGAGGGCAGTAGTTTACTTACTCAGTCCGATTGTGTTAAAAAGCTGAAGTTAGGTAGTGAGGTGTATGTGCTTATTGTGGTTGAAGAAAATGAGGGTGATAATGAACCACCTATTATAATGAAGTCTATTCTTGATGAGTTCAATGATATAGTTCTGGAAGAGATACCACCAGGCCTACCTCCCATGAGAGATATCCAACATTATATTGACTTTGTTCCGGGTGCAGCTAATATGAACCTCACCAAGAACAGTGAGACCCGGAACCAATATATGGTAATGAACGATCGTTTTCTAATTTCAAGTTTGTAAACAAGAACAAAATCGAACCGCGACCCGTTATCTATATGAAGATAAGAACCAATGGTATCAAGAAAGTTGTAGATGCCACATTCAAGAATAAGAAAGAAGGTGAGTGATAAGTCAAGGTTTGAACGTCAAAAGGTAGAACCTTGATAAGTTCACAAGTTCTATGAAGAACCAAAGAGAAAATTCTCTCAAATTTATTTCAATTCTAGTCTATCTTTCAAATTACATCAATTGGTCCCTTTTATAGTAAACATATCTAAGACCTAAAAGGGAATAAATATTAGGCAATTAATGCCTTACAATTTAGGAAAATAAATGCTAACAAATTTAGGAAACAACTAAAGACTAAAAACTAGCAACTAGTTGATTTGTTCCTTATTTGGAAAGTTGAATTCGGGAAACAAATCAACTCTTTATTTGGGGAATATATATATAATAGGGAATACGCTAAAGTAGGAATTATACTAAAATTGGATTCTCCTCCAACCATACGTCGCCCAAAAAATATGAAATATTCTTAAATTCGGACTGCTCAGCTCAAGTCTTCGTGCAATAAGATAGATGACCGAATTTGGATTTGTTGTACTGTTTTGGAGGACAGGGTCTTTTTAGAATCCATAGAGATTGTCTTGGGCTTTCCGAAAAAATATTATAATAGAAAATCCGAATTCAGATGCTCTCTGTAGAGGTCCACGAAGTTCAGCCCGGATTTGGTCTTCATGTGGGCCGAATTTGGACTTTAGCAACTCGGAATCAGCCCATCATTTAATGCTTCTTTAATCCTCTTGCCTCCTTTTAATTGGCCCAATTGGAACATGCAATGGTTCCTTTGGTGATGCTTCTTAATTCTCAGCATTCCCCCTCTCTTCAAAAGGATTCGTCCTTGAATCTTCACCATAATGTTGTTGATAGCCTGCGACACTTCATCAAAGCCTTGCAAATGAGAAACAACAACACTAGGCAAAGAAGGGTTAATTATATTAGTATTAAAACATGCCTCTTTGTACAAAAGTACAATCATTGGCTGATTTGAAATTAGAGCCCTTTTGACCTCACTCTCCCTTGCATAAAAACTTACTTGTTTTTTTTTTTTTCTCAACAACCTTTTTTTCTTTTTCATCTTTTTTTTTCTTTATTTGCTATTTCAAACTCTTTTTCTTTTCTCTCTCTTTCTTTTGAACTCTCACTCTCACTCTCTTTTTTGACATCTCTCTCTTTTCTTAACCTCACTTGATCTTCATACACTTGTTTTGGGGTTATAGGTACAAGAGTGATTGGCCTTTTTTTTAGTACAAAGGAGTATCTATTGGTATACCCGTAATGCATCACATGCCTATCAAACTGCCACGGTCTCCCCAAAAGGATATGACCCGCATTTATTGGTACCAAGTCTCAAAGGACTTCATCTTTGTATTTTCCAATTGAAAATGACACCAACACCTGTTTAGTCACCTTGATTTCCCCACTATCATATTGTAGCTTATAAGGTTTTGGGTGTTTCAAAGTGGCCAAATTCAGTTTCTCTACAAAACTAGTGCTAGCCATATTAGTACAACTCCCCCCATCAATGATCATGCTACATACCTTATCATTAACATGACAACGGGTGTGAAAAATATTGTCACATTGTACCTCATCATCTTATTTGGCTTGAGCACTAAGAGTTCTTCTTGCCACCCAAAGCTCTCCGTACCTATCTCCTCTATTCCCATTCCTAACTTCTTTACCTCCTATTCCAAGTTGAAATCTGTCTGCACCCACATTAGACATGCGATCATCCTCCTCTAGGTCAATCCCATAATAATCTTCATAGTCATTCAAATGTGGGTTTCTTTCTTTTCGTTCCACCTTAGGAACCCTAATTGGTTGCACCCTTTGTAAACTAGACTCCACCTTATCTATCCTATCATGCACCTCACCAATCTTAATTTCCATTCGGTCTATATTTTTTTGTATGACTTTATACAAAAACTTGAGATCTATCATTTCTGGTGCATCATCAGATAAGTCTCTACTTTTATTACGTGACATATTTGAAACCTGCAAATTTTTTTTTAAAAAAATAGTAAGCCACACAACACTCCCTCACTTGTTTACTCTCAAAGATTGTGGCACTCACTCGTGTTTTACTCAATTCTTTTAGCTTTTACCCTCTGATGAGATCACACTTTCTTGCTTTTTTCCACTCTTTGTTCACTCTTTCAGTTCGTTTTTTTTTTACTTAGACGAACACTCACAAGAAGTTTAAGAAATAAGATGTAACAAAAGAAATAAAAAAAAAAACAAAAAAATAATAATAATATAGGACAAGAATAACAAAGACGAGATTCTACTACCATTTTTTTTTAATATCAACAAACGGAATAAAAAAAAGGAATAGAAAAAAATTTGAAATAAGTTCAACTACACAACCTAAAAAAATTCAGGATCTTTTTTTTTTGGATCTTTTTTTTCTTATATAACTAATCTGATAAAACTTTTTTTTTTTTTTTGTAACTGATCTGATAAAACTTGTTTTTTTTGAAACAGATCTGATAATTTTTTTTTTATAAAACAAATAGAAAAAAAAATAGACGAAGAAGAACAAGGATAGATTAAACTTGATTTAGAAGCCTAAGCTCTGATACCAACTGATATGAACATCACCAAGAACAGTGAGACCCGGAACCAATATATGGTAATGAAGGATCGTTTTCTAATCAAGTTTTTAAACAAGAACAAAATCGGACCGTGACCCGTTACCTATAAGGAGGTAAGAACCAACGGTATCAAGAAAGTTGTAGACGCTAAACTCAAGAATAAGAAAGAAGGTGAGTGATAAGTCAAGGTTTGAACGCCACAAGGTAGAACCTTGATAAGTTCACAAGTTCTTTGAAGAACCAAAGAGAAAATTCTTTCAAATTATATCAATTGGTCCCTTTTATACTAAAAATATCTAAGACCTAAAAGGAAAAAAATATTAGGCAATTAATTCCTTACAATTTAGGAAAATAAATGCTAACAAATTTAGGAAACAACTAAAGACTAAAAACTAGCAACTAGTTGATTTGTTCCTTATTTGAAAAGTTGAATTCAGGAAACAAATCAACTCATTATTTGGGGAATATATATAAAATAGGGAATATGCTAAAGTAGGAAATATACTTAAATTGGATTCTCCTCCAACCATACGTCGCCTAAAAAATATGAAATATTCTTAAATTCGGACTGCTCAGCTCAAGTCTTCGTGCAATAAGATAGATGACCGAATTTGGATTTGTTGTACTGTTTTGGAGGACAGGGTCTTTTTAGAATCCGTAGAGATTGTCTTGGGCTTTCTGAAAACATATTATAATAGAAAATCCGAATTCAGATGCTCTCTGTAGAGGTCCACGAAGTTCAGCCCAGATTTGGTCTTCATGTGGGCCGAATTTGGACTTTAGTAACTCGGAATCAGCCCATCATTTAATGCATCTTTGATCCTCTTGCCTCCTTTTAATTGGCCCAATTGGAACATGCAATGGTTCCATTGGTGATGATTTTTAATTCTCATCAGCAGCGCTACCAAATAAACCGGCTTATAGAATGAGTCCAAAAGAGCATGAAGAATTGCAGAGGCAAGTTGATAAGCACCTAGCAAAGGGAATGGTAAGGGAAAGCATGAGTCCATGTGCTGTCCCAGCCCTTTTGGTACCGAAGAAAGATGGCGTGTGGCGTATGTGTATTGATAGTAGAGCGGTGAACAAAATTACTGTTGATTATCGTTTCCCGATTCCATGACTTGATGATCTGCTTGATCAACTACATGATGCTGCCATCTTTTCAAAAATTGATCTACGAAGTGGGTACCATCATATTAGAATGAGGATTGGAGATGAATGGAAAACAGCCTTCAAGACAAGGGATGGCCTTTACGAATGGATGGTTATGCCATTTGGGCTTTCTAACGCTCCTAGTACTTTCATGTGCTTTATGAATCATATTCTTAAGCCTTGTATTGGGCATTTAGTTGTTGTTTACTTTGATGATATCTTAGTATACAACAAGGATGAAGGAGAGCACTTGCATTATCTGGAACAGATCTTTTGTATATTGAGAGAACAAAAACTTTATGCTAATTTGAAGAAGTGCAAGTTCTTTACTACCAGCCTTATTTTCTTAGGTTATGTTGTGTCTAAAGATGGAATCAAGATGGATCCTAGCAAGGTAGATGCAATCCTAAGCTGGCCAGAACCGAAATCAGTTCATGACATCTGAAGTTTTCATGGGCTTGCTTCATTTTATCGGCGCTTCATCAAAGGGTTCAGTTCTATTGTTGCTCCAATCACCGAGTGCTTAAAAGATGTTGGGTTCAAGTGGACAGATGGTGCTAGAAAAAGTTTTGAGCTCATTAAGAGAAAGGTAACCAAGGCTCCTATTCTTTCACTTCCAGATTTTTCAATTGTCTTTGAAGTCGAGTGTGATGCTTCTAATTCGGGTATTGGAGCTGTGCTAAGTCAAGGAGGTAAACCGATTGCATTTTTCAGTGAGAAGTTGAATGATTCTCGTAGAAAATACTCTACTTATGACAAGGAGTTTATGCCATTTATCGAGCTTTGAATCATTGGAGTCAATATCTCCTATCAAAGCCTTTTGTACTTTACTCAGATCATGAAGCATTGAAGCTTATATAGGGTGGTGAGCCTTTACATATTTTGTTGAGTTTCCATAGGTTGGTGATCTCTGTATCCCTTCGGAAGTAAAGCTACTATTCTTTGTGTTTGTTTGGGCTATTTCTTGTTGTCACACTGCTTACCGGCATCATTATCATTCTGCTTGACATTTTCACTTGTTAGTTGAATGATCTTGTCATTGAAGCTTGTTTCATCAAGATTTGAGAAATCTTTTATCTCTTCATGATTGGAGGAGACTTCACTATCTTCACTACTTAAAAAGTATTCACTTTCTTATTTCTTGAGGAGTCTCCACTGCTATCCTTAAATCTTCCTTTCTATATAGCCAAGTGAGCAATGCAATTGCTAGTATATTCACGATCATTCGAGGACCATTCTTTCTCTTCTACATCACTCATGGATCTAATGTAGGCCATTGCCATACTATTCAAAAAAGAGTAGTTACCACTCCTCAAGAGTAAAGGCCTAGCCCTAGAAGCACTTTCCGGTATCAAATCATCCATAGTAACAATCATGGATTTTTTTTCTCACAAAAAATAACACAAAACAAAAAGTATAATATAGATCTATCTAATTACTCCTAGACACCCACTCTGATACGAATTATAAATTCCCTTAACCAATTATAGTGTAAAATATACCTGGAGAGGGGCAGGGTGAATAGGTATATGCTTAAATTCTTGTACTTCTTTTTCACACAACCAAGTTAAGCACACTTAGAGCCTTAAACTAGTAAATTTCTTTAACAAGTCAAAGTAAATTCAATCAAGCAAGTGATGAAACAAGACAAGTCAAAGAAAGTAAAGAACTTAAAATGCTAAAATCAACACAAAGGATTTTTACATGGTAAAACCTCAGATGCTGAAACATCCACAGGTTGATACCACAACCATTGACAAAACAATTTACACTAGTAAGAAAAACGTATAATCTCTTAAGTGACCAATTCACCTATAGAGCACCCTTCTATCATACCTAATGAAAGAGTTGCCTCATTGCTTGACTATCTGGATCACCCTGATCGTAGTCAAGACTCATGCTTAGCTCTCTGGATCACCCCGATCCTAGCCAAGCCTTTCATGCTTAACTATCCAGATCACCAGATTCTAGTTAAGACTTCTTGTTCAAGTCAAAGCTTCTCTCACTTATACAAGAGACTTCAACCATTTACAAGGCAATGCTCTAAGTGTAGTGCAAACTTACAAACACAAACAAATAGAGCAAGTTGATCAAACATACTCTATGAAGAATTAGATATGCATAAGTCAAGATCATAAGCAAATGAAACTAATTCTTATGAATATGTGATAGGAAATCTAGATTATGTATTCAAAATCATTCACAAAAATATCTAGAAACCTAAATATGTTAATCAAAGCTAGAACAATAAGTTTTTCAATGAACAAGTTAAAACTTGAAATTCTCAACATATACAACAAACAATAAACAAAATAAGAGCTAGATTTAGAGAATAAAAATCGCAATCAAGATATTCTAGTTCATGATCATGTAACAAAAACCTAGAAATCAACAATCAATATCAAATAAACAAATAGATTATAGATTCAAGTTCATGTTCTTTCAGAATAGTAAAAATGATATTCAATCAAAGACACAAGCAAATCTTGAAATACAATCAAACAAGTCTAAATTTGGAATCAAATCATTCTAATTATTTTTCTTAAATCAAATAAGAAGAATCACTAAGTTAATCACAAAAGATTAAAGAAAGAAAATGATTCACTTACAAATAATGAGACACAAGTAGAAATCAGATCATCACAACAAATCAGGAAATCATTTGACTATAAAAATTCTTGGGACTTGTTCCTCTCTTCAAGACCAATAATTTTGGATTTTGAAATTTTAAAATCGAAATGCTTTAAAAGAGTTATGGTGTTTGAAATTTGAGAAAATATTTAAGAAAATTTCTGTACCGAGAGAGGGAGTATAAAGAAAGAGAGTGTTATCTAGTGTGTTGAGCTTACAAAAGAAAACTCTCATGTGACCAATAGGAGATCAAGCATGAGACACCACATGGATTTGTTTGACCATGTACACCAAATTCTATGTTCATGCAATACATATAATAAATTGCCTTTAAATTCATGAAATGAAATATGGCGTGCAGCTCACGGGGATTAGAGGAATTTGTTTGGCGTGGTGCCCACGCGCCTACATGGGGCAAAATGCAATTTGCCGTTTTTTGCCCTTTTGTTCCCTTTCGTGCATCTATCTTGTTCTTCGACCGTTCTCCAGCCTCTGAACTCGAATTCGAATCCGTTTTTGGATTACAAACCGTAACTCCCTTTCGGACATGGACATCAACAAAACATTCACAAAAAATATGGAATTCAACTTGATACACGAGGTCGAAAACCATATACGATAAAGGTACATAAAGTTTCGTAACTTCCAACTCGGAACTCGAAAACTTATGAATATGTAACCGAAACGACCAAAACTCAATATAGAACAATATGAGAATATAATCAAGTCATATATCACATAAACACAAGAACACACTTCCTAGAGATAGTCCTAAAGCATACAATTTTACAAAAGTTGTCAAACTAAATCTAATGCATGTGCATACTTTAACATGCGTGTGTATATGTTTTGCCAATTGGGCACAACATTGCAGGGACACATATGAATGAAATGTGTGTGTGTGTGTATGTGCCTACGCCTTACAAGAGGAAGATGAATCTTGATACCTTAGCATCCAAGTAAGCATATATCCTCTTTAAGACGAGCTTTGCATGCGAAATTGATTTCCTTCTTTGAAGCTCGATCCAATCACAAACCACCTAAGCAATACAAGCAAAGAGTGTTTTGTTATGGAATCAAACCAACACAAATCTAAAACCTAACATTCTTTCTTTTAAATGTTAGACTTCCTATATAAATAATCAAGTCCATTCAGTAATAAAAGTATCTTAGTCAATTTGAATCAATTAAGTAGAGTTAAACTGGAGGTTTAGGATTCCCTTGAAGCAATCCTATCTAGTTTGTTTCTTGTTAATTTATCTTCTCAGTACCAAATAATAGGTAAAACCAATATCGCCATACCTAAGGAGTGATCCAATTATTGTTGTAACGGTTGATGTTTATATCGTAGGGTAGGTTGAGATTGAGAGGGAGGCTGATTGATTTGGGGTTTGTGGTCGATGGTAGATGTATGTGATTGAGTTTAGGTGGTAGTTGATTTTGGGTTTGTAGTGATAGGTGCTTGACTGGTTTGGAATTAGGGTTTGATTAGATTCTTGGATCTCCATGGATTTTTTTTTTATTTTTTAATAATTTTTATTTTATAATTTGATTACCACCACCATTTGTATCTAAGATGGATGGTGGAGATCAATCAACCTATTTTTTGTAAGAAAATATTTTTTTAAAGATAAATAGATCTCCACCATCCATCTAAGATTTGGACAGTGTAGATTTACAGTTTTTTATTGCTGTTTTAAGTGACATTAATATTTTTAAAATTTATCCATTTGTTAGTGAAGACACGTGGCAACAGATTAGTTTAAAGATAAAAACACCCTTGGATCCATTTAATTTGACTTACGGTTGACTAACAAAAGGACTTAATTGATAGGTTTTTGAAAACATAGAGATCAATCCAGTGAAAAATGGAAAAATAGTTAAAAAATCCATAAAGTGCCAAAACATTGGGACCAAAATGATAAAACCCCTTTTTTTATTGGAAAAAAGTCCTAGAGAGAGATGCTCCGCCTTCTCTCTAGAATTCCTTGTTGCCTTCTTATAATCCCAGCCTATTTTCATGGTGGATTCTTCTCCATCCATGGCTTCCTCACCTAAACACTCATCTCTTCCTTGCTTAGGTTCCATCACACCTTCTTCCTCCCTCTCTATGGTCCTACCTATGGATTCTACCATGGATAAGCCTCCCATTTCAGAAAACCTTTCCCCCTCCATTTCTAGTGTTCTTGCTCCCATTTATTCCATGGAAGACCGACATCTTTCCTTCACTCCTAAAGTCTCCTTTGCTTGGGTTATTTCCATTTTAAAACCCAATGTTCCTATTAAGAGTATCAACAAGTCCAACAATGAAGGGCATCTTTCTAGCTTGCCCAACCATGGAGGAGCTGGTTCTAGTGTTCTCAGTACAGCTGCTATAGTCCCCAAATATATCATTTGAACTTCATCTCCTGTAGCCATTTTAGGCAACAATGGAGTTCTTGAAGGTTCAAATCTGGTGACCCATGTCCAGAACGTGATGGGAAAGAAGAAATGGTCCATGGACTAAGGTAATAGGGCTGGGAAGGCTACTCATGGTGCTGAAGAGCCTAATCAGCCTTTGTCTACATTTGGTAATGCTGAAAAGCCTGCCTCTAAAGTGGAAGCTTGTCCCTCTAAAAATGTAGAAGGTTTAAAAATGGTTGCTCCCTCCAAGAATGTGATAGGGAAGAAAAAAGGGACCAAGGATTAAGGTTACAACTCTGAAAAGCCTACTGAAAATCTGAAGCATGTTATTCTGCAACAACAGATGCCTTTTTCCTCTTTAGGTAATGCCCAAAAGCTAGCCTAAAAAAGAAAAGCCTGTTCCTCAACAATTATTGAATGCCAGCATGTCCAGCTTGGTGGTGTTGCCTCATTCGGGCATTCTGATGTTCAGCAACGAAAAGACATCCCTACCATTTCTCCTTTGGTTATTAATGATTCAAACAAGGCTAAAGGTCAACCTAAATGTCACTCTCCTATAATTCCTGAAATAGCTCATAATTTCTATTGTAATGTGCTTAAAGGTGACAACTATGGTTCTACTATGGATGGTCTCATTAGAAGGCCTATGAACCTAAAATATTACCAACCATTTCAGAGTGGGAATAGAACGTGTATATCCCCTCCCTTGGAAGTTGCTGATGATGGCTCTAAGGCACGGAAGAATTGCTTGGTAAGTCACTTTATTGAGAAGAAGCTACCTTTTACTCTAGTCAAAAATATTGCCATGCGTATTTGGGGCAGCCATGGTCTGCTAGAAGTTCTAGCTAATGAGAAGGGATTCTATTTTTTCAAATTCTCAAATGATGAAGCTTGTTCTAATATTTTGGAAGCAGGCCCTTTGTTGTTTACTGGAAGGATGTTGATTCTTAAGAAATGGCATCCTAGGCTTATTTTAACAAAAGATACTTATTCTAAAATCCCAATGTGGGTTAAGCTCTTCAATATTCCTCATGAATATTGGTCTGAAGAAGGCTTGAGCTACATTGCTAGTGCGGTTGGCAAGCCTCTCTATGCTGATAGTCTAACGGAATCTATGAAGAGAATCTCGTTTGCTAGAGTTTGTATTGAAATAGATGCCACTTGTGACTTGGTTGATTCTTTTGACCTTTTTATGGGAGATAATACGTATCCAAATCAAGGTGAAAAAGTTGAAATTTTGGTTGAATACCAATGGAAGCCTAAAATCTGCACTGAATGCAAGTCTTTTGGCCATTCTGATGTGACTTGCCCTAGGCTCAGGACTATACAATCCCCTTCTTATATGGATCTTTCTTCCAAACCGAAGCAAGAGTAGAAGATGGTTAATAGAGGAGATGCTACCTTTGTTTCTACACCTCTAGAGGCCTTTGAGCCTTTGCCTCTTTCAGGAGCCACAATGAAAGGTGATGGAGCTACTTCTAGGTGTATTTCTGAAATTGAGCCTCCTATCCATGAATCCAATATGTCTGCTCAGATTTATAGCTCTAATCCGTCTAAGGAAAATGTCATTGAAACCTCAAACCATTTTTCAGCTCTTGTTGATGATGATTGTAATTTGTGTAGTGAAGATGACTCTCTTACCATAGCCTCTCCGGATACCCTTTGGCTTTCAAAGATCAAGAATATTTATGGGGTCCCTATTATTGGGCTCTCCAACCCCTCTGAAACTTCTAGTAAGAAGAATAAGAAGAAACGATTGTCAAAGGCTGCTAAAAAAGGCAAGGAAAGTAGCTCTCAGGCTAAGGTGAAGTCTTCTCTATCTGTCAATAATTAATTTTGCTTGCAGGAATATTAGGGGCCTTAATGCTGCCCCTAAGCAATTAGAAGTTAAAAAGATTTTGTTGGATCACAAGCTAAGTCTTGTTTGTTTAGTTGAAACAAGAGTGAGAAAGACCAATACACCTCTTCTTGTTGTTGTATGTAAATTTTACCAAGCATACACGTCATTGACATGAAGGAAAAAATAGCCAGGTGTATGCTTAGATGGACATTCGGGAAATATCCTATTAGGCATCATTAAAGAGGAGCAAGCCCGAGTAAGCACATACCGAATAAAGACCTACTCGGGACTAGCTAAAACAACGTATTCACTCGAGCTCAAACGGAACTACTGGGGACCATCAGGTAACAGTCTTACTCGGGAGTAAGTACAACCCGAATAAGAACTTATCGTACGGGTTAAGTCATTAAATACGCGAAGATATTCTTCATGAAGGAATCCCAAATAATGGACCTTTGAGTTAGAAGAGTCCCTCAATCAAGAAACAACCTAATTCCTTTTTGAAGACTACATTCTTATAAGGAAACAAGTCAAATTTAACTACGCTACTAGAATCCCACTCAATTTCCGTAAAGAGACTCCGAAACCGGAAAGAAGACAAATCAACCTCAAACAAGTAACCAAATCATAATTAAATACAAATATCTTGTATTACTTGTACAAAGTAGATTAGGGTTCTATAAGCATATAAATAGACCCATAATCTGGCTCAAAAAGGGATAGACAATATAGCATACAGTAATCACAAATAATACAGAGAGAAAAAAGGAGATCGAGAGCCTGTAAAAACATCTTATTCTCTTAGTGGATTTTGGCTTGGTTGATCTTTCAACCACCCGTGGATGTTTCTCGGACCATCGGAGTTTTACCACGTAAACATTATCTTTTTTGCTCTCTCTGCATCTCTTTCTCTTTGAATCAATAGCCAAAATCCAGTCCTTGTTGGCTTTTCTGGCATAATCTAGAAATCGACGTCAACAATTGGCGCTAGAAGAAGGGCGCCTGAACCTTCGAACTTGTTAGAAATCAACGGCTGGAAGTAGAAGTAGTTCGGGGAACGGCCAAAAATCACCAGGCGATTTCCATACTGGCAACACGTCACAAAATCTTGCAGCAAACACAGAAAACCAACCTACGCAGCCTGGCAGAGATCCAGCAAGTTCCTCCAACCAGCAGAGATCTTACACTACGTTTCCAAGAAGCCCTGCAGCAATTAGTGATGGACGCAGCAAAGGAAGGGATTGACCTATTGGCCACAGAAGCGCATACTCCCAATCCTCTACCCGCAAAGCTCCGTTCAATAGTGGTAGGACCAGGAATAACTATGCCAGAAACCAGAAGGAACTCTTCCCCGATCAATCCGGTTGGACAGAAAACATTAGGGGAGGAGAATCACCAAAAGCTGGATCGTAATAAAACAGTACGTGTCAGACATCGTAAATACGATCGGCACAGAGGATGATCATCATCAGAAGACAGTGATCAACACCATCGTAAAAGTCAACATAGAGTCACACGAGGGTTCCGGCATCAGAGTGAAGAATCTGAGGAAAGAATGACAGTCACCTAATGGTTGAACCTTCAGGGAAGCTCGGTAGGGGACAAAGATATTACAATCCAGAGCCTGACTCAAGAAGTAGAGAATAATAGGCGACAGATGGAGGCACTCGTCAGACATTACGGTTACAACGATCTATCAGACGACGACTCCGACAGTCCATTTTCCAAGGAAATTTTACGGACCCCCTTCCCTGAAAGATTAAGGATGCCGCATGTGGAACAATTCAAAAAAGATACAGATCCAAAGGAGCACGTTAGGCGCTACAAAAGTGCCATGGCTCAATATGCCCGCAGTGACCCCCTGTTGTGTCTCAACTTTCCACAAACACTTGGGGACACAGGCTCAAGATGGTTAGGAAGACTACCTCCTGCAAGCATCGGAAATTTTAACGAGTTGAGCAGGAGCTTCTCAAGGCAATTCCTGAGCAACGTACACAGAAAGAAGTCGGTGGCCTACCTCTCTCAAATAAAACAGGGGAAGGATAAGTCGTTAAAAAAATTCTTAGGCCGGTTTTGCCAAGCAGTATCAGAGATTGGCAGCGCTAATGATGAAGCCATTATTGCTGCCTTCACCAATAACTTGCAGAATGGATGATTATCCTTCGATTTGAGAAGAGCACGTCTGACAAGGTATGCCGACATGATTGATATGGCGGGAGGATACGCTCTGGCTGAGGAAGAAGAGTTAGCTACAGGAGGAAGCTATATGCATGGAGGAAAGCCCGAACAGAGAAATACCTAATCCAAGGGGCAGAATCAAAATGAAAAACAGAAAGGGAACAACAAGGATAAAAATAAGGATGGGACGCAACGCGGAACTGTCCACAGAGAGATACCGCGGCAGATATACCAATTACACCCCTCTTCGGAAGAAACAAGAAGAAATTTTAGCCATCCTGGGGAAAAGAATATGGTGCAAGAACCCCGGCGACAATCACAGTTCGCACGGAGAGATACAACCAAGTATTGCAGGTTTCATAAAGAGACCAGGCATGAGACTTCGAAGTGTTTTCAGCTCAGAGATTACATAGAAACCCTTATTCGGGAAGGGCACCTACGGGATGTAATCTTAGAAAAAGACGAAGGATCAGAAGTCAAGAAAGCCAAGGCTGATTACAACCCTGGTCAAAACCGAAGAGCTAGCTCTGAAGCCAATGAAGTAATACATACAATCTTCGGAGGACCTTCTACTGGGAGGAGCAACCGAGAACGGACTCAGGAAGTCCGAGAAGCAGTAGAAGCCAAGAATAACTTCGACGTGAATTTGGTTGAACCAGACCTGAAGAGGATAAAGGAAGGATGGGACCTGATAGTCTTCACAGAGGCAGATTCCCAAGGCGTCGATGTTCGACCTAATGACGCTTTGTTTATAAGTGCCCGGATTGGCCATAGAGAAGTCCGGAGAATTTTAATAAACATTGGGAGTTCAGCAGACATCTTAAGCGTGTCCGTATACGACCAGCTAAGATTGGACCAAAAAGATTTACAGCATTTCCATACTCCGTTAAGAGGATTTGGGGGAGTAGAGGTCAGGTCACTCGGGACAGTCAAATTACCTGTGAAGATCGGAACGACACCATGCCAGAGGACTGTCCTGCTCGACTTCGTGGTAGTTGACTTGGATAATTGGCCGTATAATGCGTTATTGGGTCGGCCATTCCTAAATAAAACAAGAGCCGTGACAACCACTTATGCATTAATGATCAAGTTCCTAACAAAACAAGGGGTGGGATAGTCAAGGGATCCCAAGAGATGGCCCGAAGAGCAAACTTGTCGGTATACAAAGACAAGCATGATGCCGAACAAGTGTGCACCATAATGCAGCCAAATGAGAGTCAAGAATCCTTGTCATTCTAACTAGATCCAGGGGAGGGCTCGAATGAATACAAGACAGAAGTGGCCGAAATACTACTCGAAGAAGACAAACCAGACAGGAAAGTCAAGATCGGGGCCAACTTGGAAGAAAAAATCAAGTGAGAATTGACCAATTTGCTCAGAGAATGCAAAGATGTATTCGCCTGGAGTCATGAAGATATGGTCGAAATTGATGCCCGAATAATATCCCATCACCTCGCAGTAAGCCCGAATACCAAACCGGTAGTACAAAAGAGAAGATCGTTCAATCCTGAATGAAGTCAAACAATCAAACAAGAGGTGGAAAAGCTACTAGCGACGGGATCAATCAGAGAAGTCAGCTACCCCAGTGGGTCGCTAACGTAGTCCTCGTCTAGAAGAAAAATGGACAGTGGATGATGTGTGTAGATTTCAAGAATCTAAACAAGGCATGTCCGAAGGACAGCTTCCCACTCCCAAGAATAGATCAGCTGATGGATGCCACAGCTGGTCATGAACTGCTCAGCTTCATGGATGCTTACTCGGGATACAATCAGATCCGGATGAACAAAGCTAACGAAGAAAAAACAGCTTTCACAACTGATCAGGGTTTATATTGCTACACAGTGATGCCCTTCCGTTTAAAAAATGCAGGAGCCACGTACCAAAGGTTGGACAACAAGATCTTCACTCGGCAAATAGGAAGGAACATGGAGGTCTACATTGACGACATGTTGACTAAAAGCATCTCAGCAGATGACAATGCCCACGACCTCCGAGAGACATTTGATGTATTAAGAAGATACCAGATGAAGTTAAACCCAAACAAATGTTTATTCGGAGTCCACTGGGAAGATTCTTGGGTTTTCAAGTCCATCAAAGAGGAATCGAAGTTAATCCAGAGAAGATCCGGGCTTTGCAGCAAATGACTTCACCTAAAACATTGAAAGAGGTACATCGCTTAACAGGGTGTTTAGCCTCATTGGGAAGGTTCATCTCAAAGGCTACAAACAGGTGCGCGCCTTTCTTCAAAGTGATCAAAAAAGAAAAAGGCCTGGAGTGGAATAAAGAGTGCGAGCAGGCATTCTTAAAGATAAAAGAATACTTGGGGCAAGCTCCCATTTTCTCAAAATCGCAAAAAGGGGAAATACTTCAGCTGTATCTGTCAATAACCGTGCTTGCAGCAAGTTCAGTCCTAGTCAGGACAAAAGATGGAGTACAAAAACCAGTGTATTATACAAGCAAGGCACTCCTACCTGCCGAGACCAGATACTCACAAGCAGAGAAGATGGCCTTAACATTAGTTTCAGCTGTAAAAAAGTTGAGACCATACTTTCAGGCTCATACGATCCATGTTCTCACCAATTGCCCATTAAGACAAATCTTACAAAAACCAGAGATATCAGGAAGACTTACTTAATGGGCAATCGAGTTGAGTGAATTCGATATTTATTATGTCCCCAGAACTTCCTTAAAAGGGCAAGCAGTGGCCGACTTCATAGCCGAGTTCACAGAACAGAACCTGGAAGCGAAAAAATTGTTGGATAGAAGTTTCCAATGGAAATTATATGTTGATGGTTCTTCAAATACTCATGGCAGCGGGGCAGAGATCGTAGTTCGCACCCCAGAAGGAGATGATGTTGAATGTGCCATGAGATTTGATTTCAAAGCAACCAATAATCAGGCTGAATACGAGGCATTGTTAGCTGGACTCAGAGTCTGCATAGCTCTTAGGGCAGATGAAGTGGAGATATTTAGGGATTCACAGTTAGTTTTCAACCAGGTTATGGATCAATACCAGGCTAAAGATGAAAGAATGGTTGCCTACCGTGACATTGCAAAACAGCTCCTCCAAAAATTTAAAGAATACAAGATCGCTCAGATCCACAGAGAATAAAATGAAAAGGCAGACACTTTATCTAAATTAGCGTCAGCAACAACCTCGATCATACCAAAAACCATTCCGGTTGCACACCTCCTTAAACCGAGTACGGCTGAACTTAAGCATTTGGAAATTTTAGAAATCCGAACATCGCAAAACGGTTGGATGGTCTAGCTGAGAAGGTTCCTGGAAGAAGGCATACTCCCGGAAGATCCGATATTAGCAAAGCGCATCAGGTATCGATCGGCTAGGTACACCATGATCGGAGGAGAATTATACAGAAGAGGGTTTTCTCGAGCTCTTTAGAGATGTATACCAGAAGAAGATGCACATCAAGTACTTCAAGAAATCCACGGAGGAGTTTGCGGGAACCACACTGGGGGTAGGAGTCGGGCGCATAAGGTACTTAGGCAAGGCTATTATTGGCCTACACTTTTCTCAGATGCACAACAATGGTTGGAAAGTTGCAATACCTGTCAAAGAATTGCCAACGATATTCGACAACCCCCAAAAAAGCTTAGAAATCTCGCTGCCCCATGGCCATTCGCCATGTGGGGCCTAGACCTGATCGGGCCAATGCCAGCTGGAACAGGGGGTGGAGCGAAGCACTCCATAGTAGCTGTCGATTATTTCACAAAATGGGTTGAAGCTGAAACGTTGGTGCATATCACGGAAGCCAACACCACGAATTTTGTAAAGAAAAACATATTTTACAGGTTTGGAATTCCGGACACTATAATCACCGACAATGGCACTCAGTTCGATAACAAAAAGTTCAGACAATTGTACGAGAAGTACCATATTGCCAACTACTATGCAACACCAGCTCATCCACAAACAAAAGGGCAAGTAGAGGCAGTAAATAAAATTATCAAGCATACAATCAAAGCAAAATTAGATGACAAAAAAGGAAGCTGGGTTGAAATGCTTCCTGAAGTATTGTGGGCATATCAGACGACAGCAAGGACTTCAACAGGAGAAACTCCGTTCAGCCTAGCGTTCAGAACAGAAGCTGTCATCCCCATAGAAACATCGTATGCGTCCCCTCGGGTCAGGCTATACGATGAAGGAAAAAACGTCGATACACTGCTAAAAAGTTTGGATGAGCTAAAAGAAAAAAGGAATAATTCAAGAATAAGAAATGCAGCTTATCAACAAAGAGTGGCAAGCAACTACAACTCTCATGTTCGGATCAGGAAATTTCAGTTAGGAGACCTGGTGCTCAGGAAGGTGTCACTAAACACAAAGAATAGAGCCGCGGGATCCCTGGCTGACAAATGGGAAGGTCCATACAAGATCGAGGGGATAGCTGGCCATGGAGCTTATTGGATTGCTCGACCCAATGGAGGGATGTTACCCCGACCGTGCAATGCCCAATATCTGAAGATTTTCTATCCTTAAAACATATATTTATATAAATATTTTATTCTTTTTCTAGTGAGGACAGTATTAGTCAGAATAAATACTAAAACTGTAATATTAATCTTTTTTGATTTTTCGCAGTAATAAATAAAACTAAGAATTTCCAAAAGGAAAGCACCTAGCTCGAGATCTCATAAAAGCATACGACAGTATGAAATAGAAGAGCATGATAGTAAGAACATGCAAATAGAATTCTCAAGACCATCAAATCCCGAAAGGGCGGAGAAGCTCGTAGGAGCATGCTAGCCGAGCAGGGTCAAAATGATCTTCGCAAAAAGGCAAACCCGGTGCACCAAACTGGAAAAATGCTCGGGACGCTATCGAGAGAAATTCCGGTGAAATGCGTAGCTGTGTTGAAGCAACTTTATAAAAAAAGAGCTCAACGATTCGGCAAACCCTTGCGCATAAAAACTAGGGAGACGTCCTTGGTATTGTGTAAGGACTCGAACGCATAATCATGGTGAGCCTTGATATAACGGTCAGGTAGCAACCGGGTATGAAACATAAGTGCAAACTTTCCTGTTTCAAGATGACTCGGTTAATAATAAAGAAGCCAGTTTAATAAGATACTTAGCAATTGAAGTTATACGGGTAACAACCGGTTTAATAAGATACTCGGTTAAGTTACCCGACCACCAGACAGTTAAATAAGATACTTGGCAATTGAAGTTATTCGGGTAACAACCAGTTTAATAAGATACTCAGTTAAGTTACCCGACCACCAGCCAGTTTAATGAGATACTTGGCAATTAAAGTTATTCGAGTAAAAATCGGTTTAAAAAGATACTCGGTTAAGTTACCCGACCACCAGCCAGTTTAATAAGATAATTGGCAATTGAAGTTATTCGGGTAACAACCGGTTTAATAAGATACTCGGTTAATTTACCCGACCACCAGCCAGTTTAATAAGATACTTGGCAATTGAAGTTATTCGGGTAACAACCGGTTTAATAAGATACTCGGTTAAGTTACCCGACCACCAGCCAGTTTAATGAGATACTTGGCAATTGAAGTTATTCGGGTAACAACCGGTTTAATAAGATACTCGGCTAAGATACCCGACCACCAGCCAGTTTAATAAGATACTTGGCAATTGAAGTTATTCGGGTAACAACCGGTTTAATAAGATACTCGGTTAAGTTACCCGACCACCAGCCAGTTTAATAAGACACTTGACAATTGAAGTTATTTGGATAACCGGTTAAATAAGATACTCGGTTATGATTCCGACCATCAGCCGGTTTAATACAACCTCCGGCAACAAAAATAAAGACAAACCATTCAAACTCAGAAAATCGTATTCTATTGCTCTTAAAAAGGATAGTACAGTTCAAAAAAATGATTCTTTATACAAGCAAAAAATAAAGAATCTATCAGAATCTCGTACAAATTTACAAAATCAAGGTTGTGAGGATTTCGAGCCTTTGCCAATACTCGGGTCAGGCACCATCTCGTATTCACGAAGCAGACTCTCATTAGACGGCCATGTGAAGTCATCAATAATGTCGTCCCTCCACTGGCTATAATCATTACCTGTGATTGGCCTGACATCCGGGATTACACCCTCGACAGACTCTCGACTTGCATAAAAGGTAGAGAGAGAGTGCTCGGACGGAATCTCTAAATGCATAGGATGGGGCTCCTTACCTAGACTACGGTAGTAGGCTCTCCATTCCTTCATCTGAATCCGAAGAGATTCCAAGGACCGGTCCACATGGTGTTTGATTGACAGCTCCCAGTTAGCACGGGCTTTCTCGGTTGCCCTACTCTTCACTTTGAAGAATTTGTTGGCCGAAACTAGCCCACGTTGAAATTCCCAAAGAAGTAGGGCATCGTTAATAGGGGATCTTTTAAAATGATCCACCCCTTGAACTTCCAGTTCCAACCTGGCCTCTTGGGGAAAGGGATTCAACTGTCAGCATTTGGCGCTACAAATCTTCAATTTTTTGGACATACGCCGACTTCGCCTGCTCCGCCTCCTGCTCTGCCTTGAGCATAGACTCTTCAGTAGAAGAAAGAAGGTTTTCAAGTGAAGCAACCTTCTCCTCTGCCAAAGATGCCTTGTCTTCAGCTTCAACCTGCTTTGCCAGGCAATTGTCGGAAAATATCTGTACCGAACCAACCTCTTGCTGGTAAGCCTGCTCAGCTCGAGCACGACCCTCCTCACTCGCCTTTAGCTGAGCCTCGAGATACTTTATCCGATCAGCCTGACATTGCTACGCCTGAACAAGCTCAGCAAATTCGGCCACCATCTGTTAATATATATATATATATATATATATATACTTAGAAATCCAACGAAGGCAAAACAATAAAGGAGTCAGAATTAGCAACTTACATAAGATGCGCCGTTGAAAAGGTTTTGGAGACATTCGGGCAGTGAACCATCTCTAAAACCGCTACAGCGGTCTTCCCCGATAAATGCCCGACCAGAGAACATCTCTTGGAGCATATCTTTCGGAGAAAGGGATAAGGGAACCCCCGAGGGTTGAGTTCCCAGATTTCTAGACTCGGGGACAGGAGAAGCTCTATTTAGCTCTAGGGATGGAGAGGAAACCCACGAAGGTTCAGCCCCCATATCTCCAACTTCGGGGGTAAAGGAAGTCCTACTTGGACCTGAAGTGATATCTGCCAATACTCCTGCACCTACACTCGGGGCAATCTCATCCGCAACATCTTCGTCGCTAGAGTCAATGAAAGTGACTACCCAAGGAACTTTGAGAAGACTAGGAGGCGAACTAACTGCCTTTCGCTTCTTACCCCGAGAACGGTGGAAGAGATCACCAGTAGGATCTTCCAGCACATCATCCTGAAAAAACTCAAAAAGCTCGGCAATGACAGGCATTTGATCCGACAAGATGCTACCACCATCGCCAGCTTCAGACAATCCAACAAGCTCTCCACTTGGACTCTCGCACTGCCTCTCCCTATTTTCAAGCAGTTGTGTCACGGTCGGCTCACCTTGGCCACTTGAACCAGCGAGATCCTGAGCAGAGGACTGAGCACCTCGATCAACGCAATCGGGAATTTGCTCAGCAGTATCAATTTCCTCATCAGGCTTGGGTGGAGCAATACCCTCATTGCCCTGAAGGGAAGCCTCCTTCCTGCTCGCTTGAAGAATTGCCATCACCCGACGAGCCTGAAAATCGCAGACAACGTCCGTATCGAACACTAAAAAAAAAAAAAAAGAAGTAATAAGAGGGTTAGAAAAGAAAATGGAAAAATGGAGAAACACAGCAGAAAGGGCGCTGGGTTACTTACAACGTCTGCGATGCTCGAAACCTGTTTGAAGAAATCGAGTTTGATCAAGTCGTCCTCTTTGAAAATATAGTTCTTGCTTCTCTTTTCCAAAGTACGGATAGCAGCCCGTGCCAGCCTCTTTAACTCTGAATCGTTATAATCAATTGTTTTCTTATTCCATGCCTCAGGGAACATTCAGCACCATTCGGGAATCCCCAAATCGAACAGTGACGTCCAGCCCGAGAGCCCTTCCGGTAAAAAACCAACTGTTCTTCCAGAACTTGTTGGATGTGGGGAATCCCCATATAAAGCCCTTCTTTTTCAGGTAATCAGAAGCCTCGACCCCCCTATTCGCCTTCATTTCTTTAGGGATCCAACTTTTCGAAGGAGTAGACGCAAGAAAGTAGGTCCCCGTTTTACTAACCTGCCTCAGCGTAAAGAAATGTCTGATTTCATTCGGGGAAGGCGGTGAAACGTTCATTCGGCTGAACATGTGCAACATACACATCAAGACTTTGTAACTATTCGGGGCCAACTGAGCTGGGGCTATCCCTGCTTCAGCTAAAAATCGGGTAATAAAAGGTTGAAGGGGAAGTGTGACGCCGCAGCAAAGCATCGATCCGTAAATCGCCACCATCCCCTCAGGAAGATTCCATACGGCTCTATTCCCCGCAGGAACCAAAGTGACCGAGTCGGGCAAATCAAATCGGGATCGGTATTTCTCTATCTCAGCTGGCCCGACCACATTTGGTTCAATATCAAAACCACTTAGGCGAGTGTAAGAAAACGAAAGGAGAGACTCCCCGTGTACATCAGCGTCCCCCTCATTAACAGTTTGTTCCCCAGTCTAAACACTGCTCGAGCCGTGCTTGTATACCTTGCTTGTGCTTTGATGTTTACCCATCCTTCGAGAATATACACTGTGATCAGATATATCAGAATCAGAACTAGAGGAAGAACTCGATACGGGGCTGAAAGTGACGTCAGGGTAAAGCCCAGAAACATCGACCTCTAAAAATGAAGGTTCATCTATTGGGATATCCCCCAGTAATCGTCTAATGCAAGATACTAACTGGAAATCCCCACGCTCTAATGCATCAAAAGCAATTTTAAAGAGACGATGACGGGATGATGACCCCATTGAAACTAGCCTTGAATTGAGACTGACTCAAGATCTTTAAAGCGGAGAGTCGCAAACTTCTGAATGAAGAAATTTGAGTTTAAAGAAATTTCTGCTGGATTTTTTAGAATAAACCAACAGTCGCTCAACGAAGGATTTAAAGGCAAGATGGCATGAAACCCTAGGGTTTCAAAGCGGGAAAAAGTTATGACGAAACCAGATGACGTTGGCAGCGTCTGGATAAACGCAAAAGTCACTTCTTATAAACGATATTGAAAAATGAAGAGACAAGGGACACTTGTCAAGACAAGAAGTAGCCCTCAACCGTCAAAACTTTGAAACTCCACTATCATTTAAGATCTTGCGTGACAAAGCAAATCGAAATTACAGAGTCACCATTAAAATACATCATTATGACAAGACAGTTTTTCTGACAAAAGGAATTCAAAAAGATTAAAATATTCTTGCCTGAAATAAAGTCTTCTCGGCAAAAATATTTTAAGGGGGTATTGTTGTATGTAAATTTTACCAAGCATACACGTCATTGATAGGATGGAAAAAATAGCCAGGTGTATGCTTAGATGGACATTCGGGAAATATCCTATAAGGCATCATTAAAGAGGAGCAAGCCCGAGTAAGCACATACCGAATAAAGACCTACTCGGGACTGGCTATAACAACGCATTCACTCGGGCTCAAACGGAACTACTCGGGACCATCAGGTAATAGTCTTACTCGGGAGTAAGTACAACCCGAATAATAACTTATCGTACGGGTTAAGTCATTAAATACGCGAAGATATTCTTCATGAAGGAATCCCAAATAATGGACCTTTGAGTTAGAAGAGTCCCCCAATCAGGAAACAACCTGATTCCTTTTCGAAGACTACATTCTTATAAGGAAACAAGTCAAATTGAACTACGCTACTAGAATCCTACTCAATTTCCACAAAGAGACTCCGAAACCGGAAAGAAGACAAATCAACCTCAAACAAGTAACCAAATCATAATTAAATACAAATATCTTGTATTACTTGTACAAAGCAGATTAGGGTTCTATAAGCATATAAATAGACCCATAATCTGGCTCAAAAAGAGAGAGACAATATAGCATACAGTAATCACAAATAATACAGAGAGAAAAAGGGAGATCGAGAGCCTGTAAAAACATCTTATTCTCTTAGTGGATTTTGGCTTGGTTGATCTTTCAACCACCCGTGGATGTTTCTCCGATCATCGGAGTTTTACCACGTAAACCATGTCTTTTTTACTCTCTCTGCATCTCTTTCTCTTTGAATCAATAGCCAAAATCCAGTCCTTGTTGGCTTTTCTGGCATAATCCAGAAATCGACGTCAACAGTTGTAAATTCAGTTTTTAAAAATTGGGAAATTTTAGACAATTACAACTGTCATGATCTTGGTAGAATTTGGGTTGGATGGGAACCTAGGATTCTCAAGATCAACAAAATTAGTGCAACGGATCATATCATTCATTGTCTAGCTTGTATTTTAGATAGTAATGATCAGTTTAATATTTCCTTTGTTTATGGTTCTAATGATGAAAGGGCTGGAAGAGCTTTTTGGGATAACATGTGTGTTTTCCAGCATGGTGGTACTCCTTGGATTATTGTTGGGGACTTCAATGTCTCTAAGAGGGTGTAAGAATCGGTTGGGGGTTCTTCCACAATTTAAGTAGCTATGAATGAGTTTGATAATTGTCTTCAGTCTGCGGAGTTAGATGACCTTTGTTTCTCAGGTTTCCTCCATACTTGTTGTAATAAAAGAAGCAATGGTTGCATCTCTAAGAAGTTGGATAGATTTCTAGTTAACAAGGAATGGATGGCCAAGTTTGAGCACTCTGAAGCCTTTTTTCTTCCTCCGAGCATGAGGATCACATCCCCTCTTTGGTTAAACTTGGGTTGCAAGGTAATAAGAAGAATTGCCCTTTTAAAAATTTCAAATTTTTAACGTAAAGGGAAGACTTTCTTCCTTTGGTTGAGAGTTGTTGGCAGGAGAATTTTCATGGAAACATTCAATTTCAGCTTTGCTCTAAGCTCCAGAATTTGAAGAAGGTATTAAAATCCCTTAACAAGAATACGGTGGGGGATGTGACTGTTAAATCAATTGAGGCCAAGGCTGCTCTTGTTGAATGTCAGAGAAATCTTGATCGTCAGCCTCTTGATGCAAGCTTAAGAATTCAAGAAAAGGAGCATATGAGTTCTTATACACTAGTTATTCAGGCAGAGGAGGATTTCTTGAGACAAAAATCTAGAGTTCAATGGCTCAAGGCTGGTGACCGTAATTCCTCTTATTTTTTCAGAGCCATCAAAGAGAGACGCAATAGGAGTAAGATCCTCTCAAATTCGGGTGAAGATGGTTCCTTAATTGAAGGAGATACCCGTGTCAAATCAGAAGCTATTCATCACTTTCAAAGTATCCTTGGTTGCTCAATGCCTTCTAGACATTGCACTCGTACTTTGAGAAATGTTATTGATAAACACATCTCTAATGATCAAGCTGATTATATGAGTAGAGAAGTTACAAATGATGAAATTTGTGAGGCTTGCTTCTCTCTGCACCCTAATAAGGCTCTTGGTCCCGATGGTTTTAATACTCATTTCTTCAAGAAGACGTGGCACATAGTTGGTGATGATGTTATTAATGCTATTCAAGAGTTCTTTCATTCTGGTCTTCTTCTTAAGGAGCTCAATGCGACGATTCGTTCTTTGGTCCCCAAGGTCCCTAATCCTTCTAAGATGACGGAGTTTAGACAAATCTCTTGTTGCAACACTCTATACAAGATCATTGCTAAGATCATAGCCAATATAATCAAGCCTCGTCTTCCGGACATTATTAGCCCCTCTCAATCAGCTTTTGTGGCAGGTAAAAGAATTGGGGATATCATCCTTCTTGTTCAAGAGCTTATTAAGGATTATCACAAGGATGCTGGTATGCCAAAGTTGGGTCTTAAGGTGGATTTAATGAAAGCTTTTGATATGGTGGGTTGGGGCTTCTTGATTGGCACACTTGCTGCATTTCACTTTCCTTTGAAAGTCATTAATTGGATTAAAGCTTGCCATACTACTCCTAAGTTCTCTATCTTTATTAATGGTGAGCTTGTTGGTTTCTTCTCCGAAAAGAGAGGCCTACAGCAAGAGGACCCTATGTCTACTATCTTTTTGTTATTGCTATGGAGGTCCTCTCTAAGATTTTGGCCAACAATATTATGGACACTCCTAACTTCAAATATCATTGGAGGTGTGAAAAATTAAAGCTATCCCACCTTTCTTTTACGGATGACCTGATTATGCTTTGCAATGGTTCATATCATTCAGCTATTGTGCTCAAGTCAGCCCTTGATGATTTTTTTTTGCTTTTGAGACTTTGTGCTAATCATCCTAAGAGCAGCATTTTCATTTCAGGTGTGCCCGTTGCAGTTAGTCAGCAGTTCATCCTTTTTTGGTTACCCGGTTGGCTCTCTTCCAATTCGTTATTTGGGAATTCCTATCATCTCTTCAAAGTTGAATCTTCATGATTGCTCTCCCCTTGTGGATAAGGTTTCGAGTAGACTTTCTTCTTGGTTAAATAGGTGCCTTTCCTTTGTTGGTCGTCTTCAACTTATCATCTCGGTTTTAACTAGTATTCAAGTCTTTTGGGCTTCTCACCTTTATCTTCCAAAGAGAATCTTGAAGAGCATTGAACAGAAATCCTGAAGTTTTTTATGGAATGAGGTTGAGGTGAACAACAAAGGCTATAAGATTGCTTGGCCTGATATTTGTGTTCCAAAGAAAGAGGGTGGTCTTAGAATCAAGGACCTCTCTTTGTGGAACAAAGCAATTATGATTAGACATATATGGATTCTGGTTTATGGCACTAGTAATCTTTGGACTTCTTGGATCAAAGCCTATCTCTTCAAAGGTACCAATTTATGGGAGGTGAAAGCTTCTCATACCTGTTCTTGGAATATGAGAAAACTTCTTCTTCTTAGGCCTTTTGCCCATCCTTTAATTCAGTACATCATTGGTAATGGCTTGAAAACTTCCTTATGGTTTGATAATTGGCATCCGAATGTCCCTATTCGATCGAAATGGAGCTCCCGTGTTATTTATGATTCTGGACTCTCTATCAATGCTAAGGTTAATACCATTGTTCTTGATGATAATTGGAGATTGCCTGCTGCTATGTCCATTGACCTTACTGAAATTCGGAGTCGTATGCCTTCTTACAACCCAAACTCTACTTTGGATGACAGAATTCAGTGGCTTCCTTCTTCTAATGGCATTTATTCAGTTGCGTCTGCTATGGAGTCTCTTAGAACCCCTCATCCTTTTCTTGGTATAAAATTGTGTGGTTCCCGCAGAATATCCCGAGGATGGGTTTCATCCTTTGGTTGGTTATTAAAGGTAGGCTTTCTACCATGGATCGTGTTCAGCGCTACGACCCTCAAGTTGTTACTACATGTGTCCTTTGTAATTCTCAAGCCGAGACTCATGCTCACCTTTTCTTTGAGTGTTTTTATAGAAAAGCCATATAGACACAACTTTTGAATAAATGTGGTTGTCCTGGGATTCGTCTTAGCTGGAATGATCTTATTGAATGGGTGTCCATTCATTGGAAGGGGAGCTCCCTCTCCGTCGTGACAAAAAAACTTTGTCTTGCGGCTGCCGTCTATTTTATTTGGAGAGAGCGAAATTGTCGTATTTTTAAAAGCTTTGGAAAGTTTAGCGGAGAGGTTGCCCATATCATTACAGATACTATTCTTTGCCGGCTCTCTTCTCTCAAGTTGAAGAATTAGCCTCTCATTAGCCCCTCATCTCTAATTATCCCTAGGTGGTGTGGGGTTGTGTTGTGCTCAGTGCTCTTTGTAAAGCCTTTGTTTTAGCTCTTATTAGAGAGTTTGTTGTTTGAACGTTGTTTCTGGGCTTTGTGACCCTTAATTTCCTAGGGTATGCCCTTTATATTTGTACATTCCTTCCTTTTTTTCTATGATACTATTTATTTACGACAAAAAAATATATTCTATAGGGCTTGGGCTAGGTGATACGATATTTGCATCAGTGATCAGTCTATTTCTATACATGTTTTAGGTCCCCATTTCCTAATATTTATGTTTTGTGTCTTGAGTGAAATTAAGTATTTTATGTGTTTGATGAGCATGTATAGGTCACATTTCATTCAAGAGGTGTTGGATGTTATTTTGGAGAAAATGAGCAAAAAGTTGATTTTTGGAGCAACACAGAACAGCCAGATTACGGGGCCTATATCTCTCGGCTCCAATCAAATTGTGTGTCCTACTAACTATGGATTGAAAGCCCCAAAAGTTTAGTTTCCGGTGCACTTTACAGATTGCAATTGCAATATTTCTAGAAGATGTTATACACAATTAAGTAACTGAAGGTCAGTGCTGGAACGTCAATCGCGGCCTAGACCGCCGTCCAGGCACAAGACCTACCCAGCGGTCCGTGGAGCGGTACATTTCCGAAGAGTTTCGCGGTCTGGACCGCGGTGACCTATGGAGTGACCCAGGCCACAGTTTGACTGATTTTTGGCGAAAAACCACTCCGAATCGGTCCAGAATTGTTCCTAAACTTCCCAAATCAAATTCTAATGATTTTAGAAGACTAAAACATGTTTAAGAAACTTCCTAAACTCTAATTATGAGTCAAACATCAAAAGAGGAAATTCAATTTAGAAATGGATTCTCATTCCTTGTTTCATTCTACTTTCCCACTTGATGGATTTCCTAAACATAAGAAGAATTGGGGGTTCACAAGGAAAAATCACCTATAAATACTTACTATTCTTTGCAATGAGGAGATAGAACCCAAGGGAGGTCCCAAGCCACCAAGGGGGCTATTGATGAGAATAAGGCAGCTGCATCAAATGATCCATTGCATGTTCCGGTTATGCCAATAACAATGTCAAGAGCTAAGAGATTCAAAGTAGCACTAAATGGCATAATTCAAGACACTTGGGCTGATTTTAAATTGTAAAAGTCCAAGATAAGCCCACATGAAGACCAAGGTGTAATTAATGTCATCAAGGCAATTGATTGGGCCGAATAAGGAAGAATTGGGTGTGTGGCACAAGCTAGGAAAAGAGTCAACTTTGGATGATTTATTTCCTTTTAATTTCCAAAGAATAATAGTTGATTTGTTTCCAAAATTAAATGGCTGATTTGTTTCTAGATTTAGCTTTTCAATTAGGGAGCAAGTCAATAGTTTCTCGAATTAGTTTTCTTCTGATTATAAAGCCATAATGGCCGAATTATCTTGTTTCCTTTAAGGATGGCTTATAGCCTTTCTTTTTGTTTAGGGTTTTAGTATATAAAGGAACGAATTGGATGTAATTCGACAAACTTGAATTGAATAAAAAATTTGTGAGAGTTCATCTCTTTTTGGTTATGAAAACTTGACTTATCACTCACATCTTCTTCTTGTTCTTGGGTGTGGCGTCTTCAACTTCTTGATACTGTTGGTTCTTACCTCCTTATAGGTAACGGGTCGTGGTCCGATAACATTCTTGTTTGTAAACTTGGTTAGAAAATGATCCTTCGTTACCATATATTGGTTCCGGGTCTCACTGCTCTTGGTGAGGTTCATATCAGTTATCCCCCACCACTACACCACCATATATCACCATACACTTTCCATTCATATTTACACATCGAATATTCGAAGATGAAGAATAATTCATCATTGAAGACTTGAAGAACTCATTGAAGCCCAAGATGGGTTTTATCTTTTCTTTCTCTTCTCTTACTATTTTCATGATGTGTAACTAATTCCATTACTAGGGAATCAATGTGAACCTTTTGTGAATGCTCAAGTTTAGATTAATAATATAATTTCATCAACTCAATTCTTGATTTGTTCATTATTCTTAATTGCTTGACTCTCATTAGTTTTAATATTTATTCACACCATAGACCAAGGATGGATAATTATTTGGCATGATTTTAGGGTTAAGTCTATCTGAGAATTAGGGTTAGATTATAGACCAAACCTAACCTTGATTAATGCTCTTTTGAATGAATGAATTTTATCATTAGCATAAACCAAGCAAAGAATAGAATTTGGGTTTTATTTATTGTGCTTAATGGGTTTTCCATCATTGTTCACTCCGTAGACCAAGGGTGAATAGTGGTTGGGAATACTTGACTCATCCCGTGATCATACGATAATAATCATATTAAAGATAAAAAAATGAACCCTTGAATTGATTGAATCTTTTTACAAATTAATCCATGCATTGAGTGTTCATAAATTGGGATCATTGATGACCTAGTGCCTTCTCACCCTTGACCACAACCCAGTCTTTTCAATTGCTTTCTTTAGTTTAATTAAATTTAGTTTTAGTTTTAATTCAATCTTTAAACAATCTTTTGGTTACTTTCAATTTAGATTTAATTAGAATTATATTTAATCGGTAAATCTCTAGTCCTCATAGGAACGATCCTTACTTGCCGTTGTACTTATCTGCACGATTCGTGCACTTGCGAGTATTGTTTTTATGACTACAGTTTTACAACAATCAACTTTTTAGCGCCGCTGCCGGGGATTAGTTGAATTTATTGGTTATTTTTAGTTTTAGTTATTTGTTTAATTATTATATTCTTTAGTAGTTTAGTCATTAGTTTATTATTATTATTATTATTATTATTATTATTATTATTATTATTATTATTATTATTATTTTTATTGTTCTTGTTTTCTATTTATTTAATTTTTTTTGTTTCTTTTAGGTACAATGGACTTCTATGGACATCCATGAGTGGGAAACAACCCTCGGCACCATGATCCTTTAAGTTATGAGAACATGATCGAGCAATTGAAAGAAGACAAGCAAATGGTTGTCGCTATAAATTTTGATTTGACAACCAAGGTTAATGAGCTACTGAAAGAAAAAGAGTCTTCCTTGATGGAGTTTGCAAATTTTCTAAAGAGATGGAAGAATTGAAAGATGAGTTCACCCAACGCATACAGTTGATGAGGGTCGAAATCGAACAACGAGATAGAGCTCTGGAGATCATGAAGAATAAAGAGCTCGACAATATTGAAAGGCTGGCAAAAGCTGAGAACGAGATTAGAAGGTTAACCGAAGGAGCACTTCCATTCTTTAAGGAAGGCAAGCTTGATGAGAGTCGAGAGGAGTCCAGTGTCCCTGTTACAAAAGTTCAATCCAAACCGAGAAGGAAAAGAAGAAACAAAAAGAAGGTGCGAGCTTCACCCCGGGAAAATGTCTACCAACAAGGTAAAGTTCCAAGTTTCATTCCTATTCGCCATTACTGCAATGTGCAGGGTCACATTCGCCCTTGGTGTTATGAATATATAAAACAATGCAAATGGAGGAATAGGAGTTACAATCATGGAAAAAAAATCGGGTAAAGCAAGTATGAATAAGAAAAGATGAGATCGAAGAAATTGTGCAGAGTGGAACTATTCGGTTGAAGAAGAGTGGTGACGAGTACATAGTCATTAAGTCACCACCACTAGAGGAAATAAGGAAAGAGATGTAGTGCTCTCATGCGTCTTGCCGAGATGTTAAATAAAGCACTTGGTGGGAGGCAACCCACCTAGGTAATTTTTTATTTTTGTTTTAGTTTTAGTTTTTAGTTTTTAGTTTTTAGTTTTTAATTTTCTTTAGTTTTTGTGTTTCGAGTTCTTGCCTTCCATACTTTTTCTTTATTTGTTGTCCATGCTTTTAATGTCATGTAAATATTGAGGACAATGTTTAGATTATGTTTGGCGGTGTGAATTTGTGTTTATTTTATTTTGAGCCATTTGTTGAAATCTACGAAAAAGTGTTCTGTTTTGAAATTTTTAAGGCAAACATTTTGTTAAAACTGTATTCATTGGTGAGGAAATAATTTTTTCTGTCCATGTAGGGTTCTTCGTTTTTTCGAAATGAATCTAATGGTATAAACAACGTAAAATTCTATGTAGTATTTTAAAAGTTATGAATGTTTCTTCGACCAAAGGTCATGGGCGATGCCTTGTTTTTGCAAATCTGCACGTGGACTGTTTTCAACGTCTATTTCTCATTTTTTCGATTCGAATTTTGAAATATCTTCTAAATGAAAAGTGTGAATTTTCTTGTCTGTTTTCTTGTGTTAAAATATGGTTAACCTTTGTCAAGTAATTTTAGAGATATGAATTAAATAACGAACGTAAGCTGTTTTAGAAAGTCACCAGTTTTTGAATTGTTTGTCCTCTAATTTTCGATGGTTCTTTTGTGTGCTTTAAGAGCCGCAATATATGCTTTATTTACTTAGTTTAAACTAACGTCTTGCAGCTTAGAGTAATGCGTTGCATTTTGTTTCAAAATTTATGGCATGCTCATGAAATGATGGTGGATAGGAAGCTTAGTTGGATAACCATGATTAATAGTGGAGACTGCCCTTGTGAGTTCACTAAGCCAAAAAGCGTACATAATTATCATTATAGAGGGTTTTTTGTTTCTACTCTTAGACACTCGTTAGGTTCTTAGCATTAGAAATTGATCTCAATAGGTTAAGCATTGGATATTAAAGAACATTTATCATAAAAAGATATCACATGTGGACTTTGCTCTTGTTTTGGTTGAACCATTAGAAGTGCTAAAGGCAATGTGTTTTTAACTCACTTAAAATACCATAAATATTTCCTACCTTATGTGTGTGCTCCATAGCCAATTTTGAAGCCAAACACAGTAAGCCTTTTTCTTTCATCACCCACATTAACTTAACCCCAATGAGCCATATGTTAGTCATACCTTATAGCTTGGGATCATATTGAGGTGATGAAGATAATTGAAGAGAGTTCGAAATGGGTGATTTATGATGTGCATGTACCAAGGCAAAGCTAGAAGATCAAATGCAAAGAAGGTGTTGAAAGAATTATGTAATTGATGTACAAATTCATATCTAAAAAAAAAGAGGTTATAAAAAAGTTGAAAAAAAAAGATAATTGAATGTTATGATGAATCAAATGAAAGTAAGTGAAAGTGATAGAGCTTTATTATGAAAGTGATGAAAAATCAAAATCAACTCAAGATGGAGAATGAACAAAATTTGTTCAAGAAGCCCAGATGCAAGTGGGATGAAGAATTTGAAGAAATTCGGGCGAGTATGAAGATTACTGAAGAATTTCTCAATATGATCCTAGGTTTGTTTGCTATCCTTTTCCCGTTCTTTCTTAACCTTTACCCAATGGCCCTGTTACAACCAAAGAAAAGACCTAATTGATCTTTTTGGAATGCTAGTTCAAATGTAAAGGTAAACATGTGATCTATCTTGTTCTTAATGTCTGATTCCGTTCACAAGATCCTTTGCATAAAATCAAGCGTTCTTTCTACTATATATTCATATGCGATTATATCTTGAAATTTCTTGTGCATAAACTCCATTCGCATATGCTTGATGAGTGTATTTGCCTAGGTTCTATGTGAAATTAATGAGTGACATCTTGTGAGAATTAGAGTCGATGTGAATTATATCTATGACATTTGACGAATGCATTTTTGAAGCTAGAGTGTCTTCAGTATGGGACTTTCATTAAAACTAAGTAGTGCATTCAAATTTGTGGTATAATTTTACTCTTTATTCAATAGCTCTAGCATGTATTAGTTTTGAATGGTACATGTGAGTTTGCATCTTTATAATTTTGGTTTGTCATAGAAGTATGTTTATGGGTATCATAGCTATAAACCCTCAAGTGACAAAACTCCTCCTACTAGAAACATCTAGAGTTTAAAGGCTTGTAGCATAAGCTCAATGCTATCGTGTTCCCTACAAAAGTGGCTTAGTTTATTTTTATTTTATTTTTAGATTTTGTTTTGTTTTTAGTTATTGCTTTTATTCAAGGTTTGCTCGAGGACTAGCAAAAGATGGGTTTGTGGGTATTTGATCGGTCTATTTCTATACATGTTTTAGGTCCCCATTTCCTAATATTTGTGTTTTGCTCTTGAGTGAAATTGGGTATTTTATGTGTTTGTTGAGCATGTATAGGTCACATTCCATTCAAGAGGTGTATGTTATTTTGGAGAAAATGAGCAAAAAGTTGATTTTTGGAGCAACACAGAACATCCAGATTACAGGGCCTATATCTCTCGGCTCTAATCAAATTGTGTGTCCTACTAACTATGGATTGAAAGCCCCAGAAGTCTAGTTTTCGGTGCACTTTACAGATTGCAATTCCAATATTTCTAAAAGAAGTTATACACAATTAAGTAACTGAAGGTCAGTGCTGGAACGTCAATCGCGGCCTAGACCGCCGTCCAGGCACAAGACCTACCCAGCGGTCCGTGGAGCGGTACATGGCCGAAAAGTTTCGCGGTCTGGACCGCGGTGACCTATGGAGTGATCCAGGCCACGGTTTGACTGATTTTTGGTGGAAAACCACTCCGAATCGGTCAAGAATTGTTCCAAAACTTCCCAAATCAAATTCTAATGATTTTAGAAGACTAAAACATGTTTAAGAAGCTTCCTAAACTCTAATTATGAGTCAAACATCAAAAGAGGAAATTCAATTTTGGAATGGATTCTCATTCCTTGTTTCATTCTACTTTCCCACTTGATGGATTTCCTAAACATAAGAAGAATTGGGGGTTCACAAGTAAAAATCACCTATAAATACTTACTATTCCTTGCAATGAGGAGATAGAAGCCAAGGGAGGTCCCAAGCCACCAAGGGGGCTATTGATGAGAACAAGGCGGCTGCATCAAAATATCCATTGCAATGGGTATTTTATTTGTTTGTTGAGCATGTATAGGTCACATTCCATTCAAGAGGTGTTGGATGTTATTTTGGAGAAAATGAGCAAAAAGTTGATTTTTGGAGCAATACAGAACAACCAGATTGTGGGGCCTATATCTTTCAGCTCCAATCGAATTGTGTGTCATACTACCTATGGATTGAAAGCCCCAGAAGTCTAGTTTGAGACGCACTTTACATATCGCAATTCTGATATTTCTAAAAGATTTATGAACAATTAAGTAACCGAAGGTCAGTGCTGGAACGTCATCCGAGGCCTAAACCGCCGTCCAGGCATAAGACCTACCCAGCGGTTTGTGAAGCGATACATGGCAGAATAATTGCACGGTCTGGACCGTAATGACCTTTGGAGCGACCAAGACCGTGGTTTGACAGATTTTTGGCAGAAAACAACTTCAGATTTGTCCAGAATTGTTCTAAAACTCCCCAAATCAAATTAAAATGACTTTAGAAGACTAAAACATTTTTAAGAAACTTCCTAAACACAAATTATAAGTCAAACATCAAAAGAGGAAATTCAATTTAGGAAAGGATTCTCATTCCTTGTTTCATTCTACTTTCCCACTTGATGGATTTCTTAAAAATAAGAAGAATTGGGGGTTCACAAGGAAAAATCACCTATAAATACTTACTATTCTTTGCAATGAGGAGATAAAAGCCAAGGGAGGTCCCAAGCCACCAAGGTGGCTATCCCCCACCACACCATCACCAGACGTCACCATACACCTTCCATTCATCTTTACACATCGAATATTTGAAGACTTGAAGAATTCATCATTGAAGACTTGAAGAACTCATTGAAGGGCAAGATGAGTTTTATCTTTTCTTTCTCTTTTCTTACTATTTTCATGATGTGTAACTAATTCCATTACTAGGGAATCAATGTGAACCTTTTGTGAATGCTCATGTTTAGATTAATAATATAATTTCATCAACTCAATTCTTGATTTGTTCATTATTCTTAATTGCTTGACTCTCATTAGTTTAAATATTTATTCGCACCATAGACCAAGGGTGGATAATTATTTGGCATGATTTTAGGGTTAAGTCTATCTGAGAATTAGGGTTAGAGTATAGACCAAACCTAACCTTGATTAATGTTCTTTTGAATGAATGAATTTCATCTTTAGCGTAGACAAAGTAAAGAATAGAATTTGGTTCTTATTTCTTACGCTTAACGGGTTTTCGATCATTGTTCACACCATAGACCAAGGGTGAATAGTGGTTGGGAATACTTGACTGATCCCGCGATCATACGGTAATAGTCATATTAAAGATAAAGAATGAACCCTTGAATTGATTGAATCTTTTTACAAATTAATCCATGCATTGAGTGTTCATAATTTGGGATCATTGATGACCTAGTACCTTCTCACACTTGTCTACAACCCAGTCTTTTCAATTGCTTTCTTTAGTTTAATTTAATTCAGTTTTAGTTTTAATTCAATCTTTAAACAATCTTTTTGGTTACTTTCAATTTAGATTTAATTAGAATTAGATTTCATCGGTAATCTCTAGTGCTCATGAGAACGATCCTTGCTTGCCGTTGTACTTATATTCACGATTCGTGCACTTGCGAGTATTGTTTTTATAACACGATTTACAACAATCAATTAGTCAAGTATTTTTCCAACAATTATTTTTTAATAATAGGTGGGTTTCACCATTTGTATAACCCATTGCCTAACCTCTTGCGTGTGACTTCATTTATCATCAACTCCCCTCTTGCTTGTGATCACCTCATCTTGTCAAAGTTTAAAAATAAGACTCATCCTTCAATTGTAAAGAGTTAGTGAGATAATCCAAGTTTCATTTGATCAGCTGAAGCTCAATACAAAATACAATAGTTAATCCTCTTTCTCTTTTCCTCATCTCTTTCTTTATTTGATACTCTAATCTATCTCATATTTAATTTATTTTTTATTTCATTTTATTTATAACACATTATCATCATGATTGCATGTAAGTAAAAGGATCCCCTGATGTGTGATTTACTTATATTATAATATTCATATTTATTTATTTATACGCAATATATATGACGGGCTACGGGTATGCCGATAGAGAATGGCTATGCCGACAGAGAATGGCTATAGCTGTGACGATAAGTGTCATTTTATATATGTAAAAGTTCTTGTCAAACAAAATATATAAAGTGGAAAATCGGGTATTTTCCACACAGATCGATTGCTAGTGATGACTAAACTAAACTCTAGTATTTGTTAGGTTTTAGATTGTGTTGGCATTAATTTCATATCAAAATGATGTTTACTTGTAATGATTTAGTTGTTTAGATTCATGATAATTAAAGCTTCAAAGAAGATGGAACAACAAGTCAAAGCAAGTTCAAAGTCTTAAAAGAGAAAGGATGCAATATGGTTCTATAGAGGTATACTAAGACCTTATCTTTCTCTTACAAGGCTAAGGCACACACACACAATTCATACATTTGTATCCCTGTATCATTGTGCACTATTATAGGCACACACATACAATTCATTCATATGTGTCCCTACATCATTGTGCACAATGTATAACACATTCACACACTTGAAGATGAATGCTCATGCATTGGTATGGAAATAACATGTTTTGAAAAGTGCATGATTGGAGACTATCTCTATGTAGTTTGCATTCTAGTGTGAATTGTGTTTGTATGTGTATATGTTTGTATAACATGGATATTGAACTTGAATTTAGTCTTAAATGATTCTTGATTGAATTCCGGTCATTTTGGTTACTCATACTATTGATTTCAAGTTCTAAGTCAAGAGATACTACACTTTCAACTCATGTTGCATATATTGTCTTCTTCTTCATATATCAAGTCGAATTATTATTGTTTGGGTTGAGTATCTTATATGTCCATGTCCATAAGAGAGTTATGGTTTGTAATCCACAAACGGATTCAAATTCCGAGTTCGGAGGCCGGAGAACGGTCGAAGAACGCGAGATGAGTGCAAGGGAGTTGCACCTTGGCCAAAGGCCATCAAGAGGTGAAAGCCTGAGATGGGGCGTGGCCATCTTGGCTACAAATCCTTGCTGCCCCGAGAAGCCCATGCGCCATCTTGGGGAAGTATTATTGAAGGATGGCATTTTTATCCTTTTGCTTTATTCTTTCCCTCTCCTTTATATTTCCCTTCCCTCTCACATTTCATTAAAAGAAGAAATTTAAAAACTTGAGTGCAGAATTTTCTCTCTACATTTTCTCACCTTCCAAACACCATAACTTCTTCATTTGAACTCCGATTTGAGTGATTCAAAGTTGAGAGTGTTTTTCTATTCATTCTCCATCTTTTCTCTGAAGGTTTATGTGAGTTATATTGCTGTTTTTGGAATCTAAACTCACAAAAACGAGACTTCACCAAAATCAACTAAGGTATTGATTTTCTCTCAAAGTTTTCTTTTAAAACTTGGTCAATTGCCTTTGGTTTTCTTCTTCAACATATATATTTGTCTTGTGATTGTTTTGATTTAAGTTTTGAACTCTTTCAAAGCTAGATTGAGTTTCAATTGAAATCTCACATGTTGAGTTAGGTTTTTGATTTTGCTTATGTTTTCACATGTTTAAGGTTGTATTGTGCTAGCTTTGATTCTAGGACTATTTGATGATCTTTGATTGATGGATTTTGTGAAAAATAGTTCCTGACATGTATTAGGCTCTCTTTGGCTAATTTCTCACAATGATACATGTGCTTATGTTCTTTTGAGCTATTCATGTGTTTTGTTGAATCTATGAATAGGAATATGCTCTAGAACTTTAGCTTTAATCTAAATGACCTAGTCATATGATTTTAGCATATTTTTGGTTTATGAGATTTAAACTTGATTATGTGTTAATTGAACATATCTTGTGATTCAAGTTTTAGATCTATACATGTATCTAGGTTGTAATTAATGTTGAACATATCTTACATGATCTAGATGGATTAAACATGCATGATTGACTAGACTACATTTGATTTGTGCATTCATGCTCATGTCTAGTATTTTCCATAGGATGTGTTGATCATAACATTCTATGTTGCGTGCTTGTTTACGTTTTGCATTCATGATCACCTAGATGCCTTGTGAGAAGGAAGTCTTGACAATAGGTGTGAGACCTATGTTGTTGAGCATTGAAGTCTTGACTAGTGTCGGGAGGACTCGGATAGTTGAGCAAGAAGTCTTGCCTAGGATCTTAAGGATCTGGAAGGGTGAGCAAGGAAGTCTTGACTAGAATCGGGAGGACTCGGATAGTTGAGCAAGAAATCTTGCCTAGGGTCGTGAGGATCCGAAAAGGTGAGCGAGGAAGTCTTGACAAGAGGTGTGAGGCCTAGGATTGTTGAGCAAGAGGGGGACATCTTTATGAGTAGGATGAGAGGGTAGTTTCTAGGTGAAGTGGTCACTTGAGAGATTGTACTTGTTTTATCTACTAGTGGATTTTGTTTGCCGAAGGTTGCTAACCCGTGGATGTTTCCTCTTCGGAGGTTTACGACGTTATATCTTGTGTCAACTTTTCTCTATCTCTATCTCTATCTCTCTTATATTTGTATTTGTTATTTGAATACTATGGATAGAAAGTTGACTTCCTTTCTATAATATAGATTGTGTATGCGTTACGATTACTTGTTTGTATCAGACTTTACTTGTTTTATATATTGATTAAATGTCTTTAATTGATACATATATTGTGATACAAGCAATCTATAGGGACAAACTTTTGTTTGTTTCTAAGGGAGTCGAAAATGGTGTCTAACCTATTCACCCCCCCCCCCCCCCTTTAGGTTAGCCTTGAGCATTTCATAGTGTTTGTATTTTCAATTGGTATCAGAGCAGGACTCTAGATTGTACTTAGTGAGAGTCCATGTGATACATTCACGGTTTTTGCAAAGCTTTTGAAGTCATAGGTTTACAAGATGATTTAACGACGGAAAGAGCCTCAAATACTAGGCCACCATTACTTCAAGGCACTAACTATGGGTTTTGGAAGTTGAGGATGAAAGACTACATCCCCTCTATTGATGAAAGGGCTTGGATGGTAGTGGAATAAGGTTATAGTCCTCCTACCAAGGTTCAAAGGGATAGAACTATGATACTCAAGCCAAAGAGTGAATGGACAACGATTGAGTTTGAAGTTGCTTATTGGCACCATTGTGCTATGAATGCCATCTTTGAAGGAGTTGATGTGCATCAATTCTCCTACATTCAAAATCTTGAATCCGCAAAGGAAGCTTGGGATACTCTCCAAGTTACTAATGAAGGAACCTTAGTGGTGAAGAAATCAAGGCTTCAAATGTTGGCATCACAATTTGAAGGTTTAAGAATGGGTAAAGAAGAAAAGTTTGAAGACTTCCAATTTTGGCTTCTTAACATTGCTAACCAATGTCAAGCACTTGGAGTACCTATCTCAAAAGAGTGTTTAAATTGGAAAATCCTTAGGTCTCTTCCTAAGAGATTTAAATCAAAGGTAACAGCCATTGAGGAAAGCAAGGATGTGGATAGTATGAACATTAATGAGTTTCTTGGGTCTCTCCAAACTTATGAGATGTGCTTGAAGCCAAGGATTAAGAGTAAAGGAATCGCTCACAATGCTATTGAGGAGAGTGATGATGAAAATGAAGAGATGGCTCTTTTGGTTAAAAAGTTCAAAAAGTTTTTAAAGAAGAATGCCAAGCCTAGAGGCAAGTCTTCTAAGGAAAGGGGAGTTAAGAAAACATCATCTCCAAGGAATGAGAAGAATAGTCAAGCCATGAACAAGAAATATATTCATTGCTACAATTGTCGTGGTGTCGGTCACTTTGCTAGTGAGTGCACCAAGAAGCCATCTAAGAAGGACAAGAAAGGCAAAGTGTTGGCAGCTACTTGGAGTGATGATAACTCTAGTGATAATGAGAGCTTTATTAGTGAGTCTTCAAGTGATAAAGAGTTGGTGAGCAACTTTGTAGCTCTAACCGCTTGAAAAGATAAACCTTGAGAAGGATAATATGATATCTTCTTTGAAGAAGACTGAACAAGAATTAATGGAAGAGATAGACACGGCTAAGGAGGCGATCAAGGACTTAGTGAATGATTCAGTAAGTGTGAATAGTGTTAGGAATCTTGTTAACTCTCATAGTGGTGAAAATGACTTGGTAGTTGAAGTGGAGCTCTTGGAAGCACCACTTTCTACTCACTTGGATGAAGTCGTGATTGATAATAAACCACACAAGAAGAAAAGATCAAAAGCCAAGAAGAAATTGGTGAACAAGGTATCTTTGCAAACTCCTAGTGAAGCTAGTTCAACTCTAAAAGGTATTATCTCATCTTTTATTCCAATTTTCCACTATTGCAACACAATAGGTCATATTAAGCCTAGGTGTTATAAATTTATTGAAAAGTGAAAATTAGGAAACGAATCTATAGATAAGGAGATTGAACTTCAACTTGAACATGCTAAGGTCTTGAAGGTTGAGAAACATGATAATGTTGCTAAGCATGAGAACAAGTTGTGGAGTAGAAAGAAAACTAATCTTGTTCAACTTGACAAAACTTGTGTTGAAAATGTTAAAGAAGAGTGTGTTAATTATATTCTTGTTAATAAAGTCATTGAAGGACTTTACTCTAGATTCAACATTGTTGTCGAGAATGATATTGGAAATGTTTGTGTAGGTACACCCAAGAACAAGTGGTTCAAGGGTGAGTGCTCTTATCACTAATATAAGAAGCACATGTGAGATAGCTTTGAGGCAATATATCAATTGTGTTGAGAATTCTTGCTTGCTAGCTTTGAATACTCCATGTATTGATATGAACTTAGTTATCTCACATCATGTTTGTTATGATGGTCAAAATTTGTTGATTAACTTTAGAGAAGTTCTTTTGATATATGTGTTGATTGAGTTGAGATATTATGCTTTTTAAACTCTTGTTGTGAAACATCGTCAACTTGGTGTCATGAGGACATTCAAGGCAAGAGTGCTCATAAAAAGGGTGTAAGTATGATATTTGGTGAATATAATGTATCTCTATACTCTAATGCATGTTCTCCTAGATATTCATCTTTTGACTCAATTTTTGATATACATCTCATAGCATGTCATATTAGAGAATTTTGTTTAGCATACATATGGTTCTCATTGACATTTGCTATTTTAGGATCTAATAGTGATATTGTTCACATTGATCTTAACTTTGAAGATTGTTTATGTATAGTGTATTGAATTGCATTACTTTTGAAAATATAAGCTTTATATTCTTTGAAAGTTACTCATTAGAGAAGTAATGATCTTGAATAAGTCTCTACTTATTGCTTTTAGATCATGTGCTTATAAGCCATAAAATCTTGGTTTTCTAAAATTGCACATTGCTTCTCTTATATGTTTTGCTTGTAGGTTGAGTTTACTAATATGTAAACTTTGGATACACCTTGAAGTTTTTATGCTTAAGTACATTTAAAATGACCTATGGTTAGTATCCATTTTGCTTCAGCAAATACATAGAACTACGAGCACCTTCATGGAAAGGGCTACACACATTGGTTGTGAAAGCTACCCAATGTTAGAAAGAGCTACACCATTGTGATGAGTGAAAGCCGTCATGAAGTGAATTTTTGTTTATGTAAAAAAAAATATATAGAAAAATCAAAGAAGTGTTGAAATGGAGTCATAAAAAGAAAAAAATTCTTTGATTCAAAGCCTAAAAAGAAAAGGAGAAAGGCTTACAAAGAAGTATAGTTGAAAATCAAATGAGCTCGGGTTGAAAAACAGAAATGGGATGACGAGCTACATGCACACACACACTCATATGTTGAAATCTATTATCTTAAAAGCAAAAATTCCGGATGATAATCGGTTTGACTTTTTATGGAAAGAGCTTAAGATGAATAGTTGTTGAAAATTGTTTGCATGTTGATTATCAAACTACTTCTTGATATATATTTGAAGCATATCTCTCACACACACACTTTGTTTATGAGTATGATGATATTTTAGCAATTTTTGAAGAATTATGAGAGACTTGAAAAATCTTTGTGTATCTCTCTTAGCATATGAAGCTTATTTTGTTGATATTTCTTCAAATTGCTTGAATGTGTGATTGTGTGAACATCTTTGTGAACTTTATACTATCATTGATTTTAGTTATAGCATTTATCAAGGGGGAGCATTGTATGCTAGACATTGTTCTCTTTTATGATATGTTCACATGCTTCATTTTGTTACATGTTCGTATATTTTTGACTTAATGATACTTGTAAGATATTACTCACTATCTTTGTCTTGCATGATGATTCATTCCTAAGTTATATGTCTTTGTTTTTATATATTTGTGACTAATATGCTTGTTTTATCTTTCACTCACTTTTGTTGTATGTATATAGCATCTTATAACACAAAAACAAATGGGAAGAACTAAGATTACCGGAAGTGGAAATCAATTGAATCCCGTTGTGAAAACCAAGTCTACCTCAAAAGGATCCAAAGCTTCAAGGATAAAAGATTTAGGGATATTTGGAACAAAGAAGATATTTCAAGAGAGAGGCATTGACTTAGGTAAGTGTAAAGATTCTTATGTTCTTAAGTGCTTAAAGGATAGAAATTAGGAATCTTGGTTGAGCATGTTAGGAATTGTGAATGATACTCTTGTTTGAGAGTTTTATCTTGAATATAGAGAAAGTGCCACCTTATTGGATGCTTTGATGGAGATTAGTGGTGTTGTGTTTAGAGTTAACCCGGAAAACATTAACAAGTTTCTTGGGCTATCTAATGATATAGATTCTAGTTTTCTAGATGTGGATGTCATTGAGAATCTTAATATCATGGGTAGAACTTTTTGTGACAATACTTCTTTTGAGTGGAAAGGTAGAGCATATATTAGTCAACATTAGTTAACTAAGGCTAGTGCATTTTGGCATCTATTCATTTGCACTAACATTATCGGATCTTCGAATTCAACCGAGTTGAATAAGGACAATATCCATATAGTATATGCCTTGGTGATTATAGGACTATTTGATGATCTTTGATTGACTGATTTTGTGACAAATAGTTCCTCACATGTATTAGGCTCTCTTTGGCCGAATTCTCACAATGATACATGTGCTTATGTTCTTTTAAGCCATACATGTGTTTTGTTGAATCTATGAATAGGAATATGCTCTAGAACTTTAGCTTCAATCTAAATGACTTTGTCATATGATTTTAGCATAATTTTGGTTTATGAGATTTAAACTTGATTATGTGTTAATTGAACATATCTTGTGATTCAAGTTTTAGGTCTATGATTGTATCTAGGTTGTAATTAATGTTGAACATATCTTACATGATCTAGATGGATTAAACATGCATGATTGACTAGACTACATTTGATTTGTGCATTCATGCTCATGTCTAGTATTTTCCATAGGATGTGTTGATCATAACATTCTATGTTGCGTGCTTGTTTACGTTTTGCATTCATGATCACCTATATGCCTTGTGAGATGGAAGTCTTGACAATAGGTGTGAGACCTATGTTGTTGAGCAAGAAAGTCTTAGCAAGACGTGTGAGACCTCAGATTGTCAAGCAAGAAAGTCTTGACTATAGTAGGGAGGACTCGGATAGTGTAGTTAAAAGTCTTGCCTAGGGTCGTGAGGATCCGGAAGGGTGAGCGAGGAAGTCTTGACTAGAGTCGGGAGGACTCGGATAGTTGAGCAAGAAGTCTTGCCTAGGGTCGTGAGGATCCGAAAAGGTGAGCGAGGAAGTCTTGACAAGAGGTGTGAGGCCTCAGATTGTTGAGCAAGAGGGTGACATCTTCATGAGTAAGATGGGAGGGTAGTTTCTAGGTGAAGACTTAGATTGAGTTATCAGAATTACTTAGATTGGAGAGCTCGCAATCCACCCATTTCACTCTTTCTTGGGATAGATGTAAGGTGGCCAGGATGACTTGGATCAGAGAGCTCACAATCTACCTATTTCAGATTAGTCGTGGTATATTGGATTGGAGAGCTATCAATATCTTCATGTCGATTTAAGTGAGCTTGATTGACACCTCTAGTATGGATGGTTAAAAAAATAAATTGACATCAAATATGGGTCAAGAGTTGGAGAGCCTACTTAACCCGCAAAGACATCACAATTCACCACCGAGCATGGATTGAGAGTTGGAAAGCCTACCCATTCCAAGAATAGTTTTAAATGCATTTAGAAAAAAATTAAACCTCTAAGGGATATGCGAGTTGGGGAGCCTACCCATTCCATAAAGACTTTTGGCTAAGGACTAAAGGAAAATTCTCCACTCTCGTAGCCAAATTCCAAGCCCGAGATTACCCACCATGGAACCCCGAGTCCTGGGGTCGAGCTGTGGAGCCACCCTGTAGAAGCGAGGAAAGGTCATCGAGCTCTAGAAGCACCCAAGGTGGAGCCCGACACGATCGGATCGAGCTTCTTACACCAAAACAAGAATTTAGGGAAAGCTCGACTCATGACGATCTTGGCTCCCCAAGGTCAAAACTACCTGTCCTCTCCAGATGTAAAAAGGAACCTATAAGGACATCAAGTTCATGCTATAAACATCGCTCCACTTCACCAAAGGAAGACTCAAACCTAACTGGATAGGATTAAGGAAGCTCGCCAAAGCTCATGACGATCCCATGGTGATCATGGTACAGATTGACAATTATGTGGTCCACCGCGTGCTCATCGACATCCTGTTTAAAAATACATTGGAGAAGGTAAAATTGAAGCAATGGTGTTACAATAGCTGCACAACCCTGCTATATGGATTCACTTGGGACTCGATCATACCAGTATGATCAAAGATCCTTCTAGTGAACGCTTGAACCTCACCTCTCTAATAAAATGTTATGACAGACTTTGTTATGGTTGATACCCCGTCGGCCTACAAAGCGATACTGGGAAGTCCATTCTTGTCTTCCTTGAAAGGATTCTTGTCCATCTACCATAACGTCATTAAGTCTCTAGTAGGGGAGGTGTGTGGTGACCAACAAGTAGCCAGGAAGTGCTATGCAGTGTCTGCCAATCTGACAGCTTTAGTAAAACAGTTTGTACAAGTTGCAACGATCCAGAATGTGGAAACACCCGGGATGACCTTGGAAGACACAGAGCTTTCCAATCATCTAGAAGATGAGTCCCTAACGCTGGATAAGAAAGAAAAGAGTAGGGAATGGGCTAGCAGGCACCATGTGGACAAGCTAGAAGAGATACCCATCAGGAATGACGATCCCTCCAAGGTTGTTAAGGTCGGAGCTACCCTCTAGTCGGGAGTGAAGAAAGGTTTGATTGGGCTTCTCCCGAGAATTTAGCGACATCTTCGTTTAAACCCTGGATCCCCATATCATTGGCTACTCATCGATTAGTAGGGGATCCAACCTTTAAGCCCGTCAAGCAGAAAAGTTGTCAATTTAACGACAAAAGGCTTCATTAGAGAGACACGTTACCCCGAATGGATCACCAACGTGGTCATGGTCACAAAGGTGAATTGGAAGTGGCGTATATGCATCGACTACACTGACCTTAACCAGTCATGTCTGAAAGACAGTTTTTCTCTGCTAAAGATCAATCAGTTGGTCGACTCCATATCCAGGAACAAGCTCCTGAGCTTCATAGATGCATTTTCGGGGTACAATCAGATTAAGATGCACCCAGCAGACCAGGATATGACAAGTTTCATTACCTGACATAGTCTATAGTGCTACAAGGTGATGGCTTTTGATTTTAAGAATTATGGGGCTATATACCAGTGCCTAGTTAACCGACTGTTCTGGCCTGAAATTGGAAGGTCAATGGAGGTGTACATCGATAACACGATCACAAAATCACAATCCGCAGAAGGACATCCAGACGATCTTCATAGAACTTTTTATGATCCTAAAGGAAAACCAGATGCGATTGAACCCCTACAAATATGTTTTTAGGGTAACTGCGGGTAAGTTTCTAGGCTTCATGGCTCATGAGAGAGGCATAGAGGCCAACCTAGAAAAGTTCATGGCTATCTTGGACCTAGAATTCCCCACGTCACTTAAACAGAAACAAGTCTTGACCGGGCATGTAGCAGTGCTCAACAGGTTCATTTCTCCCTCCATCAATAAATGCCACACTTTCTTCAAAGCTATCAAGCAAGGGAGAAACATGAAATGGAACTAGGAGAGCGAGCAAGCATTTAAAGCTTTGAAGAAGTATCTAACAAGCCCTCCATTGCTAGTCAAGCTAATTCCCGGAGAGGAGCTGTAAATCTACTTAGCTATTTCATAGACTGCAGTAAGTAGAGCTTTGATCAATGAATGTAGAGACAGAGTCCAACGACTTATCTACTATGTGAGTCATGCTCTAACCAAGAGAGAAAAAAACTATACTCTCTTGGAGAAGGTTGCATATGCACTGGTGACCTCAGCGAGGAAGCTCTGTCCCTACTTTTAAGCTCACTCAATAGCAGTGGTGACGGACCAGCCTTTCCGCCAATTTTTACAAAGGCTGAATGTATCCAGAATGCTAGTTTTATGGGCCATGGAGCTCACCCAATTTGACTTGAAGTATAAACCCATAACCACAATCAAAGCCCAGGCTTTGGCTGACTTCGTGGTAGAATTCTCAACGCTCCTAGGCCAAGCGACCTCTGCAGCATCGGATATAGCTCTTGACAGGATTTCAAAGATCAATAGCTTGCCGGAAGGTTTCAAGACCTGGATCCTCTACATAGATGGAGCGTCTGGACAAGCTAGGAGAGGAGCTGGCATAGATCTAGTGGACCTAGAAGGGACCAAATGCTGTCACTTATTCACATTCGAGTTTAAGGCTACCAACAATGATGCGGAGTATGAAGCCTCCCCAGTTGGGATGAAAGAAGCCGTTAAGCTCAGGGCCGACTACCTGCAGGTCAAAAGTGAATCGTTACTCGTAGTCAATCAGGTTTCTACGATTTACCAGGTAAAAGTGACATCGTGGCTCTATTTATTAAATGAGAGTAGAATATCATCATATGGATGTTTTGAGGTGTGGGATACTAAATCTTAACGTTAAGTTTTTTATAGTGTCTATTGAAACATGGCTTCTGGACAAGTCAAAATATCCAAGTTCAAAATGTGGTCATATGAGTAAATATGGTAACTTGGAGAGCTACAGGCAGTCTATGAGCTCTTGGCGATTACTGGTATTCTTCAGGAGGATACACTTTCTCCATTAAGATTGTCTAGGGAATGAGCAATATTAACTTATTCTATCTTTATTTAAGGGTTCAATTTTAGTTCTTTAGTGGAATGAACTAAAAGTATTAGATCAAACCTAAGTGAATCACTATTGACTGTGATTGAGTTGTGTCTATTGGAGCTTAAATTTAGATGGTCTGCCAAGATCCCCAATCCACACGAACTTGCATGGATCACTTGATATATTCTACGGGACCAATTTATGGGTCCATTTAGAATTGTATTGAGGCATGTGAACTTGTTTCTTTTTATAAGAATGGGTATAGTTCACATGTGGACTTTTTATTTTGGTCCAACGGATTTAATATAATAAGAAAAGTAATATATATGCCCATGTGTGGTCTTGGGCGGCAAGGCTAAATATATTAGCGTAATATATTGTTTTTTATTTTATTATTTAATTAAATGGAAATTAGTTAATTAATTTTATAATTAATTGTTTAATTAAAAGTCAAAATCTTTTACTAGTAGGAGTAAGTCTCTTAATGTCATATTGTAGGGAAAATCGCACAACAGAAGCGTAAAAAAATTAGGGTTTTGATATGTTTAAGTTTTTTTCCCTTTTTAATAACAAGAACCTTAACCTTAGATTAATTGATGTATATAAAAAGCATCGTATCTTTTTCTCGTGACGATTGAACAAGTACCGAATTGAATCGGTAAGATCTTCTAGTTCAATCACGAACGTGAATCACCTATGAGTGTGGGCTCCCTTTCGTTAATTGTATACCTGAGGATGGAAACAAACAAAATTTTCTTCTTTGTTAGTCACAGTAATCCTCCAAGAAGAAAAAAAAGAACGTTAGGTTACTTGTGAATTATCAATCAATTCGACTAAAACTCGCGTGAACCTTGATTCAATGTTGTACATAAAATTTTTTAATGTAAAGGCTACTAGTGTACTATCGAAAGCAAAACGTTTTTTTCTTCTTTGCCGAATTTTCACACACCAATCTTTAGAGTTGGATGAATTTATCTAGAGCAAAAACCGAATTCTCTATACTCAAAATTCTATGGTGGCCAAAAACTCTTTTAGAAAAATTAGGGCTTGGCCGAACTTTTCTTCTTAGAATTATCTAATGACCGAATTTTTCCTCTCTATAAATTTTCTTTGGCTTGCACAAAATTTTGAGCTTCAAATCTCTCTTGGCCGATATTTAGAGGTAGTATAAATATGCATGCAAATCCTTTCCTAAAAAGGATTTACTTGGTGAGCAAGAATCCTATCCTTAAGAGGATTTACTTGGTGACCAGGAATCCTCTTTCAAAAAGAATTCTTTCCTACACTAAGACTTATAATCCAACTCAAATAGTGTATTTATGCCCATCATAAAGATTTCCTAATTTAACTAGATAAATAATTCATTTTATTTATCTACTTATCAAATATAGTATTTAATATTAATTATACTACCAACAATAGTATAATATTAGGAGACCATCTCTTACTAGGAAAAAGATTTTGACTTTTAATTAAATAATTAATTAATTTTCATTTAGTTAAATAATAAAATAAAAAACAATATATTAATCTATTTTATATAGCCTTGCTACCCAACATATATACATGTGCCAATATATATATATATATATATATATATATATATATATATATATATTATGTTATTAAATCCATTAGACCATAATAAAAAGTCCACATGTGAACTAGACCCATTCTTACAAAAAGAAACAAGTCCATGTGCCTTAATATAATTCTAGATGGACTCCTAAATTGATCCAGTAGAATATATTAAGTGATTTATGCAAGTTCGTTTGGATTGGGGATCTTGACGGGCTATCAAAATTTAAGCTCCAATAGACACAACCCAATCACAATCAACATTTTCCACTCATACCCTAGACAACCTTATTGGAGAAAGTGTATCCTCGTGAAGAATATCAGTAATTGCCAAGAGCTCATAGACCGCCTATAGCTCTCCAAGTTACAATATTTACTCATATTACCACATTTTGAACTTGGATATTTTGACCTGTCTAGAAGCCATGTTTCAATAGACACTATTGAAAACTTAACTTTAAGATTTAATATCAAATACCTCAAACCATCCATATGATGATATTCTACTCTCATTAAATAAATGTAATCACGATGTCCATATCTATAAATGAAGTCTTCTATCGATTAACAAATGAATACCACCAAACTATCGAGGATAGACTTTGCTATATAATCATACTCATTGATACCTCAAATGATAACACTTATAACCATAAGTCCATCATTTATCTCAGGATTGAGATAGACTCCCTGATTGTCTTCAAGTAAAAACTTTTATCCATTGACGGTTTTTGATTAAGTATTTCACTGTGATCCAATTCAATGCACCCAGTGCTCTAGATTCTTTTGCCCAAATACACCACACTTTGATGATTTTAGACACATTATAACACATTTGATCCCACTCAAATTCTAGCAAAAGAATCTACAACTTTAACAAGATGAAGGGGCCCGACCTTTATCTTAAGTGGTGAATATTATTTAAGACTAACTAAAGAATTGTGTCTACCTCATACATATCTAGATGTATGAACAATTCTTCTTTTCTTATAGTCTTTTGACCTTATGATTATTTACTTTTGATAATTATAATAATTAAATTATAAATGTTATAAGATTTGTTAAACTAGAAATCACTTTATTAATATGAAAAGATTGACAAATACATTATTATACTTTTGCTATCAAGCATAATCCCAATAATCTCCCACTTGCTCTATAGCAAATGTGTAATATCATTAATCCAATGTTCTCTAGATGCCCATCAAAACTTTTTTGTGAAAGAGCCTTTGCAAAGGGATCTGCTAGATTATCTACTGACGTGATCTTGGTAATCGTCACTTCACCCATTTGCACAATTTCTTTCAGAAGGTGATACTTTCTTTCAGTGTGTTTCCCTCTCTTATGAATTCTTGGTTCTCTCGAAGGGTTAGCCACTGCTCCACTATTGTCATAATAGATAGTGATCTGCTTATTCGCATCAAGAACCACTTCCAAGTCAATCAAGAATTGGCGGAGCTAGACAGCTTCTATAGCAGCCTCGCATGCGGTAACATACTCGGCTTCCATGGTAGAGTCAGCAATACAAGATCGCTTGATACTCCTCTATATGACTGTCCATCCTCCAATAGTAAATAAAGATTTTGACGTTGATCTTCTAGAGTCAAAATCTGACTGAAAATCAGAATCTGTATACCCAATGGAAATTTAATCCCCTTCAGAGTATAAAAGCATATAATCTCTTTTTCTTCTGAGATACTTGAAAATATGCTTATCTGCTGTCCAGTGATCAGTACTAGGCTTCGATTGAAACCAGCTAACTATGCTCACAGCAAAACAAATATCTGGTCTAGTACAGAGCATTGCATATATAAGACTTCCAACTGCCGATGCATATGGAACTCTACTCATGAATTTCCCTTCATGCTCATTCTTAGGAATTTCTTCCTTAGAAAGTTTGATTCCATGTCTGAAAGGTAACATACCTTTCTTGGAATCTTGCATAGAAAACCTAGATAAGATTTAATCTATGTATGAAGCTTGGGATAATGCAATCATTCTATTTTTTTTTATCCCTTATGACTTGGATACCAAGAATATAACTTGATTCTCTCAAGTCCTTCATATCAAATTGTTGCTAACCATTCTTTTACTGATGTCAATACACCTATATCGTTTTCGATGAGTAGTATATCATCAACGTAAAGAACTAGGAAAACCAACTTGTCACCATTAATCCTTTTGTATGCACATGGTTTACCAAGGTTTTTAATAAATCCAAAACTTTTCACGGCTTGATCAAACCTTGTGTTCCAGGATCTGAATGCCTGCTTCAATTCATATATGAATCTTTGCAACTTGCATACCCTTTCCTCTTGGCTTTTTTTAATGAATCCTTCTGGTTGTATCATATTGATGCTTTCGTCAAGACTTCCATTATGGAAAGCTTTATTGACATCCATTTGCCAGCTTTAGGTCTTGATATGAACCTCACCAAGAGCAGTGAGACCCGGAACCAATATATGGTAGCAAGGATCATTTTCTAATTTCAGATTTATAAAAGAAGAAAAAAAAAAGGACCGTGACCCGTTATCTATATGGAGATAAGAACCAATGGTATCAAGAAAGTTGTAAATGCCACACTCAAGAATAAGAAAGAAGGTGAGTGATAAGTCAAGGTTTGAACGCCACAAGGTAGAACCTTGATAAGTTCATAGTTCTATGAAGAACCAAAGAGAAGAATTCTCTTAATTTCATTTCAATTCCAAATCTATTTTCTAAAATTACATCAATTGGTCCCTTTTATACTAAAAATATCTAAGACCTAAAAGGGAATAAATATTACGCAATTAATGCCTTACAATAAGGAAAATAAATGCAAACAAATTTAGAAAATAAATAAATACTAAACTAGCAACTGGTTGATTTGTTCCTTATTTGGAAAGCTAAATTTGGGAAACAAATCAGCCCTTTATTTGAAAAATAAATCAACTCTTTATTTGGGGAAATAAATGAAATAAGGAATATGCTGAAATAAGCAATATGCTGAAATTGAATTCTCCTGCAACCATACGTCGCCCAAAATATAGGAAATATGTTGAAATTCGGACTCCTCAACTCAAGTCTTCACACAATAAGATAGATGACCGAATTTGAACTTGTTGTGATCGGTTTTGGAGAAAATATGTAGAGCTTGTCTTGGGCTTTCCAAAAAAAATATTATAATAGACGATACGACTTCAAATGCTTTCTATAGAAGTCCACGAAGTTCAGCTCGGATTTGGTCTTCATGTGGGCAGAATTTGGATTTATCAACTCAGAATCAGCCCATCATTTAATACTTCTTCGATCCTCTTGCTTCCTTTTAATTGGCCCAATTGGAATATGCAATGGTTCCTTTGGTGTTGTTTCTTGATTCTCATCATTCCCCCTCTCTTCAAAAGGATTCGTCCTTGAATCTTCACAATAATGTTGTTGATAGCCTGCGACACTTCATCAAAGCCATGCAAATGAGAAGCAACAACACTAGGCAAGGAAGGGTTAATTCCATTAATACTAAAACATGTCTCTTTGTACAAAAGTACAATAATTGGCTGATTTGAAAACAAAGCCTTTTTGATCTCACTCTCTCTTGCATAAAAACTCACTTGTTTTCTCTTTTTTTTTTCTCATCAACCTCTTTTTCTTTTTCATCTTTTTTTTGTTTTTGCTATTTCAGAATCTTTTTCTTTTCTCTCTCTTTCTTTTGAACTCTCACTCTCACTCTTTTTTTTTGACATCTCTCTCTTTTCTTAACCTCACTTGATCTTCATACATTTGTTTTGGGGTTAAAGGTACAAGAGTGATTGATTTTTTATTGTGTATAAATGAGTATCTATTGGTATATCCATCATGGGTCACATGCCTATCGAACTGCCGTGGTCTCCCCAAAAGGATATGGCCCGCATTCATTGGTACCCATCACAAAGGACTTTATCTTTGTACTTTCCAATTGAAAATGTCATCAACACTTGTTTAGTCACCTTGATTTCCCCACTATCATTTAACCAATGTAGCTTATATGGTTTTGGATGCCTCAAAGTGGCTAAATTCAATTTCTCCACAAAATTAGTGCTAGCCACATTAGTAGAACTCCATCCATCAATAATCATGCTACATACCTTATCATTAACATGGCAGAGAGTGTGAAAAATATTGTCATGTTGTACCTCATCATCTTCCTTGGCTTGAGCACTAAGAGCTCTTCTTGCGACCAAAAGCTCTTCATACCTATCTTCTCTATTCCCATACCTAACTTCTCAACCTCCCATTTCATGCCTAAATTTGCCTGCACCCACATTAGACATGCGATCATCCTCCTCTAGGTCATTCCAATAATCATCTCCATAGTCATTCCTAGGTGGGTTTCTTTCTCTTCGTTCCACCTTAGGAGCCCTGAATGGCTGCTCCCTTTGCGAACTAGACTCCATTTTATCTATCCGATCATGCACCTCACCAAACTTAACCTCCATCCACTCCATGATTTTTTGTATTGCTTTATATAAATTATTGAGGTCTACCATTTCTGGTGCATCATCGGATAAGTCTTTACTCTTATCATGGGACATATTTTTATCCTGCAAAACAAAGAAAGCTAGTAAACCTCTCAAAACACTCCCACACGTGTTTACCCTCAAAGATGGTGGCACTCACACTCGTGTTTCACTCAATCTTTTGGCTTTAACACATTAATAAGCTCACTCTCTCTTGCCTTTATTTTTTCACTCTTTCAGTTTTTGTTTTTCTTTTTACTTAGACAGACACTCACAAGAAGTTCAAGAAATAAGATGTAAAAAAAAAAACAAAAAAAAATAGGACAAGAATAACAAAACGAGATTCTACTGAAAGTTTTTTTTTTTAATATCAACGCACGAAATCAAGAAAAGCAATAAAAAAATGTTGATATAAGTTGAACTACACGACCAAAAAAAAAATTGTACTTTGGGGGGGGGGGGGATTTTTTTTTTATGTATATATAAAAAAGTAGATCAAACCTTCTTTTTTGTTGTAACAGATCAGTTTTTTTTTTTAGATCAAATAGAAAAAAAATAAATAATAATAAACAAAGAACAAAAAAAGATAGATTAAACATGATTTTAGAAGCTAAGCTTTGATACCAACTGATATGAACCTCACCAAGAGCAGTGAGACCCCGAACCAATATATGGTAGCAATGATCGTTTTCTAATTTCAGATTTATAAAAGAAGAAAATAAATAAAAAAAGGACCGCGACCCGTTATCTATATGGAGATAAGAACCAACGGTATCAAGAAAGTTGTAGACGCCAAACTCAAGAATAAAAAAGAAGGTGAGTGATAAGTCAATGTTTGAACGCCACAAGGTAGAACCTTGATAAGTTCATAGTTTTATGAAGAACCAAAGAGAAAAATTCTCTCAATTTCATTTCAATTCCAAATCTATTTTCTAAAATTACATCAATTGGTCCCTTTTATACTAAAAATATCTAAGACCTAAAAGAGAATAAATATCAGGTAATTAATGCCTTACAATCAGGAAAATAAATGCAAACAAATTTAGAAAATAAATAAATACTAAACTAGCAACTAGTTGATTTGTTCCATATTTGGAAAGCTGAATTTAGGAAACAAATCAACCCTTTATTTGGAAAACAAATCAACTCATTATTTGGGAAAATAAATAAAATAAGGAATATGCTGAAATAGGCAATATGCTGAAATTGAATTCGAGCCATATGTCACCCAAAATATAGGAAATATGTTGAAATTTGGACTCCTCAACTCAAGTCTTCGCGCAATAAGATAGATGGCCAAACTTGAACTTGTTGTGATCTGTTTTGGAGGACAGGGTCTTCATAGCATCTGTATAGCTTGTCTTGGGCTTTTCGAAAAAATATTATAATAGATGATCCGACTTCAAATTCTCTCTGTAGATGTCCACAAAGTTCAACCCAGATTTGGTTTTCATGTGGGCAGAATTTGGACTTTAGCAACTCGGAATCAGCCCATCATTTAATACTTCTTTGATCCTCTTGCTTCCTTTTAATTGGCCCAATTGTAATATGCAACGGTTTCTTTGGTGATGCTTCTTGATTCTCATAAGGTCTAGAGATGCCGCAATGGATAAGAGTATCCTAATGGATTTAAGCATGGCCACAGGAGAGAAGGTTTCTTTATAATCGAAACCTTCCTTCTGTGTATAACCTTTAGCTACTAGTCTAGCTTTAAAGGTTTCCACCTTTTTATCCATTTATTTTTTCATCTTGTATATCCACTTGCACCTGATGGGTTTTATCCCTTTAGGCAAGTCTATAAGCAACCAAACTTTGTTTTTGAACAAAGATTCAATTTTGGATTCCATTGCCTTTTGCCAATGGCGACAATCAACATCTTTCATTACTTCCTTACACGTATAGGGATCATCATCATCTAGGAATTCTCTACAGATTCTCCTAGATCGATGTATCTCTCGGGTTGTCTACTAACCCTCCCACTTCGTCGAGGTATGGTAGATAGTTGATCTTGTGTTGGTGTGGAACTTTCAATTGGGCTAGGTTGTGGAACCTCTTGTGGAATTGTATTTCCTGAAAGCTCATTCAAAATAATTCTACTTTTAGGCGCAAAACTATTTATATAGTCCTCTTCCAGAAATTTTGCATTTGTCGAAACAAATACTTTAAGATCTGAAGGATTATAGAAATAATATCCTTTAGTTCTTTTTGGATACTCTACAAATATGTACGTTTCTGAACGGGACTCCATCTTTTCTTTCTTTCCTTTTAACACGTGCTCAGGATGACAAAATATCTTTAAGTGTTGTAAACTAGGGTTTTACCCGGTTTATAACTCATGCGGTGTTTTACGAACCGATTTAGGTGGTACATCGTTTAAAATGTACATAGCAGTTTGCAAAGCGTATCCCCAAAAAGAATTAGGTAGCGTTGAATAACTCAACATAGACCTAACCATGTTTAAAAGAGTTCTATTTCTCCTTTCTGCCACCCCATTTTGTTGAGGTGTACCTGGTGTAGAAAACTGAGAAATTATCTCATTATCAATAGGATACTGCTAAAACTCACCAGATGGATATTCTTCACCATGATCAGACATCAAGATTTTTATGGGTTTCTGAAGCTGATTTTCTACTTAAGATTTAAATGCGTTGAACATGTCAAAAACATTCGACTTATGTCTCATGAGATACACATAGTCAAATCTTGAGTAATCATCCGTGAAAGTGTTGCAGTACTCATATCCACCTCTAGCTTGAATGCTCACAAGACCATACACCTCAGTGTGTATCAATCCTAAACACTTGTTGGCTCTTGTGCCTTTGGTCATAAACGACCTTTTGGTCATTTTACCTTCCAAACAAGATTCAAAAGTTGGTAGATCATCAACCTTTAAGTCACTTAGAGGTCTGTCACTAACCAATATTTTAATCCTTTTTAGGTTAATATGACCTAGGCACAAATGCCATAGGTAGGTTTCATCTTTTGATAATTTACTCTTTTATGATTAGGTTCCGTTGATTATGTGTCTAACAAGTGAGAGATATTTCTATGAAAATAGAATAAACCGTTTTCCAATGTACTTTTACAAATAATTTTGTTATTCTTACTAATAATAAAAGCTTTATTAAAAGTAACCGAATAACCAAATTTATTTAAACAAGAAACTTAAACTAAATTCCTCTTGAATTGAGGGACATAATAAACGTCTATTAAATCTAAATGCCTATAAGAATCTAGATTGACTCTAATATCTCCCACTACACTAGTAGACACCAACGCTCTGTTGCCTAAATGTAAGTTGAATTGATTCTCATTCAGTCTTTTCCTTTCCCAGAACCCCTTCTAGTTACGCCCAAGTTACTTTTTCTTCTGTTGTTTCTTGACCTTCCTACGGGTCTTAACAGTAGCAACTTTACTAACCGTATGAATCTCTTAACCCTTGCCTTACATAAGGATTTTCTTGGTGCTTTGATCATCTTACATTAAGCCATGCAAGGTGCATTCCTTATTGTTCAATGTATAGTCCAACTTTATTTGATCAAAGGAATCTGATAGTGAGTTGAGAATCATGTCAATTTTCGTCTATCTCAGCACCATTCAGTTCAGCAATGTTGAGATGTGCTATGACTTTCATCATATGATCTTTCACAGCCTGTCCAGGTTTCATCCTAAGATTCTTAAAGGCAGTCACTACCTCTCTCTTAGTCGTCCTAGATCTCATAGCAAACATCTTCTCTAGAGACATCATTATATTGGCAGCAGTCTCCATTCCTTCATGTTGCTGTTGCAACACGTCAGAGATGGTGGCCATAATGTAACGTACATTTAGCCATCTCATCTGAAGACTCCCACTGCTAATAAGCTCATTAGTAGGAATGGGTGGTTTAGGAGTATACAAAATGAACTTATACTTTTCAGTTTGCAACAACAACCAAATATTCCTTTTCCATGCGACATAATTATCATCAGTTAAAGTATTTTCTTTTAGGATATTGATTAGGGATGGGGTCATGATTTCTTTTAAATAACAAAAACTATATAAGTAAACAAACATGATAAAGCATTTTTGAATATTCATCTTGAATTAAATAAAATAATTCAACCGAAAAAATTCAACGGTGATCCAACACCCATAAATGTCACGCCTCTTTTAGGAGTTCACACCACTTACTAGTTGGACTAGGTCCCACCTAATTATTAACATAACAACCAGTTTTTTCAATTTTAGCCTTGTAATTTTATTAACAAGAACTCTTGGGAGGATATTAACAAAATAACATTGAGTGTGTCACCAAATTGACCTTCAATATATTCCCTCACGAAATCCCTCATTTGAGAGTAGATATCGTTTGGGTTAATTGTCTAGTCTATCCTTGTAAGGAAGTATCTTGCATAATTCCATTCATGAATACCCCTTGGGGGGTTATTACACGAAACATAAAGCTCAACTAAACTTGGAGGCCGAAAGTGTTCCAAAACATCTTTTCCCATTCTATTATTTAAGACGTGTGATCGAATTCCATAGAATGATTTACCAATTTATCTAGATGCCAATTAGATACCTAATTCATTCAATGCATGTTCATACCAAAAAGGAAATATGAGTAGCACTCCTATTCTATATGACATGTTATCAAACAATGACAAACATTGTAATATTTACAAAAATATAAATAGCTACAATTTTGGTCCATCCTATAAAAGCAAGTAAATTACATGTCTTGAAATACAAAAAACTTCTTTCTTAGCAAACCAGTCTTCACGCGACCTTCGTCGTTTGGACTCCCTCGGCTGCCTCCTGTGGGCGTGCTCACCCTTGGCTCACTCCCATGGGCGTGTGCATGCCACAACCCCATAAAAGGCTGCCATGCGAAGCCCATGGCTTCCACAGGGCTGTCGTGCACAGCCCATGCCACAACAATCATGGCCGCATGCTCTTCGCACACACGTTTGTTGCTAGGCTCGCACTGTCCCAAACTTGTTCCGGTTGCTTCCAATTCTTCAAAACTTTGAGTTTTCGATGCTTGAATGTATTACAGAATAATTTAAAACAAAAAAAATACTGCAGTTTTTTTTTATTACAATATAGTGCAGTTTTTTTAATTATAATAGCAAAAAAAAAAAAAAACTTTAGCAACTACCAAGAAGGAAATTATGGCGATGATCGACCACCATTCTTTTTACAATCCCAAAACAAAAATGCATTAAAATTCTAGGACCTAAATTAAGCAATAACAATCCACATATAAAACATATATATATGTATATATATATTATATTATATATGTATATATATATCCTTACATTCCAATGTAAATATATATGCGAATACCTAGAGTGCCATATCTTTCTAAAACATGCATATATAAAATAAAAGGAAAAGATTCATGTAATAATACATCAACAAATCAAGGGTACAACCAGGCTCTAGTACCAATTGTAGGGGAAATCACGCAATGGAAGCGTAAAAATTAGGAATAGGTTTTTGATATGTTTAATTTTTTTTCCCTTTTTAATAACAAGAACCTTAACCCTAGATTAATTGATGTATATAAAAAGCATTATACCTTTTTCTTGTGTTGATTGAACAAGCGTCGAATTGAATCCACAAGATCTTCCAATCCAATCACGAATGTGAATCACCTAGGAGTGTGGGCTCCCTTTCTTTAATTGTATACCTGAGGATGGAAACAAACAAAATCTTTTTCTTTGTTAGTCACAATAATCCTCCAAGAAGAAAAACAAAGAGCATTAGGACACTTGTGAATTATCAATCAATTTGACTGAAACTCGCGTGAACCTTGATTCGATATTGTACACATGCTTTTAATGTAAACACTACTAGTGTACTATTGAAAACAAAATGTTCTTGGTTTTTCTCTTTGAGGATTATTGTGACTAACAAAGAAGAAGATTTTGTTTGTTTCCATCCTCAGGTATACAATTTAAAGAAAGGGAGCCCACACTCTTAGATGATTCACGTTCGTGATTGGATTGAAAAATCTTGGGGATTCAATTCGATGCTAGTTCAATCGTTAAGACAAAAAAGGTACGATACTTTTTATAAACATCAATTAATCTAGGGTTAAGGTTCTTGTTATCAAAAAGAGAAATTTTTTATTTATACCCAACCCTAATTTTTCACGCTTCCGTTGTGCGTGTTTCCCTACACCGCTATGCTCGCTCGTATGAAGGAAGGTATATCAGTTCGAGATCATATCCTAAGCATGATGTTCTACTTCAACGTGGCAGAAGTCAATGTCGGGGCCATTGATGAACCCAGTCAAGTGAGCATCATACTGATGACTCTTCCGGAGAGTTTCGATCAATTTAAGAGCAACTATGGGATGAACAAGTTAAGGTTCAGTCTTATATTGTTGCTCAATGAGCTCGCTACCTTTAAGTCCTTGACTAGATAAATAATTCCTTTAATTTATCTACTTATCAAATATAATCTTTAATAATAATTATACTACCACCAATAGTATAATATTAGTAGACCATCTCCTACTAGGAAAAAGATTTTGACTTTTAATTAAATAATTGATTAATTACCAATTTAATTAATTTCCATTTAGTAAAATATTAAAATAATAAACAATATATTAAGCTATTTTATATAGCCTTGCCTCCCAACCCATATACATGGGCCAACATATTATTTTTCTTATTTTATTAAATCCATTGGACCTTAATAAAAAGTCCACACGTGAACTAGACCCATTCTTACAAAAAGAAACAAGTCCACATGCCTTAATACAATTCTAGATGGACCCCTAAATTGGTCGGTAGAATATATCAAGTGATCTATGGAAGTTCGTGTTGATTGGACATCTTGGCAGACTATCTAAATTTTAGCTCCAATATACACAACCCAATCACAATCAATAAATGATTCACTTAGGTCCGATCTATTAATTTTAGTTCATTCCACTAAAGAACTAAAATTGAACTCTTAAATAAAGATAGAATAAGTTAATATTCCTCATTTATACCCTTGACAATCGTAATGGAGAAAGTGTATCCTCGTGAAGAATACCAGTAATCACCAAGAGCTCATAGCCTGTCTATAGCTCTCCAAGTTACCATATTTATTCATATGACCACATTTTGAACTTGGATACTTTGACTTGTCCAGAAGCCGTGTTTCAATAGACACTATTAAAAACTTAATGTTAAGATTTAATATACAATACCTCAAAACACCAATATGTTGATATTCTACTCTCATTTCATAAATGAAGTCATGATGTCCATATCTATAAATGAAGTCCTCTATCGAATAACAAATGAATACCACCAAACTATCGAGGATAGACTATGCTATATAATCGTACTCATTGTAACTGAAATGATAACACTTGGAACCATAAGTCCATCATTTATCTCAAGATTGAGAAAGACTCTTCGTTTGTCTTCAATTGAAAACTTTTATCCATTAACGGTTCTAGATAAAGTATTTCACTGTGATCCAATTCAATGCACCCGGTGCACTAGATTCTTTTGCCTAAAGACACCACACTTTGATAATTTTAGACTCATCTTAACACATTTGATCCCACTCAAATGCTAGCAAAAGAATCTACAACTTTGAAAAGATAAAGATGCTTATCCTTTTTCTTAGGTTTTGAATATTATTCAAGACTAACTAAAGAATTGTGTCTACCTCATACGTATCTAGATGTATGAACAATTCTTCTTTTCTTATAGTCTTTTGACTTTAAGATTATTTACTTTTGACAATTATAATAATTAAACTAGAAATCACTTTATTAATATGAAAAGATTATCAAATACATTATTATGAGTGCTATCGAGCATAATCCCAACATATGAGAATTATGTCACCTTTATAGATTACTACACAAGATACAGATATGTCTACCTAATGTAACGAAAGTTGGAAACATTTAAATTTTTTAAGGAATTCTGAGCTGAAGTTGAGAATCAATTAGATATGACTATCAAGTCACTACGATTGGATCATGAAGGTGAGTACCTTGAATAAGAGTTTGAAGACTTCATGGTCGAGCATGGGATAGTTTCCTAACTCACAGATCCCGGTACACCTCAGTAAAATGATATAATGGAGATGAGGAATAGAACCCTAATGGAAATGGTGATATCTATGATTAGTTTCTCCTCATTACCAAATTCCTAATGGGGATATGCATTACAAACAACGGCATACATTTTGACTGTAGTGCCATCCAAATCTGTTCCTAAGACTCACCTAGAGTTGTGGAATGGTCGTAAAGCTACTTTGTGACATTTCCACGTATAGGGATAATCTAAGGAGACCAAAGGTGGACACTTCTATAGTCCCAAAGATAACAAAGTATTTATATCAACAAATGCAACATTTCTTGAGGACAATTATATTTGTGACCGTAAACCTCATTCTAAGTTTGTATTGAATAAGTTGGAGCCTGATAAGACTAATGCTTAATCAACAAGAGTTATTGATCCACAAACATCTGAGAGTCAAATGGTTCCTGATCAATATACATTACAACCTAGATGTAGTGAGACAACTTGAACGCTATTTAGGTATAGGTGAGAGTCAAGGTGTTGTCTCTGCTGATAGTATGGATGATTAATTGATATTTAGGAATGCAATAGAAGATCTTAATAAAGCGGAATGGCTTAAAGCCATGAATCTTGAGATGGAGTCTATGCAATCTAACTTAGTCTGGGATCTTGTAGACTACCGGATGGGGTAAAACCCATAAGTTGTAAGTGGTTCTTCAAGAGTAAGAAAGAAGTAGACAAGAAGGTAGAGACCTTCAAGGCAAGGCTAGTAGCCAAGATTTATAACCAGAAAGAGGGGGTCGATTATGAAGAGACCTTCTCACCAGTAGCCATGCTTAAGTCTATTAAAATTTTCTTATCCATTGGTACCTATTTTGATTATGAAATTGGGCAAATGGATGTCAAGACTGCATTTTTGAATAACAATCTTGACAAGAGCATCTACATGATGAAACCAGAGGGATTCGTGTCTCCAGATCAAGAACAAAAAGTATGCAAGTTGGAAAGGTCCATCTATGGACTTAAGTAAGCATCTAGATCTTGGAACATTACGTTTGATAATACTATCAAAACATATTGCTTCGAGCAGAATATCGATGAGCCTTGTGTCTATAAGCGCATCATTAACAAGAAAGTAGTTTTCTTGGTCCTATATATATAGATGATATCTTACTCATTGAGAATGATGTGGGAGTGTTATCTAAAGTAAAGGGCTAGCTGGCTACCTAATTCCAAATGAAAAATTTGGGGGAGGCGAGTTATGTTATAGGGATCTAACATATATGGGATTCTAATAACAAACTCATAGAACTATCTCAGGCATCATATATCGATAAGATTCTTGAGCGATTTTCTATGCAGAACTCCAAGATAGGTAATTTACCTTTCTGACCTAGAATTCACTTGTTTAAGGAATAGTATCCTAAGACACCTCAAGAACTAGAGGATATGAGACTTGTATCCTATGTATCAGTAGTATGTAGGCTCATGTATGTTATGTTATGCAGGAGACTAGACATATGCTACGTAGTGTGAGTGGTCCACAGATACCAGTCCAACCAAAGATTGGATTTTTGGGTTGCTGTCAAAACTATTTTAAAGTATCTTCAGAGAATGATAAACCATATGCTAGTGTGTTTGAAAAAGGATTTGATCTCGTTAGGATACACGGATTCTGATTTTCAGTCAGACAGGGATTCTAGGAAATCCATGTCTGGATCAGATTTTATCCTAGGTGGTTGAGCCATTATATGGAGAAGTATTAAGCAATCTTGTATCAATGACTTCACCATGGAAGCTGAATATGTAGCTGCTTGTAAAGATGCTTAAGAGGTTGTTTGGCTCTATAAGTTCTTAAGTGATCTAGAAGTTGTTCTAAATCTGGAAAAGCCCATCACACTTTATTGTGATAACAATGGTGCTATGGCTAATTCCAAAGAACCAAGAAGCCACCAGAGAGGGAAGCATATAGACAGAAAATATCATCTAATTAGAGAGATATTGTAGAGAGGAGATATGATCGTAACAAAGATAGCCTCACAAGATAATCATGATGATCCATTTACGAAGACCTTACCGGGTAAAGTGTTTTCGAGTCATCTAGACGGTCTAGGGTTATGATACATGCCTCACTTGCTTTAGTGCAAGTAGGAGGTTGTTGAGGTTTATACCCTTAATGTGTAATTTGTAAATAGAATTGTGAAATAAAAAAAAGAAAAGTTCAGTTCATTCTTATTGTGTTGTTTGTTTTATAACTTGTGCGTATTAATTTCCTAGATTGCCGGATGTAATATCGAACTGTGTAAATGAGTATCATATACTGATGGATACAATAAGAGATGTGCAATCTAAAGAGTCCATAGATAACAACCAAAGCTGGGTACTTTATTTGCGGTTAATCTATAGCTGCGATCAATTCTGTAATGTACGGTGATTCTATCCTGGATCATTCATATGAAGATATGGGAATGAAGACACCTTGTATGATATGATCGAATAGGAATTGGCCATAATTTATATGAATCTCTCACCAAGATCTGTTTACCGATGAGATTCATATATATAAACTAATGATGGCTATATATGGGTGATCGTAATCCTGAGTGTCTAATCGACTCCTTCAGGTTAGATCGTGGCCTTTTATATACCATGGGTGAGGTCGGATGCTGTTCCTGATCAATATGCTCTGTATGTTTGGATTGTGGTTTGGCTTGTGGCTAGGAAGGTTTGTATACAGTAGTGGAATCCACTCCTTTTTTGTGAGAAGTATACGGTAGTTCCCTTAAGGGTTAATTCGGGGATTGGACAATATGAGCGCTTTGATAATTCTTTGAGGAAATAGGATTTATGGTTCATTAGAGAATCAGTGGTACTTAATGGATATATGTAATTAGAGAGTTATAACGAACATTATGACCCATCTTTTACTATGAACTGCTGTGGAGGATCACACCATGTGTAATGGCTATATCGATGGACACTAAGTTGTAACGGTCTGTGTAAAGGCGCCTACAGTTGAGAGAGTGCAGCTTCGGGTTTTTAGTGGAATAACACCGAAGTTAATATTCAAGGAATATTAATTAAAGAGTTTAATTAATGATTTCAAGGATTATTAGGTCCATTAGGTCCTCTTACCAGCCCGATCGATTTAGGTAACAAGGGTCACAGTTAATTAGTAGGATTATCCAAATAATTGTGTTATGAAATCGACACGTATTTATTCAGAAATTAATTGAATAATGAGATTATTTCATTAAGGAATAATGGTGATCAAATAAATTAAAAAATAAGATTATTTAATTATGTTATTAATCACTAAATGGTGGTTGTTAGTTGATATTTTATTTTAAATAGAATAAGATAATGTGATTATTTTATTTTATTATATTAAATATTTGAAATTAAACTTAAAATGTTTAAATTCAAAAATAAAAAATAAATATTTAATTAACATTTAAAATAAAAGATATGAGATGTATATTTTTTAAAGATTTTAAAATCAAAATATATTATCAGTTTTTCAAAAGATTACAAAAGATATATTATAAATATTTTTATTTGAAAAAAACGAACTGATATCAAACAAAAGCATGCAAAAGCAAAAAAGAGATACACACGCATAAATGTGCTCTGATTTGTGAAAATGTGTGAGTGAAAACACTAAAAAGAGAGAGAATAAACTAAAACGTTTGGTTGAGTGTATGCATCAGTGCAAGTGTTACGCAATTATAAAAAAGAAAATATAAATTTCTTTTGTATTTTTGAAACACATTGAAGAAAGAGTTTCTTCTTATTATTTATTCAACATCCTCCTAAGTTCCTGAGTACGTGATGCGCCAACACACAATTATCAGTTTCAGGAATAGCTCGATGGATCAGTGGTACAGACTAAGGGCATTGCAAGAAGTGAAGGAGCATCCAAACGTTGGTAAGGTTCTAATACTTATTTCTTATTATTGATTTCAATTTCCTGTGTATACATATATTTTATTATTGTAATAATGTTGTATGTATAAGTTCTGAAAATTGTGATCCCAAGTTCATTGGTCCCAGATCGTTTACGATCTGTATAAAAAAATTTAAAACCTATTTTCACAGCTTGACTAGTGAGCAGGGTTCCAACACTTGTCATTGAAGTTTGTTTCATTATGATTTAAGGAAGCTTCGATCTCTTCATGATTGGAGGAGACTTCACTATCTTCGTTACTTGAAGAGTATTCACTTTCCTCATTACTTGAGGAGTCTCCACTACTATCATCAAATCTTCCTTCATAAATAGCCGAGTGAGCAACGTAATTGCTAGTATATTCACGATCATCGGAGGACTCCTCTCCCTCTTTTACATCACTCATGGATCTAATGTAGTCTTTCATCATACTTTTCATAAAGGAGTAGTTAACACTCTTCAAGAGTGGAGGCGTAGCACTAGAAGCACTTTCCGGCATCAAATCACCCATAACAAAAAAAAAGATTTTTTTTTTCACAAAACATAACACAAACACTATAAAATGGATCTATCTAATTACTTCAAAACATTCGCTCTGATAACAATTGAAATTCTCTTAACCACTTATAGTGTAAAACATACCTAGGGGGAATAGGTATAAGATCAAATTTTTACACTTTTTTTTCATACGGCCAAGTTAAGTGCACTTATAGCCTTTAACAAGTATATTGCTTTAACAAGTCAAAGTAAATTCAATCAAGCAAGTGTTAAAACATTACAAGTTAATGTATGTAAAGAAGCTAAAAAAGCAAAAATCAGCACAAGAGATTTTTACATGGTAAATCCTCCTATAAGGAAATATTCACGTGTTGACACCACAACCACCGACAAAACAATTTTCACTAGTTGGTAGAATGTATACCCTAAGCAATCAATACACATGATCCACCCTATTGGATCGTCCCATTCTAACCTACCCTCAGGCCATATACAAATGAAAGCTTTGCCTACTCTCTAACCATATCACTTCACATGCCACTCGAGAGCAACTCCCTATCCAAGACAATCCACATGCCTCTAGGAAGATTTCCTTGCTTGACTCTACAGACCACCACGATCCTAGCCAAGACTTCCTTGCTTAGTTATCCGGATCACTCCAATCCTAGCGAAGACTTCCTTCCTCAAGTCAAAGCTTCACACCTTGACTAACGACTTCCTTGCTCATATTGAAACTTTATACTCTAAATGAGACTTCCTACATTTCGCATGGCAATGATCTAAGTGAAATGCAAACATGCAATCATGATGCAATCATAAGCAAATAGAGCAAGTAGATCAAACAGATCAAACACTCTTTATGAAGAATTAGATATGCACAAATCTAGCTCATAAGCAAATGTAATTAATTATTATGAACATGTAATTAGAGATCCAAGCTAGGCATTCAAAATCATTCACAAAATATCTAGAAGCTTAAACATGTCAATAAAAGCAAGAAAAACAAGTCTTCAACAAAAAACATAAACACTAGCTTTGAAATCAAGTGATTAAATCAACACTTGAAATCCTCAACATATTTAATCAAATAAGAACTAGATACGAATAATAGAAATCACAATCAAAATATTCTATTTCTAGAACATGTGACTAAAACCTAGAAATCAACAATCAAGAACAAAACACAAAGTTTTCTAGATTCAAGTTTTTATTCTTCAAAATTATCTAAAATGATATTCAATCAAAAACACAATAGCTAATTTTGAAACTCATCCAAAAAAGTCTAAAATCGGAATCAAAATTATTCTAGACAATTTTTTTAATCAAGTAAGAAGATCCATCAGGTTGATCATAAAAGAAAAATGGAAAGAAGATGATTCACTTACAAATGTTGAACTCATGAATGGAGATCAGATCACTATGAAAACTCTAAATATCTTATGACTCTAAAAGGGCTTGGGACTTGTTCCACTCTTCAAGACCAACAATTTAGGCTTTTGAAAATCAAAAATTGGAGTTTATTTGAGAGAGATATGACTCAAACAAAAAAATTGAAAAGTTAAAAATTTCTAAACGAAACTGAATATTTATATATATATATATGGAAGAAAAATGAATTGGAGAAGAGAGAGACTCGACCACCCAAAGAAAGGTTGCCACCTCAGCCTCCCATGGAAGCATGTTCCCTCCATGGGGGTAGAGGGCATCCCTTCCTGTGGGGCCCACGCACCTCTACGGGGAAGGGGTGCAAATTGCACTTTTGCCATCTCGTTTCCCTCACGCACCACCCGCGTTCTTCAACCATTCTCCGGTCTCTGAACTTTGAATTCAAATCCATTCTGGGATTACAAACCATAACTCCCTAATGGACATGAATGTCAAAAAAAAAATCACAAAAGATATGGAAATCAAATCGATAAACAAAGACAAAAATCATGCACAATAAAGACACAGAAAGTTTCGTAACTTTCAACTCGGAACTCGAAAACATATGAATGAGTAATCGAAATGACTGGAACTCAATATAGAACAATATAAGAACGAATTCAAGTCTAATATAACACAAACACATGAACACATAAGTATGCCATTTCCTAGATATAGTCCTAGAAAATGCAATTTACAAGATTTGTCAATTTAAATCTAATGCATGCGCATACAATAATGTGTGTGTATGTGTTATACCAAATGTGCACGATATTGCAGGGAGACATATTGATGCAATGTGTGTGTAGGGAGACATATGGATGTAATGTGTGTGTTCACAACACCTTGCAAAAAAAAAAAGAATCTTGATACCTTAGTATCCAAGTAAGCACATATCCTCTCAAAGATGAACTGTGCATGCGAAGTTGCTTTCCTTAATTGAAGCTCGATCCAATCACGAACAACCTAAGCAAATAAGAAATACAAACAAAGAGCATTTTGATATGTAAACAAGGCAACACAAATATAAAATCTAACAATCAATACACTTGCCATAAGCACACGCTTAAGGCATCACACCCAAGATAGTTAAAGCTCAAAAATCTTTGCCATTGCAACTTTTTTCAATAACTTTGGACCAAACACGACTCATATGGACTCAAAACAAAAGACGATACGATAAGGCATCTAGACCACCAAACCAAAACTCAACATTGTCCTTAATGTTGGACAAGAGAGCCCGGCCTAAAGGCGCGCACCTTACTAGACTCAAAACCAACCTAGGCACTAATCATGCACAATCAATGCCCACAAAAACAAAAAGACTCAAACATGGCTTAACATAAAAATGGCAATACGATGCAATGTTGAAACTTAGTACATGCACCTAAATTCTTCCCAAACCAATATCAAGCGTTCATTTAACAAAATTGATGGAATGGGGGAAACAAACCCTAAACTGAATCTAGGTATATACATGTGTACGACCTGTACGAACAGTACACACTAAAAAACCACCTCCAAACCGAGTGGGGCTATATATGTGCAATATGGATCTATAGACTCACATATGCATCTAAAAGAGCTTTCGACCTGCTTGATATGAACCTTACCAAGAGCAGTGAGACCCGGAACCAATATGTTGTAACGAATGATCATTTTTCTAACCAAGTTTACAAACAAGAACGTTATCGGACCGTGACCCGTTACCTATAAGGAGGTAAGAACCAACGGTATCAAGAAATTGAACACGCCACACTAAAGAACAAGATGAAGATGTGAGTGATAAGTCAAGTTTTCAAAACCAAAAAGAGATGAACTCTCACAAATTATTTATTCAATTCAAGTCTGTCGAATTACATCCAATTCGTTCCTTTATATACTAAAACTCTAAACGAAAAGAAAGGCTACAAGTCATCCTAAAAGGAAACAAGATAATTCGGCCATTAAGGACTTATAATCAGAAGAAAACTAATTCGAGGAACTATTGACTTGCTCCCTAATTGAAAAGGTAAATCTGGAAACAAATCTGCCTCTTAATTTGGGAAACAAATCAACTATTATTCTTTGGAAATTAAAAGGAAATAAATCAGCCAAAGTTGACTCTTCTCCTAGCTTGTGCCACATGCCCAAGTCCTCCTTATTTGGCACAATCAATTGCCTTGATGACATTAATTACGCCTTGGTCTTCATGTGGGATTATCTTGGGCTTCAACAATTCAAAATCAGCCCAAATGTCTTGAATTAGGCCATTTAATGTTTCTTTGAATCTTTTAGCTCTTGCCCTTGTTATTGGCCCAACCGGAACATGCAATGGATCGTTTGATGCAGCTGTATTGTTCTCATCATTCCCTCCCTCTTGAAAAGGATTTGTCCTTAAATCGTCACCTACATCAAAATTAGACAAATCAGAAATATTGAAGCTTGCACTAACATTGTACTCACCTGGAAGATCCAACTTGTATGCGTTGTCATTGATTCTTTCAATCACTTGAAATGGGCCATCTCCCCTTGGAAGTAGTTTAGAACTCCGCTGGGCTGGGAATCGTTTCTTCCTCATATGCAACCACACCTAATCACCGGGCCCAAACACAACCTTCTTACGCACTTTATTTGCTTGATTGGCGTATTGCTCAGTTCGTCTCTCTACGTTTTGCCGAGTCTTTTCATGGATTTGCTTAACAAAATCTGTCTTTTTCTTTCCATCCATGTTAACATGCTCATTCACATGTAAAGGAATTAAATCCAAAGGAGTCAATGGGATAAAACCATACACAATTTCAAAAGGTGAAAAATGAGTTACAGAATGCACGCTCCTATTATAAGCAAACTCTACATGCGGCAGACAATCCTCCCATGTTTTCAAGTTCTTTTGTATTATAGCACCTAACAAGGTAGATAAAGTCCTATTAACTACTTCAGTTTAACCATCAGTTTGTGGATGAAAATTAGTAGAAAATAAAAGTTTAATGCCTAACTTACCCTACAAAGTCTTCCAAAAGTAGCTTAAGAACTTAGCATCTCTATCCAAAACAATGGTCTTAGGCATGCCATGCAATCTCACAATTTCTTTGAAAAACAAATCAGCAATATGTGATGCATCATCAGTTTTATGACAAGGAACGAAATGTGTCATTTTAGAAAACCTATCAAAACCACATATATAGAGTCCTACCCCTTTTTGACCTAGGAAAACCCAACACAAAATCCATAGAAATATCAATCCAAGGTCCACTAGGTATAGGCAAAAGAGTATACAATCCATGAGGCTTAATCCTAGACTTGGCTTGTCTACAAGTAATGCATTTCTCACAGATTATTTCTACATCACGTTTCATATGAGGCAAAAAAAAAAAGTTCATGCAAAGTATCTAGCGTCTTAGCTACACCAAAATGCCCCATCAAACCTCCCCCATGAGCTTCTCTAACAAGCAATTCACGCAAAGAACTCTTAGGCACACATAATTTAGTTTCTCTAAACAAAAATCCATCATGCCTATAAAAATTACCAAATTCAGCCTTTTCACATGCATTGAACACATTGCCAAAATCAGAATCTTCCACATACAATTGTTTTATGTATTCAAAACCAAACAATCTAGCATCCAAAGTAGAAAGTAGAACGTACCTTCTTGACAGAGCATCAGCGACCACATTTTCCTTACCCTTTTTTTACTTGATCACATATGGAAATGTTTCAATGAACTCCACCTACTTGGCATACCGCTTATTTAGTTTGTGTTGCCCATTTATATGCTTCAAGGACTCATGATCTGTTTGAATCACAAATTCTTTTGGCCAAAGGTAGTGTTGCCAAGTTTCCAATGCTATAATCAAAGCGTACATCTCCTTGTCATAGGTAGGATAATTCAAGGCTGCTCCACTTATCTTCTCACCAAAATATGCAATGGGACGACCATCTTGCATTAGAACAGCTCCAATACCTATTCCTGAAACATCACACTCAATCTCAAAAGGTTTAGCAAAGTCAGGTAAAGCAAGCAAAGGTGTATTAGTTATTTTTTCCTTAATCAAGTTAAATACCTTTTCTTGTTCATTACCCCACTTAAAACCCACATTCTTTTTTATAACTTCGGTTAAAGGTGCAGCTACACTACTAAAATTTTTCACAAACCTCCTATAAAAACTAGCCAACCCATGAAAACTTCTAACTTGTCCCACATTGGTAGGTTTCGGCCACTCCTTAATTGCCTTAACCTTTTCTTCATCAACCCCAATTCCATTAGCACTAACAAAAAAACCCAGAAATACAAGCATATCGGTGCAAAAGGTACACTTTTTGAGATTAGAAAACAACTTTTCTGTTCTTAAAACACCTAAAACAAGTTTTAAATGTTAAACATGCTCATCCAAGGTTTTGCTATAAATCAGAATGTCATCAAAATAAACAACCACAAACTTTCCAATAAAAGCACACAAAACATGGTTCATTAATCTCATGAAAGTACTTGGTGCATTAGTTAATCCAAATGTATAACTAACCACTCATATAATCCATATTTTGTTTTGAAAGCAGTTTTCCACTCATCACCTTCCTTTATCCTAATTAGATGATATCCACTTTTAAGATCAATTTTAGTAAAAACAACATAACCACGTAATTCATCAAGCATATCATCTAATCTAAGAATAGGATGTCGATACTTTACAGTGATATTGTTGATGGCACGACAATTAACGCACATCTTCCATGTTCCATCCTTTTTTGGCACAAGCAACACGGGAACCGCACAAGGACTCATGCTCTCACGTACATACCCCTTTTCCATGAGCTCACTAACCTGCCTTTGAAGTTCCATTCTCACATCAGGATTACTTCTATATGTTGGTCTATTTGGGATGGGTGCTCCGGGTACAAAGTCAATTTGGAGCTCAATCCCCCTTTTTGGTGGTAAACAAATAGGCATCTCTTCGGGAAACACTTCATCAAAGTCCTGTAATAGAAAAACAACAACACTAGGCAAGGAAGGGTTAAGTTCATTAGTACTAAAGCAAGCTGCTTTGTACAAAAGTACAATCATTGGCTGATTTGAAAATAGAGTATTTTTGACCTCACTCTCCCTTGCATAAAAGCTTACTTGTTTTCTCTCTCTTTTTTTCTCAACAACCTCTTTTTCTTTTTCATTTTTTTTTCTTTTTTTGCTATTTCAGAATCTTTTTCTTTTCTCTCTATTTCTTTTGAACTCTCACTCTCACTCTCTTTTTTGAAATCTCTCTCTTTTCCTAACCTCACTTGATCTTCATACACTTGTTTTGGGGTTAAAGGTACAAGAGTGATTGATTTTTTATTGAGTACAAAAGAGTATCTATTGGTATACCCATCATGGGTCACATGCCTATTGAACTGTCATGGTCTCCCCAAAAGGTTATGGCCCGCATTCATTTGTACCACATCACAAAGGACTTCATCTTTGTACTTTCCAATTGAAAATGTCACCAACACTTGTTTAGTCACCTTGATTTCCCCACTATCATTTAACCACTGTAGCTTATATGGTTTTGGATGCCTCAGAGTGGCTAAATTCAATTTCTCCACAAAATTAGTGCTAGCCACATTAGTACAACTCCCCCCATCAATGATCATGCTACATACCTTATCATTAACATGGAAGCAGGTATGAAAAATGTTGTCACGTTGTACCTCATCATCTTCCTTGGCTTGAGCACTAAGAGCTCTTCTCTCCACCAAAAGCTCTCCGTCCAACTGTTGTTCCACCTTAATTGCCATGTGTACCATGTCACTCAATTCAACATAATGTTGCAACTCCACCATATTTGCTATGTCTCGGTTTAGTCCACTTAAAAACCTAGCCATAGTAGCCTCTCGGTCTTCCTCTACATCAGCTCGAATCATCGTTATCTCCATCTCCTTGTAGTAATCTTCAACACACTTAGACCCTTGAGTAAGGGTTTGTAAATTTTGAAACAAAACCCCTATAATAGTGACTCGGATTAAAACGATTCCTCATGACAGCTTTCATCTCCTCCCAAGTCTCAATAGGTCTTTCTCTATTCCATCTTCTACTCACAATCAATTGATCCCACCAAACGATAGCATAATCAGTAAATTCTATGGAAGCCAACTTGACCTTCTTTAATTCAGAATAGTCATGGCAGTCAAATACCAATTCTATTCTTTTCTCTCACTCCAAATAAGCTTCGGGATCAGTTTTACCTTGGAACGTTGGGATTTTCACCTTTATACTACCCAAATTATTATCAGCCCTCTTTCCATACCTATCTCCATACCTATCTCCTTTATACCCATACCTATCATCTCTATTTCGATACCTAACTCCACTACCTCCCATTTCACGCCTCAATCTGCCCACACCCACATTGGACATGCAATCACCCTTCTCTAGGTCATTCCCATAATCAACTTCATAATCACCACATTTGGAACGCTAATTGGTTGCACCCTTTGTGAACTAGACTCCACCTTATCTATCCTATCATGCACCTCACCAATCTTAATCTCCATATGCTCCATGTTTTTTTTGTATTGCTTTATACAAAAAATTGAGATCTATCATTTCTGGTGCATCATCAGATAAGTCTCCACTTTTATCACGTGACATATTTGAAACCCGTAAAACAAAAACAAAAACAAAATTAGTAAGCCTTACAAACACTCCCTCACGTGTTTACTCTCAAAGATGGTGGCACTCACACTCGTGTTTTCACTCAATTCTTTGGATTTTACTCTTTGATGAGCTCACACACTCTTGCCTTTTTCCACTATTTGTTAACTCTTTCAGTTCGTCCTCTTTTTTTTTTTTGACTTATACAGACACTCATAAGAAGTACAAGAAAAATAGAAGTAACAAAACAAAATGACAAGAATAATGAAGGCGGATTTTTTTAGCTATTTTGTTTTTTTGAATATCAATGCACAGAATCAAGATAAGGAATAGAAATAGTTGATATAAGTTCAACTGCATGAACCAAAAAAAAAATTGTATTTTTTTTATCGACCTTGATCAAGTGATCTCAAGCAAAATTTTTTTTTACCGACCTTGATCAAGTGGACTCAAGCAAGCTTTTGATACTTTTTTTTGTACCGGATTTGATCAAACGGTTTTTTTTTTTGTTGAAACAAATGAATACAAAGAAGAAAAAGAACATGGATAGATTAAACCTGATTTATAAGCCTAAGCTCTGATACCAACTGATATGAACCTCACTAAGAGTAATGAGACCCGAAACCAATATATGGTAACGAAGGATCATTTTTCTAGCCAAGTTTACAAAGAAGAACATTATCGGACCGCGACCCGTTACCTATAAGGAGGTAAGAACCAACGGTATCAAGAAGTTGAAGACGCCACACTCAAGAACAAGAAGAAGATGTGAGTGATAAGTCAAGTTTTCAGAACCAAAAAGAGATGAACTCTCACAAATTTTTTATTCAATTCAAGTCTGTCGAATTACATCCAATTCGTTCCTTTATATACTAAAACCCTACACGAAAAGAAAGGCTATAAGCCATCCTAAAAGGAAACATGATAATTCGGCCATTAAGGCCTTATAATCAGAAGAAAACTAATTCGAGAAACTATGGATTTGCTCCCTAATTGGAAAGCTAAATCTGGAAACAATCAGCCCCTTAATTTTGGAAACAAATCAACTATTATTCTTTGGAAATTAAAAGGAAATAAATCAGCCAAAGTTGACTCTTCTCCTAGCTTGTGCCACACACCCAAGTCTTCCTTAATCGACCCAATCAATTGCCTTGATGATATTAATTACGCCTTGGTCTTCATGTGGGCTTATCTTGAACTTCAACAATTCAAAATCAGCCAAAGTGTCTTGAATTAGGCCATTTAGTGCTTCTTTGAATCTTTTAGCTCTTGCCATTGTTATTGGCCCAACCGGAACATGCAATGGATCATTTGATGCAGCTGCCTTGTTCTCATCATGTCTATCCATGATGAAAGAATTAGATAAATGATGATTAGGACAGAGCCACGATCATATAGGACAAAGCCACGATCTACAAGAATCTCTCAACAAGATACATTAAATGAAGAGATTCATATATATAGATAAATGATGATTGTATATGGGTTATTTCAATCTTGAGTGTCTTAATGACTCCTCCGGATTGACATAAGTGAGATCGGAGTAATATTCTTGATCAATAACTCTATATATTGGAGTCACTATTTAGCTTGTGGCTGAGAAGGTTTGTAATAAAGAAATTCACTTCTTCTTGCTCGAAGTAGAGGTGTAGTTCCCTTAAGGGTTTATTTCTGGCTTGAACGGCTAAGATTGTTCTCCTTCCTCTATAATGGAAGATAGGATATAATTGTTCATTAGAGAATCAATGGTACTTAAAGGAAAAAATATAATTATAAAGGTATAACGGACTTTATCACCAAGCTCTAATTATGAACTACTTATGGAGGATCATACCATACGTAATAGCTATATCGATAGACATTGAGATTTCAATCAGTGCAATACATCTACAGTTTCGAGATTGCAGCCTCGAGTTTTTGGAGGAGTAATCCCGAGGTTAATAATCTTGGAATATTAATTCAAGAGTTTAATTAATATGTCTAAGTATTATTGGAGCTTTAGACCGTGGGTCCATTAGGTCCCTTGCTAGCCCTATATGGTTATGGGTAATAAGGGTCACGGTTATTAAATTGGATAGTCCACTTAATTGTGTTACGAAAGTGACACAAATGAATTTAGGGAACCAATTAAATAATATGATTATTCAATTAGCAAATTAATAATTGAATTATATCAATAATTAAGAATTCTTAATTATTTAATTCTTAATAGGAGGTTACAGGTTCGAACCACAAATATACAAAAGGATTAAAGATAATAAAGATTATTTTAAATTCTAGAGGTCACAGGTTCAAGTCCTAATGGTGACGAAATTAAAATAGGATTCTAAATCCTATTTTGACTTGGACAACTGACCCCTAGGATCCTGATATAAACAGATACTTGTTAGTAAATAAAAAGCAACCATAAAACCTAACACAGAAAGGAGAGATGTAGCAAAAAAAAATAATAAAAAAAAATGGGTTTCCCATGTAAAAGCCAGTCGAACACAAGGAGAAGGAAAATGGTTGTCTTCTTGATTTTTGTAGCCTCCATCTAGTCCTGTTTGTATCCGTGATGTACCCACAGATAAGTCATCAGCCTGTAGGTCATAGCTCCAATGGCTTAGTGGTAAAATTGGAATTAAAGTACTAAGGAAACAATCAGGTTATATACATGTATATACAAAACTTGGTCCTGAAAATATGATTTCTAAAGGAATTTTTTTTGAAACCATATTTCTTTTTGAAACCATATATACTGTTAACAGCAAAATTTGGCTAGGGGACCACATAATTTTTTTTACTTTCCTAACCCGAGTCAAAGCCCGAGCTCACCAGTCATTGGATCCCGGGCCCAAAGGGCGAGCCATAGAACTGCCCGCGCAGAAGTGAGGAAGGGTCTTCGGGCTCTAAAGTTACCAGGAATGAAGCTCGACACGACCAGGTTGAGCCCTTCACGTGAACACTGGAATTCAGACAAATCCCGATGCACGGTTATCCGAGCTTCTCGAGATCACTTATCCTGGAACCCCGGTCTCTAGGGCCTGGCTCTGGAACCGCCCCTTGAAAGCAAGGACAGGTCGTCGAGCTCAAGAAACATTTGAGGTGAAGCCCGACACAAACAAATTGAGCTCCTTCCAAATCAAGGCTTCCCGAGGTCGAAATTAATTTGTAGCCTAACCAAAAGCCCGCCAACCTTTACAGAAGCCTGTTATGCTCTCCAGACACAAAAAGGGGGCTTTTAAGGGGATTTGATTCATGCTATATCTATGCTCTGATTCGATAAGGGAAACTTGAACCTATCTGGACAAGAAAGAGGAAGCTCGCCAAATCTGTGCTACCCTCACTAGACCAAGCTTCTGGGACCAGAGCTAAGGTAAGAGTAAACCTCACTCAACGAAAAAAAGAACGCCTAACTCGATGACCTCCATGAAGAATCATGTCGTAGGTACACACAAGATCATATCTACACTCCAACAAATATTAAAACTCTGCATACGTGTAAGGCAAGAGGCTAAGTCCAAAAAGGAAATGAATTAGTCTCCACCAAAGATATTCTCGAATCCGTTGTTAACTCAAAGTCAATGAATTTTAAATAAAAGATCCCGTCCGATAAGGACGGCAGGGATTCAGAGAATAAGGGTGGGAGATCCACAAGTTTAAACCATTCAGGCCATGTATAAATATTCCCAAGCATGATCGACATAAAGAGGGAGGAGGAGGAAAAAGAGGAAAAAGAAAAAAATAAAAATAAAAATAAAAATAAAAGAAGGAAAAAGAGCGACATAGGAGAATCGTCAATTCAGAGTACAAGAGGCGAAGAGAGTTTTAGACTTCGGCCAAAATTCTATAATCAGAACACGGCCTCCACCATTGTCTACTATTCGACAGGCACGAGGTTGCCACCCTACTGTATCCCGGAGAGATTAAAAGTGCTTAAGAGTCTTTTTTGCACTATATTCACAGTTGATAATAAAACCATTACATTCCCATTTCCATTGCACTTATATTCATACATCCATCTCTATTCAATCAGGTTAGGTATCCAAGGTACCAACCCCGGCCACCGCCTACGTGGTAGTGGTCTCAAGGATGTTAACCAAAATTTCTCATCTTGAGCAAATTCTTCATTGACACTTTCTAGCGCCGTCTATGGGAAAACCCACACCGTAATTTCGACACTTACAAGTCTGTTGCTTTGCAGTAACTATAAAGCTTTGTTCCTCACAAGGACAACCTAAAACCTCGGAACATCCATCTGCCCCTTCAACCCAAAAAGGGTAGAATAAGGGAAAGAAATCCAAGCATCATAAGCCAACCTCTCATCAGCCAGGCGTGGAGCGGGCTCTCACTCATCTAATGATAAACCTAGTAGTGATCAATCATCATGCAAAAACTATTGTGGAAAATGTATGCCTCCGTCTTGCTACAGAAGGAATTGATCATCAACGGACAGATCTGAGAATTTGAGGAGAAACAAGTCGACATGCTGCTAGGTAGCCTGCTTTTGATCGGCTGGGACCCCTCTATCGATCATTGCCGACCATAGTACAGGGCATACAAATTCCATCCGGGAAAGGCTAGGGCCCATACTCCTAGTCCCGACCAGGCCGACGAACCACCGACCTAGGCAGGTTAAGTCGGCAGCCAATGTTCTGCTAAGAGCACATCACAACCCTCTTCTACTGACAACTTCCAGAGGGAAACCTCAAGCTAAAGACAGGAAGAGCTGACAAACTGTGCGAACAGATCCCATCCCTAAGGATAACAAGGCAAAAATATCCTGCTCATCGGGGGGATCTGATAGCGAGAGCTCCGAGGTACACTTTAAGAAGCACGAGAATAAGCGCCTGAGGAACTAGCTGGCCAAGATGCAAAATGAGATTTAGTAGTTGAAAAGAGGGAAGGGTAAAAACATCAAAAAAAAACCCCAAAACGAGATGCCCCATTTACTAGAAGAATCTGGGAGGCGGAGCTCCCACCAATGTTTAAGATGCCATCAGACAAGTTCTCTGGTACGAAGGATCCTTTGAGCCACCTATGATGGAAATCATTAACTTAGTAACCATACACCCCAATAGCTAAAGAGCTATGATACATAGGGAATGCAATTTAACACCCTCCAACTAATTAAAACAAACCCGATCGTTCAAGATTGAAGTAATAAAAACTATTCTAATCATTTTATCAATAGAATGATGATAAAAGCTAATTAGAACAACACTTTGATTTCCCCAAAATGCCACAAACTATGAAGTTTGATAAGTTTAAAGGCAAAACAAAGATTTTAAGGTTGTTGAACGCCACAAGCCGAATAAGCTTGATAAGTTCCAAAGTTCATGCAAGAACTTAAAAACAAAACACTCAAAATGAAAAACTGTTAGATAGAGAGAGATGCTCCTCCTTCTTTCTAGAATTCTTTACTGCCTCTATCTAATCCCAACCCATTTTCATGGTGAATTCATCTCTATCCATGGCTTTCTCACCTAAACACTAATCTCTTCCATGCTTAGTTTTCATTAACCCTTCTTCTCCTTCCATGAATCCCTCTCCTAAACATCCATCTCTTCCTTGCCTTCGTTCCAAAAGGCTTTCTACCCCTAACTCTTTGGTCCTACCACCCGGTTCTACCATGGAAAATTCACCATTCCCGGATGTACCTTCTTCTTCCATTTCTAGTGTACTGCCTCTCTTCCCTTCTTTACAAAACAGACCCTTTTCCCTTCCCCCGCATAGTTTCTTCCGCTGGAGTTTCTTCCATTTTAAAAGCTAATGACTCTTTTGAGTACGGTAATGGGACTTCCAAAAGAGGGCATTGTTCTAGCATACTCAAGCTCGTTTTAATTAATGCTATTAACCATGCAATAGCTGGCCATAGTACTCTCAGTAGAGCTGTTGTTGCTGAAGGTAAAGGGGTCCTATCTAGCAGCCCACAAACCTCAACTAGTACAGCCAATTTAGGCAACAATGGAGGTTTTAAAGATTCAAGTTGTGTTGTACATCTCAAGAACGAGTTGGCGAAGATGAAAGTGGTCATGGATCAATGTAATAGGTCTGAAAAGCCTGCCCTTGATTTTCATAGACCTGTCCATCTATACCAGGTTCCTTTTTCCTCTTTTGGTATGGTTGAAAAGCCTGCCTCTAAAGGAGAAGCTTTTCCCTCCGCATTTGTTGAAGATCAAAAGGTCCAGCTAGATGAGGTTTCCTCTTTAAGCAATTCTGTGCTGCCCCATAATAAAGGTATTTCTATCACTACTCCATTGGTGACTAAAGATGATAGCAATGCTATAGGACAACTGCCTTCTACAATTTTTGAAAATAGCCCTATTTCTTATAGTAATGTGCTGAAAGGTGCTCATCATGATCCATTTATGGATCCCTCCTCTAGTAGGCCTATGAATCTTAAATACTACCAGCCCTTTCATAGTGGAAATAGGAAGTGTGTCTCTCCACCCTTAGAGGTTACAGAGAATGGCTCTAAAGCTTGGAAGAACTGTTTGGTGGGTTATTTTATTGAGAAAAATCTCTCATTTTCTCTAGTTAACAACATATCCATGCGTATTTGGGGCAATCATGGCCTGTTGGAAGTTCTAGCTAACGATAAGGGGTTCTACTTCTTTAAGTTCTCAGATGATGAAGCTTGCTCTAATGTGTTAGAGGCTGGCCCTTGGTTATTTGCAGGAAGGATGGTGATCCTAAAAAAATGACAGCTTAGGCTCAATCTATCTAAAGATTCCTACTCTAAAATTCCGGTTTGGGTTAAGCTCTTCAACATTCCCCATGAATACTGGAATGAATAAGGGCTGAGCCATATTGCTAGTGCGGTTGGTAAGCCTCTCAATGCTGATGGCCTAACTGAATCCATGAAGAGAATTTTCTTTGCTAGGGTTTGTATTGAAATTGATGCCTATTGTGACCTTGTTGATTCCTTTGACCTATTTATGGGTGATAGTTCAAATCCTAAGCTTGGAGAAAATGTGGAAATCTTTGTGGAATACCAATGGAAACCAAAAATTTGTGCTAAATGCAAGTCTTTTGGCCACTTTATTACTAATTGCCTTAAGCTTGAGCCTTTTTTTTCCCCATCTGAAAATGTTTGTGCTCCTAAGCTTAAACAATAATAGAAGAGAGTCAATAAACAAGATGCTCCTATGGGTTGCTCTTCCCAAGCATGCATGGAGCCTCCTCCATTTGGCTCCTTGAAAGATGATGAAGTTATTTCCACTTATAATACTGAAAATGAGCCTTCTTTGTGTCCTACCTACCTACCTAACCATGACCAATGCCAAGACCTCTCTATGGAAGGAGTTGTTGATACCTCCAACAAGTTTGCAACTCTTTTAGAGGATAGTGATAGCCGCAATGACCAATGCAATGATGTTGATCCTCTTTCTATGGCCTCTCCGGACCAGTGCAATGACCACTGCACTGATGTTGATTCTCCTACTATGGCCTCTCTAGACCACTCCCTATGGCAATCAAAAAGAAAAAAACTTTGATAGGGTCACTATTAAAAGGCTTTCCAGCCCTACGGTATCCTCTAGCAAGAAAAAGAAGAAGAAACGGACTGCTAAGAAAGGCAAGGTTAATAGCTCGCAAGCTAAGGTAACGCCTTTTCGACCTCTTGATGATTAATCTAGCATGTTGGAACACTAGGGGTCTGAATTCCACCCCTAAACAATCAGAAGTTAGGAAGTTGTTACTTGACCAAAACTAGTTTGTTTAATTGAGACAAGAGTGAGAATCATTAAGAAAACTCTTGTTGCCAATTCAGTTTTCAAAGATTGGGATATGATAGATAATTTTTTTAGTCATGGCCTTGGAAGAATTTAGGTTGGTTGGGATCCTAGAATTCTCAATATCACTAAAATTAGTGAAACCGATCAAATCATCCATTGTAATGCTTGTATTTTGGACACCAATGACCAATTTCGAATCTCCTTTGTGTATGGCTCTAATGATGATAGATTAAGGAAGGCTCTTTGGCAAAGTATGTGTTCAAGTCAGCATGGTTCTCCTTGGATTATGCTTGGTGATTTCAATGTCTCTAGGAGTGTGAGTGAGTCAATTAGGGGCTGCTCCAGAATTTCAGGTGCTATAGAGGAGTTCAATGACTGTCTTCAAGCTTCGAAGCTTGATGATCTTCGTTTTTCAGGTTTTCTTCATACTTGGTGCAACAAGAGAAGCAACAGTTGTATCTCTAAGAAATTGGATAGAGTTCTTGTCAACAATGATTGGCTTGTCAAGTTTGAGAATTTTGAAGCGATTTTCCTTTCCCATAGCATTTTGGATCATTGTCCCTCCGTGGTTAAGCTTGGGTTGCAAGGTATTAAGAAAAATCGCCCTTTCAAATTTTTCAACTTTCTATCGGATAGGGCAGATTTCCTCCCTTTGGTTGAGAGGTGTTGGCGGGAGCAATTTCATGCCACCATTCAGTACAAGCTTTGTTCTAAGCTTCGAAATCTAAGGAAGGTTCTTAAGACCCTTAACAATGACAAGGTGGGCAACTTGACAATTAAATCGATTGAAGCCAAAGCTGCCCTTGATGATTGTCAACGTCTTCTTGATCAGCAACTCCTTGATTCTAACCTTAGAAATCGGGAAAAGGAGCTTATAAGCTATTATACTTCGACACTTCAAGCTAAAGAGGACCTTCTAAGGTAAAAATCTAGAATCCAATGACTTAAGGCTGGTGACTGCAACTCTTCTTATTTCTTTAAAGCCATTAATGGTAGACGCAATAGATGCAAGATCCGCTCTATTACTGGTGTTGATAGCTCCTAGATTGAAGGTGACATTCCGGTCAAGAATGTAGCTATCCATTATTTTTAGTATATTCTTGGTTGCTCTAGGCCCATTAGACATGGTATTGGTATTTTGAGCAATATTATTGATAATGTCATCTCCAATGATCACGCTTATTCAATGGATAGAGATGTCACTAATAATGAGATTCGAGAGGTTTGCTTTTCACTCGACCCTAACAAGGCTCTTGGTCCGGATGGCTTCAACACTCATTTTTTCAAGATAACTTGGGACATTATTGGTGAAGATGTGATTAATGCTATCCAAGAATTCTTTAGGTCTGGTCATCTTCTCAAAGAGCTAAATACTACGATTCTAGCGTTGGTCCCTAAAATCCCAAACCCTTCTACGATGAAAGACTTTAGACCTATATCTTGTTGCAACACTCTCTATAAGATCATTGCCAAGATCATTGCCAATAGGATCAAACCTTGTCTCCCAGATAATATCAGCCCTTCCCAATCGGCTTTTGTGGCTGGTAGGAGTATAGGGAACAACATCCTTCTTGCGCAAGAGCTTATGAGGAATTATCATAAGGATATTGGCTGCCCTAGGTTGGCTCTAAAGGTAGATTTGATGAAGGCTTTTGATATAGTGGATTGGGGCTTCTTGCTTGAAACCCACGCTGCTTTTCACTTTCCTCCTAAGATTATTACATGGATCAAAGCTTGCCTTACTACCCCCAAGTTCTCTATTTCCATCAATGGTGAACTAGCTGGTTTTTTCTCTGGAAAAAGAGGTCTTCGGCAAAGGGATCCTATGTCCTCATACCTCTTTGTAATAGCTATGGAAGTTCTATCTAAAATTCTGACCAAGCAAATTGCAGACTCTCCTAGCTTCAAGTATCATTGGAAATGTGACAAGATAAAGCTCTCCCACCTTTGTTTTGATGATGATCTTATCATGCTTTGCCATGGCTCCCATTCTTCAACTCTAGTCCTTAAGGCTGCCCTCGATGAGTTCTCTTTAATTTCAGGCCTCCTTGCTAATCAAGCCAAGACCAATATTTTTACTTCGGGTTTATCCTCTACAACCAACCAGCAGCTCATAACCTCTTTGGTTACACCGCCGGTTATCTCCCCATTCGCTATCTAGGTATCCCTATCATCTCTACTAAACTTTGTCTTCAGAACTACTCCACTCTTGTGGATAAAGTTTCGGATAGACTAACCTCTTGGATAAACCGCAACCTTTCTTGTGTGGGTCGCTTGCAGCTCATTATATCAGTTTTGTCGAGTTTACAAGTCTTTTGGGCTAGTTATGTCTGCCTTCCTATCAAGATTTTGAAGATTATAGAACATAAATTCCGTAGTTTCTTGTGGAAAAGGGTTGAAGGTGATAGTAAGGGTGCAAAAATTTCTTGGTATGATATTTGTCTCCCTAAGAAAGAGGGTGGTCTTGGAATCAAGGATCTCTCTTCTTGGAACAAGGACTTGATGATTAGGCATATTTGGATTCTGATTTATGGTACGAATAACCTCTGGTCTTGTTGGATCAAAGCCTATCACCTCAAAAGCTCAAACCTTTGAGAAGCTAAAGCCCTTTCTACCTCCTCTTGGAATTGGAGGAAACTCCTCTATCTTCGACCAATTGCTCGACCTTTAATTCAACACTACATTGGCAATGGTTCTAGTACTTCCTTATGGTTTGATAATTGGCATCCGGATGGTCCTCTCCTTTTTAATTGAAGCTCCCGTGTGGTTTATGATTCTTGCCTCCCTCTCAACGCAACGGTTAATGCCATTGTTCTTGTTGATTGTTAGAGTTGGCCAGCTGCTATGTCCATTGATCTTGTTGACATTAAAAGTCGGATGCCTTTTTACAATCCTAACTTTAATATAGAGGATAGTATTTGATGGCACCCTTCTCCTAATGGTATTTACTCAGCCTCTTCTGCATTGGCTTCTCTTAGAGCCCCTCACCCTCTTGTTCCTTGGTTCAAGCTAGTTTGGTTCCCTCAAAACATTCTGAGAATGAGTTTCATACTTTGGATGGCTGTTAGAGGTAGGCTCCCCACCAGGGACCGCATTCATAGGTATGACCCTTGGGCTGTTACTACTTGTGTTCTTTGCAACTCCCATCTCGAGTCTCATGCTCACCTGTTCTTTGAGTGTTTATTCAGTAGGGCCATTTGGACTCAACTTCTGAACTATTGTGGGACTCATTGGATTGGTCTTTGCTGGAATGATTTTATTGCTTGGGAGTCCACCCATTGGAGAGGAAACACCCCTGTTATCGTGGCTAAGAAGCTTTGTCTTGGGGCTGTTGTTTATCACATTTGAAGAGAGCGTAATTGTCGTATTTTTGAAGGGACCAAACAGAGTAGCTTGGTTATTGCGCGCTCCATTATTGACACCATTTACTGCTGGCTTTCATCTATCAATCTCAAAGACCACCCTCTTATATCTTTGAATTGGAATGTAAATGCTAATTGATTCTAGGCTTTGTTCTTGTTGTTATTGTTTTGAGCCCTTGTCTAGCTCGTGCTTTTTGTTTTCTCTTATGTTGAGCTTTTTTTGAGACTTTGTTTAGCTCTTGTTTTGCTTCTTGGGCTATGCCCTTGTATTTGTTCTTTCTTTTTCTTTTTATGATACTATTTACTTACCCAAAAAAACAAAACAAAACACTCACAAAGTGCTCAAATAAGTTTATATTACTCAAATATCTGCCCTTACATAGAAAAATCAGCCTTGTTTATATAGAACAAAGGCCAATGACAATACAACACAAATATAACTGCCAATTAAATGTGTAACCTCCCACTAAATGACATCTAGACCATGAATAATGGCTATAAAGTATTCAGCCTTTGTAACTCATTATTCCTAATTAAAGAACACATGAACTCACACTTAACAAAATAAAACCCAACACAAAAACCCAAACTATTCATAAAATAAGCCCACAAAACCCAACACAATTAAAACCCAAACTAATCAGAAAATAAGCCCACAAAACCCAACATAATTAAACCCAAACTAATTATAAAATAGGCCCATAAAACCCAAGATGGCTGAATGGCCTTTTATTCTTCATGATAGGCTAGAATACTTCATTCTAACAAGGCTGGACCCTTGTCTTCATGATTTGGACTTGTTTGAAACATGTTAACCATTTTTTACTCTTCTTGCATCCCTAGAACCTTGACCAAATCTTAACTAGCTTGCTTCTTCCAAATGCTTTCCATTAAACGAGTTAAGACTTTTTTCATCCTTTCGGTTTTAGCTCTTGTCATTGGTCCTCCATGAATGGTTAAAGAATCTGGATCTTTTCCAACCTTAGCCGAATGGTGATCAACTGGTTGGTCCTCATCATTCCCCTTTTCCTCGAAAGGATTCGTCATCAAATCAGCACCTTCATCACCTATATCAAACAAAGACAAATCAGAAACATTGAAAGTTGCACTAACATTGCCATGCTCACTAGGTAGTTCCAGCTTGTATGCATCGTCATTGATTCTTTGAAGAACTCGAAATGGTCCATCCCCTTTTGGCATGAGTTTATACTTCCATTGGCTAGGAAATCTTTCCTTCCTCAAGTGTACCCAAACCCAATCACCAGGTTCAATTATTACTTTCTTTCGACCTTTATTGTGTTGCTTCTCATATTGTAGATTTTTCTTTTCAATTTGTGTACGCACCTTTTTATGCAAGGCTTTGAAAAAAACCGCTTTTTGCTTACCATCCAAATTAGCTCTTTCCAAAGGTAAAGGTAGTAAATCCATAGGAGATAATGGATTGAACCCGTACACAACTTCAAATGGTGAATGGTTTGTTGTAGTATGCACACTTCGATTATAAACAAACTCCACATGTGGCAAACATTCCTCCAAATTCTTCAAATTCCTTTGAATTATGGCCCTCAAAAGCGTTGATAAAGTTCTGTGTACCACCTCTGTTTGTGAATGACAAGTGGTTGAATACATCAGCTTTATACCCAACTTTCTCCAAAGCTTTTTCCAAAAGTGGATAAGGAACTTCACAACTCTTTCACTCACAATTGTCCTTGGAATTCCATGTAACCTCACAATTTGTCTGAAGAACAGCCCCGCAACAAATGTTGCATCATCTGTTTTGTGACAAGGAATGAAATGCGCCATCTTGCTGAACCTATCAACAATAACAAAAATAGAATCTCTCCCCCCTTTTGACCTAGGTAATCCCAAGACAAAGTCCATTGATATATCAATCCAAGGCTCACTAGGTATAGGAAGAGGAGTATACAGCCCATGAGGCATTACTTTAGATTTAGCTCGTTTGCAAGTAATGCATCTCTCACATATTCTCTCAACGTCTCTTTTCATGTGTTGCCAAACGAAATGATCACTTAACATACCCAAAGTCTTTTTAACTCCAAAATGCCCCATTAACCCGGCACTATGTGCCTCTCTCATAAGCAATTGTCTCATTGAACATCTATGAACACACAACTTGTTTTCTTTGAAAAGAAAACTATCATGCCTAAAGAACTTGTCAAAACCCTCTTGCTCACATGCCCCATAAACATTAGCAAAATCAAAGTCAGAATTGTATAAGTCTTTAATGTACTCAAAACCCAATAATTTTGCATCAAGTTTAGAAATTAGAGCATACCTTCTAGAAAGAGCATTGACAACCACATTCTCTTTACCTTGTTTGTACTTGATGATGTATGGAAAGGATTCAATAAACTCCACCCATTTTGCATGCCTACGGCTTAGCTTTCCTTGTCCTTTGAGATATTTTAAGGACTCATGATCGGTGTGTATAATGAATTCCTTGTACCAAAGATAGTGTTGCCATGTCTCTAACACTCTCACCAATGCATAAAACTCCTTATCATACGTCTGGTAGTTAAGACTTGCTCCACTTAGCTTCTCACTAAAGAATGCAATGGGTTTGCCCTCTTGCATTAAGACTCCTCCAAAACCTATTCCACTTGCATCACACTCAATCTTAAAAGTTTTAGCAAAGTTAGGCAAAGCAAGCAAAGGTGCTGAACTAAGTTTGTGTTTAAGCAAGTTAAAAGCATCATCTTGTTCTTTACCCCACTTAAATCCCACATTCTTTTTTATGCATTCAGTTAATGGTGCAATAATGGTAGAAAAATCCTTAATGAATCTCCTATAAAAGCCAACAAGACCATGAAAACTCCTTACATCACTAACACAAGTGGGTTTCGGCCACTCCCTAATTACTTTCACTTTTTCTTGATCAACATGTATTCCTTTATCATTAACAACATAACCAAGAAAAGTAAGTTCATTACTGCAAAAAATGCATTTCTTTAGATTAGCATATAACTTTTCTTTTCTAAGCACATAAAAAACAACCTTTAAATGTGTTACATGCTCGTCTAAATTTTTGCTATACACAAGTATATCATCAAAATAAACTACTACAAACTTTCCAATTTAAGCATGCAAAACATGGTTCATCAATCTCATAAAAGTACTAGGTGCGTTAGTTAGGCCAAAAGGCATTACTAACTATTCATATAGACCATGTTTAGTTTTGAAAGCGGTTTTCCACTCATCACCCTCATGCATTCTTATGTGATGATATCCAGATTTCAAATCAATCTTTGAAAACACACAAGAGCCATGCAATTCATCCAACATATCATCTAACCTAGGGATAGGATGTCTATACTTTACCGTGATTTTGTTGATGGCTTGACAATCAACACACATTCTCCAAGAACCATCCTTTTTAGGTACCAATAAAATAGAAACCGCACATGGACTCATGCTTTCACGTACATATCCCTTTTCCATAAGCTCACTTACTTGCTTTTGGATTTCCTTGGTCTCTTGAAGGTTGCATCTATATGCTGGCCTATTTGGTATGCTTGCACCCGGAATGAAATCAATTCGATGTTCAATTCCTCTAATTGGTGGCAAACCATTAGGAACATCTTCGGGAAAGAGATCCTCTTTTTTCTTCGAAAGATCAACAATAACACTAGGCAAACTCTTGTTAATTTCGTTAGAAACAATTAAAATATCCTTGTACATAAGTACGAGTAAGGGTTGCCTCATGATTAATGCTTTCTTCACATCACACATTTTTGCATAAACACTCATTTTTCTTTTACTCAAGCCTTCCTTGTTTTCTCTCCCATTGTGTTTCCAATTGCTCTAATTTTTACCACTCAACTCACCTTTTTTTTTCTCTCTTTCTTGCTCCCTTCCCAAAGTTTCAGCTAATGAAGATTCAAACTCTTCATATTGTTGTTTTATGCACATTTGGTCTTCAAAAATTGTCTTTGAAGGCAAAGGTCCAAGTTGGTATTTTTGTCCCTCCATGATCAAAGAATAACGGTGCTTAAACCCATCATGCATTACCCTTCGATCATATTTCCATTGTCTCCCCAATAACATGTGACCAGCATACATAGGTACCACATCACACCAAACATCATCCTTATATCTACCAATTGAAAAAGAAATTAACACTTGCCGATTTACCATCACAACACCACTATCATTCAACCATTGTAACTTGTATGGTTTTGGATGTTTAATAGTAGGTAATTAAAGTTTCTCCACAAGCAAGGTAGTTGCCACATTTGTACAACTTCCACTATCAAAAATCACATTACACAACTTGTTAGTAATCAAACAATGAGTATGAAACAAATTTTCACGTTGCTCACCATGTTCATTATCTTTACTTTGCAAACTAAGTGTGCGTTGTACAACCAAATTCTCTCCACTAGCATACTCTACATCACTAGCATACTCTACATCACTAGCATCTTTTAAATGTGGCATGTCATCTTCATCCTCTCTCTCACTTTCTGATTCAACTGTCCCATCCCACATGATCATTATCCATTTATTAGGACATTCACGTGCCACATGACCATGTCCAAGGCACTTAAAACACTTAGTGCCTCTAGTTTGATTAGGTTGATTCTCACCTCTACCCTTTGATATGAACCTCACTAAGACCAATGAGACCCGGAACAAATATATGGTAACGAAGAATTGTTTTCTAATCAAGTTTTTAAACAAGAATATTATCGAACCGCGACCCGTTATCTATAATGAGGTAAGAACCAACGGTATCAAGAAAGTTGTAGACACCACACTCAAGAATAAGAAAGAAGGTGAGTGATAAGTCAAGGTTTGAACGCCATAAGGTAGAACCTTGATAAGTTCACAAGTTCTATGAAGAACCAAAGAGAAAATTCTCTCAAATTTATTTCAATTCAAAATCTACCTTTCAAATTACATCAATTGGTCCCTTTTATACTAAAAATATCTAAGACCTAAAAGGGAATAAATATTAGGCAATTAATGCCTTACAATTTAGGAAAGTAAATGCTAACAAATTTACGAAACAACTAAAGACTAAAAACTAGCAACTAGTTTATTTGTTCCTTATTTTGAAAGTTGAATTCGGAAAACAAATCAACTCTTTATTTGGGGAATATATATAACATAGGGAATATGCTAAAGTAGAAAATATACTGAAATTGGATTCTCCTCCAACCATACGTCGCCCAAAAAATAGGAAATATTCTCAAATTTGGATTGCTTAGCTCAAGTATTCGCGCAATAAGATAGATGACCAAACTTGGACTTGTTGTACTATTTCGGAGGATGGGGTCTTCATAGAATTTGTAGAGATTGTCTTGGGCTTTCCGAAAACATATTATAACAGAAAATCCGACTTCAGATGCTCTCTGTAGAGGTCCACGAAGTTTAGCCCGGATTTGGTCTTCATGTTGGCCGAATTTGGACTTTAGCAACTCGGAATCAGCCCATCATTTAATGCTTCTCTGATCCTCTTGCCTCCTTTTAATTGGCCGAATTGGAACATGCAATGGTTCCTTTGGTGATGTTTCTTAATTCTCATCATTCCCAATCTCTTCAAAAGGATTCGTCATCGAATCTTCACCATAATGTTGTTGATAGCCTGCGACACTTCTTCAAAGCCTTGCAAATGAGAAACAACAACACTAGGCAAGGAAGGGTTAATTCCATTAGTATTAAAACATGCCTCTTTGTACAAAAGTATAATCATTGACTGATTTGAAAATAGAGCCCTTTTTACCTCACTCTCCCTTGTATCAAAACTTACTTGTTTTTTTTTTTTTTTTTCAACAACCTCTTTCGGACTCTTTTTCTTTTCTCTCTCTTTCTTTTGAACTCTCACTCTCACTCTCTTTTTTGACATCTCTCTCTTTTCTTAGCCTCACTTGATCTTCATACACTTGTTTTGGGGTTAAAGGTACAAGAGTGATTGGCATTTTATTGAGTACAAAGGAGTATCTTTTGGTATACCCATCATGCGCCACATGCCTATCAAACTGCCACGGTCTCCCCAAAAGGATATGGCCCGCATTCATTGGTACCACATAACAAAGGACTTCATCTTTGTACTTTCCAATTGAAAATGTCGCCAACACTTGTTTAGTCACCTTGATTTCCCCACTATCATTTAACCGCTGTAGCTTATATGGTTTTGGATGCCTCAAAGTGGCTAAATTAAATTTCTTCACAAAATTAGTGCTAGCCACATTAGTACAACTCCCCCCATCAATGATCATGCTACATACCTTATCATTAACATGGCAGCGGGTGTGAAAAATGTTGTCACGTTGTACCTCATCATCTTCCTTGGCTTGAGCACTAAGAGCTCTTCTCACCACAAAAAGCTCTCCATCCACCAGATATTCAATGTCACCTGCATCCTCCAAAGGTGGCATGGACTCATCATCAGATTCACCCTCGGATTCGATATCACCATCATCCTTCAAAACCATTACTCTCTTGTTTGGGCATTGAGATGCATATGACCTACTCCCAAACACTTAAAGCACTTAATGTCACGGTTACAAAAAGGTTGAGAATCTGATTTTCCTTGATTTAGTGTGCCTCTGGCCTTTTCATCTTTGGAAGGTTTGGCCTTGGCCTTAAAACTAGGTTGGTCATCCCTCTCGCTCCAATTCGGTTTCCATGATGATGAAGAACCTGAATTTTGCCCAACCCTTGTGGAACTAGTTCTCTTTAACTGTTGTTCCACCTTAATTTCCATGTGTACCATGTCACTCAATTTAACATAATGTTGCAACTTCACCACATTTCCTATGTCTCGGTTTAGTCCACCTAAAAACCTAGCCATAGTAGCCTCTCGGTCTTTCTCTAAATCAGCTCGAATCATGGCTATCTCTATCTCCTTGTAGTAATCTTCAACACACTTAGACACTTGAGTAAGGGTTTGTAATTTTTGAAACAAACCTCTATAATAGTGACTCGGAATGAAACACTTCCTCATGACAGCTTTCATTTCCTCCCAAGTCTCATCAGATTTTTCTCCATTCCGTCTTCTACTCACAATCAATTGATCCCACCAAACGATAGCATAATCAGTAAATTCTGTGGCAGCAAACTTTACCTTCTTTAATTCAGAATAGTCATGGCAGTCAAATACCAATTCTATTCTTTTCTCCCACTCTAAATAAGTTTCGGGATCAGTTTTACCTTAGAACGTTGGGATTTTCACCTTTATACTACCCAAATTATTATCAGCCCTCTCTCCATACCTATCTCCTCTATACCCATACCTATCGTCTCTGTTCCCATACCTAACTCCTCTACCTCCCATTTCAAACCTTAATCTGCCCACACACATAATGGACATGCGATCACCCTCCTCTAGGTCATTCCCATAATCATCTTCATAATCATATAAACCTCACCAAGAGCAATGAGACCCGAAACCAATATATGGTAGCAATGATCGTTTTCGAATTTCAGATTTATAAAAGAAGGAAATAAATATAACAAAAAGGATCATAACCCGTTATCTATATGGATATAAGAACCAACTGTATCAAGAAAATTGTAGATGCCACACTCAAGAATAGGAAAGAAGGTGACTGATAAGTCAAGGTTTGAACGCCACAAGGTAGAACCTTGATAAGTTCATAGTTCTATGAAGAAACAAAGAGAAAAATTCTCTCAATTTTATTTTAATTCTAAATATATTCTCAAATTACATCAATTGGTCCCTTTTATACTAAAAATATCTAAGACCTAAAAGGGAATAAATATTAGGCAATTAATGCCTTACAATTTAGGAAAGTAAATGCAAAAAATTTACGAAAAAACTAAAGACTAAAAACTAGCAACTAGTTTATTTGTTCCTTATTTTGAAAGTTGAATTCGGGAAACAAATCAACTCTTTATTTGGGGAATATATATAACATAGGGAATATGCTAAAGTAGAAAATATACTGAAATTGGATTCTCCTCCAACCATACGTCGCCCAAAAAATAGGAAATATTCTCAAATTTGGATTGCTTAGCTCAAGTATTCGCGCAATAAGATAGATGACCGAACTCGGACTTGTTGTACTATTTCGGAGGATGGGGTCTTCATAGAATTGGTAGAGATTGTCTTGGGCTTTCCGAAAACATATTATAACAGAAAATCCGACTTCAGATGCTCTCTGTAGAGGTCCACGAAGTTTAGCCCGGATTTGGTCTTTATGTTGGCCGAATTTGGACTTTAGCAACTCGGAATCAGCCCATCATTTAATGCTTCTCTGATCCTCTTGCCTCCTTTTAATTGGCCGAATTAGAACATGCAATGGTTCCTTTGGTGATGTTTCTTAATTCTCAGCATTCCCCCTCTCTTCAAAAGGATTCGTCATCGAATCTTTACCATAATGTTGTTGATAGCCTGCGACACTTCTTCAAAGCCTTACAAATGAGAAACAACAACACTAGGCAAGGAAGGGTTAATTCCATTAGTATTAAAACATGCCTCTTTGTACAAAAGTATAATCATTGATTGATTTGAAAATAGAGCCCTTTTTACCTCACTCTCCCTTGTATCAAAACTTACTTGTTTTCTCTTTTTTTTTTTTAACAACCTCTTTCGGACTCTTTTTCTTTTCTCTCTCTTTCTTTTGAACTCTCACTCTCACTCTCACTCTCTTTTTTGACATCTCTCTCTTTTCTTAACCTCACTTGATCTTCATACACTTGTTTTGGGGTTAAAGGTACAAGAGTGATTGGCATTTTATTGAGTACAAAGGAGTATCTTTTGGTATACCCATCATGCGTCACATGCCTATCAAACTGCCACGGTCTCCCCAAAAGGATATGGCCCGCATTCATTGGTACCACATAACAAAGGACTTCATCTTTGTACTTTCCAATTGAAAATGTCGCCAACACTTGTTTAGTCACCTTGATTTCCCCACTATCATTTAACCGCTGTAGCTTATATGGTTTTGGATGCCTCAAAGTGGCTAAATTAAATTTCTTCACAAAATTAGTGCTAGCCACATTAGTACAACTCCCCCCATCAATGATCATGCTACATAACTTATCATTAACATGGCAGCGGGTGTGAAAAATGTTGTCACGTTGTACCTCATCATCTTCCTTGGCTTGAGCACTAAGAGCTCTTCTCGCCACCAAAAGCTCTCCATCCATCAGATATTCAATGTCACCTGCATCCTCCAAAGGTGGCATGGACTCATCATCAGATTCACCCTCGGATTCGATATCACCATCATCCTTCAAAACCATTACTCTCTTGTTTGGGCATTGAGATGCATATGACCTACTCCCAAACACCTAAAGCACTTAATGTCACGGTTACAAAAAGGTTGAGAATCTGATTTACCTTGATTTAGTGTGCCTCTGGCCTTTTGATCTTTGGAAGGTTTGGCCTTGGCCTTAAAACTAGGTTGGTCATCCCTCTTGCTCCAATTCGGTTTCCATGATGATGAAGAACCTGAATTTTGCCCAACCTGTGTGGAACTAGTTCTCTTCAACTGTTGTTCCACCTTAATTTCCATGTGTACCATGTCACTCAATTTAACATAATGTTGCAACTTCACCACATTTCCTATGTCTCGGTTTAGTCCACCTAAAAACCTAGACATAGTAGCCTCTCGGTCTTCCTCTAAATCAGCTCGAATCATGGCTATCTCTATCTCCTTGTAGTAATCTTCAACACACTTAGACACTTGAGTAAGGGTTTGTAATTTTTGAAACAAACCTCTATAATAGTGACTCGGAATGAAACACTTCCTCATGACAGCTTTCATTTCCTCCCAAGTCTCATCAGGATTTTCTCCATTCCGTCTTCTACTCACAATCAATTGATCCCACCAAACGATAGCATAATCAGTAAATTCTGTGGCAGCCAACTTTACCTTCTTTAATTCAGAATAGTCATGGCAGTCAAATACCAATTCTATTCTTTTCTCCCACTCTAAATAAGTTTCGGGATCAGTTTTACCTTAGAACGTTGGGATTTTCACCTTTATACTACCCAAATTATTATCAGCCCTCTCTCCATACCTATCTCCTCTATACCCATACCTATCGTCTCTGTTCCCATACCTAACTCCTCTACCTCCCATTTCAAACCTTAATCTGCCCACACACATATTGGACATGCGATCACCCTCCTCTAGGTCATTCCCATAATCATCTTCATAATCATATGAACCTCACCAAGAGCAATGAGACCCGAAACCAATATATGGTAGCAATGATCGTTTTCGAATTTCAGATTTATAAAAGAAGAAAATAAATATAACAAATAGGATCATGACCCGTTATCTATATGGATATAAGAACCAACTGTATCAAGAAAATTGTAGATGCCACACTCAAGAATAAGAAAGAAGGTGAGTGATAAGTCAAGGTTTGAACGCCACAAGGTAGAACCTTGATAAGTTCATAGTTCTATGAAGAAACAAAGAGAAAAATTCTCTCAATTTTATTTTAATTCTAAATATATTCTCAAATTACATCAATTGGTCCCTTTTATACTAAAAATATCTAAGACCTAAAAGGGAATAAATATTAGGCAATTAATGCCTTACAATCATAAAAATAAATGCAAACAAAGTTAGAAAATAAATAAATACTAAACTAGCAACTATTGACTTGCTTCCTAATTAGAAAGCTAAATCTGGAAACAAATCAGCCCCTTAATTTGGGAAACAAATAAACTATTATTCTTTGGAAATTAAAAGGAAATAAATCAGCCAAAGTTGACTATTTTCCTAGCTTGTGCCACACACCCAAGTCTTCCTTATTCGGCCCAATCAATTGTCTTGATGACATTAATTACGCCTTGGTCTTCATGTGGGCTTATCTTGGACTTCAACAATTCAAAATCAGCCAAAGTGTCTTGAATTAGGCCATTTAGTGCTTCTTTGAATCTCCTAGCTCTTGCCCTTGTTATTGTCCCAACCGGAACATGCAATGGATCATTTTATGACTTCTTGATTCTCATCTTTCCCCTACTCCTCAAAAGGATTCGTCCTCGGATCTTCACCATAATGTTGTTGACAAACTGTAGCACAAAGGACGGTTCCCTCCTTTTATCTTTTTTTGATGAATCTCCTTTGAAAGATATCTTTTTTATATCAATGCACGAAAACAAGAAAAAGAATAAAAATTGTTTATATAAGTTCAACTACACGACCTAAAAAAAATTATACTTTTTTTTTCGAGATTTTTTTTATAACAAAGCTGATTTTTTTTTGTAATAGATCTGTATTTTTTTTAAAAAAATCAATCAGAAAAAAATAGACGAATAAGAACAAGGATAGATTAAACATGATTTAGAAGCCTAAGCTCTGATACCAACTGATATGAACGCACTAAGAGCAGTGAGAGCTGGAACCAATATATGGTAACGAATGATCGTTTTCTAATCAAGTTTTTAAACAACAATATTATCGGACCGCAACCCGTTACCTATAATAAGGTAAGAACCAACGGTATCAAGAAAGTTGTAGACGCCACACTCAACAATAAGAAAGAAGGTAAGTGATAAGTCAAGGTTTGAACGCCACAAGGTAGAACCTTGATAAGTTCACAAGTTCTATGAAGAACCAAAGAGAAAATTCTCTCAAATTTATTTCAATTCAAAATCTATCTTTCAAATTACATCAATTGGTCCTATTTATACTAAAAATATCTAAGACCTAAAAGGGAATAAATATTAGGCAAATAATTCCTACAATTTAGGAAAATAAATGCTAACAAATTTAGGAAACAACTAAAGACTAAAAACTAGCAACTAGTTGATTTGTTCCTTATTTGGAAAGTTGAATTCGGGAAACAAATCAACTATTTATTTGGGGAACATATATAAAATAGGGAATATGCTAAAGTAGGAAATATACTGAAATTGGATTCACCTCCAACCTTATGTCGCCCAAAAAATAGGAAATATTATGAAATTCGGACTGCTCAGCTCAAGTCTTCGCGCAATAAGATAGATGACCGAATTTGGACTTGTTGTACTGTTTCGGAGGACGGGGTCTTCATAGAATCTGTAGAGATTGTCTTGGGCTTTCCAAAAACATATTATAATGGAAAACTTGACTTCAGATGCTCTCTGTAGAGGTCCACGGAGTTCAGCCCGGATTTGGTCTTCATGTGGGCCGAATTTGGACTTTAGCAACTCAGAATCAGCCCATCATTTAATGCTTCTTTGATCCTCTTGCCTCCTTTTAATTGGCCGAATTGGAACATGCAATGGTTTCTTTCGTGATGCTTCTTAATTCTTATCACCCTTGCTACCTATTTCAATTTTGCTTTTAGTTTCATCAATTTTAGGCTTAACAATGGGTTTATCATCCTTTTTACTCCAATTCGGTTTCCAAGATAGGCTAGAATACTTCATTCTAACAAGGCTGGACTCTTTTCTTCGTGATTTGAACTTGGTTGAAACATGTTAACCATTTTATACTCTTCCTGCATCCTTATAACCTTGACCAAATATTGACTAGCTTGCTACTTCCAAATGCTTTCCATTAAACAAGTTAAGGCTTCTTTCATCCTTTTAGCTTTAGCTCTTGTCATTGGTCTTCCATGAATGGTTAAAGGATCTGGATCTTTTCCAACCTTAGCCGAATGGTGATCAACTGGCTGGTCCTCATCAACCTGGAGATCTTGGTTAAATAGATGGATGTCCAGAACACAACCTGGGCCGCTATGTGCCGGATGTTCCCAACTATGCTAACCGACTATGCCAAGACCTTGTTTAGAAAGCTACCCACGGGTAACGTGGACTCTTTCACAAAGTTGTCAACTGTTTTCTGCTCACAATTCCAATGAGTCAAACCTCAGATGAAGGCTCCCATCCACTTACAGTAAGTGATTCAAGAGAGCGGGGAAACCCTCTGGACTTACTTGGATTGGTTCCACAAGGAAGTCATCCAGATGGGGGTCTTCGCTAAGAAGAGTCCCTTGCCAATTTAAGGCAGAACCTGTGGGCAGGTAAGCTATTCAGATCCTTTGCCAAACGACCTCCGGAGACCTACCAAGAGGATGATCAGGCTCTAGAGCAAGTCGAAGTCAATGAACAACTCAGGGTTAAGATGGAGAATGATGACATGAGAATGGAAAAGCGACAAAATAATGAAACTCTCAAACCTGAACCAGATTGGAAAAGTCATAACAAATTTCCTAACAGGTCAACCTTCTGTTTTTCAGTTTCTAAACTCAAGCAGGAAAGGTACCTTGTAAGGCAAACCCCTTTGCAGGCTTTGCCTCCTCCCAGGACAGTATCCCCTATAACCTGAGATAAGAAAGGATACAATCATTACACCCCCCCTAAATGCATCCCGTGAAACGATCTACCTCGCCATCCGGGATAAGGGGCTACTATAGAAGCCTGCACCCATGAAAACCCCCGTCGATAGGAGGAACTGGTATAAGTATTATGAATTTCATGAAGATGTGGGTCACAACACGTAGAGTGCTATAACCAACCCAACCAAATCGAGGCTTTGATAAGGGGAGGATGCTTGATAGAAATGTTGCAGCAAGTTAGGGACAACATTCTGACTGGGAGGGAAGTACAAGCAGAGATCCGTAAGCATGCCGAGAATAGAAAAGCGGAGTAGACGGATCTAATGCAACAAATCCAGGTGATTCATACCATCAGCGGAGGTCCTACATTGGTTGGCATCTCTAATAATTCTAGGAAAAACCATACGAGGAAGGTCCCTCGTGTAGATAAGGCAGAGCACAGCTGACCCCTCCTAGTCCGCACAGATTATCTTTACCGAAGCGGATGTCTACAACACCATACAGCCTCATGACTATCCCATGTTGGTCACGGTAAAAATTGCCAACTACATGGTCCATCGCGTGCTTGATGACACAGGCAGTAGCGTCGACATCCTTTTAAAATATAACTTGGAAAAGCTAAATCTAAAACAGTAGTGTTACATCAGTTACACTACCCCGCTGTATGGATTCACTGAGGACTCGATCATACCTGTGGGGTCGAAGATCCTTCCAGTAATCATCGGAACAGCCCCCCTCAAGCAAAATATCATGGCGGACTTCTTGGTAGTAGATACCCCATCGACCTACATTACGGTATAAGAAAGATATTTCTTGTCATCCTTGAAAAGGGTCTTATCTATTTGCCACAACATTCTAAAGTTTCCAGTATGAGACAAGGTGGGGGAAATACGTGGTGACTAGTAAGCTGCTAGGAAGTGGTATGCAGTATCTATCACCCTGACAACTCTAGCGAAATAGGTGACGACGATACAGGATGGGGTAACCCCCGGGATAACCCTGAAGGATATAGAGTTTGTAAATCACTCTGAAGATAATCCCGAGACTCCAGACGGAGAGGAGCAAAACAGGGAATGGGCTAGCGGGCATCCAGTGGATGAGCTAGAATAGATATCCATTTAGGGGAACAACCCCTCGAAGGTAGTCAAAGTCGGAGGCACCCTCAATCCGGGAGTGAAGGAGGATCTGATCGGGCTCATTAAAGAATTTAGCGACATCTTCGCTTGGAGTCACGATGAGATGGTCGGGATCCTGATATTTTTGGTTGCTCACAGCTTGGTATTAGATCCAACCTTCAAGCCCGTCTGAAATAATGTGTACAAGGTTATACTAAACAACCTAGAATGAGGGGTGGTGGATAGGTTGTCTCTCACTTTTAACAAATCTTTTGAGACTAGTAACAAAACCTTGATAAGCATACAAATTAACATTTAACATGATTGTTATGAGAAAACAATATATTCATGTATGCTCAAATTTCCACTCTTTGTCTACAAAACATACAACAAGAATCAATGTATCTTATGAACAAATATATTCAATGTAGACAAAATTCCATAAGTTGTACTTAGAGTATTACAATGTGATACTTTACAACTTGAATGGAATATCACAAGATACAAAGTTATCTAACATACACAAACAATATTGTGTAAGGAAGTCAACTTACATATAAAGTTCTATCCACATTATTCAAATAATAATTATCAATATAAGATAGATAGAGATAGAGAAAAGTTGACACAAGATATAACGTGGTAAATCTCCGAAGAGGAAACATCCACGGGTTAGCAACCACCGACAAACAAAATCCACTAGTAGATAAGAAAAGTACAATCTCTCAAGTGACCCCTCTACCTAGAAACTACCCTCATATCCTACTCATGAAGATGTCGCATTCATGCTCAACAATCCGAGGCCTCACACCTTTTGTCAAGACTTCCTCGCTCACCTTACCGGATCCTCAATACCCTAGGCAAGACTTCTTGCTCAACTATCTGAGTCCTCCCGACTCTAGCCAAGACTTCCTTGCTTGACAATCCAAGGTCTCACACCTCTTGCCAATACTTCTTGCTCAACAACATAGGACTCACACTTATTGTCAAGACTTCCTTCTCACAAGGCATCTAGGTGATCATGAATGTAAAATGCAAACAAGCACGCAACATAGAAAGCTAGGATCAACACATCCTATGCAAAATACTAGACATGAGCATGAATGTACAAATCAAATGTAGTCTAGTCAATCATGCATGTTTAAATCATCTAGATCAGGTAAGATATGTTCAACCTTAATCACAACCTAGATAAATGCATAGATCTAAACTTGAATCACAAGATATGTTCAATTAATCACAAGATCAAGTTTAAATCACATAAACCAAAACATGCTAAAATCATATGACAAAGTCAATTAGATTTAAACTAAAGTTCTAGAGCATATTCCTATCCATAGATTCAACAAAACACATGATTAGTTCAAAAGAACATAAGCACATGTATTGATGTAAGAATTCGGTCAAGAGTGCCTAATACATGTGAGGAACTATTTTTCATAAAAACAATCAATCAAAGATCATCAAATAGTCCTAGAATCAAAGCTAGCACAATACAATCCCAAACATGTGAAACATAGGCAAAATCAAAACCTAACTCAACATGTAAGATTTTAATAGAAACTCAACCTAGCTTTAAAAGAGTTCAAAACTCAAATCAAAACATTCACAATACACATATTAGTTGAAGAAGAAAACTCAAGGCAATTGACCAAGTTTTAAAAGAAAACTTTGAGAGAAAATCAATACCCTAGTTGATTTAGGTGCAGTCCCGTTTTTATGTGTTTAGACCTAAAAACATCAACAAAACTGATGGAAATCATTAACTTAGCAACCATACACCCCACCAGCTAAAAAGCTATGATACACATGGAATGCAATTTAACACCCTCCAACTAATTGAAACAAACCCGATCGTTCAAGATTGAAGTAAGAGAAACTATTATAATTACTTTATCAATAGAATGATGATAAAAGCTAATTAGAACAACACTTTGATTTCCCCAAAATGCCACAAACTATGAAGTTTGATCAGTTTAAAGGCAAAACAAAGATTTTGAGGTTGTTGAACGCCACAAGCTGAATAAGCTTGATAAGTTCCAAAGTTCATGCAAAAACTTAAAAACAAAACACTCACAAAGTGCTCAAATAAGTTTATATTACTCAAATCTTTACCCTTACATAGAAAAAGCATCCTTTTATATAGAACAAAGGCTAAGGAAAATACAACACAAATATAACTGCAGATTAAATGTGTAACCTCCCACTAAATGACATCTAGACCGTGAATAATGGACATAAAGTATTCAGCCTTTGTAACTCCTTATTCCTAATCAAAAAAGACATGAACTCACACTTGACAAAATAAAACCCAACATAAAAACCCAAACTCAGAACTCGAAATTCAAATCCGTTTGCGGATTACGAACCGTAACTCTCACACGGACATGGACATATAAGATACTCAACCTAGAAAATAATAATATTACTCGATATACAAATACGAAGACAATGTATGCAACATGAGCCGAAAGTGTAGTATCTTTTGACTTAGAACTTGAAATCAATAGTATGAGTAACCGAAATGACTGGAACTCAATCAAGAATGATTTAGGACTAAATTCAATTTCAATATCCATGTTATACAAATATATACACACACAAACATAATTCACATTAGAATAGAAACTACATAGAGATAGTTTCCAATCATGCATTTTCCAAAACATGTTATTTCCATACCAATGCATGAGCATTCATCTTCAAGTGTGTGAATGTGTTATACATGGTGCACAAAGATGCAGGGACACAAATGAATGAGTTATATGTGTGTGCCTATAATGATGCACAACGATTCAAGGACACAAATGTATGAATTGTGTGTGTGTGCCTAAGCCTTGAAAGAGAAAAGAAAGGTCTTAATATACCTTTGTAGAAACATAAAGCATTTTTCCCTTTGAAGACTTGAACTTGCTTGAATAGTTTTCATTTCTTCTTTGAAGCTTGAATTATCATGAATCCTAGACAACTAAACAATACAAAGGAAATGTTGTTTTGATATAGAATAATGCCAACATAACTCACAAACCTAACACCATCAAGCAAAAAAATGTCACTTTAACGCCAAAAGAAATGTTGTGATTCAGGAAGAAGTGGACAAGTTGATCATATCATGCTTCATCAGAGGGGCACGCTACCCCGAATGGATCGCCAATGTGGTCACGGTCACGAAGGCAAACGGGAAATGGCAGATGTTTCTTGACTACAATGACCTCAGCCGGGTATGTCTAAAAGATTGCTTCCCTTTACCAAAGATTGATCAGTTGGTTGACTCCACGTCCAAAAACAAGCTCCTAAGCTTCATGGATGCATTCTCGGGTTACAAACAGATTATAAAGTACCCCACCGACCAAGACAAGAACAGCTTCATCACTGGGCAAGGTTTGTACTGCTACAAGGTGATATCGTTTAGGCTTAAGAATGCGGGAGCTACATACCAACGGTTGGTCAATTGACTATTCAAGGCCGAGATTGGAAGGTCAAGGGAAGTGTATATCAACGACATGATTACCAAGTCACCGACCGTAGAAGAACATCAGGACGACCTTCGTAGAACTTTCATCATCCTAATGGAAAACCAGATTAGATTAAACCCCTCCAAATGTGCCTTCGGGGTAACTGTAGGAAAGTTTTTAGGTTTCATGGTCTAGGAGAGAGGAATAGAGGCTAACCCAGAAAAGATCCAGGCCATTCTGGATCTAGAATCCCCCACATCACTCAAACAGGTTCAAGTTCTGACCGGACAGATAACAGAGCTTAACAGGTTTATTTCTCGATCAACCGATAAATTTATCCCTTTCTTCAAAGCGATTAAGCAGGGAAGGAACATGAAATGGGACCAGGAGAGTGACAAGCTTTCAAAGCTCTTAATAACTATTTTTCAAGCTCTCCATTACTAGTTAGGCAAAGTTTGGGAGAGGAGCTGCAGATATACTTGGTCGTTTCAGAAACTGGAGTGAGTAGGGCCTTGGTCAAGAAGTGTGGAGATAGGGTCCAACGACCTATCTATTATGTAAGTCATGCCCTGACGAAGCCAGAAAATAATTATACCCTGTTGGAGAAGCTCACCTACACCCTGGTAACCTCAGCCAAGATGCTTCGTCCCTACTTTCAAGCGTACTCAATAACAGTAGTAACAGACCAACCTCTACGTCAATTCCTACAAAGGTCGGACGTGTCCGGAAGGCTGGTTTTATGGGCCCTAGAACTCACCCGGTTTGATTTTAAGATATAAACCTAGGACCATAATTAAAGCCTAGGCTTTGGTGGACTTTATAGTAGAGCTCTCAGTTCCCCTAGGCCAAGCGACCTCCACAATAACAAATATAGCTCCTAAAAATATTCCAGAGTCCGATGGTTGGCCGGTAGGCTGCAAGTCATGGATCCTCTACACTAATGGAGCGTATAGGCAAGCCGGGAGAAGAGCAAGCATAATCTTGATAGACTCAGAGGGGACAGAGTGTTGTCATTGCTTCAGATTCAAATTTAAGGCCAATAACAATGAAGCAGAGTATTAAGCCCTCCAAGCTAGGATCGAGCTCGTGGTCAATTACCTTCAGGTCAAGAGTGATTCATTACTCGTGGTTAATCAGATTTTGGGGGAATATCAAGCCAAAAGAGATAACATTATTGCCTATTTAAAGCTAGTTCAACAGCTCGAGAATAAGTTCAAGGAATTTAAGATTGAGCAGGTGCCTCGACAGTAGAATCGTCTAGCTGACGTCCTAGCCAAGATAGCTATGAATGGTGGCCAAGCCTTACCACAGGGAGTTCCTCTCTAGGTGATCTCATTAGCAAGCATAGTAGCGGGAAAGGAGTCCTATACCCTAGATCGTTAGCCATGCTGGATGGACCCAATAGTGGTCTATCTCTAAGAAGAAAAGATTCCTGATGAGCCCGATTAAACCAAAAGAATTAAAAGGCTCTCCATTCGATATTGCCTGGTAGATGGATACCTCAGTAGGAGGGGCAGATCTCTCTCCCTGGTGCAATGTTTGCATCTTGATGATGCCAGATGGGCGTTAAGGGAGGTTCATTCAGGGGAATACGAGAACCACATTAGTGGTGAAGCTCTGGCATATCAAGTACTCCACATGGGGTATTGCTGGCTAACTATCATTCACGATATGAAGAGCTTTGTTCAATCCTGTGAATCACGCCAGAAGACTTCTAACTTAAGCCACCTCCCACCAGAGCATTTGTAATCTCTCACTTTACTTTACCCCTTTGTTATGTGGGGGTCAACCTGATCGGTCCACTTCCAACTGTTCCTGAACAAGCTAAACATGCTATTGTAGCAATTGACTATTTCACGAGGTGGGTCGAAGCTGGACCACTCTCATAGATATCGGAGAAGAATACAATAAGGTTCATCAAAAATAATATAGTCTGTAGATTTGGGACCCCTCTTATCATTATAGCTGACCTCATAAAACAGTTTGATAACGGTCGATTCAGGGATTTTCGCAAAAGCTTGGGAATCGACCTTAGATTCGCCTCAGTAGCCCAACCTCAGACTAACGGGCTGGTGGAATCTACAAATGAAACTATCAAGAAACTGCTGAAAAAGAAGTTACAGTAGAGAAAAAAGCAGAAGGATCGAAGAGCTTCCCGAGGTCCTTTGGGCTTACCGTACTACAAGGCGAACATCCACCATAGAAACACCCTATTCTTTCACTTTCGAGGTTGAAGTAGTTTTTCCCATCGAGCACAAACTGACCTCTTTCAAAGTCAACATTTTGAGCTTGGAAGCAATGAGGATAAGCTCCGGGCTAGTCTAGATCTCTTGGAAGAGAAGCAAAACCGGACTGTCAAGAAAGTAGCAATATACCAGAGAAATATTGCTAGGTACTCTAATAGAAAAGTTAATGCCCGAAACTTCAAGGAAGGGGACCTAGTTCTTAGGAAGGTAACCTTGAATACGAGGAAGAAGTCATATGGGGTCCTAGGGCCTAATTGGAAGGACCTTATTTGGTAAAGGTAGTAATACACAATGGGGCATACAAGCTCTAGGACATGGATGGTCAGTCCATCGACCACACCTGGAATGCAGATCACTTGAGAAAGTATTGCCCTTAAATAAGGAACTCGTGAGTAGCCTACCTCCATTGAAGATTCAATAAAATTTCCAATAACAATGTACTATATTACTTATCAATAAAGTGTGTTTTCTCCACCTTCGATTATATTCTACCATAATTTCTCCATATCAAACAAGGATCTACGTGGGTAAGTCCGACAAAATCATCTTAAGACCAAGTATTAGCCGAGGAAGCCCCCTTGCTATATTTGATGCCTTGGCCGGGCACCACCCCCTACCAAGAAGGATCTGAGTATAAAAGCATAGTTGTCATCCTGATTACAAGACCAAGAACTAGCTAGATAGCCCTCATGATGCCTTGGTCAGGCTACCACCCCCAATAAGGATCTAAGTGTAAGAGCATAGTTGCCATCCAGATCGCAAGACCAGGAAATAGCTAGATAGCCCTCATGATGCCTTGGTCGGGCTACCACCCCCAAGAAGGGTCTGAGTGTAAGAGCCTAGTTGCCATCCAGACTGCAAATCTTTGATGAAGCTAGATAGCCCTTCTGTTGCATTTATCGGGCTATAGCCTCTAAAAGAGCCTAGGAGTGGAAATCTCTTCTGCTTTAACTCCAATGCTCCAGTTATTACTGGCTACTAATCTTCCATGTGTATACGGTTGCTTGTTATGATAGGTACAAACTAGCTTATAATCACATAAGGGGACTGCCTACTAAAGTCATCAAACTACAAGTTTTCTCTGAGAGTTGGGAGATCAAGCGAGCTATATACTTTAACACTTAAACAACATTTTACATCTCGCTAACGTTTAAATAAGCTGAGTTGTTTCAAAGGTCACATCTAGCTCGAGATCGGAAATGAAACAAAAAGATGTCAATCAAATAAAAATTCAATGAAGAAAGCATGAACGAGATCTAAAGTCAGTTTTCATTAGTGAAATGGGAGTCTATCCCCTGAAAAGGATACAGTTAGCAAACACATAGCCCAACCCTTGATTTCAGGCTAAAAAAATGATGATAATGATCAAGCATGAGTAAAGTCAGGGTGCCCACCCCCCATTCCGTGTTATAAAGAAAAGTTGTGTATAAAGTGTATCAGGTTCATGCTTCTTCTTGATTCCCATCTATTGCTCCTTCTTCTTAGTGGACCTCTCCTCCTGCTCCTTCTTCCGATGGTTGCTCATTTTGGACAGCCATTTCTGCTACCCCTTCCACCGGAGGATTCCCGATTGCTTGCTGCTCAGCGGGGTCCTCCTCTAAGACCTCATTAACCACCGCCACAGCCTTAGGAGGGATGGCTGCATCATGAAGGTTTTCCAAAGATTTTACCTCGATTTGTTCAACTTTTAATCCCTCTTTAGAGGTTTCATCCAGGTTATTGTGGGTTTCTCCCTGGAATTCTAGAAGGTCCCCCTTGGGTTGTGCTAACTGAACCCTGCTAGAGGTCTATCCTGAACCTGAGATGGGAAGGACTGAAGGAGGAAAAGAAGGATCTGTTACAACTGCTTGCTTCCCAACTCTAGCCCTGTCACTCTCAGGACGGGACATATCTACAGCCTTCGTCATAATCTCCTCCCTATCCAGGTTGGTAATAACAGATAGGTCGAAAGGAGAACAGAAAGCTTCAGTAACCTGGTAGGAAGCATAGAAGTATCCTTCACTGAAGGTGGCATCTGCCTCAGCCTGAAGCTTGGCAACATGGGCTTGTAAACCTTGGTTTTTAACATCAAGCGCATTCACATCTTCCTTCCAAGAATCATGTTGACTGGCTCGACATTGAGAACAGAGGGTTTCTTGATCAAATGATCGTTTCAACCTTTCATGGCCACACCGAAGCTCGGTTAACTCTACTTCCACCCCCCTCTGACTAGTTGCCATCTCTTGTACCAAGTCTTGAGCCTACGCTAACAATTCCGTGGCCCACTCAGCTTCAGCTTCAGCCCTGATTTCCCGGTCTCGGAGAAAGCCATTTGCTTGCCCATGGCCACTTGGAATTTGAACGCCTGAAAAAGAATTCAAGTTAGGAAATGACAAATCAAGCTATTGCATGAGAAAATAAAAAGCGATGAATACCTCGACCTAGAAGGCAGAACCCTTGGTAATCAAAATATCTATGGACATTGAAGCCATCATGGAAAGACTGCCCCCGGGGCAAGATGAAACGAATTGCCCTATGTCCTCATCTTGAAAGGCAGAGCTGGATTGATTTGGCGGGTGAATAGAGGAAACCTCAACAACACCAGCTTCAGGGTCCTTTGAAGCTTGAGAGGTTGAGAATGTAGATGGAAGGGCAGAAGCGTCTACCAAGCTTGGAGCAGGGGTGATAGGAGCAGAAGCAGGTGTAGGGGTAACTAGAGTGGAGTTGACATTGCTACATTAACAGCTTGAGAAACAAAGTTCCCTTTACCTTGTACCTTAGCAGCCCGAGATACGAGGAGTGACAACTTGGACTTTGCTGGGAAGAGGGCGGAGCAAGAGCAAACGAAGCCCTAGCTGGGACGGTAGGCCCTCATTTCTCTGAGGAAGCCAGGGGGATTTCCCGATTCGATTTGGCATAAGGGGGAGGAGTACGAGCTTGGTGGGCTTTATGGGAAGCTGGAGCAACAACAAGAACTGTTAAAAAAAAAAGAGAAAGAAGGTAGAGCCGTCAGAACTGAACTATTCAACGACATAAAGCATGATGGTTCAAAGTACTTACAAGGAGTAGCATCGGATATTCACATATAACGGTTTACCCGACAAGAATCGAATGGATCAGCAGTTGGAAATTTCAGGTTCAAATAGTTCCTGGAAAGGATGGCTTTCAATACCATCTCAGACTTAACAGGTAAGGAATCGCGGCCTCATGAGGGTTTATCATTGAAAGCAGTGGGAATGAATTAGTCTGAGTCCAAAAAGGAAACGAATTAGTCTCCACCAAAAATATTCTCGAATCCGTTGTTAACTAAAAGTCAATGATTTTTAAATAAAAGATCCCGCCCGATAAGGGAAAAGAGATTCAGAGAATCAGGGTGAGAGATTAACAAGTTTAAACCATTCGGGCCATGTATAAATATGCCTAAGCATGATCGACATAAAGAGGGAGGAGAAGGAGGAAAAAAAGAAAAAAGGAAAAGAAAAGAAGGAAAAAGAGAGACATAGGAGAATCGACAATTGAGAGTAAAAGAGGCGAGGAGAGTTTTAGACTTTGGCCTAAATTTTGTAATCAAAACACAACCTCCGCCTTTGTCTGCTATTCGACAGGCACGAGGTTGCCACTCTATTGTATCCCGGAGAGATTAAATGTGTTTAAGAGTCCTTTTTGTACGATATTCACAGTTGATAATAAAACCATTACATTTCCATTTCCATTGCACTTATATTCATACATCCATCTCTATTCAATCATGTTACGTATCCAAGGTACCAACCCTGGCCACCGCCTACGTAGTAGTGGTCTCGAGGGTGTTAACTAAAATTTCTCATCTTGAGCAAATTCTCCGTTAACATATACATTCCCTGTAATTTTCGTAATAAAAACCATTTTTTTTCTACAATTGGTATCGAAGCCATGTTTTTGTATATACACGGAAAAACTTAAGTTGTTTTCTTTTGATTCCGTTATGTATGGTATGTGTAGGCACACAATCTTGGCTTGTATGATTGTTTATATATATATATATATATATATATATATATATATATATATATAAACGTGGTTGATTGTTAATTACATGGTTCGGTGGGTTGTAGGATTACAGTTCTTTATTTTCATCTATTTATTTAAGAAAGCCAATTTTTATGGCTACTCTTGATATATGTTTTGTATGAATATTTTTTGTATACTGCGATGAAGATCGTGATGTTCGAAATGATTTAAGAAAAAAAGTCACCATGTACGCTCAAACAATAGAGGCGCAAGACAAGCAGCAGACTCCTAGTGTGTGCACGGTTGTGTTGTTGCAGCTATGTGTTCGTAGGCGCAGAGGTAGTTTTGAGCCATAATTGGACCTTGGTTACTTGTTAAAGTAACATTTGTGTCTTGTTACAATAGGTGCCAGTCCGTTAGAAGCCAAGTAGACAGCCTAGACGTGTCCTAGGCTGCTGTGTGCATCTTCGCACGTGCGTGGCCTTAAGAAACTTGCGTAAAAGGTGTCTTGTGGCCTTCGTGGGCAGTAAATATTCTCCTGGAAATTTGGTGGTGGTCCTTAAGGTTCAACCCATGAGATGGATCACTTGACATAAATCAAGATGGACTTGGTTGTAAACCTAAAAGATCCAAAGAGGTGGACTTGAAGAATATTGAAGATAATATATTTACAAGAAGACCAAGGAATGCCTTAGATTACTTTTGTAATTAGAATTGTTTAAGTTAGATAACCTATCGTACTCGATTAACTTATGTAAACTTTTTTTTTTAAGTCATGGGATGATTTATATTTTTTTAAAGCATTGTCAAACATAAGAATGCCATATAGATTAGTTGTGCCTACACTCGCATTATAACATATCATACATACATAATTGCCATGATTTATGTGTTTTATTTTTTAATGAAATTAAAATAGGAATTCACAAAATTGGCTATTAATAATGAGATTAGTTTTTTGGAGTAAAAATTTGGTAATTCTCGTTGATAACTAATCTTTTAATTAAAGAGTTTAATTAGTTAGATTAGTTAGGCCAAATAATTATTCGGAATAATTCGGTTAAGGCCCTAATAATAATTGGACCATATAATTTGTTTTATATTTTAATTGTTAAAACTTGGTAAATTTAACATTTAATTCCAGTCTAATTTAATAGTATACATAGATTAGAATTCCAATAATAAATTATATTTTTAATAGTTAAAAATCGAGTATTTTATTAAATTTTAATAGGGCAAGATTATACTAACAGAACCTAGAAACTTAGACTGATCTTAGTCCTTAAATCAAAGTTAATCTAGGGACACAATTTCAATACCGATAGTAATTAAAAAACCTTAACCTTAAAATATTGAGTGGGAAATGGATATATGACATTATATCTCGCCGCCTCCATCGTTAGTTCGACACCGTGAGATTCAAGTGGGGCCTTGAGACGACTTTGTTTTAGTCCTCCTTATGGATGATTTCCACAAGAATCAATACCAAGGTTGAATTCCTAACAGATATAATTTTTGGATGTATTTTGGAATTGACTGACTCCAAGGCAATAACTCCCAAGTTAAGTTCATGAGATCTGAAATGATGGGTTATACTCACATGGATTTAGTTAAATGATTAATTAAAATCCTGACTAAAATAAACTATGGTTTAATGATATAAGAATAAAGAGTTATCCTGGTGTATCATTTGATTGAGAATATCTCGATCCAACATACAAGTACTTGACCGATCCCAATGGGGCACTTGCTTGTGGAATGTTGGATTTTCGTGGTTTAGAAATAGTTTTAGGGATTTTTCTTGTTCATTACCCATGTTCTTGCAACATGTTTTATATTATGCCGAATCTTAACACATGATATGAATGTATGGAAGGAATGAATTTTTATTTTATGTTTGCTTCAGCAATGTTGTCTGCAGAACTTCAAATACTTGCTAATGAAAAATTAACTCGGGAAAACAACACGTGTCATATGTAAATTTTATTAGACGTACACGTCATTGACAAAGGGGATAGAATTGCCAGGTGGATGTCCAAATAGGCATTCAGAAAATATCCTCCAAGGCATCACTAAAGAAGAGAAGACCGAGTAAACAACTATTGAACAAAACCTACTCGAGGTCAGTTAAAGATACTCGAGGCTAGTTGATGGAATTTTCTACTCGGGATCAGATGACGTCATTCGGGACCAGCTGATATCGTGTTCTACTCTGGACAAACATGAAGAAAACCGAATGAAAAGCCCATCGCATAGCTCACACGAATCAAGTCATTAAAATACGCGAAGACATCCATATCAAAGAGGAATTCCAAGAAGAACAGAATATCAAGTAGAAAGGGTTCCTAATCAGGCAACAATTTTATTTCTTCAAACAGACTGCGCTATTATAAGGAAATAAGTCCTAACTGGACTACATTACTAGAGTCCCATTCGATCTCAATACAAGTCTCCGAAATAAAAAAGAAGACAAACTTCTTCGAACAAGTAAACAATCATAATTAAATACAAAATCTTTTATTACTTGTACAAAGAGGATTAGGGTTCTATGGACATATAACTATACCCATAATCTCGTCATAAAATATATACAAGAATCATATAGAAAAATACATAGAGAAAAAGAGAGATCGAGAATTGTAATTATTCTATTCATAGTGGATTTTGGCTCGGTTGATCATTCAACCATCCGTGGACGTTTCTCCGGTCATCGGAGTTTTACCACGTAAAGACTTGCGTCTGATTATTTTCTCCTTCCTTTCTCTTTGAGATCACAGCTAAAATCCGATCTCGTTGACTTTTATCATACATCCAGAAATCGGCGTCAACAATTGGCGCTAGAAGAAGGGTGTTGAACCTCCGATTTAGTTAAAGGTAATGGCAGGAAGCAAAAGCAGTTCTGGGATGTCCAAAATTCTCCAGATAACGTCCATATAGGCAGTAGTTTGCGAGATCTCACTGCAACCATGGAGAACCAACCAACATCCCTGGCGAGGATTCAGCAAGTTCCTCTGACCAGCGAAGACCTGGCACGATGCTTTCACGAGGCGTTGCAACAGTTGGTGGCAGACGCAGCAAATGAAGGAGTTGATCTACTGGCTGCAGAAGAAGCGCAACCTTTTAACTTCCCACCTGTAAGGCTTTGTTCGGTTGTAGTGGGGCTTAAACTAAATGCACCGAAAGCCGAAAGGAATTCTGCTCCAATTAATCAGGCTGGACGTGAAACACCCGAAGAGAAACTACCACGCTAGAAGCAGAACCATGACCAGACCTCCCATGCTAGACACCGTAAACATTACCGGCACAGGGATCGATCGTCATCAGAAGATAGCGATCAGCACCATAGCAAACATCATCACTGAACCATACGCCTGTCAGAATCAACCCGTGAAACTCGATATCAGAGTAAAGAGCCAGAGAGAGGAATGACAATCACCCAAAGGTTTAACCACCATGGAAGTCCGGTTAGAGACAGAGATGTCGTAATTTTGAGCCTCACTCGAGTAGTCGAAAACAATAGGTGTCAAATGGACGCATTAGTCAGACGTTATAGGTACAACAATTTATCTGACGACGATTCTGACAGTCCATTCACTAGAGAAATATTACGGACCTCATTCCCAGAAAGGTTCAGAATGCCGCACGTGGAGCAGTTCAAGAAAGATACAGACCCTAAAGAACACGTCAGATGCGATAAAAGTGCTATAGTATGCCCACAGTGATCCTTTACTATGCCTTAACTTTTCACAAACTCTAGGAGACACGGGCTAAAGATGGTTCGGGAGATTGCCCCCGCGAGCATCGGAAGTTTCAGTGAACGAAACAGGAGTTTCTTAAGACAATTTCTGAGCAACGTTCACATGAACAAATCAGTGGCTTACCTTTCCCAGACAAAACAAGGAAAAGATGAGTCGTTGAAGAAATACCTGGGGAGATTCGGCCAAGCGGTATCAGAAATCGGTAGTGCAAACGATGAAGCAATAATTGTTGTATTCATCAACAACCTACATAATGGACGATTATTTTTTGACCTGAGAAGAGTCCGTCTGACCAGATATACAAATATGATGGACATGGCGGGAGGTTATGCACTAGCCAAAGAAGAAGAGTTAGCCACAGAAGGATGCTACATGCATGGAGGAAAACCCGAAAAGGATGTTGAGTCCAAGGTGTAGAGCCAAAAAGGTAAATAGAAAGGAAACGACAAAGAAAAAAGTAATGACAGGAGAAACGGGCGTAATGCTGAAAAGACCACAGAGAAATTTTAAGGTAGATACGCCAACTACACCCCACTTTGGAAAAAGCAGGAAGAAATTCAAGCCATACTGGAAGAGAAAAATCCTGTAAAAGAGCCACACCGACGGTCTCTGTTTGCTCGGTGAGATACAACCAAATACTGCAGATTCCATAAGAAAACCGGTCATGAGACTTTCAAATGTTACCAGCTCAGAGATTACATAGAAACCCTCATCTGGGAGGGACATCTTTAGCATGTAATCTTGAAAAGATATGAGAAGTCAGAAACAAAAAAAGTGGTCAGGGTCGATCACAGCTCTTATCGAAATCAAAGGGCCAGCCCAGAGGCCAATGAAGTCATATAAACAATCTTTAGAGGACCATCCACTGGGAGAAGTAACCGAGAGTGAACACAGAAAATCAAAGAAGCAGTAGAAGCAAGACATAACTTTGACGTGAACTCGGTCGAGCTTGACCCGAAAAGGGTAAATGAAGGATGGGACCCAATAATATTCATAGAAGCAGACTCACATAGGGTCGATGTTCGGCCAAATGACGCTCTGGTCATAAGTGCCAAGATTGGTCATCGAGAAGTCAGGAGAATCCTGATAGATAATGGAAGTTTGGCAGACATTCTCAATGTAGCCGTCTACGATCAACTCAGGTTAGACCGAAAAGATCTACAGCCTTTCCATACTCCACTCAGAGGATTCAGAGGAATTTAGGTCAGGTCACTCGAGACAGTGAAGCTACCTGTAAAGATTGGAGTGACACCGTATCAGAGAACTGTATTGCTTGACTTTGTAGTAGTAGACTTAGACAATTGGCCGTATAATGCGTTATTGGGTCGACCATTCTTGAATAAAACCAATGTCGTAACAGCCACTTATGCCTTGATGATCAATTTTCCGACCGAATAGGGGCTCGGTGTAGTCAAGGGGTCCCAAGAGATGGCCTAAAGAGCTAACATGCCAGTATACAAAGACAAAAATGATGGTGAACAGATATGCACTATAACGCAGCCGAGTCAGAAAGAGTCACTGTCATTCAAATTTGATCGAAGGGAAGAGTCGAATGAGTCCAAAAATGAACTGGTCGAAGAAATTATCTTAAAGAAGTTGAGCCAGATAAGAAGATCAAGATCGGGGCCAATTTGGAAGAAAGGATCAAACAAAGCCTCATCGATCTTCTTAAGAATGCAGAGATGTGTTCGCTTGGAGTCATGAAGACTAGAGTCGGGAGGACTCGGACAGTTGAGCAAGAAGTCTTTCCTTGGATCTTGAGGATCCGGAAAGGTGAGCGAAGAAGTCTTGTCAAAAGGTGTGAGGCCTCAGATTGTTGAGCATGAGGGTGACATCTTCATGAGTAGGATGTGAAGGGGTCACTTGAGAGATTGTACTTGTCTTATCTACTATTGGATTTTGTTTACCAGTGGTTGCTAACCCGTGGATGTTTCCTCTTTGGAGATTTACCACGTTATATCTTGTGTCAACTTTTCTCTATCCCTATCTCTTCTGTATTTGAATTTGTTATTTGAATTCTATGGATAGATCTCTTTATGTAAGTTGACTTCCTTTCTATAATATAGATTGTGTATGTGTTACAATTACTTGTTTGTATCACACTTTACTTGTTTTATATATTGATAAAATGTCTTTAATTGATATATATATTTTGATACAAGCAATCTAAAGGGACAAACTTTTGTTTGTTTCTAAGGGATTCGAAAAAGGTGTCTAACCTATTTACCCCCCTAGATTAGCCTTGAGCATTTAACTGAGTTTGTATTTTCTATTTGTATCAGTGGAGGACACTAGATTGTAATTAGTGAGAGTCCAAGTGATACATTCACGGTTTTTACAAAGCTTTTGAAGTTACAAGATGATGTAATGGCTGAAGAAGCCTCAAATACTAGGCCATCATTACTTAGAGGCACTAACTATGGGTATTAGAAGTTGAGGATGAAAGCCTACATCTGCTCTATTGATGAAAGGGCTTGGATTGTAGTGGAAGAAGGTTATAGTCCTCCTACCAAGGTTCAAGAGGATGGAACCATGATACTCAAGCCAAGGAGTGAATGGACAACGAATGAGTTTGAGGTTGCTAAATGGCACCATCGTGCTATGAATGCCATCTTTGAAGGAGTTGATAGGCATCAATTCTCCTACTTTTAAAATCTTGAATCCGCAAAGGAAGCTTGGGATACTCTCCAAGTTACTAATGAAGGAACCTTAGCGGTGATGAAATCGAGGCTTCAAATGTTGGCATCACAATTTAAAGGTTTAAGTATGGGTGAAGAAGAAAAGTTTGAAGACTTCCAATTCCGGCTTCTTAACATTGCTAACCAATGTCAAGCACTTGGAGTATCTATCTTAAAAGAGCGTTTAAATTGGAAAATCCTTAGGTCTCTTCCTATGAGATTCAAATCAAAGGTGACAGCCATTGAGGAAAGTAAGGATGTGGATAGTTTGAACATTGATAAGTTGCTTGGGTCTCTCCAAACTTATGAGATGTGCTTGAAGCCAAAGATTAAGAGTAAGGGAATCACTCTCCGAGCTTCAAGTATCATTGGAAGTGTGACAAGATAAAGCTCTCCCACCTCTGTTTTGCTGATGATCTTATCATGCTTTGCCATGGCTCCCTTCTTCAACTCTAGTCCTTAAGGCTTCCCTCGATGAGTTCTCTTTGATTTCAAGCCTACTTGCTAATCAAGCCAAGAGTAATATTTTTACTTCGCGTTTATCCTCTACAACCAACCAGCAGCTCATTAACCTCTTTGGCTACACGGTCGGTTCTTTCCCCATTCGCTATCTAGGTATCCCTATCATCTCTACTAAACTTTGTCTTCGGGACTGCTCCCCTCTTATGGACAAAGTTTCGGGCAGACTTACCTCTTGGATGAACCGCAGTCTTTCTTATACAAGTCGCTTGCAGCTCATTATATCGGTTTTGTCGAGTTTACAAATCTTTTGGGCTAGTTATCTCTACCTTCCTATCAAGATTTTGAAGATTATATAACATAAATTCCGTAGTTTCTTATGGAAAGGGGTTGAAGGTGATAGTAAGGGTGCAAAAATTTCTTGATATGATATTTGTCTCCTTAAGAAAGAGGGTTATCTTGGAATCAATGATCTCTTTTCTTGGAACAAGGCTCTAATGATTAGGCATCTTTGGATTCTGATTTATGGTACTAATAACCTTTGGTCTTCTTCGATCAAAGCCTATCACCTGAAAGGCTCAAACCTTTGGGGGGCTAAAGCAACTTCTACCTGCTCTTGGAATTGGAGGAAACTCCTCTATCTTCGGTTAATTGCTCGACCTTTAATTCAACACTTCATTAGCAATGGTTCTAGTACTTCCTTATTGTTTTATAATTGGCATCTGGATGGTCCTCTCCTTTTTAAATGGAGCTCCCGTGTGGTTTATGATTCTGGCCTCCCTCTCAACACAACGGTTAATGCCATTGTTCTTGTTGATTCTTGGAATTGGCCAGCTGCTATGTCCATTGATCTTGTTGAAATTAAAAGTCGGATGCCTTCTTACAATCCTAACTCCAATATAGAGGATAGTATTCGATGGATCCCTTCTCCCAATGGTATTTACTCAGCCTCTTCTTTATTGGCTTTTCTTAGAGCCCCTCACCCTCTTGGTCCTTAGTTCAAGCTGGTATGGTTCCCTCAAAACATTTCGAAAATGAGTTTCATACTTTGGATGGCTGATGAGGACCAGCCAGTTGATCACAATTCGGCTAAGGTTAGAAAAGATCCAGATCCTTTAACCATTCATGGAGGACCAATGTTAAGAGCTAAAGCTAAAAGGATGAAAGAAGACTTAACTTGTTTAATGAAAAGCATTTGGAATGAGCAAGCTAGTCAAGATTTGGTTAAGGTTCTAAGGATGCAATAAGAGTATAAAATGGTTAACATGTTTCAAACAAGTCCAAATCCCGAAGACAAAAGTCCAGCCTTGTTAGAATGAAGTATTCTAGCCTATCTTGAAGAATAAAAGGTAATTCGGTCATGTTGGGTTTTGTGGGCCTATTTTTTAATTAGTTTGGGTTTAATTATGTTGGGTTTTGTGGGCTTATTTTATGAATAGTTTGGGTTTTTGTGTTGGGTTTTATTTTGTTAAGTGTGAGTTCATGTGTTCTTTTATTAGGAATAAGGAGTTACAAAGGCTGAATACTTTATGGCCATTATTCATGGTCTAAATGTCATTTAGTGGGAGGTTACACATTTAATGGGCAGTTATATTTGGGTTTTATTGTCCTTGGCCTTTGTTCTATATAAACAAGGCTGTTTTTTCTATGTAAGGGCAGAGATTTGAGTAATATAAACTTATTTGAGCACTTTGTGAGTGTTTTGTTTTTAAGTTCTTGCATGAACTTTGGAACTTATCAAGCTTATTCAGCTTGTGGCGTTCAACAACCCCAAAATCTTTGTTTTGCATTTAAACTTATCAAACTTCATAGTTTGTGGCGTTTTGGGGAAATCAAAGTGTTGTTCTAATTAGCTTTTATCATCATTCTATTGATAAAGTGATTAGAATAGTTTCTCTTACTTCAATCTTGAACAATCGGGTTTGTTTCAATTAGTTGGAGGGTGTTAAATTGCATTCCATATGTATCATAGCTCTTTAGCTATTGGGGTGTATGGTTGCTAAGTTAATGATTTCCATCAATGGCTATTATAGGTAGGCTCCCTACTAGGGACCGCATTCATAAGTATGACCCTGGGGCTGTTACTACTTGTGTTCTTTGCAACTCCCATCTCAAGTCTCATGCTCACCTGTTCTTTGAGTGTTTATTCAGTAGAGCCATTTGGACTCAACTTCTGAACTATTGTGGGACTCATTGGATTGGTCTTTGCTGGAATGATTTTATTGCTTGGGCGTCCACCCATTGGAGAGGAAACACCCCTGTTATCGTGGTTAAGGAGCTTTGTCTTGGGGCTGCTGTTTATCACATTTGGAGAGAGCGTAATTGTCATATTTTTTAAGTGACCAAACAGACTAGCTTGGTTGTTGCGCACTCCATTATTGACACCATTCGCTGCCGGCTATCATCTATCAATCTCAAAGACCACTCTCTTATAGCTTTGAATTGGAATGTAAACGCTAATTGATTCTAGGCTTTGTTCTTGTTGTTTTTGTTTTGACCCCTTATCTTGCTCTTTCTTTTTGTTTACTTGTGTGTTGAGCTTTTTTTTAGCCTTTGTTTGGCTCTTGCTTTGCTTCTTGGGTTATGCCCTTGTATTTGTTCTTTCTTTTTCTTTTTATGATACTATTTACTTACCCAAAAAAAATAGGTCACATTAAGCCTAGGTGTTATAAATATATAGAAAAATGCAAATTAGGAAATGAATCTAGAGATAAGGAGATTAAACTTCAACTTGATCATGCTAAGGTCTTGAAAGTTGAGAAACATGATAATATTGCTAAGCATGTGAAGAAGTTGTGGAGTAGAAAAAAAACTAATCTTGTTCAACTTGACAAAGCTTGTGTTGAAAATGTTAAGGAAGAGTGTATTAATTATATTCTTATTAATCAAGTTATTGAAGGACTTTACTCTAGATTTAACATTGTTGTCAAGGATGATATTTGAAATGTTTGTGTAGGTACACCCAAGAACAAGTGGTTCAAGGGTGAGTGCTCTTATCACTAATATAAGAAGCACATGTGAGATAGCTTTGAGACAATATATCAATTGTGTTGAGAATTCTTGCTTGATAGCTTTGAATACTCTATGTATTGATATGAACTTGGTTATCTCACATCATGTTTGTTATGATGGTCAAAATTTTTTGAATAACTTTAGAGAAGTTCTTTCGATATATGTGTTGATTGAGTTGAGATATTATGCTTTTTATACTCTTGTTGTGAAACATTGTCAACTTGGTGTCATGAGGACATTCAAGGCAAGAGTGCTCATAAAAAGGGCGGAAGTATGATATTTGATTAATATAATGTGCAAAAAGGTATCTCTATACTCTAATGCATGTTCTCTTAGATATTCATCTTTTGACTCGATTTTTGATATACATCTCATAGCATGTCATATTAGAGAATTTTTGTATAGCATACATATGGTTCTCATTGACATTTGCTAGTTTAGGATCTAATAGTGATATTGTTCACATTGATCTTAACTTTGATGATTGTTTGTGTATAGTATATTGAGTGGCATTACTTTTGAAAATATGAGCTTCATATTCTTTGAAAGCTACTCATTAGAGAAGTAATGATCTTGAATAAGTCTCTACTTATTCTAAAATTGCACATTGCTTCTCTTATATGTTTTGCTAGTAGGTTGAGTTTACTAATATGTAAACATTGGATACACCTTGAAGTTTTTATGCTTAATTACATTTAAAATGACCTATGGTTAGTATTCATTTTGCTTCGGCAAATACATAGAACTCAACGAGCACCTTCATGAAAACAGCTACACACATTGGTTGTGAAAGCTACCCAATGTTGGAAAGAGCTACACCATTGTGATGAGTGAAAGCCGTCAAGAAGTGAATTTTGTTTATGTTTAAAAAAATTTGAAAAATCAAAGAAGTGTTGATATGGAATCATTAAAAAAAATTCTTTGATTCAAAGCCTAAAACGAAAAGGAGGAAGGCTTAAAAAGGAGTATAGTTGAAAATCAAATGACCTCGGGTTGAAAAACAGAAATGGGATGACGAGCCACATGCACACACAAGCTCATATGTTGAAATCTATTCTCTTAAAAGCAAAAAATTTCGGATGATAATCTGTTTGTCTTTTTATGGAAAAAGCTTAAGATGAATAGTTGTTGGAAATTTTTTGCATGTTGATTATCAAATTACTTCTTGATATATATTTGAAGCATATCTCTCACACACACTTTGTTTATAAGTATGATGATATTTTAACAATTGTTGAAGAATTATGAGAGAACTTGAAAAATCTTTGTGTATCTCTCTTAGCATATGAAGCTTATTTTGTTAATATTTCTTCAAATTGCTTGAATGTGTGATTGTTTGAACATCTTTGTTTACTTTATGCTATCATTGATTTTAGTTATAGCATTTATCAATGAGGAGCATTGTATGCTATACATTGTTCTCTTTTATGATATGTTCACATGCTTCATTTTGTTACATGTTTGCATTTTTTGACTTAATGATACTTGTAAGATATTACTCATTATCTTTGTCTTGCATGATAATTCATTCTTAAGTCATATGTCTTTGTTTTTATATATTTGTGACTAATGTGCTTGTTTTGTCTTTCACTCACTTTTGTTGTATGTATATGACATCTTATAACACAAGAACAAATGGGAAGAACTAATGTTACCGAAAGTGGAAATCAATTGAATCCCGTTGTGAAAGCCAAGTCTACCTCTAAAGGATCCAAAGCTTCAAGGATAAAAGATTTAGGGATCTTTGGAACTAAAAAGATATTTCAAGAGAGAGGCATTGACTTAGGTAAGCGTAAAGATTCTTATGTTCTTAAGTGCATTAAGGATAGAAATTGGGAATCTTGGGTGAGCATGTTAGGAATTGTGAATGATACTCTTGTTAGAGAGTTTTATCTTGAATATAGAGAAAGTGCCACCTTATTGGATGCTTTGATGGAGATTAGGAGTGTTGTGTTTAGAGTTAACCCGGAAAACATTAACAAGTTTCTTGGGCTATCTAATGATATAGATTCGAATTTTCTAGATATAGATGTCATTGAGAATCTTAATATCATGGGTAGAACTCTTTGTGACAATTCTTCTTTTGAGTGGAAAGGTAGAGCATATATTAGTCAACATGAGTTAACTAAGGCCAGTGCATTTTGGCATCTATTCATTTGCACTAACATTATTGGATCTTCGAATTCAACCGAGTTGAATAAAGACAAGATCAAAATAGTGTATGCCTTGGTGACTAATCAACCTATAAACCTTTGGGATCTACTCATGCTTTATATTGATAGTGCGGCTTTCTCTACTAGAGGTGATAAAAAGCTTACATTACCGGGGTTTATAACTTCAATGTGTTTAGCTCGTGGTGTTAAGAGTAGAGAAGATGTTGTGTTGGTACAACCCTTGGAAAAGTATAGTGATAAACGTGTGTCATACATGTCATATAAGGATAAGGGTAAGACATGTAATACTTTTGGACTATTTAGTAGGTCTCAAGTTGAATGTCATGTGATTAGCACAAACATTCTTCCGGATTGGGCTATTCAATTGAAGGAGAAGGTTGATAAACTTAGTGCTTTAGTTCTTCAACAAGATGCTAGGATAAAAGAATTGGAGGAATGTATTGCTTCAAGTTCAAGACCACTTCTCAAGCATTATGTTAGATCAACTACTCGCACATCTTTCTTTTGTGGACCAAGTAGCTAGTATTTGAGTCTTGTGGTATATTTCTTACCATTTGGCATCATTTCATGTCAAAAAAGGGGAGAAAGAGATGTTAGTTACTTAGTTTCTTTTTATGTTGTTTTTATGAACTTTTGAACTTTCAATGGCATGTATTAATTAGTCTTAAGATTTGGTTAAGAATTCTTGTGTTTTGGCATGTATTTAGAGGGAGATACATGTATTTGTGGACTTAATTGTATGTTCTTATCCATATTATATGTTGCCAATTGTTGTTTTTCTCTTGTATATGCATTGTGCTTTGAGATGATTTGTAGGTTGCTTCAAGAGAAGATCAAGATGAAGTTCAAGAGTTGATGAAGATTAGTTATAGGAATCTTACTCATTGTAATGTGAGGGAGTGAATTTGTGACCTATCTTCATTTTTATATTTGAAGTAAATGTATAGGTGTTTTGACATGGAATTTGCCAAAGGGGGGAGATTGTTCGGTTTTAGTTGTGTTGGCATTAATTCCATATCAAAATGATGTTTACTTGTAATGATTTAAATGTTTAAATTCATGATGATTCAAGCTTCAAAAAAGAATGAACAACAAGTCAAAGAAAGTTCTAAGTCTTCAAAGAGAAATGATGCACTATGGTTCTACAAAGGTATACTAAGACCTTATCTTTCTCTTACAAGGCTTAGGCACACACACACAATTCATACATTTGTGTCCCTGCATCAGTGTGCAACATTATAGGCACACACATACAATTCATTCATATGTGTCCCTGCATCATTGTGCACCATGTATAACACATTCACACACTTGAAGATTAATGCTCATGCATTGGTATGGAAATAACATGTTTTAGAAAATGCATGATTGGAGACTATCTCTATGTAGTTTGCATTCAAGTGTGAATTGTGTTTGTATGCATATATGTTTGTATAACATGGATATTGAACTTGAATTTGGTCTTAAATCATTCTTGATTGAGTTCCGGTCATTTTGGTTACTCATACTATTGATTTCAAGTTCTAAGTCAAAAGATACTACACTTTTAACTCATGTTGCATACATTGTCTTCGTCTTCGTATATCAAGTCGAATTATTATTTTCTGGGTTGAGTATCTTATATGTCCATATCAGTGAGAGAGTAACGGTTTGTAATCCGCAAACAGATTCAAATTCCGGGTGCATAGGCCTGAGAACGGTCGAAGAATGCGAGAGGAGTGCAAGGGAGTTGCACCTTGGCCAAAGGCCAACAAGAGGTGCAAGCCTGAGATGGCGTGTGGCCATCTCGGCTGCAACTCCTTGCTGCCCCAAGATGCCCACATGCCATATCAGGGAAGCAATAATAAAGGAAGTCAATTTGGTCTTTTAACTTCATTCTTTCCCTCTCTTTTATATACCTCTTCCCTCTCACATTTCATTCTAAGAAGAAATTTAAAAAATTGAGTGCAGAAATTCTCTCTACATTTTCTCACCTTCCAAATACCATAACTTCTTCATTTGAACTCCGATTTCAGTGATTCAAAGTGGAGAGTGTTTTTCTATTCATCCTCCATCTTTTCTCTGAAGGTTTGAGTGAGTTTTATTTCTGTTTTTGGAGTCTAAACTCACAAAAAACGAGACTTCACCAAAATCAACTAAGGTATTGATTTTCTCTCAAAGTTTTCTTTTAAAACTTGGTCAATTGCCTTGGGTTTTCTTCTTCAACATATATATGTGTCTTGTGATTGTTTTGATTTAAGTTTTGAACTCTGTTAAAGCTAGGTTGAGTTTCAATTGAAATCTTACATGTTGAGTTAGGTTTTGATTTTGCCTATGTTTTCACATGTTTGGGATTGTATTGTGCTAGCTTTGATTCTAGGACTATTTAATGATCTTTGATTGATTGATTTTGTGAAAAATAGTTCCTCACATGTATTAGGATCTATTGGCTGAATTCTCACAATAATACATGTGCTTATGTTCTTTTGAGCTATTCACGTGTTTTGTTAAATCTATGAATAGGCATATGCTCTAGAACTATAGCTTTAATCTAAATGACTTTGTCATATGATTTGAGCATGTTTTTGGTATAGGTGATTTAAACTTTATTATGTGATTAATTGAACATATCTTATGATTCAAGTTTTAGATCTACGCATGTATCTAGGTTGTAATTAATGTTGAACACATCTTACATGATCAAGATGGATTAAACATGCATGATTGACAAGACTACATTTGATTTGTGCATTCATGCTCATGTCTAGTATTTTCAATAGGATGTGTTGATCATAGCTTTCTATGTTGCATGCTTGTTTGCGTTTTGTATTCATGATCACCTAGATGCTTTGTGAGAAGAAATTCTTGACAATAGGTGTGAGACCTATGTTGTTGAGCAAGAAAGTCTTGGCAAGAGGTGTGAGACCTTGGATTGTCAAGCAAGGAAGTCTTGGCTAGAGTCGGGAGAACTCGGATAGTCGAGCAAGAAGTCTTGCCTAGGGTCATGAGGATCTGGAAGGGTGAGCGAGGAATTCTTGACTATAGTCAGGAGGACTCGGATAGTTGAGCAAGAAGTCTTGCCTTGGGTGGTGAGGATCCGGAATGGTGAGCGAGAAAGTCTTGACAAGAGGTGTGAGGCCTTGGATTGTTGAGCATGAGGGCAACATCTTCATGAGTAGGATAGGAGGCTAGTTTCTAGGTGAAGGGGTCACTTGAGAGATTGTACTTGTCTTATCTACTAATGGATTTTGTTTGCCGGTGGTTGCTAACCCGTGGATGTTTCCTCTTCGGGGGTTTACCACGTTATATCTTGTGTTAACTTTTCTCTATCCCTATCTCTCTTGTATTTGTATTTGTTATTTGAATACTATGGATAGAACTCTTTATGTAAGTTGACTTTCTTTCTATAATATAGATTGTGTATGTGTTACAATTACTTGTTTGTATCACACTTTACTTGTTTTATATATTGATTAAGTGTCTTTAATTGATATATATATTGTGATACAAGCAATCTAGATGGACAAACTTTTGTTTGTTTCTAAGGGAGTCGAAAAAGATGTCTAACCTATTAAACCCCCCCCCCCCCCACTAGGTTAGCCTTGAGCATTTAATCATGTTTGTATTTTCAAGCTGTTCGGGGGCCAGTTGAGCCAGAGCGATCCCTGCTTCAGCCAAAAACCAGACATTGAACGGCTGAAGAGGAAGAGTGACGCCGCAGCAGAGCATGGATCCATATTGTCACCATGCCCGGGGGAGGATTCCACGCAGCTCTATCACCTGCAGGAATCAAAGTAACCGAATTATCCAGGTTGAATCGGGCATGATACTTCCCGATCTCTTCTACCCCGACCACGTTCGGTTCGGCATCAAACCCACTCGGGCGATCAACAGAGAAAGAAAGACCAGATACTCTGAACGCCTCTTCGACATCGTTCTCGTTAAAAGTTTGCTCCTGGATCCGAACGCTGCCCGAGTTGTGCTTACAGACTTCATTTTTTCTTTGATACTTTCCTATCCTTGATCAAAGTGGTACCTTGTGATTAGAAACGAAAGATTCAGAACTGGTAACAGAACTAAAATAGATGTCAGGGTGAAGCCCAGAAATGTCGACTTCTAAAAAAGAAGGCTAATCTTCGAATGGAGGAAACCAGTTGAAAATCCCCACGATCGAGCGCTTCAAGAGCTATAGTACAGAGTCAAAGATGGGAAGTTAATTCCATTAACACTAACCTTGAATAAAATCTAATGCAAAATCTTCAGCGAAGAATAACGACCTTCTACGTAAAGAAATCTGGTCTAGGAGAATTTTCTGGTGCGAGTTTTTGAGAATGAAGAAGCACAACCCCTCAGTGAAGAATTTAAAAGGGCAATACAACGAAACCCTAGGATCTCAAGGCATGAAAAATCAATGACAATATTGAAATTCCCTTTATCTTTGTAGTGTAAATATACCTAGAGGGGGGGGATAGGTATATGCTCTAATTTTTGTCTTCTTTTAAAACAATGCAATTTTAACAATGCTTAATGAAAATTGCAAACAATGACACACAATATTTACTTGGAAAACCTCTGAAGAGGAAACATCCACGGGTTGATACCACAACCACCGACAAAAGTAAATACACTATTTCAAATAGAGTTACACACTCAAGCAATCACCACATGATCTCCAAGCTATCACTCTCACACTATCCTTGAACCTAGTGATCTACTAAGCCGACTTCCTATCCATGACCTCCTGTCTCTAGGAAGATTTCATGCTCACCTATCTGGATCCTTCCGACCCTAGGCAAGACTTCTTGCTCAACTATCTGAGTCCTCCCGACTCTAGTCAAGACTTCCTTGCTCAACAATCCGAGGTCTCACACCTCTTGTCGAGACTTCCACTTGCTTAGCTATCCAAGTCCTCCCGACTCTAGCTAAGACTTTCAATTGCTCAAATCAAAGAATCACTCTAAGATATAAGACTTTCTACCTCTTCACAAGGCATCTAAGTGATCATGAATGAAAAATACAAACAAGCACTCAACATAGAAAATGATGATCAACAAATTCTATGGACATGCAACTAGATAGCTAGATTATGCTTTCAAAGAACAATCACAAATGTGTCTAGGCAATCTAAACATGTTATCAACTAAGAACATTGATATGAAGATATAGATACCAATTGAAACACAACCTAGTTCTTAGAAAATGAAATTAGATTTAGAAATATTCAATCACGCATAAGAACAAAAGATTTCTAGAAACAATTTCATTTTTATCAAGTTTAGCACAATTTAATCAACTTATCACAAATCTAGCTAAACTTGAAAATAATTCAACAAACCACAAAATGATATCAAAATCATCCTAGTCATGCTTCTTAATCAAATAACTTCAATCAATAAGAAGATCTAAGACGAAAACTAAGAAGATGATGATTTTACCAACAAGGATGAAAATCATGAACTAAAGATCTGATCAATATGAAACATATATAGATCCTTTGGTTCTGGAAATGCTTGGGGTTTGTATAAATCTTCAAGCCACTCGAAATTTGCTTTTGAATCAAGTGATTTGGAGTAGAAATGAAGAAGTTATCACAAAAACAAAAATAAAAATTGTTGAGAGAAAATTTCTGCAATTGTTCTTCAATTTCAATTTTCTCAACTTCTTAAGAATGAGAGGGAATGAGAGGTTTTAAAGAGAGAATAACCACAAGACCAAATTGCCCCTTTTATTTAGTGCCTCCCCGAGATGGTGCATGGGCATCTTAGGGAAGAGCACATTTAGGGCTGAGATGGCCATGCGCCATCTCGGGATGGTGCAAGGTGATGGCTTGAGCCATCACACCTTATCCCTTGTGCTCCTATCGTATTCTTCGACAGTTCTTTGGTCTCTGAACTCCAAATTCGAATCTGTTTGAAGATTACAAACCAGGACTCCCTCATGGACATGGACATATAAGATACTCAACCTAAAAAATAATAATTCGATTTGATATACGAAGACGAAGACAATGTATGCAACATGAGTTGAAAGTGTAGTATCTTTTGACTTAGAACTCGAAATCAATAGTATGAGTAACCGAAATGACCGGAACTCAATCAAGAATGATTTAAGAATAAATTCGAGTTCAATATCCATGTTATACAAACATATACACATACAAACCCAATTCACACTAGGATGCAAACTACATAGAGATAGTCTCCAATCATGAATTGTCCAAAACTTGTTATTTTCATACCAATGCATGAGCATTCATCTTCAAGAGTGTGAATGTGTTATACATGGTGCACAATGATGTAGGGACACATATTAATGAATTATATGTGTGTGCCTATAATGGTGCACAATGATGCATGGACACAAATGTATGAATTATGTGTGTGTGTGCGTTACTCCTTGCAAGAGGAAGAAGGATCTTGATACCTTAGCATCCAAGAATAGTACCAATCCTCTTGAAGATGAACTTTGCATCATGAGAAGTTGCTTTTCTTCCTTGAAGCTCTTATCATCATGAACCACTTAAGCAACTAAGCATTACAAAGAAATGAAGTTTTGTTATGGAATTAAGCTAACACAAATCTAAAACCTAACAATCTCCCCCTTTGGCTATTCAATGACAAAACCTCTACCTTACCATACAAAGATCACTCATAATCAATGGTTATTGCATTCTCACATCCTCATATTACAAAGAAATATTCCTATACTAAAGTGTCTTTAAGAATATCTTCACTCATTCAAAGCACCTGTGAGACAAGAACAACCAAAAGAATTCTTCTACAAAAAAGATAGGTGAGATAAACAAACAATATAAGAAACAAAAACAAAAGATCCCTTAACTTTTCTTATCTCATGCAAACACAAAATCTTTCTCCCGTTACTTTCTTCCCGTTACTTTCTCCCCCTTAAGCCAAAAATTTTCCCCCTTATATCAAAAGTATGTAACATGGTGAGGAAAAACACTTTCTCCCTCTTTTTGGCAAGGAATAGACAAAAACAAATTACACAACCAAGAGAGAGATAAATGCCAAATGAAAATACCTACAAGGGTATAAGGGATGCATAATAGAATCATGAGATAGTGAGCAAACAAGTTGTATAGAGAACTAAGTTTAACAAACTAAGCTCCCCCTTAACATATGCTCCACATATTAATAAGCAAGTAATAAAAGATAGTAAACCATTGTTTTTCAAAATTAACAAGAGAATCATAGATTTTCAATATTCTCTCCAAAATAATCTCTCATTGCTAATGAATCAAGCACATTAAGCAAAAATATGTGTGTGTGTGTGTGTGTGAAAATGCTTCTAGCATATTTAAAAAGAGTGATTGTGATATCAACATGCAAACCACTTTAAGACCTATCCATCTAAAGCTTTTCCAATCAAGGTCAAACCGATTATCATCTGGATTTTTGCTTTAAAGAGAATAGATTTCAACATATGAGCGTGTGTATGCATGTGGCTCGTCATCCCATTTCTATTTTTCAACCCGAGCAATCACAATTTTCAACTATACTCTGTTTTAAGCCTTCCTCCATTTCTTTTTAGGCTTTGAATCAAAGATTTTTTTTTTTAAAGATGATTCTTTTTCAACACTTCTTTGATTTTTCTTACATAAACATATACTCTTCATGACGGCTTTCACTCATCACAATGGTGTAGCCCTTTCCTCCATTGGGCAGCTTCACAACCAAGGTGTGTAGCCCTTTTCATGAAGATGCTCGTTGAGTTCTATATAGATGCCGAAGCAAAATTGATACTAACCATAGGTCATCTATCATGTACTAGACAATGAACTTCAAGATGCATCCATAATCTACATGATTTCAAACTCAATACTCAAACTTAGACATATAAGAGAAGTATATGTGCACTTTTAAAAAAAACATGATTTACAAAGACTTAAGTGCATGATCTAGAAGCAATAAAAGCTATTTTATCAAGATCATTACTTCTCACATGGGTAGCTCTCAAAGAAATAGATGTACAATATAGTTTTGCTTATCAAGCCACTCATAACCACACGCAAGCATTAATCAACACAAATCATGCCAATGGATCTTCTAAGAGATACAAATCTCTCTTTGTCCAAGGGCTTTGTGAACAAGTCCGCAAGTAGATTTTTAGTAGGCATATGTTTAAGAGTTACTATTGAATGTTCAATAAGTTCTCTAATGAAATGATGCCTAATGTCTATATGCTTTGTGCGTGAGTGTTGAACCGGATTTTTAGAGATATTAATGGCACTCATATTATCACAATAGAGAGTCATTTTACCCTGATCAATCTCATAATCCTTGAGAATTTGTTTCATCCATAGAAGTTGTGTGCAAGCATTTCTGGCCGTAATGTATTCGTCTTCGGATGAAGAAAGAGAGATGGAATTTTGCTTCTTGCTTTGCCAAGCAACCAAATTATTCCCCAAGTAAAAGCAACCGCCAGATGTGCTTTTACGATCATCAATGTTTCCTGCCCAATCCGCATCACAATAGCCAACAAGAATATCATTAGTATCAAAGGAATAGAATAAACCAAGATTATGTGTTCCTTTTATATACCTAATGATTCTTTTAACGGCTTTCATGTGAGATTCTTTTGGATTAGCTTTAAACCTAGCACACAAACCAACACTAAAACAAATATCCGACCTACTAGCCGTTAGGTAGAAAAGGCTACATATCATGCTCCTATAGAGACTTTGATCAACATTTTTTCCTTTTTCATCTTTGTCAAGTTTTAAAGTAGTACTCATAGGTGTTTCAAATTCTTTTCCACTTTCAAGGCCAAATTTCTTAACAAGATTTCTAGCATATTTAGATTAAGACAACATGATACCATTCCTAGATTGTTTCACTTGTATACCAAGAAAGTAATTGAGTTCACCTACCATACTCATTTCAAATTCTCTTGACATAACATTCACAAAATCGTCAACCTTGGTTTTACATGTAGACCCAAAAACAATGTCATCAACATATATTTGTGCAAGAAAGATGTAATTGTCATGATGCTTGATAAATAAAGTTCTATCAATACCACCTCTCCTATATTGGTTGTCAATAAGATATTGAGTCAACCTATCATACCAATCTCTAGAGGCTTGCTTAAGGTAATAAAGAGCCTTTTTCAACTTAAACACGTGATTAGGAGAGTGTGGGTCTATAAAACCCTTAGGTTGTTCAACATACACTTCTTCTTGAAGGTATCCATTGAGAAAAGCACTTTTGACATCCATTTGAAACAATTTGAATTTTTTTAAGACATTCAATGCATAACAAAAGTCTAATGGACTCAATACGTACAACCGGGTGTAAAAGTCTCATCAAAGTCTACACCCTCAACTTGAGTGTATCCTTGTGCCACTAGTCTTGCTTTATTTCTCACTATCTTGCCACATTCATCGGTTTTATTCCTAAACACCCATTTTTTACCAATCACATTGACATCTTTTGGTCTAGGAACTAAGGACCATACTTCATTCCTCTCAAATTGATTTAGTTCTTCTTGCATGGCATTAACCCAATATTCATCAATAATTGCTTCATTAATATTTTTGGTCTCAATTTGAGATGTGTACCAAGCATATGAAATTTGGTTAGCTAGTTGCCTTCTAGTTTTAACCCCTTCATTCAAATCACCTATGATGTCTTGTTGGTAATGCATGTTCCTAAGTCTAGAATTATAAATTTCAACATCTTGTTGGTCATCATTTAAACCATTTTCTAACTCTTGACTTTCTTCTCTAGCAACACTACCATTATCATCATTATGACTAGACTCACTTTCATCACAACTAGTCACATCAATAGGTGCTTTAGTGTCAATCAACAAATGTTCTTTAGGTTCATTGACACCATGGTTATCAAACAAATCAAGCATGCTAAGATCATCTATTTTCACATTAATAGACTCCATAATAGTCTTAGTTTACAAATTGAACACTCTATATGCACGACTATTATTAGCATACCCAAGAAAGATACCAATATCACTTTTAGCATCAAACTTTCCTAAGTGATCTCTATCATTCAAAATAAAACACTTACTCCCAAAAGTGTCGAAGTAACTCACATTGGGCTTCTTGCCCTTCCAAAGTTCATAGGAGGTTTGTTTTGTGTCGGGCCTTCTAAAAACTCTATTAGTGACATAGCAGGCGATATTGACCGCTTCGGCCCAAAGATTTCTAGGGACTTTCTTGCTATTGAGCACGGCCCTAGCCATCTCTTGCAAGACATGATTCTTCCTCCTAGCAATACCATTTTGTTGAGAAGTTCTAGGAGTCGAGAACTCATGTGAAATCCCATAATCATCACAAAACTAACTAAATCTAGCATTTTCAAATTCACTCCCATGATCACTCCTAATGCGACATATTTTCTTGATCCCAAGACCTTTTTCATTTTGAACTTGATTACAAAACTTCTTAAAATAACCAAAATTTTTGGTCTTGTCTCGAAGAAAATATACCCAAGCAAACCGAGAAAAGTCATCAACACATACAAAAATGTATTTCTTGCCATTTATGCTTTCGGTTTGAATTGGTCCCATTAGGTCCATATGCACAAGTTCTAAGGGCTTCTTGGTAGCAAAATTAGTGCTCTTTTTATGAGACACTTTTGTTTTTTTACCTAATTGACACGGTTCACAAACACCATCAAGCTTTTTACCAAGACTAGGAAGACTTCTAACAATGTTATATTTCTCAAGCTTCTTTAAATCTTTATAATTCATGTGGCCCAATCTTTCATGCCATAATTCAAGCTTGTTGCACTCATGTGCCATATTACATGTTAGTGGGTCAACCTCTAAACAATAGCAATTGTCCGAAGACCTTTTGACTTTCAAAACAATTTTGCCCTTTTTATCAATTATTGTGCACACATCCTTGTTAAAGCTAACTTCTTTAAAAATTTCACACAAGTGAGTGATGCTTATTAGATTAGCTTGTAGACCATCTACATACAAGGTGTCACGAAGTTTAGGCAACCCGGGGATACAAATTGTTCCCTTGCCTAGAACTTTCTTTTTAGTGCCATCACCAAATGTAACCCATCCACCATCATTCATAACAAGATTCTTAAAGAATTCCTTATTACCGGTCATATTCCTCGAGCAACCGCTATCTAGGTACCAACAATAGGATGAATTAGCTCTTAAAGTATACTGTGCAACAAAACATTGTGTTGTGTTTTTCTTAACCCAAACTTTCTTGACAAGTTTTTATTCCTACTTTTATTAACATGCTTTGACTTGTTTATAGGCACATTGACTCCACTAGTCACATTTTCAAACAAATCAAATAAAGCATTATCAACTTTCTTATGCATAGTAGAATGAGGCACAACACAAGATTTAACAAAAAAATCATCAACACATTTATTCTCAACATGCTTTTCCATGGCCTTCTTAGGTCTAATTCTAGATCCATACAAGGATGATTGCCTAGGACCATTTAAAGACGTATCATGCAAATCATTGGCAATTCTACATTTACGAATGTATTCATAACATCTAGGTCTTATGTGTCCTACCATGTTGCAATAATGACAAATAAGTATGAATTTGAGAAGTTTACCATTTGCTTGAGCATTCAACTCATTTTGCCTTCTCACATTCTTACCTTTTTGGCGTACAACACTAGATGTCTTGCCTTTTGCATTTGATGATGATGTAGCTTGTCTTTGGCACTGTTGAGTCTTTTCCTTGACTTTCATTGTTGATGTTGAGGCACCTCCGGTAGCATTCATGGCTTTACGGTTAGAGAGTGTACCTACAATTAAATTGCTACAAGCTTTGAAAAAAGTAGATTTGTTAGATGAAGGAGGGATTTTTCATTAACATATCCTAAACCTCTTTTGTCACTTGAAGGCTTTCCAACCTTAATGAGATCTTTCACTTTGTTAGAGCTAGATAACATCTTGTTAATCATCTCTTTAGCCTCATTAAGTTTGTAATTAAACACTTTCTTTGGATTCTCATGCTCATTAAGTTTCGCTCTAAGCACATTTTCAATTCTCCTAGCATGATCAAGAGATTCATCTCCTTGCTCAATTTCATGCTTCAAAATACTTAATCTATCATTGCTATTAATCAAATTTTTTTCAAGATTATGAATTTTTTCATTAAGATCAATAACACATTTTGAGCTACAATCATGATTTTCTAACTTCTTAGTGAGAGATTTATTGATCTTAGAGATCCTTTCATTTTCTTGAATAAGATCTTTGATCTTTTGATCATCTAAGTCAATAGACTCACCTTCAACAAGAGAAGCCATAAAAGAATACATTTCTTTAATCATGATAAAACAAAAGAAGATAACAAACACTACAAAGAAGATCTATCTAAGTGTGTCTAGACACCGTCTTTGATACCAATTGAAATTCCCTTTATCTTTGTAGTGTAAATATACCTAGGGGTGAATAGGTATATGCTCCAATTTTTGCCTTCTTTTAAAACAATGTAATTTTAACAATGCTTAATGAAAATTGCAAACAATGATACACAATATTTACGTGGTAAACCTCTGAAGAGGAAACATCCACGGGTTGATACCACAACCACCGGCAAAAGCATAACCAAAAGACCAAATTGCCCTCTTTATTTTGTGCCTCCCCGCGATGGCATGTAGGCATCTTGGGGAAGAGGACATTTGGGGCGAGATGGCCACGCGCCATCTCGGGATGGTGCAAGGTGATGGCTTGAGCCATCGCACCTTATCCCTTTCGCTCCTCTCCCGTTCTTTGGCCTTCGAACTCCGAATTCGAATCCGTTTGAAGATTAAAAACCAGGTCTCCCTCATGGACATGGAAATTTAAGATACTCAACCAATAAAATAAGAATTCGACTTGATATATGAAGACGAAGACAATGTATACAACATGAGTTGAAAGTGTAGTATCTTTTGACTTAGAACTCGAAATCAATAGTATGAGTAACCGAAATAACCGGAACTCATTCAAGAATGATTTAAGACTAAATTAGAGTTCAATATCCATGTTATACAAACATATACATATATAAACACAATTCACACTAGAATGCAAACTACATCATAGTCTTCAATCAAGCATTTTCCAAAACATGTTATTTCCATACCAATGCATGAGCATTCATCTTCAAGTATGTGAATGTGTTATACATGATTCACAATGATGTAGGGACACATAATAATGAATTGTATGTGTGTGCCTATAATGGTGTACAACAATGCAGGGACACAAATGTATGAATTGTGTGTGTATGCCTGACGCCTTGCAAGAGGAAGAAGGATCTCGATACCTTAGCATCCAAGAATAGTACCAATCCTCTTGAAGATGAACTTTGCATCATGAGAAGTTGCTTTTCTTCCTTGAAGCTCTTATCATCATGAACCACTTAAGCAACTAGGCACTACAAAAAAATGAAGTTTTGTTATGGAATTAAGCCAAAAGAAATCTAAAACCTAACAAAGATTTGATGATGTAGGCAGTACATGGAGAGACGCATAGGTCATTTCTCATAAATGATATCGAAAAATGAAGCGACAAAGGACACGTGTTAAGAGAGGAACTGGCTTTGGCCGTTAGAAATACAAAACATTGCAATCATTGAGATCTCGCGTGAGGAGGCAAATAGAATTTACAGGGTCACCATTAAGACACACCATTATGACAAGACATTTACCCTGACACTAAAGAGATATAAAAATTGAAGAATAAATTAAAATACTTTTGCCATAAATGAAACCATGTCCGGAAAAAATATTTTTAGGGGGCATTGTCGTATATAAATTTTATTAGACGTACACGTCATTGACAAAGAGGATAGAATTGCTAGATGGACGTCCAAATAGGCATTCAGAAAATATCCTGCAAGGAATCACCAAAGAAGAGAAGCCCGAGTAAACAAGTATTGAACAAAACCTACTCGGGGTCAGTTAAAGATACTCGGGGCTAGTTGATGGCATTTTCTACTTGGGATCAGATGATGTCATTCGGGACCAGCTGATATCGTGTTCTACTTGGGACAAACATGAAGAAAATCGAATAAAAAGCCCAGTGCGTAGCTCACACGAATCGAGTTATTAAAATACGTGAAGACATACATATCAAAGAGGAATTCCAAGAAGAACAGAATATCAAGTAGAAAGGGTTCCTAATCAGGCAACAATTTTATTTCTTCAAAAAGACTGTGCTATTATAAGGAAATAAGTCCTAACTGGACTACATTACTAGAGTCCCATTCGATCTCAATACAAGTCTCCGAAATAGGAAAGAAGACAAACTACTTCGAACAAGTAAATAATCATAATTAAATACAAAATCTTTTATTACTTGTACAAAGAGGATTAGGATTCTATGGACATATAAATAGACCTATAATCTCGTCACAAAATATATACAAGAATCATATAGAAAAATACAGAGAGAAAAAGAGAGATCGAGAATTGTAATTATTCTATTCATAGTGGATTTTGGCTCAGTTGATCATTCAACCACCCGTGGACGTTTCTCCGGTCATCGGAGTTTTACCATGTAAAGACTTGCTCCCGATTATTTTCTCCTTCTCTTCTCTTTGAAATCACAACTAAAATCCGATCTTGTTGACTTTTATCATACACCCAGAAATTGACGTCAACAACACTAAAGGGGGGTGTATACGATTGGGATTTCAAAAGACATTTAAAGACTTTTAAAGACTTTTTTAAGGGGATTAATTTTGTAGATTTTGTGTATTTTTATGGACTTCTATAGACTTTGAAGAATTATGAAAAGCTTTCATAGATTTTAATTTTAAAGACTTTCATAGACTTTTATTTTTAAAAAATTTCATACTTTTATAAACTCTCATTGACTTTTAAATATATTAAGTACTTTGCTTTAAAATTATATATATATATATATATATATCTTTTCAATAAAATATTTTTCTGTAAGAATATCAAACAAAATCATCGTTAATTAAACTTGACAAAAGAATCCATGCTTATATATATGATTTTAACATTTTGATTTGATTTTTTTATTATATTTTACATCATAAAGAAAATTATGTATTAACGGTTACATGTTTCCATAAAAGTATGACAATGAGTATAAAAAATCTACATAAAGTGAATTCAAGTTTCTATTGATAAAACGTAAAAACCGCACCTAGTTGTTGAACAAGATTTATGCCTAAAGTGAGTAGTTTGATATTGATCATAATTATATGGAGCCATGGTCATACACAACTTTGATCCTGGCATATTTTCATGGTTGAGTAGTGGTTTTTATCTTTTATTATTTTTAATTAACATAAATGAAGTCAATTTAATTTGTTTTGGTGTTGTTTAGTTACTTTGAAAATAGAGGTAAAAAAAAATTGACATCTCTCATCTTTACTAACATAGCCAATGAAGAGTTGTTTTATATTATTTTTTAGTAATTGTTTTTTGTTATAGATCGTTAATGTTTGTATATTATTATTTTTCTGATAAAGACTTATTCTTTTCAAAAATTAATCATTTTACTTTTTCTTTTTGTGAAATTTGTTAAGAATGAGTGTGCTCTTATTTGAAAATTTAACATATACTTGGCGGTTGGTGTTTTCAAGGAGTTTTATGTTTTTCTTTTAAAATGAAATTTCAAAGAAAAAGGAAAAAAAAAATATTCAACGTCTTTGGTATAAATGAAAGACAATTTGTGAGATTTGATATAACTAAAAGACATTAACATTTTAAAGTCATTAAAAGTCTTTGATATTTTGAATATCTCCTAACTTTCATATATTTTTAAAAAGTCTTGGTTGAATGCCTCTTGACTTTTAATAACTTTTAAAAGTCATTAGAAGTCTGTATTGAATACCTCATGACTTTCATAAATTTTTAAAAGTATATTAAAGTCTGTATTGAATACCTTATGACTTTTATTGAGTCTTTAAAAGTCTACATTGGATATATCTAAACTTTTAAATTTCATAAAACCTTTTAAAAGTCTATTGAAATCTCAATTGAATACACACCCCTAATTGAAATAATAACATTATTGTAATCTTTGTCTGCAAAGACCTAAAAATTGTGCTTACGGAGGAATGTCCTCCACAGCCTGCAACCAATGCAACATGAAGTGTTTGTGAGACCCACGAGAAATGAGTTTCAACTGATGAAAATGCCTATAAATATTTGCTAGATAGCATGACCGACGTGCTTGTTTCAAAGCATGAAACAATGACTACAACATATATGATGATGGAATCATTGCATGTCATGTATGGGCAACCTTCTGAGCAACACCAACACGATGTTGTTTGTTCCGCAATGCTTTCTTGTATGAAGGAGGGAGCATCAGTTCAATAACATGTCCTGGGCATAATGTCCCATTTCAATGCAACTGATGTCAAAGGTAGGGCAATAGATAATGCTAGCCAGGTGGGCATCATACTGACAACTCATCCGAAGAGTTTTGATCAATTCCAAAGAACTATGGGATGAATAAATTGAGGTTTAGCCTAACCCAATGACTTAATGAGCCTCTACAATATTTGAGTCCACGATCAAGGACAATAAAGATAAGACCGACAAAGCAAATGTTACTGAACTATCCTTTTCTAGTTCAAAGAAGAGGAAGAGGCCTACTGGCAAAAAAATGGCAAAGCCTAAGAAGAAGCAAGTTCAAAAGAATATGAAGAGCAGAACAACTGCTAAAGCAAAGAGAAAATGTTTCCATTGCGACATGGTTGGTCATTGGATGAGGAACCGTCCACGGTAGCTTGAGGAGCTCTCTAATAAGAAGAAAGTGAAAGGTAAATTAGATTTACCTGTAATTGAATTTTGTTTAGTGGAAGATGATTCTTCACTTTGGATAGTAGATTTAAGGTCCACTAACTATGTTTGTTCTTCTTTACTGGCTCTTGGAAAGAGTTGGAGGAGGGTGTCTTCTCAATGTGTGTTGGAATTGGGGATGTCGTTTCAGCATGAGCTGTGGGTTAAGTCAGACTTCAATTTAATAGTTGTTTTTTGCTTATTTTATTAATGTTTATTATAATCTTGGATTTTCAAGAAATTTTATTTTGGTATCCTGATTACTGGAATGTTTATATTAAGTTTCTTTTAGTAATAAGTCAATAATTGTTTCTAGAAATGGACTGAATACTTGTTCTGATTTGATTGAAAATTACTTGTATGTTTTAAGACTATTAACTCATATATCACTGCTTAACATTGAAATGTTTGAAGTTGAAAGACCCAAAACAAAGCGACAAAAGGTTTCTTTAGATAATGAAACCTAACTGTGGCATCTATGTCTTGACCACATCAACCTTGACAAGATAGATAGACTAGTAAAAGATGGACCTTTATGTCAGTTAAACACCAACACCGTACCTGTCTGTGAGTCTTGTTTAGAAGGTAAAATGTCCAAGAGACCATTTACTAGAAAAAAGGCTTAGAGCCACACAACCACTAGAGCTTATACATTAAGATGTCTGCGAACCTATGAATGTTAGAGCTAGAGGTGGTTATGATTATTATGTCACCTTCATTGACGATTATTCTAGCCACAAATATGTTTACCTTACACCATGTAAGTCGGAAACATTTGAAAAGTTCAAAGAATTCCAAGCTACACATTTAATGGGCAGTTATGTTTGTGTTACAAAGGCTGAATATTTGTTTTTAAGTTCTTGCATGAACTTTGGAACTTATCAAGCTTATTCAGCTTGTGGCGTTCAACAACCTCAAAATCTTTGTTTTGCCTTTAAACTTATCAAACTTCATAGTTTGTGGCATTTTGGGGAAATCAAAGTGCTATTCTAATTAGCTTTTATCATCATTCCATTGATAAAGTGATTAGAATAGTTTATCTTACTTCAATCTTGAACGATCGGGTTTGTTTTCAATTAGTTGGAGGGTGTTAAATTGAATTCCATATTTATCATAGCTCTTTAGCTATTGGGGTGTATTGTTGCTAAGTTAATGATTTCTATCATTTTGGTATCAGAGCTTGGCTCAAGTTTGAGGTTTGCATATCCATTTATTTGTTATTCTTTTAGTTTTCTTTTATCACTTTCTTTTCTTCTTCATCTTATAGCACCTTATCTATAATTCATCTTAATTGTTGTGCTTCTTGAGGTTATTGTCATTCTTCTTCTTTTTCCGCACAAAAAAAAAGTATTGCAGATTCAAGGAATTCTTGCAAAATTCCAAAAATCTTTCTTTGTTCATATCATTCTTGTTTCGGTTTGGGAAATATTTAAATATTGTCTTCTTAACCAAAACAAACAGAATTCTTGTTGGGATAGAAATTGATATTTCAGTTCTAATCTTTGCTTACTTTAAGTGGCCTACCTTTTGTTTTTTTTTTTTTAGACCTACCCAATTTCACTCCGATGAATTTGCCATAATCTGAATTGTTTGTTTAAAAGGACCTTAGTTAATCTAAGAACCCAAAGAACAAAACAAGAGAGGTAAAAGGCAAGAGTGGTGAGATTAGCATCGAGAAAAGCCAAATAATTGTGTGAAACGCGAGTGGTGTTAATCAATGCTTTGAGAGAAACACGTGAGGGAGTGATTGTGAGGCTGTTCTAACTTTTTTTTCAGGTTTTAAACATGTCTAACAAAGATAAAGAAGTGAGTTCTTCCTCAAATGATCAAGTGATTCAAGCAATGCAGCAACAATTTGAACGTATGTTCAAAGTGATGGGAGATGTAGGAGATCGTCTAGAAAGACATGATGAAGCAATTATGGCCAAGCTACCATAATTGGTCTAGACGTTAATCCTAGAAGACAAGTTAGAAAACGACATTTTAATGTTGTAAACCGGAACATAGGCAGCATCAAAATGAAAATTCCTCCTTTTCAAGGGAAGAACAATCCGGATGCCTATTTGGAATGGGAACGAAAAGTGGAGCTGATCTTTGATTGTCATAACTACTCCGAAGAGAAAAAGGTAAAACTAGCTGCTGTTGAATTTTGTGATTATGTTATTGTTTGGTAGGCTCAATTGTGTAAAAACAGGCGTAGAAATGGTGAAAGGCCCATAGAGATTTGGTTGGAGATGAAACAAATCATGAGGAGGAGATTTGTCCCTAGCCATTACTATAGGGATTTACATCAACGGTTGTAAACTTTGACAGAAGGTTCCATGAGTGTAGAAGAATATCACAAGGAAATGGAGATAGTCATGATAAAGGCTAATGTGGAGGAGGACCGTGAGGCCACCATGGCTCTGTTTTTGAGTGGGTTAAACAAGAACATTGCTGATCTTGTGGAGTTGTAACATTATGTGGAGATTGAGGACATGGTGGATGTGGCCATGAAGATTGAAAGGCAACTAAAAAAAAAGGCATCAGGTATGATTCAAAACCTTATTCAGGTTCTTCTTATTCTTGGAAACCGATTTGGAGTAAAAAGGATGATAAACCCATTGTTAAGCCAAAAATTGATGAAACTAAAAGCAAAAATGAAATAGGCAGCAAGGGTAGAGGTGAGAATCAACCTAATCAAACTAGAGGCATTAAGTGTTTTAAGTGCCTTGGACATGGTCATGTGGCACGTGAATGTCCTAATAAAAGGGCAATGATCATGAGGGATGGGACAGTTGAATCAGAAAGTGAGAGAAAGGATGAAGATGACATGCCACATTTAGAAAATGCTAGTGATGTAGAGTATGCTAGTGGAGAAAATTTGGTTGTACAACGCACACTTAGTTTGCAAAGTAAAAATAATGAACATGGTGAGCAACATGAAAATTTGTTTCATACTCATTGATTGATTGCTAACAAGTTGTGTAATGTGATTGTTGATAGTGGAAGTTGTACAAATGTGGCAAGTACCTTACTTGTGGAGAAACTGAAATTACCTACTATTAAACATCCAAAACATACAAGTTACAATGGTTGAATGATAGTGATGTTGTGAAGGTATATCGGCAAGTGTTAATTTCTTTTTCAATTGGTAGATATAAGGATGATGTTTGGTGTGAGGTGGTACCTATGTATGCTTGTCACATGCTATTGCGAAGACCATGGAAATATGATCGAAGGGTAATGCATGATGGGTTTAAGAACCGTTATTCTTTGATCATGGAGGGACAGAAATACCAACTTGGACCTTTGCCTCCAAAGACTATTTTTGAAGACCAAATGAGCATAAAACAACAATATGAAGAGCTTGAATCTTCATTAGCTGAAACTTTGGGAAGTGAGCAAGAAAGAGAGAAAAAAAAAAGGTGAGTTGAGTGGTAAAAATGAGAGCAATGGGAAACACAAGGGGAGAGAAAACAATGAAGACTTGAGTGAAAGAAAAATGAGTGTTTATGCAAAAATGTGTGATGTGAAGAAAGCATTAACCATGAGGCAACCCTTACTTGTACTTATGTACAAGGATGTTTTAATTGTTCATAACGAAATTAACAAGAGTTTGCCTAGTGTTATTGTTGATCTTTTACATAAAAAATGAGGATCTCTTTCCCGAAGATGTTCCTATTGGTTTGCCACCAATTAGAGGAATTAAACATCAAATTAATTTCATTCCGGGTGCAAGCATACCAAATAGGCCAGCATATAGATGCAACCCCGAAGAGACCAAGGAAATCCAAAAGCAAGTAAGTGAGCTTATGGAAAAGGGATATGTACGTGAAAGCGTGAGTCCATGTGCGGTTCCTGTTTTGTTGGTACTTAAAAAGGATGGTTCTTGGAGAATGTGTGTTGATTGTCGAGCCGTCAACAAAATCACAGTAAAGTATAGACATCCTATCCCTAGGTTAGATGATATGTTGGATAAATTGCATGGTTCTTTTGTGTTTTCAAAGATTGATTTGAAATCTGGATATCATCAAATAAGAATGCATGAGGGTGATGAATGGAAAACCGCTTTCAAAACTAAACATGGTCTATATGAATGGTTAGTAATGCCTTTTGGCCTAACTAACGCACCTAGTACTTTTATGAGATTGATGAACCATGTTTTACGTGCTTACATTGGAAAGTTTGTAGCAGTTTATTTTGATGATATACTTGTGTATAGCAAAAATATAGACGAGCATGTAACACATTTAAAAGCTGTTTTTGATGTGCTTAGAAAAGAAAAGTTATATGCTAATCTAAAGAAATGTATTTTTTACACTAATGAACGTACTTTTCTTAGTTATGTTGTTAATGATAAAGGAACACATGTGGATCAAGAAAAAGTGAAAGTAATTAGGGAGTGGCCAAAACCCACTTGTGTTAGTGATGTAAGGAGTTTTCATGGTCTTGCTAGCTTTTATAGGAGATTCATTAAGGATTTTTCTACCATTACTGCACCATTAACTGAATGCATAAAAAATAATGTGGGATTTAGTTGGGGTAAAGAACAAGATGATGCTTTTAACTTGCTTAAACACAAACTTAGTTCAGCACCTTTGCTTGCTTTGCCTAACTTTGCTAAAACTTTTGAGATTGAGTATGATGCAAGTGGAATAGGTATTGGAGGAGTCTTAATGCAAGAGGGCAGACCCATTACATTCTTTAGTGAAAAGCTAAGTGGAGGAAGTCTTAACTACCCGACGTATGATAAGGAGTTTTATGCCTTGGTGAGAGTGTTAGAGACATGGCAGCACTATCTTTGGTACAAGGAATTCATTATACACACTGATATGAACCTCACCAAGAGCAGTGAGACCCGGAACCAATATATGGTAACGAAGGATCATTTTCTAACCCAGTTTACAAACAAGAACGTTATCGGACCGTGACCCATTACCTATAAGGAGGTAAGAACCAACGGTATCAAGAAGTTAAAGACGCCACACTCAAGAACAAGAAGAAGATGTGAGTGATAAGTCAAGTTTTCATAACCAAAAAGAGATGAACTCTCACAAATTTTTTATTCAATTCAAGTCTGTCGAATTACATCCAATTCATTCCTTTATATACTAAAACCCTAAACGAAAAGAAAGGCTATAAGCCATCCTAAAAGGAAACAAGATAATTCGGCCATTAAGGCCTTATAATCAGAAGAAAACTAATTCGAGAAACTATTAACTTGCTCCCTAATTGGAAAGCTAAATCTGGAAATGAATCAACCCCTTAATTTGGGAAACAAATCAACCATTATTCTTTGGAAATTAAAAGGGAATAAATTAGCCAAAGTTGACTCTTCTCTTAGCTTGTGCCGCACACACAAATCTTCCTTATTCGGCCCAATCAATTGCCTTGGTCTTCATGTGGGCTTATCTTGGACTTCAACAATTCAAAATTAGCCCAAGTGTTTTGAATTAGGCTATTTAGTGCTTCTTTGAATCTCTTAGCTCTTGCCCTTGTTATTGGCCTGACCGGAACATGCAATGGATCATTTGATGTAGCCGCCTTGTTCTCATCATTCCCTCCCTCTTGAAAAGTATTTGTCCTCAAATCGTCACCTACATTAAAAGGAGATAAATCAGAAACATTGAAGCTTGCACTAACATTGTACTCACCTGGAAGATCCAACTTGTATGCATTGTCATTGATTCTTTCAATCACTTGAAATGGGCAATCTCCCCTTGGAAGTAGTTTAGAACTTCGCTGGGCTGGGAATCGTTCCTTCCTCATATGCAACCATACCCAATCACCAAGTTCAAACACAACCTTTTTACGCCCTTTATTTGCTTGATTGGCGTATTGCTCAGTTCGTCTCTCTATGTTTTGCCGAGTCTTTTCATGGATTTGCTTAACAAAATCTCCCTTTTTTTTCATCCAAGTTAACATGCTCATTCACATGTAAAGAAATTAAATCCAAAGGTGTCAATGGGTTAAAACCATACACAATTTCAAAAGGCAAAAAATGAGTTGCAGAATGCACGCTCCTATTATAAGCAATCCTCCCATGTTTTCAAGTTCTTTTGTATTATAGTACGCAACAAGGTAGTTAAAGCCCTATTAACTACTTCAGTTTGACCATCAGTTTGTGGATGACAAGTAGTAGAAAATAAAAGTTTAGTGTCTAACTTACCCCATAAAGTCTTCCAAAAGTAGCTTAAGAACTTAGCATCTCTATCCGAAACAATGGTCTTAGGCATGCCATGCAATCTCACAATTTCTTTGAAAACAAATCAGCAATATGTGATGCATCATCGGTTTTATGACAAGGAATGAAATGTGCCATTTTAGAAAACCTAACAACAACCACATATATAGAGTCCCTACCCCTTTTTGACCTAGGAAAACCCAACACAAAATCCATAGAAATATCAATCCAAGGTCCACCAGGTATAGGCAAAGGAGTATACAATCCATGAGGCTTAATCCTAGACTTGGCTTGTCTACAAGTAATGCATTTCTCACAGATTCTTTCTACATCGCGTTTTATATGAGGCCAAAAAAAATGTTCATGCAAAGTATCTAGCGTCTTAGCTATACCAAAATGCCCCATCAAACCTCCTCCATGAGCTTCTCTAACAAGCAGTTAATGCAAAGAACTCTTAGGCACACCTAATTTAGTTTCTCTAAACAAAAATCCATCATGCCTTTAAAATTTACCAAATGCAGCCTTTTCACATGCATTGAACACATTGCCAAAATCAGAATCTTCCACATACAATTGTTTAATGTATTCAGAACCAAGCAATTTATCATCCAAAGTAGAATGTAGAACGTACCTTCTTGAAAGAGCATCAGCGACCACGTTTTCCTTACCCTTTTTGTACTTGATCACATATGGAAATGTTTCAATGAACTCCACCCACTTAGCATGCTGCTTGTTTAGCTTGTGTTGCCCCTTTATATGCTTCAAGGACTCATAATCCGTGTGAATCACAAATTCTTTTGGCCAAAGGTAGTGTTGCCAAGTTTCCAATGCTCTAATCAAAGCGTACATCTCCTTGTCATAGGTAGGATAATTCAAGGCTGCTCCACTTATCTTCTCACTAAAATATGCAATGGGACGACCTTCTTGCATTAGAAAAGCTCCAATACCTATTCCTGAAGCATCACACTCAATCTCAAAAGTTTTAGCAAAGTCAGGCAAAGCAAGCAAAGGTGCATTAGTTAATTTTTCCTTAATCAAGTTAAATGCCTTTTCTTGTTCATTACCCTACTTAAAACCCACATTCTTTTTGATAACTTCGGGTAAAGGTGCAGCTATACTACTAAAATATTTCACAAACCTCCTATAAAAACTAGCCAACCCATGAAAACTTCTCACTTGTCCCACATTAGTAGGTTTCGGCCACTCCTTAATTGCCTTAACCTTTTCTTCATCAACCCCAATTCCCTTAGCACTAACAATAAAACCCAGAAATACAAGTTTATCGGTGCAAAAGGTGAACTTTTTGAGATTAGCAAACAACTTTTATGTTCTTAAAACACCTAAAACAAGTTTTAAATGTTCAACATGCTCATCTAAGTTTTTGCTATAAATCAGAATGTCATCAAAATAAACAACCACAAACTTTCCAAAAAAAGCACGTAAAACATGGTTCATTAATCTCATGAAAGTACTTGGTGCATTAGTTAATCCAAAAGGCATAACTAACCACTCATATAATCCATATTTTGTTTTGAAAGCAGTTTTCCACTCATCACCTTCCTTCATCCTAATATGATGATATTCACTTTTAAGATCAATTTTAGTAAAAACAATAGAACCATGTAATTCATCAAACATATCATCTAATCTAGGAATAGGATGTCGATACTTTACAGTGATATTGTTGATGGCACAACAATCAATGCACATCTTCCATGTTCTATCCTTCTTTGGCACAAGCAATACGGGAACCGCACAAGGACTCATGCTCTCACTTACATACCCCTTTTCCATGAGCTCACTAACCTACCTTTGAAGTTCCTTTGTCTCCTCAGGATTACTTCTATATGCTGGTCTATTTGGGATGGGTGCTCCGGATACAAAGTCAATTTGGTGCTCAATCCCCCTTATTGGTGGTAAACCAATAGGCATCTCTTTGGAAAACACTTCATCAAAGTCCTGCAATAGAGAAACAACAACACTAGGCAAGGAGGGGTTAAGTTCATTAGTACTAAAGCAATCCTCTTTGTACAAAAGTATAATCATTGGCTGATTTGAAAATAGAGCCTTTTTGACCTTACTCTCCCTTGCATAAAAGCTTACTTGTTTTCTCTCTCTCTTTTTCTCAACAACCTCTTTTTCTTTTTCATCTATTTTTTTCTTTTTTGGCTATTTCAGAATCTTTTTCTTTTCTCTCTCTTTCTTTTGAACTCTCACTCTCACTCTCACTCTCACTCTCTTTTTTGACATCTCTCTCTTTTCTTAACCTTACTTGATCTTCATACACTTGTTTTGGGGTTAAAGGTACAATAGTGATTAATTTTTTATTGAGTACAAAGGAGTATCTATTGGTATACCCATCACGGGTCACATGCCTATCGAACTGCCATGGTCTCCCCAAAAGGATATGGCTCGCATTCATTGGTACCACATCACAAAGGACTTCATCTTTGTACTTTCCAATTGAAAATGTCACCAACACTTGTTTAGTCACCTTGATTTCCCCACTATCATTTAACCACTGTAACTTATATGGTTTTGGATGCCTTAAAGTGGCTAATTCAATTTCTCCAAAAAAATTAGTGCTAGCCACATTAGTACAACTCCCCCCATCAATGATCATGCTACATACCTTATCATTAACATGGCAGCGGGTATGAAAAATGTTGTCACGTTATACCTCATCATCTTTCTTGGCTTGAGCACTAAGAGCTCTTCTCGCCACCAAAAGCTCTCTGTCCACCGGATATTCAATATCACTTGTATCCTCCAAAGGTGGCATGGACTCATCATCAGATTCACCCTCAGATTCGATCTCACCATCATCCTTCAAAACCATTACTCTCTTGTTTGGGCATTGAGATGCAATACAACCTGCTCCTAAGCACTTAATGTCATGATTTCTAGAAGGTTGAGAATCTGATGTACCTTGTTTTAATGTGCCTTTGACTTTATGATCTCTGGAAGGTTCGGCCTTGGCTTTAAAACTAGGATGGTCATCCCTCTTGCTCCAATTCGGTTTCCATGATGATGAAGAATCTGAATTTTGCCCAACCCGTGTGGAACTCTTTCTCTTCAACTGTTGTTCCACCTTAATTTCCATGTGTACCATGTCACTCAATTCAACATAATGTTGCAACTCCACCACATTTGTTATGTCTCGGTTTTGTCCACTTAAAAACCTAGCCATAGTAGCCTCTCGGTCTTCCTCTACATCAGCTCGAATCATGGCTATCTCCATCTCCTTTTAGTAATCTTTAACACACTTAGACCCTTGAGTAAGGGTTTGTAATTTTTGAAACAAACCCCTATAATAGTGAATCGGAATGAAACGCTTCCTCATGACAGCTTTCATCTCCTCCCAAGTCTCAATAGGTCTTTCTCCATTCCGTCTTCTACTCACAATCAATTGATTCCACCAAACGATAGCATAATTAGTAAATTCTATGGCAGCCAACTTTACCTTCTTTAATTCAGAATACTCATGGCAGTCAAATACCAATTCTATTCTTTTCTCCCACTCTAAATAAGCTTCGGGATCAGTTTTACCTTGGAACGTTGGGATTTTCACCTTTATACTACCCAAATTATTATTAGCCCTCTCTCCATATCTATCTCCTCTATACCCATACCTATCTTCTTTATTCCAATACCTAACTCCTCCACCTCCCATTTCACGCCTCAATCTGCCCGCACCCATATTGGACATGCGATCACCCTCCTTTAGGACATTCCCATAATCATCTTCATAATCATCCCTATGTGGGTTTCTTTCTCTTCGTTCCACATTAGGAACCCTAATTGGTTGCACCCTTTGTTAACTAGACTCCACCTTATCTATCCTATCATGCACCTCACCAATCTTAATCTTCATCCGCTCCATGTTTTTTTGTATGGCTTTATACAAAAAATTAAGATCTATCGTTTCTGGTGCATCATCAGATAACTCTCTGCTTTTATCACGTGACATATTTGAAACCTGCAAAACAAAAGAAATTAGTAAGCCTCACAAACACTCCCTTACGTGTTTACTCTCAAAGATGGTGGCACTCACACTCGTGTTTTCACTCAATTCTTTGGCTTTTACCCTCTGATGAGCTCATACACTCTGGCCTTTTTCCACTCTTTGTTAATTCTTTCAGTTCTTCCTTCTTCTTCTTCTTTTTGACTTATACGGACACTCAGAAGAAGTACAAGAAAAATAGAAGTAACAAAACAAAAGGACAACAATAATGAAGACGAAATTCTTTAGCTATTAATTTTTTTTTTTTAATATCAATGCATAAAAATCAAGATTAGGAATAGAAATAGTTGATATGTTCAATTACACGACCCAAAAACAAAAATTGTACATTTTTTTATCGACCTTGATCAAGTGGACTCAAGAACGTTTTTTTTTTTTTTACCGACCTTGATCAAGTGGACTCAAGCAAGCTTTTGGTACTTTTTTTTTTGGTACCGGATTCGATCAAACGTTTTTTTTTTTACCGACCTTGATCAAATGGACTCAAGCAAGCCTTTTTTTTTATTGAAACAAACGAATATAGAGAAGAGAAAGAACAAGGATAGATTAAACCCGATTTAGAAGCCTAAGCTTTGATACCAACTGATATGAACCTCACCAAGAGCAGTGAGACCCGGAACCAATATATGGTAACGAAGGGTCATTTTCTAACCAAGTTTACAAGCAAGAACGTTATCGGATCGTGACCCGTTACCTATAAAGAGGTAAGAACCAACGGTATCAAGAAGTTAAAGTTGCCACACTCAAGAACAAGAAGAAGATCTGAGTGAAAAGTCAAGTTTTCAGAACCAAAAAGAGATGAACTCTCACAAATTTTTTATTCAATTCAAGTATGTCGAATTACATCTAATTCGTTACTTTATATACTAAAACCCTAAATGAAAAGAAAGGCTATAAGCCATCCTAAAAGGAAACAAGATAATTCGGCCATTAAGGCCTTATAATCAGAAGATAACTAATTCGAGAAACTATTGACTTGAACCCTAATTGGAAAGCTAAATCTGGAAACGAATCAGCCCCTTAATTTGGGAAACAAATCAACTATTATTCTTTGGAAATTAAAAGGGAATAAATCAGCCAAAGTTGACTCTTCTCCTAGCTTGTGCCACACACCCAATCAATTGCCTTGATGACATTAACTATGCCTTGGTCTTCATATGGGCTTATCTTGGACTTCAACAATTCAAAATCAGCCCAAGTGTCTTGAATTAGGCCATTTAGTGCTTCTTTGAATCTCTTAGCTCTTGCCCTTGTTATTGGCCCAACCGGAACATGCAATGGATCATTTGATGCAGACGCCTTGTTCTCCTCACACACCGATCATGAGTCCTTGAAATATCTTAAAGGACAAGGAAAGCTAAGCCGTAGGCATGCAAAATGGGTGGAGTTTACTGAATCATTTCCATACATCATCAATTACAAACAAGGTAAGGAGAATGTGGTTGCCGATGCTCTTTCTAGAAGGTATGCTCTAATTTCTAAACTTGATGCAAAATTATTGGGTTTTGAGTATTTTAAAGACTTATACAATTCTAACTTTGATTTTGCTAATGTTTATGGGGCATGTGAGCAAGGGGGTTTTGACAAGTTCTTTAGGCATGATGGTTTTCTATTCAAAGAAAACAAGTTATATGTTCCTAGATGTTCAATGAGAGAATTGCTTGTGAGAGAGGCACATGGTGGCGGGTTAATAGGGCATTTTAGAGTTAAAAAGACTTTGGGTGTGTTATGTGATCATTTCTTTTGGCCACACATGAAAAGAGACGTTGAGAGAATATGTGAGAGATGCATTACTTGCAAACGAGCTAAATCTAAAGTAATGCCTCATGGGCTGTATACTCCTCTTCCTATACCTAGTGAGCCTTGGGTTGATATATCAATGGACTTTGTCTTGGGATTACCTAGGTCAAAAGGGGGGAGAGATTCTATTTTTGTTGTTGTTGACAGGTTCAGCAAGATGGCGCATTTTATTCCTTACCACAAAACAGATGATGCAACATTTGTTGCTAGGCTATTTTTTAGAGAAATTATGAGGTTACATGGAATTCCAAGGACAATTGTGAGTGATATAGATGTGAAGTTCCTTGGCCACTTTTGGAAAATGCTTTGGAGAAAGTAGGGTACAAAGCTGCTGTATTCAACCACTTGTCATCCACAAACAGATGGACAAACGGAGGTGGTAAACAGAACTTTATTAACACTTTTGAGGGCCATAATTCAAAGGAATTTGAAAAATTGGGAGGAATGTTAGCCACATGTGGAGTTTGCTTATAATTGAAGTGTGCATGCTATAACAAACCATTCACCATTTGAAGTTGTGTACGGGTTTAATCCATTATCTCCTATGGGTTTACTACATTTACCTTTGGAAAGAGCTAATTTGGATGGTAAGCAAAAAGTTGTTTTTGTCAAAGCCTTGCATGAAAAGGTGCATACACAAATTGAAAAGAAAACTCTACAATACGAGAAGCAACAAAGCAAGGGTCGAAAGCAAGTAGTATTTGAACCCGGTGATTAGGTTTGGGTACACTTGAGGATGGAAAGATTTCCCAGCCAACGGAAGTCTAAACTCATGCCAAGAGGGGATGGACCATTTCGAGTCCTTCAAAGAATCAATGACAATGCATACATGCTGGAACTACCAAGTGAGTATGGCAATGTTAGTGCAACTTTCAATGTTTCTGATTTGTCTTTGTTTGATGTAGGTGATTAAGGTACTGATTCGATGACGAATCCTTTTGAGGAAAGAGGGAATAATGAGGACCAGCCTGTTGATCACAATTCGGCTAAGGTTGGAAAAGATCCAGATCCTTTAACCATTCACGGAGGACCAATGACAAGAGCTAAAGCTAAAAGGATGAAAGAAGCCTTAACTTGTTTAATGGAAAGCATTTGGAAGGAGCAAGCTAGTCAAGATTTGGTCAAGGTTCTAAGGATGCAAGAAGGGTATAAAATGGTTAACATGCGTCAAACAAGTCCAAATCCTGAAGACAAGAGTCCAGCCTTGTTAGAATGAAGTATTCTAGCCTATCTTGAAGAATAGGCCATTCGGCCATGTTGGGTTTTGTGGGCCTATTTTATAATTAGTTTGGGTTTAATTATGTTGGATTTTATGTTCTTATTTTCTGATTAGTTTGGGTTTTAATTGTGTTGGGTTTTGTGGGCTTATTTTCTGAATAGTTTGGGTTTTTGTGTTGGGTTTTATTTTGTTAAGTATGAGTTCATATGTTCTTTTATTAGGAATAAGGAGTTACAAAGGCTGAATACTTTATGGCCATTATTCATGGTCTAAATGTCATTTAGTGGGAGGTTACACATTTAATGGGAAGTTATATTTGTGTTGTATTGTCCTTGTCCTTTGTTCTATATAAACAAGGCTGCTTTTTCTATGTAAGAGCAGAGATTTGAGTAATATAAACTTATTTGAGCACTTTGTGAGTGTTTTGTTTTTAAGTCCTTGCATGAACTTTGGAACTTATCAAAGCTTATTCAGCTTGTGGCGTTCAACAACCTCAAAATCTTTGTTTTGCCTTTAAACTTATCAAACTTCATAGTTTATGGCATTTTGGGGAAATCAAAGTGCTATTCTAATTAGCTTTTATCATCATTCCATTGATAAAGTGATTAGAATAGTTTCTCTTACTTAATCTTGAACTAACGGGTTTGTTTTCAATTAGTTGGAGGGTGTTAAATTGCATTCCATATGTATCATAGCTCTTTAGCTATTGGGGTGTATGGTTGCTAAGTTAATGATTTCCATCACTAATAATTTTGTAGAGTTGTGGAATTGTCATAAAGATAGTTTGCAATGTTCTCACAGATGGGGGTATCCAGTACATGTACTGAAGAACATAAGTGGTGGAAAGTTGGAGCCTTGTTCACATGTATGCCTGTTTGTAGGTTATTCTATAGAGACTGAAGGAGGATACTCCTATGGTCTTCAAGATAACAAAGTGTTTGTATCGACAAATGCAACGACACTTGAGGAAAACTATATGAGTGATCATGAGCCTTGAAGTAAAATTGTATCAAATGAATTAGAATCTGGTACGACTAGTGCTCAGTCAATAAAAGATCTTGACAAAGTTGTTGTTCCATCAACGTCTGATTAACAAACGATTCCTAGTATGAGCACACTACCACCTAGATGTAGTGGCAGAGTTGTATGACAAATTGATCATTATTTAGGTATTTGAGAGGCATAGGGTGTCATCTTTGATGATGGCGTGGACGATCCATTGCCGTTTAAACATGCAATGGAAGATTCTGAAAAAAGGAATGACATAAAGCTATTAATCTTGAAATGGAATCTATGTACTCCAACTCAGTTTTGAAAGTTGTAGACTTACCAGATGGGACAAAACCCAAATGGCTTAAGTGATCTACAAGAGAATGAGAGGATTAGGCTGAATGGTAGAGACCTTCAAAGCAAGGCTAGTGGTAAAGAGTTATACCCAAAAGGAGTGGATAGATTATACTACTATCAAAGGTCTATTTACGAACTAAAGCAAGTATCAAGATCTTGGAACATTAGGTATGATACTACTATCAAAACCTATGGTTATGGGAAAATGTTGATAAGCCTTGTGTTTACAAGCGGATCATTGACAAGAAAGTAGTTTTCCTAGGACTTTACGTAGATGATATCCTAATCGTTAGGAATGACGTAAGAATATTATCAAAAGTAAGAGGTTGGCTTGCAAACCAATTCCAAATGAAAGATTTGGAAAAGGCAAGTTATGTTATAAGGATCTAATTAATAAGGGATCGCATAAACAAACTATTAGAACTATCTTAATCATCGTATATTGATAAGATACTTGTGTGATTCTTGGTGTAGAACTCTAAGAAAGGTAATTTACCTTCCAGGCGTGGTATTCACTTGTCTAAGGAACAGTGTCCTAAGACACAACAAGAAATTAAGGATATGAGACGAATACCCCATCCTTCAACATTAGGCAGTCTCGTGTATGCTATGTTATGCATGAGACATGACATCTGCATCGCAGTGGGAGTAGCCAGCAGATTCTAGTCCAACCCAGGATTGGATCATTGGGTTGTTGTGAAGGTTATTCTCAAGCATCTTCTGAGAATGAGAAAGTATATGCTTGTATATTTAGGACATGGTTTGATCCCGTTAGGATATACGGTTTCTGACTTTAAGTTAGACAAGGATTCTAGGAAATAACGTATGGATCAGCATTCACCCTTAGTGGTGGAGCCGTAATGTGGAGAAGTATCAAGCAATCTTGTACTGTTGATTCTACCACAGAGGCCGAATATATAGCGGCTTATGAAGCAACTAAAGAGTGTGTGTGGCTCCGTAAGTTATGAGTGATCTGGAAGTTGTTCAAGATTTGGATAAACTAATCACGTTTTACTGTGATATTAGTTGTGTTGTGGCTAATTCCAAATAACCAAGAAGCTAAAAAGCGGGGAAGCTTATAGAGATAAAATATTAGCTCATCAGTGAGATAATGCAGAGAAGAGACATGACCATGACCAAGATCACGTTGCAGAACAACATGGATGATCAATTTACAAAGACTTTAATGGCTAAAGTGTTTGAAGGTCATCCAGAGGGTATAGGATTACAAGAGATGTCTCACCTGCTTTAGTAAAATTGAGAGATTGTTGGGATTTATGCCCTAAAGCTTGTAATATGTAAAATTTATAAAAACAAGAACAAAAAATAAATAAAAAAGTTGTTTTTTTTTTATTCTGTAAATATTGATTTATTAACATCCGCGCATTTATATCCTATGTTCAAAACATCCAAAATTGTAAGATGTAATCTCAAACAGATATATGAGTGTCATATACAAAACGATTCAGTTTGAGATGTGCAGTCTAAAGAGTCCATAGAGAGCAAATGAAGATGGGTACTTTGTTTATGGTTAATCTGAAACTGCGGTCCATTCCGTATTATACGGTGGTCTTATCCAAGACTACTCATGTAGTGATGTGGGGATTGAGGTACCTTAAATGATGAAACATATAGGAAAGGGCCATGATCTATATGAATCCTTACAAAGATTTGTCAAATGAAGAGATTTGTATATATCGACAAATGATGGTTGTATAAGGGTGATCTTAATCTTAAGTGTCTTACTGACTCCTTTAGGCTGAGCTATGGCTTTTGACATACCATGGGTGAGATTAGATTAACATTCCCGATCAATAACTCTATATTTTGGAGTCAAGGTTTAGCTTGTGGCTAGGAAGGTTTGCACACAATGAAGGAATCCACTCTTTCTTACGTAGATGAGTAGTTCTCCTAAGGTGTTGATTCGAGGTTTGAACAAATAAGAGCGCTCTCCTTCTTCCATAATGGAAGATAATATATAATTGTTCATTATAAAATCAATGGTACTTAACGAAAAAGATATAATTAGAGAGGTATAACAGACTTTATGACCAAGCTTTAATTATGAACTACTAGTGTAGGATCATTCCTTTTGTAATTGCTATATCGATGGACACTGAGATTTTAGTCTGTGCAATGCATTTGCAGTTTCAAGAGTCGGCCTCGGGTTTTTAATGGAGTAACTCTGAGGTTAGTAATCATGGAATATTAATTAAAGAGTTTAATTAATATTTCTAAGTATTATTGGAGCACAAAACCGTGGGTCCATTAGGTCCCCTTTCTATCCTTATATGGTCACTAGTAACAAGGGTCACAATTAATTAATTGGAGAGTCCAATTAATTATGTTTCGAAAACACGAATCAATTCAGGGAACTAATTAAATAATATGATTATTTGATTAGAAAATTAATAATTGAATTATATCAATAATTAAGAATTCTTAATTACTGAACCATGACTATACAAAAGGATTAAAGATAATAAAGATTAATTTCAATCCTAGAGGTCACAGGTTCAAGTCCTAGTGGTGATGAAATTGAAATAGGATTTTACATCCTATTTTGACTTGGACAACTGAACCCTAGGATCCTGATATAAATAGATACTTATTGAGAAACATAATGCAACCAAAAAACCAAACACATAAAGGAGAGGTACAGCAAAAAAAAAAAGGGTTTCCCATGCAGAAGCCAACCGAACACAAGGAGAAGAGAAGGGGTTGTCTTTTTGATTTTCGTGACCTCCAACTAGTCTTGTTTGTATCTGTGGCGTACCCACACATAAGTTATCATACCGTTGGACATAGCTCCGAAGGCTTGGAGGTGAAATTGGAATTAAAGTACTAAGAAAACAATCAGGTATACTTTAAGTTTTTGTTTATATACGTGAATATATAAAATCCGGTCCCGAAAATATGTTTTCTAAAGGAAATTTTTTTGAAACGTTATATACATTCTGCTGTAATATTTGTAATCAAAACCCTTTTTTTTTCTACAATTGGTATCAAAGCTATGTTTTTGTATATACATAGAAAAACTTAAGTTGTTTTCATTTGATTCCGTTATGTATGATATGTGTAGGTACAATCTAGGCTTGTATGATTGTTATATATATATATAATATAATATATATATATATATATATATTTAAACGTGGTTGAATGTTAATTATATGTTTCGATGGGTTACAGAATTATAGTTCTTTTCATTCATCTATGTAATCAAGAAAGCCAAATTTTATGGCTACTATGGATATATGTTTTGTATGAATATTTTATGTATACTGCTAAGAAGATCATGATGTTTAAAAGGATTTGAGAAGAAAAAGGCCACCTTATACGCCAAACAGCAGAGGCGCGAGACAAGTAGCGGGCACCTGGTGTGTGTGCGGCTGTGGTTGTTGCAGTTGTGTGTTCGCAGGTGTAGGGGTAGTTTTGGGGCATAATTGGACCTCGGTTACTTGCTAAAGTAAAACTTGGGCCTTGATACGATAGGTGCCAGCCCGTTAGAATCCAAATAGACAACCTAGATGTGTCCAAGGCTGCTGTGTGCATCTTCGAGCATGCACAACCTTTGACAATAAATATTCTGCTGGTAATCACGTGAGGGTCCTTAGGGTTCAACCCATGAGATGGATCACTTGACATAAATCAAGTTGGACTTGGTTGGGAGCCTGAAAGATCCAAATAGGTGGACTTGAAGAATATTGAAGATAATAGATTTACAAGAAGACCAATGAATGCCTTAGATTATTTTTGAAATTAGAATTGTTTAAGTTAGATAACTCATCATACTAGGTTAATGCATGTATGTTTTTTTTTTAAGTCATGGGATGATTTATATTATTTAAAGCATTATCATACATAAGAATGCCATATAGATTAGGTGTGCCTTCATTTGCATTATAACATATATGTTAGCATTATGCTCAATAGAAAGAGTGTAATAAAGTTTTTGACAATCGTTTCATATTAATAAAAGGATTTCTAGTTTTAAAAAATCTTATAACATTTATAGTTTAATTGTTATAATTGTCAAAAATAAATAATCATAAGGTCAAAAGACTATGAGAAAAGATGAATTGTTTATGGATCTAGATATGTATGAGGTAAACACAATTCTTTAGTTAGTCTTGAACTATATTCCTAACTTAAGATAAAGGTTAGGCGCCATTATCTTGTTAAAGTTATATATTCTTTTGCTAGCATTTGAGTGGGATCAAATGTGTTATGATGAGTCTAAAATCATTAAAGTGTAGTGTCTTTAGGCAAAAAAATCTAATGCACTAGGTGCATTGAATAGGATTACAATGAGATACTTTATCCAGAACCATCAATGGATAAAATTTTTCACTTGAAGACAATCGGGAAGTCTATCTCAATCCTAAGATAAATGATGGACTTATGGTTACAAGTGTTATCATTTGAGCTATAAATGAGTACAATTACATAGCATAGTCTTTCATCGATAGTTTGGTGATATTCATTTGTTAATCGATAGAGGACTTCATTTATAGATATGCACATCGTGGCTCCATTTATTAAATATGAGTAGAATATCATCATATGGATGTTTTGAGGTATTGGATATTAATTCTTAACGTCAAGTTTTCAATATTGTCTATTGAAATATGGCTTCCAGACAAGAAAAAATATCCAAGTTCAAAATGTGGTCATGAGTAAATATGGTAACTAGGAGAGCTATACGCGGTCCATGAGCTCTTGGCGATTACTGGTATTCTTCACGAGGATACACTATCTCGATTAAGATTGTCTAGGGTACAAATGAGGAATTTTAACTTATTCTAACTTTATTTAAGAGTTCAATTTTAGTTCTTTAGTGGAATGAACTAAAATTAATAGATCGGACCGAACTGAATCATTTGTTGATTGTGAATAGGTTGTCTATTGGAGTTTAAATTTAGATAGCCCGCCATGATCCTCAATTCATAAGAACTTACATGGATGACTTGATATATTTTACTGGATCAATTTATGGGTCCATCTAGAATTGTATTAAGGCATGTGGACTTGTTTTTTTTAGTAAGAATGGGTCTCGTTCACATGTGAACATTTTATTAAGGTCCAATAGATTTAATAATATAGGAAAAAACAATATATATGCCCATGTATGGACTTGGGCGGTAATGCTAAATAAAATAGCATATTATATTGTTTTTATTTTGTTATTTAATTAAATGGAAATTAATTAGTTTGCATATTAATTAATTATTTAATGAAAAGTCAAAATCGTTTTCCTAGTAGGAGAAGGTCTCCTAGTGTCATACTATTGTTGGTAGTATGATAATTATCAAATACTATATTTGATAAGTAGATAAATAAAAGAAATTTATTTATCAATTCAAATTATGAAATATTTGATTTATATCAAAACTCTAACTGACAATTGGACAAATTAGAAGTTTTGATATAGCCACAATTTAATTTATATTCAGTAATTGGTTATTAAATAAACACACTAATGAGTTGGATATAGAGTCATAGTGTGTAAAAAAAATCTTCTTTGAGTGAAGATTCTTGGCCACCAAGTAAATCCTTATAGTGAAAGGATTCTTGCCCATCAAGTAAATCCTCCATATTAGAGGATTTGGACACCTATATATACTCCTATGCAGATTTCGGCAAAGCTAATATAATTCTAAGAGAGATTTTGGCCAAGAGCGAATTTTGGGAGAGAAAAAATTATTTTTTGCTCTACATAAAAGTCGGCAAACTCATAGAAATAATGAGTAAAATTTGGCCAAGCATAGAGAAAAGAGGGAGCGTTTTTATGTTCGATAGTGCACTCGTATCCTTTACATCAAAAGGATTTTGTGTACAAAAATCGAATCGGGTTCACTCGAGTTTCAATTAAATAGATTGATAATTCACAAGTGACCAAACATTCATGGGTTTTCTCTAGGAAGATTATTGTGACTAACAAAAAAAAAGATTTTGTTCCTTTCCATCCTCAGGTATACAATTCAAAGAAAACGGAGCCCACACTCCTAGGTGATTGGCGTTCGTGATTAGATTGGAAAGTCTTAGAATTCAATTTGGTGTAACTTCAATCGTCACACGAAAAATGTACGATACTTTTATTATGTTAATTAATCAAGGGTTAAGGTTCTTTCTTTTAAATAAAAAAATTTAAAAATATACCAAACCCCTTTTCCGCTTCCACCGCACGATTTTTCCTACAATATCATACATACATAGTTGTCATGATTTATGTGTTTTATTTTTTAATGAGATTAAAGTAGGAATTCACATAATTGGCTATTAATAATGAGATTAGTTTTTAGGAGCAAAATTTTTGTAATTCTCATTGATAACTAATCTTTTAATTAAAGAGTTCAATTATTTAGATTATTTAGGCCTAATATATTATTGGGATTAATTCGATTAAGGCCCTAAGAATAATTGAACCAAATAATGTGTTTTATATTTTAATAGTAAAAACTTTGTAAATTTCACATTTAATTCTAGTCTATTTAAATAGTTCACATAGTTAAAAATCGGGTATTTTATTAAATGTTAATAGGATAAGATTTTAGTAATGTAACCTAGAAACTTAGATTGTTCTTAGCCGTTAAATCAAAGTTAATCTAGGGAGACAAAGTTTCAATACTCGTAGTAATTAGAAAACCCTAACCTTACAATATTAAGTGGGAGATGGATATATGACATTATATACCTCAGTCTCCATCGTTAGTTCGACACCGTGATATTCAAATGGGGCCTTGAGACGACTTTGTTTTAGTCCTCTCTAAGGAAGACGTCCACGAGAGTCAATACCAATGTTGAATTCCTAACATATTAAATTTCTGTATGATTTTGGATTTGACTGACCTCAAGGGAGTAACTCTCAAGTTAAGTTCATGAGATCTGAAATGATAGCTTATACTCACATGGATTTAGTTAAATGATTAATTAAAACCCTGACCAAAATAAACTATGGTTTAATGATATAAGAATAAAGAGTTATTCTGGTGTGTTATTTGATTGAGAATGTCTCGATCCATCATACAAGTATTTGATCAATCCCAAAGCGGCACTTGCTTGTGGAATGTTGAATTGTCATGGCGTAGAAACATTTTTAGGGATTTTTCTTGTTCATTAAACAAGTTCATGCATCATGTTTAATATTATGCCAAATATTAACACATGATATGAATGTATGGAATAAATGAATTTTAATTTTATGTCTGTTTCAGCTCTACACTACTTCAAATAATTGCTTTTGAAAAATTAACTCAGGAAAACTACACTAAGGGGATGTATTCGATTGGGATTTCAAAAAACTTTTAAAGACTTTTTTATTTGGATTATATTTGTAGATTTCATGGACTTTTATGGATTTCTATTGACTTTGAAGAATTATGAAAAACTTTCATAGACTTTCGTTTTAAAAGACTTTCATGGACTTTTATTTTAAAAGACTTTCATAGACATTTAGAGACTCTCATTGACTTTTAAATATAATATGTACTTTGTTTTAAAAATATATATATATATATATATATTTGTGATGTCAATAAAATAATTTTCCATAAGAATATGAAACAAAATCATCAGTAATTAAACTTGACAAAAGCATTCATGCCTATATACGTTATTTTAAAATTTTGATTTTTTTTATTATATTTACAACATAAAAGCAATTATGTATTAACGTTTACATGTCTCCATGAAAGTATGACAACGAGTATAAAAAATCTAGACAAAGTTAATTCAAGTTTCTACAGATAAAACATGAAAACCATACCTAGTTGTTAAACAAGACTCATGCCTAAAGTGAGTAGTTTGATATTGATCATTATTATATGGAGCCACAATTATACACAACTTTGATCATGGCATATTGTCATGGTTAAGTAAAAGTCATTAAAATTCATTGAAATCTTTCATCTTTAATTACATAGCCAACGAAGAGTTGTTTTATATTTATTTTTTTTTGTATTTTTTTCGTTATAGATTGTTAATGTTATAAATTATATTTTTATGATAACATTTATTCTGTTAAAAAAAAATTCATTTTATTTTTTTTGTTAAATTTTTAAGAATGAGTTGCTCTTATTTGCATATACTTGGCGGTTGGTGTTTTCAAAGAGTTTTATGTTTTTCTTCTAAAGTGAAAGTCTAAAGAAAAAAAAAAGAAAAAAAAAAGCCATTCAAAGTCTTTGGTATAAACGAAAGACAATTTGTGAGATTTGATATAAATAAAAGTCATTAAAAGTCATTAATATTTTGAATACCTCATAACTTCATATACTTTTAAATAGTCTATATTGAATTCCTTACGACTTTTAATAACTTTTTAAAAGTATAATAAGTCTGTATTGATTACACTGTGACTTTTAATGAGTCTTTAAAAGTCTATATTGAATACACCCAAACTTTTAAATTTCATAAAAGTGTTTTTAGATCTCAACTGAATACACCCCCCCTAAGTGGAAGAATAACATTGATGCAATCTTTGTCTGCATAGACATAAAATTCATGCTTACGGAGGAATGTCTTCCACAGCCTATAGCCAATGCAACACGAGGTGTTCGTGAGGCCCAAGGGAAATGGATTTCTAGTGATGAAAAGGCCTACATTTATTTGCTAGCTAGCATGACCGATGTGCTTGTTTCGAGGCATGAAATAATGACTACAACATATGAGATGATGGTGTCATTGCAGGTCATGTTTGGGCAACTATCTGAGCAACAACGCCGCGAATTTGTTTGTTCTGCAATGCTTGCTCACGTGAAGGAGGGAGCACCAGTTCAGGAACATGTCCTGAGCATGTTGTCTTATTTCAATATAGTTGAAGTCAATGGTGGGGCTATAGATGAGGTTAGACACGTGAGCATCATACTGACAACTCATACGAAGAATTTTGATCAATTCAAAAGCAATTATGGGATGAATAAATTAAGGTTTAGCATGACCCAGTCGCTTAAGAAGCTTACAATCTTTGAGTCCATGATCAAGGACAATATAGGTAAGACAAACGAAGCAAATGTTGCTGAGCTATCCTCTTCTGGTTCAAAGAAGAGGAAGAGGTCTACTGGCAAAGAAAAGGCTTAGCCTAAGAATATCAAGTTCAAAAGATGAAGAAGAGCACCATAACTGATAAAGAAAAAAGAAAATGTTTCCCTTGCGATATGGTTGGTCATTGGAAGAGGAACTGTCCACAGTAGCTCGAGGAGCTCTCTACTAAGAAAAAAGTGAATGGTAAATTAGATTTACATGCCATTGAATCTTGTTTGGTGGAAGATGATTCTTCACCTTGGATAGTAGATTCAAGGGCCATTAACCATGTTTTTTTTTTCTTTACAGTGGACTGATTCTTAGAAAGAGTTAGCGGAGGGTGTCTTCTCAATGCGTGTTGGAACATCGGATGTAGTTTCAGCATGCGTTATGGGAGAATTCATACTTCAATTTAATAGTTGTTTTTTTATTATTGAAATATTGTTTATTTCATTCCCAGAGTTTTAAGAAATTTGATTTCGGTATCCAGATTATTGGAACGTTTATGTTTAGTTTCTTTTAATGATAAGTCAATTATTGTTTCTAGAAATATATTTACTATTTTTTCTAGTTTGACTGAAAATTACTTGTATGTTTTAAGACTATTAAATAATACATCACTACTTAACGTTGAATTGTTTAAAGTGGAAAAACCTGTAACAAAGTGACAAAAGGTTTCTCTAGACAATAAAACGTATCTGTGGCATCTATGACATGACAGGATAGATAAACTAGTATAAAATGGACATTTAAGTCAGTTAAACATTGACACCTTACTTTTATATTAGTCTTGTTTATAATGTAAAATGACCAAGAGACCATTTACTAGAAAAAGGGTTTAGAGCTACACAACCACCAGAGCTTATACATTCAGATGTCTGCGAACCTATGAATGTTAGAGTTAGAGGTGGTTATGAGTATTATGTCACCTTCATTAACGATTAGTCTAGCCAAAAATATGTTTACCTAATGCAACATAAGTCAGAAACTTTTGAAAAGTTTAAAGAATTCCAAGTTGAAGTTGAGAAACAATTAGGCAAAACAATCAAAGTTCTACGATCAGATCATGGACGTGAGTATCTTGACCAAGAGACTACTTGGTTGAGAATGGGATTGTATCCCAAACTCACAGCTCCTGGAACACCATAGTAGAATGGTGTTACAGAGAGGAGAAATAGCACCCTGATGAAAATGTTGAGATATATGTTCGTTTCTCATCATTACCAAACTTTTTTTTTTTGGGTTTTGCACTACAGATGGCTGCCTACATATAGAATGTTGTTCCATCCAAAAATGTTCCTAAGACTCTTTTCGAGTTGTGTAATAGAATAAGAGGATTAGACGGGAAGGTAGAGACCTTAAGAGCAAGGCTAGTGGCAAAGGGTTACAACCAAAAGAAGGGGTCGATTATGAAGCGACATTCTCACCAGTGGCTATGTTTAAGTCTATTATGATACTTTTATTCAATGCAACCTATTTTGAATATGAAATTCGGTAAATGGATGTCAAGACTGCATTCATGGATGACAATCTTGATGAGAGCATCTACATGTTTCAACAATAGAGATTCATGTCCCAAGATTAAGAGTAAAAAGTTTACAAACTGTAACGGTCTATTTACAAACTGAAGCAAACATCAATATTTTGGAACATTAGGTTTGATACTGCTATCAAAACCTATGGTTTTGAGCAAACATTGATGAGCCTTGTGTCTACAAGTGGATCATTGACAAGAAAATAGTTTTCCCTATACTTTATATAGTTGATATCCTACTCGTTGGGAATGACATAGGAATATCATCGGAAGTAAGGGGCTGGCTTGCAAACCAATTCCAAATGAAAGATTTGGAAGAGGCAAGTTATGTTCTAGGGATCTAATTAATAAGGGATCATAAGAACAAACTGTTAGCACTGTCTTATTCATCGTATATCGATAAGACACTTATGTGATTCTCAATGCAGAACTCCAAGAAAGGTACTTTACCTTCTTGACATGGTGTTCACTTGTATAAGGAAATGTGTCCTAAGAAACAACATGGATTGAGGATATGAGACGAATACCTCATGTGTCAGTAATAGGTAGTCTCATGTATGCTATGTTATGCACGAGACTTGACATTTGCTTCGTAGTGGGAGTAGCCAGTAGATTCCAGTCCAACTCAGGATTGGATCACTGGGTTGCTGTAAAGGTTATTCTCTAGTTTCTTTTGAGAGCAAGAAACTATATACTTGTATATTTAGAACATGATTTGATCCCGTTAGGATTTACGATTTTGACTTTCAGTCGGATAGAGATTCTGAAAAATCACATCTAGGTCAGTATTCACCTTTAGTGGTGGAGCTATAGTGTAGAGGAGTATCGAGCAATCTTATACTGCTAATTCTACCATGGAGTCCGAATATATAGCGACTTATGAAGCAACTAAGAAGTCTATATGGTTGCATAAGTTTATGAGTGATCTGGAAGTTTTTCAAGATTTGGATAAGCCTATCACACTCTATTGTGATATTAGTGATGTTGTGGCTAATTCCAAAGAACCAAGAAGCTAAAAATGGGGGAAGCTTATAGAGAGGAAATATCATTTCATTAGGGAGATAGTGCAAAGAAGAGACGTGACCATGACCAAGATCGCAGATCGTGTCGTAGAATAACCTGGCTGATCAATTTACAAAGACTTTAATGGCTAAAGTGTTTAAGGGTCACCTAGAAGGTCCGGATTACGAGAGATGTCCCACCTGCTTTAGTGAAAGCGGGTGATTATTGGGATTTATACCATAAAGCTTGTAATATGTTAAAGTTATAAAAACAAGAAAAAAAAAACAAAGTTGTTTTTTTTTTATTTCGTAAATATTGATTTTTAAAACATTCGTACATTTACATCATATGTGCAAAACATCGAATATTGCTAGATGTAATCTCAAACTGAGTATATGAGTGTCATATACATAACGATTCAGTTTGAGACGTGTAATCTAAAGACTCCGTAAAGAGCAAATAAAGTTTGGTACTTTGTTTGTGGTTAATGTACAACTGCGGTCCATTCCGTAATGTACAGTGGTCTTATCCTAGACTACACATGTAGTGACGTGGGATTTGAGGCACCTTATATGATTAACTCATACAAGACAGGGTCATGATCTATATGAATCCTTACTAAGATTTGTTTAATGAAGTGATTCATATATATATATCGATAAATGATGGCTGTAAATTGGTTATCTTAATCCTGAGTGTCTTACTGACTCCTTTAGGTTAGGCTATGGCTTTTGACATACAATGGGTGAGATCGGAGTAACATTCCCGATTAATAACTCTGTATCATGGAGTCATGGTTTAGCTTGTGGCTGGAAAGGTTTACACACAATAATGAAATCCACTCCTTCATACGATAAGTAAAGTAGTAGTTCCCTTAAGGGTTGATTCGGGGTTTGAACGATTAATAACATTCTCTTTCTTCCATAATGTAAGATAGTATATAATTGTTCATTAGAGAATCAGTGGTACTTAAAGAAAAAAAATATAATTAGAGATGTATAACGGACTTTATGACCTAGCTTTAATTCTGAACTACTAGCGGAAGATCATTCCTTACGTAATTGTTATATGGATGAACACTGAGATTTCAGTTTATGCAATACATTTGTAGTTTCGTGAGTATAGCCTCTGGTTTTTTTGTGCAGTAACTACTAGGTTAGTATTCATGGAATATTAATTAAATAGTTTAATTAAAATTTCTAAGTATTATTGGAGCTCAAAACCGTGGGTCCATTAGGCCTTCTTGCTAGCCCTATATGGTTATTGGTAACAAGGGTCACGGTTTACTAATTGGATAGTCCAATTTAAAGTGTTACGAAAGTGACACGAAGAAATTTAGGGAACTAAATAAATAATATGATTATTTGATTAGCAAATTAATAATTGAATTATATTAATAATTAAGAATTATTAATTATTTAATTTCTATTTGGAAGTTACATGTTCGAACCATGACTAATACAAAAGGATTAAAGATAATAAAGATTATTTTAAATCCTTAGTGTCACAAGTTCAAGTCCTAGTGGTGACCCAAAGTAAAATAGGATTTAGAATCCTATTTTAACTTGGACAACTGAACCATAGAAATCCTGATATAAATAGATACTTATCAGAAAATAAAATGCAACCAAAAAACCTAATGCAGAAAGGAGAGATGCGGATAAAAAAAAAGTTTCCCTTGTAGGAGCCGATCGAACATAAGGATAAGGTAAGATGTTGTCTTCTTAATTTTTGTAATTAATTTTTGTAACCTCCGTCTAGTCCTCTCTATTTCAGTGATATGCCTTCATACAAGTTATCGTATCGCGAGTCATAGCTCAGAAGGCTTTATGGTCAAATCGTAATTGAAGTATTAAGAAAACAATCCGGTATGGTTCAAGTTTTTTTATATACTTGTATATTCAAAATCCAATAACGAAAATATGTTTTCTTAAGGAAAAACTTTTGAAACCTAAATACATTCCACTGCAATTTTCGTAATTTAAACCCATTTTGTCCTACAACCCTCTCCTCAACTTCCTTCATGGAAATCTTCATTGCCCTTTGGTACTCTACTGCATTTTGGGTCGATCATTAGACCTCCTCAGAATATTGTGGGAGCTGGCCTCTTCTATTTTTTGGAATATATAACCAATACGAGATCTTTCCTCATCTCTTTAGTTAAAGGTATGCGTTTTATAGATCGGTTCATTTTTCAATAAACTGATGAAAACCCGATAAAGTAAGGTTTCTAAAATATGAACTGATCCAATAAAATTTACAAATGTCAACCGATCAAAAATCAGCCGAATTGGACCGGTTAAGTTCGGTTCAGTTTTTTCGGTGTTTGTCCTATTAGGCCAAATTCATCAACTTTAATTATTACATATATTTTCATTTTTCAACCATTTTGGGCCTGCAACAAAATTAAATTATAGGCTTCATCAAATTGAAAATACTGGTTTAAAGTAATATTCAGCAAAAAAACAAGGAAAAAAAAATTGTTTTGACACGCTTTTTTAGTTTTATAGGTTCAAAGACAGTTGAACATTAAACTAGGGTAGTTTTTTTATATATAAGTTGGATCTCAGTTCGGATTTTAGGTTTCTCGAACCGAAAAAAATAACCGATCCAATCGGTTTTCAAAAAAAAAAAACCGAACTGAACATACCAACATAAGAAAACTAGAAAAAATCCGAGTGGATTGGTTCGATTCGGTTTATTTAGTTTTTGCCCACCCCTATCTGGAAAGTTGTCCCACACATTTGCGTAGCTCCTAATCCTCTCTGCCATGAACTCTTCAATCTTCCTCCTATTCTCCATGATCTCGATCTTGAGGTCCTACATCCCAACAATTATTGCCTCTCATGGCACCCTATCGTCAGTAGTCTCCTGTGGAGTTGGGGGCACCTGATTGTGAAAAATAATCCTAAGTGTGTCTAACCTAACTTAGAGGGAAGGGGTGAATAGGATTAATGAAGTCGATTACAAACTTTTCTTGACCAATAAATATTAGCAAATTACCCTATCAACAAATATGCAAAACAAGTAAAAAATGTAGAAAAAAAATCAGACCTAAGTAAATCATTTGTTGATTGTGATTAGGTTATGTCTATTGGAGCTTAAATTTAGATAGCCCGCCAAAATCCTCAATCTACACGAACTTGCATGGATCACTTGATATATTTTACCTGACCAATTTATGGGTCCATTTAGAATTGTGGTAAGGCATGTGGACTTGTTTCTGTTAGTAAGAATGGGTCAAGTTCACATGTGGACATTTTATTAACGTCCAATGGATTTAATAAAATGGAAAAACAATATTTGGCCCATAGTTATACAGCTTCGGCGGAAAGGGCCTATATAATAGCCTTATATATTGTGTTTTATTTTAATATAATTAAATAGAAATTAATTAATTAAGTTATTTATTAATTGTTTAATTAAAAGTCAAAATCATTTTCCTAGTTGGAGAAGGTCTCCAATAGTCATATTATTCTTTATAATATGATAAGTATCAAATACTATATTTGATAAGTAGATAAATAATATGAATTTATTTATCTAGTCAAATTAGGACGTATTTGATTTCTATTAAAACTCTAAATTGACAATTGGTCAAATTAAGAAGTTTTGATATAGTCACAATTTAATTTACATTCAATAATTGGTTATTTATAAATACACTATTGAGTTGGATTTAGGAGTCTTAGTGTGGAAAAGATTTCCACTTTGAAGAGGATTCTTGGCCACCAAGTAAATCCTCCTAGAGGTAAGATTCTTACTTACCAAGTAAATCTTCCTAAGGAGAGGATTTGGTCATCTATATATATATTCCTATAGAGGAATTCGGCCAAGGCTTGTTGGTGACTTGAGAGAAGTTTTTATTTTTATTTTTCTTATATAGTAAAAAAAAAAATCATCCAACCATTGTATATAGAATTCGATCAAAGAGAAGAGAAAAGGGGAACATTTTTATTTTCAATAGTACACTAGTATTTTTTACATCAAAAGGGCTTTGTATACAAAAATCGAATCGGGTTCACACGAGTTTCAATCAAATAGAATGATAATTCACAAGTGACCAAACGTTATTTGTTTTTCTCTTAGAGGATTATTGAGACTAATAGAAGGAAAAAGTTTTTGTTTATTTCCATTCTCAGGTATACAATTTAAATAAAAGGAGCCCACACTTCTAGGTGATTTACGTTCGTGATTGGATTGGAAGATCTTACAGATTCAATTTGGCTAAACTTCAATCGTCATGAGAAAAATGTATGATACTTTTATTAATCTAGGGTTAAGTTTCTTTCTTTTAAATGAAATTTTTTAAATATACTCAAACCCTTTTTTACGCTTCTACCGCGTTTTGAATCGATTTTTCCCAACAATTGGCATCAGAGTCTGGTTATACCCTTGATTAATTGATGTTTATATACGTGAATCTATTTCTTTTATGGTAAATATGCATGTTTTAGAAAGAGATGGCACTCTAGGTATTCGCTCTATATATATATATATATATATATATATATGTGTGTGTGTGTGTGTGTGTGTGTGTGTGTGTGTGTGTATGTGTGTGTGTTTTACAATGTGATTTGTTATTGCTCAATTTGGTCTTAGAATTTCAATGAATTTTTGTTTTTGGGATTGTAACAAGAAGGGTGGCCTATCATCACCATAATTTCCTTCTTGGTAGTTGCTAAGTGTTTTTTTTTTAATTTTATTGTTGTAATAAAAAAAACTGTAGTAATTTATCATTTAAAATATTGTTGTAATATATTCAAGTATTGAAAATTCGAAGATTTGACGAATCGGGAGCAACCGGAACAAGTTTGGTACCATGCGCGCCATAGCAACAATCGTTCGTGCGAATGAGCACGCAACCACAATTGTTGTGGTTTGGGCTGCGGTGCGCAGCCCTATGGATGCCATGGACTGCGCACAACAGCCCTTTATAGAGCCAAGAGGTGCGCTCCCCCATCAGAGGCAGCCAAGGGGTGTGTAAACGGATGATGGCCGGGTGAATACTTGTTCGCCAAGAAAGGAGTTTTTGTATTCCAAAAATTGTAATTTACTTGCTTTACTAGGATGGACCAAAATTGTAGCTATTTTTATTTTCTTAAATATTGCAATGTTTTTCATTGTTTAATAACATGTCATATAGAATAAGAATGCCACTCATATATCTCTTTTGGTATGAACATGTATTGAATGATTTAGGTATCTAATTGGCATCTAGATAATTTGGTAAAACATTCTATGGAATTCGATCACACGAATTAAACAATTGAGTGGGAGAAGGTGTTTCGAAACACCTACAGCCTCCAAGTTTAGTTGAGCTAATGTTTCGTGTAATAACCCTCCAAGGGGTATTCATGAAGGGAATTTAGCAAGATACTTCCTTACAAGGATAGACTAGACAACTAACCCAAACAATATCTACTCAAAAAGGAGGGATATTCGTGGGGGAATATATTGAAGGTCGATAACTTGGTAACACACTCAGGTCGATAACTTGGTAACACACTCAATGTGATTTTATTAATATCCTCCCAAGAGTTCTTGTTAACAAAATCGCAAGGCTAAAATTGAAAACACTGGTTGTTATGTTAACAATTAGGTGGGACCTAGTCCAACTAGTAGAAGGTGCGAACTCCTAAAGTAGGCAAGACATTAATGAATGTTGGATCACCGTTGACTTTTACGATTGAATTATTTTATTTAATTCAAGATAAATATTTAAAAGTGCTATATCATGATAGTTTACTTATATAATTTTTGTTATTATAAAGAAATCATAACCCCATCCCTAATCAACATCCTAAAAGATAATACTTTATCTGATTGTAATTATGTCACATGGAAAAGAAAAACTGGCTGTTGTTGCAAGCTGAAAAACATAAGTTCGTTCTGTTTACTCCTTAACCACAAACTCCTTAGCCACAAACTCCTACTAATGAATCTATTGAGAAGCAAAAAGACGCGTATCAACAAAGGAAGACTTTAGATGTGTTGGCCAAATGTTACATTGTTGCCTCTATATCCGACGTGTTGCAACAATAACATGAAGGAATGGAGATTGCCGCTGGTATAATGATGTCTAGACCAATGATGGTAGCTTGGCCATCATCTGTGTCTTCTCCACCATCATATACATCATTGACAAAGGCTGGTTGTCTTCCACGTCGTGGTTCTCTTTGCAATCTGGTAATTGCTTCATCATGTCTTTCCAAACAATCTCCTACATCTCCCATCACTTTGAACATACGTTCAAATTGTTGATGCATTGCTTGAATCACTTGATCATTTGAGGAAGAACTCACTTCTTTATCTTTGTTAGACATGTTTAAAACCTAAAAAAAAAAGGTAGAACAGCCTCACAAACACTCACTCACGTGTTTCTCTCAAAGAATTGATTCACACCACTCGTGTTTCACACAATTATTTGGCTTTTCTCGATGCTAATCTCACCACTCTTGTATTTTACCTCTCTTGTTTTGTTCTTTGGGTTCTTAGATTAACTAAGGTCCTTTTAAACAAACAATTCAGATTATGGCAAATTCAACGGAGTGAAATTGGGCAGGTCTAAAAAAAACAAAAGGTAGGCCACTTAAAGTAAGCAAAGATTAGAACTGAAATATCAATTTCTCTCCTAACAAGAATTTTGTTTGTTTTGGTTAAGAAGACAATATTTAAATATTTTCCAAACCAAAACAAGAATGATATGAACAAAGAAAGATTTTTGGAATTTTGTAAGAATTCCTTGAATCGGCAATACTTTTTTTTGTTTTGTTTTTTTTTTTTGTTTTTTTTTGGTTTTTTTTTTTTTTGCGAAAAACAAAGAAGAATGATAATAACCTCAAGAAGCACAACAATTAAGATGAATTATAGATACTGTGCTATAAGATGAAGAAGAAAAGAAAGTGATAAAAAAAACAAAAAGAACAACAAATAAATGGATATGCAAACCTCAAACTTGAGCCAAGCTCTGATACCAAAATGATAGAAATCATTAACTTAGCAACCATATGGAATGCAATTTAACACCCTCCAACTAATTGAAAACAAACCCGATCGTTCAAGATTGAAGTAAGAGAAACTATTCTAATCACTTTATCAATAGAATGATGATAAAAACTAATTAGAACAACACTTTGATTTCCCCAAAACGCCACAACTATGAAGTTTGATAAGTTTAAATGCAAAACAAAGATTTTGAGGTTGTTGAATGCCACAAGCTGAATAAGGTTGATAAGTTCCAAAGTTCATGCAAGAACTTAAAAACAAAACACTCAGAAAGTGTTCAAATAAGTATATATCACTCAAATCTCTCCCTTACATAGAAAAAGCAGCCTTGTTTATATAGAACAAAGGCCAAGGACAATACAACACAAATATTTGCCCATTAAATGTGTAACCTCCCACTAAATGACATTTAGACCATGAATAATGGTCATAAAGTATTCAGCCTTTGTAACTCCTTATTCCTAATCAAAGAACACATGAACTCACACTTAACAAAATAAAACCCAACACAAAAACCCAAACTATTCATAAAATAAGCCCACAAAACCCAACACAATTAAAACCCAAACTAATCAGAAAATAATCCCACAAAACCCAACATAAGTAAACCCAAACTAATTATAAAATAGGCCCACAAAACCCAACATGGCTGAATGGCCTTTTATTCTTCAAGATAGGCTAGAATACTTCATTCTAACAAGGCTGGACTCTTGTCTTCGGGATTTGGACTTGTTAGAAACATGCTAACCATTTTATACTCTTCTTGCATCCTTAGAACCTTGACCAAATCTTGACTAGCTTGCTCCTTCCAAATGCTTTCCATTAAACAAGTTAAGGCTTCTTTCATCCTTTTAGCTTTTGCTCTTGTCATTGGTCCTCCATGAATGGTTAAAGGATCTGGATCTTTTCCAACCTTAACCGAATTGTGATCAACTGGCTAGTCCTCATCAAGACTAGCTATCTATACCTGTAGTAGCTTAAGGACCCAAAGTACACTCTGAGATCGTGTCAACTACTCCAGGCGCAACCCAAAAGTCTGGAAGAAATAGAGCAAAGAAACGGGATAAAAGAGGGCGTTCACACAGAAGAAACAGCCCCTAACAGGATAGAAGGGTAGATGAACATGAGGAGTCAAGCTCACGTGAGAATATCATAAGGTACGACGGCGCAAGACTATATCTTGATAAGGAAGACAGTTATGATGGACGATGTAAGAAGCCTCAACCGAATTTAATTGATGACGAGCACGCTCCTAGAAGGTGCGGGTCCCGTACAGGATCACAGTGCACCAAAGGTTAGATAGGCATGGTGAACTCGAAGGGGAGCGCACAGTCCTTCTTAGGAGGATAGAAGCTTTGGAGGAAAAGCAAAATCAAGATAACCCCCTAGTCGGGAGTCTTGGGAACCTGTTCACCGATGCCATAAGGCGGGCTTACTTTTTGGAGAATTTTAGGATGCTACTTGTGGATTAGTTCAAGGCCAACACCGTTCCGCAGGAACACACCAGAAGGGATCTACCGAGTACTGCATGTTCCACCAGGAAAATGACCACGAAACCTCCAAATGTTACCAACTTAGGGATTACATTGAGAAGCTAATCCTGAAAGGTCATATTGTTGAAGTCATCCTCAGAAAAGGTGAAGATCGGTAAAAGGATATCCACACAGAGGATCGAGATAGATGTTATAGGAACCCAAGAAAGACTTGGATAGCGGGGCAATAAATACCATTTTTGGTGGCCCAAATATTGTACGTAGTAGTCGATAAAGGATGTCCGAAGTTAGGGAAGCCATGAACAACCAAAGAAGTATAAAAGTGAATCATCTAGGTCCCGATCGGAAGAAGGCAAAGCAAGGATAGGGACCAATAATGTTCACTGAAGTAGACGCACACGAGTCGAAGTTCAGACCAAACAACGCTATTGTTGTGTCAGTTCGCATCAAGCATAGGCAAGTGAGAAGAATACTGATCGACAATGGTAGCTCAGCAGACATTTTAAGCATATAGGCATTTGATCAACTTGGACTATAGAGGAGTGATCTCTAACCACTGAAGGTTCCATTGAGGGGTTTTGAAGGAACCGAAGTCTGGACGTTAGGAACCGTTAAACTACCGGTAGAATCTGGAAGCTTTCTTTGTACGAAGACAATATTGCTGGATTTCATGGTCGTAAATGTTGAGAATTTGCCATATAAAGCTCTGCTATGTCAGCCCTTCCTGAACAAAATAAAAGTAGTAACTGTAACCTACACGTTCATGGTGAAATGTTTTACCAAAGCTGGAGTAGGGATCATGAAAAGCACATAGGAATGGGCCAGGAAAGCGAATCTCACCGTATATAAGGAAAAGGCAGAGTTAGGGGTAATGCAAATGGATGTTGTCAACAAAGATGAAGACCTAAAAGTAGACCAAATAGAGGCAAAGGTCAAAACCCCGACCGGGTTCGATCTAGACCCAAGAGAGCGACAAAGACCTAGAGGAACCGACCATGGGAGTTACCATGAGCAACAATGATCCCAAGAAGACTGTTAGGCTTGTGTCTAAACTGACAAAGCACGTTCAAAGTAAGATGGTCGAACTCATAAAAGAATAGAAAGATATATTCGCTTTGGAGCACCCAGACATGCTAGGGATCGATCCAAGGATATTTTCACATTATTTAGCAGTGAAACCCGGTCAAAAACCAGTTATCCAGAAAAGTAGGGGCTTCAACCTAGAAAGAAGCAAGGCGATCAAGGAAAATGTGGACAAGTTGTTGGCCACATGATCCATTCGAGAGGTGAAATATCCGACAGAGTTGCCAACGTAGTCTTGGTGAAAAAGAAAAATGGCCAACAGAAGATGTTTGTGGATTTCTCCAACCTTAACAAAGCATGTACGAAGGACATCTTCCCTTTGCCTCGGATTGACCAGCTGGTAGACGCAACGGGCGGTCATGAACTGTTAATTTTCATAGATGCCTATTCAGGTTACAACCAGATCAGAATGTTTGAACCAAATGAGGAAAAAACCTCATTCACAATTGACCGAGAATTGTATTGATATAAGGTCATACCATTTGGGTAAAAGACTGTCGGGGCAACATACCAAACGTTGGTTAATAAAATGTTTGCTTGACAGATTGGCAGGAATATGGAGGTATACGTGGATGATATGCTAACCAAAAGTGTAACATCCAGAGATCATCCAACCGACCTAATGGAGACGTTTGAAATGCTACGAAAATATAGGATAAAGCTAAATCCAAAGAAGTGTGTATTCGGGGTACCATCAGGCAGGTTCCTTGGATTCCAGGTTCACCAAAGAGGGATCGAAGTAAACCTAGAGAAAATAAGAGCCTTGGAAAAAATGAGGTCTCCCAAGACATTGAAGGAAATCTAAAGACTGATGAGCTGCCTAGCGTCATTGAGTCGGCTCATAAGTAAATCAACAGACAAATGCCTACCCTTTTTCAAAGCAATTAAGTATGGTAGGGCAAGGCAAAGGGGTAGAATGGAATGATGAGTGCGAGCAAGCGTTCAAAAAAATCAAAGAATACTTGAGAAAAGCTCCGATATTATCTAAACCAATTGAAGAGGAAGTGTTATACCTCTACCTGTCTGTAACAAACGTAGCAATAGGGTCATCACTAGTTAAATTGGATGAGAGAATGCAAAAACCTGTATACTACACCAGTAAAGCTTTGTTACCTACGGAAACAAGATATTCTCCAGTTGAACAAATGGCTTTGGCCATAGTAACAGCAGCGATAAATTTTAGACCATATTTTTAAGCTCAAAAAATTAAAGTATATACCGACTGTCCATTTATTCAGATTTTATCAAAACCTGAGGTGTTGGAAAGGCTGACTAAATGGGCAGTGGAACTAAGCGAATTTGACATAGTCTGCTCGCCAAGAGTGGCAATCAAGGGGCAAGTTATAGCAGATCTAATTGCTGAATTCGCTAAGCTGAACAGCGAAGTGATCAGGATGTTAAGAGAAGAGGATCTGTTTGCTTGGAAACTACATATAGATGCATCGTCAAACACCCACGGCAACATGGCAGGCATAGTTATATCCACGCCAGAAGGTGAACAGTTGCAATGTGCCTTGTGATTTGAATTCAAAGCCACTAACAATATGGCAGAATAAGAGGCACTTCTGGCAGGCCTTAGGGTGAGTACGGCATTAGGAGCAGATGAGTTAGAAATATTCAGTGACTAACTGGTGGTGGTCAATCAAGTTCTGGGTGAATACCAAGCCAAAGACAATAGCATGGCTACGTATATAACTATAACCAAGACAATCCTCAAAAGGTTCAAAACATACAGAACCCAGATCCTAAGGGGGAAAAATGAGAAAGCAGACACTCTATCAAAATTGGCATCAACAACCACTGTATGGCAAAAAATAGTCCCGATCGCCCATTTGTAAAAGCCAAGTATCGAGACCAAAAATCAAGCTGAAGCATCAGAGGTAGAATTGGTTGAAGGGGAACAGGCTAAATGGATGACCCCAATCAGAGAATACTTAAAGAATGGAATGCTCCCGATGAAGGTAGTTGAGGCGAAGCATCTCAGATATATAGCCACAGTATATTCAATTGTAGAAGGAGAGCTATACAAAAAAGGGTTCTCCAAAGCCCTTCAGAAATGTGTGGATCCGATCAGAGGTAGGCAAATATTAGAAAGTATTCACAGGAGAGTCTGTGGGAATCACTCGGGTGGTAAAAGCTTGGCACATAAGACTCTCAGGCAGGGCTTTTATTGGCCGACTTTGTTTAAAGATGACAAGGTGTTGCAAGTCAGTGCGGAGGTTGTCAAAAAGAAGCTAATAACATTCGAAAGCCACTTGAACGGTTAAAAAGTTTGACAATTCCTGTTGAGATAATTCACAAGTCCCCTAGGGTACAACTCTTATATCCCAAAGGAAATGTGGATATGATAAAACAATACTTGGATGATTTGGAAGGAAGAAGAGACATGTCCACAGTAAGAAATGTTGCCTACCAACAGAGGGTAGTAAGGTATTACAATTCACATTTCAAGGTTAAAAGATTCCATCTCAGAGACCAAATCCTATGAAAGGTGACACTTAATACAAAAAACAAGTACGCAGGATTGTTAGCTGACAAATGGGAAGAACCATACCAAGTGGTCGGGATAGCAGAACATATAGCATATCGCCTTTCCTGACCTGAGGGGGCCGAGCTGCCCAGGTCATGCAATGTGCAGTACTTAAAGATCTTCTACCCATGAGGAGATTCTTACTTTTGTTCTCTTTTATTTACATAACTTAGGTTTTGAAATGTTATTAGCTAATTGTTTTTTATTTTTTGAGAAATTAATAAAAACTCTCAGGGGAAGCTGTTATAAATTGTCCAGCACAGTGTTCAAAACCAAGTGTTTGCTCATAAGAGCATTCACAGGATACCTTAAGATATCGGTCAAAGCTAAAAAGGTATCCCGAGTAGCCCAGTGAGAGGGCCAAAAACATATGTCGCCATGACAATGCACAATCATCGAAACTAACTGGTGTGTATAAAGCACTGTTAGGGCACCTGCGGGCGTACAGACCCGATAGGATGCACCAAAAGTTGGATAAGATGCAAATCCTACCTATAAGATAAGGCAAATATGGCCATAAATGCTTATAAAGTTGGTAGGACAAGTTACGTCTTATCGTAGCAAACCTTGACCAAGAAACTGTTGGGAGATGTCCTAACAACCTAGTTGGCAAATAAAAGATAAGAGTCTATAAATAAAAACCACACAATTGGTTTATAAGTGATCAATGCCTAACAAAAAGATAGACAATAAGACAACCGGGAAAAATAGCCAGAACAATAAAACACATGGGGTTTACCCGAGATGGACCCAAGATCATTACATAGTATCATCTAATCCTCCAAGGGCATTTAACCACCAAAAGTGAAGCAATGAGGCAATAATTACGTGGCGAAATGGCCTTAGTCTAGTGGTTTATCTAGCCTACACGATCAGGATACAAATGGTTTTGGTTAGCATAACTCATAAAGATCTACCTAGCATGGGTCACCATGCATAGCTCAGGTTGTAGTAAAAATATAAGTAAACCCAAGCATAAGAAATCACACATAGAAAACCAAATGTATCTCGAAAATAAGTAATAAGGGGAAGATATACATTAACTATTATATCTACAAAAGTAGAGATGCATCAGTTATTCCCAGTAGTTGAGGAGCCCCAGGGCTAGAAGGAGAGACATTATCGTCTTGACCTTCACCAAAGTCTCCAAAGTTTGGCCAGGAGATATTGTCATCAGGATCAGTAGACATAAAGGAAGCGTAATCTACATCCGTTGAAGGACCAATGTCAACCCCTTTGGTTAGAGCACCACTGTCTTGACCAGCATGGAAGGACACACAAGATACCTTCGAAGGGAGTTCGAGATGCATAGGGTAGGGATCCTTTTTGATGGATTTGCAATAGGCTTTCCACCTAATCCGCTGGCTCTTGATCGCTTCCAAGGACTTTTTATGATGCTTAGATATTGTTCGATCCCACTTCAAGCGAGCCTCTTTAGAAGACCTCTTCTTCACACTGAATAACATTCTGGCAGTTGTCAGGCCCCCTCTCAAACTCCATCAGCAGCGTAGCATTGAAAGCAGTGGACTTCTTATACCGATCAATATTTTGAATCTCGAGGTCAAACCTAGCCTCATGAGAAATAACTTCCATGCTGATATGATGCTGCTCCAAATCTTTGGTGAGGTGCTCATAGTAAAGCCGAGCCTCCTCAGACGCCTGTGATGTCTCCAACGGTTGGGATTATGCTCGATAGCAAGAGTATAATAATGTATTTGACAATATTTTCATATTAATAATGTGATTTTTAGTTTAAAGGCGGCACTTCTTTGGGGAATGTTGGATTGTCGAGGTATAGTAACAAGTTTAAGGGTAGTTCTAGTTCGTTGAACATGTTCATGCATCATGTTTAAATTTATACCATAGCACTCGCACTTGTTTTAAATTATTGTCTGAATGAATGTTTTATTTATTTCAACAATAATGTATTCTACATTACTTCAAATTCTCGCAAACGATAAATTAACTGGTGATAACTACACTAAGTGAAAACTTAACATTAATGTAATATTGGTCAACAAAGACCTCAAGTTTGTGCTTACGAAGGAATGTCCATCAGTGCCTTCTGCCAATGCCGCACGACTGTTCGTGAGGCATACGAGCGATAGGTCTCATCTGATGAGAAGGCCCGAACATATCAGTTGGCTTCTATGACAGACGTCCTTGTCACAAAGCATGAAACAATGACTTTAGCAATCAAAATTATGGAGTCATTGCAAGCTACGTTTGGGCAACCCTCCCAGCAAAAGTGACATGAATCTGTTCGTTCTACTGTGCTCCCTCATATGAAGGATGGTACATCAGTTCGGGAACATGTCCTGAGCATGATGTTATACTCCAACATGACAGAAGTCAATGGTGGGACCACTGATGAACCCAGTCAAGTGAGCATCATACTGACGACTCTTCTAAAGAGTTTCGATCAATTTCAAAGCAACTACGAGATGAACAAGTTAAGGTTCAGTCTCACACAGTTGCTCAATGAGCTCACTACATTTGAGCCCTTGACTAAGGACTGCAAAGACAAAACCGGTAACGCAAATGTTGTTGAGCCATCTTCCTCTTATAATAATATAAAGAGGAAGAGGTCTGTTGGGAAGGCAAAAGGGTAAGCCCAAACCCAAGAAAGCCCAAAATATAAGGAAGGGCGCCCCCACCGACCAAGGCAAGGGAAAATGTTTTCAATGCGACAAGGTCGGACACTGGAAGAGGAATTGTCCTCAACATCTAGAGGAGCCAGCCAAGAAGAAGAAAATGAAAGGTAAATATGATTTAGTTTTTCTTAAATCTTAGTTTAGTGGAAGATGATTCTTCACCCTGGATAGTTGATTCAGGGGGCCACTAACCATATTTGTTCTTCTTTATAGTGGACTGATTCTTAGACACAGCTAGGGGAGGGAGCCTTCTCAATACGTGTGGGGTCGGGGGATGGCGTATCGACCAAAGCAGTGGGTGCAATAAGATTACAATTTTGTAATAATAATAATTTTTTATTGTTAAACATTGTTTTTTATATTCCTAGATTTACATGGAATTTGATTTCTGTTTCTAAATTGTTATAACAATCGTATTCTGTTTCTTTTAGTAATAAGTCTGTTAATATTGGAATGAATAAGTCTGTTAATGAAAACTATTTGTATGTGTTAAAACCGTTAATACATACTACATTGCTCAACGCCAAAATGTTTAAGGTTGGAAAAACAAAAACTAAACAACATAAAATTTCACTAGATAATGACATGTATCTCTAGCATCTAAGGCTTGGAAATATAAACCTTGACCAGATAGACAGACTAGTAAAAAGTGTCCCTTTAACTATGCTAAAGGTTGACACCTTACCTGTCTGCGAATCTTGTCTTAAAGGTAAGATGACTAAGAGACCTTTTACTAGAAAAGGGCTTAGAGCTAAAGAATCGCTAGAGCTAAAGAATCGCTAGAGCTTATACATACACAAGTCTACGAACCGATGAATGTTAAAGCTAGGGGTGGTTATGAGTATTATGTCACATTTATAGATGACTACTCAAGATACAGATACGTCTACCTAATGCAACGGAAGTCAGAAACATTTGAAAAGTTTAAAGAATTTTGAGCTAAAGTTGAGAATCAATTAGGTAGGACTATTAAGTCACTACGATCAGAGCGTGGAGGTAAGTACCTTGACAAAGAGTTTGAAGACTTTATGGTCGAGCATGTGATAGTTTCCCAACTCACAGGTCCTGGTAGACCTCAACAAAATGGTGTAGCAGAGAGAAGAAATAGAACCATAATGGAAATGGTGAGATCTATGATTCGTTTCTCATCATTACCAAATTCCTTTGGGGGATATACGTTACAAATAGTGGCATAAATTTTAAATGTAGTGCCATCCAAATCTGTTCCTAAGACTCCCCTAGAGTTGTGGAATGGTTGTAAAGCTAGTTTGTAACATTTTCACATATAGGGGTGTCTAGCACTTTTGCTGAAGAACAGATGTGGAAAGCTAGACTCCAAGTCTGTGGTCTACCTGTTTGTAGGATACTCCAATGAGACCATAGATGGAAACTTCTATAGTCCCAAAGATAACAAAGTATTTATATCGAAATATGCAATGTTTCTTGAGGACAATTGTATTTGTGACCATAAACCTCGTTCCAAGAATGAATTGAATGAGTTGGAGCTGTAGGGAAAATCGCGCAACGGAAGCGTGAAAAATTGAAACTAGGGTTTGGTATAAATAAAAAGTTTCACTTTATAATAACGAGAACCTTAACCCTAGATTAATTGATGTATATAAAAAATGTCGTACCTTTTTCTCATGACGATTGAATAAGTGCCGAATTAAATCCGTAAGATCTTCCAATCCAATCACGAATGTGAATCACCTAGGAGTGTGGGCTCCCTTTCTTCAATTGTATACCTGAGGATGGAAACAAACAAAATCTTCTTCTTTGTTAGTCACAATAATCCTCCAAGAAGAAAACAAAAAACTTTAGGTCACTTGTGAATTATCAATCAATTTGATTGAAACTCGAGTGAACCTTGATTCGATGTTGTACACACAAAACCTTTTAATGTAAAGGCTACTAGTGTACTATCGAAAACTAAACGTTCTTTCTTCCTTTTCTTCTTTATTGAATCTCACACTATTTCTATAAGTTGATCAAATTTTGTAATAGAGCAAAACAAAATTTTCTCTCTCAAAATTCTATGGTAGTTAAATTCTTTCAAAAAATACTTAGCCTTAGCCGAAATTATGTAAGCCATATATATATATATATATATATATATATCATAGCCCAATTCCTAGCCCTAAAATATATAGGGTTGGCCGAATTCAACTTATATTTGATTTAGAAGACTTAATTCTTAACTAAGAAGGATTTACTTGATGGGAAAAAATCCTATCTGTTAGGTTTTAGATTGTGTTGCCATTAATTCCATATCAAAATGATGTTTACTTGTAATGATTTAGTTGTTTAGATTCATGATGATTCAAGCTTCAAAGAAGAAGGAACAACTAGTCAAAGTAAGTTCAAAGTCTTCAAAGAGAAAACATGAAATATGGTTCTACTGTTGGGGTTTATGCCCTAAAGATGTAATTTGTAAATGGATTTATTAAATAAATAAAAGGAAAAGTTTAATACATTCTTGTTGTGTTGTTTATTATATAACTTGTGCATAAATTTAACATCCAAGATTGCCGGATGTAATCTCGAACTGTGTATATGAGTGTCATATACAGATGGATACAGTAAGAGAAGTGAAATCTAAAGAGTATATAAATAGCAAATAAAGTTGGGTACTTTATTTGTGGTTAATCTATAGTTGCGGTCCATTCCGTAATGTACGGTGATTCTATCCTGAATCATTCATATGGAGATATGAGAATGGAGGCACCTTGTATGATGTGATCATATAGGACTGGGCCATGATCTATATGAATCTCTCACCATGATCAGTTTACCGAAGAGATTCATATATATCAACTAATGATGGCTATATGTGGGTAATCTTAATCTTGAGTGTCTTATCGACTCTTTCAGGTTAGATTGTGGTCTTTGATATACCATGGGTGAGGTCAGATGCATTTCTTGATCAATATACTCCGTATGTTGGGATTTCGGTTCTTGTGGCTGGGAAGGTCTGTACACAATAGTGGAATCCACTCCTTCTTGTGAGAAGTATATGGTAGTTCCCTTAAGGGTTGATTCGTGGCTTGGACAATATGAGCACTCTCCTAATTCCCTGAGGAAATAAGATTTATTGTCTATTAGAGAATCAATGGTACTTAAAGGATATATGTAATTAGAGGGGTATAACGGACATCATGACCAAGCTCTAATTATGAACTATTATGGAGGATCAAACCATATGTAATAACTATATCGATGGACACCGAGTTGTATCGGTCTGTGTAAAAGTGTCTACAGTTGAGAGAGTACAGCTTCGGGTTTTGAGTGGAATAACAACGGAGTTAATAATCAAGGAATATTAATTAAAGAGTTTAATTAATGATTCCGAGGATTATTGGAGCTCTCCCATTAAGTCCCCTTGCTAGCCCGTTCGATTTAGGTTACAAGGGTCACGGTAAACTAATTTGATTGTCCAATTAATTGTGTTACAAAAGTGACACGTATATATTCGGGAATTAATTGAATAATGAGATTATTTAATTAATGAATGTTAATAGTTAAATTAATTAAATAATTAGATTATTTAATTATATTGATAATTGTGAATTATTAATTAACTATTAATTGGAGGGTGTTAGTTGATATATGGATTTAGGTGAAGATAAAATAATAGGATTATTTTATTTTACTAAATCATTTATCTAAGTATTTGAATTTAAATTTAAATTTAAAATACTTATTCTCACTTTTAATATATTAGATATATTTTAAAAGGATAATTAAAAGATATATATCAATTATAACACAAGAGATTGCATTGGATGCAAATTAGTGTGTACACATATATAAATGTTTGTATAGGATACAAATAAGGATATATACATATATATTTCTTTTGAAAACAAATAGGGTGCAGGGGCGTGATTTGTTTTTTAAGAAAAATTGACTTTGTTTTTGTGTGCACCTGATTCACACGCAAAAACAAAAAGAATTTTTTTTTTTTGCATGAGATGCAATTTTTATGTATGTGAAATTAATACACCAAATTGAGAAGAAAAAGTTTCTTCAAGTATTTATCTATATCCTCCATTCAAGTTCCTAAGACCGTGATGCGCCCACACGCAGTTACCAGATCCGGGAGATAGCGAGGAAGATCGAGTGGTTCAGACATGAGCACATCGTAAAGTGAAGGAGTTTCCAAACGTTGGTAAGATTGGTTTAGACAGAAGCATAACGTAAAGTGAAGGAGCCTCCAAATGTTGATATGTTCTTCTGATTATATCGATTTCAATTTCCTGTTATTACATATTGTATTTATTAGTTCTGAAAAATAATTATGATCCCAAGTTCACTGGTCATAGATACAGATTATGATTTGTATTAAAAAAATTTAAACCAAGTTCCGCTGTGTAACCGGTGAATGTGGTTCCAACAATTGGTATCAGAGCCAGTTTATTTTTCGGAACAAGAAATTGTTTTCGATGTCCCTGTATGTATGAATGTGTAGGCACCATCTTAATGATTGTATGAATGTTTATAATTAAATTGTTTAATTTAAACATGGTTGATCGTAAATTTTTATGGTAATGTGGATTTAAGGTTTATGGGTTGTATAATTTTTTATTATTATTATATTTTTTATTTTACTATTATTGTATTGTAAATTAAAAAAAATTGTAACCTACAAACGAAGAACAGGAAACGCGCGCGACGGCAGTACTGTTCACGGTAGGTACTGTTCACCGACACTGGTCACAGTATTGTTCATCGGCACTGTTCATTTAACTTTTGCTGTTCATTCATACTTTTGATAAAAAGTCAATGTCATTTATATATATATATATATACATATATATATATATATATATATATATATTTATTTTGAAAACAAATAGGGTGCAGGGGCGTGATTTGTTTTTTAAGAAAAATTGACTTTTTTTTGGTGTGCACTAGATTCACACGCAAAAACAAAAAGAAAAAAAAAAGTTTTGCATGAGATGCAATTTATGTGTACGTGAAATTAATACACCAAATTGAGAAGAAAAAGTTTCTTCAAGTATTTCTCTACATCCTCCATTCAAGTTCCTAAGACTGTGACGCGCCCACACGCAGTTACCAGATCCGGGAGATAGCGAGGAAGATCGAGTGGTTCAGACATGAACACATCGTAAAGTGAAGGAGTTTCCAAATGTTGGTAAGATTGGTTTAGACAGAAGCATAACGTAAAGTGAAGGAGCCTCCAAAAGTTGATATGTTCTTCTGATTATATCGATTTCAATTTCCTATTATTACATATTGTATGTATTAGTTCTGAAAAATAATTACGATCCCAAGTTCACTGGTCATAGATACAGATTATGATCTGTATTAAAAATTTTAAAAGATAGTTCCGCTGCGTAACCGGTGAATGGGGTTCCAACAATTGGTATTAGAGCCAGTTTATTTTTCGGAAAAGGAAATTGTTTTCGATACCCTTGTATGTATGAATGTGTAGGCACCATCTTTATGATTATATGAATGTTTATAATTAAATTGTTTAATTTAAACATGGTTGATCGTAAATTTTTATGGTACTGTGGATTTATGGTTTATGGATTGTATAATTTATTATTATTATTATATTTTTTATTTTACTATTATTGTATTGTAAATAAAAAAAATTGTAACCTATAAACGAAGAACAGGAAACGCGCGCGACGGCGGTACTATTCACGGTGGGTACTGTTCACCGACACTGGTCACAGGTACTGTTCACTTGGTACTGTTCACGCACGATTCCGTTGGCAAGTGTTGCCTAGTGCGTTTCGTGCAGATTTCTCGTTTCGAATTCATGAGATGAATCGGAGTGACCTGAAGAGATTGGAAGACTCAGAAATTACAAGAAGACCAAGGAATGCCTTGGGATTTTTATTGTAATTTTAGATTCCAATTTTTTAGGGTAAACAATCCACAGTACTCGGTCAATTCATGTATGCTTTATATTATGTGATGATAAAAATATTGGCATGCATACGTATGTCATTTAGATTAGATGTGCCTACACAAATATATTTGATATGTCATACATGAATCATAGCCTGATATTTTATGTATTTTTTTTTAATGTGATTAAAATGGACAATATACATAATTGACTATGAATAATGAGATTAGTTTTTAATGGTTAGAAAACTTGGTAATTCTCATTAATATTAATCTAGTTATTAAAGAGTTTAATAAGTTATTAATAGGGTCATTTATTGTAATTAGGATTAATATGATTAATTACCTAATAATAAATGAATCGAATAAAGTGTTAGAGTTTTAATAGTTAAAATTTGGTAAGCACTAACATAATAATCTGACCTTAGTAAATAGTTTACAAAAGCTTAGATTATTCACTAATAGATTAGATTTTTAATTGTTAAAAATCATTAATAATTTATTAGTTAATTAGAATTTGTTTCTCGTTAGTTAATGCACTAGATAACTTGATTAAAGTTAGTCGTTTAATTATGTAGAATCTAGGTGCATTAACGGTTAGTAGAAAACCTTAATTTTAAAATAGTGAGTGGGAGAGGGATAAATGACATATATATCCCGCGGTCTCCATCATTAGTTCAACACCGTGAGATCCAAGTGCGGCCTCGTGACGACTTTGCTTTCGTCCTCCCTAAGGAAGGTTTCCACAAAGGTCAATACCAAGGTTGACTTCCTAACGGATAGGATTTCTGAGGCTATTTCGGGATTGACCGACCCTAAGGTGGCAATTCTCAAGTTAAGTTCGTGAGATCTGAAATGGTGGGTTACACTCATGAAGGTTTTGATTGAGTTTGTTAATTAAAAGCCTGACTGAATGAACGATGGTTGAATGATATGGAATAAGAGTTATTCTAGAATATCATTTGATTGAGAATGTCTCGGTCCAACATGCAAAGATTTGACCGACCCTAAGGCGGCACTTCTTTGTGGTATGTTGGATTATCGTGGAATAGTAACTAGTTTTAGGGTAGTTCTAGTTCGTTAAACACGTGCATGCATCATGTTTAAATTTATGGCAACGCACTCGCATTTAATTTAAATAAATGACTAAATGAATGTTTTATTTATTTCAGCAATAATGTCTTCTGCATTACTTCAAATTCTCTTAAACGACATATTAACTGGTGATAACTACACGAAGTGGAAACTTAACATTAATGCAATATTGGTCACCAAAGACCTCAAGTTTATGCTTACGGAGGAATGTCCTCCAGCGCTTGCTGCCAATGCCACATTAACTATTCTAGAGGCAAACAAGCGAAGGGTAAGCCCAAACCTAAGAAAGCCCAAAGCAAGAAGAAGTCCAAGAAAAGTAAATATGATTTACTTGTTCTTGAGTCGTATTTAGTAGAAGATTATTCTTCACCCTGGATAGTTGATTCGGGGGCCACTAACCATGTTTGTTCTTCTTTACAATGGACTGATTCTTGGACACAGCTAGAGGAGCAAGCCTTTTTAATACGTGTGGGGTCAGGGGATGTCGTGTCGGCACGAGCAGCGGGCGTAATTAGAATACGTTTTTGTAATAATTATATATTGTTGGACAATGTATTTTATATTCCTGAATTACACGGAATTTGATTTCTGTTTCTAAGTTGTTAGAACAAAAATATTATGTTTCTTTTAATAATAAGTCAGTTATTATTGGAAAGAATGGTCTGAATATTTGTTCAGGAAATAATGAAAACAATTTGTATGTGTTAAGACCGTTAATACATACTACACTGCTAAACACCGAAATGTTTAAGGTTGCAAAACCAAAAACTAAACGACATAAGATTTCTCCAGATAATGACACGTATCTCTGGCATCTAAGGCTTGGTCATAACAACCTTGACCGGATAGACAGACTAGTAAAAAGAAGACCTTTAAGTGAGTTAAAGGTTGGCACCTTACCTGTCTGCGAATCGTGTCTGGAAGGTAAGATGACTAAGAGATCTTTTACTGAAAAATGGATTAGAGCTAAAGAACTGCTAGAGCTTATACATATAGACGTCTGTGGACCGATGAATGTTAAAGCGAGGGGTGGTTATGAGTATTATGTCACCATTATAGATGACTACTCAAGATACAAATATATCTACCTAATGCAACGGAAGTCGGAAACATTTGATATGTTAAAAGAATTTCGAGTTGAAGTTGAGAATGAATTAGGTAGGACTATCAAGTCACTGCGATCGGATCGTGGAGATGAGTACCATAACCAAGAGTTTGAAGACTTTATGGTCGAGCATGGGATAGTTTCTCAACTCACAGTTCCCGGTACACCTTAGCAAAATGGTTTAGCGGAGAGGAGAAATAGAACCCTTATGGAAATGGTGAGATCTATGATTAGTTTCTCATCATTACCAAATTTCTTCTGGGGATATACGTTACAAACATTGGCATACATTTTGAATGTGGTGTCATCCAAACCTGTTCCTAAGACTCCCATAGAGTTATGGAATGGTCGTAAAGCTAGTTTGTGACATTTCTGTATATGGGGGTGTCTAGCACACGTGCTGAAGAACAGAACTGGAAAGCTAGACTCTAAGTCTATGGTTTGTCTGTTTGTAGGATACTCCAAGGAGACTAGAGGTGGACACTTCTATAGTCCCGAACATAACAAAGTATTTGTATCGACAAATGCAACGTTTCTTGAGGACAGTTATATTAGTGACCATAAACCTCGTTCTAAGATTGTATTGAATGAGTTGGAGCCTTGTAAGACTAGTGCTTCATCAATAAAAGTTGTTGATCCATAAACATCTGAGAGTCAGATGGTTCCTGATCAGGATACACTACCACCTAGGTATAGTGAGAGGGTTATGAGACAACCTGGACGCTATTTAGGTATTGGTGAGGGACAAGATGTTGTCTCTGCTGATAGTGTTAATGATTCATTGACATTTAAGGATGCAATGGAAGATCCTGATAAAGAGGAATGGCTTAAAGCCATGAATCTCGAGATTGAGTCCATGTACTCTAACTCAGCGTGGGATCTTGTAGACTTACCGGATGGGGTAAAACCCATAGGGTGTAAGTGGATCTACAAGAGAAAGAGAAGAGTAGATGGGAAGGTAGAGACCTTCAAGGCAAGGCTAGTGGCCAATGGTTATACCTAGAAAGAGGGGGTCGATTATGAAGAGACCTTCTCGCCAGTAGCCATGTTTAAGTCTATTAGGATTCTCTTATCCATTACTGCCTATTTCGATTACAAAATTTGGCAAATGGACGTCAAGATTGCATTCTTGAATGGCAATCTTGATAAGAGCATCTATATGATACAACCAGAGGTATTCGTGTCTCCAGATCAAGAGCAAAAGGTTTGCAAGCTGTAAAGGTCCATCTATGGACTTAAGCAAGCATCTAGATCTTGGAACATTAGGTTTGATGATGTGATCAAAACCTATGGCTTCGAGTAGAACGTCGATGAGCCTTGTGTCTACAAGCATATCATTTATAAGAAAGTATTTTTCTTGGTCCTATACGTAGATGATATCCTACTCATTGGGAATAATGTGGGAGTGTTGTCTGATGTAAAGGGCTGGCTGGCTAGCCAATTCCAAATGAAAGATTTGGGAGAGGCAAGTTATAAGGGATCATAAGAACAAACTCATAGCACTGTCTCAGGCATCATATATCTATAAGATTCTTATGTGATTTTCGATGCAAAACTCTAAGAAAGGTAATTTACCTTCTAGGCATGGAGTTCACTTGTCAAGGAACAGTGTCCTAAGACACCTCAAGAAGTTGAGGATATGAGACGTGTACCCTATGTATCGGTATTAGGTAGTCTCATGTATGCTATGTTATGCACGAGACCGGACATCTGCTATGCAGTGGGAGTAGTCAGCAGATACTAGTCCAACCAAGGATTGGATCACCAGGTTGCAGTCAAGACAATTCTCAAGTATCTTCGGAGAACGAGAAACTATATGCTAGTGTATTCCGGACAGGATTTGATCCCGTTAGGATACACTGATTCTGATTTTCAGCCAGACAGGGATTCTAGGAAATCCACGTCTGGATAAGTATTCACCCTGGGTGGTGGAGCCGTTGTATGGAGAAGTATCAAGCAATCTTGCATTGCTGCCTCTACCATGGAAGCCGAATATGTAGCCGATTGTGAAGCTGCTAAAGAGGTTGTTTGGCTCTGTAAATTCTTGAGAGATCTGGAAGTTGTTCCAGATCTGGATAGGCCTATCACACTTTATTGTGATAACAGTGGTGTTGTGGCTAATTCCAAAGAACCAAGAAGCCACAAGAGAGGAAAGCATATAGAGAGAAAGTATCATCTCATTAGAGAGATAATGTAGAAAGGAGATGAAATCGTCACAAAAATAGCCTCACAAGACAATCTTGCTGATCCATTTATAAATACCTTACCGGCTAAAGTGTTTTTAGGTCACCTAGATTGTCTAGGGTTACGAGACAAGCCTCACATGCTTTAGTGCAAGTGGGAGATTGTTGGGGTTTATGCCCTAAAGATGTAATTTGTAAATGGATTTATTAAATAAATAAAAGGAAAAGTTTAATACATTCTTGTTGTGTTGTTTATTATATAACTTGTGCATAAATTTAACATCCAAGATTGCTGGATGTAATCTCGAACTGTGTATATGAGTGTCATATACGGATGGATACAGTAAAAGATGTGCAATCTAAAGAGTCCATAGATAGCAAATAAAGCTGGGTACTTTATTTATGGTTAATCTATAGTTGCGGTCCATTCCGTAATGTACGGTGATTCTATCCTGAATCATTCATATGGAGATATGAGAATGGAGGCACCTTGTATGATGTGATCATATAGGACTGGGCCATGATCTATATGAATCTCCCACCAAGATCCGTTTACCGATGAGATTCATATATATCAACTAATGATGGCTATATGTGGGTGATCTTAATCCTGAGTGTCTTATCTACTCCTTCAGGTTAGATCGTGGTCTTTGATATACCATGGGTGAGGTCAAATACATTTCCTGATCAATATACTCTATATGTTGGGATTATGGTTTGGCTTGTGGCTGGGAAGGTTTGTACACAATAGTGGAATCCACTCCTTCTTGTGAGAAGTAGATGGTATTTCCCTTAAGGGTTGATTCTGGGCTTGGACAATATGAGCGCTCTCCTAATTCCGTGAGGAAATAGGATTTATTGTCCATTAAAGAATCAATGGTACTTAAAGGATATATGTAATTAGAGGGGTATAACAGACATTATGACCAAGCTCTAATTATGAACTATTGTGGAGGATCACACCATATGTAATAACTATATCGATGGACACCGAGTTGTATCGGTCTGTGTAAAAGCGTCTACAGTTGAGAGAGTACAGCTTCGGGTTTTGAAGGGAATAACACCGGAATTAATAATCAAGGAATATTAATTAAAAAGTTTAATTAATGATTCCGAGGATTATTGGAGCTCAAAATACTGTGGGTCCATTAGGTCCCCTTGCTAGCCCGATCAATTTAGGTAACAAGGGTCACGGTAAATTAATTGGATTGTCCAATTAATTGTGTTACAAAAGTGACACGTATATATTTGGAAATTAATTGAATAATAAGATTATTTAATTAATTAATGTTAATAGTTAAATTAATTAAATAATTAGATTATTTAATTATATTGATAATTGTGAATTATTAATTAGCTATTAATTGGAGGGTGTTAGTTGATATATGGATTTAGGTGAAGATAAAATAATAGGATTATTTTATTTTACAAAATCATTTATCTAAGTATTTGAATTTAAATTTAAATTTAAAATACTTATTATCACTTTTAATATATTAGATATATTTGAAAAGAATAATTAAAAGATATATAAGAATTATAACATAAGAGATTGCATTGGATGCAAATTGGTATGTACACATATATAAGTGTTTGTATAGGATGCAAACAAGGATATATGTATATATAAATGACGTTGACTTTTTATCAAAAGTATGAATGCACAGCAAAAGTTAAATATATATATATATATATATATATATATATATATATGCATATATTTCTTTTGAAAACAAATAGGGTGCAGGGGCGTGATTTGTTTTTTAAGAAAAATTGACTTTGTTTTTGTGTGCACCAGATTCACACGCAAAAACAAAAAGAAAAAAAATGTTTTGCATGAGATGCAATTATGTGTACGTGAAATTAATACACAAAATTGAGAAGAAAGAGTTTCTTCAAGTATTTCTCTGCATCCTCCATTCAAGTTTCTGAGACCGTGACGCGCCCACACGCAGTTATCAGATCCGGGAGATAGCGAGGAAGATCAAGTGGTTCAGACATGAACACATCGTAAAGTGAAGGAGTCTCCAAACGTTGGTAAGATTGGTTTAGACAGGAGCATAACGTAAAGTGAAGGAGCCTCCAAACGTTGGTATGTTCTTCTGATTATATCGATTTCAATTTCCTGTGATTACATATTGTATGTATTAGTTCTGAAAAATAATTACGATCCCAAGTTCACTGGTCATAGATACAGATTATGATCAGTATTAAAAAATTTAAAACCTAGTTCCGCTGCATAACCGGTGAATGGGGTTCCAACATCTACAAGGGTATACTAAGATCTTATCTTTCTCTTACAAGGCTTAGGCACACACACATAATTCATACATTTGTGTCCCTTTATCGTTGTGCACCATTATAGGCACACACACACACACAATTCATACATTTGTGTCCCTGCATCGTTGTGCACCATTATAGGCACACACATATAATTTATTCATATGTGTCCCTGCATCTATTGTGCACCATGTATAACACATTCACACACTTGAAAATGAATGCTCATGCAATGGTATGAAAAATAACATGTTTTGGAAAATGCATGATTGGAGACTATCTCTATGTAGTTTGCATTCTAGTGTGAATTGTATTTGTATGTGTATTTGTTTGTATAACATGGATATTGAACTTGAATTTAGTTTTAAATCATTCTTGATTGAGTTTCGGTCATTTCGGTTACTCATACTATTGATTTCAAGTTCTAAGTCAAAAGATACTACATTTTCAACTCATGTTGCATACATTGTCTTCATCTTCGTATATCGAGTCGAATTATTATTTTTTTGGTTGAGTATCTTATATGTCCATATCCATGAGAGAGTCATGGTTTGTAATCCGCTAATGGTTTTAAATTCTGAGTTCGGAGGCCAAAGAACGGTCGAAGAACGCGAGAGGAGTGCAAGGGAGGTGCACCATGGCCAAAGGCCATCAAATGGTGCAAGCCCAAGATGGCGCGTGGCCATCTCGGCCACAACTCCTTGCTGCCCGGAGATGCCCACGTGCCATCTCGGGGAAGCATTCTCAAAGGGGGCATTTTTTTCCTTTTGCTTCTATTCTTTCCCTCTCCTTTATATATCTTTTTCCTCTCACATTTCATTCTAAGAAGAGATTCAAAATTTGAGTGCAGAATTTTCTTCCAAATTTTCTCACCTTCCAAACACCATAACTTCTTCATTTGAACTCCGATTTGAGTGATTCGAAGTTGAGAGTGTGTGTCTATTTATCCTCCATCTTTTCTATGAAGGTTTGAGTTAATTTTATTCTGTTTTTGGAGTCTAACCTCACAAAAACGGGACTGTACCAAATCAACTAAGATATTGATTTTCTCTCAAAGTTTTCTTTTAAAACTTGGTCAACTGCCTTCGGTTTTATTCTTCAACATACATAAGTGTCTTGTGATAGTTTTAATTTGAGTTTTGAACTCATTTAAAGCTAGATTGAGTTTCAATTGAAATCTCACATGTTGAGTTAGGTTTTTGATTTTGCCTATGTTTTCACATGTTTGGGTTTGTATTGTGCTAACTTTGATTCTAAGACTATTTGATGATCTTTGATTGATTGATTTTGTGAAAAATAGTTCCTCACATGTATTAGGCTCTCTTTGACCGAAATCTCACTATAATACATGTGCTTGTGTTCTTTTGAGCTATTCATGTGCTTTGTTGAATCGATGAATAGAAATATGCTCTAGAACTTTAGCTTTAATCTAAATGACTTTGTCACATGATTCTAGCATGCTTTTTGGTATATGATATTTAAGCCTGATTATATGTTAATTGAACATATCTTATGATTCAAGTTTTAGATCTATGCATGTATATAGGTTGTAATTAATGTTGAACATATCTTACATGATCTAGATGGATTAAACATGCATGATTAACAAGACTACATTTGTTTTGTGCATTCATGCTCTTGTCTAGTATTTTCCATAGGATGTGCTGATCATAACATTCTATGTTGCGTGCTTGTTTGTGTTTTGCATTCATGATCACCTAGATGTCTTGTGAGAAAGAAGTCTTGACAATAAGTGTGAGACTTACGTTGTTGAGCAATGAAGTCTTGGCAAGAGGTGGGAGACCTCGGATTGTCAAGCAAGGAAGTCTTGACTAGAGTCGGGAGGACTCGGATAGTTGAGCAAGAAGTCTTGCCTAGGGTCATGAGGATCTGGAAGGGTGAACGAGGAAGTCTTGACTAGAGTCGGGAATGTAAATTCCCTTAACCAATTATAGTTTAAAATATACATAGAGGGAGAGGGGTGAATAGGTATATGCTCAAATTTTAATCTTCTTTAAAAACACAAGCAATCTTATACAACACTTAGTACAATATCCAAAATGATATATGACAAAGCAAATGTTCAAGCGACACAAATCAACTAAGTGAAGAAAGTAAAGATGCTAAAAATCAACACAAGATATTTACGTGGTAAAACCTACTAAGGGGAAACATCCACGGGTTGATACCACAACCACCGGCAAAAGCAAATCTATTATTTCAAATAAGAGTTACACACTCAAGCAATCAAGACATGCTCTCCAAGTTATCACTCTTACTTTACCCTTGAACCTAGTGATCTACTAAGACGACTTCCTATCCAAGACCTCATGTCTTTAGGAAGATTTCTTGCTCACCTTTCCGGATCCTCCCGACCCTAGGCAAGACATCTTGCTCAACTATCCGAGTCCTCCTGGCTCTAGTCAAGACTTCCTTGCTCAACAATCCGAGGTCTCACACCTCTTGTCGAGATTTCCACTTGCTTAGCTATCCAAGTCCTCCCGACTCTAGCTAAGACTTCCAATTGCTCAAATCAAAGAATCACTCTAAGATATGAGACTTTCTACCCCTTCACAAGGTATCTAAGTGAACATGAATGTAAAACGCAAACAAACACTCAACATAGAAAATGATGATCAACAAATTCTATGGACATGCAACTAGATAGCTAGATTATGCTTTCAAAGAACAATCATAAATGTATCTAGACCTAAACATGTTATCAACTAAGAACCAAATCAATGAAATGAATATACCAATTGATGTAGACCTAGTTCTTAGAAAATGAAATTAAATCTAGAAATAGTCAATCAAGCATAAGAACAAAATATTTCTAGAAACAATTTCATGTTTATCAAGTTTAGCACAAATCAATCAACTTATCACAAATCTAGCTAAACTTGAAAAACAGAACAACAAACCAAAAAATGATATCAAAATCATCTTAGTCATGCTTCTTAATCAAAAGGCATCAATCAATAAGAAGATCTAAGAAGAAAACTACGAAGAAGATGATTTTACCAACAAGGATGAAATCTCGAACTGAAAATCTGAACACTGTGAATAATCAAGACATCCTTTGGTTATGAAAATGCTTGGGGTTTGTAGATCTCTTCAAGACACTCGATTTCGGTTTTTGAATCAAGTCAATCCGAGTTATAATGAGAGATATATCACCAAAACAAAAATTGAAAAGTTGATTCAAAAAAATGCAGGTCAAAAATGAATATATCAAAATATATAAGGGACCTCACAAAAAATGCCGCGCCAACAACCACATCTGGTTACGCGTGTTTTTGAAATTTTCAAAGAAAATTATCACATGCAGTGTGCTCACGTAAGAGACATTAACAGGTTCAATGAACGACGACGTATTTCAGCAAAAGAAGCACAACACGACACGTTTCACGTGAATGCGTCACACTCTATAAAAGGCTGATGAAATATAAATTATTCCACGCAATGAGCTCACGCTAGAAGCATTCATGTTCAGGAATAGAAAATAAAGCATGTGACTCCAATTGATTTGATTGATCATCCACACCAAACATTATATGCATGCCATATGTAATAAAAACCTCTTTAATTCATGAAACAAAAAGCAACCGAGATGTGCCGTGGGCATCTCGTGACCAGAGAAATATTTTTGGCGAGATGGTCACGCTCCAATTCGGCCAAGGGAGGCAAATGGCAATTAGCCATTTTTTTTTTTTTTTTTTTTTTTACATACCTCTCGTATTCTTCGACTGTTCTCCGGTCTCCGAACTCAGAATTCGAATCTGTTTGCGGATTACAAAATGGAACTCTCTCACGAACATGGATGACTATAAAACTCAACCCAGAAAATAAAAAATTCAACTCGAAATACGAATACGAAGACAATGCATGCAACATGATTGGAAAGTTTCATAACTTTTTACTCGAAACTCGAAATCAAGTGTATGAGTAACCGAAATGACCGGAACTCAATAAGGAACAATATAACATCAAATTCAAGTCCAATATCCATGTTATACAAATATATAAACATATAAACACATTTCACACAAGAATACAAACTACATAGAGCTAGTCTCCAATCATGCATTTGTCCAAAACATGTTACTTTCATACCAATGCATGAGCATTCAACTTCAAGTGTGTGAATGTGTTATACCAAATGATGTGCTACGATGCAGGGACACAAATGTATGAATTATGTGTGTGTGCGCTTACGCCTTGCAAGAGGAGGAAGAATCTTGATACCTTAGCATCCATGTAAGCATATATCCTTCTGAAGACGAACTTTGCATGCGAAGTCGCTTTCCATCTTTGAAGCCCGATCTAATCATGAATCACATAAGCAACTAAGCAATACAAACAAAGAGCGTTTTGTTATGGAATCAAGCCAACACAAATCTAAAACCTAACAATCTCCTCATTTGGCTATTCCATGACAAAACCTTAACCTCACCATACAATGATCACTCATAGTTGATTGCATTCTCACATCCACACATTACAATGAGAACCCTAAACTAACATATCTTCATGTCTTCAAGATTCTCCTCTTTAATCATCAAGGCACCCGTGAGACAAGCACAACCAAACAAACAAGAGATCTTCTACAAAGAAGATTGGTGAGATATATCCATAAAAATCAAACAAGAAATCATTTATCTCATATAAAAGTTCACTTTAAAGCACTCTCTTTAGTTCCTTAACCTCAAAATACAAGAATTCTTTACTCCCCCTTAATACAAGAATGTCAATAATCCACAAAGAGGTACATTTCTTCCACACATGGTGAGTTATACATTTCTCCCCTTTTTTGTCAAGGAATAGTCAAAGAGACAAACACGAGTTTAATAAGGGATCGAAACAAATATATGAGATAAGTAACATGCATTTTCATTGTTCAAGTATGCCATGTTTTTATCTAGATAAAATCATGTGAACTTATCATAAAAGAGAACAAAGTCTAGCATACCATACTCCCCCTTGATAAGTGCTCTATCTAAGATTAAGATAGGATATTGTTCACAATGATATCCACACAATCACACAATCAAGCAATTTTAAAGAAATTCAACAAACTAAGCTCCACAAACTATAAGAGATACACCAAGATTTTCAATCTCTCTCATAATTCTTCTAAAATTGGTAGCAAATCAAATTCACTTGTAAGCAAAATAAGTGTGTGTGTGGATTTGCTTCAAACATATATAAAGGAGTAATTGGATCATCAACATGCAAACCATATCAACATCTATTCATCCTAAGCTTTTCCATAAAATGTCAAACCGATTATCATCCGGAAATTTTTGCTTTTAAGAGAATAGATTTCAACATATGAGCGTGTGTGTGCATGTGACTCGTAATCCCATTTCTGTTTTTCAACCCGAGCAATCACAATTTTCAACTATACTCCTTTAAGCCTTCCTCCATTTCTTTTTAGGCTTTGAATCAAAGATTTTTTTATTGATTCTTTGCAACACTTCTTTGATTTTTTTAAACATAAAAATATACACTTCATGACAGTTTTCACTCATCGCAATGGTGTAGCCCTTTCCTACATTGGGTGGCTTCACAACCAAAGTGTGTAGCCCTTTTCATGAAGGTGCTCATTGAGTTCTATGTAGTTGCCGAAGCAAAATGGATACTAACCATAGGTCATCTTAAATGTAATAGTCAAAAGACTTTAAGGTGCATCCATAACTCACATATCTTCAAACTCAACTTACTCAAACTAAACATATGAGAGAAGCAAAGTGTGCACTTTTGAAAACCAAATTTTTTTTAAGGCTTAAAAGCATATGATCTAAAAGCAATACAAAGAGACTTACTTAAGATCTTTACTTCTCAATAGAGTAGCTTTCATTGAATATGAAGCTCATATTTTTTTCAAAAGTATGTCACTCATCAATCAAACAAGCATTTCACACATCATATATAAGATCATTGTTAACAAATCACTAAATGATCTTTACAGAGCAAATGTCATCAAGAACCATATGAAAGCTATACTAGTTCTCTAATATGACATGCTACATGATGTAATGCACACATAGAGTTGAAAAGGTGAATCAAGAAAGCAAGCTTTAGAGTAGAGATATACCTAACAAGCTTTTTCATCACCGTAAAGTCTTCACCCTTTTTATGAGCTCTCTTGACTTGTTTGTCCTCATGACAACAAGTTGTTGGTCTGTCTTCCCAAGAGAATAAAGACTAAACATCTCAACTCAAACAAACACATAAAATGACTTTCTCCAAAAGTCTTAACAAATTACACCAAATAGATTTCAAAATTGGACTTCTCTAAAGTCAACCAACAAATTTTGACCATCATAGTAAAAGTATGAGAATATTAAGTCCATGTATTGACAAGAGACACCAAGTTTGAATAGTGAATCGAGCATATTACAAATGACTTAGTCAAGCATCAAACTTAGAACTCTTATCAAACAAGAACAAAAACAATATTCTCATATGTGCTACTCAATCAAGTATGAGAGCACTCACCTCTGACCATATTGGTCTTAGGTGAACCAACACAAATAACATCATGATCATTACTCATGGCAATATGAAATCTAGAAGATAAATCATCAACTATCTTCTTCATGAAAATATCACTCATTTTAAACTCATCGTTATTGCCATGCACAGATATTTCATCAATACACGATATATGACCATCATGCTTTTTTACATTCTCACCCATACAAATCTTCTTGACATTCTTCTTCACATGTTTATCATTATTATGCATAACATTCAAAGATTTATCACTATCAACATGTTTAGAAGAATGATTAGGAACCTCTTTCACATCATGCTTATTCATCCAAACTTTCCTAGTAAGTTTCTTCACATGATCATGATCAATATGCACATTTTTCAAAGTATCAAAAATATTATCATGTTTAGAATCTTTCAAAGAAGATTTGTTCAACTCACTAGCATGCATATTATTTCCTAGTTTGCATTGCCTAATATATTCATAATCTAGGTCTAATGTGACCAATTACATTGCAATAATGATAAACCGGAATAAATTTAGAAAAATTACCTTTTGAGTGTGCATGCTTTGGTTGAGAAGTTGGTTGAGAAATTCCATAGCTCTTCTTGTCTTTGTCTTTGGTTTTGGAAGAAAAAGTAGTTGAGCCTTTTCTAATCCAAATTTTCTTAACACCATGCTTCTCATTATTACTAACAACATGATTTGACTTATTCTTTGGTTTACTATCATGCAAATCGACTTTATTAGTCACATTTTCAAACAAGTCAAACAAAGCATTATCAACCATTTTATGCATAGTAGTATGAGGCGCAACATGTGTTTTCACAAGCAAGTCATCAACAATATTTTTCTCAGCATGCTTTTCCACGGTCTTCCTAGGTCTAGATCTAGATCCATACATGGATGATTGCCTAGGACCATTCATCAAAGACATATCATACAAATCATTCTCATATTTGCATTTACGAATGTATTCATAGCATCTAGGTCTTATATGTCCTACCATGTTACAAAAATGGCAAATAGGTACAAATTTGAGAGGGTTACCTTTAGCTCGAGTATTTGAAGTAGTATACCATGTCACATTGTTACCTTTTTGATGTCCATTCCTTGATGCTTTGTCTTTTGCATGAGAAAATGATGATTTTTGTCTTTGACCTTGTTGAGAATTTCCTTTGTTGCTCCTTGTTGATGTTGAGGCACCTCCGGTTGCATCCATGACTTCACCGTTAGAGAGAGTACATGCATTCACTTTACCACTTGCTTTGACAAAAGTATAATTGTTAGATGAAGGTGTAACATTTTCATTCACATAACCTAATCCTCTTTTGTCACTAGGATGCTTACCAATTTTGATGAGAGTTTCTACTTTACTAGCACTAGATGACATCTTACCTATCATCTTATTAGCCTCATCAAGCTTATCACTAAGCATCTTCTCTTGACACTCATGCTTACTAATTTTGACTCTAAGAACATTTTCAAGCCTTCTAGCACGATCAAGAGAATCATCTCTTTGCTCAACTTCTTGTTTCAAAATTCCTAGTCTTTCATTACTATCTTTCAAATTATTCTCTAGACCAAGGATTTTATCTTTACGCTCTTTATTCTCTATTTGCTTATTCTCTCATTCCTTGATAAACAACCTTATAGTAAAGTCTTCTTTTAAATCATCTAGCTCTTGAGCACTTTCTTCTATCCTTGAAAAATATTTTTCAATGGTTTCTTTATACTCCTTAATGACTTCACTTTGCTTGCTTATCTTCTCCAAAGACATATTCTTCTCATTTTTAAGAGCTTTGATTATCACCACTAAATTGGCATTGATCAACTTCAACTTATTGTTCTCATCATTCTTCTTGACATTTTCATTAGTTTGTTGAAGGATCTTGTCATTGAAATTTGTTTCATCATGATTTGAGGAGAATTCACTATCTTCATTACTTGAAGAGTATTAACTTTCCTCACTTCATGAGAAGTCTTCACTACTATCCTCAAATCTTCCTTCATATATGGCCACATGAGCAACACAATTGCTAGTATATTCATGAATATCCGAGGACTCCTTTTCCTCTTCGACATCACTCATGGATCTAATGTAGGCTTTCATCATACTTTTCAGAAATGAGTAGTTACCACTATTTAAGAGTGGAAGCCTAGCACTAGAAGAACCTTTCGGCATATAATCACCCATAGCATAAAAACAACAAACACTACAAAAGAAGATCTATCTAAGTACTTATAAATACCGGCTCTGATACCAATTGTAAAATATATCTAGAGGGGAGGGGGAGGTGAATAGATATATGCTCAAATTTTAATATTTTTTAAAAACACAAGCAATCTTATACAACACTTAGTACAATATCCAAAATGATATATGACAAAACAAATGTTCAAGCGACACAAATCAACTAAGTGAAGAAATTAAAGATGCTAAAAATCAACACAAGATGTTTAAGTGGTAAGACCTCCTAAGAGGAAACATCCACGGGTTGATACCACAACCACCATAGGCAAAATCAAATCCACTATTTCAAATAACAGTTACACACTCAAGCAATCAACACATGCTCTCCAAGCTATCATTCTTACTCTACCCTTGAACCTAGTGATCTACTAAGACGACTTCCTATCCAAGACCTCCTGTCTCAAGGAAGATTTCTTGCTCACCTTTTTGGATCCTCCCGACCCTAGGCAAGACTTCTTGATCAACTATCCGAGTCCTCCCGACTCTAGTCAAGACTTCTTTGCTCAACAATCTGAGGTCTCACACCTCTTGTCGAGACTTCCACTTGCTTAGCTATCCAAGTCCTCCCGGCTCTAGCTAAGACTTTCAATTGCTCAAATCAAAGAATCACTCTAAGATATGAGACTTTCTATCTCTTCACAAGGCATCTAAGTGATCATGAATGCAAAATGCAAACAAGCACTCAACATAGAAAATGATGATCAACAAATTCTATGCACATGCAACTAGATAGCTAGATTATGCTTTCAAAGAACAATCACAAATGTATCTAGGCAACCTAAACATGTTATCAACTAAGAACCAAATGAACGAAATGAATATACCAATTGATGTAGACCTAGTTCTTAGAAAATGAAATTAAATCTAGAAATAGTCAATCAAGCATAAGAACAAAAGATTTCGAGATGGATTAAACATGCATGTTGAACATATCTTACATGATCTAGATGGATTAAACATGCATGATTAACAAGACTACATTTGTTTTGTGTATTCATGCTCTTGTCTAGTATTTTCCATAGGATGTGCTGATCATAACATTCTATGTTGCGTGCTTGTTTGTGTTTTGCATTCATGATCACCTAGATGCCTTGTGAGAAAGAAGTCTTGACAATAGGTGTGAGACCTACGTTGTTGAGCAATGAAGTCTTGGCAAAAGGTGGGAGACCTTGGATTGTCAAGCAAGGAAGTCTTGACTAGAGTCGGGAGGAATCGGATAGTTGAGCAAGAAGTCTTACCTAGGGTCATGAGGATCTGGAAGGGTGAACGAGGAAGTCTTGACTAGAGTCGGGAGTGTAAATTCCCTTAACCAATTATAGTTTAAAATATACCTAGAGGGGGAGGGGTGAATAGGTATATGCTCAAATTTTAATCTTCTTTAAAAACACAAGCAATCTTATACAACACTTAGTACAATATCCAAAATGATATATGATAAAGAAAATGTTCAAGCGACACAAATCAACTAAGTGAAGAAATTAAAGATGCTAAAAATCAACACAAGATATTTAAGTGGTAAAACCTCTTAAGAGGAAACATCCACGGGTTGATACCACAACCACCGGCAAAAGCAAATCCACCATTTCAATTAAGAGTTACACACTCAAGCAATCAAGTTATGCTCTCCAAGCTATCACTCCTACTTTACCCTTGAACCTAGTGATCTACTATGACGACTTCCTATCCAAGACTTCATGTCTCTAGGATGATTTCTTGCTCACCTTTCCGGATCCTCCTGACCCTAGGCAAGACATCTTGCTCGACTATCCGAGTCCTCCTGGCTCTAGTCAAGACTTCCTTGCTCAACAATCCGAGGTCTCACACCTCTTGTCAAGACTTCCACTTGCTTAGCTATCCAAGTCCTCCCGACTCTAGCTAAGACTTCCAATTGCTCAAATCAAAGAATCACTCTAAGATATGAGACTTTCTACCCCTTCACAAGGTATCTAAGTGAACATGAATGTAAAACGCAAACAAACACTCAACATAGAAAATGATGATCAACAAATTCTATGGACATGCAACTAGATAGCTAGATTATGCTTTCAAAGAACAATCATAAATGTATCTAGACCTAAACATGTTATCAACTAAGAACCAAATCAATGAAATGAATATACCAATTGATGTAGACCTAGTTCTTAGAAAATGAAATTAAATCTAGAAATAGTCAATCAAGCATAAGAACAAAATATTTCTAGAAACAATTTCATGTTTATCAAGTTTAGCACAAATCAATCAACTTATCACAAATCTAGCTAAACTTGAAAAACAGAACAACAAACCAAAAAATGATATCAAAATCATCTTAGTCATGCTTCTTAATCAAAAGGCATCAATCAATAAGAAGATCTAAGAAGAAAACTACGAAGAAGATGATTTTACCAACAAGGATGAAATCTCGAACTGAAAATCTGAACACTGTGAATAATCAAGACATCTTTTGGTTATGAAAATGCTTGGGGTTTGTAGATCTCTTCAAGACACTCGATTTCGGTTTTTGAATCAAGTCAATCCGAGTTATAATGAGAGATATATCACCAAAACAAAAATTGAAAAGTTGATTCAAAAAAATGCAGGTCAAAAATGAATATATCAAAATATATAAGGGACCTCACAAAAAATGCCGCGCCAACAACCACATCTGGTTACGCGTGTTTTTGAAATTTTCAAAGAAAATTATCACATGCAGTGTGCTCACGTAAGAGACATTAACAGGTTCAATGAACGACGACGTATTTCAGCAAAAGAAGCGCAACACGACACGTTTCACGTGAATGCGTCACACTCTATAAAAGGCTGATGAAATATAAATTATTCCACGCAATGAGCTCACGCTAGAAGCATTCATGTTCAGGAATAGAAAATAAAGCATGTGACTCCAATTGATTTGATTAATCATCCACACCAAACATTATATGCATGCCATATATGTAATAAAAACCTCTTTAATTCATGAAACAAAAAGCAACCGAGATGTGCCGTGGGCATCCCGTGACCAGAGAAATATTTTTGGCGAGATGGTCACGCGCCAATTCGGCCAAGGGGGTCAAATGGCAATTAGCCATTATTATTATTATTATTTTTTTACATACCTCTCGTATTCTTCGACCGTTCTCCGATCTTCGATCTCCGATCTCCGAATTCGAATCCGTTTACGGATTATAAAATGGAACTCTCTCACGAACATGGATGACTATGAAACGCAACCCAGAAAAAAAAAATTCGACTCGATATACGAATACGAAGACAATGCATGCAATATGACTAGAAAGTTTCATAACTTTTTACTTGAAACTCGAAATCAAGTGTATGAGTAACCGAAATGACCGGAACTTTATAAGAAACAATATAACATCAAATTCAAGTCCAATAACCATGTTATATAAATATATAAACATACAAACACATTTCACACAAGAATACAAAGTACATAGAGCTAGTCTCCAATCATGCATTTGTCCAAAACATGTTACTTTCATACCAATGCATGAGCATTCAATTTCAAGTGTGTGAATGTGTTATACCAAATGATGTGCTACGATGCAGGGGCACAAATGTATGAATTATGTATGTGTGCACCTACGCCTTGCAAGAGGAGGAAGTATCTTGATACCTTAGCATCCAAGTAAGCATATATCCTCTTGAAGATGAACTTTGCATGCAAAGTCGCTTTCCATCTTTGAATCCCGATATAATCATGAACCACATAAGCAACTAAGCATACAAACAAAAAGCGTTTTATTATGGAATCTAGCCAACACAAATCTAAAACCTAACAGGGAGGACTCAGATAATTGAGCAAGAAGTCTTGCCTAGGGTCGTGAGGATCCTGAAGGGTGAGTGAGGAAGTCTTAACAAGTTGTGTGAGGCCTCAGATTGTTGAGCAAGTGGGCGGCATCTTCATGAGTAGGATAGGAGGGTAGTTTTTAGGTGAAGGGGTCACTTGAGAGATTGTACTTGTCTTATCTACTAGTTGATTTTGTTTGCCGGTGGTTGCTAACCCGTGGATGTTTCCTCTTTGGAGGTTTACCACGTTATATCTTATGTCAACTTTTCTCTATCCCTATCACTCTTATATTTGTATTTGTTATTTGAATACTATTGATAGAACTTTATATGTAAGTTGACTTCCTTTCTATATTATAAATTGTGTATGTGTTATGATTACTTGTTTGTATCACACTTTGCTTGTTTTATATATTGATTAAATGTCTTTAATTGATATATATATATATATATATATATATATATATATATATATATATATATATTGTGATACAAGCAATCTAGAGGGACAAACTTTTGTTTGTTTCTAAGGGAGTCGAAAAAGGTGCCAAACCTATTTACCCCCTCTAGGTTAGCCTTGAGCATTTAACCGTGTTTGTATTTTCGTATCAGAGCAGGACACTAGATTGTAATGAGAGTCCAAGTGATACATTCATGGTTTTTACAAAGCTTTTGAAGTTATAGGTTTACAAGATGATGTAATAGCGGAATGAGCCTCAAATACTAGGCCACCATTACTTCGAGGCACTAACTATGGGTATTGGAAGTTGAGGATGAAAGCCTACATCTGCTCTATTGATGAAAGGGCTTGGATGGTAGTGGAAGGAGGTTATAGTCCTCCTACCAAGGTTCAAGAGGATGGAACCATGATACTCAAGCCAATGAGTGAATGGACAACGAATGAGTTAGAGGTTGCTAAATGGCACCATCGTGCTATGAATGCCATCTTTGGAGGAGTTGATGGGCATCAATTCTCCTACATTAAAAATCTTGAATCCGTAAAGGAGGCTTTGGATACTCTCCAAGTTACTAATGAAGGAACCTTAGCGGTGAAGAAATCAAGGCTTCAAATGTTGGCATCACAATTTGAAGGTTTAAGTATGGGTAAAGAAGAAAAGTTTGAAGACTTCCAATTCCGGCTTCTTAACATTGCTAACCAATGTCAAGCACTTGGAGTACCTATCTCAAAAGAGTGTTTTAATTGGAAAAATTCTTAGGTCTCTTCCTAAGAGATTTAAATCAAAGGTGACGGCTATTCAGGAAAGCAAGGATGTGGATAGCATGAACATTGATGAGTTGCTTGGGTCTCTCCAAACTTATGAGATGTGCTTGAAGCCAAAGATTAAGATTAAAGGAATCGTTCTCAATGCTATTAAAGAGGAGAGTGATGATGAAAATGAAGAGATGGCCCTTTTGGTTAGAAAGCTCAAGAAGTATCTAAAGAAGAATGCTAAGCCCAGAGGCAAGTCTTCTAAGGAAAAGGGAGTTAAGAAAACATCATCTCCAAGGAATGAGAAGAATAGTCAAGCCATGGAAAAGAAAGAGGTTCAATGCTACAATTGTCTGGTTTCGGTCACTTTGCTAGTGAGTGCACCAAGAAGCCATCTAAGAAAGAAAAGAAAGGCAAAGTGTTGGCGGCTACTTGGAGTGATGATAACTCTAGTGGTAATGAGAGCTCTAGTAGTGAGTCTTCAAGTGATGAAGAGTTGGTGAGCAACTTTGTAGCTCTAACGGTTTCTCACTCTCCACTAGATTTTGATGGTACAATATCTTTGAACAAGAACTTTGATGTAAATCATCATGGAAGCTCTAGTTCCATTCCTACTAATCTTGAGTTGTTGGACAAGATATAAAAGCTTGAAGAAGCTAGAGATAATGCTATAAGAGAGGTAGCTGAGAATGATGATTTGATCAAGAAACTACTAGATAAGTTTGTGATTGTCACTCGTAGACTTCTTGGTGAGAAAGGTGATATTATGAAGAAGTTTAGAGAACTTGAAAAGATAAACCTTGAGAAGGATAATGTAATATCTTCTTTGAAGAAGAGAGAACAAGAATTAATGGAAGAGATAGACACGGCTAAAGAGGCCATCAAGGACTTAGTGAATGATTCGGTAAGTGTGTCTAGTGTTAGGAATCTTGTTAACTCTCATAGTGGTGAAGACGACTTGGTAGTTGAAGAGGAGCCTTTGGAAGCACAACTTCCTACTCACTTGGATGAAGTCGTGATTGATAAGAAACCATACAAGAAGAAAAGATCAAAAGCCAAGAAGAAGTTGGCGAACAAGGTATCTTTGTAAACTTCTAGTGAAGCTAGTTCAACTCTAAAAGGTACAATCTCATATTTTATTCCAATTTTCCATTATTGCAACATAATAGGTCACATTAAGCCTACGTGTTATAAATATATTGAAAAATGCAAATTAGTAAATGAATTTAGAGATAAGGAGATTAAACTTCAACTTGAACATGCTAAGGTTTTGAAAGTTGAGAAACATGATAATATTGCTAAGCATGAAAAGAAGTTGTGGAGTAGAAAGAAAACTAATCTTGTTCAACTTGACAAAGCTTGTGTTAAAAATGTTAAGGAAGAGTGTATTGATGATATTCTTGTTAATCAAGTCATTGAAGGACTTTACTCTAGATTTAACATTGTTTTTAAGGATGATATTAGAAATGTTTGTATAGGTACACCCATAAACAAGTGGTTCAAGGGTGAGTGCTCTTATCACTAAAATAAGAAGCACATGTGAGGTAGCTTTGAGGCAATATATCAATTGTGTTGAGAATTCTTGCTTGCTAGCTTTGAATACTTCATGTATTTATATGAACTTGGTTATCTCACATCATGTTGTTATGATGGTCGAAATTTGTTGGTTAACTTTAGAGAAATTATTTTTATATATGTGTTGATTGAGTTGAGATATTATGCTTTTTATACTCTTGCTGTGAAACATCGTCAACTTGGTGTCATGAGGACATTCAAGGCAAGAGTGCTCATAAAAAAGCCGAAAGTATGATATTTGGTGAATATAATGTGCAAAAGGTATCTCTATACTCTAATGCATGTTCTCTTAGATATTCATTTTTTGACTCAATTTTTGATAAACATCTCATAGCATGTCATATTAGAGAATTTTGTATAGCATACATATGGTTCTCATTGACATTTGCTATTTTAGGATCTAATAGTGATATTGTTCACATTGATCTTAATCTTGATGATTGTTTGTGTATAGTATATTGATATGAATCTCACCAAGATCAGTGAGACCCGGAACCAATATATGGTAACGAGGGCTCATTTTCTAACCAAGTTTACAAACAAGAACGTTATCGGACCGTGACCCGTTACCTATAAGGAGGTAAGAACCAACGGTATGAAGAAGTTGAAGACGCCACACTCAAGAACAAGAAGAAGATGTGAGTGATAAGTCAAGTTTTCAGAGCCAAAAGAGATGAACTCTCATAATTTTTTTATTCAATTCAAGTCTGTTGAATTACATCCAATTTGTTCCTTTATACACTAAAACCATAAACGAAAAGAAAGGCTATAAGCCATCCTAAAAGGAAACAAGATAATTCGGCCATTAAGGCCTTATAATCAGAAGAAAACTAATTCGAGAAACTATTGACTTGCTCCCTAATTGGAAAGCTAAATCTGGAAACAAATCAACCCCTTGATTTGGGAAACAAATCAACTATTATTCTTTGGAAATTAAAAGGAAATAAATCAGCCAAAGTTGACTCTTCTCCTAGCTTGTGCCACACACCCAAGTCTTCCTTATTCGGCCCAATCAATTGCCTTGATGACATTAATTGCACATTGGTCTTCATATGGGCTTATCTTAGACTTCAACAATTCAAAATCAGTCCAAGTGTCTTGAATTAGGCCATTTAGTGCTTCTTTGAATCTCTTAGCTCTTGCCCTTGTTGTTGACCCATCCAGAACATGCAATGGATCATTTGATGCAGCTGCCTTGTTCTCATCATATATTGAGTGGCATGAGTTTAGAAAATATGAGCTTCATATTCTTTGAAAACTACTCATTAGAGAAGTAATGATCTTGAATAAGTCTCTACTTATTGCCTTTAGATCATGTGCTTATGAGCCATAAAATCTTGGTTTTCTAAAATTGCACATTGCTTCTCTTATATGTTTTGCTAGTAGGTTGAGTTTACTAATATGTAAACTTTGGATACACCTTGAAGTTTTTGTGCTTAAGTACATTTAAAATGACCTATGGTTAGTATCCATTTTGCTTCGACAAATACATAGAACTCAAAAGCGCCTTCATGGAAAGGGCTACACACATTAGTATTGAAAGCTACCCAATGTTGGAAAGAGCCACACCATTGTGATGAGTGAAAGCCGCCATGAAGTGAATTTTGTTTATGTTTAAAAAAAAAAGATAAATCAAAGAAGTGTTGAAATGGAATCATGAAAAGAAAAATTCTTTGATTCAAATCCTAAAAAGAAAATGAGGAAGACTTAAAAATGAGTATAGTTGAAAATCAAATGAGCTCGGGTTGAAAAACAGAAATGGGAAGATGAGCCACATGCACACACACACTCATATGTTGAAATCTATTATCTTAAAAAGCAAAAATTCCGGATGATAATCGGTTTGACTTTTTATGGAAAAAATTTAAGATGAATAGTTGTTTGAAATTGTTTGCATGTTGATTATCAAACTACTTCTTGATATATATTTGAAGCATATCTCTCACACACACACTTTGTTTATGAGCATGATGATATTTTAGCAATTGTTGAAGAATTATGAGAGAACTTGAAAAATCTTTGTGTATCTCTCTTAGCATATGAAGCTTATTTTGTTGATATTTCTTCAAATTGCTTGAATGTGTGATTGTGTGAAAATCTTTGTGAATTTTATGCTATCATTGATTTTAGTTATAGCATTTATCAAGGGGGATCATTGTATGCTAGACATTGTTCTCTTTTATGATATGTTCACATGCTTCATTTTGTTATATGTTGCATATTTTGATTTAATGATACTTGTAAGATATTACTCACTATCTTTGTGTTGCATGATGATTCATTCTTAAGTCATATGTCTTTCTTTTTATATCCTTGTGACTAATATGCTTGTTTTGTCTTTCACTCACTTTGTTGTATGTATATAGCATCTTATAACATAAGAAAAATGGGAAGAACTAAGATTACCGGAAGTGGAAATCAATTGAATCCCGTTGTGAAAGCCAAGTCTACCTCAAAGGATCCAAAGCTTCAAGGATAAAAGATTTAGGGATCTTTGGAACAAAGAAGATATTTCACGAGAGAGGCATTGACTTTGGTAAGTGTTAAGATTCTTATGTTCTTAAGTGCTTAAATGATAGAAAATGGAAATCTGGGGTGAGCATGTTAGGAGTTGTAAATGATACTTTTGTTAGAGAGTTTTATCTTGAATATAGGGAAAGTGCCACCTTGTTAGATGCTTTGATGGAAATTAGGGGTGTTGTGTTTAGAGCCGGAAAACATTAACAAGTTTCTTGGGCTATCTAATGATATAGATTCTAATTTTCTAGATATGGATGTCATTGAGAATCTAAATATCATGGGTAGAACTCTTTGTGACAATGCTTCTTTTGAGTGGAAAAGTAGAGCATATATTACTCAACATGAGTTAACTAAGGCTAGTGCATTTTGGCATCTATTCATTTGCACTAACATTATTGGATCTTCGAATTCAACCGAGTTGAATAAGGACAAGATCAAAATAGTGTATGCCTTGGTGACTAATCAACCTATAAACCTTGGAGATCTTCTCATGTATTACATTGATAGTGTGGCTTTCTCTATTAGAGGTGATAAAAAGCTTGCATTACCGGGGTTTATTACTTCATTGTGTTTCGTGGGATTAAGAGTAGAGAAGATGATGTGTTAGTTCAACCCTTGGAAAAATATTGTGATAAACGTGTGTCATTCATGTCCTATAAGATTAAGGGTAAGACTTGTGAAACTTTTGGACTATTTAGTAGTTCTCAAGTTGATAGTCATGTGATTAGCATAAATATTCTTTCGGATTGGGCTATACAATTGAAGGAGAAGGTTGATGAACTTAGTGCTATAGTTGTTCAACAAGATGCTAGGATAAAAGAGTTGGAGGAGTGCATTGCTTCAAGTTCAAGACCACCTCTCAAGCATTATGTAAGATCAACTACTCGCACGACTTTCTTTGGTGGAACAAATAGCTAGTATTTGAGTCTTGAGGTATATTTCTTAACTTTTGGCATTATTTCATGTCAAAAAGGGGGAGAAAGAGATGCTAGTTGCTTAGTTTCTTTTTATGTTGTTTTTGTGAATTTTTGAACTTCCGATGGCATGTAATAATTAGTCTTAAGATTTGGTTAAGAATTCTTGTGTTTTGGCATGTATTGAGGGGGAGATACATGTATTTGTGGACTTAATTATATATTATTATCCATGTTATATGTTGCCATTTGTTATTTTTCTCTTGTATATGCATTGTGCTTTGAGATGATTTGTAGGTTGCTTCAAGAGAAGATCAAGAGTTGATAAAGAATAGTTCTAGGAATCTTACTCATTGTAATGTGAGGGGGTGATTTTGTGACCTATCTTCATTTTTATATTTGTAGTAAATGTATAGGTGTTTTGACATGGAATTTGCCAAAGGGGGAGATTGTTAGGTTTTATATTGTGTTGGCATTAATTCCATATCAAAATGATGTTTACTTGTAATGATTTAGTTGTTAAGATTCATGATGATTCAAGCTTCAAAGAAGAAGGAACAACTAGTCAAAGCAAGTTCAAAGTCTTCAAAGAGAAAGGATGCAATATGGTTCTACAAAGGTATACTAAGACCTTATCTTTCTCTCACAAGAACACAATTCATACATTTGTGTCCCTATATAGTTGTTCACCATTATAGGCACACACATAATTCATACATTTATGTCCCTGCATCATTGTACACCATTATAGGCACACACATACAATTCATTCACATGTGTCCCTGCATCGTTGTGCACCATATATAACACATTCACACACTTGAAAATGAATGTTCATGCATTGGTATGAAAAATAACATTTTTTGGAAAATGCATGATTAAAGACTATCTCTATGTAGTTTGCATTATAGTGTGAATTGTGTTTGTAGGTGTATCTATTTGTATAACATGGATATATAACTTGAATTTAGTCTTAAATCATTATTGATTAAGTTCCGGTTATTTCGGTTACTCATACTATTGATTTCAAGTTCTAAGTCAAAAGATACTATACTTTCAACTTATGTTGTATAAATTGTCTCCGTGAGAGAGTTACAGTTCGTAATCCACAAACGGATTTGAATTCTGAGTTCGGAGGCCAAAGAATGCGAGATGAGTGCAAGGGAGGTGCACTATGGCCAAAGGCCATCAAATGGTGGAAGCCTGAGATGGCATGTGGCCATCTCGGCCATAACTCCTTGCTGCCCCGAGATGCCCACGCGCCATCTCGCGAAATCATTCTCAAAGGGGGCATTTTGGTCCTTTTGCATCTATTCTTTCCCTCTCCTTTATATATCCCTTCCCTCTCACATTTCATTCTAAGAAGAGATTCAAAATTTGAGTGCAGAATTTTCTCCCAAATTTTGTCACCTTCCAAACACCATAACTACTTCATTTGAACTCCAATTTGAGTGATTCAAAGTTGAGAGTGTTTGTCTATTTATCCTCCATTGTTTCTCTGAAGGTTTGTGTTAGTTTTATTGTTGTTTTTGGAGTCTAACCTCACAAAAATAGGATTGTACCAAATCAACTAAGGTATTGATTTTATCTCAAAGTTTTCTTTTATAACTTGGTCAATTGCTTTGGTTTTCTTATTCTCAACATATATATCTATCTTGCGATAGTTTTGATTTCAGTTTTGAACTCATTTAAAGCTAGATTGAGTTTCAATTGAAATCTCACATGTTGAGTTAGGTTTTTGATTTTGCCTATGTTTTCACATGTGGGATTGTATTGTGCTAGCTTTGATTCTAGGACTATTTGATGATCTTTGATTGATTAATTTTGTGAAAAATAGTTTCTCACATGTATTAGGCTCTTTTTGGCTGAAATCTCACTATAATACATGTGCTTGTGTTCTTTTGAGCTATTCATGTGCTTGTTGAATATATGAATAGAAAATATGCTCTAGAACTTTAGCTTTAATCTAAATGACTTTGTCACATGATTCTAGCATGTTTTTGGTTTATGAGATTTAAACTTGATTATGTGTTAATTGAACATATCTTGTGATTCTTAGGATTAGAGAGAGATGCTCCTCATTCTCTCTAGAATTCGTTGCTGCCTCTTTCTAATCCCAGCCCATTTTCATGGTGAATTCTTCTCTATCCATGGCTTCCTTACCTAAACACTAATCTCTTCCATGCTTAGGTTCCATCAACCCTTCTTCTCCTTCCATGAATCTCTCTCCTAAACATCTCTTCTTTGCCTTAGTTCCAAAAGGCCTTCTACCCCTAACTTTTTGGTCCTCCCACTCGGTTCTACCATGGATAATCCACTATTCCCGGATGCACCTTCTTCTTCCATTTCTAGTGTACTGCCTCCCTTCCCTTCCTTACAAAATCGACCCTTTCCCTCCCTCTACATAGTTTCTTCAGCTGAAGTTTCTTCCATTTTAAAAGCTAATGACTCTTTTGAGTACAGCAATGGGTCTTCCAAAAGATGGTATTGTTCTAGCATACCCAAGCTCGATTTAAATAATGCTATCAACCATGCAAGAACTGGCCATAGTACTCTCGATAGAGCTGTTGTTGCAGAAGGTAAAGGGGTCCTATCTAGCAGCCCACAAACCTCAACTATTGCAACCAATTAAGGCAACAATGGTGGTTTTGAAGATTCAAGTTGTGCTGCACATCTCAAGAACGAGTTGGGGAAGATGAAATGGACCATGGATCAATGTAATAGGTCTGAAAAGCCTACCCTTAATGTCCATAGACCTGTCCAGCTGCACCAGGTTCCTTTTTCCTCTTTTGGTATGGTTGAAAAGCCTGCCTCTAAAGGAGAAGCTTATCCCTCCGCATTTGTTGAAGGTCAAAAGGTCCAGCTAAAGGAGGTCTCCTCTTTAAGCAATTCTGTGCTGCCCCATAATAAAGATATTTCTATCACTACTACTTTGGTGACTAAAGATGCTAGCAATGCTATAGGACAATTGTCTTCTACAATTTCCAAAAAGAGCCCTATTTCTTATTGTAATGTTTTGAAAGGTGCTCATCATGATCCACTTATGGATCCCCACTCTAATAGGCCTATGAATTTTAAATACTACCAGCCCCTTCATAGTGGAAATAGGAAGTGTGTCTCCCCTCCCTTAGAGGTTACAGAGAATGGCTCTAAAGCATGGAAGAACTGTTTGGTGGGTTATTTAATTGAGAAAAAGCTCCCATTTTCTCTAGTTAACAACATAGCCATGCTTATTTGGGGCAATCGTGGCTTGTTGGAAGTTCTAGCTAACGATAAGGGGTTCTACTTCTTTAAGTTCTCGGATGATGAAGCTTGCTCTAATGTGTTAGAGCCCTTGGTTATTTGCAGGAATGACGGTGATCTTAAAAAAATGGCATCCTAGGCTCAATCTATCTAAAGATTCCTACTCTAAAATTCCGGTTTAGGTTAAGCTCTTCAACATTCCCCATGAATACTAGAATGAAGAAGGGCTGAGCCATATTGCTAGTGCGGTTGGTAAGCCCCTCTATGCTGATGGCCTAACTGAATCCATGAAGAGAATTTCCTTTGCTAGGGTTTGTATTGAAATTGATGCCTCTTGTGACCTTGTTGATTCCTTTGACCTATTTATGGGTGATAGTTCAAACCCTAAGCTTGGAGAAAACGTGGAAATCTTGTTGGAACACCAATGGAAACCAAAAATTTGTGTTGAATGCAAGTATTTTGGCCACTCTATTACTAATTGCCTTAAGTTTAAGCCTCTATTTTCCCATTCTGAAAATGTTTGTGCTCTTAAGCTTAAACAAGAATGGAAGAGAGTCAATAAATGAGATGCTCCCATGGGTTGCTCTTCCCAAGCATGCATGGAACCTCCTCCGTTGGGTTCCTTGAAAGATGATAAAGTTATTTCCACTTGTAATACTGAAAATGAGCCTTCTTTGTATCCTACCTACCTACATAACCATGACCAATGCCAAGACCTCTCTATGGAAGAAGCTGTTGATACCTCCAACAAGTTTACAACTCTTATAGAGGATAGTGATAGCCGCAATGACCAATGCAATGATGTTGAACCTCCTTCTATGGCCTCTCAGGACCAGTGCAATGACCACTGCACTGATGTTGATTCTCCTACTACGGCCTCTCCGGACCACTCATTATGGCAATCAAAAATAAAAAACATTGATGGGGTCACTATTACAGGGCTCTCCAGCCCCACGGTATCCTCTAGCAAGAAAAAGAAGAAGAAACGGACTGCTAAGAAAGGCAAGGTTAATAGCTCGCAAGCTAAGGTAACGCCTTTTCAACCTTTTGATGATTAATCTAGCATGTTGGAACACTAGGGGTCTGAATTCCACCCATAAACAATCAGAAGTTAGAAAGGTGTTACTTGACCATAACATCGGTCTAGTTTTTTTAATTGAGACAAGAGTGAGAATCAATAAGAAAACTATTGTTGCCAATTCAGTTTTCAAAGATTGGGATATGATAGATAATTATTCTAGTCATGGCCTTGGAAGAATTTGGGTTGGTTTTGGATCCTAGAATTCTCAATATCACTAAAATTAGTGAAACCGATCAGATCATCCATTGTAATACTTGTATTTTGGACACCAATGACCAATTTTGAATTTCCTTTGTTTATGGCTCTAATGATGATAGATTAAGGAAGGCTTTTTGGCAAAGTATGTGTTTAAGTCAGCATGGTTCTCCTTGGATTGTGCTTGGTGATTTCAATGTCTCTAGGAGTGTGGGTGAGTCAATTGGGGACTGCTCTAGAATTTCGGGTGCTATGGAGGAGTTCAATGATTGTCTTCATGCTTCGGAGCTTAATGATCTTCATTTTATTCGGGGTTTCTTCATACTTGGTGCAACAAGAGAAGCAACAGTTGTATCTCTAAGAAATTTGATAGATTTCTTGTCAACAATGATTGGCTTGTCAAGTTTGAGAATTCTAAAGCGATTTTCCTTCCCCCTAACATTTCGGTTCATTGTCCCTCCATGGTTAAGCTTGGGTTGCAAGGTATTAAGAAAAATCGCCCTTTCAAAATTTTCAACTTTCTAACGGATATAGCAGATTTCCTCCCCTTGGTTGAGAGGTGGGCCCTTACAAGCTTTGTTCTAAGATTCGAAATCTGAGGAAGGTTCTTAAGACCCTTAACATTGACAATTAAATTGATTGAAGCCAAAGCTTCCCTTGATGATTGTCAACGCCTTCTTGATCAGCAGCCCCTTGATTCTAACCTTAGAAATCGGGAAAAGAAGCTTATAAGCTATTATACTTCGACATTTCAAGCTGAAGAGGATCTTCTAAGGCAAAAATCTAGAATATAATGGCTTAAGGCTGGTGACCGCAACTCCTCTTATTTCTTCAAAGCCATCAATGGTAGACGCAATAGATGCAACATCCGCTCTATTACTGGTGTTGATGGCTCCTTGATTGAAGGTGACATTCCAGTTAAAAATGAAGCTATCCGTCATTTTCAGAATATTCTTGGTTGCTCTATGCCCGTTAGACATGGTATTGGTACTTTGAGCAATATTATTGATAATGTCATCTCCAATGATCACGCTGATTCAATGGATAGAGATGTCACTAATGATGAGATTCGAGAGGTTTGCTTCTCTCTCCACCCTAAAAAGGCACCTGGTCCGGATGACTTCGACGCTCATTTTTTCAAGACAACTTGGGACATTATTGGTGAAGATGTGATTAATGCTATCCAAGAATTCTTTAGGTCTGATCATCTTCTCAAAGAGCTAAATACTACAATTCTAGCGTTGGTCCCTAAAATCCCAAACTCTTCTACGATGAAAGACTTTAGACCTATATCTTGTTGCAACACTCTCTATAAGATCATTGCCAATAGGATCAAACCCTGTCTCTAGGATATTATCAGCCCTTCCCAATCTGCTTTTGTGGCAGGTAGGAGTATAAGGGACAACATTCTTCTTGCGCAAGAGCTTATGAGGAATTATCATAAGGATACTGGCTGCCCTAAGTTGGCTCTAAAGATAGATTTGATGAAGGCTTTTGATATGGTGGATTGGGGCTTCTTGCTTGAAACCCTTACTGCTTTTCACTTTCCTCCTAAGATTATTACATTGATCAAAGCTTGCCTTACTACCCCCAAGTTCTCTATCTCCATCAATGGTGAACTAGCTGGTTTTTTCTCCGGAAAAAGAGGTCTTTGGCAAGGGGATCCTATGTCCCCATACCTCTTTGTAATAGCTATAGAAGTTCCATCTAAAATTCTGACCAAGCGAATTGCGAACTCTCCGAGCTTCAAGTATCATTGGAAGTGTGACAAGATAAAGCTCTCCCACCTTTGTTTTGCTGATGATCTTATCATGCTTTTTCATGGCTCCCATTCTTCAGCTCTAGTCCTTAAGGCTGCCTCGATGAGTTCTCTTTGCTTTCAGGCCTTCTTGCTAATCAAGCCAAGAGCAATATATTTACTTCGGGTTTATCCTCTACAACCAACCAGCAGCTCATTAACCTTTTTGGTTACACGGTCGGTTCTCTCCCCATTCGCTATCTAGGTATCCCTATAATCTCTACTAAACTTTGTCTTCAGGACTGCTCCCCTCTTATGGACAAAGTTTCGGGCAGACTTACCTCTTGGATGAACCGCAACCTTTCTTATACGGGTCGCTTACAGCTCATTATATTTGTTTTGACGAGTTTACAAGTCTTTTGGGCTAGTTATCTCTGCCTTCCTATCAAGATTTTGAAGATTATAAAACATAAATTCCGCAGTTTGTTGTGGAAAGGGGTTGAAGGTTATAGTAAGGGTGTAAAAATTTCTTGGTCTGATATTTGTCTCCCTAAGAAAGAGGGTGGTCTTGGAATCAAGTATCTCTAAACTATTGTGGGATTCATTAGATCGGTCTTTCCTGGAATGATTTTATTGCTTGGGCGTCCACCCATTGGAGAGGAAACACCCCTGTTATCGTGGCTAAAAAGCTTTGTCTTGGGGCTACTGTTTATCATATTTGGAGAGAGCGTAATTCTCGTATTTTTAAAGGGACCAAACAGACTTCCTTGGTTGTTGAGCGCTCCATTATTGAAACCATTCGCTGCCGGCTATCATCTATCAATCTCAAAGACCACCCTCTTATAGCTTTGAATTGGAATGTAAACGCTAATTGATTCTAGGCTTTGTTCGTTTTGAGCCCTTGTCTAGCTCTTGCTTTTTGTTTACTCGTGTGTTGAGCTTTTTTTGAGCCTTTGTTTAGCTCTTGCTTTGCTTCTTGGGCTATGCCCTTGTATTTGTTATTTCTTTTTCTTTTTATGATACTTTTTACTTACCCAAAAAAAAGAACATATCTTGTGATTCAAGTTTTAGATCTATACATATATCTAGGTTGTAATTAATATTGAACATATCTTACATGATCTATACGGATTAAACATGCATGATTGACTAGACTACATTTGTTTTGTGCATTCATGCTCATGTCTAGTATTTTCCATATGATGTGTTGATCATAATATTCTATGTTGCGTGCTTATTTGTGTTTTGCATTCATGATCACCTAGATGCATCGTGAGAAGGAAGTCTTAACAATAGGTGTGAGACCTATGGTTTTGAGCAAGGAAGTCTTGGCAAGAGGTGGGAGACCTCGGATTGTCAAGCAAGGTAGTCTTGACTAGAGTTGGGAGGACTCGGATAGTTGAGCAAGAAGTCTTGCCCAGGGTCATGAGGATCCGGAAGGGTGAGCGAGGAAGTCTTGACTAGAGTCGGGAGGACTCAGATAATTGAGCAAGAAGTCTTGCCTAGGGTCGTGAGGATCCGGAAGGGTGAGCGAGGAAGTCTTGACAAGGGGTGTGAGGCCTCGGATTGTTGAGCAAAAGGGCGGCATCTTCATGAGTAGGATAAGAGGGTAGTTTCTAGGTAAAGGGGTCACTTGAGAGATTGTACTTGTCTTATCTACTAGTGGATTTTGTTTGTCGGTGGTTGCTAACCTGTGGATGTTTCCTCTTCAGTGGTTTACCACGTTATATCTTGTGTCAACTTTTCTCTATCCCTATCACTCTTATATTTGTATTTGTTATTTGAATACTATGGATAGAACTTTATAGGTAAGTTGACTTCCTTTCGATAATATAAATTGTGTATGTGTTATGATTACTTATTTGTATCACACTTTGCTTGTTTTATATATTGATTAAGTGTCTTTAATTGATATATATATATTGTGATACAAGCAATCTAGAGGGGCAAACTTTTGTTTGTTTCTAAGGGAGTCGAAAAAGGTATTTGACCTATTCACCCTCCTTCTAGGTTAGCCTTGAGCATTTAACCGTGTTTGTATTTTCACTATCCTTAAGTGGATTTACTTGGTGACCAAGAATCTTTTTCCAAAAAGAATTCTTTCATACACCAAGACTCCTAATCCAACTCAAATAGTGTATTTGTAACCATATTAAAGATTTCCTAATTTGACTAGATAAATAATTCTTTTAATTTATCTACTTATCAAATACAATCTTTAATATCAATTATACTACCAACAATAGTATAATATTAGGAGACCTTCTCCTACTAGAAAAATATTTTGACTTTTAATCAAATAATTAATTAATTACCAAATTAATTAATTTCTATTTAATTAAATAATAAAATAAAAATAATACAATTTAGCTAAACTATATATCTTTGCCGCCCAACACCTTATATGGATCATTATATTATTTTTTCTATTTTATTAAATCCATTGGACCTTAATAAAAAATCCACATGTGAACTAGACCCATTCTTACAAAAAGAAACAAGTCCACATGTCTCAATACAATTCTAGATGGACGCCTTAATTGGTGCGGTAGAATATATCAAGTGATCCATGCAATTTTGTGTGGATTGGGGATCTTGGCGGGCTATCTTAATTAAGCTCCAATAGACACAACTCGATCACAATCAACAAATGATTCACTTATGTCCGATCTATTAATTTTAGTTCATTCCACTAAAGAACTAAAATTGAACTCTTAAATAAAGATAAAATAAGTTAATATTCCTCATTCCTGTCCTAGACAATCTTAATGGAGAAAGTGTATCCTCGTGAAGAATATCAGTAATCGTCAAGAGCTCATAAACCGCCTATAGCTCTCCAAGTTACCATATTTACTCATATGACCATATTTGGAACTTGGATATTTTCACTTGTCCAGAAGTCATGTTTCAATAGACACTATTGAAAATTTAACATTAAGATTTAATATCCAATACCTCAAAACATTCATACGTTGATATTCTAGTCTAATTTAATAAATGGAGCCACGATGTCCATATCTATAAATGAAGTTCTCTATCGATTAACAAATGAATACCACCAAATTATAGACTATGCTATATAATCGTACTCATTGATAGCTAAAATGATAACACTTGCAACCATAAGTCCATCATTTATCTCAGGATTGAGATAGACTCCCCGATTATCTTCAAGTGAAAACTTTTATCCATCGACGGTTCTAGATAAAGTATTTCACTGTGATACAATTCAATGCACCTAGTGCACTAGATTCTTGTGCCCAAAGACACCACAATTTAACGATTTTAGACTCATCGTAACACATTTGATCCCACTCAAATGCTAACAAAAGAATCTACAACTTTGACAAGATAAAGGCGCCCAACCTTTATCTTAAGTTGTGAATATTATTAAAGAATAACTAAAGAATTGTGCCTACCTCATACATATCTAGATGTATGAACAATTCTTCTTTTCACATAGTCTTTTGACCTTATGATTATTTACTTTTGACAATTATAATAATTAAACTATAAATGCTTTAAGATTTGTTAAACTAGAAATCACTTTATTAATATGAAAAGATTGTCAAATACATTATTATACTTTTGCTATCGAGCATAATCCAAACAATCTCTCACTTGCGTTATAGCAAATGTGTCATATCTTTCATCTTCATGTTCTCTAGATGCCCATCAAAACTCTTTTGTGGAAGCACCTTTGTAACGGGATTCGCTAGATTATTTGCTGACGTGATCTTAGTAATCGTCACGTCACCCCTATGCACAGTTTCCCTCAGAAGGTGATACTTTCTTTCAATGTGTTTCCCTCTTTTATGACTTCATGGTTCTCTCAAATTAACCATTGCCCTACTATTGTCACAATCGATAGTGATCTGCTTATTCGCATCAGGAACCACTTCCAAGTCAATCAAGAGTTGGCGGAGCTAGAGAGTCTCTTTAGCAGCCTCGCATGCGGCAACATACTCGGCTTCCATGGTGGAATCAGGAATACAAGATTACTTAATACTTCTTCATATGACTGCCTCTCCTCCAATAGTAAACACAGATCCTGATATTGATCTCCTGGAGTCAGAGTCTGACTGAAAATCAGAATCTGTATACCCAACATGAATTAAATCCTCTCCAGAGTATACAATCATATATTTTGCGTTCTCCTGAGATACTTGAAAACATGCTTAACTGCCGTCCAATGATCAGGACCAGGCTTCGATTGAAACCTGCTGAGTATGCCCACAACAAAACAAATATCTAGTCTAGTATAAAGTAATGCATACATGAGACTTCCAACTGCTGATGCATATGGAACCTTACTCATGAATTGCTCTTCATGCTCATTCTTAGGAACTTGTTCCTTAGAAAGTTCGATTCCATGTCTGAAAGGTAACATACCTTTCTTGGAATCTTGCATGGAAAACCTAGACAAGATTTTATCTATGTATAAAGCTTGGGATAATGAAATTATTCTATTCTTTCTATCTCTTATGACTTGGATACCAAGAATATAACTTGTTTCTTCTAAGTCATTCATATCAAATTATTTTACTAACCATTCTTTTACTGATATCAATACACCTACATCGTTTCCGATGAGTAGTATATCATCAACGTAAAGAATTAGGAAAACCAACTTGTCGCCTTTAATCCTTTTGTACACACAAGGTTCATCAAGGTTTTGAATATATCCAAAACATTTCACGCTTGATCGAACCTTATGTTCTAGGATCTTGATGCTTGCTTCAATCCATATATGGATCTTTGTAACTTGCATACCCTTTCCACTTGGCCTATTTGAATGAATCCTTATGGTTGCATCATATAGATGCTTTCATCAAGACTTTCATTAGGGAAAGTTGTCTTGACGTCCATTTTCCAAATCTCTAGGTCTAGAGATGCCGTAATGGATAAGAGTATCCTAATAGATTTTAGCATTGCCACAGGAGAAAAGTTTTTTTCATAATCGATACCTCCCTTCTATGTATAACTTTTAGCTACCAATCTAGCTTTAAAGGTTTCCACCTTTCTATCATTTCCTCTTTTCCTCTTGTATACCCACTTGCACCCAATGGGTTTTATCCTTTTAGGAAAGTCTACAAAAGACCAGACTTTGTTTTTTAACATAGATTCAATTTCGGATTGCATTGCCTTTTGCCAATGGCGACAATCAACATCTTCCATTGCTTCCTTGTACATATAGGGATCATCGTTTTCAGAAAGATTCTCTACAGATTCTCCTAGATCGATGCATCTCTTGGGATGTCTACTAACCCTCCCACTACGATGAGTTATGGTAGATTGTTGATCTTTTGTTGGTATGAAACTTACAATTGGGCTTGGTTCTGAAACCTCTTATGGAATTGTGTCTCATGAAAGTTCATTCAAGACAATTCTACTTTTTGGCACAAAATTATTCATGTAGTCCTCTTCCAGAAATTTAGCATTTGCCGAAAAAAATACTTTAAGATCTGAAGGACTATAGAAATAATATCCATTTGTACCTTTTGGATACCCTACAAATATGCATGTTTCTAAACGGGACTTCATCTTTTATGTCTTTCCTTTAAACACATGCGTAGGAAATCCAAATATCCTTAAGTGTTGTAAACTAGGCTTTCGCCCGGTCCATAACTCATGCGGTGTTTTAGGAACTGACTTATACGATACATCGTTTACATACATAGCAATTTGTAATGTATATCCCCAAAAAGAATTAGGGAGTGTTGAATAACTCAACATAAACCTAACCATGTCCAAAAGAGCTCTATTTCTCCTTTCTGCCACCCCATTTTGTTGAGGTGTATCTGGTGCAGAAAACTGAGAAATTATCCTATTATCAGTAAGATATTGCTGAAACTCACCAGATAGATATTCTCCACCACGATCAGACCTCAAGATTTTTATGCGCTTCTCAAGCTGATTTTCTACTTCAGCTTTAAAAGCTTTGAACATGTCAAAAGCATCTGACTTATGTCTTATTAGATATACATAGCCAAATCTTAAGTGATCATCTGTGAAAGTGATGAAGTACTCATATCCACCTCTAGCTTGAATGCTCATAGGTCCACACACATCAGTGTGTATCAATCCTAAACATTCGATGGCTCTTGTTCCTTTGGTCGTAAACGACCTTTTGGTCATTTTACCTTCTAAACAAGATTCATAAGTTGTTAGATCATCAACCTTTAAGTCACTTAGAGGTCCGTCACTAACCAATCTTTTAATCCTATTAAGGTGAATATGACCTATGCGCAAATGCCATAGGTAGATTTCATCTTTTGATAATTTTACTCTTTTATGATTAGGTTCCATTTATTCAGTGTCTAACAAGTGAGAGATATTTCTATGCAAGTAGAGTAAACTATTTTCCAATGTATCTTTACAAACAAATTTTTTATTCTTACTAATATTAAAACCTTTACTAAAAGTAACCGAATATCCAAATTTATTTAGACAACAGACTAAAGTTAAATTCCTCTTAAATTGTGGTACGTAATAAATGTTTATTAAAACTAAATGCCTATAAGAATCTAAATTGATTCTAATATCTCCCACTACACTATTAGACACCAAAGCTCCATTGCCTAAATGCAAGTTGAATTCATTCTTATTCAATCTATTCCTTTGACCCTTTACACCACAAAGGAAGCACTTCCCTTTGATCTTGGTTACTTTCTTGGTGTCCTTCTAAGAAGGCTCAAGTTGCTTTTTCTTCTATTGTCTCTTGACCTTCTTACGGGTCTTTAACAATAGCAATTTACCAAGCATATGAATCTCTTGACCCTTGCCTTTCATAAGGATTATTTTGGTGCTTTGAACATCTTGCATCAGGCCTTGGAAGGTGTATTTTTTATCGTTCAAGGTTTAGTCCAACTTGAACTGATCAAAGGAATTTGGTAGTGAGTTGAGGATCATGTCAATTTTTGTCTCATCATCTGTCTTAGCACCATTCAGTTCAGCAATGTTGAGATGTGCTATGACTTTCATCATGTGATCTTTCACAGCCTGTCCAAGTTTCATCCTAAGATTCATGAAAGCAGTCACTGCATCTCTCTTAGTCTTCCTAGACCTCATAGCTAACATCTCCTTTAGAGACATCATTATATCGTCAGCAATTTCCATTCCTTCATGTTGATGTTGCAACACGTCGGGGATGATGGCCATAATATAACGTACATTTAGCCATCTCATCTGAAGACTTCCACTGCAGATACTCATCTTTTTGCTCCTGAGTAGATTCATTAGTTTGGTGGTTAAGGAATATACATAATGAATTTATGTTTTTCAGCTTGCAATAACAACCCAATTTTCCTTTTCCATGTGACATAATTATCATCAATTAAAGTATTATCTTTTAGGATGTTGATTAGGGATAGGACCATGATTTCTTTTTAATAAAAAAAATTATATAAGTAAATAATCATGATAAAGCACTTTCGAATATTTATCTTCAATTAAATAAAATAATTCAATCGAAAAATTCAACGGTGATCAAACACACATAAGTGTCATGCCTCCTTTGGGAGTTCACACCATTTACTAGTTGGACTAAGTCCCACCTAATTGTTAGCATAACAACCAGCATTTTCAATTTTAGCCTTGCAATTTTATTAACAAGATCACTTGGGAGGATATTAATAAAATTACATTGAGTGTGTTACCAAGTTATCGACCTTCAATATGTTCCCTCACGAATATCCCTCATTTGGAAGTAGATATCGTTCAGGTCAATTGTCTAGTCTATCCTTGTAAGTAAGTATCTTACTAAATTCCATTCATGAATACCCCTAAAGGGGGGGGGGGGGGGGAGGTTATTACACGAAACATAAAGCTCAACTAAACTTGGAGACCGTAGGTGTTCCAAAACACCTTCTCCCACTCAATTATTTAAGACGTGAGATCGAATTCCATAGAATGATTTACCAAGTTATCTAGATGTCAATTCGATACCTAAACCATTCAATGCATTTTTATACCAAAAGAGACATATGAGGGGTACTCCTATTCAATATGACATGTTATCAAACAACGACAAACATTGCAATATTTACAAAAATATAAATAGCTACAATTTTGGTTTATCCTAGAAAAGCAAGTAAATTACATGTCTTAGAATACAAAAAAACTCCTTTCTTGGTGAACAAGTCTTCACGTGACCTTCGTCGTTTGAACTCCCTCAGCTGCCGCCCAAAGGCATGCTCACCCTTGGTACCTACCCATAGGCATGAGCATGCCACAACCCCATAAAGGGCTGCCATGCGCAGCCCATGGCTTCCATAGGGCTACCGTGCGCAGCCCATGCCACAACAATCATGGCCGCGTGCTCTTCATACGCAGGTTTGTTGCTATGGCTCGCACGGTCCCAAACTTGTTCCGGATGCTCCCAATTTATCAAACCTTTGAGTCTTCGATACTTGAGTGTATTACAAAAGAATTATAAATAAAAAAAGTTGTAGCTTTTTTTTTATTACAATATCGTCCAGTTTTTTTTAATACAATAAGAAAAAAAAAAAACTTAGCAACTACCAAGAAGGAAATTACGGCGATGATAGACCACCCTTCTTGTTACAGTCCCAAAACAAAAATATTTTGAAATTCTAGGACCAAAACTGAGCAATAACAAACCACATATAAAACATATATATATATATATATATATATATATATATATATATATATATATATATATCCATACATCCCAATGTAAATATATATGCGAATACCTAGAGTGCCATCTCTTTCTAAAACATGCATATGTATAATAAAAAGAAAAAGATTCACGTACACATACATCAATTTATCAAGGGTACAACCAGCTCTGATACCAATTGTAGGGAAAATTGTGCACTGGAAGCGTGAAAATTTGAAAATAGGGTTTGGTATAGATACAAAATTTCCATTTATAATAACAAGAACCTTAACCCTTGATGAGGACCAGCCAGTTGATCACAATTCGGCTAAGGTTGGAAAAGATCCAGATCCTTTAACCATTCATGGAGGACCAATGACAAGAGCTAAAGCTAAAAAAATGAAAGAAGCCTTAACTTGTTTAATGGAAAGCATTTGGAAGGAGCAAGCTATTCAAGATTTGGTCAAGGTTCTAAGGATGCAAGAAGAGTATAAAATGGTTAACATGTTTTAAAAAAGTCCAAATCCCGAAGACAAGAGTCCTGCCTTGTTAGAATGAAGTATTCTAGCCTATCTTGAAGAATAAAAGGCCATTCGGCCATGTTGGGTTTTGTGGGCCTATTTTATAATTAGTTTGGGTTTAATTATGTTGGGTTTTGTGGGCTTATTTTCTGATTAGTTTGGGTTTTAATTGTGTTGGGTTGTGTGGGCTTATTTTCTGAATAGTTTGGGTTTTTGTGTTGGGTTTTATTTTGTTAAGTGTGAGTTCATGTGTGCTTTGAATAGGAATAAGGAGTTACAAAGGATGAATAATTTATAGCCATTATTCATGGTCTAAATGTCATTTAGTGGGAGGTTACACATTTGATGGGCAGTTATATTTGTGTTGTATTGTCCTTGGCCTTTGTTCTATATGAACAAGGCTGCTTTTTTTATGTAAGGGCAGTAAACTAATTTGAGCACTTTGTGAATGTTTTGTTTTTAAGTTCTTGCATGAATTTTGGAACTTATCAAGCTTATTCAGCTTGTGGCGTTTAACAACCTCAAAATCTTTGTTTTGCCTTTCAACTTATCAAACTTCATAGTTTGTGGCGTTTTGGGGAAATCAAAGTGCTGTTCTAATTAGCTTTTATGATCATTCTATTGATAAAGTGATTAGAATAGTTTGTCTTACTTCAATCTTGAACGATCGGGTTTATTTCAATTAGTTGGAGGGTGTTAAATTGCATTCCATATGTATCATAGCTCTTTAGCTATTGGGGTGTATGGTTGCTAAGTTTATGATTTCCATCATTTTGGTATCAGAGCTTGGCTCAAGTTTGAGGTTTGCATATCCATTTATATGTTGTTCTTTTAGTTTTTTTTTATCACTTTCTTTTCTTCTTCATCTTATAGCACCGTATCTATAATTCATCTTAATTGTTGTGCTTCTTGAGGTTTTTGTCATTCTTCTTTGTTTTCCGCACAATAAAAAACAAAAAAAAAACAAAAAAAAAGTATTGCGGATTCATGGAATTCTTTCAAAATTCCAAAAATCTTTCTTTGTTCATATCGTTCTTGTTTCGGTTTGGGAAATATTTAAATATTGTCTTCTTAACCAAAACAAACAGAATTCTTGTTGGGATAGAAATTGATATTTCAGTTCTAATCTTTGCTTACTTTAAGTGGCCTACCTTTTGTTTTTTTTAGACTTACCCAATTTCACTCCGTTGAATTTGCCATAATCTAAATTGTTTGTTTAAAAGGACCTTAGTTAATCTAAGAACCCAAAGAATAAAACAAGAGAGGTAAAAGGCAAGAGTGGTGAGATTAGCATCAAGAAAAACCAAATAATTGTGTGAAACATGAGTGGTGTGAATCAATTCCTTGAGAGAAACACGTGAGAGAGTGATTGTGAGGTTGTTCTAACTTTATTTTTCAGGTTTTAAACATGTCTAACAAAGATAAAGAAGTGAGTTCTTCCTCAAATGATCAAGTGATTCAAGCAATGCAGCAACAATTTGAACGTATGTTCAAAGCGATGGGAGATGTAGGAGATCGTCTAGAAAGACATGATGAAAAAATTACCAGATTGCAAAGAGAACCACGACATGGAAGACAACTAGCCTTTGTCAATGATATATAAGATGGTGGAGAAGACACGGATGATGGCCAAGCTACCATAATTGGTCTAGACGTTAATCCTAGAAGACAAGTTAGAAGAGGACGTTCTGATGGCGTGGACCGAAACATAGGCAGCATCAAAATGAAAATTCCTCATTTTCAAGGGAAGAACAATCCAGATGCCTATTTGGAATGGTAACAAAAAGTGGAGCTTATATTTGAATGTCATAATTACTCCGAAGAGAAAAAGGTAAAACTAGCTGCTGTTGAATTTTGTGATTATGCTATTGTTTGGTGGGATCAATTGTGTAAAGACAGGCGTAGAAATGGTGAAAGACCCGTAGAGACTTGGTTGGAGATGAAACAAATCATGAGGAGGAGATTTGTCCCTAGCCATTACTATAAGGATTTGCATCAACGGTTGCAAACTTTGACACAAGGTTCCATGAGTGTAGAAGAATATCACAAGGAAATAGAGATAGCCATGATAAGGGCTAATGTGGAAGAGGACCGTGTGGCAACCATGGCTCGATTTTTGAGTGGGATAAACAAGAACATTGCTGATCTTGTAGAGTTGTAACATTATGTGGAGATTGAGGACATGGTGGGTGTGGCCATGAAGATTGAAAGGCAACTCAAAAGAAAAGGCATCAGGTATGATTCAAAACCTTATTCAGGTTCTTCTTCTTCTTGGAAACCGATTTGGAGTAAAAAGGATGATAAACCTATTGTTATGCCTAAAATTGATGAAATTAAAATAAAAGATGAAATAGGCAGCAAGGGTAGAGGTGAGAATCAACCTAATCAAACTGGAGGCATTAAGTGTTTTAAGTGCCTTGTACATGGTTATGTGGCACGTGAATGTCCTAATAAAAGGGTAATGATCATGATGGATGGGATAGTTGAATCAGAAAATGAGAGAGAGGATGAAGATGACATGCCACATTTAGAAGATGCTAGTGATGTAGAGTATGCTAGTGGAGTGAATTTGGTTGTACAACGCACACTTAGTTTGCAAAGTAAAAATAATGAACATAGTGAGCAACGTGAAAATTTGTTTTATACTCATTGTTTGATTGCTAACAAGTTGTGTAATGTGATTGTTAATAGTGGAAGTTGTACAAATGTGGCAAGTACCTTGCTTGTGGAGAAACTGAAATTACCTACTATTAAACATCCAAAACCATACAAGTTACAATGGTTGAATGATAGTGGTGTTGTGAAGGTAAACCGGCAAGTGTTAATTTCTTTTTCAATTGGTAGATATAAGGATGATGTTTGGTGTGATGTGGTACCTATGTATGCTGGTCATATGTTATTGAGGAGACCATGGCAATATGATCGAAGGGTAATGCATGATGGGTTTAAGAACCGTTATTCTTTGATCATGGAGAGACAAAATTATCAACTTGTACCCTTGCCTCCAAAGACAATTTTTGAAGACCAAATGCACATAAAACAACAATATGAAGAGCTTGAATCTTCATTAGCTGAAACTTTGGGAAGAGAGCAAGAAAGAGAGAAAAAAAAAGGTGAGTTGAGTGGTAAAAATGAGAGCAGTGGGAAACACAAGGGGAGAGAAAACAAGGAAGGCTTGAGTGAAAGAAAAATGAGTGTTTATGCAAAAATGTGTGATGTGAAGAAAGCATTAACCATAAGGCAGCCTTTACTTGTACTTATGTACAATGATGTTTTAATTGTTTCTAACAAAATTAACATGAGTTTGCCTAGTGTTATTGTTGATCTTTTACAAAAAAATAAGGATCTCTTTCCCGAGGATGTTCCTATTGGTTTGCCACCAATTAGAGGAATTGAACATCAAATTCATTTCATTCTGGGTGCAAGCATACCAAATAGGCCAGCATATAGATGCAACCCCAAAGAGACCAGGGAAATCCAAAAGCAAGTAAGTGAGCTTATGGAAAAAGGATATATACGTGAAAGCATGAGTCCATGTGCGGTTCTTGTTTTGTTGGTACCTAAAAAGGATGGTTCTTAGAGAATGTGTGTTGATTGTCGAGCCATCAACAAAATCATGGTAAAGTATAGACATCCTATCCCTAGGTTAGATGATTTGTTAGATGAATTGCATGGTTCTTGTGTGTTTTCAAAGATTGATTTGAAATCTGGATATCATCAAAGAAGAATGCATGAGGGTGATGAATGGAAAACCGCTTTCAAAACTAAACATGGTCTATATGAATGGTTAGTAATGCCTTTTGGCCAAACTAACGCACCTAGTACTTTTATGAGATTGATGAACCATGTTTTGCGTGCTACATTGGAAAGTTTGTAGTAGTTTATTTTGATGATATACTTGTGTATAGCAAAAATTTAGACGAGCATGTAACACATTTAAAGGCTGTTTTTGATGTGCTTAGAAAAGAAAAGTTATTTGCTCTTCTAAAGAAATTCATTTTTTGCACTAATGAACTTACTTTTCTTGGTTATGTTGTTAATGATAAAGGAATACATGTTGATCAAGAAAAAGTGAAAGTAATTAGGGAGTGGCTGAAACCCATTTGTGTTAGTAATGTAAGGATTTTTCATGATCTTGCTAGCTTTTATAGGAGATTCATTAAGGATTTTTCTACCGTTGTTGCACCATTAACTAAATGCATCAAAAAGAATGTGGGATTTAGGTGGGGTAAAGAACAAGATGATGCTTTTAACTTGCTTAAACACAAACTTAGTTCAGCAACTTTGCTTGCTTTGCCTAACTTTGCTAAAACTTTTGAGATTGAGTGTGATGCAAGTGGAATAGGTATTGGAGGAGTCTTAATGCAAGAAGGCAAACCCTTTGCATTCTTTAGTGAGAAGCTAAGTGGAGCAAGTCTTAACTACCCGACGTATGATAAAGAGTTTTAAGCCTTGGTGAGAGTGTTAGAGACATGGTAGCACTATCTTTGGTACAAGGAATTCATTATACACACCGATCATGAGTCCTTGAAATATCTCAAAGGACAAGGAAAGCTAAGCCGTAGGCATGCAAAATGGGTGGAGTTTATTGAATCCTTTACATACATCATCAAGTACAAACAAGGTAAGGAGAATGTGGTTGCCGATGCTTTTTCTAGAAGGTATGCTCTAATTTCTAAACTTGATGCAAAATTATTGGGTTTTGAGTACATTAAAGACTTATACAATTCTGACTTTGATTTTGCTAATGTTTATGGGGCATGTGAGCAAGGGGGTTTTGACAAGTTCTTTAGGCATGATGGTTTTCTTTTCAAAGAAAACAAGTTGTGTGTTCCTAGATGTTCAATGAGAGAATTTCTTGTGAGAGAGGAAAATAGTGGCGGGTTAATGTGGCATTTTGGAGTTAAAAAGACTTTGGGTGTGTTAAGTGATAATTTCTTTTGGCCACACATGAAAAGAGACGTTGAGAGAATATGTGAGAGATGCATTACTTGCAAACGAGCTAAATATAAAGTAATGCCTCATAGGCTGTATACTCCTCTTCCTATACCTAGTGAGCCTTGGGTTGATAAATCAATGGACTTTGTCTTGGGATTACCTAGGTCAAAAGAGGGGAGAGATTCTATTTTTGTTGTTGTTGACAGGTTCAGCAAGATGGCGCATTTCATTCCTTGCCATAAAACAGATGATGCAACATTTGTTACGGGGCTGTTCTTTAGAGAAATTGTGAGGTTACACGGAATTCCAAGGACAATTGTGAGTGATAGAGATGTGAAGTTCCTAAGCCACTTTAGGAAAACACTTTAGAGAAAGTTGGGTACAAAGCTGCTGTATTCAACCACTTGTCATCCACAAACAGTTGGACAAATGGAGGTGGTAAACAGAACTTTATCAATGCTTTTGAGGGCCATAATCCAAAGGAATTTGAAGAATTGGGAGGAATTTTTGCCATATGTGGAGTTTGCTTATAATCGAAGTGTGCATGCTACAACAAACCATTCACCATTTGAAGTTGTGTATGGGTTCAATCCATTATCTCCTATGGATTTACTACCTTTACCTTAGGAAAGAGATAATTTGGATGGCAAGCAAAAAGCTAATTTTGTCGAAGCCTTGCATGAAAATGTGCACACACAAATTGAAATGAAAACTCTACAATATGAGAAGCAACACAACAAGGGCCGAAAGCAAGTAGTTTTTGAACCTGGTGATTGGGTTTGGGTACACTTGAGGAAGGAAAGATTTCCTAGCCAACGAAAGTCTAAACTCATGCCAAGAGGGGATGAACCATTTCGAGTCCTTCAAAGAATAAATGACAATGCATACAAGCTGGAACTACCAAGTGAGTATGGCAATGTTAGTGCAACTTTCAATGTTTCTGATTTGTCTTTGTTTGATGTAGGTGATGAAGGTGCTGATTCGAGGATGAATCCTTTCGAGGAAAAGAGGAATGATAAGGACCAGCCAGTTGATCACAATTCGGCTAAGGTTGGAAAAGATCCAGATCCTTTAACCATTCATGGAGGACCAATGACAAAGGTTGGAAAAGATCCAGATCCTTTAACCATTCATGGAGGACCAATGACAAGAGCTAAAACTAAAAGGATGAAAGAAGCCTTAACTTGTTTAATGGAAAGCATTTGGAAGGAGCAAGCTAGTCAAGATTTGGTCAAGATTTGGTCAAGGTTCTAAGGATGCAAGAAGAGTATAAAATAGTTAACATGTTTCAAACAAGTCCAAATCCCGAAGACAAGAGTCCTGCATTGTTAGAATGAAGTATTCTAGCCTATCTTGAAAAATAAAAGGCCATTCGGCCATGTTGGGTTTTGTGGGCCTATTTTATAATTAGTTTGGGTTTAATTATGTTGGGTTTTGTGGGCTTATTTTCTGATTAGTTTGGGTTTTAATTGTGTTGGGTTGTGTGGGCTTATTTTCTGAATAGTTTGGGTTTTTGTGTTGGGTTTTATTTTGTTAAGTGTGAGTTCATGTGTTCTTTGATTAGGAATAAGGAGTTACAAAGGTTGAATAATTTATGGCCATTATTCATGGTCTAAATGTCATTTAGTGGGAGGTTACACATTTAATGGGCAGTTATATTTGTGTTGTATTGTCCTTGGCCTTTGTTCTAAATGAACAAGGCTGCTTTTTCTATGTAAGGGCAGTAAACTAATTTGAGCACTTTGTGAGTGTTTTGTTTTTAAGTTCTTGCATGAATTTTGGAACTTACCAAGCTTATTCGGCTTGTGGCGTTCAACAACCTCAAAATCTTTGTTTTTCCTTTAAACTTATCAAACTTCATAGTTTATGGCGTTTTGGGGAAATCAAAGTGCTGTTCTAATTAGCTTTTATCATCATTCTATTGATAAAGTGATTAGAATAGCTTCTCTTGCTTCAATCTCGAACGACCAGGTTTGTTTCATTTAGTTGGAGGGTGTTAAATTGCATTCCATATGTATCATAGCTCTTTAGCTATTGGGGTGTATTGTTGCTAAGTTAATGATTTCCATCAACCTTAGATTAATTGATGTATATAAAAAGTGTCGTACCTTTTTCTCGTGACGATTGAATAAGCTCTGAATTGAATCCGTAAGATCTTCTAATCCAATCACGAATGTGAATCACCTAGGAGTGTGTGCTCCTTTTCTTTAATTGTATACATGAGGATGGAAACAAACAAAATCTTCTTCTTTGTTGGTCATAATAATCCTCCAAGAAGAAAACAAAGAACATTAGGTCACCTGTGAATTATCAATCAATTTGATTGAAACTCGCGTGAACCTTGATTCGACGTTGTACACAAAACCTTTTAATGTAAAGGCTACTAGTATACTATCGAAAACTAAACTTTCTTTCTTCCTTTTCTTCTTTGTCGAATCTCACACTATTTCTATAAGTTGATCGAATTTTGTTCTAGAGCAAAAACAAATTTTCTCTCTCAAAATTCAATGGTAGCCGAATTCTTTCAAAAAATCCTTAGCCTTTGCCGAAATTATGTAAGCCATATTATATATATATATATCATGGCCGAATTCCTAGCCCTAAAATATATAGGGTTGGCCGAATTCAACTTATATTTGATTTAGGAGACTTAATTCTTTTTCCTAAGAAGGATTTACTTGATGGGCAAGAATCCTATCCTTAGGTGGATTTACTTGGTGACCAAGAATCCTTTTCCAAAAAGAATTCTTTGCTACACCAAGACTCCTAATCCAACTCAAATAGTGTATTTGTAACCATATTAAATATTTCTTAATTTGACTAGATAAATAATTCTTTTAATTTATCTACTTATCAAATATAATCTTTAATATTAATTATACTACCAATAATAGTATAATATTAGGAGACCTTCTCCTACTAGAAAAATATTTTGACTTTTAATTAAATAATTAATTAATTACCAAATTAATTAATTTCCATTTAATTAAATAATAAAATAAAAATAATACAATTTAGCTAAACTATATATCTTTGCCGCCCAATACCTTACATGGACTATTATATTATTTTTTCTATTTTATTAAATCCATTGGACCTTAATAAAAAATCCACATGTGGACTAGACCAATCTTTACAAAAAGAAACAAGTCCACATGTTTCAATACAATTCTAGATGGACGCCTAAATTGGTCCGGTAGAATATATCAAGTGATCCATGCAAGTTTGTGTGGATTGGGGATCTTGGTGGGCTATCTAAATTAAGCTCCAATAGACACAACCCGATCACAATCAACAAATGATTCACTTAGGTCCGATCTATTAATTTTAGTTCATTCCACTAAAGAACTAAAATTGAACTCTTAAATAAAGATAGAATAAGTTTATATTCCTTATTCCTGCCCTAGACAATCTTAATGGAGAAAGTGTATCCTCATGAAGAATATCAGTAATCGCCAAGAGCTCATAAACCGCCTATAGCTCTCCAAGTTACTATATTTTCTCATATGACCACATTTTGAACTTGGATATTTTGACTTGTCTAGAAGTCATGTTTCAATAGACAATATTGAAAACTTAACGTTAAGATTTAATATCCAATACCTCAAAACATCCATACGATGATATTCTACTCTCATTTAATAAATAGAGCCATGATGTCCATATCTAAAAATGAATTCCTCTATTGATTAACAAATGAATACCGCCAAACTATCGAGGATAGACTATGCTATATAATCGTACTAATTGATAGCTCAATTGATAACACTTATAACCATAAGTTCATCATTTATCTCAGGATTGAGATAGACTCTCCGATTGTCTTCAAGCGATAACTTTTTTCCATCGACGGTTCTAGATAATCTATTTCACTATGATCCAATTCAATGCACCCAGTGCACTAGATTCTTTTGCCCAAAGACACCACACTTTGATGATTTTAGACTTATCGTAACACATTTGATCCCACTCAAATGCTCGCAAAAGATTCTACAACTTTGACAAGATAAAGGCGCCCAACATTTATCTTAAGTTGTGAATATTCTTCAAGACTAACTAAAGAATTGTGTCTACCACATACATTTCTATATGTATGAACAATTATTCTTTTCTCATAGTCTTTTGACCTTATGATTATTTACTTTTGACAATTATAATAATTAAACTATAAATGCTATAAGATTTGTTAAACTAGAAATCACTTTATTAATATGAAAAGATTGTCAAATACATTATTATACTCTTGTTATTGAGCATAATCCCAACAAGAGCCTAATGAGACTATTGCTTCATCAACAGGAGTTGTTGATCCATAAACATTTGAGAGTCAGATGGTTTCTGATCAAGATACACTACTACCTAGACATAGTGAGAGGGTTGTGAGACAGCCTGAACATTATTTAGGTATAGGTGAGGGACAAAGTATTGTCTCTGCTGATAATGTGGATTATCCATAGACATTTAAGAATGAAATGGATGATCTTGATAAAGAGGAATGACTTAAAGCCATGAATCTCGAGATGGAGTCCATGTATTTTAACTCAGTGTAGGATCTTATAGACTTATCGAATGGCGTAAAACCCATGGGGTGTAAGTGAATTTACAAGAGAAAAAGAGGAGTAGACGAAAAGGTAGAGACTTTCAAGGCAAGACTAGTGGCCAAGGGTTAAACCCAAAAGAGGGGGTCGATTATGAAGGGACATTCTTGCCAATAGCCATGTTTAAGTCTATTAGGGTTCTTTTATCCATTGATGCCTATTTCGATTACAAAATTTAGCGGATGGACTTCAAGACTGCATTCTTGAATGGCAATCTTGACAAGAGTATCTATATGATAACCAGGGGATTCCTGTCTTCAGATCAAGAGCAAAAGGTTTGCAAGCTACAAAGGTCCATCTATGGACTTAAGCAAGCATCTAGATCTTGGAACATTATGTTTGATGAAGTGATCAAAACCTATGGCTTCGAGCAGAACATCGATGAGCCTTGTGTCTACAAGCGTATCGTTGATAAGAAAGCAGTTTTCTTGGTCCTATAGGTAGATGATATCCTGCTCAATGGGAATGATGTGGGAGTGTTGTCTAATGTAAAGGACTTGTAAGTTCCTCGGTGTTTGACTGGCTTATTTTGTTGACAACAATATTTAGGGATTAATATGTACGGATAGATTAGGCCATCATTGTTCGTGACCAAGCTCAAGCTTCAAAGGTAAATAACTTGTTTAACTTTCATTGAAGAGATAATAGTGCACACACACATGCTCATGCAAGTTTTGATCATCTTGCACGATTGCTTATTTGCCTTAACTTTTGCTTGGGCGTTCAATGCATCTTGTTTTCCCTTAGAAGAGAATTTTCCACTTAACTGCAGTTCAAACCGCTTTACATGCATTGTCTTCACCACAATCTGCACATCGGTGTTCTTCAGTGGTTGCACGCTGCTGCTACCGTGGTCTGTGTTATTTGCATGCACAACGGTCTCCTAAGCGGAGATTACCAGGCGTTGCATATTTTCCATACCATGGCCTGTGCACTTGCATGCAAAACGGTCTTCAGAGCGATGTTGTCTAGGCGATACATCGTTCCCTGTGCCACGGTCTGGACACTTACCTGTACCACGGTCCAGCTAGTGGTCTAGATGAAATTTTATTGCCTTTGGTCCAAAACGACATCATTTCATATAAGGCATTATATATATAAGCTCTCTTCTCTTTTCTTTGTTCTTAAGGAGTCCAAGAAGCCATCTTTGAGCAATCTTGATTTTCTAGAGAGAGAAAGACTTCCAAACACATATTTTTACTCAACAAAACTTCATCTCATGGTCATCTAGTTTCATTCTAGGATCATCTAAGCATGGAGCATCATCTTTTTCTTGACTAGGTAATTTCTACATACACTAGACTTTATTGTTTCATTACTATGTCATGTATGCCTGGATTTTAGCTTCTATTGCTAATTGAATGCATGATCTTGTGTGTAAATCTTTTATTACATGTTTGTGATATTGGTTGTTGGTTAAGAACATTGATTAGTGATAGCTAGCATTTAGGATAATTTTACCCTTCTAGCTAAATCTTCTTGCATTTGCATTTAGAGAATTGATATCTAGGATTTGCATCTAAATCTTCTTGCATTTGCATTTAGAGAATTGATATCTAGGATTTGCATTCAATTGTCATATTTACATTCCTAGATAAGCTCAAATTCCTTGACCTAGCATTTTTTCACTTTGAATATCATTATATATTCACTTAGGTTGCATTGTCTCTTCATTGTTGTTAAGCTTGTGGATAAGAGTTTAGTCGACAAGCTTGTTGATCAAGAATCACAGTGTGACTAAGTGGTCAACTTAGGTTGTAAATATCAATACAATAGTGGATTTGAGGATCGGATGTGGCTAGAAGGATAGCCTGTGGTTTTTCCCTTGTTAAGGGTTTCCACGTAAATATAGTGTGTCAATTTTTATTTCCGCATTTTTACTTACTTTTCATGTTTGTTAATGGGGTGAATCTATTAACGTTGCTTAATTCAAAAAAGTTGGTAATCAGTAGTGTTAAAAACTTATTCACCCCCCTCTAGGTTTATAGACATAAACTTCTTAGGGAATTTTAATTGGTATCAGAGCGTGCCTAGATATAATTATATGTTCTGTGTTCTGTGTGTGTCTCGCTTTGTGCATTTTTTGTTGCTTGCATTCTGTATGTTGCATTACATTTGCATCTCATTCATTCATTACCCTCAAACACTATGAGTAGAACGGTGGTAGTCATGAGGGAGCTTCAAGCACAAGACCCCCTTTACTCAATGAGGTGAATTACGTTTCTTGGAAGGGTAAGATGGAATATTATCTTTGCCAAATAGATGACCGTGATTGGATGGCAATTGAAGATGGGTACACTCCTCCAACAACGACCACCGAATAGGAAGATGAAGTTCTCAAGCCCAAATCTCAATCACAAGAATTTGAGGCATCCAAGTGGAACAAAAGGCCATGCATACTATCCTTTGTGCCATGGATGATAATCAATACAAGTCGATCCAAACCACCAGGAATGCAAAAGAGGCTTGGGAGATTCTTTAAACGGCTCACGAAGGCACTGAAGTAGTCAAAGACTCCAAGCTCCAAGTCCTTCAAACATAATTTGAGATGATTAGAATGGAGGAGAAAGAGTGCTTCAATGACTTTCAGGTGAAGTTAATGGATATAGTAAATCAAAGCCATCAACTAGGTGATCCATACTCTGATAGAAGAATCAGGCAAAAGATTATAAAATCACTTTCTAAGAGATTTGAGTCTAAGGTAACGGCACTTGAGGAGAATAGTGACCACAATAATATGAAGCCTAGTGAAGTGATTGGAAGACTTCTAGCTTATGAATCTAAGTGGACTTCTACACTAACACCTCCAAAGAAGCAAAAGAGCATTGAGTTGAAGACCTCCAAGGTTGAAGAGTAAGAGGAGGATAACTCAGATGAGGAGATGGCCCTCATGGTAAAAAGGTTTAAGAAGTTCATGAAGTTTAAGAAGAAATGATTTGGATCTAAGGGAAAAGAAGTAAAGAAGAAGAGTCGTTTCAAGAAAATGGAGAAATCAGAAGAGAATGACTCTAAAAAGGGCATTAAATGTTATGAATGTAGTGGCTTTGGTCACATTACTCTGGAATGTACAAATATGTAGAAAAAGAAGAAAGGAAAAGCGATGGCGGCCACTTGGAGTGATAGTGAAGACCTAGAAGAGGAAGAAAAGTCTTCAGATGATGAAGATCGAGTTGTAAACTTTATAGCATTCACATCATCTCATAATGGCAAGGGAGTTATAAGTGATAAAGAATAAGTAGATGACTCTAGTGATGAGAGCACCTCTTCCAACTCTAGGTTCAAAATTGATGAGGAAATGGATTATGTAGACTTCATGAAGTTCTTTGAAAGCTCTAGATTGAAGAATGAGATTCAAAATTTGAAAAAGGATAATCTTGAGTTGACGTCCAAGGTGAGTCACTTAAGTGAGAAAGTGAAAACTGGAAGAAAGTTGGAAGAAAGCTTGAAGGAGGGGCTTAGAGAGGCAAAAGAATTGACTTCCAAGATAACCTCCGGAACCGAGAAACTTGACAAAATGTTATCAAGTGGGAAGAGCCCTTGTGATAAGAAGGCCTTAGGATATGTGGAAGACATGGAAACCACTTCCTTAAATAAGACTACTTTTGTCAACAGTGAAAAGTTAAAGAAAATCCAAGGCCCATACCAACCATAAAAAGGGTTGAAATTGGAGAATCTTCAAAACAAGTTCAAGTCAAGGCTCCAACAAAAGTTCAAGTCAAAACTCAATCACAACAAGCTATAATATGTCAAATAAGGCCTCAACCTCAAGTGATCCCCCAATCTCAACAAAGAACAGTTCATTCTAATTCTAGAAGGGATGCAATCTTAGTTCAATCACCAAGAAGAGAGTTGGCTCTACACCAAAGATCAACTCAAAGGAGAAGGAAGCCTTCTATGTTTGCACAAGGCTATGGTATGAATTTTTATTTCACTCCTATTTATCATTACTGTGGTGTTGAGGGCCATATAAGGCCTAATTGTTTTAAGTATAATAATTTGTGTTGTATTGAAAGTATGATTGAGAAAAATATGCTAAAAAGAGCCAAAATTCTTGCACCTATGAATTTTAGAGCCAATGAACCCAAGGCTCCTTGAAATGACAATGATGCTACTAGGTGGACTAGAAAAATGAGTATTTTTGCCATGTGGCCTTAAAGGTCAAAGCCGCTAACACTTGGTATCTTGATAGTTGTTGTTCTAGGCACATGAACGGAAATGAGAGTTTCTTTGAGACTCTTGTTTTGGTGGATGGTGGATTTGTCACCTTTGGTGATGGTTCACGTAAGAAGGTTTTAGGAAAAGGAAACATATTTGTAATCGGTTTGCCCACCTTGCCTAGTGCTCTTTATGTAGATGGCTTGCAAGCCAATCTCATTAGCATATCACATTTGAGTGATGAGGTTTTCGGTTATGTTTGGCAAAGTTGATTCATCTATTCTAAAAGAAAATGGATAAGTTTTATTGAAAGGCAAGAGATCAAGTGATAATTATTATTGTCTTGATTCCAATGACATCTCTTGTAATTTGTCTAGTTGTGATCAAGTTGAATTGTGGCATCAAAGGGTAAGGTCATATAATTTCAAAGACTTGAAAGTTCTTGAGAAATTGAATGTTGCGAGAGGCCTTCCTAAGTTTGGGAATAGGATTGAGGGAGTGTGTGGACCTGTCAACAAGGGAAGCAAACTAAGAGTGTTCACAAAAAGTGTAAGTATCGTACCACCAAGAAGCTATTAGAGCTTCTTCACATGAATCTTATGGGTCCCATGCAAACTGAGAGTCTTGGTGGTAAGAGATACATTTTTGGGTGTATTGATGATTTTTCTAGATTCACATGGACTTATTTTCTTAGAGAAAAATCTGAAACTTTTGAAAAATTTAAAATGGTTTGCACTAAAATTCAAAATGAAAAGAATTCTCACATTAAAAGCAATAAAAGAATTAGGAGTGATCATGGTAAAGAATTTGAAAATGCTTGTTTTGAAAATTATTGTAATGGTGTTGGCATTTCTCATGTGTTTTCAGCTCCTCGAACTCCTTAACAAAATGGGGTTGTAGAGAGAAAGAATAGGGTCTCCAAGAGATGGCTCGTGTGATGTTGCTTAGCAACAATGTTCCTAGGAATTTTTAGGCCGAGGCCTTGAATACAACTTGTTATATAGGAAATATAGTGTTTTTAAGGCCCGGTACTAGGCAAACCTCCTATGAATTATGGAAGGGTTGAAAGCCAAATGTTAGCTACTTCCATTCATTTGGAAGCAAATGTTACATTCTCAATGATCGAGATCAACTTGGCAAGTTTGACGCTAAAAGTGATGAGGGGATTTTCATTTGATATGCTTAAATAGTAAGGCCTATAGAGTGTTTAACTTAAAGACTATGAGTGTCAAGGATTCATCTAATGTTGTCATAGATGATTATAGGTCAAAGTTGAGTAACCATGATGAGAAGGTTATTGTGTCTCATGATTTACCTTTAAAGAAGTGTGGTGAGACTTTAAGTGATGTGAAGTTGGATCATAGTTAAGAGGATGATAAATATTTTAATAGAGATCCATCTTTGGACTCTAATGAGTTCCTTGGGTTAGGAGACTCCATGATAAAAGTAATATCATTGGAAATGTTAATGAGGGAGTTAGGACTAGATAAAAAATGGCTAATCAAATTAGTTATACTTGTCAGACCTCTCAAATTGAACCCAAAAAGGTTGATGAAGCCTTGAATGATGAATTTTGGTTTCTTTCCATGAAAGAAGAGCAAAACCAATTTGAAAGAAAAGAGGTTTGGACTCTAGTTCCTAGACCTAAAAAGACCTACGAATTCTAATGTCATACGCACCAAGTGGGTGTTTAGGAACAAGTCGGATGAAAACAGAAACATTGTACACAATAAGGATAGGCTTGTAGCACAAGGATACTCTCAAATTGAGGGCATCAACTTTGAGGAGAATTTTGCACCGGTTGCCCATCTTGAGTCTATTAGGCTTCTTTTGTCCATATCATGTGTGCACCAATTTAAATTACATCAAATGGATGTTAAGAGTGCCTTCCTAAATGACTTTTTACAAGAGGAAGTGTTTGTTGAGCAACCTAAGGGGTTTATAGATCCACACCACCCCAATCATGTCTACCGCCTCAAGATGGCTTTGTATGAGTTGAAACAAGCTCGAAGGGCTTGGTATGAGCGCTTAACCTTTTACCTTGTTGACAATGGCTACTCAAGAGGTAGTGTTGACAAGACCTCATTCATTAATGGTAACAAAGATGATTTTTCATTACTCAAATCTATGTTGATGACATTGTGTTTGGTTCCAACAAGAAATCCAAAGTCTAACAATTTGTTAAGGTCATGTCTAACGAATTTGAGAAGATTCTTGTTGGGGAGCTTAATTACTTTCTAGGTTTACAAATTAAACAGTTGGATGTTTGGATCTTCATATCCCAAGATAAATATGCTAAGAACCTAGTGAAGAAATTTGATCTTATTGTGACACACCTATGAGTACCACATTGAAATTTAGCAAGGATGATAGTGGGAAAGTATGGATCAAAGCCTATATCGTGGCATGATTAGTAGCTTACTTTACTTAACTGCAAGTAGGCATGATATAGCCTTTAGAGTTGGTGTGTGTGCAAGGTACCAAGCAAGTCCCAAGGAGTCCCATCTCTCATTCATGAAGAAAATCATTCGTTATGTGAATAGGACATCTAACTATGGGATATGGTACTCTTTTGACACTAATACTAGTCTAGTTGGCTTTAGTGATGTAAATTAGGCAAGTAATTATTATGATAGAAAGAGTACATCGGACGGTTGCTTCTTCCTGGGAAACAACCCGGTGTCTTGGTTTTGCAAGAAGTAAAACTCCATTTCCTTATCCACAGCCGAGGCCGAGTTTATAGCAGTTAGGAGTGCTTGCACAAAACTTCTATGGATGAAGCAAATGCTTATGGACTACGGTTTTGATGAAGGTACTATAACCCTATATTGTGATAACATCAGTGCTATAATCATTTTAAAGAATTTTGTCCAACATTCTAGAGCCAACCATACAGACATTAGACACCATTTCATTAGAGAGCTAGTTGAGGGAAAATGCATTGCACTTGAACATGTTGGCGCTAATGATCAACTAGCAGATTTGTTCACTAAACCCTTGGTCTTAACTAGGTTTAAATCACTTAGTAAGTCTATTGGGATTTGTCATATGTCTTGACAAGTTTTAGTATTTGACCCCACATAGGGAGCTCAAGCAAACAGAGCTAACTTGCATTTCAATAAGCAAAAATAATTTTTCAATTTTATGCTCTTTAATTAATTGCTTGATATCATGGTTGCATAGGCTAGTATATGACTTTTTATTTAATAAGTGTGTATTTGCCTTGTTTAAAATCCTTGTCTCATTTATGTCTAAACATGCATTTTTGGACTATAAAATTTGATTGGGAAGTACATTTGATTGACCCAAAATTTATTTCCGTGTTTATATGAACTTGAGTTTGACATGCTTAAATATTATGCATGAAGTAAATGTGTGAAATTGTGTGTGAATGCAATTGACAAGGCTAAACTTAACAAGGACCTTGTGTCCATTCAACTAATAAGAATGTCTCGTCCAATTTAGCTTTGTCTCTCTCTTAGTGGTTGAACAGGACAACAATAATAAGGATTTTATATCCATTCAATCAATAAGGATTTTATATCCATGTCTTGATTGGCCATTAAGAATTGATAATATTGCTTGTGTGATTCAAAGACTTAATTTCCTTATCTTGTTCTAAAATGACAAAAGGGTGCAAATTGGTTTGGCTTCTCTTGGAACCTCTTTTGATATTTGCTTTACCAAATGCCATTTTTTTGAAAGTTGATGTTGCATGTCTTCTATCCAAGGCAATACCTTCACACATTTTCTTTAAATTAAACTTCCTTGCTCTTCTCTCTCACTTAATTAAATTACATAAAGTTGTTGTATATGATTATGCAAATTTCTATAGTAAATATCTCTCTATGCTAAGTGACCCAATTGGGGAGACCACCTTTGCCTATCTTGTGACAAAAAGGGGGAGTAGTATCGTGTGGTTTTTAAGGGGAGTTGGGGGTGTTAAGAATGGCATGATTTAAGGGAGTTGAGAGTTGCATATGACGGGAGACTTGTTGAGGAGGGGAATTAACTAATTTAGGGGGAGCCTTTGCATTTGCATTTTTTATTGCATGGTGCTTGTTATTGTTGTTTGTAAATTGCTTGTATTTTTATCTTCCTTGATCACCTCACATACAATTGTCTTGGAAATGCAAACAATTTCCGACATCTCTTGATCTTTGACCAGTAATAATATGACTCTTAGAGAGAGATGCTCCTCAATCTCTCTAGAATTCTTTGCTGCCTCTTTCTATTCCCAACCCATTTTTATGGTGGATTCTTCTCTATCCATGGCTTCCTCACCTAAACACTCATCTCTTCCATGCTTAGGTTCCCCCTTCTTCTCCTTCCATGAATCCCTCTCCTAAACATCCATCTCTTCCTTGCCTTGGTTCCAAAAGGCTTTCTACCCCCAACTCTTTGGTCCTCCCACCTGGTTCTACCATGGAAAATCCACCATTCCCGGATGCACATTCTTCTTCCATTTCTAGTGTACTGCCTCCCTTCTCTTCCTTACAAAACCGACCCTTTCTCTCCCCCCACATAGTTTATTCAGCTGGAGTTTCTTCCATTTTAAAAGCTAATGTCTCTTTTGAGTACAACAATGGGTCTTCCAAAATAGGGCATTGTTCTAGCATACCCATGCTCGTTTTAAATAATGCTATCAACCATGCAAGAACTGGCTATAGTACTCTCAATAGAGCTGTTGTTGCTGAAGGTAAAAGGGTCCTATCTAGCAGCCCACAAACCTCAACTATTGCAGCCAATTTAGGCAACAATGGAGGTTTTGAAGATTCAAGTTGTGCTGCACATCTCAAAAACTAGTTGGGGAAGATGAAAGGGACCATGGATCAATGTAATAGGTTTGAAAAGCCTGCCTTTGATGTCCATAGACCTATCCAGCTACACAAGGTTCCTTTTTCCTCTTTTGGTATGGTTGAAAAGCCTGCCTCTAAAAGAGAAGCTTGTCCCTTCGCATTTGTTGAAGGTCAAAAGGTCCAGCTAGAGGAGGTCTCCTCTTTAAGCAATTATATGTTGCCCCGTAATAAAGATATTTCTATCACTACTCCTTTGGTGACTAAAGATGATAGCAATGCTTTAGGGCAATTGCCTTCTACAATTTCTGAAAAGAGCCCTATTTCTTATAGTAATGTGCTGAAAGGTGCTCATCATGCTCCACTTATGGATCCCCCCTGTAGTAAGCCTATGAATCTTAAATACTACCAGCCATTTCATAGTGGAAATAGGAAGTGTGTCTCCCCTCCCTTAGAGGTTGCACAGAATGGCTCTAAAGCTTGGAAGAACTGTTTGAATGGTTAATTTATTGAGAAAAAGCTCCAATTTTCTCTAGTTAACAACATAGCCATACGTATTTGGGGCAATCGTGGCCTGTTGGAAGTTCTAGCTAACGATAAGGGGTTCTACTTCTTTAAGTTCTCGGATGATGAAGCTTGCTCTAATGTGTTAGAGGCTGGCCTTGGTTATTTACAGGAAGGATGGTGATTCTAAAAAAATGGCAGCCTAGTCTCAATCTATCTAAAGATTCCTACTCTAAAATTCCGGTTTGGGTTAAGCTCTTCAACATTCCCCATGAATACTGGAATGAAGAAGGGCTGAGCCATATTGCTAGTACGGTTGGTAAGCCCCTCTATGCTGATGGCCTAACTGAATCCATGAAGAGAATTTCCTTTTCTAGGCTTTGTATTGAAATTGATGCCTCTTGTGACCTTGTTGATTCCTTTGACCTATTTATGGGTGATATTTCAAACCCAAAGCTTGGAGAAAACGTGGAAATCTTGGTGGAATACCAATGGAAACCAAAAATTTATGCTGAATGCAAGTCTTTTGGCCACTCTATTACTAATTGCCTTAAGCTTAAGCCTCTATTTTCCCCATCTGAAAAAATGTTTGTGCTCCTAAGCTTAAACAAGAATGGAAGAGAGTAAATAAATGAGATGCTCTCATGGGTTGCTCTTCCCAAGCATGCATGGAACCTCCTCCGTTGGGTTCCTTGAAAGATGATGAAGTTAATTTCACTTGTAATACTGAAAATGAGCCTTCTTTGTGTCCTACCTACCTACCTAACCATGACCAATGCCAAAACTTCTCTATGGAAGGAGTTGTTGATACCTCCAACAGGTTTGCAACTCTTGTAAAGGATAGTGATAGCCGCAATGACCAATGCAATGATGTTGATCCTCCTTCTATGGCCTCTCCGGACCAGTGCAATGACAACTGCACTGATGTTGATTCTCCTACTACGGCCTCTCCGGGCCACTCCCTATGGCAATCAAAAATAAAAAAACATTGATGGGGTCACTATTAAAGGGCTCTCTAGCCCCACAGTATCCTCTAGCAAGAAGAAGAAGAAGAAACTGACTGCTAAGAAAGGCAAGGTTAATAGCTCTCAAGCTAAGGTAACGCCTTTTCAACCTCTTGATGACTAATCTAGCATGTTGGAACACTAGGGGTCTGAATTCCACCCCTAAACAATCAGAAGTTAGAAAGTTGTTACTTGACCATAACATCGGTCTAGTTTGTTTAATTGAGACTAGAATGAGAATCAATAAGAAAACTCTTATTGCCAATTCAGTTTTCAAAGATTGGGATATGATAGATAATTATTCTAGTCATGGCCGTGGAAGAATTTGGGTTGGTTGGGATCCTAGAATTCTCAATTTCACTAAAATTAGTGAAACCGATCAGATCATCTATTGTAATGCTTGTATTTTGGACACCAATGACCAATTTCGAATCTCCTTTGTTTATGGCTCTAATGATGATAGATTAAGGAAGGCTCTTTGGCAAAGTATGTATTCAAGTTAGCATGGTTCTTCTTGGATTGTGCTTGGTGATTTCAATGTCTCAAGGAGTGTGGGTGAGTCAATAAGGGGCTGCTCTAGAATTTCGGGTGCTACAGAGGAGTTCAATGACTGTCTTCAAGCTTCGGAGCTTGATGATCTTTATTTTTTGGGTTTTCTTTATACTTGGTGCAACAAGAGAAGTAACGTTTGTCTAAGAAATTGGATAGAGTCCTTGTCAACAATGATTGGCTTGTCAAGTTTGAGAATTCTGAAGAGATTTTCCTTCCCCCTAGCATTTGAGATCATTGTTCCTCCATGGTTAAGCTTGGGTTGCAAGGTATTAAGAAAAATCGCCCTTTCAAATTTTTCAACTTTCTAACAGATATAGTAGATTTCCTCCCCTTGGTTGAGAGGTGTTGGCGGGAGCAAGTTCATGGCACCATGCAGTACAAGCTTTGTTCTAAGATTCAAAATCTGTAGAAGGTTCTTAAGACCCTTAACAATGACAAGGTGGGCAACTTGACAATTAAATTGATTGAAGCCAAAGCTGCCCTTGATGATTGTCAACGCCTTCTTGATCAGCAGCCCCTTGATTCTAACCTTAGAAATCAGGAAAAGGAGCTTATAAGCTATTATACTTCGACACTTCAAGCTGAAGAGGACCTTCTAAGGCAAAAATCTAGAACCCAATGGCTTAAGGCTGGTGACCGCAACTCCTCTTATTTCTTCAAAGCCATTAATGGTATACGCAATAGATGCAAGATCGGCTCTATCAATGGTGTTGATGGATCCTTGATTGAAGGTGACAATCCGGTCAAGAATGAAGCTATCCGTCATTTACAGAATATTCTTGGTTGCTCTATGCCCGTTAAACATGGTATTGGTACTTTGAGCAATATTATTGATAATGTCATCTCCAATGATCACGCTGATTCAATGGATAGAGATGTCACTAATGATGAGATTTGAGAGGTTTTTTCTCCACCCTTACAAGGCTCCTGGTCTGGATGGCTTCAACGATCATTTTTCAAGATAACTTGGGACATTGTTGGTGAAGATGTGATTAATGCTATCCAAGAATTCTTTAAGTCTGGTCATCTTTTCAAAGAGCTAAATACTACGATTCTAGCGTTGGTCCCTAAAATCCCAAACCCTTCTACGATGAAAGACTTTAGACCTATATCTCGTTGCAACACTCTCTATAAGATCATTGCCAATAGGATCAAACCTTGTCTCTCAGATATTATCAGCCCTTCCCAATCGGCTTTTGTGGCTGGTAGGAGTATAGGGGACAACATTCTTCTTGCGCAAGAGCTTATGAGGAATTATCATAAGGGTATTGGCTGCCCTAGGTTGGCTCTAAAGGTAAATTTGATAAAGGGTTTTGATATGGTGGATTGGGGCTTCTTGGTTGAAACCCTCGCTGCTTTTCACTTTCCTCCTAAGATTATTACATGGATCAAAGCTTGCCTTACTACCCCCAAGTTCTTTATCTCCATCAATGATGAACTAGCTGGTTTTTTCTCCTGAAAAAGAGGTCTTTGGTAAGGGGATCCTATGTCCCCAAACCTCTTTGTAATAGCTATGGAAGTTCTATCTAAAATTCTGACCAAGCAAATTACGGACTCTCCGAGCTTCAAGTATCAATGGAAGTGTGACAAGATAAAGCTCTTCCACCTCTGTTTTGCTGATGATCTTATCATGCTTTGCCATGGATCCCATTCCTCATCTCTAGTCCTCAAGGCTATCCTCGATGAGTTCTCTTTACTTTCAGGCCTCCTTGCTAATCAAGCAAAGAGCAATATTTTTACTTCGGGTTTATCCTCTACAACTAACCAGCAGCTCATTAACCTCTTTGGTTACACGGTCGGTTCTTTCCCTATTCTCTATCTAGGTATCCCTATCATCTCTACTAAACTTTATCTTCGGGACTACTCCCCTCTTGTGGATAAAGTTTTGGGCAGACTTACCTCTTGGATGAACCGCAACCTTTCTTATGCGGGTCGCTTGTATCTCATTGTATCGATTTTGCCGAGTTTACAAGTCTTTTGAGCTAGTTATCTCTTCCTTCCTATCAAGATTTTGAAGATTATAGAACATAAATTCCGTAGTTTCTTGTGGAAAAGGGTTGAAGGTGATAGTAAGGGTGCAAAAATTTCTTGGTCTGATATTTGTCTCCATAAGAAAAAGGGTGGTCTTGGAATTAAGGATCTCTCTTCTTGAAACAAGGCCCTAATGATTAGGCATCTTTGGATTCTGATTTATGGTACGAATAACCTCTGGTCTTCTTGGATCAAATCCTATCACCTCAAAGGCTCAAAGGCTCAAACCATTGGGAGGCTAAAGCCCCTTCTACCTGCTCTTGGAATTGGAGGAAACTCCTCTATCTTCGGCCAATTGCTCGACCTTTAATTCAGCACTACATTGGCAATGGTTCTAGTACTTCCTTATGGTTTGATAATTGGCATCCGGATGGTCCTCTCCTTTCTAAATGGAGCTCCCGTGTGGTTTATGATTCTGGCCTCCCTGTCAACGCAACGGTTAATGCCATTGTTCTTGTTGATTCTTGGAATTGGCCAGCTGCTATGTCCATTGATCTTGTTGAAATTAAAAGTCGGATGTCGTTTTACAATCCTAACCCCAATATAGAGGATAGTATTCGATGGCTCCCTTCTCCCAATGGTATTTACTCAACCTCTTCTGCATTGACTTCTCTTAGAGCCCCTCACCCTCTTGTTCCTTGGTTCAAGCTGGTTTGGTTCCCTCAAAACATTCCGAGAATAAGTTTCATACTTTGGATGGTTGTTAGAGGTAGGCTCCCCACCAGGGACCTCATTCATAAGTATGACCCTGGGGCTGTTACTGCTTGTTTTCTTTGCAACTCCCATCTCGAGTCTCATGCTCACCTGTTCTTTGAGTGTTTATTCAGTAGAGCCATTTTGACTCAACTTCTGAACTATTGTGGGACTCATTGGATTGGTCTTTGCTGGAATGATTTTATTGCTTGGGCGTCCACCCATTAGAGAGGAAACACCCCTGTTATCGTGGCTAATAAGCTTTATCTTGGGGCTGCTGTTTATCACATTTGGAGAGAGCGTAATTGTCATATTTTTAAAGGGACCAAACGGACTAGCTTGGTTGTGTGCGCTCCATTATTGACACCATTCACTGCCGACTATCATCTATCAATCTCAAAGACCACCCTCTTATAGCTTTGAATTGGAATGTAAGCGCTAATTGATTCTAGGCTTTGTTCTTGTTGTTCTTGTTTTGAGCCCTTGTCTAGCTCTTGTTTTTTGTTTACTCGTGTGTTGAGCTTTTTTTGAGCCTTTGTTTAGCCCTTGCTTTGCTTCTTGGGCTATGCCCTTGTATTTGTTCTTTCTTTTTCTTTTTATGATACTATTTACTTACCCAAAAAAAAATTTGTCTTGGAAAGTGTAGTTATATGGTTTTGTAGGGATGTTGATTCTACAAGAGATGGATGACTTAAAGATCTAGTGTTTAGGCATCTCTTTGTATTGTAGAAACACTTTTATTGACCCCCTGTCTTTTATTTTGTTTTTTTGTGAGGATGATATGTGAGTGGTGGTTTTGTCACGAAATAGCCAAAGAGGGAGAGTGTATGTTTCTCGGTGTTTGATTGGCTTATTTCGTTGACAACCACATTGGGAATTAATATGTAAGGATAGTTTAGGACATCATTGCTCGTGACCAAGCTCAAGCTTCAAAGGTAAATCACTTGCTTAACTTTCATTCAAGAGATAATAGTGCGCACACATACTCTCATGCATGTTTTGATCATCTTGCATGACTATTTATTTGCCTTCTTGTGTACCTTTTTATGCCTTAACTTTTGATTTGGGTGTTTGATGCATCCTATTTGCCCTTAGAAGAGGATTTTCCTCTTAACTGCAGTTCAAACCACTCCTTGTGCATTGCCTCTATCGCGGTTTAACCAGCGGTGTTCTCTAAAGGTTGCACGCTGCTGCTACCGCGGTCTGTGCTATTTGTATGCACATCGGTCTCCCAAGCGGAGATTCCCAGGTGTTGCATGTTATCCATACCACGGCCTGTGCACTTGCATGCACGATGATCTTCAGAGCGGTGTTGTCTAGGCGATGCACCATTCCCTATGCCACATTCTGGACACTTACCTATACAGCGGTCCAGCCAGCAATTCTGATGAGATTTAGTTGCCTTTGGTCCAAAACGACATCGTTTCATGTAGGGCACTATATATTTATGTTCTCTTTTCATTTCTTTGTTCTTAAGGAGTCCAAGAAGCCATTTTTAACCAACCTAGCTTTTCTAGAGAGAGTAAGACTCCCAAACACTCATTTTTACTCAACCAAACTTCATGTCAAGGTCATCTAGTTTCATTCTAGGATCATCTAAGCATGGAGCATCATCTTTTTCTTGAATAGGTAAGTTAGACATGTACTAGACTTCATTGTTTCATTACTATGTCATGTATACATAGCTTTTAGCTTTTTTTGCTAATTAAATGCATGATCTTGTTTTTAAAAGCTTTTATTACATGTTTGTGATGTTGGTTGTTGGTTAAAAACATTGATTAGTGATAGCTAACATTTAGAAAAAGTTTACCCTTCTAGCTAAATCTTCTTGAATTTACATTTAGAGCATTGATATCTAGGATTTGCATTCAATTGTCATATTTACATTTCTTGATAAGCACAAATGCCTTGACCTAGAATTTTTGCACTTTGAATATCATTATATATTCACTTAGGTTACATTGTCTCTTCACTGTTGTTAAGCTTGTGGATAAGAGTTTAGTAGATAAGCTTGTTAATCAAGAATCACTATTAAGGCTGGTTGGGTAGTAGTGGTGGATTAATAACCTTAAAGTGTGACTAGGTGGTCAACTTAGGTTGTAAACATCATTACAATAGTGGATTTGTGGATCGGATATGGCTAGAAGGATAGCCTGTGGTTTTTATCTTGTTAAGGGTTTCCACGTAAATATCGTGTGTCAATTTTTATTTCCGCATTTTTACTTGCTTTTCATATTTGTTAATGGGGTGAATATATTAACGTTGCTTAATTCGAAAAAGTTGGTAATCAATAGTGTTAAAAAACTATTCACCCCCTCCCCCTCTAGGTTTGTAGATATACACTTCATAGGGAATTTCAAGGTTTTCTGGTTAGCTAATTCCAAATGAAAGATTTGGGAGAGACGAAATATGTTCTAGAGATCCAACTTATAAGAGATCTGTTAGGTTTTAGATTGTGTTGGCATTAATTCCATATCAAAATGATGTTTAGTTGTAATGATTTAGTTTTTTAGATTCATTTCAAGCTTCAAAGAAGAATGAACAACAAGTCAAAAGCAAGTTCAAAGTCTTCATAGAGAAAGGATGCAATATCGTTTTACAAAGGTATACTAAGACCCTATCTTTCTCTTATAAGGCATAGGCACACACAAACAATTCATACATTTGTGTCCCTGCATCGGTGTGCACCATTATAGGCACACACATATAATTCAATCATATGTGTCCCTGCATCATTGTGCACCATGTATAAAACATTCACACACTTGAAGATGAATGCTCATGCATTGGTATGGAAATAACATGTTTTGGGAAGTGCATGATTAGAGACTATCTATATGTAGTTTGCATTCTAGTGTGAATTGTGTTTTTATGTGTATATGTTTGAATAACATGGATATTGAACTTGAATGTAGTCTTAAATCATTCTTGATTGAGTTCCGGTCATTTCGGTTACTCATACTATTGATTTGAAGTTCTAAGTCAAAAGATACTACACTTTCAACTCATGTTGCATACATTGTCTTCGTCTTCGTCTTCGTCTTCGTATATTGAGTAGAATTATTATTTTCTGGGTTGAGTATCTTATATGACCATGTCCATGAGAGAGTTACGGTTCATAATCCGTAAGCGGATTCAAATTCTGAGTTCGGAGACCGGAGACCGGAGAACGGTAGAAGAACGCGAGAGGAGTGCAAGGGAGTTGCACCATGGCCAAAGGCCATTCATTGGTTCAAGCCTGAGATGGCGTGTGGCCATCTCGGCTGCAACTCCTTGCTGCCCTGAGATGCCTACACGATATCTCAAGGAAACAATAACAAAGGAGGGCAATTTGGTCTTTTTGCTTCATTCTTTCCCTCTCATTCATATTCCTCTTCAATCTCACATTTCATTCTAAGAAGAAATATAAAACTTGAGTGCATACATTTTCTCTCTACATTTTCTCACCTTCCAAACACCATAACTTCTTTATTTGAACTCTGATTTGAGTGTTTCAAAGTTGAGAGTGTTTTTCTATTCATCCTCCATCTTTTCTCTGAAGGTTTGAGTGATTTTTATCGCTTTTTCAAGAGTCTAAACTCATAAAAACGGGACTGCACCAAAATCAACTAAGGTATTGATTTTCTCTCAAAGTTTTCTTTTAAAACTTGTTCAATTGCCTTGGGTTTTCTTCTTCAACAAACATATGTGTCTTGTGATTGTTTTGATTTAAGTTTTGAACTCATTTAAAGCTAGGTTGAGTTTCAATTGAAATCTTACATGTTGAGTTAGGTTTTGATTTTGCCTATGTTTTCACATGTTTGGGATTGTATTGTGCTAGCTTTGATTCTAGGACTATTTGATGATCTTTGATTGATTAATTTTGTGAAATATAGTTCCTCACATGTACTAGGCTCTCTTTGGCCGATTTCTCACAATGATACATGTACTTATGTTCTTTTGAGCTATTCATGTGTTTTTATTGAATCTATGTATATAATATGCACTAGAACTTTAGCTTTAATCTAAATGACTTTGTCATATGATTTTAGCATGTTTTTGGTTTATGAGATTTAAACTTGATTATGTGTTAATTGAACATATCTTGTGATTCAAGTTTTAGATCTATGCATGTATCTAGATTGTAATTAATGTTGAACATATCTTACATGATCTAGATGAATTAAACATGCATGATTGACTAGACTACATTTGTTTTGTGCATTCATGCTCATGTATAGTATTTTCCATATAATGTATTGATCATAACATTCTATGTTGCGTGCTATTTTGTGTTTTGCATTCATGATCACCTAGATGCCTTGTGAGAAGGAAGTCTTGACAATAGGTGTGAGACCTATATTGTTGAGCAAGAAAGTCTTGGCAAGAGGTGTGAGACTTTGGATTGTCAAGCAAGAAAGTCTTGACTAGAGTCGGGAGGACTCGGATAGTCGAGCAAGAAGTCTTGCCTAGGGTCGTGAGGATCCGGAAGGGTGAGCGAGGAAGTCTTGACTAGAGTCGGGAGGACTCGGATAGTTGAGCAAGAAGTCTTACCTAGGATCATGAGGACCCAGAAAGATGAGCGAGGAAGTCTTGACAAGAGGTGTGAGGCCTCAGATTGTTGAGCATGAGGGAAATATCTTCATAAGTAGGATAGGAGGGTAGTTTCTAGGTGAAGGGGTCACTTAAGAGATTGTACTTGTCTTATCTGCTAGTGGATTTTGTTTGCCGGTGGTTGCTAACCCATGGATGTTTCCTCTTTGGAGGTTTACCACGTTATATTTTGTGGCAACTTTTCTCTATCCCTATCTCTCTTATATTTGTACTTGTTATTTGAATACTATGGATAAAAATCTTTATGTAAGTTGACTTCCTTTCTATAATATAGATTGTGTATATGTTACCATTACTTGTTTGTATCACACTTTACTTGTTTTATATATTGATTAAGTGTCTTTAATTGATATATATATATTGTGATACAAGCAATCTAGAGGGACAAACTTTTGTTTGTTTCAAAGGGAGTCGAAAAAGGTGTCTAACCTATTCATCCCCCCTCTATGTTAGCCTTAAGCATATAACTGTGTTTGTATTTTCAAGATTGTAAGAACAAACTCATAGCATTATCTCAGACATCATATATCGACATGATTCTTGTATGATTTTCGATGCAGAACTCCAAGAAAGGTAATTTACCTTCCAGGCATTGAGTTCACTTGTCTAAGGAACAGTGTCCTAGGACACCTCAAAAAGTTGAGGATATGAGACATGTACCCAATGCATCGACAATAAGTAGTATAATGTATGCTATGTTATGCACGAGACCGGACATCTGCTATGCAATGAGAGTAGTCAGCAGATACCAATCCAACATAGTATTGGATCATTGGGTTGTAGTCAAGACTATTCTTAAGTATCTTCCAAGAATGAGAAACTATATGCTAGTGTATTTTGGATAGGATTTGATCTCGTTAGGATACATAGATTCTGATTTTCAATCAAACAGGGATTCTAGGAAATCCACGTCTAGATCAATATTCACCCTAGGTGGTGAAGCCATTGTGTGGAGAACTACCAAGCAATCTTGCATTGCTGACTCCACCATGGAAGCCGAATATATAGCCACTTGTGAAACAACTATAGAGGTTGTTTGGCTCCGCAAGTTCTTGAGTGATCCGGAAGTTGTTCCAGATACGGATAAGTCTATCAAATTTTATTTTAATAACAGTGGTGTTGTGGATAATTCCAAAGAACCGATAAGCCACAAGAAAGTGAAGCATACAAAGAGAAAGTATCGTCTCATGGGAGAGATAGTGCAGAGAGGAGATGTGATCATCACCAAGATAGCCTCACAAGACAATCATGCTGATCCATTTACGAAGACCTTACTGACTAAAGTATTTTCGGGTTATCTAGATGATCTAGGGTTACGAGACATGCCTCACATGCTTTAGTGCAAGTGGAAGATTGTTGGGGTTTATGCCCTAAATATGTAATTTATAAATGGATTTATAAAATAAATAAAAGAAAAAGTTCAATTCATTCTTGTTATGTTGTTTATTTTATAACTTGTGCATATTAACATCCTAGATTGCCGAATGTAATCATGAACTGTGTATATGAGTTTCATATACAGATGGATACAGCAAGAGACGTGCAATCTAAAGAGTCCATTGATAGCATATAAAGCTGGGTACTTTATTTGTGGTTAATCTATAGTTGCGGTCCATTCGGTAAAGTATGGTGTTTCTATCCTGAATCATTCATATTAGATATGGGAATGGAGGCACCTTGTATGATGTGATCATATAGGACTGGGGCATGATCTATATGAATCTCTCACCAAGATCCGTTTATTGATGAGATTCATATATATCAACTAATATTGGCTGTATGTGGGTGATCTTAATCCTGAGGGTCTTATCGATTCTTTCAGGTTAGATCGTGGTCTTTAATATACCATGGGTGAGGTCAGATCCATTTCCTGATCAATATACTCCGTATGTTGGGATTACGGTTTGGCTTGTGGCTGGGAAGTTTTATACACAATAATGGAATCCACTCCTTCTTGTGAGAAGTAAATGGTAGTTCCCTTAAGGGTTGATTCGGGCTTGGACAGTATGAGCACTCTCCTAATTCCATAAGGAAATATGATTTATTGTCCATAAGAGAATTAACGGTACTTAAAGGGGTAGAACGGACATTATGACCCAACTCTAATTATGAACTACTGCGGAGGATCACACCATATGTAATAGCGATATCGATGGAAACCGAGTTGTGTTGATCTGTGTAAAAGCATCTGCAGTTGAGAGAGTGCAGTTTCGGGTTTTTAATGGAATAACACCAGAGTTAATAATCAAGGAATATTAAATAAGGAGTTTAATTAATGGTTCTGAGGATTATTGGAGCTCAAAATACCATGGGTCCATTAGGTCCCCTTACTAGCCCGATCGATTTAGGTATCAAGGGTCACAGTTAATTAATTCGATTGTCCAACTAATTGTGTTACAAAAGTGACACGTATTTATTCGAGAATTAATTGAATACTGATATTATTTGATTAATAAATAATGGTGATTAAATAAATTAAATAATGTGAATATTTAATTATGTTATTAATCACTAAACGGAGGATGTTTGTTGATATTTGTTTTTTTGAATAAAATAAGATAATATGATTATTTTTTTATCAACTTAAATATTTAATTTTTGAATTTAAATAGTTTGAATTCAAATCAAATCAAATAAACAAAACATTAATCAATATTCTTAAAGATATATGATATCTTAAAATATTAGATTGATTGGTTTAATTGATTGATTTAAATTAAATATTATTTTTGAATTTAAAATAGTTTAAATTCAAATTAGATGATATCTTTTAATACAAATAAAATAAAGATTTTGTTTTAAATAAAAGGATATCATGAGGTTTTTAAAAGAGAAAATATATATTTGATATATATATTCTTTGAAAACTGACCAAAACAAGAATCAACTTAAAAAGAAAAATATATATATTTGATATAAATATTCTTTAAAAGAGAAATACAAAAAGGTGAAAAACGCACTTAACTTTTCTTTTTTGCATATGATGCAAATTTGTGTGCGTGCTAGAGATATTAATAAAAGAAAAAAAAAGTGACATGCATCAGTTATCTCAATTGGCTAAAGAACAATTATATCTTGTCCATGTGCTTAAAGGACCATTATTGAATCGAGGTTTAGTGACATGAATAAATCTTGGTGCTAAATGTGTTTTTAGTGTTTTCACATTTTCTAGAATTGTTATTCATGCATAGCAACTAGACATATTTGATTAGTGAACTTTCATGCATAGGTCTAGTTCCCATAGGATGTGCAGATTATCAAATTCTATGTTGCGTGCTTGTTTACGTTTTGCATTCATGATTACATAGGAGGCCTTGTGAAAAGGTTGGAAGTCACATTCCTTAGAGTGATTCTTCGGTTTGTGCATTGGAAGTCACATTTTGGAGAGGGGATCTTCAATATGAGTATGGAGTCTTAGCTAGGATTGGGGTGATTTGGATAGCTATACGTGGAAGTCTCAAAATGGAGAGGGGATCTTCAATTTGAGCATGGAAGTTGCATTGTGGAGAGGGGATCTTCACTTTGTGCATGGAGTCTTGACTAGGATCGGGGTGATCCGGATATTTAAGCAGGGTGGCATCTCTTTCATTATGTAAGGTCGAATGGTAGGTTTCTAAGTGAAGTTGGTCACTTGAGAGATTGTATCGTTTTATCTTATTAGTCAAAGTTGTTTGCCGATGGTTATGGAATCAACCCGTGGATGTTTCCTTTTCAGAGGTTTGCCACCTAAATATATTGTGTTGATTCCTTTTATCCCTCTCTCTTGATATTTGTATATGTATTAATATATATCTTGTTCAATATACACGGATTTGATTTTCATTATATATCAAATTTTGAACTTGTCAAAGGCATATGTTTTATAGTCTAGAAAAATTGATTTTGTATCACATGCAAGCTGTTATTATCATCGACTTTCTTTGACCAAGTATATCTTTATTGAATTGATTTTTCTTGTGTTTGATTAATAAAATTGTGATACAAGCTATCTAATGGGACAAACATACGTTTATTTCAAGGGAATGAATTGGTGTACTAACCTATTCATCCCTTTCTAGGTTAGCTTAAGGCAAATTAACTGTGTTTGTATTTTCAGCTAGGCAGGACTCTCCAGTATTCAACATTGAGAACAATGTTGGGTTTTGGTTTGGGGGTTTAGACGCCATTATTGAGTCATCTTTTATTTGTTTTGAGTCATTTTTAGTTATTTGGGTCCAAATTTTTAGATTTGTTACAATGGCTAAAATTTTGAGCTTTAACTCGCTTGGGTGTGCTGCCTTGAGCGTGTGCTTTTGGCAAGTCAATAGATGCATTGTGAGCTTGTGTAGCAAATAATTGTCACTCGTGGGTTATACTTGCATTGTCATGGGCTAGTCCCATCTTTCATGTGCTTTATTTGAGGGGACTCGGTTCTCTTGGACATTGTTCTAATAGTAGAGACTACCTGTGAGTTCACAAGCACAAGCCAAATAAAAAGCGCATTAAGTGTTCAATTCTTTCTATTCCTTAAAAACTTTTCTCGACAAATGCGTCACATGCCATAGGACTTACATTTCATACATATTGTGGATTGCTTGATAGATGCATTCATTCCCTTGATAGACTAATTGTGGATAAAATTAAGGCAATGTGTGTGAAATTAACTACTTAAATTGGCCTGAACACATTCTTAATCCCTTATGTGTGTTCCAATGCCAATTTTCTGGCAAAACTTTTTTCTTTCATTTGAAACCAAAATAAACCATATAACCATAGCCAAACACAAGCCTACATTTATTGCCAATCATTTGGGGTGTGTGTGTGTTACGTGTTTGGATTGAAAGATAGGTCTAATGTAGAAATAACATGTATTTAGGCATCAATGTAATTGTGCATGAAATGGTTCAACATGTAAAGGTGCCCAAATTTGCACTTAAGAGCCAAATTGTAAAAATGTTATATGATGTTGTGCAAAAAGAAAAACAACAAAAAAGAAAACTATCAATAAAAAAGAATGAAAAAAAAGGCATAAAAAAAGGAAGAAAGCCTAATGAAATCAGTGTTAAAGTACTCACAAAGTATAGTATAATTGTGAAGCACAAATGTTCATCAAAGGAAATGCCTAGTCGCTAAGTGTAATCAATGTGTAGTAGAGCTTTGTATAGGGTGTGTGAGTATGATTAAACATGATTGGAGATCATTGACTCAAATTTCCCTATTTCTTTGTTCACCACATTTAACCCCATGACCCCGTTACAACCAATGGGAAAAGTACTATTTGATCTATATATATCTTGATTGGGAATGTTTGTTGATTGCTTGATCATCCACATGCATGGCATAGTGAACCATTCTTAAGCTAGTTCACAGACATTATCGGTTTTAAAATGTACACTGTATGAAATGTAGGGAAATATCGATTCAAAACGCGGCAGAAGTGTAAAATTTAGATTCGGTATATTTAAAAAAAATCCCCTTTAATAGAAAGAACCTTAACCCTTGATTAATTAATGTATAATAAAAGTATCGTACCTTTTTCTCATGATTGAACTAGCGTCGAATTGAATCCGCAAGATCTTCCAATACAATCACGAACATGAATCACCTAGGAGTGTGGCTTCCTTTCTTTAAATTGTTTACCTGAGGATGGAAACAAACAAAATCCTTTTCTATGTTAGTCACTATAATCCTCTAAGAGAAAAATAAAGAACGTTAGGTCACTTGTGAATTATCGATCATTTTGATTAAAACTCGCTTGAACCTAGATTCGATGCTGTACACAAAACCTTTTGATGTAAAGGCTACTAGTACACTATCGAAAACAAAACGCTCTTCCTTCCTTTTCCTCTTTGCCAAATTTTCACACCCCAATCTTTAGAAATGGAAGAATTTATCTAGAGCAAGAACTGGATTCTCTCCACTCAAAATTCCTCTTTGGCCAAAATTTTCGCTAAGAAAAATACCTTAGCCGAATTCTACTCTTATTAATTCTAGCATGGATGAATTTCACTCTTAGAAATACTAGGGTTGGCCAAATTTCAACAAGAGATATATATAGATTTTCAAATACTTTCCTAAAGAGGATTTACTTAGTGTACAAGAATCCTTTCATTAGGTGGATTTACATGGTGACCAAGAATCCTTTTTCTAAGAAGAATTCTACTCTACACCAAGAATCTTAATCCAACTCATTAGTGTATTTGTGACCAAATTAAAGATTTCCTAATTTGACTAGATAAATGATTTCTTTTATTTGTCTACTTATCAAATATAATCTTTAATATTTATTATACTACCAACAATAGTATAATACTAGGAGACATTCTCCTATTAGGAAAAATATTTTGACTTTGAATTAAATAATTAATTAGTTACCAAATTAATTAATTTCCATTTAATTAAATAAAAAAATAAAAAAAAACAATATAATAAGCTATTTTATATAGCCTTGCCGCCCAACACCTATACATGTGCCAAATATTGTTTTTCCTATTTTATTAAATCCATTGGACTTTTATAAAAGTCCACATGTGAATTAGACCCATTTTTACTAAAAGAAACAAGTCCACATGCATTAATACAATTCTAGATGGCCTCCTAAATTGGTCCGGTAGAATATATCAAGTGATCCATGCAAGTTCGTGTCTAATCACAATCAACAAATGATTCACTTAGGTCCGATATATTAATTTTAGTTCATTTCACTGAAGAACTAAAATTGAACTCTTAAATAAAGATAGAATAAATTAATATTCCTCATCCATACCCTAGACAATCTTAATGGAGAAAGTGTATCATTGTGAAGAATATCAGTAATCGCTAAGAGCTCATAGTCTTATTGCTCTCCAAGTTACCATATTTACTCATATGACCATATTTTGAACTTGGATATTTTGACTTGTGCAGTAGCCATATTTCAATAGACACTATTGAAAACTTAACATTAAGAGTTAATATCCAATACCTCAAAACATCCATATGATGATATTCTACTCTCATTTAATAAATGGAGCCACGATGTCCATATCTATATTTGAAGTCCTCTATCGATTAACAAATGAATACCACCAAACTATCGAGGATAGACTATGCTTTAAAATCGTACTCATTGATAGCTTAAATGGCAACACTTGCAACCATAAGTCCATCATTTATATCAGGATTGAGACAGACTCTCCGATTTTCTTCAAGTGAAAACTTTTATCCATTGACGGTTTTTGGATAAAGTATTTCACTGAGACCATATTCAATTCTTCTAGTGCACTAGATTCTTTTCCTCAAAGACACCACACTCTTATGATTTTAGACTCGTCATAACACATTTGATCCCACTTGAATCCTAGCAAAACAATCTATAACTTTAACAAGATAAAGATGCCCAACCTTTATCTTATGTTCTGAATAATTTTCAAGACTAACTAAAGAATTATGTCTACCTCATCCATATCCAGTTGTATTAACAATTCTTCTTTCTCATTGTCTTTTGACCTTATGCTTATTTACTTTTGAAAAATATAATAATTAAACTATAAATGCTATAAGATTTGTTAAGATAGAAATCACTTTTATTAATATGAAAAGATTGTTAAATACATTATTATACTCTTGCTATCGAGCATAATCCCAACATGAAATGCATTAGAATTCTATACATAAATTCCTTCTTTACATACCTTGTGTCAGACAAAAATTCACTTTGGGTAAGGAATCTCACTTAATACCCTCAAGACCGCTACCTAGATATATCTTAGTCAAGGTAGGTACCTTTGGTACCGGTTTCACGTGTAAAGATGGATGAAATGAATGAAATGAATGATAGTGAACGGAATGGTGCTATTTTATTCAACAATGAAATAGGTACAGTAACATGAAATAACTCTCAATCTCCCTTTTCTCGTTGACTAACTGGAGGTGGCGAACTCGTATATGTCGATAAGTGGATACAACTTTCAATGGAGATGGCTAGGCTTAATTTTGATGGTAGAACAAAGAGATAACTCTTGAGCTTCTAGGGATCGATATTTTGATCCTTTTCTTCATGATATTATCCATGTATTTATGCATGGTGTCACTAGGGTTTTTCCTTGGCGTACAAGCTGAAGATCATTAGATTGATCCTCTTCTCAGTTGGTGGGATTTTCTATTTAACGTAATTGACCCTGGAGAATCAGTTTATGGAGGATATCTTGGAGACAATCGTGGCTATGTGCACGTGGAACTTGTTACAGTTTGGGGAATAACTCTGATTTAGTTTATTAGTGGTGTGACACCTCAAGGTATCGACCTGGTGATGTGGTGCTTGATCATCCCGATGGCAAGGTACCTTGAGGCACTAGTTTGCTAGCGAGGTACCCTGAGGTACCATTCTGATGAAGTGTAGCTTAATAAATTGCGTCGGGGCTTTATGATCACCTATGAGATTCATGGGCATCTTCTTTCCTGTTAGAGGGGAATGATATATACTGTGACTAACCAGCGAAATATTTTCAGGGTACTCAGGTACCGGTTGGGTGGTTTATGGAGGCATAAGAGCTTTATCTTGCTTCAACACTGATGTTGAGGTACCGTGGCTATGTTAGACTCAGTACCTCAGGGTAGATCATACCATGTAACTCCTACCTAGTAGAAGAAGAGGTTTCCTATCTGGTGCCAGCTAGGTGGAAAATGTCCCTTTGACCCCTAGCAAAAAATGGATATTAACAGAAGTCCCCTTTGACATGAACAACGGTGATTGATTTGGGGTTGGAGTCAAATCTTCTGTTTCATTTAGGAAATTTTATGTTTTCCAGAGGTTACTAGATTCTGATAGGAAATCTTTGTATTAAATGTGAATTCCACGTGTCAAGCGAGGGTGAGGTTCCCATTTGAAAGATGAGAGATTTTTGGCGACGCGCCCGCTTTGAGGCCAAAAAATTCACCTTCTTAATCACGCTTCCGTTACCAGTTACCGTTCCATTAGGCCTATTTAAACCCAAACTCCCCTTTTTTTCCCCCATGCTTCTAAAATCCCATACTTTGAAAATTTAAAAAGAATCCCAAACCTTTTCTCCTTCATCTTCAAGCTTCCTCTATTTTTTCTTCAACTTTCAAACCAAAAATCCGTCGAGACCATATCGAAGTCCAATAATGATAGCGTTGATAGGCTGGTGGAGGGTAACTCATCGAGTCTCACTCATGGGAAAGGAGCTTTAATGTAGGATAGTGGAGATAACGACATCCATCCGCTTCATCAGTGTTAGTGTTCAAGCCAGAATGATGCCATCGGTGTCGGGTTCTCAAATAATCCAGACTCCCCCGTTGAAGATAGTTGAAGGGGATTCCAGTGAAGTGTTAGATGAGATCAAAGCTGATGGAACTCTAACCGAGGTTGTTGTTATTGTACCAAGAGGGGTACTCATCCTTCCTTATGATTTCAGGATTATACCTGATTCCACTGCTACAGCCGAATCGATCAAACGTCTGAGGGAGAAATTTGGCATTCCTTATAGCATTACAATTGCCATCCCCTGTAGGAGGTACGATGTGTACAATCCTCCATATGCCATGCTTTTTATTCATACCAGTACTTTTGAAATTGGGGTAAGGTTTCCTCTCCATCCATCCCTCCGTTGTGTACTTCACGCCCTACAACTTGCTCCCCTTCAATTGATACCAGGGTTTTATAGGCACTAAGTGGGTTTTCTTATGCTATAGAATGAGTAATACAAGAAAGACAACATTGATAGAGAACCGGGTGAAAAAAATATGTACAAGGTTATACTAAACAACCTAGAGGGGGGGGGGGGGTGAATAGGTTGTCTCTCACTTTTGACAAATCTTTCGAGACTAGTGACAAAACCTTGATAAACATACAAATTAACATACAACATGATTGTTATGAGAAAACAATATATTCATGTATGCTCAAATCTCCCCTCTTAGTCTACAAAACATACAACAATAATCAATGTATCTTATGAACAAATATATTCAATGTAGAATAAAATTCCATAAGTTGTACTTAGAGAATTACAATGTGGTACTTTACAACTCGAATGGAATATCACAAGATACAAAGTTATCTAACATATACAAAAATTATTGTGTGAGGAAGTCAACTAACATATAAAGTTCTATCCACGTTATTCAAATAACAATTACCAATATAAGTGAGATAGGGATAGAGAAAAGTTGACACAAGTTATAACATAGTAAACCTCTGAAGAAGAAACATCCACAGGTTAGCAACCACCGGCAAGCAAAATCCACTAGTAGATAATAAAAGTACAATCTCTCAAGTGACCCTTCACCTAGAAACTACCCTCATATCTTACTCATGAAGATGTCGCCCTCTTGCTCAACAATCCGAGGCCTCACACCTCTTGTCAAGACTTCCTCACTCACCCTTCCAGATCCTCACGACCCTAGGCAAGACTTCTTGTTCAACTATCCGAGTCCTCCTGACTCTAGTCAAGACTTCCTCGCTCACCCATCCGGATCCTCACTACCCTAGGCAAGGCTTCCTTGCTTGACAATCCGAGGTCTCCCACCTCTTGCCAAGACTTCCTTGCTCAACAACATAGGTCTCACATCTATTGTCAAGACTTTCTTCTCACAAGGCATCTAGGTGATCATGAATGCAAAACACAAACAAGCACGCAACATAGAATAAGATGATCAACAAATTCTATGGAAACTAGAATTAATTAAAGAGCACACAAAGTATATTTTCTAGTTTATAATCCAAAAGTGACACAACACAAGATGATGCATGAGCATATGAAATGTATTGATTAGGTACACTCCATGAAGATCAAGACATAGACAATAAAGTTCACAAAACACGATTGTCTAGATCTTATGCATGAATAAAAATCTAGACCATGCCAAATTTCCAAACACATACTTTAAACCTAGATTTTATTCATGTTACTAAAGCTTGAAATAAACATGTTCATGAAGTACATATTCAAGACTTTAGTACTAACACATAAATGCTAGAAACACAAGATATGATCAATCAAATCTCTAGCAATCATTTAGAGCATGTAATCACAAAATAGTCAATTAAACTCTAATAGACTCTAAATATAAAATCAGATGTGCTAATCCTAGATCTATTCAACAAATGAGTTCTAGCACATGATAAGACTATTAATTATGAGAATAAAGTCAATCAAAGCAAAAATAGTCCTAGATAAGATGCTAGCACAATACAACTCACAATCATGTGAAAACATAGGTTTGATTGAAACCTAACTCACAATCAAGTATCTAATTAAGCACAACTAGCATTTAATTGAAGATCTATCTCTCATCAACATATGTTCAAGTCAAATACACACAAGAAGGAAGAAGACCCAAGGTATTTGAACATTAGAATCAAGGAAATCAAAAGATAAACCAATACCTTGTCAATTTCGAGTACAGTCACGAAAATGGTGCGATCCACCGGAAAAATTGAACAAATGACTTCAAGATTGCTTGGAGATGATAGAGGACTTCAATATGAAACTTCTCCAACTTGAATCACTTAAATCAGATATGAAATGAGAGAGATATTGTGATTCAAAGTTGAGAGGAAAAACCTGGAAATTTTCTGCACTACATTTTCTTCTTCCTTGGATTCAAATGAGAGAGAGAAGAGATATATAAAGGAGAGGGAACAAAAGAGCATGAAAGGACCAAAATAACCCCTTTTAGAATGCTTCCCCGAGATGGCGCATGGGAATCTCGGGGCAGCAAGGAGTTGTTGTCGAGATGGCCACGCGCCATCTCGGGCTTGCACCATTTGATGGCCTTTGGCCCTGGTGCAACTCCCTTGCACTCCTTTCGCGTTCTTCGACCGTTCTTTGGCCTCCAAACTCGGAATTCGAATCCGTTTGAGGATTATGAACCGTAACTCTCTCAAGTACATGGACATATATAATACTCAACCCAAAAAATAAGAATTCTACTCGATATGCAAAGATGAAGACAATATACGCAACATGAGTGGAAAGTATTATAACTTTTGACTCGGAACTTGAAATCAATAGTATAAGTATCCGAAATGACCGGAAATCAATCAAGAATGTTTTAAGACTAAAGTCAAGTTCAATATCCATGTTATACAAATATATACACATACAAACACAATTCACACTAGAGCGCAAACTACATAGAGATAGTCTCCAATCATGCATTTTCCAAAACATGTTATTTCCATACCAATGCATGAGCATTCAACTTCAAGTGTGTGAATATGTTATACCAAATGATGCGCTACGAAGCAGGGACACAAATGTATGAATTTTGTGTATGTGTGCTGATGAGAATTAAGAAGCATCACCAAAGGAACCATTACATGTTCCAATTGGGCCAATTAAAAGGAGGCAAGAGGATCAAAGAAGCATTAAATGATGGGCTGATTCCGAGTTGCTAAAGTGCAAATTCGGCCCACATGAAGACCAAATCCGGGCTGAACTTCGTGAACCTCTACAAAAAGCATCTGAAGTTGGATTTTCTATTATAATATGTTTTCGGAAAGCCCAAGAAAATCTCTACAGATTCTATGAAGACTCCATCCTCCGAAACAGATTACAACAAGTCCAAATTCGGTGATCTATCTTATTGCGCGAAGACTTGAGCTGAATAGTTCGAATTTCAGAATATTTCCTATTTTTTGGGCGACGTATGGTTGGAGGAGAATCCAATTTCAGTATATTTTCTTCTTTAGCATATTCCCTATTTTATATATATTCCCCAAATAAAGAGTTGATTTGTTTCTCGAATTCAACTTTCCAAATAAGGAACAAATCAACTAGTTGCTAGTTTTTAGGGCTTTAGTTGTTTCCTAAATTTGTTAGCATTTATTTTCCTAAATTGTAAGGCATTAATTGTCTAATATTTATTCCTTTTTAGGTCTTAGATATTTTTAGTATAAAAGGGACCAATTGATGTAATTTGAGTATAGACTGGAATTGAAATAAATTTGAGAGAATTTTCTCTTTGGTTTTTCATAGAACTATGAACTTATCAAGGTTCTACCTTGTGGCGTTCAAACCTTGACTTATCACTCACCTTCTTTCTTATTCTTGAGTGTGGCGTCTATAACTTTCTTGATACCGTTGGTTCTTATCTTCATATAGATAACGGGTCACGGTCCGATTTTGTTCTTGTTTACAAACTTGAAATTAGAAAACGATCCTTCATTACCATATATTGGTTCCGGGTCTCACTGTTCTTGGTGAGGTTCATATCATGCGCCTAAGCCTTGAAAGAGAAAAGAAAGGTCTTAATATACCTTTGTAGAATCATGAAGCACTTTTCCCTTTGAACACTTGAACTTGCCTGAATAGTTATCATTTTTTCTTTGAAGCTTGAATCATCATGAATCCTAGACAACTAAACAATACAAAGGAAATGTTGTTTTGATATAGAATAATGCCAACATAACTCACAAACCTAACAATCTCCCCATTTGGCAAATTCTATGTCAAAACACCTATACAAAATACTAAAACACCCAAAATGAAGATTGGTCACAAAAACACACCCTCGCATTACAATGAGTTAGTTCCTTAAGACTAATCTTCAACAAGTCTTGAACTTCTTCTTGATCTTCTCTTGTAGCCACCTAAAATCAACTTAAAGCACAAAGCATATCCAAGAGAAAGACAAATATGGCAATATACAATTATGGCAAGAATTAAACATTTAAATTCAAAATGAATCATGTATCTCCGCCTTAATACATGCTATCTCAAAGATATTCTTAACCAAATGAAATCACAATATTACATGCCATAAGAAGTTCAATACTTGACAAATATTCAAAGAAGATATGCTAAAACAATATCATATTTCTCCCCCTTTTTGACATAAAATTATGCCAACGGAAAAAAAATGATATCTTGAGATCAAATAGTGAAACAATTGGTGATCTCACATAAAGTTCGGAGATGGATGCCTTACTTTAAGAATTGATTTATTTCAAGCATCTAGCTCCCATATCTTCTCCCTTGATTCTAGTTTGCTTTTCAATGTTAACCTATCAAAGGTTATTCAAATCTATACACCACAACAAACTCATCAAGGTATAGTGAATCACAAATGCATAAATTTTACCCTTAAGCATATAGGTCATTTCTACCAAGTTCAACAATTGCATTAACAATCATATTAACCCCAAATATGAAGGAATTGGTATCAATGACAATCATATCAACCTCAAACAAGAAAAGATATGATTACAACCACAATTACTATCATTCTAAGGAGGAATTTTCTGCAATTACAATCAATTAAATTGATTAAAACGACAATTACTATCACCTTATGCAAAGAGGAATTTTCTGCAACTATAACCAATTGGATTGATTACAACTACAATTACTATCGACCCTAAACAAAGAGGAATTCACTGTAACTACAATCAATAGAATTAATTACAATTACAATTACTATCGACTCCAAAACAACGAAGAATTCAATGCAACCATTCTCATTTCAATTTCAAGAATGAAGGAATTGATTGCAATCTCAACTACTATACAACCCCAAATAAGAAGAAGTTGACTGCAAATACAATCATACAATTATTACAAAATGTTTCATGCATTATTTGTGATCAACAATACAAAGGCATATGGTAATACAAAGAATCATCATGCAAATCAAGAAATATGAAATAGCATCTACAAGATTCATTATATCAACCAATGAATATGCCAACAAATATCAACTTGAAACATGTGAACATATCATAAAAGAGAACAAAGTCTAGCATACTATGCTCCCCCTTGATAAGTGCTCTATCTAAGATCAAGATAGAATAATGTTCATAATAAATCCACACAATCAAATTTTTAAGAAATTAAACAAAATAAGCTCCACAAACTACGAGGGATACACTAAGATTTTTCAATCTCTCATAATTCTTCTAAAAATTGCTAGAATATCACAATACTCTATAAGCAAAAGTGTGTGTGTGAATTTTTCTTCAAGCATATATAAAAGGAGTGACTGTGATATCAACATGCAAACCATTTCGACACCTATCCATCTAAAGCTTTTCCAATCAAGGTCAAACCGATTATCATCCAGATTTTTGCTTTAAAGAGAATAGATTTCAACATATGAGCGCGTGTGTGCATGTGGCTCGTCATTCCTTTTATGTTTTTCAACCCGAGCAAACACAATTTTCAACTATACTCCTTTTTAAGCCTTCCTCCTTTTCTTTTTAGGCTTTGAATCAAAGATTTTTCTTTTACTTATTCTTTTTCAACACTTCTTTGATTTTGCATACATAAACATAAATTCTTCATGGCGGCTTTCACTCATCACAATGGTGTAACCCTTAACCAATGTGTGTAGCCCTTTCCATGAAGGTGCTCGTTGAGTTCTATGTAGTTGTCGAAGCAAAATGGATACTAACCATAGACCATCTATCATGTACTGAGTAATAAACTATTAGATGCATCCATAATCTACACATTTTCAAACGCAGCTACTCAAACTTAAACATATAAGAGAAGCAAAGTGTAATTTTTGAAAATCAAGTTTTTATGGCTCATAAGCACATGATCTAAGAGAAATAAGTAAAGAATTATTCAAGATCATTACTTCTCTAATGAGTAGCTTTCAAAGAATATGAAGCTCATTTTTTCAAAAAGTATGCCACTCATCATTCAAGCAAGCATTTCAAGCATTATGAGTAAGATCATTGTGAACACATCACTAATAGATCCTTAGAGAGCAAATGTCAACAAGGACCATATGAATGCTATACTAGTTCTCTAATATGACATGTTATATGATGCAATGCAAGCATAGAAATGACTTTCTCCAAAAGTTTTAACAAGATAATCACCAAATAGATTTCATAAGAGTAACTTCTCAAAACTTAATCAATGGATTTTGACTATCAAAACAAAGTTAAGTAAGATAGCTAAGTTCGTGTCTAGACGTGGAGTATTCCAAGCTAGCTAGCTAGAATTCTCAACACACTTGACACATAGCCTTAAAGCTAACTCACATGTGCCACTTACACTAGAGGTAAAAGCACTCACCCCTTGAACCATTTGTTCTTGGGTGAAATTTCACACAAAAATCATGATCATTTCTCATGGCAAAAATATATCTAGAAAATAAATCATCAACTATCTTCTGTATAAATATATTACTCATGTAAACCATATCATTATTTCCATCAAAAAAGATATCATCAAGACTATACATACGATCATGTGAAACACTCATTTTCACCAAAATCTTCTCTATTATTTTCTTTACACGATTATCATTATCACACACAAGATTCAAAGTATTATCATGCAAGAAACATTCATAGAAGATTTTCACATCTCATTAGCATGCATCACATTCCCTAGTTTGCATCATCTAATATACTCACGGCAATATAGCAAAATTAGCAAACCGGAATAAATTTTGAGATGTTACTATTTAGGTGAGAGTGTACCGATGGTGAAGACTCCTTAATTTCCTTGATTTTGCACTTAACCTTGGAAGACTTGGCCTTTGAAATTCTCTTGTTCCTTAGTGACTTGCCTTTAGTTGTAGGTGACTCCACTTGCTCATAGATTACCAAACTCTTTGGCCTTCATGATTGCCAACTCCTCTTCCTTGCATTTGATCATTACCTTCAAGAAATAAAAACAAATTATTAGCAAAATCATTTGTTAATCTATCTAACATATGAGCCTTTTCAACCATCTTATTTTCTAGACATTGGATCACTTCATTCTTCACTTCAACTTCCTTTAACTCTTTATCTCTTTCCTTGTCAAGAGTTTGAACTCTTTCCATCTAGTAGAAGTTGGTGGTCTTTGATATGCAATTCTCTTTTGATTAAGTGGCAAAGACAAGTAATCATGTCTAGATCGATCATCCTCCGGAAAAGCTTCTTCATCTTTGCTTTTGTCACTAACATTCTTTCAAGCTTATCAACAAAATTATTAGTAGACAAATAAAATGTAAAACAAGAATAACCTTTTTCACAACCAACGAAAGAGGACAACCAAAAATAAACAATCGTAGACTAAAGGTTGATATCCAGGATTAGTAAATAACCTTGTAGATCCCGAATCACACTAACTACTTTAAGTGACCCGCTCTGATACCAATTGAAAATAATATGTACAAGGTTATACTAAACAACCTAGAGGGAGGGGGGGGGGGGGTGAATATGTTGTCTCTCACTTTTGAAAAATCTTTCGAGACTAGTGACAAAACCTTGATAAACATACAAATTAACATTAAACATGATTGTTATGAGAAAACAATATATTCATGTATGCTCAAATCTCCACTCTTAGTCTACAAAACATACAACAATAATCAATGTATCTTATGAACAAATATATTCAATGTAGAATAAAATTCCATAAGTTGTACTTAGAGAATTACAATGTGGTACTTTACAACTTGAATAGAATATCACAAGATACAAAGTTATCTAACATATACAAACAATATTGTGTGAGGAAGTCAACGTACATAAAAAGTTCTATCCACATTATTCAAATAACAATAAACAATATAAGAGAGATAGGGATAGAGAAAAGTTGACACAAGATATAACGTGGTAAACCTCCGAAGAGGAAACATCCAAGGGTTAGAAACCAACGGCAAGCAAAATCCACTAGTAGATAAAAAGTACAATCTCTCAAGTGACCCCTTCACCTAGAAACTTCCCTCATATCCTACTCATGAAGATGTCGCCCTCTTGCTCAACAATCTGAGGCCTCACACCTCTTCTCAAGACTTCCTCACTCACCCTTTCGGATCCTCACGACCCTAGGCAAGACTTCTTGCTCAACTATCCGAGTCCTCCCAATTTTAGTCAAGACTTCCTCGCTCACCCATCCGGATCCTCATGACCCTAGGAAATACTTCCTTGCTTGACAATCCGAGGTCTCCCACCACTTGCCAAGACTTCCTTGCTCAACAACATAGGTCTCACACCTATTGTCAAGACTTCCTTCTCACAAGGCATCTAGGTGATCATGAATGCAAAACACAAACAAGCACGCAACATAGAATAAGATGATCAACAAATTCTATGGAAACTAGAATTAATCAATGAGCACACAAAGTATACTTTCTAGTTTATAATCCAAAAATGATACCACACAAGATGATGCATGAGCATATGAAATGTATTGATTAGGTACACTCCAAGAATCATCCAGACATAGACAATAAAGTTCACAAAACAAGATTGTCTAGATCTTATGCATGAATAAAAATCTAGACCATGCCAAATTTCCAAACACATACTTTAAACCTAGAATTTATTCATGTTACTAAACCTTGAAATAAACATGTTCATGAAGTACATATTCAAGACTTTAGTACTAACACAAAAATTCTAGAAACACAAGATATGATCAATCAAATTTCTAGCAGTCATTTAGAGCATATAATCACAAAATAGTCAATTAAACTCTAATAGACTCTAAATATAAAATCAAATGTGCTAATCCTAGATCTATTCAACAAATGAGTTCTAGCACATGATAAGACTATTAATCATGAAAATAAAGTCAATCAAAGCACAATAAGTCCTAGATAAGATGCTAGCACAATACAACTCACAATCATGTGAAAACATAGGTTTGGTTGAAACCTAACTCACAATCAAGTATTTAACTAAGCACAACTAGCATTTAATTGAAGATCTATCACTCATCAACATATGTTCAAGTCAAAGAAACACAAGTAGGAAGAAGACCCAAGGTATTTGAACATTAGAATCAAGAAAATCAAAAGATAAACCATACCTTTTCAATTTGGAGTACAGTCACGAAAATGGTGCGATCCACTAGAAAGCTTGAACAAATGACTTCAATATTGCTTGAAGATGATAGAGAACTTCAATAAAAAACTTCTCCAACTTGAATCACTCAAATCGGATATGAAATAAGAGAGATATGATGATTCAAAATTGAGAGGAAAAACCTAGAAATTTTTTGCACTACATTTTCTTCTTCCTCGGATTAAAATGAGAGAGAGAAGAGATATATAAAGGAGAGAGAACAAAAGAGCATGAAAGGACCAAAATAACCCCTTTTAGAATGCTACCCCGAGATGGCGTATGGGCATCTCGAGGCAGCAAGGATTTGTGGCTGAGATGGGCACACGCCATCTCGGGCTTGCACCATTTGATGGCTTTTGGCCATGGTGCAACTCCCTTGCACTCATCTCATGTTCTTCAACTGTTCTTTGGCCTCTGAACTCAGAATTTGAATCCGTTTACGGAATACGAACAGTAACACTCTCACGGATATGGAAATATAAGTTATTCGACCCAAAAAAATAAGAATTTGACTCGATATGTAAAGATGAAGACAATGTATGCAACATGACTAGAAAGTATCATAACTTTTGACTCAGAACTTGAAATCAATAGTTTGAGTAACCGAAATGACCGAAAATCAATAAAATGACCGAAAATCAATCAAAAGTGTTTTAAGACTAAAATCAAGTTCAATATCCATGTTATACAAACATATACACATACAAACATAATTCACTCTAGAATGCAAACTACATAGAGATAGTCTCCAATCATGAAATTTCCAAAACATGTTATTTCTATATCAATGCATGAGCATTCAACTTCAAGTGTGTGAATATGTTATACCAAATGATGCACTACGAAGCAGGGACACAAATGTATGAATTGTGTGTGTGTGCGCCTATACATTGAAAGAGAAAAGAAAGGTTTTAATATACATTTGCAGAATCATGAAGCATTTTTCCCTTTGAAGACTTGAACTTGCTTGAATAGTTGTCATTTTTTCATTGAAGCTTGAATCATCATGAATCCTAGACAACTAAATAATATAAAGGAAATGTTGTTTTGATATGGAATAATGCTAACATAACTCACAAACCTAACACCGGGACTAGACGAGTTGAGGTTCCTTTTCCATATTACTGCTAATTCTTCTAGTCTCAAAGGACAGTTTTATGCTCGGGTGAAGAACAGCTTGAAGCTCATTGTATTGGGCACTACAAAGAAAGATGCCTCCTAGAAGACGGAATGGGTGGTGGTTGACGAAGATTGGGGGAGCTCTGCTTACCTCACGGAGGGGGGGGGGGGGGGGGGGGGGGGGACAAAGTTCCAGGTCCCTACCAAGTTTGGTGGCAAGCCTGTCTAAATGAAGGCTTCTCTCTCTCTTAAGTCCAGGGCGATCTAAGATTTGATTGTCAAGTGGAAATTCATCAACTTAGGGTATCCTACTTCGGATTCTTGTGATCCTAGCAGGGTGATCCAATACCTACGCCTCTCTGCTGATTCTTCAAGTACGATGAACCTCTTTATTTCTGTTGATAAATGTTTCTTGTTTTGTCATTGGTGTATTCTAATTCTTTACTGATTTATGTAGGTTCCGCGTTCCCATTACAAGTTCAGAAGAAGTTTGGACTACTAAAAGATCCACTCCCTTCATGATTTCTACCCCATATGGATCCCTCATCGTTAAAACTACTAGGTCCCCTCCTCATCTTGCCTCGATGTTGGGTGGCAGACGCATAGCTATTCTAGTTGGGATTCCCAAGGTACCTCTCTTTCCTCTTAGACCCTCATCTCAAATGCATGTATTCGCATCCTGGTTGACTAGGGTGAAAGGTTAAGACTCTACCGCTCTTGCTGCCACTACCACTACCACTGCTGCTTCTACTATCGGTTTTGCTAGTACTACTATTTTCACTTCCACCTTTACTACTGCTACTATTCCTTCTCCCCCTTCAGCTTCAATACCTTTTTGAACAGAGAAAGGTCCAGAAACTACCACCGCCACCACTGCTGTGAGTCCTCAATAGCAAACTCGATTCCGACCAAGGGCTACTGGTCAAACCGAGGCCATGGATCGGTTTATTGCTTGCTTTCCCAGTGGGAGTCTAGCCCCAATGACCTCGATGCCTACAGATGTACTTCTCTAAAAGAGCTTGCCTCTCATGGCTGAGGTAAAATGGAAATATCCAGCTTCATACTGCCTTAACGTATATATGCTTGGTGTTTGAATTATAGCTAACTTGATTATGATGATTTGCAAATCTTCAAATCCAGTGTCGCCATGAGCTATCAGATGACTTCAATGAAGCGGCGCACTGAGAATGCTAAGGCCAAGCTTGAGAAGGCCCAGAATGTGCTTGCTCAACTGTAAATTGTTAACCAGGGTTTGAGTCAGGACCTGGACCAAACCATCAAATCCAACAAGGATGCTCAAATGTAGCGTAGAGCGAAAGAAGCGAGCATATGAAACTGAGGTCCTCTGGTAAAAACATCACGAATTAGAGAGGAAAATCGTGAGGGATAGGGTTCGAGAGGTGGAAACAGGCTTTACGTGACAAGATGGCTAGCTTGGGGGCCAAGGTTAACTCCTCTTTTGGTGATGTCTATTTCGATACAGCCTTTCATATGGTCGTTCTATACCTTCTCATTTTGATCTAAGGAGCATTTAGAACTGGGATAGGGAGGGAATTCTGAAGAAGGCTAGAAAGATGTATGTTTTGACCACTAATAAGGTTGGAACTTCTCAGGCTGCTGGCACTAATGAAGGTACAAACAATGTCGAGGATTAACAACATATTTCCTCTATTCTACTGGTTTTGGGAGCTACCGATTTGGACATTTCATTGAAGTCCCTAACCGGGACCACATCCTAGGCTAATGAAGCAGCTGTGGCCTTGCCTATCAATACAATAGAGAAAATGCCAGCTTTCAAGAAGATTATAGATATCCCGATAGTTTTGCCTGGTCCAACTGAAAGGGTAGAAGACTAGTCTATTTTCATGGGGGTAACTCATACCTAGTCAGCGATGAGAGAAGCGGTGGAGGGTTAAGTTGACTGAGATCGAGTAGAGATTTCTGCTGAGGATGCCAGAATGAGGTAGAGGGGTAGGTTGTTGGTGAATCATCCAAGTGAGCAGTTGAGCAGGTACTAAGAGATGGAGCAAAAGAATGAGGCCAGTAAGGAGGAGTTGATACATGAACCAACCATCTGATTCTTTTTTATTTGTTGCCTGAAAGTGAGGGTGGGCACCTTGCTTGATCAAGGAAAATGTAAACTCTGTCATGTTACTCTTTTTTTTTTATGTATGAAAATACAAACACGGTTAAATTCTCAAGGCTAACCTAGAGGGGGGTGAATAGGTTAGGCACCTTTTTCGACTCCCTTAGAAACAAACAAAAGTTTATCCCTCTAGATTGCTTGTATCACAATATATATATATCAATTAAAGACACTTAATCAATATATAAAACAAGCAAAGTGTGATACAAACAAGTAATCATAACACATACACAATTTAAATTATAGAAAGGAAGTCAACTTACATATGAAGTTCTATCCATAGTATTCAAATAACAAATACAAATATAAGAGAGATAGGGATAGAGAAAAGTTTACACAATTTATAACGTGGTAAACCTCCGAAGAGAAAACATCCACGGGTTAGAAACCACCGGCAAACAAAATTCACTAGTAAATAAGACAAGTACAATCTCTAAAGTGACCCCTTCACCTAGAAACTACCCTCCTATCCTACTCATGAAGATGTAGCCCTCTTGCTCAACAATCCGAGGCCTCACAACTCTTGTTAAGACTTCCTCGCTCACCCTTCCGGATCCTCACGACCCTGGGCAAGACTTCCTTGCTCACCTTTTCGGATCCTCACGACCCTAGGCAAGACTTCTTGCTCAACTATCCGAGTCCTCCCAACTCTAGTCAAGACTTCCTCGCTCACCCTTCCGGATCCTCACGACCCTAGGAAAGACTTCCTTGCTTGAAAATCCGAGGTCTCCCACCTCTTGCCAAGACTTCCTTGCTCACCAACATAGGTCTAACACCCATTGTCAAGACTTCCTTCTCATAAGGCATCTAAGTGATCATGAATGCAAAATGCAAACAAGCATGCAACATAGAATGTTATGATCAACACATCCTATGAAAAATACTAGACATGAGAATGAATGCACAAAACAAATGTAGTCTAGTCAATCATGCATGTTTAATCCATCAAGATCATGTAAGATATGATCAACATTATGTACGACCTAGATACATGCATAGATCTAAAACTTGAATCACAAGATATGTTCAATTAACACATAATCAAGTTTAAATCTCATATACCAAAAACATGCTAAAATCATGTGACAAAGTCATTTAGATTAATGCAAGAGTTCTAGATCATATTTCCTATTCATAGATTCAACAAAGCACATGAATAGCTCAAAAGAACACAAGCACATGTATTATAGTGAGATTTCGGCCAAAGAGATCCTAATACATGTGAAGAACCATTTTCCACAAAATCAATCAATTAAAGATCATCAAATAGTCCTAGAATCAAAGCTAGCACAATACAATCCCAAACATGTGAAAACATATGCGAAATCAAAACCTAACTCAACATGTGAGATTTCAATTAAAACTCAATCTAGCTTTAATTGAGTTCAAAACTCAAATCAAAACAATCACAAGACACATATATATGTTGAAGAAGAAAACCCAAGGCAATTGACCAGGTTTTAAAAGAAAACTTTGAGAAAAAATCAATACCTTAGTTGATTTGGTGCAGTCCCGTTTTTATGAGATTAGACTCCAAAAACAGCAATAAAACTAACTCAAACCTTCAGAGAAAAGATGGAGGATGAATAGAAAAACACTCTCAACTTTGAATCACTCAAATCGAAGTTCAAAAGAAGGAGTTATGGTGTTTGGAAAGTGAGAAAATTTGGGAGAAAATTCTGCACTCAAATATTGAATCTCTTCTTAGAATGAAATGCGAGAGGGAAGAGATATATAAAGGAGAGGGAAAGAATACAAGCAAATTATCCAAAATGACCTTAAGTGCACCAAGCATGCTTGCTGCCCGAGATGGCGCATGGGCATCTCGGGGTAGCAAGCATTCTGTCTCGGGATAGCCTCGCGCCATCTCGGGAAAGAGTGCTTGGTTTGACATCTTTTCCTCACGCGCTACCCTCGCGTTCTTCGACCATTCTCCGGCCTCTAAACTCGGAATTCGAATCCGTTTACGGATTACAACCCATAACTCTCTCATAGACATGGACACATAAGATACTCAACCTAGAAAATAATAATTTGACTCAATATATGAAGACGAAGACAATGTATACAACATGAGTTGATAGTGTAATATCTTTTAACTTAGAACTTGAAATTAATAGTATGAATAACCGAAATGACCGGAACTCAATCAAGAATGATTTAAGACTAAAATCAAGTTCAATATCCATGTTATACAAGCATATACACATACCAACACAATTCACATTAGAATACAAACTACATAGAGATAGTCTCCAATCATGCATTTTCCAAAACATGTTATTTTCATATAAATGCATGAGCATTCATCTTCAAGTGCGTGAATGTGTTATACATGGTGCACAACGATGCAGGGACACATATGAATGAATTGTATGTGTGTGCCTATAATGGTGTACAACGATACAGGGACACAAATGTATGAATTGTGTGTGTGTGCCTATAATGGTGCACAACTATGCAGGGACACAAATGTATGAATTGTGTGTGTATGCCTTTAATGGTGGACAACTATGCAGTGACACAAATGTATGAATTGTGTGTATGTGCCTAAGCCTTGTAAGACAAAGATAAGGTTTAGTATACTAGAACCATAATGCATCATTTCTCTTTAAAGTCTTTGAACTTGCTTTGACTAGTTGTTCCTTCTTCTTTGAAGCTTGAATCATCATGAATCTAAACAACTAAATCATTACAAGTAAACATCATTTTGATATGGAATTAATGCCAACACAATCTAAAACCTAACAATCTCCCCCTTTGGAAAATTCCATTTCAAAACACCTATATATTTACTACAAATATAAAAATGAAGATAGGTCACAAAATCACTCCTCACATTATAATGAGTAAGATTCCTAGAACTATTCTTCATATACTCTTGAACTTCATCTTGATCTTCTCTTGAAGCAACCTACAAATTATCTCAAAGCACAATGCATATACAAGAGAAAAACAACAAATGGCAACATATGATATGATAAGAATATACAATAAAGTCCACAAATACATGTTTCTCCCCCTCAATACATGCCAAAACACAAGAATTCTTAACCAAATCTTAAGACTAATTATTACATGCCGTCGGAAGTTCAAAAATTCACAAAAACAACATAAAAAGAAACTAAGCAACTAGCATCTCTTTCTCCCTCTTTTTGACATGAAATGATGCCAAAAGTTAAGAAATATACCTCAAGACTCAAATACTAGCTACTTGTTCCACCAAAGAAAGTCGTGCGAGTAGTTGATCTAACATAATGCTTGAGAGGTGGTATTTGAACTTGAAGCAATGCACTCCTCCAACTCTTTTAACCTAGCATCTTGTTGAACAACTATAGTGCTAAGTTCATCAACCTTCTCTTTCAATTATATAGCCCAATCCGGAAGAGTATTTGTGCCAATCACATGACTATCAACTTGAGAACTACTAAATAGTCCAAAAGTATCACAAGTCTTAACCTTATTCTTATAGGACATGTATGACACACGTTTATCACAATATTTTTCCAAGGGTTGAACTAATACATCATCTTCTCTACTCTTAATCCCATGAGCTAAACGCAATGAAGTAATAAAACCCAGTAATGCAAGCTTTTTATCACCTCTAGTAAAGAAAGTTGCACTATCAATGTAATACATGAGAAGATCTTCAAGGTTTATAGGTTGATTAGTCACCAAGGCATACACTATTTTGATATTGTCCTTATTCATCTCGGTTGAATTTGAATATCCAATAATATTAGTGCAAATGAATAGATGCAAAAATGCACTAGCCTTAATTAACTCATGTTGACTAATATATGCTCTACTTTTCCACTCAAATGAAGCATTGTCACAAAGAGTTCTACCCATGATGTTTAGATTATCAATAACATCCACATCTAGAAAATTAGAATCTATATCATTAGATAGCCCAAGAAACTTGTTAATGTTTTCTGGGTTAACTCTAAACACAACACCCTTAATTTCCATCAAATCATCTAACAAGGTGGCACTTTCCTTATATTCAAGATAAAACTCTCTAACAAGAGTATCATTTACAACTCCTAACATGCTCACCCAAGATTCCCATTTTCTATCCTTTAAGCGTTTAAGAACATAAGAATCTTTACACTTACCAAAGTCAATGCCTTTCTCTTGAAATATCTTCTTTGTTCCAAAGATCCATAAATCTTTTGTCCTTGAAGCTTTTGATCCTTTTGAGGTAGACTTGGCTTTCACAACGTGATTCAATTGATTTCCACTTCCGGTAATCTTATTTCTTCCCATTTTTCTTGTGTTATAAGATGCTATATACATACAACAAAAGTGAGTGAAAGACAAAACAAGCATATTAGTCACACAGATATAGAAACAAAGACATATGAGTTAAGAATGAATCATCATGCAAGACAAAGATAGTGAGTAATATCTTACAAGTATCATTAAGTCAAAATATGCCAACATGTAACAAAATGAAGCATGTGAACATATCATAAAAGAGAACAATGTCTAGCATACAATGCTCCCCCTTGATAAATGCTATAACTAAAATCAATGATAGCATAAAGTTCACAAAGATGTTCACACAATCACACATTCAAGCAATTCGAAGAAATATCAACAAAATAAGCTTCATATGCTAGAGAGATACACAAAGATTTTTCAAGTTCTCTCATAATTCTTCAACAACTGCTCAAATATCATCATACTCATAAACAAAGTGTATGTGTGAGAGATATGCTTCAAATATATATCAAGAAGTAGTTTGATAATCAACATGCCAACAATTTCCAACAACTATTCATCTTAAGCTTTTTCCATAAAAAGTCAAACCGATTATCATCCGGAATTTTTGCTTTTAAGAGAATAGATTTCAACATATGAGCGTGTGTGTGCATGTGGCTCGTCATCGCATTTCTGGTTTTTTACCTGAGCACCTTTGATTTTTCAACTATACTCCTTTTAAGCCTTCCTCCTTTTCTTTTTAGGCTTTGAATCAAAGAATTTTCTCTTTACGATTCCATTTCAACACTTTTTTTTTTTTAAAACCATAAACAAAATTCACTTCTTGGGGGCTTTCACTCATCACAATGGTGTAGCTCTTTTCAACATTGGGTAACTTTCACAACCAATGTGTGTAGCGCTTTCTATGAAGGTGCTCGTTGAGTTCTATGTAATTGCCGAAGCAAAATGGATAATAACCATAGGTCATTTTAAATGTACTTAAGTACAAAAACTACAAGGTGTATCCAAAGTTTACATATTAGTAAACTCAACCTACTAGCAAAACATATAAGAGAAGCAATGTGCAATTTTAGAAAACAAAGATTTTATGGCTCATAAGCACATGATCTAAAAGCAATAAGTAGAGACTTATTCAAGATCATTACTTCTTTAATGAGTAGCTTTCAAAGAATATGAAGCTCATATTTTCAAAAGTAATGCCACTAAATATACTATACACAAACAATCATCAAAGTTAAGATCAATGTGAACAATATCACTATTAGATCCTAAAGTAGCAAATGTCAATGAGAACCATATGTATGCTATACAAATTTCTCTAATATGACATGTTATGAGATGTATATCAAAAATTGAGTCAAAAGATGAATATCTAAGAGAATATGCATTAGAGTATAGAGATACCTTTTGCACATATTCACCAAATATCATACTTCCGCCCTTTTTATGAGCACTCTTGCCTTGAATGTCCTCATGACACCAAATTGACGATGTTTCACAACAAGAGTATAAAAAAGCATAATATCTCAACTCAATCAACACATATATCAAAAGAACTTCTCTAAAGTTAACCAAAAAATTTCGACCATCATAACAAACATGATGTGAGATAACCAAGTTCATATCACATTATCCTTCTCAAGCTTTGTCTTTTTAGGTTCTCTAAACTTCTTCATAATATCACCTTTCTCACTAAGAAGTCTACGAGTAACAATCACAAACTCATCTAATTGCTTGTTGATCAAATCATCCATCTCAACTACCTCTCTTAGAGCATTTGATGGAAATCATTAACTTAGCAACCATACACCCCAATAGCTAAAGAGCTATGATACATACGGAATGCAATTTAACACCCTCCAACTAATTGAAACAAACCCGATCGTTCAAGATTGAAGTAAGAGAAACTATTCTAATCACTTTATCAATAGAATGATGATAAAAGCTAATTAGAACAACACTTTGATTTCCCCAAAATGCCACAAACTATGAAGTTTGATCAGTTTAAAGGCAAAACAAAGATTTTGAGGTTGTTGAACGCCACAAGCTGAATAAGCTTGATAAGTTCCAAAGTTCATGCAAGAATTTAAAAAAAAAACGCTCACAAAGTGCTCAAATAAGTTTATATTACTCAAATCTCTCCCTTACATAGAAAAAGCAGCCTTGTTTATATAGAACAAAGGCCAAGGATAATACAACACAAATATAACTGCCCATTAAATGTGTAACCTCCCACTAAATGACATATAGACCATAAATAATGGCCATAAAGTATTCAGCCTTTGTAATTCCTTATTCCTAATCAAAGAACACATGAACTCACACTTAACAAAATAAAACCCATCAAAAAAACCCAAACTAATCATAAAATAAGCCCACAAAACCCAACACAATTAAAACCCAAACTAATCATAAAATAAGCCCACAAAACCCAACATAATTAATCCAAACTAATTATAAAATAGGTTCACAAAACCCAACATGGTTGAATGGCCTTTTATTCTTCAAGATAGGCTAGAATACTGCATTCTAACAAGGCTGGACTCTTGTCTTCGTGATTTGGACTTGTTTGAAACATGTTAACCATTTTATACTCTTCTTCCATCCTTAGAACCTTGACCAAATCTTGACCTTCTTCCAAATGCTTTCCATTAAACAAGTTAAGGCTTCTTTCATCCTTTTATCTGTAGCTCTTGTTATTGGTCCTCCATGAATGGTTAAAGGATCTGGATCTTTTCCAACCTTAGTCGAATAGTGATTAACTGGTTGGTCCTCATCAGCATTATCTCTAGCTTCTTCAAGCTCTTCTATCTTGGCCAACACCTCAAGATTAGCAGGAATGGAACTAGAGCTTCCACGATGATTTGCATCAAATTTCTTATTCAAAGAAATTATAATATCAATATCTAGTGGAAAATAAGAAGCCGTTAAAGCTATAAAGTTGCTCACCAACTCTTCATCACTTGAAGACTCACTACTAGAGCTCTCATTATCACTAGAGTTATCATCACTCCAAGTAGCCACCAAAACTTTGTCTTTCTTGTCTTTCTTAGATGACTTCTTGGTGCACTCAATAGAAAAGTAACCGAAATCATGACAATTGTAGCATTGAACATCTTTCTTGTTCATGGCTTGACTATTCTTCTCATTCCTTGGAGATGATGTTTTCTTAACTCCGTTTTCCTTAGAAGACTTGCCTCTAGGCTTGGCAGTCTTCTTTATAAACTTTTTGAACTTTCTAACCAAAAGAGGCATCTTTTCATTTGCATCATCACTCTTCTCCTCAATAGCATTGAGAGCAATTCTTTTACTCTTAATCTTTGGCTTCAAGCACATCTCATAAGTTTAGAGAGACCCAAGCAACTCATCAATGTTCATGCTATACACATCCTTGCTTTCCTCAATAGCCATCACCTTTGATTTAAATCTCTTAGGAAGAGACCTAATGATTTTCCAATTTAAACGCTCTTTTGAGATAGGTACTCCAAGTGCTTGATATTGGTTAGCAATGTTAAGAAGCCAAAATTGGAAGTCTTCAAACTTTTCTTCTTTACCCATACTTAAACCTTCAAATTGTGATGCCAACATTTGAAGCTTTGATTTCTTCACCGCTAAGGTTCCTTCATTAGTAACTTGGAGAGTATCCTAAGCCTCCTTTACTGATTCAAGATTTTGAATGTAGGAGAGTTGATGCCCATCAACTCCTTCAAATAAGGCATTCATAGCACGATGGTTCCATTTAGAAACCACAAACTCATTTATTGTCCATTCACTCATTGGCTTGAGTATCATGGTTCTATCCTCTTGAACCTTGGTGAGAGGACTATAACCTTCTTCCACTACCATCCAGACCTTTTCATCAATAGAGTGGATGTAGGCTTTCATCATCAACTTCCAATACCCATAGTTAGTGCCTCAAAGTAATGATGGCTTAGTATTTAAGACTCCTTCTGCCATTACATCATCTTGTAAACCCATGACTTCAAAAGCTTTGCAAAAATCGTGAATGTAGCATCTGGACTCTCACTAAGTACAATCTAGTGTCCTGCTCTGATACCAATTGAAAATACAAACACGGTTAAATGCTCAGGGCTAACCTAGAGGGGGGGTGAATAGGTTAGGCACCTTTTTCGACTCCTTTAGAAACAAATAAAAGTTTGTCCCTCTAGATTGCTTGTATCACAATATATATATCAATTAAAGACACTTAATCAATATATAAAACAAGCAAAGCGTGATACAAATAAGTAATCATAACATATACACAATTTATGTTATAGAAAGGAAGTCAACTTACATATAAAGTTCTGTCTATAGTATAAAAATAACAAATACAAATATAAGAGAGATAGGGATAGAGAAAAGTTGACATAAGATATAACATGGTAAACCTCCGAAGAGGAAAAATCCACGGGTTAGTAACCACCGGCAAACAAAATCCACTAGTAGATAAGAAAAGTACAATTTCTCAAGTGACCCCTTCACCTAGAAACTACCCTCCTATCCTACTCATAAAGATGCCGCCCTCTTGCTCAACAACCCGAGGCCTCACACCTCTTGTCAAGACTTCCTCACTAACCCTTCCGGATCCTCACGACCCTAGGCAAAACTTCCTTGCTCATCCTTCCAGATCCTCACTACCCTAGGCAAGACTTCCTTGCTTGACAATCCGAGGTCTCCCACCTCTTGCCAAGACTTCCTTGCTCAACAACACAGGTCTCACACCTATTGTCAAGACTTCCTTCTCACAAGTCATCTAGCTGATCATGAATGCAAAACTTAAACAAGCACGCAACATAGAATGTTATGATCAACACATCCTATGGAAAATACTTAACATGAGCATGAATGCACAAAACAAATATAGTCTAGTCAATCATGCATGTTTAATCCATCTAGATCATGTAAGATATGTTCAACATTAATTACAACCTAGATACATGTATAGATCTAAAGCTTGAATCACAAGATATGTTCAATTAACACATAATCAAGTTTAAACCTCATATACTAAAAACATGCTAAATTCATGTGACAAAGTCATTTAGATTAAAGGAAGAGTTCTAAAGCATATTCATATTCATAGATTCAACAAAGCACATGAATAACTGAAAAGAACACAAGCACATGTGTTATAGTGTGATTTCGGCCAAAGAGTGCCTAATAAATGTGAAGAACTAATTTCCACAAAATCAATCAGTTAAAGATCATCAAATAGTCCTAGAATCAAAGCTAGCACAATATAATCCTAAACATGTGAAAACATAGGCAAAATCAAAACCTAACTCAACATGTAAGATTTCAATTGAAACTCAATCAAGCATTAAATGAGTTTAAAACTCAAATCAAAACAATCACAAGATACATATATATGTTGAAGAAGAAAACCCAAGGCAATTGACCAAGTTTTAAAATGTTGAAGAAGAAAACCCAAGGCAATTGACCAAGTTTTAAAAGAAAAATTTAAGAGAAAATCAATACCTTAGTTGATTTGGTGCAGTTCCATTATTGTGAGATTAGACTCCAAAAGCAGCAACAAAACTAACTCAAACCTTCAGAGAAAAGATGGAGGATGAATAGACAAACACTCTTAACTTTTATTCACTCAAATCGAAGTTCAAATGAAGAAGTTATGTTGTTTGGAAAGTGAAAATATTTGAGAGAAAATTCTGCACTCAAATTTTGAATCTCTTCTTAGAATGAAATGTGAGAGGGAAGAGATATATAAAGGAGAGGGAAAGAATACTAGCAAATTGACCAAAATGACCTTAAGTGCACCAATCATGCTTTCTACCCGAGATGGCACATGGGCATCTAGGGGCAGCAAGCATTCTGTCCCGAGATGGCCACGCGCTATCTCGGGAAAGAGTGCTTGGTTGCACATCTTTTCCTCACGTGCTCCCCTCACGTTCTTTGACCGTTCTCAGGTCTTCAAACTCAGAATTCGAATCCTTTTATAGATTTCAAACTGTAACTCTATCACAGACATGGACATATAAGATACTCAACCCATAAAATAATAATTTGACTCGATATATGAAGACGAAGACAATGTATGTAACGTGAGTTGAAAGTGTAGTATCTTTTGACTTAGAACTTGAAATCAATAGTATGAGTAACTGAAATGATCAGAACTCAATCAAGAATGATTTAAAACTAAAATCAAGTTCAATATCCAAGTTATACAAACATATACACGTACAAACACAATTCACACTAGAATGCAAACTACATAGAGATAGTCTTCAATCATGCATTTTCCAAAACATGTTATTTTCATACCAATGCATGAGCATTCATCTTTAAGTGTGTGAATGTGTTATACATGGTGCACAACGATGCAGAGACATATATGAATGAATTGTATATGTGTGCCTATATGGTGCACAATGATACAGGGACACAAATGTATGAATTGTGTGTGTCTGCCTATAATGGTGCACAACTATGCAGGGACACAAATGTATGAATTGTGTGTGTGTGCCTATAATGGTGCACAACTATGCAGGGACAAAAATGCATGAATTGTGTTTATGTTCCTAAGCCTTGTAAGAGAAAGATAAGGTCTTAGTATACCTTTGTAGAACCATATTACATCCTTTCTCTTTGAAGACTTTGAATTTACTTTGACTAGTTGTTCCTTCTTCTTTGAAGCTTGAATCATCATGAATCTAAACAACTAAATCATTACAAGTAAACAATTTTTTGATATGGAATTAATGTCAACACAATATAAAACCTAACAATGTAGCCCAACAATAGGGGATAGGCTCCCCTACTTGGTATGAGTATAAAAGTCTTTATTTTTTCCATTCTTGTATCTGGTTGAATCCTTCCTTGGTTGAATTTATATTGCTTCATCTCTTGACCCGATTCTATAATGCCGTCCTCAATGTATACCTGACTTAAACATATTTTGGGAATATAAGATTAAATTAACATCTACCAAACACATAAAGTCCAGTAGACCTGATGATTGGTTCTAACTTCAGGCGCTTAGTAAAAATTTGATCCCATGAGTTGTAATTCATAAGGCTCTCTATTTGAGTGGTCTTCTGGTTCCTTCAGGATGTTGCTCTCGTTGCTTAGACCATTCTTATACCAGGACATAAGTGAACTGACATGTAGCAAGTGTTTGGGCACCAGGGTCTTCCTTTTATCTTGATACCCTAGTGCTTAGATGATAACTTGACTAGGAGGTTCATTGCCATCACTTCAAGTTCCCAGTGCATGCTTGGTTTAAATGAACCCTAACAACATAAAACAACTTAAAAATTGTTAAAAGAATAAACTGAAGTAATTAGATGACCGGTACCAGGTTACCAGGGTACTTGGTCAAGATGATCCTTGTGGAACATTTCACTACGTTGATTTTCCTTTTTGGGAGAATTGAGGTATCAGGTATTTCTATTTTTAGAAATTTTGGTAATTAGGCGAAGGAAGTTAGTCAAGTTAATCTAGGTATCCCTTCTTTTTATATCAGAGAGGTCCGACACCATAGTGATCTTGATCTAACGGGCATATATGCACTTAAAACTAGATTCTTCTTGGGGGTGGTAGCCCGACCAAGGCATCAAGAACATCATTTTAGCTACATAGTCTTGTGATCTGGCTGATAACTATACATTTAGGCTCAGACCCTTTCGATGGGGTTTACCTGACCAAGGCATCAGGAATGTTATCTAGCTATCCTGGTCTCAAGATCTTGATGGCAACTATACATTTACACTCAGACCCTTTTTTGGTGGGGGGTGGTACCGACCATGGCATAGGAGTAGCCATATGGCTTTCCCGGTTCAAGGCGATCAAGGTGAATTACAGTTATCGAATACATAAATAAACAGATATGGAGAAACAAATGGAGATTTTATTGATGATCAATTTAGAAGTACAATGCTTGCAGGGTACCTATATCGGTACTTATCCTATGTTGGCAATATGCTCTCGTCCTTGTACGGGTAGAACCTTTTGAGGTGGTCAACATTCCAAGTATGGTCGATAGGACATCCATCCATATCTTCTAACCTTTAGGCCCCACTTTGAACGACTACCTTCACGACGTAGGGGCCTTCTTAGTTTGGGGCTAACACCCCGTTTGACTGGGTCCTGGTGCTCTAGGTTACCTTCAGGAGCATTAAGTCCCCTTCTTTGAAACTGCAGGCTTTACCCTGCTAATTAAAGAACCTTGCGGTCCGGCTTTGGTAGATTGCAACCTTTTGTGTCACCATCACTTGCTTTTCCTCTAGTAAGTCTAGCTTGGCTCTTAGCTTGACCTTGTTACTTTCTAACAAAAAGTGTTGAACCCTGAACGAGGTTAGCTTGTGCTCGATTAGACTACCTCTACCCCAAAAGCTAAAGAGTAAGAGGTCTCTCTAGTTTCGGTTCTTCTGGTTGTGCGGTATGCCCATAGCACATTTGGGAACTCCTCGACCCATTTGCCCTTCTTTTGCTATAGTTTTTTCTTCAGGAACTTCTTGATTGTTTTGTTAGTAGCCTCTACAGGCCAATGGTTTGGGGATGAGCTACCGATGCAAAGCGGTGGTCAATACCTAGGTCTTCACAGAAATCCTTGAACCGTGCATTGTTAGACTGTCCTGCCAAGGTTAGTAATAATGACCATCGGGGTACCGAACCTGCAGATAGCATTTTTCTTAACTAATTTAGTGGTGTTTTCCTATGTTTTCTTAGAGAGCGGTCTCGCTTCCACCCATCGGATGAAGTATTCGATCATGACTATAACATGTTTGGCTATACCATAAACAGTATGGAGCAGTCCGATCAAGTCAACTCCTCAGATAGCAAAGAGACAAGGTGATCTGATTGAGGATAGATGCTCCGGAGGTAAACGATTCAGATCAGATGTCCTCTTGCAAGGTCCACATGATTTTACAAATAGCTTCATATCACGGTGCATGGTTAGACAGTAGTAACCCATGTGAAGCACCTGATCTATCAATGCTTCTCCTCTACTAAGGTTCCCATATTCTCCCGAATAGACCTCCTTAAGTGCCCAGCTAGCATCATCAAGATGTAAGTATTGAAGTATAGGAAGGGATCTTCCTCTGCGGTATAGGTGTCTAAATACCAGGCAATAGCCGATTGAGGTCCTTTTGAGCTTTCGAGCTTGATCTGGATCTTCTAAGAGCTTTTGTTCTTGGAGGTAAGCAAGTATTGGGTCCATCAAGCATGGATGACGATCAACCAAGCTAACTTCATTGCCTGCTGCTATGCTGGATTGGGAAATTACCTGGAAAGGTACACCTTGTTGGGATTTTGCTCGATAGCAAGAGTATAATAATGTATTTAATAATCTGTTCATATTATTAAAGTGATTTCTAGTTTAACAAATCTTATAGCATTTATAGTTTAATTATTATAATTGTCAAAAGTAAATAATCATAAAGTCAAAAGACTATGAGAAAAGAAGAATTGTTCATATATCTAGATATGTATGATGTAGACACAATTCTTTAGTTAGTCTTAAATAATATTCACAACTTAAGATAAAGGTTGGGCGCCTTTATCTTGTCAAAGTTGTAGATTCTTTTGCTAGCATTTGAGTGGGATTAAATATGTTATGATGCATCTTAAATCATCAAAGTGTGGTGTCTTTGGGAAAAAGAATCTAATGCACTGTATGTATTGAATTGGATCACAGTGAAATACTTTATCTGGAACCGTCAATGGATAAAAGTTTTCACTTGAAGACAATCGGAAAGTCTATCTCAATCTTGAGATAAATGATCGACTTATGGTTGCAAGTGTTGTCATTTGAGCTATCAATGAGTACGATTATATAGTCTATCCTTGATAGTTTGGTGGTATTCATTTGCTAATAAATATGGGACTTCATTTATAGATATGGACATCGTGGCTCCATTTATTAAATGTGAATAGAATACCATCATATGGATATTTTGAAGTATTAGATATTAAATATTAACGTTAAGTTTTCAATAGTGTCTAATGAAACATGGCTTCTGGACAAGTCAAAATATCCAAGTTCAAAATGTGGTCAGATAAGTAAATATGGTAACTTGGAGAGCTATAGGCGGTTTATGAGCTCTTGACGATTACTAGTATTCTTCACGAGTAGACAGTATCTGTAATAAAGTTGTCTAGGGTATGAATGAGCAATATTAACTTATTCTATCTTTATTTATGAGTTCAATTTTAGCTCTTTAGTGGAATAAACTAAAATTAATAGATCGGACCTAAGTAAATCATTTGTTGATTGTGATTAGGTTATGTCTATTGGAGCTTAAATTTAGATAGCCCGCCAAGATCCCCAATCCACACGAACTTGTATGGATCACTTGATATATTCTATCGGACCAATATATTGGTCCGCCTAATTGTATTAAGGCATGTGGACTTGTTTCTTTTACCCAAAAAAAAAAGAACGGGTTTAGTTCACATATGGACTTTTTATTTAGGTCCAGCGGATTTAATAAAATAAGAAAAGTAATGTATATGCCCATGTGTGGTCTTGGGCGGTAGGCTATATAAAATAACTTATTATATTGTTTTTTATTTTATTATTTAATTAAATTGAAATTAATTAATTTTGTAATTAATTAATTATTTAATTCAAAGTCAAAATCTTTTTTCTAATAGGAGAAGGTATTCTGATATTGTTCTATTGTTGGTAGTATAATTAATATTAAAGACTATATTAGATAAGTAGATAAATAAAAGAAATTATTTATCTAGTCCAATTAGGAAGTCTTTAATATGGTCACAAATACACTAATGAGTTGGATTAGGAGTTTTGGTGTGGAAAAGAATTCTTTTTTGAAAAGGATTCTTGGTCACCAAGTAAATCCACCTAAGGAAAGGATTCTTGCCCACCAAGTAAATCCTTCTTAGGAGAGGATTCGGTCTCTTATATATATCACCTATTAAATTTGACCAAGACATAATTTTTGGTGTGAGAAGTTGTTTTTATTGTTATAAAAGAAAATAACTTCGCCAACTCATTGTGTGAATAATTCGGCCAAGCATAGAGAAAAGAGGGAATGTTTTTGTTTTTGATAATACACTAGCATCCTTTGTATCAAAAGGGTTTTGTATACAACATCGAATCAAGGTTCATACGAGTTTCAATCAAATTGATTGATAATTCACAAGTGACTGGACGTTCTTGGTTTTTTTCTTGGAGGATTATTGTGACTAACAAAGAAGAAGATTTTGATTGTTTCCATCCTCAGGTATAAAATTTAAAGAAAAGGAGCCCACACTCCGAGGTGATTCACGTTCGTGCTTGGATTGGAAGATCTCGCGGATTCAATTCGGTGCTAGTTCAATCGTCACGAAAAAAAGGTACGACACTTTTAATATACATGAATTAATCTAGGGTTAAGGTTCTTTCTTTTAAAGGGTAATTTTTTTAATATATTAAACCCTAATTTTTTACGCTTCCGTTGTGCGATTTTCCCTACAATTGGTATTAGAGCCAGGTTGTATCCTTGATTAATTGAGTTATGTGTATGTGAATCTTTTTCTTTTATTGTATATATGTATGTTTTAGAAAGAGATGACACTCTAGTTTTTTGCATATATATTTACATTGGAATGAATGGATATATATATATATATATATATATATATATATATATGTTTTATATGTGGATTATTATTGCTCAATTTTGGTCCTAGAATTTCAATGTATTTTGTTTTGGGATTGTAACAAGAAGGGTGATCTATCATCGCCAGAATTTCCTTCTTGGTAGTTGCTAAATTTTTATTTATTTTGCTATTGTAATAAAAATACTGCACTATATTGTAATAAAAAAATGCAGTATTTTTTTTATTTAAAATTCTTCTGTAATACATTCAAGTATCGAAGACTCGAAGGTTTGAAGAATTGGAAGCAACCAGAACAAGTTTCGGATTGTGCGACATATCAACAAACTTACGTGCGAAGAGCACACGGCCACGATTGTTGTGGCATGGGCTGTGCATGGCAGCCCTATGGAATCCATGGGCTGTGTATGGCAGCCCTTTATGGGGTTGTGGCATGTGCACACCCTTGGGAAGGGGCCAAGGGTGCACACGCCAATGGGAGGTAGCCGAGGGAGTCCAAACGACGAAGGTTGAGTGAAGACTTGTTCGCCAAGAAAGGAGTTTTTGTATTCCAACACATATGTAATTTACAAGCATTTTCTAGGATAGACCAAAAATCAAAGCTATTTATATTTTTGTAAATATTGCAATGTTTGTCACTGTGTTATGTTTTAAAAATTGTGTTGGCTTGATTCCATAACAAAATGTTCTTTGTTTGTATTGCTTAGTTGCTTAGGAGGTTCGTGATTAGATCGGGCTTCAAAGATGGAAAGCGACTTCACATGCAAGGTTCATCTTCAAGAGGATATATGCTTACTTGGATGCTAATGTATCAAGATTCTTCCTCCTCTTGCAAGGTGTAGGTGCACACACACAAATCATTCGTATGTGTCCCTACATAGTTGTGCACCATTAATAAATGCACACACACACAATTCATACGTATGTGTAACTGCATAGTTGTGCACACACATACATATCATACATTTGTGTCCCTGCATCATAGTGCACCATTTGGTATAACACATTCACACCCTTGACGTTGAATGCTCATGCATCGGTATGAAAGTAACATGTTTTGGAAAAATGCACGATTGGAGACTATCTCTATGTAGTTTGCATTCTTGTGTGAATTGTGTTTGTTTGTTTATATGTTTGTATAACATGGATCTTGAACTTGATTTTAGCCTTATATTGTTCATGATTGAGTTTTGATAATTTCGGTTGCTCATACTATTAATTTCTAGTTCTAAGTCAAAAGATACTACACTTTCAACTCATGTTGCATATGTTGTCTTCGTCTTCATATATCGAGTTGAATTTCTAATTTTTGGGTTGAGCATCTTATATTTCCATGTTCATTAGGGATTCATGGTTTTTAATCTTCAAACAGATTTGAATTCGAAGTTCGGAGGCCAAAGGACGGCAGAAGAACGCGAGAGGAGCTCAAGGGAAGAGATGTGATGGCTTAAGCCATCATTGAGCACCTACCCGAGATGGCGCGTGGCCATCTCGGCCCCAAAGCTGCTCTGCCCCGAGCTGCCCACACGCCATCTTGGGGAGGCACTAAATCAAGGGGGATTTTTGGTCTTTTGGGTCTTCTCTCTTTCAAAACCTCTCATTCCCTCTCATTCATTACAAGGTGAGAAAATCGAATTTGAAGAACAATTGCAGAATTTTTCTCTCAACATTTTGATTTTTGTTTTTGTGATAACTTCTTCATTTATACTCCGAACCACTTGATTCAAAAACCGAAATCGAGTGTCTTGAAGAGATCTACAAAACCCAAGCATTTCCGGAATCAAAGGATGTCTTGATTATTCACAGTGTTTTGATTTTCTGTTTGAGATTTCATCCATGTTTGGTAAAATCATCTTCTTCTTAGTTTTCTTCTTTGATCTTCTTATTGATGGATATAATATGATTAAGAAGCATGTCTAGGATGATTTTGATTACATGTTATGGTTTGTTCTATTGATTTTTAAGTTTAGCTAGATTTGTTTTAAATTGAATGATTTGTATTAAACTTGATAATCATGAAATTGAATCTAGAAATCTTTTGTTCTTGTGCTTGATTGTTTATTTCTAGACTTGTTTTCATTTTCTAAGAACTAGGTCGTTTACAATTGTTGTCTCTGTTTTTATTGACTAGTTCTTAGTTTATAACATGCTTAGGTTGTCTAAATATATCTGTGATTGATCTTTGAAAGCGTTATCTAGATATCTAGTTGCATGTTCATAGAGTGTGTTTGATCTACTTGCTCTATTTCTTTGTGTTTGAAACATTTGCATCCACTTAGATCATTGCCTTGTAAAAGGTTGAAGTCTCTTGTTGAAGTGAGTGAAGCTTTGACTTGAGCCAGAAGACTTGGCTAGGATTATGGTGATCTTGATAGTCAAGCAAAGAAGTCTGATGGAAATCATTAATTTAGCAACCATACACCCCAATATATGGAATGCAATTTGACACCCTCCAACTAATTGAAACAAACCCGATCGTTCAAGATTGAAGTAAGAGAAACTATTCTAATCACTTTATCAATGGAATGTTGGAAAAAGCTAATTAGAATAGCACTTTGATTTCCCCAAAACGCCACAAACTATGAAGTTTGATAAGTTTAAAGGTAAAACAAAGATTTTGAGGTTGTTGAACGCCACAAGCTGAATAAGCTTGATAAGTTCCAAAGTTCATGCAAGAACTTAAAAACAAAACACTAACAAAGTGCTCAAATAAGTTTATATTACTCAAATCTCTGCCTTTACATAGAAAAAACAGCCTTGTTTATATAGAACAAAGGCCAAGGACAATACAACACAAATATAACTGCCCATTAAATGTGTAACCTCCCACTAAATGACATTTAGACCATGAATAATGGCCATAAAGTATCCAGCCTTTGTAACTCCTTATTCCTAATCAAAGAACACATGAACTCACACTTAACAAAATAAAACCCAACACAAAAATCCAAACTAATTATAAAATAGTCCTACAAAACCCAACATGGCCGAATGGCCTTTTATTCTTCAAGATAGGTTAGAATACTTCATTATAATAAGGCTGGACTCTTGTCTTCGGGATTTGGACTTGTTTGAAACATGTTAACCATTTTATACTCTTCTTGCATCCTTAGAACCTTAACCAAATCTTGACTAGCTTGCTCCTTCCAAATACTTTCCATTAAACAAGTTAAGGCTTCTTTCATCCTTTTGGCTTTAGCTCTTGTCATTGGTCCTCCATGAATGGTTAAAGGATCTGGATCTTTTCCAACCTTAGCCGAATTATGATCAACTGGCTGGTCCTCATCATTCCCTCTTTCCTTGAAAGGATTCGTCCTCGAATTAGCACCTTCATCACCTACATCAAACAAAGACAAATCAGAAACATTGAAAGTTGCATTAATATTGCCATACTCACTTGGTAGTTCCAGCTTGTATGCTTTGTCATTGATTCTTTGAAGGACTCTAAATGGTCCATCCCCTCTTGGCATGAGTTTAGAGTTTTGTTGGCTAGGAAATCTTTCCTTCCTCAAGTGTACCCAAACCCAATCACCAGGTTCAAATACTACTTACTTTCGGCCTTTGTTGTGTTGCTTCTCATATTATAGAGTTTTCTTTACAATTTGTGTGCACACCTTTTCATGCAAGGCTTTGACAAAATCAGCTTTTTGCTTACCATCCAAATTATCTATTTGCAAAGGTAAAGGTAGTAAATCCATAGGAGATAATGGATTGAACCCGTACACAACTTCAAATGATGAATGGTTTGTTGTAGCATGCACACTTCGATTATAAGCAAACTCCACATGTGGCAAACATTCCTCCCAATTCTTCAAATTCCTTTGAATTATGGCCCTCAAAAGCATTGATATAGTTCTGTTTACCACCTCCGTTTATCCATCTGTTTGTGGATGACAAGTGGTTGAATACAACAGCTTTGTACCCAACTTTCTCCAAAGTGTTTTCCAAAAGTGGCTAAGGAACTTCACATCTCTATCACTCACAATTGTCCTTGGAATTCCATGTAACCTCATAATTTCTCTAAAGAACAACCCACAACAAATGTTGCATCATCTGTTTTGTGGCAAGTAATGAAATGTGCCATCTTGCTGAACCTATCAACAACAACAAAAATAGAATCTCTCGCCCTTTTTGACCTAGGTAATCCCAAGACAAAGTCCATTGATATATCAACCCAAGGCTCACTAGGTATAGGAAGAGGAGTATACAGCCCATGAGGCATTACTTTAAATTTAGCTCGTTTGCAAGTAATGCATCTCTCACATATTCTCTCAACTTCTCTTTTCATGTGTGGCCAAAAGAAATGTTCAATTAACACACCCAAAGTCTTTTTAACTCCAAAATGCCCCATTAACCCGCCACTTTGTGCCATTCTCACAAGCAATTCTCTCATTGAACATCTAGGGACACACAGCTTGTTTTCTTTGAAAAGAAAACCATCATGCCTAAAGAACTTGTCAAAACCCCCTTGCTCACATGCCCCATAAACATTAGCAAAATCAAAGTCAGAATTGTATAAGTCTTTAATGTACTCAAAACCCAATAATTTTGCATCAAGTTTAGAAATTAAAGCATACCTTATAGAAAGAGCATCGGCAACCACATTCTCCTTACCTTGTTTGTACTTGATGATGTATGGAAAGGATTCAATAAACTCCACCTATTTTGCATGCCTATGGCTTAGCTTTCCTTGTCCATTGAGATATTTCAAGGACTCATGATCAGTGTGCATAATGAATTCCTTGTACCAAAGATAGTGATGCCATGTCTCTAACATTCTCACCAAGGCATAAAACTCCTTATCATAAGTCGGGTAGTTAAGACTTGATCCACTTAGCTTCTCACTAAAGAATGCAATGGGTATGCCCTCTTGCATTAAGACTCCTCCAATACCTATTCCACTTGCATCACACTCAATATCAAAAGTTTTAGCAAAGTTAGGCAATGCAAGCAAAGGTGCTGAACTAAGTTTGTGTTTAAGTAAGTTAAAAGCATCATCTTGTTCTTTACCCCACCTAAATCCTACATTTTTTTATGCATTCAGTTAATGGTGCAGCAATGGTAGAAAAATCCTTAATGAATCTCCTATAAAAGCTAGCAAGACCATGAAAACTCTTTACATCACTAACACAAGTGGGTTTCGGCCACTCCCTAATTACTTTCACTTTTTCTTGATCAACATGTATTCCTTTATCATTAACAACATAACTAAGAAAAGTAAGTTCATTAGTGCAAAAAATGCATTTCTTTAGATTAGCATATAACTTTTTTCTTCTAAGCACACCAAAAATAGCCTTTAAATGTGTTACATGCTCGTCTAAATTTTTGTTATACACAAGTATATCATCAAAATAAACTACTACAAACTTTCCAATGTATGCACGCAAAACATGGTTCATAAATCTCATAAAAGTACTATGTGCGTCAGTTAGGCCAAAAGGCATTACTAACCATTCATATAGACCATGTTTAGTTTTGAAAGCGGTTTTCCATTCATCACCCTCATGCATTCTTATTTGACGATATCCAGATTTCAAATCAATCTTTGAAAACACACAAGAACCATGCAATTCATCCAACATATCATCTAACCTAGGGATAGGATGTCTATACTTTATCGTGATTTTGTTGATGGCTCGACAATCAACACACATTCCCCAAGAACAATCCTTTTTAGGTACCAATAAAACAGGAACCGCACATGGACTCATGCTTTCACGTACATATCCCTTTTCCATAAGCTCACTTACTTGCTTTTGGATTTCCTTGGTCTCTTCGGGGTTGCATCTATATGTTGGTCTATTTGGTATGCTTGCGCCCGAAATGAAATCAATTTGATGTTCAATTCCTCTAATTGGTGGCAGACCAATAGGAACATCTTCGGGAAAGAGATCCTTATTTTTCTGTAAAAGATCAACAATAACACTGGGCAAACTCTTGTTAATTTTATTAGAAACAATTAAAACATCCTTGTACATAAGTACATGTACGGGCTGCCTCATTGTTAATGTTTTTTTCACATCACACATTTTTGCATAAACACTCGTTTTTCTTTCACTCAAGCCTTCCTTGTTTTCTCTCCTCTTGTGTTTCCCATTGCTCTAATTTTTAGCACTCAACTCACATTTTTTTTCTCTCTTTCTTGCTCCCTTCCCAAAGTTTCAACTAATGAAGATTCAAGCTCTTCATATTGTTGTTTTATGCGCATTAGGTCTTCAAAAATTGTCTTTGGAGGCAAAGGTCCAAGTTGGTATTTCTGTCCCTCCATTATCAAATAATAACGGTTCTTAAACTCATCATGCATTACCATTTGATCATATTGCCATGGTCTCCACAATAACATGTGACCAGCATACATAGGTACCACATCACACCAAACATCATCCTTATATCTACCAATTGAAAAAGAAATTAACACTTGCAGATTTACCTTCACAACACCACTATCATTCAACCATTGTAACTTGTATGGTTTTGGATGTTTAATAGTAGGTAATTTCAGTTTCTCCATAAGTAAGGTACTTGCCACATTTGTACAACTTCCACTATCAACAATCACATTATACAACTTGTTAGCAATCAAACAATGAGTATGAAACAAATTTTCAAGTTGCTCACCATGTTCATTATTTTTACTTTGTAAACTAAGTGTAAGTTGAACAACCAAATTTTCTCCACTAGCATACTCTACATTACTAGCATCTTCTAAATGTGGCATGTCATCTTCATTCTCTCTATCACTTTCTGATTCAACTGTCCCATCCCTCATGATCATTACCCTATTATTAGGACATTCACGTGCCACATGACCATGTCCATAGCACTTAAAACAATTAATGCCTCTAGTTTGATTAAGTTGATTCTCACCTCTACCCTAGCTGCCTATTTCATTTTTGCTTTTAGTTTCATCAATTTTTGGCTTAATAATGGGTTTACCATCCTTTTTACACCAATTCGGTTTCCAAGAAGATGAAGAACCTGAATAAGGTTTTGAATCATACCTGATGCATTTTCTTTTGAGTTGCCTTTCAATCTTCGTGGCCACACCCACCATGTCCTCAATCTCTACATAATGTTGCAACTCCACAAGATCAACAATGTTTTTGTTTAACCCACTCAAAAACCGAGCCATGGTAGCCTCACGGTCCTCCTCCACATTAGCCCTTATCATGGCTATCTCCATTTCCTTGTGATATTCTTCTACACTCATTGAACCTTGTGTCAAAGTTTGCAACCGTTGATGCAAATCCCTATAGTAATGGCTAGGGACAAATCTCCTCCTTATGATTTGTTTCATCTCCAACCAAGTCTCTATGGGTCTTTCACCATTTCTACGCCTATCTTTACACAATTGATCCCACCAAAAAATAGCATATTCATAAAATTCAACAGCAGCTAGTTTACCTTTTTCTCTTAGGAGTAGTTATGACATTCAAAGATCAGCTCCACTTTTCGTTCTCATTCCAAATAGGCATCCGGATTGTTCTTCCCTTGAAAAGGAGGAATTTTCATTTTGATGCTGCCTATGTTCCGGTCCACACCATCAAAACGTCCTCTCCTAGCTTGTCTTTTTGGATTAACGTCTAGACCAATGATGGTAGCTTGGCCATCATCAGTGTCTTCTCCACCATCATATACATCATTAAAAAATGTTGGTTGTCTTCCATGTCGTGGTTCTCTTTTCAATCTGGTAATTGCTTCATCATGTCTTTCTAGATGATCTCCAACATCTCCCATCACTTTGAACATACGTTCAAATTATTGTTGCATTGCTTGAATCACTTGATCATTAGAGGAAGAACTCACTTATTTATCTTTGTTAGACATGTTTAAAACCTGAAAAAAAAGTTATAACAGCCTCACAATCACTCCCTCACGTGTTTCTCTCAAAGAATTGATTCACACCACTCGTGTTTCACACAATTATTTGGCTTTTCTCGATGCTAATCCCACCATTCTTGCCTTTTACCTCTCTTGTTTTGTTCTTTGGGTTATTAGATTAACTAAGGCCCTTTTAAACAAACAATTTAAATTATGGCAAATTCAACGGAGTGAAATTGGGTAGGTCTAAAAAAAACAAACAAAAGGTAGGCCACTTAAAGTAAGCAAAGATTAGAACTGAAATATCAATTTCTATCCCAACAAGAATTTTGTTTGTTTAGGTTAAGAAGACGATATTTAATATTTCCCAAACCGAAACAAGAATGATATGAACAAAGAATGATTTTTGGAATTTTTACAAGAATTCCTCGAATCTGCAATACTTTTTTTTTGTTTATTTATTTTTTTCTTTTTTTTGTGTGCGGAAAACAAAGAAGAATGATAATAACCTCAAGAAGCACAACAATTACGATGAATTATAGATACGGTGCTATAAGATTAACAAGAAAAGAAAGTGAGAAAAAAAAAACTAAAAGAACAACAAATAAATGGATATGCAAACCTCAAACTTGAGCCAAGCTTTGATACCAAAATGATGGAAATCATTAACTTAGCAACCATACACCCTAATAGCTAAAGAGCTATGATACATATGGAATGAAATTTAACACCCTCAAACTAATTGAAACAAACACGATCGTTCAAGATTGAAATAAGAGAAACTATTATAATCACTTTATCAATAGAATGATGATAAAAGTTAATTAGATTAGCACTTTGATTTCCCCAAAACTCCACAAACTATGAAGTTTGATAAGTTTAAAGGCAAAACAAAGATTTGAGGTTGTTGAACGCCACAAGCTGAATAAGCTTGCCAAGTTCCAAAGTTCATGCAAGAACTTAAAAACAAAACACTCACAAAGTGCTCAAATAAGTTTATATTACTCAAATATCTGCCCTCACATAGAAAAACACAGCCTTGTTTATATAAAACAAAGGCCAAGGACAATACAACACAAATATAACTGTCCATTAAATGTGTAACCTCCCACTAAATGACATTTAGACCATGAATAATGGCCATAAAGTATTCAGCCTTTGTAACTCCTTATTTCTAATCAAAGAACACATGAACTCACACTTAACAAAATAAAAACCAACACAAAAACCCAAAATATTCATAAAATAAGCCCACAAAACCCAACATAATTAAAACCCAAACTAATCATAAAATAAGCCAACGAAACCCAACATAATTATACCAAACTAATTATAAAATAGGCCCACAAAACCCAACATGACCAAATGGCCTTTTATTCTTCAAGATAGGCTAGAATACTTCATTCTAACAAGGTGGGACTCTTGTCATCGGGATTTGGACTTGTTTGAAACATGTTAACCATTTTATACTCTTCTTTCATCCTTAGAACCTTGACCAAATCTTGACTAGATTGCTCTTTCCAAATGCTTTCCATTAAACAAGTTAAGGCTTCTTTCATCCTTTTAGCTTTAGCTCTTGTCATTGGTCCTCCATGAATGGTTAAAGGATATGGTTCTTTTCTAACCTTAACCGAATTATGATCAACTGGTTGGTCCTCATCATTAGGTGGCCCAAGGGATCCTCAGTACTAGAATATTTATCAACCGGCATTTTGAATTTTATAGGGAGTTCTGCTTCCTTTATCCTCCTTGAGAATGAGGCGTTCATCTTACCCAAGGGATCCTTCCAGTTCTTTCTGTGTTTTCCCTTCTTTACCTCTTGGATTTCTTCTACATCCTAGCTAGTTGATCCTGCATATGCTTATTCTCGGTGTTCTTATACTCAACCTCAGAATCTTTATTGTTAGATCCCTCTGATGAGATAGAAACCTCACTAGTTATCTTCTTGGTTAGGATTTTCCCAAACACTTTTTCTGCTACCCCCAACATTGGGTCAAGGATCTCTTTCGGTGGCCGCTGGTTGGGCTGAGTGGTAGGGTTTCCCTTTAGCAGGATGTCAACGGCTGATTTCACCTGTCGAGGTTAGTAATAGGTTATCCTATATGGATCCGGGAGAATGGGCTCTTACCTATCTCGAACTGGGGTAGGGGGCCTAACCTGTCACGAACTAGTACTGGTGGTGGTGGTGGTCCTAACTTATCTATGGTGGTAATCCAAGCTCCCAGTCTATTAGGAACCCCTCAGGTACCAGGTTCAACCTGTTTGGGGGTGATCCCCTCTACAGCCAACCGAAGGCAGACACTTTCTACAAAGGCTGTAGCATATTGCTCAAGAATTGTTTGGCCGATCATCAGAGCGATCGAAGCATTAAAAGTACCATTCGGTGCTGAAAGAGGATTATGAAGCTTTTATTTCTTATCCTTCCTCTGAGCCTTCAGGGTGGAGGCCGCGGATAGGTGCCCTAATGCTTCGGGTTGCCCATAGGAGGATCGAAGTCTCATGATGTTGTTATTCATATAAAAAACTTAAACACGCAATTTAAGAAAGGGTACGGAATCTTCCCACAGATGGTGCCAAAAAGTTTTAGGCGAAAATTCTCTCTGGATGAGGAATCTCGGTTAACACCCTTAGGAACGCTACCTAGGTAAATTGTGGTCGGGGTAGGTACCTTCGGTACTGGTTTAACGTGTAAAGATGGATGAAATGTATGAAATGAATGATAGTGAACCGAATGGTGTTATTTCATTCAACTAGGAAATAAGTATAGTAACGTGAAATAACTCTCAATCTCTCTTTCCTCTTTGACTAACTAAAGGTGGTGAACTCGTATATGTCAATAAGTGGATACAACTATCAATGGTGGTGGCTAGGCTTAATTCTGATGGCAGATATAAGCAATAGCTCTTAAGGTTCTAGGGATCGATTTTTCGATCCTTTTCTTCGTGATATTACCCATGTATTTATGCATAATGTCACTAGGGTTTTTCCTTGGCTTACAAGTTGATGATCATTGGATTGATCCTCTTCCTCATTTGGTGGGATTTTCTATTTAATGAAATTTACCCTGGAGAATCGGTTTGTGGAGGATATCTTGGAGAAAATCATGTTTGTTTCCTTTCTAGACTCTTTATTACGGCTGTGTGCACGTGGAACTTGTTACGGTTTAGGGAATAACTATGATTTCGTTTATTAGTGGAGTGACACCTCAAGGTATCGACTTGGTGACATGGCACTTGGTCATCCTAATGGCCAGGTAGCTCAAGGTACTAGTCTGCTAGTAAGCTACCCTTAGGTACCATTATGATGATATGGCACTTGATCAATTACGTCGGGACTTTGCGATCATCTAGGAGCTATGGGTATCTTTATTCATGTTATAGGGGTAGGATATGTACCGAGACTAACCAGCGGAATAATGTCAGGTGGTTTATAGAGGCGTAAGAGCTTTATCTTGCTTCAACAATGATGTCGTGGTATCGCGGCTGTGTTAGACCTGGTACCTCGAGGTAGATCATAACATGTAACTCCTACCTCATATAAAGTGATGTTTCCTACAAGGCGCTAGCTAGGTGGAAAATTTCCCTGTTAACCCCTTACCAAAAATGGTTGTTAACACCTTGAATGAGTGTGAAATTAAGACTCTGAGCGGTAAAAAGGGAGTGAAGCCAGGAGATGAATAGAAATGAAGAGAATTATGCTCAAGTTGTAGGTGCAAGTAGTCGCCGATATGAAAGTGCTTTTAGGCAAGGATTCGTGATAGTACGAATTTCCCTCAAGTGTCTTCGAGTTGTTTTAAATTACATTGCATATGTTTACTTCTCTCTATCACACATCTTTGCATCTTATCATCGGTTGGACATGCGATTTGTTGAATTATTTGTTTGGGTCTAGGAGAATTTTAGATCAAGTAATTTTTTGTTTGTGTTCTATTTGTGTTATTTTAAGGTTTGCTCAAGGATGAAAAAGGCTTGGTTTGGGGTAATTTGATCGTCCCAAAATTGGTATATATTTTGGCCTCTTTCCTCGTTCTTTGTCTTATTTTGGAATGTATTTTCGTGTCTTATGGGCTCGTGTATTGCAATTTCAGGTATTCGATGCAATGCGGAAAATTGGAATAGGAACTACGACTTTCGTGCGAAAAAGAAGTCAAAAAGGTGCAACTAAAGAAATTAAGGATAAAAGGCTCAGGTATTACGTAGGTCGTCACCCGCATACCACCAGCACAAGGCCAGTGCACTATGAGATGGAGTCTCGGGGATTGCTCAATGCTAGGGTACTGCACGGGTCCTTACCCGTGCACTACCCGTGTATATGCTAAAAATAGAGAAGGTTATCAAAGGCCATCGGGTCACTTGGCAGGTTATTACGTAAGTGCCTACCCACGCACTACCGGTGCGATTAACTCGCCAGACACGCCACATCAACATTTCAGACCAAATTTTGGAAGCCCTATATATACATCCTTTTCTTATTTCTAAAAAAAAGACTTTTTCCTTCACTTTTCACTCTTCCAAGATCACTATTTTCTCTCATTCACATCACTAACAACTAACCATAGTTATAGGAATCATTCCTCACCAAATCTAACCAACATCTTCATCATCTACTCAATAAAGGACACTTGGACATTGGATTGAAGATTGAAGGGAGGAGAATCTCCATATGGGTCTTCTCTATCTCTCTTCTTCTTGTTATTTTATTGTAATTATCGTAAGTAGCTAAACCCCTTTGTGGGAGTTGATGTAGTAATTTTTGGATTGTGGGTTTTCCACCATATTCTTAGTATTTGATTATTTAGTCTCATTTAACGATTTTAATGCAATCGATTACCTTTTGAATTAAGTAGATATGCCATTTCTAGGTTCATGACGAGTGTCAATCTATTTTGAGTTTTTAAATGGAATTTATATCTTCTTAGATTGGGTAGAAATGCCAACTCTCAAGCCAAGTTAGATACCCACTTTCACGGTGATTAAAACTAGCTAATTTGAATGGAATGGATATGTAGTGAATATTTCATTCATATGCATTTTGGCTGCAATGGAAATGGGTGATTTGTGAACATGCCATTCAAAGCCTTCCCTAACCATTAGAATCCATATATACTTAAAGAGGGATTCTCTCATAAACCAACCAAGTAGTTGTGTAGTAGAGAATTTATGTGAAAAGAGTCTCTATCTTTCCCCGACCAAGTAGTCGTGAGTGAGAGTTATTGACTTTAGGTCACCCTTAATGATAGATTAGTCCTTAATGATCGAATCTATTCTTAAAGAATGAATTGCCCACTATTCGTGTTTGAATTGCATCGACTCTCGCATTAACATCTCATATCATATCTCGACATTTGCATTCTAACTAACTCAGTTGCATGTTAGATTAATTAACATAATTGTAGTTTGCATTATAGCTATTAACTTTTAAATCAACCATATTTACTTTATCATGCTTTACTTCAGTTTAATAGTAGTTGACTAGTTTTAGCCACTTATTTTCCCTTTCCATGTGGACGACACCTAACTTGCCATTGTACTAGTTTTATAAAATTTTGAGGCATTGTTATGGTTCTTTATAAATAATTTTGACATATATTTTCTAACGACAAAAACACACTCGTTAGAAGATAAGCCCTAATTGATCGAATTGGTTCTTAAAGAGTGGATTGTCCACTATTCGTGTATGAATTGCACTAACTCCCACATTCACATCTCATTATCTTATCACTCTGTATTCTTTCTAATTGTTAGTTTAACTTTAGATTAATTAACATAATTAGAGTTTGCATTTTAGATGTTAGTTTTCAAAACCCAACCAATGATATTTACTTTTGTTTTAGTTTAGTAATGGTTAAATAGTTTTAGTCATTTAATTTTCGTTTCCTTATGGACGATACCCTAGCTTGTCACTATACTTGTTTACACATTTTTAAGGACACTGCAAAGGACCTTATAATTACTTTTGATGGATCTTTTCTAATGAGAAAAGCGTACACGACAAAAATGGCACCGCTGCCAGGGAAATGCGCGTGGCAAATTACATTTTTCTTGTTAAGTGTCTTAGTTATTTTTAGTTTTCTTTTTTGTTTCTACTTCTTTTTGTATTTCTGCTTTTGTTTGTTTCAGTTTCTATAGATTTCTTCACACAAAACATGAGGCCAAGCTATCAGCCTATGAGCAGATTATTCGAAGATGAGTAAAGAGAGCTCATGCGAGATGGTTGTCATTTCAATGAGGAAATTATAGCTTCTCATCAGGCAGCCGAGAATAACTTCAACAAATAAATGCTACCTTGTTGGCTTGACCAAACAATAGAGCCTATGATTGAAGAAAGATACAACAACTCCATGGGAGCAACAAACCAAGTCCCCAATGACATCTTATACCTCTCGATAGAAGAACAATGAAGAAATTCTAAAGAGGAAGAACAAAGTAAAATGATGGAAGAGATGTTTGGTGCTGGGAAAGAGTCAATGTCAATGATGGAATTGTTGAAGAAGGCACATATGGCATTTCAAGTGAAAGTAGAAGAAGTCACCAGAGAAAAAGAAAAGAAAGAACAACTAGGAAGGAACTAGAACGCAAAGAAGCCCTAGAAGTGTCAAAAATAAACAAGATCCAAGTGCTAAACAAAAGGCTTGCACAAGAGGTGAAATCACTCATAGTGGAAAATAGTTTACTCATGAAGAAGAGTGGCGAGGTCTCTGACAAGAACAAAGCATTGGAAGAGCAAATTGAGAGACTTGAAGCTATAAATAAAGCCATATTGAAGGATTTGGATGATCTAGCATGGCTAATAAAAGAATATGAAAATGAGGTAGCCCACGAGTCAATGAAGATGTATATGGAACTTGATCAAAAAATCAATGCTTTGGTAGAAGTGAAAGTAGCCCCTAACAAAATAGAAGAAGCTCTCAAGATAGCAGAGGTGAAGGAGTGAAACTATATTGTCAAACTCGACAAGATGGGGATGGTGATCAAGTCACTAGTAGCTAAGCAAAACCATATACCACCTAAAATTTTTCCAAGAGGGATATTTTCTCACTCTACTCCCATCTACTATTATTGTTCAAAAAGATTGCAGGTTTGAGCTGAATGCTATATGTTCCATAGGCATAAAAAATTAAAAAGGTCTAGAAATAGGAAAATTCCACCTAAAGTCAAGAAAATTCTGGTAAGAAATGACTTGGTTAACCAAGTTGACCCAAAGCTAAGGAAAAAGGCAAAACAACTCAACTTGTTTGGGTTGTGAAAGCGAACAAATTTCCAAACTTAGTAAAGCCTCTTTTAGTTGATGACAACCCTAGCACAAGTGCATATTGTAGAAAACTTCTTTGGTGCATTTTTGTTTTTATGCTTTTTTTAAAATAAAAAATTGCACAATCTATTTTCCCCATTTTTAGGCTAATATTTCTCTTTCCCTTTATGTATAAAATTATGCTTGATAATTGAGAGGGGAGAAAGAACTAGGTTAAGGGGCAAAATTCATTGTGAAATTTGTTAGCTTGTTTAGTTTATTCTTTTCACAAAGATGTGGTTTTGTCAACTTTGGTTTGGCAACCGTGTTTATTGAGAAAAATCTAGATTGCCTAAACTTTCTGATATGTGTTCTAGTGTGGCAGATAATCTAAAGCTTCTAGAGGAACCGAAATTTTACAGCTAGTGTTATTAAGTTAGGTACTTTATCTGTTGGGGGGAATCAACAACAACATGCATGTCTAGAAGGGACAAGCAGACCAAGGGCATTCAAAAAAAGAGCAAGAGCTTCATCTTCATATGACAAGATTTCAAGGAGGAAACCCACTTCAGTTTTATTTTATTAAACTCATTTTTAAATTTCTAAACTATATTTTTATCCTTTAGTTTTTACTTGCTTTCATGGAATAATATTGAGTTGGTTTGTGTGGAGAGATAGTTGGATGATATGGGTTGATTTATTTTATGCATGTCATGATTACATTCTTGATATTCAAGCGATTTATGCATTCTTGATATGAATAAGCCTAAGGCTTTTGTTGAAAGCATATGTAAGTGTACAAGTTTTTAACTTTGAATATATATCCCTGTTCTGTTTGGGGGTCATTTTTTATTACTCACATTTTGTACAGGTTTTGTGCATATAGTGATATTCGGTTTGGGGGTCATCATGTCCCAACTCCATCATTTCTGATTTAAAGAAAATGCTTGATGTTGGTTTGTGCTCAATGTCATGTTGCACTTTAATGCCTTATTTTATTTATGAGCCTGTTTTTGAATCTTTTATTTTGTTGGGCAATGATTGTGGATGATTAGTGTCTAGGTTGTTATGTTTTAAGTCAGTTAGGGGTGCACCACTAGGCTAGACACTCTTGTCTTCAATATTGAGGACAACGTTGGGTTTTGGTAGACACCTTTGTTGAGTCGTCTTTTATGTTTATAGTCATTTTTCGTGTCAAAATTTTCACATTTGTTGCTTTACCAAAATTTTCGGGCTTAATCTAACTTGGTGAGATTACCTTGAGCATAATATTTTTTGCGAATTTGTGTGTGCTTAATGTGCTTGTTCATAGCTCTTTGACAGTTTAGAGGTCTCACTTGCACTTCATGGGTTAGTCCCATCTTTAATGTCTAAGTTGAGGGAACTCAGTGTTCAAGTGCCTTGTTCTAATAGTAGAGATACCCTTGTAAGATCAAAATACAAGCAAAATGCGTATATATATATAAGGGAAATATTTTTCAAATCTTTAAACACTATTCAAACACCATGCATAGTCTCATTACAACAACAATCATCATGTGTCATAGAACATGCATTATATAGTGGACTGCTTGACTGAAACTTATATTCCCTGGATAGATGGAATCTTTGAAGTGATATTAAGAAATGTGTGTTTTAGCCACTTAAAAAGTCTAAATACTTCTCATTCCCGTAATGTGTGTGTTCCCAAGCTAACTTTGAAGCCAGACACATATATAGACTTTTTCATTCTACACCCACATTATCCATAACCCAATCAAGCCAAACAATAAGCCGATCTTCACTTGATTGATCTTGTTAAGGCTTAGGAAAGCTTGTAAAAATGTGCTTTAATTGATGAATGGTGTGTACCTAGGCGATAAGTAAAGGCAAGAAAATAAGGATAAAGAAAAGAAAATAAAATCAAAAGTAAAAAAAAAGATAAAAATGAGAAATCAAGAAGAAGAAAAGAAAAAAAAAATGCTTCAATTACTTTGCTTAAATTGTTAAATTTACTCAAACAAAGAGGTAACGAGAGTAGTTGAAATTGCACTTGAAATGTATGAAAGCCTGGATGCCCATTTGTATTTAGAAATGGTGTTGCATATAGAATTAAATGCTTAAAGTGTATAATGTATTTCCTTAACTGGGTGGATTAGTGCTTTGTGCCATAATCACCAATCACCTTGGCCCCATTACAACCAAATGGAAAAGACCTAGTTGATCACAGGGAAAGTCTAACTTGGGAATACTAATTAATGCATGCTCTTTCCAAATTCATGGCACTTGATTCATTCATGAGACTCATTTGCTAAAAAGATCCTTTCTTCTATAATAAATGTATGCAATTAATTTTATTCCAATACGTAACTTCATTTGCATACATCTTGCATAAGTGTGAACCTAGGTTCTGAGAGGAAAAGAAGAGAGATCCCATGTGATAACCTAGAACCGAAGTGAATTACGCTTGAGGCATGAGAGTGTGTAGTTTCCACAGCAACGGTGCTTTAAGTGTGGGATTCGTGTTGTGCTAGTTTCCCTTGTGGTGCCTTAGAGTTATTTAGAACATTTTGCAAGAACCTATTTTTCACTCCCACTTTCTCTTGCTTATCTCTCAACTAGTTGTCTTTGTGGTAAATGTTTTTGAAGTCTAGGATTTTTTAGATCGAGTCATTTGTTTTTGTTGTCATATCTTAGCTTGTTTGTTTTAAGGTTTTCTCAAGGATGAGCAAAGTTTTGGTTTGAGGGTATTTGATCGTGCGAAAATTGTGCAATATTTTGGCCCTCATTCTCCGTCCTTTGTCTTGTTTTCGAGTGTACTGTCGTGTCTTATGGGATCATGTATTGTGATTTCAAGAATTTAGTGCAATTCAAATATTAGAGTCAGAAAGTGTGAAGTTCATGTAGGAAACATACCAAAATCGCTAAAGAAGAGAAGCTTCACTGTGCAAGTACACTACCCGTGAACCACCCGCACACAGGGAGTGGGACACGAGGATTGTATACTGTATGGTGAATTAACTTAAACGTGTGTCTAATTAACCTAGAGGGTGAGTAGGTTTTAACCAAATGAATTACCAATCTTTTCAGTTAAACAATATTAATCACAAAAAGTCACCCCAACATAAACATGCAACAAAATCAAGTACAAGTGTGAAATGTAAATAACACTTGAATTTACTGTTAGGATTATGCTTGATAGCAAGAGTGTAATATTGTAATTAACAATCGTTTCATATGAATAAAGTGATTTCTAGTTTAACAAATCTTATAGCATTTATAGTTTAATTATTATAATTGTCAAAAGTAAATAATCATAAGGTCAAAAGACTATAAGAAAAGAAGAATTGTTCATACATCTAGATATGTATGAGGTAGACACAATTCTTTAGTTAGTCTTGAATAATGTTCACAACTTAAGATAAAAGGTTGGGTGCCTTTATCTTTTCAAAGTTGTAGATTCTTTTGCTAGCATTTGAGTGGGATCAAATGTGTTATGATGAGTCTAAAATCATCAAAGTGTGGTGTCTTTGGGAAAAAGAATCTAATGCACTGGGTGTATTGAATAGGATCAGAATGAAATACTTTATCTAGAACCATCAATGGATAAAAGTTTTCATTCGAAGACAATCGGAGAGTCTATCTCAATCCTAAGATAAATGATGGACTTATGATTGCAAGTGTTATCATTTGAGCTATCAATGAGTACGATTATATTGGTGGTATTCATTTGTTAATCGATAGAGGACTTCATTTATAGATATGGACATCGTGGCTCCATTTATTGAATGAGAGTAGAATACCATCATATGGATGTTTTGAGGTATTGGATATTAAATCTTAACGTTAAGTTTTCAATAGTGTCTATTGAAACATGGCTTCTGGACAAGTCAAAATATCCAAGTTCAAAATGTGGTCATATGAGTAAATATGGTAACTTGGAGAGCTATAAGCGGTCTATGAGCTCTTGGCGATTACTGGTATTCTTCACGAGGATACATTTTCTCCAATAAGGTTGTCTAAGGTATGAATGAGTTACATCAACTTATTCTATCTTTATTTAAGAGTTCAATTTTAGTTCTTTAGTTGAATGAACTAAAATTAAATAGATTGGACCTAAGTGAATCATTTGTTGATTGTGATTGGGTTGTGTCTATTGGAGCTTAAATTTAGATAGCCCGCCAAGATCTCCAATCCACACGAACTTATATGGATCACTTGATATATTCTACCGGACCAATTTAGGGATCCATCTAGAATTGTAATAAGGCATGTGAACTTGTTTCTTTTTGTAAGAATAGATCTAGTTCATATGTGGACTTTTTATTTAGGTCCAATGGATTTAATAAACGGAGAAAAATAATATACGGCCTTTATACTAGGTATGGGCGGCAATGGCTATGGATAATAGCTTTAATATATTATTTTTATTTGGTTATTATTTAATTAAATGGAAATTAATTAATTTGTTGATTAATTAATTATTTAATTAAAAGTCAAAATATTTTCCTATTAGAAGATGCTCTCCTAAAACTATACTATTGTTGGTAGTATAGTTAATGTTAATGACTATATTTGATAAGTAGATAAATAAAAGGAGTTATTTATCTAATCAAATTAGGAAGTCTTTAATATGGTTACAAACACACTATTGAGTATGATTAGGATTCTTGGTGTAGGAAAGAATTCTTTTTGGAAAAAGATTCTTGGTCACCAAGTAAAACTACTTAGTGGTAGAATTCTTATTTGCAAAGGATTCATAACCACCAAGTTAATCTACCTAAAGATAGGATTCTTGTCCATCAAATAATCTTTCTTAGGTAAGATTAAACTCTCCTTAACTACATCAAAGAAGGGAATTTCGTTCATTCATCACATGTATTATATAGGATAGGATAGATTTATTTTTAGATAAGGATTCTAACTACCAAATAAATCCACCTAAGGAAAGGATTCTTGCCAACCAAGTGAATCCTTCTTAGGAAAGGATTTATGATCCTATATATACGAGCATGATGAATTCGGCCAGCCCTAAGGCAATTAGAGGTGATTTCGGCCAAGCTTTATTTTATAAAGAGAAAGTTTCGGCCATCATAGGAATTTTGAGGGAGAAAAATCTGATTTTACTCTAGACAAAATTCGATCATCTCTAATCAATAGTGTGTGAATTTGGCCAAGTAGAGAAAAAAGGGGAACATTTTTGTTTTCGATAGTACACTAGTATCCTTTACATCAAAAGGGTTTTGTGTACAACATCGAATCAAGGTTCACGCGAGTTTCAATCAAATTGATTGATAATTCACAAGTAACCGAACGTTCTTGGATTTTTTCTCTCGGAGGATATTTGTAACTAACAAATAAAAGATATTTGCTTTGTCTCCATCCTCAGGAATACAATTTAAAGAAAGGGAGCCCACACTCCTAGGTGATTCACGTTCGTGATTGGATTGGAAGATCTTGCATAATTGATTCAGCGCTTGTTCAATCGTCACGCGAAAGAGGTATGATACTTTTATATACATCAATTAATCTAGGGTTAAGGTTCTCGTTGCATAAAAGAGAAAATTTTTATTTATACGAAAACCCCAATTTTGTTTTTTAACAGCTTCCGCTGCGTTTCTAAACCGTTTTTTCCCTACATTTACGTGGAAAACCTTCGACAAGATAAAAACCACAGGATTAAATCTACTATTTAAAAAATTGATTACAACCTAGGTTTACCACATCACACATACACAGTTACTAATCCGTTTCTGCTACGCGTTGGCCTTTACTAGTGATTATCACCTCTTTCTCGTATACTACCCACGACACATACAAGACTTAACTCATATGAGAAGAGATATGCAACCTAAAGTGAATATGAAAATATTGAAAATGCACAAATGCTACGTTAACACATTCAATGCCTATCTAATCACGAATGAATGATTTAAACAATCTTAGATATCATGTTGCTATATGACATACATATAACTTAGCTATATGAAATTAAAGCACACCTAGATGCAATAGCTATCACAATACAACAACCCAACAATCAATAAAATTCTCAACTTGTAATAAAAATCTCAAGCTAGATGAAAACAAGTCATAAAAAAAATCTTGTTAAGCAAGAAAACAATAAAGAATGAAGATAGTGTTCTATTTACCAAGTCAAATATGTTGATGAAGACCCATGCTTAAACACATCCTAGATGAAGCTAGATGATGATTGATTCATGAAAGAATGACAGGTGTTTGGGTTTTCATCTATAAAAATGCAATCTTGCTAACGTTTCTTACAAGTCACTCTTGGGCTCTAAATGGAATGAGTTAGAATGAATTCTGAAGCTTTAAAGAGCCAAAAAAGGTAAAATGGTCTATATGTATGAAGCCTTAGATGAAATGACGCCTTTTAAAAATAGGCAATAATATCCTTTCATTACCGCTGGCTAGATCGCGGCTCGAGCAAGTTAACTAGACTGCAATACACACAACAATGCACCATCTGTAAAACACTGTGGTTAGGACCGTTATGCATGCAAGTGTACAGGTCGTGGATAGACAAAAGAGGCCTTCTAGAGGATACTCTGGTAAGGACCACTATGCAGGCAAGTGCACAGGCCGCGGTTCCAAAAGCATGCAACTTCTAGAACCAACAGTTATTGGGACTGTAGTTTAGGCAGGTACATAGGCAGCGACCTACACCATGGTTAAGAGAAAAATATTCTTTCCCAGGCAAACACAACACACTATCCTAAATGCAAGATGTGCAAGTGTGGAGTGTGATGAATGGCCAAAAATCCATCATTCAAAGACGTGTAAAAATTATGCAAACAATAAAAATGCTTGCAAGTGAGGGTGTGCTACAAATTCTCCTCAATTACGAGTAATCTACATTCCTTGAAGCACTTGGAGACCAAAGCCATGATGATGGATGACCTTTAAATCTTAATCTACCCTTTACAATACGGAACCCCAATTGTGATTTTGTCAACAAAATAAATCAATAAAAAATGAGACACTTACAATCTCCCCATTTGGCTATTTCATGACAAAAAAAAACCACTCACAAAGCAACCTCACAAAAACAAAAGAAAGTTGGGCAACCAAATTTTCTACATTACATAGAGCCTAAAATACAAGTCTTGAACATCTTCAAGTCAATCCAAGTCTTGTAGAAAAATCCAACCTACACACAATCAACAAGAGAATACCTTCCAATTCCAAGTGTGTGTGAGGTGCTTTCAATAAAAATAATTGCAATACCTATAGCAAATTAAACCAATACAATCAAATAATGTAATCATGCCCTACTATGTAATGCAACATGCTCCCCTTAAAAGATTACATCAACTCTCTCAAAGCATAAGCATAAACTCTCTTTAAAGTGAGAATATCTCCCCTTAAATATGATACCAAGGACCCTATAACCTTTCTCCCCCTTTTTGTCATGATATAGGCTAAGGGAGTCTCCCCTAATAGAATGCACTAGAAAGGAGATCTTATGGCACAACAACATATGCATAATTATATAATAAAATTTATGCAACTCAATTAAGTAAGAGTGATTCAACGAGTTTTATTTCAAGAAAATTGTGTGAAAGAATGATCTGCATACAACACAAGTTGTATTCAAGATAAAAAAAAAAAACAAGATATTTGGCATAGCAAACAAGAAGGGTTTTCAAAAGAATTCAAACCAATTTCACCCTTGTCATAAAATTAAGCAAGATATAGATTTTAAAATAAATTCAATTTTCAGAGCAACTATATCAAACTTTGAAATAAATTAAGCGTGTGTTTAAACAACCTAGGGGGTGAATGGTTGTTGATCGATTATTACAAACTTTTTTTATTAGTCAATATTTATGATATAACCAAATAAAATCAAACATAATAGTGGAAATTAAAGAACACCTTAATTTTACGTGGAAAACCTCCAAATAGAAAAAAACCACAGGACTAGCCACGGTAGCCACTTGAGCCGTAGAAATCCATATATTAAAAGGAAGTTACACCCTCAAGTGATACTTAAACTCTCACTCTTGATAACCTCAGGCTATGGACACTACCACTCACCAGCTATGGATACTACCACTCACCACTTTTGGCTCAATCGCTAGTGATATCCCCTGATCCACTAATCTTGGCATGAACACCGCCTAATCTACCCCACGGGCCTTTTACAGTGGCTTCCTAGCATGAAGCTTACCACTCACCGCTCTTGGTTCAATCCCTATCTATATCCTCTGATCCCCTAATCTTAGCGTGAACACCTCATAATCTACCCCATGGGCCTTTTACAGTGGCTTCCTAGTACAATGCTTATCAACAACACCCTTTGTTACGAGACATCCCTTGGTTATGCAACTTCACCTAGAAGCCACAATATTTTGACTTAAAAAAGAGAATAAAAATTCTAAGTGTATATATGACAATATACTCAAATGCAAAAATGTGCAAGACCACACACAAAATGCCTAACTAGATGTTATAATGCAATATAACAACCTAGTTATCAAACAAGCCTACATGCACACACATGAAGTCTTAATTAGATATAGAGTAATTCTAACAACCTAATTGTCAATTAAAACTCACACAAATATTCATGAACTTGACTAGATGTACAAAGTCAACCTAATCATCAATTAAGCATACATGAACATTTATTGATTAGCTATTTAGGAAAAAATGACATAATGATGCAAGCTATCACAAACAAACCCAAACATGTTATCCAGACTCATAAATATATGCAGCAAATTAAAGTCTAGGTATTTAATCAAGCAATAAATACCTAATCTAGAGTAAGGAAAAAAAAATGATATTCAATGAAGTTTTTCCTTACCTAGTCATAAAACCATGAAGACCCATGCTCAAATGATGATGAATTATGCAATATGGAGATGAGTTTTGGGTTTGGAGAGTCAACGAACAAAGCTTGAAGTTTTCTCTCTTTAAAGAGTTCTATCTTCTCTTCTGTAATGATTTTCTGAGCTTTAAAGAGGTAACGAAAAGAAGAGAACACACACACACACACACATATATATATATAGATATATAGATATATAGATATATAGATATATATATATATATATATATATATATATATATATCTACCTTAGACCAAAGCAATGTCATTTTGAACTTGGAAAACAAAATCACACCAAAATTGTTGTCCAGACCGCAGTCTAGGTACGTGTCCAGACTATGGTGTATGCAGCAAAGCACCCTCTAGTCGACACCATGTCTGGGACCGCTTGGCATGGCAGGAGCACATACAGCAGTTAAGGTAACAGGAGCCTTCTGGGTGTACCTCGACAGGGACTGCTGTTCAGGCAAGTGCACAGGCCGCGATCCTTAAAGCATGCCACTTCTGGAACCAACCGATGTTGCAACCTCGGTGGAGGCAGGTGCATAGCCAGTGACTTACATTATGGTGAAGAGGAAAATCCTCTTTTCTAGGCAAACTCAACACACTTACTTATTTTTAAAATGTGCAAGTGTTAAGTGTGAATGGATGCATAGACATAAACAATTAAACACAAATGCAAGATGAATAGAGCATGCATAAAGTGTGTGTGTGTGTGTGTGTGTGCACCATAACTCTTCAAGAGTCAAGGTCAAATGATATAACTTTTGAAGCTGTTAATCTTGAAGTCATGGAGATGCTTGGAAGCTTGTCTTGATAATCAACAAGAAGATCTAAGCTACCCATTCCACAATCATCCCCAATGTGGTATGTCATGAAATAAGCCAATCATAAAATTAGAGGTTCTTAAAATCTCCCATTTGGTTATTTCATGACTAAATACAACTTACAAATAAATCCTCACAAAAAAAGACTAAAGCTATTGTCCATGAGATTAATTCTAAATTACAAAACTAGGGGAAGAACTACGGATATACCTGGTCATATCAGAGACAATGGCTAGCAGAGCCTCGATTAAGGAATAAGGAGATGGGATTCAATGACCTATTTACTATATGAGCCATGCATTGACCAAACCAGAGAGAAACTACATTCTCTTAGAAAAAGCTTACCTCTGCCTTAGTGACCTCGGTAAGGAAGTTACGCCTTTACTTCCGAGCCCACACGATTACGGTTGTCACTAATCAACCTCTCTATCAATTCTTATAGAGACCAGACATGTTGGGAAGTTTAGTACTCTGGTCCTTTGAGCTCACCTAGTTTGACATCAAGTATAAATCCAGGACTACCATTAAAGCCCAGACACTATCAGACTTTGTGACCGAGTTCTCAACCCTTCGTTATCCTAGTACCATTCCAGACCTGAAACCGGGCTACTAAAAGGATCAAGAATAGTTAGACTGGCCAACTGGCCTAGATGTCTTGGTCCTATATACAGATGGGGCATCCAGCCAAGCAGGAAAGAAAGCTGGAATCATTTTAACTATTCCTCAAAAGATCCATCTTTGCCGCTATTTTCGTTTCGAGATCAGCACCACTAACAATGAATCCAAGTACGAAGCCATGTTGGCAGGAATGAGGGTAGCAGCCAAGCATAAGGTAGACTACCTCCATGTCAGAAATGATTCATAACTGGTCGTCAACTAGGTCATCGGGCTCTATTTATGCTTTGGGGGAGTAGTCTTGAGAGAGAGTAACCATTTAGGGGGAGCACTGCACATGCATTTCTTTATATTGCTTTATTGAGTGCAATTGCTTTTTTTGTATTTGTTCACCTCACATTCACTTGTTCTTGGAAAGTGCTTTCTTGTTATTGTGTGTTGAAGATCTATGAAGAGATTGAAGAGCATGAAGACTTAGATTCTTAGGTATCTCTTTTTGTAACATAGAATGGACTCTCATGAATAGTAGCTAGTTTTTATACTGTATTGTGAGGATTATTTTATGGGTGGTGATTTTGTCATGAATTAGTCAAAAGAGGAGATTGTGAGAACCTCAAATTTATGATTGGCTTATTTCATGACAAATCACATTGGGGATTCAATGTGTAAGCTTAGGCTTTTGTTGGCAAGCTTCCAAGATCCCGGTGAGCTTCAAGAGGTAGTTCACTTGTGCTTATTTCTTATTGAAGAGATTTAGTTGCACACACTCACATTTCATATATATGCATTTACATTGACATGCATTTATTACTGTACACACACACACTTACATATATTTGAATTGTTGCATGTGTCATCATACACTTCATTCTTAGTTTTAAGTTTGCTTGTTATGTGTTTAATTCGTATTCCGTTACTTGATCGGATACGTCCACGCTTGCACGATGGTGTGCATATTTTAGCGCATTGAGTGACCATTTGAGAAGGTCTCATTCTTCTCTTAGTTTGGTCTTTGGTCATATGGTTTTATTCCATGAGTTTGAGCATTCTTGTCAAAGTCCAAATCTGATCTTTGGTAACTCATTTGACCATAACTCTTTCTACATTCATCGAAATCACATTTTGTAAATTGAATTAGAAAGTAGACTTTCATACCTTTCCAACGGTCTATTATACGAAAGGTTTGGATGTCATTTGCTCATGTTTTAGGTAGCTCGAATCTGGAGCTATTTTGTTGTAGCATATTTCCAGAGAGCAAAACGACCTCATGGTGACCTAGGGCGACCTGACTTCCAAGTTACTTTTTCAGCCATATTTTAGCTTCCAAACCCGAGAGCAAAGCGACCTTGAAGCGATCTATCATCCAGGTCGCCTTAAGGTCGCTTCTATCGCCCAAAATTTATTTTTTTCTGTCCCAAAACGATGTAATTTGATTTGAACTCAATATATACATCATCTTATTCCCCATTTAGACCTAGAACTTCAAATTTCTAGATCTTAGTGAGAGAAATAGTTCCCTAGTGAGAGAAAGCACCAAGATTGCTTCTTTTACTCTCAAAACCCAAACACCCATCATTCTTGCATGAAACAAACATAATCGAGCTTCACCTAGGATGTTTCTAAGTATGGGTCTTCATCAACACATGTAACTTGGTAGGTCACCATCTTCATCATTCTTGTGTTCTAGCTTAAAAAGATATCTCTTGTATGACTTTTGTACATCTAGATTAGGATTCTTATTACAAGTAGTGATTGTTGTTGATGTTTGGGTTGTCGTATTGTGATAGCTAGCATATAGGTCACATTTGCCTCTAGCCAATTAGGTCATATTAATTGTATTTTGATGATTGCATTTATTGACCATGCCATGCTTAATGACAACATGTGTTTAAATGGCTTTGTTTGATAACAAGATTGTAATATTGCATATCCATATCTAGTTAAGTCTTTATGAGCATTCATTTAGACATTGATATATAGGAATTGCACTAAGTGACATTATTTAATTCCTGGATAAGCATTTACTGTTGCCCAGCACTATTTGCATTTAGAATAATTTTACATATTCACATAGGTTATTGATCTCTTCATTGAGAATTAAGTCTTGTGGCTACCGGTGTGTAGTGCACAAGCAATTCAAGTCTTGCAACCAAAGGAAGGGTTGGCAAGCAATTGGTCGGGTGCCATTATAAAATGCCCAAAGGGGTAGAGTAGGAGGCGTTCACGCCAAGAGTAGTGTATAAGAGGATATCACTAGGGACTGAACAAAGAGTGGTAAGTGGTTGTGTTCATAGCCTGAGGTTATCGAGAGTGAGAATCCGAGAATCACTTGAGGGTGTATCCATATATTCATATAGTGGATTTCTGCGATCGAGTGTGGCTCACTTAACAGCCCGTGGTTTGTTACCCGTTTGGAGGGTTTTTCCACGTATACATCTTGTGTTGTTTATATTTCAGCATTTTTACACTTGATGTTTTATGTTTATTTTATTGGGTGTATATTGAAAATTGACTAACCAATAAAAATTGGTAATTGACTTGATTAAAACCTATTCACCCCCCCCCCCCCCCCCTTGTAGGTTTATTAGACAGACGTTTATAAGGGTCTCTCGTGATTAATGGATCCCATTATGGATTACCTCGAGGAAGGAAAGCTTCCAGAATACCCCGATCAAGCTTGTAAGATCAAGAGGATCTCGGTTTGATTCTGTTTGATTGATGGGTACCTATACCGTACATGTAAGTCTTTACCTCTGCTCCGGTGCCTCCAACCCGATGACGTTGTTGTTGGGGTTTATACCGTAAAGATGTAATTTGTAAATGGATTTATGAAATAAATAAAAGGAAAAGTTTAATTCATTCTTGTTATGTTGTTTACTTTATAACTTGTGCATCTATTTAACATCCAAGATTGTCAGATGTAATCTTGAACTATGTATATGAGTGTCATATACGGATGGATACAGTAAGAGACGTGCAATCTAAAGAGTCCATAGATAGCAAATAAAGCTGGGCACTTTATTTACTATTAATCTATAGCTGCGATCTATTCCGTAATGTATGGTGATTATATCCTGAATCATTCATATGGAGATATGAGAATGAATGCACTATGTATGATGTGATCATATAGGACTGGGCCTTGATCTATATGAATCTCTCACCAATATCCGTTTACAGATAAGATTCATATATATCAACTAATGATGGCTATATGTGGGTGATCTTAATTCTGAGTGTCTTATTTACTCATTCAATTTAGATCATGGTCTTTGATATACCATGGGTGATGTCGGATGCATTTCCTTATCAATATACTTCGTATATTGGGATTGCGATTTGACTTTTGACTGAGAAGGTTTGTACACAATAGTGGAATCCACTCCTTCTTATAAGAAGTAGATGGTAGTTCCCTTAAGGGTTGATTCGGGGCTAGGTATCAAGGGGCACGGTTAATTAATTGGACTGTCCAATTAATTGTTTTACGAAAGTGACACATATTTGTTTGGGAATTAATGGAATAATGAGATTAGATTATTTAATTAATTACTAAATGGAGGGTGTTAGTTGATATTTGATTTTGAATATAATAAGATGATATGATTATTTTATTTTATTAAATTAAATATTTGAAATTGAATTTAAAATGTTTAAATTCAAAAAAAATAAAAATTCTTTTAAAATGAAAGTTATGAGATATTTTTTATTTAAAAGATTTAAAAATAAAAAATATATGATTAGTTTTTAAAAGATAAAATAATAAAAATATATATATTTGATATATATAATTCTTTTGGAAACTGATCAGTACAACTAAAACAACACATATATTTGTTTTTGCATATGATGCAAAGTAAGTGCATGTGAAACACAAAAAAATTTGTATTACATGAAAATTCAATGTGTGCGTGCATGAATATTAAAACAACACTGAAACACGTAAAAAAAAAGGTCAGTTCACAAATTGGTGATATCATGTGTGCGTGAGAGATATTCAAGTGTAAGGGTTGCACAGTGAACGAAAAAGAAATTGTTTCTTCTTTTTCAATTCTCTCTATATCTTCCATTCAAGTTCCTAAGACCGTGATGCGCCCATATGCAGTTACCAGTTCCGGGATATAGTGAGGAAGATCGAGTGGTTCAGACAGAAGCAAATCGTAAAGTGAAAGAACCTCCAAAGTTGGTAAGATTTTCTTCTTCTGATTATATTGATTATAATTTCCTATGTTTACATATTGTATGTATTAGTTCCGAAAATAATTATAATCCCAAGTCCCTTGGTCCCAGATACAGATTATGATATGTATAAAATTTTAAAACCTTACTTCCGCTACGCGACCGGTGAACGGGGTTCCAACAATTGGTATCAAATCCAATTTATTTTTCAGAACAAGAAATTGTTTTCGTTTCTCCTGTATGTATGAATGTATAGGCACCATCTATATGATTATATGAATGTTTATAATTAAATTGTTTAATTTAAACATGGTTTATCGTAAATTTTTATGGTGTTGTGGATTTAAGGTTTATGGGTTGTATATATATATATATATATTACTATTATTGTTTTGTAAATAAAAAAAATGTAACCTATAAACGAAGAACTGGAAACACACACGACGACTATACTGTTTATGGGACACTGTTCACGGTACTGTTCACCGGTATTGTTCATGCAACACCGATCACTGGTACTGTTCACGTGGTATTGTTCATGCAATACTGTTCACGGCACTGTTCGTCTTGCACGGTTCCGTTGGCATGTTTTGCCTAGTGCGTTCTGTACAAATTTCCCGTTTCGGATTCATAAGATGAATCGGAGTGATCTAAAGAGACTGGAAGATATCTGAAGTTACTAGAAGACCAAGGAATGCCTTGGGGTATTTTTATAATTTTAGATTTTAATTTTTTTAGGTTAAATAATCCAAAGTACTCGGTCAATTCATGTATGCTTTATATTATGTGATGATAAAAGCATTGTCATGCATATGCATGTCATTTAGATTAGATATGCCTACACAAATATATTTGATATGTCATACATGCATCATAGCCTGATTTTTTATGTATTTTTTTTATGTGATTAAAATGGACAATATACATAAATGGCTATGGATAATGAAATTAATTTTTTTAATGGTTAGAAAACTTGGTAATTCTCATTAATATTAATCTAGTTATTAAAGAGTTTAATAAGTTATATTAATAAGGTCATTTATTGTAATTAGGATTGATATGATTAATAACCTAATAATAAATGATCCGAAAAAAGTGTTAGAGTTTTAATAGTTAAAACTTGGTAAACACTAACATAATAATCTGACATTAGTAAATAGTTTACAAAGGCTTAGATTTTTCACTAATATATTAGATTTTTAATTGTTAAAAATCATTAATAATTTACTAGTTAATTGGAATTTGTTTCTAATTAGTTAATACGCAAGATAACTTGATTAAAGTTAGTCGTTTAATCCTGTAGAGTCTAGGTGCATTAACGGTTAATAGAAAACCCTAATTTTAAGATAGTGAGTGGGAGAGGGGTATATGACATATGTATGGAAAACCGTGCAACGGAAGCATGAAAATTCAAATAAGGCTTTCATATAAATAAAAATTTCCCTTTTAAATAACAAGAACCTTAACCCTAGATTAATTGATGTATATCAGAAGTGTCGTACATTTTTCTCGTGACGATTGAACTAGCACCGAATTGAATCCGTAAGATCTTCCAATCCAATCTTGAACGAGAATCACCTAGGAGTGTGGGCTCCCTCTCTTTTAATTGTATACCTGAGGATGGAAACAAACAAAATCTTTTTCTTTGTTAGTCGCAATAATCCTCCAAGAAGAAAACAAAGAACGTTACGTCAGTTGTGAATTATCAATCAATTTGATTGAAACTCGCGTGAACCTTGATTCGATATTGTACACAAAACCTTTTAATGTAAAGGCTACTAGTGCACTATCGAAAACAAAACGTTCTTCTTCCTTTTCTTTTTTGCCGAATCTCACACTATTTCTTAGAGTTGATAGAATTTTGTCTTGAGCAAAAAACAATTTTTTCTCCTAAAATTCTTATGGTGGCCGAATTCTCACCAAGTTCAAATCGATAGGCTGGCTGAAATTTCTCTTATATATATATAGGGCTGGTCGAAATTACTTCTTGGAATATATTAGGATTTCAAACCCTTTCTAAAGAAGGATTTACTTGGTTGTTAAGAATTCTTTCTTTAGGTGGATTTACTTAGTGGTTAAGAATCCTTTTCGTAGATGAATTCTACCCATAGGTAGAATTACTTGGTGACCAAGAATCCTTTTCCAAAAAGAATCATTTTCCAAAAAGAATTCTTTCCTACTGTCAACAATAGTATAATATTAGGAGACCATCTTTTCCTAGAAAAAAGATTTTGACTTTTAATTAAATAATTAATTAATTACCAAATTAATTAATTTCTATTTAATTAATAATAAAATAAAAATAATATAATTAAGCTAAACTATATAGCTTTGCCGCCCAACACAATATATGGGCCACTATATTATTTTTCTATTTTTTTAAATCCATTAGACCTTAATAAAGAGTCCATATGTGAACTAGACTTATTCTTACAAAAAGAAACAAGTCAACATGCCTTAATACAATTCTAGATGGACCCCTAAATTGGTCCAGTAGAATATATCAAGTGATCCATGCAAGTTCGTGTGGATTGGGGATCTTGGCGGACTATCTAAATTTAAGCTCTAATAGACATAAACCGATCACAATCAACAAATGATTCACTTAGCGATCTATTAACTTTAGTTCATTCCACTAAAGAACTAAAATTGAACTCTTAAATAAAGATAAAATAAGATAATATTCCTTATTCATACCCCAGAAAATCTTAATAGAGAAAGTGTATCCTCATGAAGAATATCAGTAATCTCCAATAGCTCATAGACCGTCTATAGCTCTCCAAGTTACCATATTTACTCATATGACCACATTTTGAAATTGGATATTTTGACTTGTCCAGAAGCCATGTGTCAATAGACAATAATGAAAACTTAACGTTAAGATTTAATATTCAATATCTCAAAACATCCATATGATGATATTATACTCTCATTTAATAAATGGTGCCACGATGTCAATATCTAGAAATGAAGTCCTCTATCGATTAACAAATGAAAACCACCAAACTATCGAGGATAGACTATGATATATTATCGTACTCATTGATAGCTCAAATGATAACACTTGCAACCATAAGTCCATCATTTATCTCAGGACTGAGATAGACTCTCCGATTGTCTTCCAATGAAAAACTTTTATCCATTGACAGTTCTAGATAAAGTATTTCATTGTGATCCAATTCAATGTGCCAGTGCACTAGATTCTTTTGCCCAAAGACACCACACTTTGATGATTTTAGACACATCATAAAACATTTGATCCCACTTAAATGCTAGCAAAAGAATCTACAACTTTGACAAAATAAAGGCGCCCAACCTTTTATCTTAGGTTTTGAATATTATTCAAGACTAACTAAAGAATTGTGTCTACCTCATTTATATCTAGATGTATGAACAATTCTTCTCTTCTCATAGTCTTTTGACCTTATGATTATTTACTTTTTACAATTATAATATAAACTATAAATGCTATAAGATTTGTTAAACTAGAAATCACTTTATTAATATGAAAAGATTGTCAAATACATTATTATACTCTTGCTATCGAGCATAATCCCAACAACATATATATCCCGCAGTCTCCATCATTAGTTGAACACCATGAGATCCGAGTGGGGCCTCGTGATGGCTTTACTTTTATCCTCTCTAAGGAAGGTTTCAACAAAGGTTGACTTCCTAACGGATAGGATTTCAGAGGGTATTTCAGGATTGAAAGACCCTAAGGCGGCGATTCTCGAGTTAAGCTCATGATGGTGGGTTACACTCTCGAAGGTTTTGATTAAGTTTGTTAATTAAAATCATGACAAAATAAACGATGGTTGAATGATATGGAATAAGAGTTATTCTGGAATATCATTTGATTGAGAATGTCTCGGTCCAACATGCAAAGACTTGACCGACCCTAAGGCGGCACTTCTTTGTGTATGATGGATTGTCGTGGTATAGTAACCAGTTTTAGGGTAGTTCTAGTTCGTTAAACATTTTCATGCATCATGTTAAAATTTATGCCAGAGCACTCACAATTGTTTTAAATAAATGATTGAATGAATGTTTAATTTATTTCAGCAATAATGTCTTCTGTATTACTTCAAATTCTCACAAACGACAAATTAACTGGTGATAACTACACTAAGTGGAAACTTAACATTAATGCAATTTTGGTCTCCAAAGACCTCAAGTTTGTGCTTAGGAAGGAATTTCCTCCAGTGCCTGCTACCAATGCCACATGAACTGTTCGTGAGGCATACTAGAGTTAGGTCTCATCTGATGAGAAGGCCTCGAACATATCTGTTGACTTCTATGGCAGACGTGCTTGTCACAAAGCACGATGCAATGACTTCAGCATTCGAAATCATAGAGTCATTGTAAGCTATGTTCGGGCAACCCTTTGAGCAAAAGTGACACGAAGTTGTTCGTTCCGCTATGCTCGCTCGCATGAAGGAAGGAACTTCAGTTTGAAAACATGTTCTGAGCATGATGTCCTACTTTAGCATGGTAGAAGTCGATGGCAGGGCCATTGATGAACCCAATCAAGTGAGCATCATACAGACGGCTCTTCCAAAGTGTTTTGATCAGTTTAAGAGTAACTACGAGATGAACAAATTAAGGTTCAGTCTCACATAGTTGCTCAATGGGCTCACTACCTTTGAGTCCTTGACTAAGGATTGCAAAGGCAAAACCGGTGAGGCAAATATTGTCGAACCGTCTTCCTCTAATAATAAAAAGAGAAAGAGGTCTACTGGGAAAGTAAAGGGTAAGCCCAAACCCAAGAAAACAAAAAAACAAGAAAAAGTCCAAGAAAAGTAAATATGATTTACTTGTTCTTGAGTCATGTTTAGTGGAAGATGATTCTTCACCCTGGATAGTTGATTCGGGGGCCACTAACCATGTTTGTTCATCTTTACAATGGATTGATTCTTATATACAACTAGAGGAGCAAGGCTTCTCAATAAGTGTTGGGTCAGAAGATGTTGTATTGGCACGAGCAGTGGGCGTAATTAGATTACATTTTTGTAATAATTATATGTTGTTGGACAAAGTATTTTATATTCCTGGATTTACACGAAATTTGATTTCAGTTTCTAAGTTATTAGAACAAAAATATACTGTTTCTTTTAATAATAAGCCTGTTATTATTGGAAAGAATGATCTGAATATTTGTTCAAGAATTAAAGAAAACAATTTGTATGTGTTAAAATCGTTAATACATACTACACTGCTCAACACCAAAATGTTAAAGGTTGAAAAAACATAAACTCAATGACATAAGATTTCTCCAGATAATGACACGTATCTCTGGTATCTAAGGCTTTATCATATCAACCTTGACCGGATAGACAGACTAGTAAATAGCGGACCTTTAAGTGAGTTAAAGGTTGGCACCTTACTTGTCTGGAAGGTAAAATGACTAAGAGACCTTTTAATAGAAAAGAGATTAAAGCTAAAGAACCACTTGATCTTATACATACAGATGTCTGCGGTCCGATGAATGTTAAAGCTATTAGTGGTTTTGAGTATTATGTCACCTTTATGGATGACTACTCAAGATACAGATATGTCTGCCTAATAAAACGGAAGTTAGAAACATTTGAAATGTTCAAAGAATTCCGAGCCGAAGTTGAGAATCTATTAGGTAGGACTATCAAGTCTCTACGATCGGATTGTGGAGGTGAGTTCCTTGACTAAGAGTTTAAAGACTTCGTGGTCAAGCATGGGATAGTTTCACAACTCACTGCTCATGATACACCTTAGTAAAATGGTGTAGCGGAGAAGAGAAATATAACCCTAATGGAAATGGTGAGATCTATGATTAGTTTTTCATCATTACCAAATTTCTTCTAGGGATATGCGTTACAAACAGCGACATACATTTTGAATGTGGTGCCATCCAAATCTGTTCCTAAGACTCCCCTAGAGTTATGGAATGGTCGTAAAGCTAGTTTACGATATTTTCATATATGGGGATGTCCAGTACACGTGCTAAAGAACAAAAATGGAAAGCTAGACTCCAAGTCTGTGGTCTGCTGTATGTAGGATACTCCAAGGAGACTAGATGTGGACACTTCTATAGTCCCGAAGACAACAAAGTATTTGTATCGACAAATGTAACGTTTCTTGAGGACAATTATATTAGTGACCATAAACCTTATTCTAGGATTGTATTGAATGAGTTGGAGCCTGGTAAGACTAGTGCTTCATCAATAAGAGTTGTTGATCCATAAACATCTGAAAGTCATATGGTTCCTGATCAGGATACACCACCATCTAGACGTAGTAAGAGGGTTGTGAGACAACCTGAACGTTATTTAGATATAGGTGAGGGATAATGTTTTGTCTCTACTGACAGTGTGGATGATCCATTGAGATTTTAGAATGCAATTGAAGATCCTAATAAAGAGGAATGACTTAAAGCCAAGAATCTCGAGATGGAGTCCATGTACTCTAACTCAGTCTAGGATCTTGTAGACTTACTAGATAGGGTAAAACATATAGGGTGTAAGTGGATCTACAAGAGAAAGAGAGGAGTAGATGGGAAGGTAGAGACCTTCAAGGCAAGGCTAGTGGCTAAGGGTTATACCCAGAAAAAGAGGGTCGATTATGATGAGACTTTCTCGCCAGTAGCCATGTTTCCTTAGGGTCGGTCAATCTCTAAATACCCTCAGAAATCCTATTCGTTAGGAAGTCAACCTTGATATTGACCTTTGTGGAAACCCTTTTTAGGGAGGTCGAAAGCAAAGCCGTCATGAGGCCCCACTCGGATCTCACGGTGTTGAACTAATGATGGAGTCCGCGGGATATATATATCATATATCCCTCTCCCACTCACTATTTTAAAACTAGGGTTTTCTGTTATCCGTTAATGCACCTAAACTCTACAGGATCAAATGACTAACTTTAATCAAGTTATCTAGTGCATCAACTAATTCATTAATAGAAACAAGTTCTAATTAACTAATAAATTATTAATGATTTTTAACAATTAAAAATCTAATCTATTAGTGAATAGTCTAAGTCATTGTAAACAATTTACTACTCAGATTATTATGAAAGTGTTTACCAAGTTTTAACTATTAAAACTCTAACACAATATTCGGTTCATTTATAATTAGACAATTAATCAAATTAATCCTAATTACTATAAATGACCCGATTAATCTAACTTATAATTTTTTTTAATAACTAGATTAATATTAATGAGAATTACCAAGTTTTTTAACAATTAAAAAACTAATCTCATTTTCATAGCCAATTTATGTATTTACCCATTTTAATCACATTAAGGAAAAAACATAAAATATCAGGTTATGATGCATGTATGACATATCAAATATATTTGAGTAGGCACATCTAATCTAAATAACATACGTATGCATGACAATGCTTTTTATCATCACATAATATAAAGCATACATGAATTGACCGAGTACTGTGGATTATTTAACCTAAAAAAAATAAAATCTAAAATTACAAAAATACCCCCAGGGCATTCCTTGGTCTTCTTGTAATTTTTTGAGTCTTCCAGTCTCTTCAGATCACTTCGATTCATCTCATGAATCTTTCTTCACGATTTTTCCAGGTCTTCAACATAGGTTACATTTTTTTTTAAATACAATTACAGTAAAAATAATAATAATAATAATAATAATAATAATAATTATACAACCCATAAACCATAAATCCACAGTACCATATAATTAACGATCAATCATGTTTTTGTAAATTTAAAAAAATTAATATACATATAAAAACATCATACAGTCAATTTAAATCGTGCATACACAATCATACATACAGGAGCATCGAAAACAATTTCCTATTTCGAAAATAGAATTGGCTCTGATACCAATTGTTGGAACCAAATTCACCGGTCGTGCAGCGGAAACGGGTTTTTGAAATTTGTTATACAGATCGTAATCTGTATCTGGGACCAATGAACTTTTGATCGTAATTATTTCGAAACAAATTCATATAAAAATTATTACACTAATAAAATATATATGTAAATACAAGAAATTGTAATCAATAATGAAAAAAATAGAACCATACCAACGTTTAGAGGCTCATTCACTTTTCGATTTGCTCTGGGTCTGTACCACTGATCTTCCTTGCTATTCTCGGGATTGGTAACTGCGTGTGGGCGCATCACGGTTCTCAGAACTTAGGATGTAGGGTGTAGAAGAGAAAAGAATAAGAAACTCTTTCTTTATATTAATGAACAACACTTGTACATATAACCTTTTCTCTCTTTGTGGTGTTTGTTCATGCACACACTTGCACAAAATAACTCACTAAAAACAAACTTTCACAGTGCACACACTTGTTTTTATTTTTTTGTTCACGCACCAGTTAATGCCTTTGACCAAAAACAAACAATGAATATATTGATGTTGTTGTGCGTGAAGCAACCCTTTTTTTTTGTTCATTTTAAATAAAATATATCTTATATATAATATTTAAAAATTTGATCAAATCTATATTTGATTTTTAAAAAAACTTTCAAAATAAAAAATATCTCATATCTTTAATTTGATTTTAATTTTGAATTCAAACTATTTAAATTCAAAAATAAAATATTTAATTTTAAAAAATAAAATAATCACATTATCTTATTTTATTCAAAAATAAATATCAACATACACCCTCCATTTAGTGATTAATAACATAATTAAATAATCTCATTATTTAAGTTATTTAATCACCATTATCCATTAGTTAAATAATCTTGTTATTCAATTAATTCCCGAATAAATACGTGTCACTTTCGTAACACAATTAACTGGACAATATAATTAATTAACTGTGACCTTTGTTACCTAAATCGATCGGGCTAGCAAGGGGACCTAATGGAGCCACAGTATTTTGAGCTCCAATAATCCTCAGAATCATTAATTAAACTCTTTAATTAATATTCCTTGATTATTAACTCCGGTGTTATTCCACTAAAAACCCGAAGCTGCACTCTCTCAACTGCAGACATTTTGACACAGACCGATACAACTCGGTGTCCATTGATATAGCTATTACATATGGTGTGATCCTCCACAGTAGTTCATAATTAGAGCTGGGTCATAATGTCCGTTATACCCCTCTAATTACATATATCCTTTAAGTACCATTGATTCTCTAATGGACAATAAATCCTATTTCCTCACGGAATTAGATGAGCGCTCATATTGTCCAAACCCCGAATCAACCCTTAAGGGAACTACCATCTACTTCTCACAAGAAGGAGTGGATTCCACTATTGTGTACAAACCTTCACAGCCACAAGCCAAACCGTAATCCTAACATACGAAGTATATTGATCAGGAAATGCATCTGACCTCACCCATGATATATCAAAGACCACGATCTAACCTGAAGGAGTCGATAAGACACTCAGGATTAAGATCACCCATATATAGCCATCATTAATTGATATATATGAATCTTATCGGTAAATGGATCTTGGTGTGAGATTCATATAGATCATGGTCCAGTCCTATATGATCACATCATACAAGGTGACTCCATTCTCATATCTCATATGAATGATTCAGGATAGAATCACTGTACATTACGGAATGGACCACAGCTATAGATTAACCATAAATAAAGTACCTAGCTTTATTTGCTATCTATGGACTCTTTAGATTGCACGTCTCTTACTGTATCCATCCATATATGACACTCATATAGACATTTCGAAATAACATCCGGTAATCCAGGATGTTAATATGTACACAAGTTTATAAAATAAATAACATAACAGAATGAATTAAACCTTTCCTTTTATTTACATCATAAATCCATTTACAAATTACATGCTTAGGGCATAAACCCAAACAGAGTAGGATTCCATATGCTGCGGCAGTAGGAAGTCTCATGTATGCAATGCTCTATGCTAGACCAGATATTTGTTTTGTTGTGGGCATTGTTAGCAGGTTTCAATCGAAGCCTGGTCCTGATCACTGGACGGCAGTCAAGCATAATTTCAAGTATCTTAGGAGAACGAGAGACTATATGCTTGTATACTCTTGAGGGGATTTAATTCCCGTTGGGTATACAGATTCTGATTTTCAATCAGATTCTGACTCCAGGAGATCAACATCAAAATCTGTGTTTACTATTGGAGGAGGGGCAGTCATGTAGAGGAGTATCAAGCAATCTTGTATTGCTGATTCCACCATGGAAGTCGAGTATGTTGCCACATACGAGGCTGCTAAAGAAGATGTCTGGTTCCGCCAAATCCTGATTGACTTGGAAGTGGTTCCTGATGCGAATAAGCAGATCACTATCTATTGTGACAATAGTGGAGCAGTGGCTAATTTGAGAGGACCAAAAAGTCATAAGAGAGGGAAACACATTGAAAGAAAGTATCACCTTCTGAGGGAAATTGTGCATAGGGGTGACGTGACGATTACCAAGATCGCGTCAGCAGAAAATCTAACGAATCCCTTTTCAAAGGCTCTTCCATAAAATAGTTTTTATGGGCATCTAGAGAACATGGGGATGAGAGATATGACACATTTGCTATAGAGCAAGTGGGAGATTGTTAGGATTATGCTCGATAGCAAGAGTATAATAATGTATTTGACAATCTTTTCATATTAATAAAGTAATTTATATTTTAACAAATATTATAGCATCTATCGTTTAATTATTATAATTGTCAATAGTAAATAATCATAAGGTCAAAAAACTATGAGAAAAGAAGAATTGTTCATACATCTAGATATGTATGATGTAGACACAATTCTTTAGTTAGTCTTGAATAATATTCACAACTTAAGATAAAAGGTTGGGCGCCTTTATCTTGTCAAAGTTATAGATTCTTTTGCTAGCATTTGAGTGGGGTCAAATGTGTTATGATGAGTCTAAAATCATCAAAGTGTTGTTTTTTTGGGCAAAAGAATCTAGTGCACTGGGTGCATTGAATAGGATCACAATGAAATACTTTATCTATAACCATCAATAGATAAATTTTTTTATTTGAAGACAATCGAAGAGTCTATCTCAATCTTGAGATAAATGATGGACTTATGGTTGCAAGTGTTATCATTTGAGCTATCAATGAGTACGATTATATACCATAGTCTATCCTAGATAGTTTGGTGTTATTCATTTGTCAATCGATAGAGGACTTCATTTATAGATATGGACATCATGGCTCCATTTATTGAATGAGAGTAGAATACCATCATATGGATGTTTTGAGGTATTGGATATTAAATCTTAACGATAAGTTTTCAAAAGTGTCTATTGAAACATGGCTTCTGGACAAGTCAAGATATCCAAGTTCAAAATATGGTCATATGAGTAAATATGGTAAGTTAGAGAGCTATAGGCGGTCTATGAGCTCTTGGGGATTACTGGTATTCTTCATGAGGATACTCTTTCTCCAATAAGGTTGTCTAAGGTATGAGTGAGTAACATCAACTTATTGTATCTTTATTTAAGAGTTCAATTTTAGTTCTTTTGTGGAATGAACTAAAATTAAATAGATCGGACCTAAGTGAATCATTTGTTGATTGTGATTAGGTTGTCTCTATTGAAGCTTAAATTTAGATAGCCCGTCAAGATCCCCAATCCATACAAACTTGTATTGATCACTTGATATATTCTACCAGACCAATTTAGGGGTCCATCTAGAATTGTATTGAGGTATGTGAACTTGTTTCTTTTTGTAAGAATGGGTCTAGTTCACATGTGGACTTCTTATAAAGGTTAAATGGAATTAATAAAATAAGAAAATAATATATTGGCCCATATATATATATGTGTTGGGCAGTAAGGCTATTTGGAATAGCTTAATTATATTATTTTATTTTATTATTTAATTAAATGGAAATTAATTAATTTGGTGATTAATTAATTATTTAATTAAAAGTCAAAATCTTAGTATAATTAATATTAAAGACTTTATTTGATAAGTAATAAAAGGAATTATATATCTAATCAAATTAGGAAGTCTTTAATATAGTTACAAATACACTATTGAGTTGGATTAGGAGTCTTGGTGTAGGATAGAATTCGTTTTAGAAAAGGATTCTTAACCACCAAGTAAATCTACCTAAGGAAAGGATTCTTAACAACCAAGTAAATCCTTCTTAGGAAAAGAATTAAGTTTCCTAATACTTATCCTATGAATTTCGACCAGCTATGTATTTATAAGATGATGATAGAATTCCTTTTAGATAAGGATTCTTAACTACAAAATAAATCCACCTAAGGAAAGGATTCTTGCCAACCAAGTAAATCCTTCTTTGGAGAGGATTAATCATCCTATATATATATATATATATGTGTGTGTGTGTGTGTGTGTTTAAAATTTGGCTAGCCAAGAAGAAATTACAAGACAAATTTCGACCAAGCTTGGGAATTACTAAAGAGAGATTTCGTCCAAGCAAGAGAGAATTTTGAGGGAAAATTTTTGGTTTTTTACTCTGGACAAAATTCAATCAACTCTAAGCAATAGTTTGTGAATTCGGCCAAGAAGAGAAAAAAAGGGGAAATTTTTTGTTTTCAATAATATACTAGTATCCTTTACATCAAAAGGGTTTTGTGTACAATATCAAATCAAGGTTCACGCAAGTTTCATTCAAATTGACTGATAATTCACAAGTGACCGAATGTTCTTGGATTTTTCTCTTGGAGGATATTTGTAACTAACAAAGAAAAGATTTTGTTTGTCTCCATCCTCAGGTATACAATTTAAAGAAAGGGAGCCCACACTCCTAGGTGATTCACGTTCTTGATTGGATTTGAAGATCTTACGGAATCAATTTGGCACTTGTTCAATCGTCACGAGTAAAAGGTACGATACTTTTATATATGTCAATTAATCTAGGGTTAAGGTTCTCGTTACATAAAAGGGATTTTTTTATTTATACACAAACCCTAATTTTCTAAATTTCTCACGCTTCTATTGTGTTTTGAACCATTTTTCCCTAAAAAATATGTTAGGATTATGCTCGATAACAACAATGTAATAATGTAATTGACAATCTTTTCATATAAATAAAGTGATTTCTAGTTTAACAAATCTTATAGCATTTATAGTTTAATTATTATAATTGTCAAAAGTAAATAATCATAAGGTCAAAAGACAATGAAAAAAGAAGAATGTTTCATACATATAGATATGTATGAGTTAGACACAATTTTTTAGTTAGTCTTGAGTAATATTCACAACTTAAGATAAAAGGTTGGGCGTCTTTATCTTGTCAAAGTTGTAGATTCTTTTGCTAGCATTTGAATGGGATCAAATGTGTTATGATTAGTCTAAAATCATCAAAGTGAGGTATCTTTGGGCAAAAGAATCTAGTGCACTGGGTGCATTGAATAGGATCACAATGAAATACTTTATCTAGAACCGTCAATGGATAAAAGTTTTCATTTGAAGACAATCAAAGAGTCTACCTCAATCCTGAGATAAATGATAGACTTATGGTTGCAAGTGTTATCATGTGAGCTATCAATAAGTATGATTATATTACATAGTCTATCCTCGATAGTTTGGTGGTATTCGTTTGTTAATCGATAAATGACTTCATTTATAGATATGGACATCGTGGCTCCATTTATTAAATGAGAGTAGAATATCATCATATGGATATTTTGAGGTATTGGATATTAAATCTTAACGTTAAGTTTTCAATAGTGTCTATTGAAACATGGCTTCTAGACAAGTCAAAATATCCAAGTTCAAAATGTGATCACATGAGTAAATATGGTAACTTTGAGAGCTATAGGCGGTCTATGAGCTCTTGGCGATTACTGGTATTCTTCATGAGGATACAGTTTCTCCAATAAGGTTGTCTAGGGTATGAATGAGTAACATCAACTTATTATATCTTTATTTAAGAGTTCAGTTTTAGTTCTTTAGTGGAATGAACTAAAATTAAATTGATCGGACCTAAGTGAATCATTTGTTGATTGTGATTGGGTTGTGTTTATTAGAGCTTAAATCTAGATAGCTTGCCAATATCCCTAATCCATACGAACTTGCATGGATCACTTGATATATTCTACCGGACCAATTTAGGGGTCCATCTAGAATTGTATTGAGGCTTGTAAATTTGTTTCGTTTTATAAGAATGGGTCTAGTTCACATGTTGACTTTTTGTAAAGGTGAAATGGATTTAATAAAATAAGAAAATAATATATTGGCCCATATATATTGGTATGGGCGGCAAGGCTATTTAGAGTAGCTTAATTATATTATTTTATTAAATAGAAATTAATTAATTTGTTGATTAATTAATTTAATTAAAAGTCAAAATCTTTTTGCTAGTATGAGATGGTCTCCTAAAATTATACTATTGTTGGTAGTATAATTAATGTTAAAGACTATATTTGATAAGTAGATAAATAAAAAGAATTATTTTTCTAATCAAATTAGGAAGTCTTTAATTTGGTTACAAATACACTATTGAGTTGGATCAGGAGTCTTAGTGTATGATAGAATTCCTTTTTGAAAAGGATTCTTAACCACCAAGTAAATCTATCTAAGGAAAGGATTCTTAACTACCAAGTAAATCCTTCTTAGGAAATGAATTAAGTCTCCTAATTATATGCCATGAAATTTTGGCCAGCTATGTATATATAAGAGGAGGATAAAATTCCTTTTAGATAAGGATTCTTAACTACCAAATGAATCCACCTAAGGAAGGATTCTTTCCAACCAAGTAAATCCATCTTAGGAGAGGACTTATGAACATATATATATATATATATATATATATATATAGGTTTGGAAATTTTGGCCAGCTCTATTTAATTGCAAGAATTAATTTCGGCCAAGCTTGGGACTTTCTAAAAAGAGAATTTGGCCATGCAAGAGAGAATTTTTAGGGAGAAAAAAAATTAGTTTTTATTTTGAACAAAATTCGACCAACTCATAGAGATAGTGTGAATTCCGCCAAGAAGAGAAAAAGAGGAACGTTTTTGTTTTCGATAGTACACTAGTATCCTTTACAACAAAAGGGTTTTGTTTATAACATCGAATCAAGGTTCACTCGAGTTTCAATCAAATTGATTGATAATTCCCAAGTGGCCGAACGTTCTTGATTTTTCTCTTGAAGGATTATTGTGACTAACAAGGAAAAAGATTTTGTTTGTTTCCATCCTCAGGTATACAAGATAAAGAAAGGGGGCTCACACTCCTAGGTTATTTACATTCGTGATTGGATTGGAAGATCTTACGGAATCAATTCAGCACTTGTTCAATCGTCATAAGAAAAATGTACGACACTTTTTATATACATCAATTAATCTAGGGTTAAGGTTCTTGTTATTATAAAGGGAAATTTTTTATTTCTACGCAAACCCTAATTTTATTAAATTTTCTCATGCTTCCGCTACGTGTGTTTTATTTTCCATTCAAAATATTTTATATAGAACCGTCAATGGATAAAAGTTTTCACTTGATAACAATCGAAGAGTCTATCTCAATCCTGAGATAAATGATGGACTTACGGTTGCAAGTGTTGTCATTTGAGCTATCAATGAGTACGATTATATAGCATAGTCTATCCTTAGTAGTTTGGTGGTATTCATTTGTTAATCGATAGAGGACTTCATTTATAGATATAGACATCGTGACTCCATTTATTAAATGAGAGTATAATATCATCATATGGATGTTTTGAGGTATTGGATATTAAATCTTAACGTTAAGTTTTCAATAGTGTCTATTGAAACGTGGCTTCTGGACAAGTCAAAATATCCAAGTTCAAAATGTGGTCATATGAGTAAATATGGTAAGTTGGAGAGCTATAGGCGGTCTATGAGCTCTTGGCGATTAGTGGTATTCTTCATGAGGATACACTTTCTCCGTTAAGATTTTCTAGGGTATGAATGAGAAATTTTAACTTATTCTATCTTTGTTTAATAGTTCAATATTAGTTCTTTAGTGGAATGAACTAAAATTAATCGATTGGACCTAAGTGAATCATTTGTTGATTGTGATTAGGTTATGTCAATTGAAGCGTAAATTTAGATAGCCCGCCAAGATCCCCAATCCATAAAAACTTGTATGGATCACTTGATATATTTTACCGGGCAAATTTAGGGGTCAATTTAGAATTGTATTAAGGCATGTGGACTTGTTTCTTTTTGTAAGAACGGGTCTAGTTCACATGTGGACTTTTTATTAAGTTCCAATGGATTTAATAAAATAAGAAAAATAATATATATATACCTATATAATGTCACGGGCGGCAAGGCTAATATATAAAAGCCTAATATATTATTTTATTATTTAATTATATGAAAATTAATTGATTTGTTGATTAATTAATTATTTAATTAAAATTCAATTTTTTTTCCTAGTAGGAGATGGTCCTCTAAAATTGTACTATTGTTGGTAGTATAATTAATGTTAAAGACTATATTTGATAAGTAGATAAATAAAAATAATTATTTATCTAATCAAATTACGAAGTCTTTAATTTGGTTAGAAATACACTAATGAGTTGGATTAGGAGTCTTGGTACAGGAAAGAATTCTTTTTGGAAAAGGATTCTTGGTCATTAATTAAATCCACCTATGAATAGGATTCTTGCCAAAGAGGATTTATGAACCTATAAATATCAGTTGTAAATTTCAACCAAGCCTTAGTTTTGGTGTGAGAAGTTGTTATTTATTTATTTTTTTATTGTCAAAAAAAAAAAGTTTGTCCAACTCATTTTGTGAAGAATTCGGCCAAGCATAGAGAAAAGAGGGAATGTTTTTGTTTTCGATAGTACACTAGTATCCGTTGTATCAAAAGGGTTTTGTGTACAACATCGAATCAAGGTTCACATGATTTTCAATCAAATTGATTGATAATTCACAAGTGACCGGACGTTCTTGGTTTTTCTCTTGGAGGATTACTGTGACTAACAAAGAAGAAGATTTTGTTTGTTTCCATCCTCAGGTATACAATTTAAAGAAAGGGAGCCCACACTCCTAGGTGACTCACGTTCGTGATTGGATTAGAAGATCTTATGGATTCAATTCGACGCTAGTTCAATCATCATAAAAAAAGGTATGATACGTTTTATATACGTCAATTAATCTAGGGTTAAGGTTCTTGTCATTAAAAAAGAAAAAAATTCATTTAAACCAAACCCTAATTGGTATCGGAGCCTGGTTATACCCTTGATTAATTGATGTATGTGTACGTGAATCTGTTTTTTTATTGTATGGTTAGCAAAACAATTTGATATGAAGGACTTAGGAGAAGCAAGTTATAATCTTGGTATCCGAGTCATAAGGGATAGAAAGAATAGAATGATTGCATTATCTAAAGCTTCATACATAGATAAAATCTTGTTTAGGTTTTCCGTGCAAGATTCCAAGAAAGGTATGTTACATTTCAGACATGGAATCAAACTTTCTAATGAACAAGTTCCTAAGAATGAGCATGAAGAGCAATTCATGAGTACGGTTCCATATGCATCGACTTGACAGTTGACAGTTGCCTGCTCCACCACCCCTTCAATGGCAACTTGCTCTTCCACCACAGTCTTAGAAGTAGGGTGATCCTCTTTATTTTTAGCAAGTCTGGTTGGAGTAGCAAGCAAGATCAAGACTCTTTCCTCGACCTGGGATACAGCTTCTGTTGGAAACTTCAAGGAAGGATCTACACTGGTTCTATGCATGTTAGATGAGATAAGATAGGCTACTGATCTTCGTCATCGTCCATATATTCATCAACCTCAATAATTAAGGAGAAGCCACGCTCATCAGTTGTGGGAGTCATCATCTTTTTGGCCTTCTCAATTATCCCATGCATGTCCCAGTTCTCTATTATACGCAGGTTGAATTGAGGGGGTAAGGCTTGAGCTACCCAGAAGGTAGCATAAAAGTAACCATCATCGAAGAAGGCATCTACCTCAGACTCTAAACCTGCCACCTTGGCTCGTAGAGCTTGGTAATCTTCCTCCAATTCTCGGACCCTCTTCCTCGCATTGTCTCTCTCCAAAGCCCAACGTTTTGAGCTAACATTCTTCGTGTTATACGAACATTTTTATAACTCCGAGCTACATTGGGCTTCTTGTTAGGTTTTAGATTTGTGTTGGCTTAATTCAATAACAAAACTCTTTTTCCTTGTATTGCTTAGTTGCTTTGGTTGTTCGTGATTGAATTGGACTTCAATAAAGTAAAGCGGTTACTCATGCAAAGATCGTCTTCAAGAGGAAAAGTGATTGCTTAGATGTGAAGGTATCAAGATTCTTCTGCCACTTGCAATGCGTATTAGGCATACACATACACATTGCATACATATGTGTCCCCACATTGTTGTGCTAATTTTATATAACACATTCACACACTTGATATTGAATGCACATGCATTGGTGTAGAATTGACTAGTTATGAAATATACATGTTTGTGGACTATGTCCAAATGATATGCTTTCTTATGTGTTATGTGTTTGTATGTTTATATGTTTGTATAACATGGAACTTGAACTTGAATTTGATACTTTATTGTTCATTATTGAGTTTCGGTCATTTTGGTTGCTCATACATTTGATTTCAAGTTCTGATATTTTCCACTCATGATGCATACATTGTCTTCATCTAAGTATATCGAGTTGAATTTGTAACTTCTAGTTAAAGTTTCATAGTTTTCCATGTTCGTGAGAGATTCTTGGTTTGTAATCTTCAAACAGATTTGAATTCAGAGTTCGGAGGTCGGAGAACGGTCGAAGAACGCTGGAGAGATGCACGATGGTCAAATGCCATCATAAAGTGCAACCCCGAGATGTCGTGTAACCGTCTCAAGCTCACACCCTTACTGGACTCGAGATGCTCACACATTATCTTAGGGAAGGTCTAAAGGGTGGGGGAAATTTGGTCTTTTTTCTTTCTTTTCCCTCACTTTTAAATATCTTTCCCTCTCACACTTTCATGTGAAGAAACCTATGTGCATAAAATTTCCTCTCAACTTTCTCATCTCCCAAACATAATATCTTTTTCATTTGAACTCCGATTCAATCGATTCAAGTTGAAGATTGTTTGTATTTCAATTCTCTATAATTTTCAAGAAGGTTGAGTTTGTTTAATCTAGTTTTTCTAGTGGTTCTTAATCAAAAACAAAACTGCACTACAGAGAATTTTTCTTCAATTTTTGAGTTTTTATTTTTATGATATCTTCTTCATTTCAACTCTGATTTACTTGATTCAAAAAAAAATCAAGTGTATTGAAGAGATATACAAACCCTAAGAATTTTCAAAACCAAAGGATGTCTTGATATTTCTCAGTGTCCACATTTTCAGTTCAAGATTTCATTCTTGGTTGGTAAATCATCTTCTTCTTAATTTTCTTCTTTGATCTTGTAATTGTTTGATGCTATTTGATTAAGAAGCATGACTAGGATGATTTTGATATCATTTTATGGTTTGTTTGTTTGGTTTTCAATTTTATCTAGGTTTGTTTTATATTGAATGATTTGTGCTACACTTGATAAACATGAAATTGGTTCTGGAAATCTTTTGTTCTTATGCTTGATTGCTTATTTCTAGATTTGATTTCATTTCCTAAGAACTAAGTTGTATTTGATCGTGCAATAATTTTCATATATTTTTGCCCTCATTTCCACAATCGTTGTTTCATTTTCGGGTGTTTTTGCGTATCTTACGGATCTATTGATGTGTTTGCAGGCAACTAGGTACAATTTGGAAGAAATTATGAAAAGAGCAAAGATTGGGTGAAAGCAGACCTAAACTGGTGAAGCATAGAAGTGCCAAATGCACTGGTCATGCACGTGTCTTTACCCTTGCACAATCTGTGCATTTGAGGAAAGCAAGGAGTAGAGCATAGCCATCAGGTCTATGTGCAGGTCATTAAGCGGGTCACAACCTGCACAAACATCAAGACCCGGAAGCAGATCAAAGGCAATCTAGTCATAGTTCAGGTCACCAAAAGAGCAAAGGTAATATTCCCTACCAATGGTGTTTAAGCTTAAAGTAAGTTTGGGAGGCAAAAATTAGCAAAGACTGAGATTTGGAGGCAGAAGGAGCTAAAATTGTAAAAAGGTCATACTAGGGATGGCCAATGGTGAAATGGGGGTAGATGTAGGTCCCCCTATCCCCAACCAAACCCTCCCCGATCCCTCCCCCCCCCCCATTTCCTCATTTGGGGGAAATAGAGTTGGTGTAATTTTGGGGGGAGGTCCCCCCATCCCCATTTCCCTATTTCCCCCATTTTCCCTTTTTCCCCCGTTTCCCCATTCCCCCGTTTTTCATGTATCAATAAAAATTACATATTAAAGAAACACATAAATTCGGAATCCAATAAATTCAAATACAAAATAGCATCCCATACAAATTGAAATGAAAGGTAAGTTGTTTAATATGTATATAAAGTTAGTAAAATATGTTAATAAATTATATAAAGCTTGCTTGGTGTGTAATTTAACAAGAAAATCAATATGTATATATAGTTATATTGTTTGGTGTATAATTTAAGTTTTAGTTTATAAATATGTATATAAAGTTAGTAAAATAAAAATATTAAAAAAATTGAAAATATAATAAATATTTTTTTTTATATAATATTATAATATTTGGGGGAAATGGGGAAATGGGGATGGGGGTACCTAACCCCAACCCCATCCCATTTTAAGAAATTTGTAGGGGAAATGGGGAAATGGGGAAGGGGACGGGTCCCCCCATCCACAACCCCATTTAAATTTGGGGTTAAAAGTCATCCCCCCCATTTCCCCATTTCCCCCCAAAAAAATTCCCCCAAATGGGGATGGGGAAGCGGGGGTTTGGGACCCCGGAGTAAAATAGCCATCTCTAGGTCATACAAGTCATCCAACTTTAGAGGGTCATATATCCCTCCTCATATCAAAATACATTTCGAATCACATATATTCGGAAAGCCCCAGAAGTCTAGTTTCCAGCAGTTTTTACGGATTGTGATTCTGAGTCTTTTAGAGGAAGTTATGACTATTTTACTGACTGCCGTGTAGAACTATGCGGGTCACCACCAGTGCATTTGCCCGCACATTGAGAGTCGTGGATCTGATGAGATCAATGCTTGGGATGAAAATCAGCCATTTTTAGAGGGACAAATGAGTCCTTTCATACCTAGATCATGCCCTAGCCTCCTAAATCTACAAATACATCACTTTTTTATTGAAAACTCTCTCCCTTTTCTTCCAAGAATCTTTCCATCATCTCTTACACCTATCCTCTCCAAACACTTTCTCTCATCTCTAATTACTAACCTAGATTAGGAACATTCCCCACCAAATCTAACCATCCTCTATCCTCATATACCCAAGGACACTTGGAGATTGGATCAATTCTTCAGGAAAGAAGGAATTTCTCTACATGGGTTTTCTCTATCTCTTTTCTCCTTGTCATTTTACTTTTATTATCATGAGTAGCTAAACTCCTTTGTGGGAGTTGATGTAATAATTCATGGATTGTGGATTTTCCACCATATTCTAAGCATTTGATTGTTTAGTTTCATTCAATGGTTTTTAATGTAATTGATTATCTCTTGAATTAGGTAGATATGCCCTCTCTTGATTCTTGTGGATTGTCAATTTTTTTTTAGTTTTAAATTTGAATATATATCTTCTTGGTTTTGGTAGATATGCCCTCTCTCAAGCCAAGTTAGATACACATTTTTAGGTGATTAAAACTAGCTAAATTGAATGGAATGGATTTGTGGTGAATATGCCCTTCCTATGCATCTAGGCTTTAATGGAAAGGGATGATTTGTGAACATGCCATTCCAAGGCATCCCTAACCTTTACAATCTATCTAGGCTCAAAGAGTGATTCTCTTATAAACCAACCAAGTAGTTGTGTAGTAGAGAATTTATATGGTAAGAGTCTCTATCTTTCCATATCTGACCAAGTAGTCGTGAGTGAGAGTTATTGACTCTAAGTCACCCTTAGAGATAGATTAGCCCTTAATACTTGAATATGTTCTTAAAGAATGGATTGTCCACTTTTCGTGTATGAATTGCATTGGCTCCCGCATTCACATCACATACCACATCTCACCATTTGCATTCTAACTAACACTAATTGCATGTAGGTTAACTAGCTTAATTGTAGTTTGTATTGTAGGTATTAACTTTTCAAAACCCAAACTATTTATCTTTACATTTGCATGCTTAGCTTTAATGTAATAGTAGTTAACTAGTTTTAGCCATTAGATTTCCATTTCCCTGTGGACGATACCCGACTTGCCATTGTACTTGTTTTGTAAACATTTAAGGCATTGTTGTGGTTTTTATAACTATTGTTTGACGAAAGTTTTTATTAACAACTAAAAATTGCTTTGGTCAAATGGTGCCACTGCTAGGGAGGTGGCCAATTCGTTTATTGTTTATATACGTAAATAATGTAGGAATGTAAATAGTTTATAATTATCTATTTGTAGGATGTTAATGATGTTTGTGTTTTGAGTTCTTTCCTTCCTTGCTTCATTAATTCATTGTCCATGCATCTCATGTCATATAAAAATTAAAGACAATGTTTAGATTAGGTTTGGGGGTGTGGATTCATTATTTGAGTCTTTATTCATTTTACTTTTTTATGTTTTTCTTTGACCTCTGTGAAAGTACCCTGTTTTGATTTTTTGAGGATAAATGTTTCATTTAAACTGTACCGTTTGGTGAGGAAATAAATTATTTTGTCCATATTGTGTTCTTTGATTTTTGGTTACGGTTTCAACGATTTATAGAACGTAAAATTTTGGGTGGGGGTTCAAAAGTTATGAACATTTCTTCGACCAACGGTCATGGGCGATGCCCTGTTTTGGAAATCTGCACGTGAACCATCTTCGATGTCCATTATAACACTTTTATAATTTTAATTTTAAAATGTTTTCTATATTAAAAGTGTGATTTTGCATGTCTAGTTTCCTATTTCATAATTTGAACATGTTTTATTAAGAATTTTTGGAAATATGCACTAAAGAGTGGACATAGGTTGATTTCGAAAGTCACCAGTTTTTTTTTTTAAAAACATTTGTCCTCCATGTTGAGATGTTCTTTCATATTGTGTTTTGTTAAAGTGTTGTAGTTTGTGTGTTTTGTTTAATGTGTATGTTCTAAAAATAACCGCCTCTAAAAATTATGCTTTTCATTGTTGGGCATGCAATGTTTAGGCTAGGTTTGGCGGTGTTTTTATTGTGTATTTGTTTGTTTATTTTCTTTTGTTTCAAGCATATATGTTTAATCTTGTTTGAGTTGTGTTGTGTAAAGAATGACTAATTTTTAGGTCGGCAAGCTATCAAATAAAAGTTGGAGTAGGAAAAGACAATCAAGGATGCCAAGACCAACAACTCAAGAGAACCATGAGTGCACTCCAACAATTTCACCAAGTTAAAAGGCAGTGCCATGATGACCTAAGTGGTTGATACAACAAAGGATGCTACTAGGGCCGCGAAGAGCATTATATGGAAAAGTGGTTAGAGTGCATCAAGAGGTGGGATCTCTACATGCTTCTTCCTAAAAAGAAATTGGTATCGATTCCTCTAACTGTTTCTATCTTTTTATATTACCCTACTTATGAAGGCATAGCTTAAACGTTTATGGGTAATGCGCATATTGTCGAAAGCATGTGTGAGTGAGTTGATGAGGGTACATCGATATATGCGCTTAATTGCTTTAGGAAGGATTTGATGTTATCAATTATGCTTGTGTGTATGGTTGTGGATATTGAGGCATAAGCCGCCTATGTGATTTATGATAAAAATGATATGCTTGTTTTCATTTTATTTACTTTTGAGTATTTTATGATTACACAATTTATTTCTCTCTTGTAAACTAAATTATCCCTTACCTTGTTATTATATGCTTAAATGTATGGGAAGACCTAGGTATGGGGAGGGGAGGAATCTATTGTGGAATTATTTTGTTGTTTGAGTTTATTTTTCTATAATAAAGGGATCTTCTCTTATTGGCAACTGCATGCATTGATTGATTCTTAATTGCCTGAATATTCTAATGGAGCTATAAATGTGCAGATTGTCTATAGCTTCTTTAGAAAGCATGTTTTTACAGCTTGTGCTTAAAGTGAGGTTTCTCTATCTCTAGAAATCGACACACCGGCCACTTACGAGTCATGGAGGGTCGAGCAAGCCACGAGTGCCCATAAAAGGAGAGTGATTCTTTGACTTGTGCATTGAAGTCTCATTTGGAGAGTGAATCTTAAAGTTGATCAAGAAAGTCTTGACTAGAGGTGTGAAGCCTTTGATAGTTGAGCGAGGAAGTCTTAGCTAGAGGTGTGAAGCCTCGGATAGCTAAGCAAGAAAGTCTTGACTAGAGTTGTGATAACTCGGATAGTTGAGCAAGGTGGCAAATAGTTCACTAGGTTCAAGGGTTGAGTAAAAGTGATAGTTTGGAGAGCATTTCATGTGTTGATTGCTTGAGTGTGTAACTCTTAATTGAAATAGTGGATTATAGTTTACCGGTGGTTGTGGAATCAACCCGTGGATGTTTCCTCTTCGGAAGTTTACCACGTAAATATCTTGTGTTGATTTTTAGCATCTTGAATTTCTTCACTTAGTAGATTTGTGTTGCTTTAACATTTCCTTTATTTTCGAACATATCTTTTGTTAAAGTGATCAATTTGGAAATCATACTAAGCATGGTTTAAGATTGCTAGTGTTTTTAAAATAATATTAAAATTTGAGCCTATATCTATTCACCCCCCACCCCTCTAGGTATATTTTCACTATAAGGACTTGGAAATTTCAATTGGTATCTGAGACGATGTCTAGACGCTTTTTGATAGATCTTCTTTATAGTGTTTGTTATTTTTTTTTTGTGTTTAATCATTGTTAAGGAAGTGTATTCTTTTGTGGCTTCTATTGTTGAAGGTGAGCCTATTGACTTAGATGATCAAAAGATCAGTGATCTTATTCAAGAAAATGAAAGGATCTCTAAGAGCAATAAGACTCTCACTAAGAAGTTAGAAAATCATGATTGTAGCTCAAAATATGATAATGATCTTAATGAAAAAATTCTTAATCTTGAGAAAAACTTGATTGATAGAAATGATTTGTTAAGTATTTTGAAGCATGAAATTGAGCAAAGAGATGAGTCTCTTGATCGTGCTAGGAGAATTGAGAATGTACTTAGAGCAAAACTTAATGAGCATGAGAATCAAGAGAAAGTGCTTAAGGACAAACTTTATGAGGCTAAAGAGATGATTAACAAGATGTTATCAAGCTCTAATAAAGTGAAAGATCTCATTAAGGTTAGAAAGCCTTCAAGTGATAAAAGAGGTTTAGGATATGTGTATGAAAAATCTACTTCTTCATCTAACAAATCTACTTTTATCCAAACTAGTGGTGAAGTTTGTGTAGGTACACTCTCTAACGGTAAAACCATAAATGCTACCGGAGATGCCTCAACATCAATAATAAAGGTCAAGGAAAAGACTCAACAATGCCAAAGACAAGCTACATCATCATCAATTGCAAGAGGCAAGGCATCAAATGTTGCACATCAAAGAGGTAAAATTTTGAGAAAACAAAATGAGTTGAAAAAGCAGTCAAAAGGTAAATCTCTCAAATTCATACATATTTGTCATTTTTGCAACGTGGTTGGGCATATAAAACCTAGATGTTTTTCTTATTCGTAAGTGTAGACTTGAAAATGATTTGCATGATAAGTCTTTGTTGAAAGGTCCTAGGCAATCTTCTATGTATGGAGTTTGGCCTAGATCTAAAAAGACCTTTGAAAAGCATGTTGAAAATAAAATTATTGATGATATGATGTGTTGTGCCTTGCTCTACTATGCATGAGTAAGTTGATAATGCTTTGTTTGATTTGTTTGAGAATGTTACTAATGGAGTCAATGTGTCTAAAAACAAGTCAAATCATGTTAATAAAAGTAAGAGTGAGAAACTTGTCAAGAAAATTTGGGTTAGAACGACATAACACATTGTCTTGTTGCACAATATGCTTTTAGAGCTAACTCATCTTATTATTGTTACCTAGATAGCAGTTGCTCTAGGAACATGACCGGTAACAAGGAATTCTTTGAGAGTCTTGTTATGAAAGATGGTGGATGGGTTACAGTGGTGATGGCACCAAGAAACAAGTTTTAGGTAAATGAACTATTTACATTCCCGGATTGCCTAAACTTAAAGATACTTTGTATGTTGACGGGCTCCAATCTAATCTAATAAACATTACACTTTTGTGTGAGATTTTTCATGTGGTTTGTTTTAACAAGGATGTGTGCACCATAATTGATAAAATGGGAAAAGTTGTTTTGAAAGTCAAAAGATCTTTAGATAATTGCTATTGTCTTGAAGTAGATCCTCTAACTTGTAACATGGCTAAAGATTGTAACAAGCTTGAGTTATGGCATGAAATACTAGGCCACATCCACTTTAAAAATTTAAAAAGCTTGAAAAATATAACATTGTTAGAGTTCTACCTAGTCTATGTAAGAAACTTGATGGAGTTTGTGAACCATGTCAATTTAGTAAACAAACTACGGAGTCTCATAAAAAGAACACTAACTTTGCAACCAAGAAGCCCTTAGAACTTGTTCAGATGGACCTAATGGGACCAGTTCAAACCAAAAGCATAAATGGTAAAAAAAAATACATATTTGTATGTATTGATGATTATTTTCATTTTGCTTGGGTTTATTTTATTATAGACAAGACCAAAACTTTCGTTTACTCTAAGAGATTTTGTAATCAAGTTCAAAATGAAAAAGGTCTTGGAATTAAGAAAATATGTCACATTAGAAGTGATCATGGGAGTGATTTTTGTGATGACTTAGGGATTTCTCATGAGTTCTCAGCTCCTAGAACTCCTCAACAAAATGGTGTCGTTGAGAGGAAGAACCTTGTCTTGACAGAGATGGCTAAAGTCATGCTCAATAACAATAAAGTCTCAATGAATCTTTGTGCCAAAGTGGTCAATATCGCTTGCTATGTTTCTAATAGAGTCTTTAGAAGGCCCGACACAAAACACACCTTCTATGAGCTTTGGAAGGGCAAGAAGCCCAATGTGAGTTACTTCCACACTTTTGGGAGTAAGTGTTATATTTTGAATGATAGAGATCACTTAGGAAAGTTTGATGCTAAAAGTGATATTGGTCTCTTTCTTAGGTATGCTAATAATAGTCGTGCTTTTAGAGTTTTAACTTGAAAACCAAGAATATTATGAAATCTATTAATGTGAAAATAAATGATCTTGGCATGCTTGATTTGTATGATGATCATGGTGTAAATGAACCTAAAGAACATCTTTTGAATGACACTAAAGCACCTAGTGATGTAACTAATTGTGATGCTAGTGATGATTCAGCTAGTGAGTCTAGTCATGATAATGAAAATGATAGTTGTGTTGAAGAAAGAAGTCAAGGGGTAGAAAACGGTTTGAATAATGATTAACAAACTGCTCTTAATGTTGAGAATTCTTCCTCTTGACTTAGAAATATGCACTATCATGAAGACATCATAGGTGACTTAAATGAAAGGGTTAGAACTAGAAGACAATTTGCTAACCAAATTTCTTATGCTTGTTACATATCTCAAATTGAACTCAAAAACATTAATAAAGCTATAGATGATGAATTCAAGGTTGAGGCTATACAAGAAGAACTTAATCAATTTGAGAGGAATGAAGTGTGGTCTTTGGTTACTAGACCCAAGAATATAAATGTCATTGGAACTAAATGGGTTTTTAGGAAAAAAATGGATGAAAATGGAAACATTGTGAGGAATAAAGCTAGATTGGTTGCTCAAGGGTATACACAAGTAGAAGGTGTAGATTTTGATGAAACTTTTGCATTGGTTGCCCGTCTTGAGTCCATTATACTTTTACTATCCATTGCTTGTTTTAGAAAGTTTAAATTGTTTCAAATGGATGCAAAAAGTGATGTCCTCAATGGTTATCTTCAAAAAGAAGTGTATGTAGAACAACCTAAGGGTTTTTAGACCCACACTCTCCTAATCATATATATAAATTGAAAAAAGCTCTTTATGGCCTCAAACAAGCTCCTAGGGCTTTGTATGATAGATTGACTCAATATCTTGTTGATAACAATTATAGGAGAGGTGGTATTGATAGAACATTGTTTGTTAAGCATTATGATAAGGATATCTTTGTTGAACAAATATAAGTTGATGACATTGTTTTTAGGTCTACATGTAAAACCAAGGTTGATGAGTTTGTTAATGTCATGTCAAGTGAATTTGAAACAAGCATGGTGGGTGAGCTTAATTACTCTCTTGGTATGCAAGTCAAACAATATAGTGATGGGATTATTCTGACACAATCTAAATATGCTAGAAATCTTGTTAAGAAGTTTGGCCTTGAAAGTGGAAAAGATTTTGAAACATCCATGAGTACTACTCTAAAACAAAAAGGCAAGAGTGTTTATCAAAGTCTCTATAGGAGCATGATAGGTAGTCTTCTCTACTTAACGACTAGTAGGTCGAATATTTATTTTAATGTTGGTTTGTGTGCTAGGTTTCAAGCCAATTCTAAGGATTCTCATTTAAAAGCCATTAAAAGAATCATTAGGTATATAAAAGGTTCACTTAATCTTGGTTTATTCTATTCTTTTGATACTAATGATATTCTTGTTGGCTATTATGATATGGATTGGGTAGGAAACATTAATGATCATAAGAGCACATCGGGTGGATGCTATTACTTAGGGAATAACTTGGTTGCTTGCAAAGCAAGAAGTAAAATTCTATCTCTCTCTCCTCTTTTGAAGCCGAGTACATTGCGGCCGAAAGTGCATGAACACAACTTCTTTGGATGAAGTAAGTCCTCAAGGATTATGAGATTGAACAAGGTAAAATGACTCATATTGTGATAATTTGAGTGCCATTAACATCTCTAAAAATCCGATTCAACACTTATGCACAAAGCACATAGATATTAGGCAACACTTCATTAGAGAACTTGTTAAACATTCTATTATTTCTCTTTAGCATATGCCTACTAAAAATCAACTTGCGGATTTGTTTTCAAAGCCTTTGGAAAAAGAGAGATTTAAATCTCTTAGAAGATCCATTGACATGATTTTTGTTGATTGATATCTATGTGTGATTGTGAGTGGCTTGATAAGCCAAACACTATTGAATAACAATTTCTTCGGGATCTACTCGTATAAGAAGTAATGATCTTGAGAAAATAGCTTTTATTGTTTCTAGATCATGCACTTGAGCTTTGAAAAAATTATTTTACAAAAAGTACACTAATGCTTCTCTTATATGTTTAAGTTTTAGTAGTCGAGTTTGAAAATGGGTAGATTATGGATACATCTTGAAGTTTATTGCTTAGTACATGATAGATGACCTACGGTTAGTATCCATTTTCCTTCGGCATCTAGAACTCAACGAGCACCTTCATGGAAAAGGCTACACACATTGGTTATGAAGCCGCCCAATGGGGGAAAGAGCTACACCTTTGTGATGAGTGAAAGACGCCATGAAGTGAAATGTAGGTTTATGTATAAAAAAAAATAAAGAAGTGTTGAAAAGAATCAATAAAAAATAATCTTTGACTCAATGCCTAAAAAGAAATGGTGGAAGGCTTATTTGGAGTATAGTTGAAAAATTGTTATTGCTTAGGTTGAAAAACATAAATGGGATGATGCGCCACATACACACACACGCTTATATGTTGAGTTCTATTCTCTTTAAAGCAAAAAAAATGGATCATAATCAGTTTGACCTAGTTTGGAAAAGCTTTAGATGGATAGTTGTTGAAATGGTTTGCATGTTGATATCACAATTACTCCTTTTATATATACTTGAAGCATTTCACACACACACATTTTTTGCCTAATGTACATGATTCATTAGCAATGAGAGATTATTTTTGAGAGATTGATGAAAATCTATGATTCTCTCTTTGACTTTTAAAAGTTATGATATAATTTCTCTTATTGCTTGATATATGTGATTGTGTGATTCCCTTGTGAACAAGTTTTCTAGTTGATTAATATGTGTGGCATATGTTAAGGGGGAGCTTAGTTTGTTTAACTTTGTTCTCAAAATGACTTGTTTACTTAATAACTCATAATGTTTCTCATGCTTCCCTTGTCAATTCCTTGCCAAAAATGAGGAGAAAGTATTTTCCTTCCTCACCATTTTATTTTTGACCAAAGGGGGAGAAAATTCATATATTTATTCATATATTTTTGTCTAAGGGAGGATATTCTTGTCTTATGGGGGAGTATTTCCTTAAGGGGGAGAAATATTTACTTTGTATGAGATAAGGGAGTTATGTATATTTTTGTGTATGTTTCTCACCAACAATCTTTTTTGTAGAAGATTCCTTCTTTGTTTGTTTGGTTGTGTTTATCTCACAGGAGCTTTGATGTTTACAAGAGGTTTTTGAAGACTCATAAAGACATGAAGACATTTTAGTATAGGGATCTCTTTGTAATGTGAGAATGTGAGAATGCAATCAACCATGAGTGACTATTGTATGGTGATGTTGAGGTTTTATCGTGGAATAGCCAATGGGGGAGATTGTTAGGTTTTAGATTTGTGTTGGTTTGATTCCATAACAAAACCCTCTTTCTTTGTATTGCGTAGTTGCTTAGGTGGTTCATGATTGAATTGGACTTCAATAAAGAAAAGCAACTACTCATGCAAAGATTGTCTTCAAGAGGAAAAATGCTTGCTTAGATGTGAAGGTATCAAGATTCTTCTTCCTCTTGCAAGGCATATTAGGCACACACACACACACACACACACACACACATTGCATACATATGTGTCTCTGCATCATTGTACTCATTTTGTATAACACATTCACAAACTTGATATTTAATGCACATGCATTGGTGTAGAATTGACTAGTTGTGAAAAATGCATGTTCGTGGACTATGTCTAAATGATATGAATTCTTGTGTGTTATGTATTTGTATGTTTATATGTTTGTATAACATGTAAATTGAACTTGAATTTTATTTTATATTGTTCCTTATAGAGTTCCGGTCATTTTGGTTACTCATACATAAGATTTCGAGTTCCGAGTCAAGAGTTACGATACTTTCCAGTCATGTTGCATACATTGTCTTCATCTGAGTATATCGAGTTGAATTTGTAACTTCTGGTCAAAATTTTGTATTCTTCCATGTTCATGAGAGAGTCTCGGTTCGTAATCTTCAAATGGATTCAACTTCGGAGTTCAGAGGCTGGAGAACGGTCGAAGAACGCGTGATGAGCGTGAGGGAGATGCATGATGGTAAAAGGATATGACAAGGTGCAACCCCGAGATGGCGTGTGACCATCTCGGGCTCACACACTTGCTGGCCCTGAGATGGTCATGCGCCATCTTAGGGAAGGCCTAAATGGTGGGGGAAATTTGGTCTTTTTTTGCTTTTTTTTTTCCCTCTCTTTTAAATATCTCGTCCCTCTCACACTTTCATGTGAAGAAACCTATGTGCAGAAAATTTTCTCTCAACTTTCTCATCTCCCAAACACCATATCTTTTTCGTTTGAACTCTGATTCAATCGATTCAAGTTGGAGATTGTCAATATTTCAATTCTCTATCATTTTCAAGAAGGTTGAGATTGTTTAATCTAGTTTTTTCTGGTGGTTCTCAATCAAAAACGAAACTGCACTAAAGAGAATTTTTCTTCAATTTTTGAGTTTTTGTTTTTGTGATATCTTCTTCATTTCAACACTGATTTACTTGATCCAAAAAACAAAATTGAGTGTCTTGAAGAGATCTACAAACCATAAGAATTTTTAGAACCAAAGGATGTCTTGATGTTTCTCAGTGTCCAGATTTTCATTTCGAGATTTCATCATTGGTTGGTAAATCATCTTCTTCTTAATTTTCTTCTTTGATCTTCTTATTGTTTGATGCTATTTGATTAAGAAGCATGACTAGGATGATTTTGATATCATTTTGTGGTTTGTTCATTTGATTTTCAGGTTTATCTAGGTTTGTGTTATATTGAATGATTTGTGCTAGACTTGATAAACATGAAATTGTTTCTAGAAATCTTTTGGTCTTATGCTTGATTGCTTATTTCTAGATTTGATTTCATTTCCTAAGAACTAAGTTGTATTCAGTTGGTATCTTCATTTCTTCTAACTAGTTCTTAGTTGATAACATGCTTAGGTATTCTAGATACATTGATGATCGATCTTTGAAAGCATTATCTAGATTTCTTATTGCATGTTCATAGATTGTGTTTGATCAACATTTTCTATTTGCTTGTGATTGCATCATTTGCATATCACTTATATCATTGCCTTGTGAAGAGGTTGGAAGTATCATTCCATTAAGTGATTCTTTGGATTGAGCATTGGATGCCACATTCCTTAGAGTGATTCTTTGGTTTGTGCATTGGAAGTCACATGTCTTAGAGTGATTCTTTGACTTGTGCATTGAAGTCTCATTTTGAGAGTAAATCTTAAAGTTGATCAAGAAAGTCTCGACTAGAGGTGTGAAGCCTTAGATAGTTGAGCGTGGAAGTCTTAGCTAAAGGTGTAAAGCCTCAGATAGCTAAGCAAGGAAGTCTTGACTAGAGTTGTGATAACTCGGATAGTTAAGCAAGGTGGCAAGTAGTTCACTAGGTTCAAGGGTTGAGTAAGAGTGATAGCTTGGAGAGCATTTCATTTGTTGATTGCTTGAGTGTGTAACTCTTATTTGAAATAATGGATTATAGTTTGTCAATGGTTATGGAATCAACCCGTGGATGTTTTCTCTTTGGAGGTTTACCACGTAAATATCTTATGTTGATTTTTAGCATCTTTAATTTCTTCACATAGTTGATTTGTGTTGCTTTAACATTTGCTTTATCATCAAACATATCTTTTGTTAAAGTGATCAATTTGGAAATCTTACTAAGCGTGGTTTAAGATTGCTTGTGTTTTAAAAGAAGATTAAAATTTGAGCCTATACCTATTCATAACCCTCTCTTGGTATATTTACACAATAAAGACTTGGGAATTTCACTTCTTCAAGAGACCTCTCAACCTTTGTGTAGAGATTGGCTTAGCTCTTTGTTAGCAACCCGCGATTGGGCAAGTTTCTTCCGGGATTCTTCTAGCCCTGGCTCCGTAACTTCAGCATGCCTATGAGAGAGGTAACCTGATGACTCAAGGTAACATTATACTTGAAAGCCTGAGAGTTACAACGGACATGTTGACTACCACCTAGGCAAAATGTACACATATGAGGCAATATTGAGTAGTTTACGTTACCTCAGCTAGAAGGGTTGAACCCCTGGTCATCAACACGTCAACTAGAAAGGAAGTCATCGACCCTAGTCCCCCACCAAGGCAAGAGACTATAAACCGATCCAGGACTTAACCGTGGCCCTGGATCAAAATTGATCTTGAGTAGCCACAACGGTAATGGCTGTAACAGGATCAACACCTCCCCTTACCCTAGTAGAAGTTGTAGTATGCGGGGGAGGGGGAACATCAGTAGTAGCAGTAGCAACAGAGGTAGAGCTAGAGCTAGTGGCCACTGTAGAAGCAACAGTAGAGGCGGTAAAATCTTGACCTATCACCCTCACCAACCTGGACGAAAATACATCCACCCGGGATTCAGGTCTAGAAGGAGAAGGGAGAGGTGCCTTTGGTACCTTGATTAGGACAGCTACACATCCATCCTGTCTAGAAGAGGTAGAAGGAAAAGGGGTCCTAGCAATCTGAGCAATAGGGGACTCTAGAAAAGTAGGATTGAGAGAGAAGGATGGATCATAAAAAGGAGCAGGATCTCACCGTTCAGGAAAAGAGACAGCAAAAACTACAAGAAACGAGAAAAAGATTAGAATCGATAAAGATAAACTAGAAAGCACAGTAAAAAAGAAACAAAGGATTTCATTTACCTAGAGAAGCAATATAGATTAGCAGGTAGCGGTCAACCCTGCCAACAACAAAAGGATCTGAGGTAGGGTATAACAGATTGACGAAATACCGGTCAACGATGGCCGTTAGGATCAACCTCGACTCTGTAGAAAGGGTAGCCTTCTCCCAGACTAGTTTTCCACTAAACTGGGTAGGGATCCTATATTCAGTACCCTCGATGTGAACCGAGCTCCCTCAAGCACCATATTCCATGACCCACACTTCTTTTCTAGGGCAGTCCTTCTTAATGGCACCAGAGACAATAAAATTCAAGCTATTCTTTGTTCTGACATATAATTGACCCTTTGGACTAGGATACATGCTAGCAACCTGAAAGACGAACATTAACTCATCTGCTTCCTGTTCTCTATTGATATTATGCTTCTCGCAGTGCTCCTTCTACAGTATAAGGAAACCTATCAGGTGCTTCCAAAACCCTGGTGTATACTGGAAAAGGGCAAGTTACAGAGTGTAAAGCGCCCTACGAAAAGTCGGGTGGAGAGTTAGCCTAACTCTTCAAAAGCAGCAGTATGAATATGGAAAACATTTAAGGAGCGGTGTACACATCATACTCCCTGTGTGGGATGGTAATCGTGATGCTATCAAGGATAAGGAATTTCGCCCTCAAACGATTGATCGACTCGGCTGTAGCATTAGAGTCAGGGATGACGCAAAAGTCATATGGAAGAGTGAGTGACCCCTCATGTAACCTAGAATCTACTCTGGCTAGGTCTCTGCTAACCCCGATATTGTCGAATTCCTCATCTGAATCCCCCTCGACTATCTCCAACGGGGTATCAGGGCTGTTTGAAAAAACGGTTCTGATAGAAATGTTTCTATTTGAGCGGTGGCACTGTAGCTGATGGATGTCACTTTCATCGTTGCCTGCCTCTCGAACCCTCATCCCACGTGTGAGGTTTGAGGAATCACCCTCCATGAGTTGTTCCATACTATCATTATTAGAGTTTGACATGGTAGTAGTAGGAGAATGGTTTGAAGATTGCAGAAGGTTTAACTGAAGGGATGACGAAGAAGATAGAAAAGCAAGCAAGAAAGGTTAATGAGTTTTGAAAAAAACAAAGAAATCTTTAAATGCGTGAGGAATTAGAAAGAGGCAGTGGCTTTAAATAGAAAGAATGGAACAGTAATGGATGATGTAAGCATGATCCGGGGGTGGGATTTTTAGCCAATGCAATCACGATATTCGTGCGCCACTATAACCTTTTCGGTTTTCAAACAGGTACGTCTCCCTATCTCGACACTAGGACCGTGGCATTTAATATGAAGATTTTCTCCTAGATTCTTGCGACCGAGTGAAAGGGGAAAATTTCCCAAATGATTCTGGAATGATTTCAACCCCAACCAGTCACCGGTGTTCAAGTTAGAGGGGACTTCTGTTAATAGCCATTTTTTGGCAAAGGGGTCAATGTAAAATTTTCCACCCAACTGATACTTGGTAAAACATGCTTTTTGATACCAGGTAGGGCTGGTTTTTTATTACCTACCTCGAGATATCAATCTCTGCACAACCCAAAGATTGGAATTAGCCAACAGCGAGGTAACTCCTACCTAGTACCCCGATAACAGGTCATTCAGCCTAGTACCCGAGTACTTCGATACTGCCACTTGGGAGATTTCAGCATTTGCGGAAGGCACCAAGATACCCAACTGGGTACCTCGATACCATCATGGCACCCGTTACTAGGTGCAAGACATTCCTATTAGGTAAGAGGGAAGTAGCCGGAAAGCTCTAGAATAATCGGTTAATCGCCACACCATCAGAATGGTACCCCGAGGTACCTCGCCATTTGATAAGAAGAATCATGATTCTTTTCCAAGCTACAGAGATGACTTTTTTACCATTAAAGCACCATAATGTGACTAGATAGGTCAACGAATTTTCCATTTATATAAATTTAAACCCAAATGGAAACCTGATGTAATCAACGGGAGTAATTCCCATATAATTTGATTCCCCCATCAAAGTTAATCACTTCAATAACATGGCCAATCAATTGGTCTAAAGCAATAAATAGGGATTAAATGGGGGCATCAAGATCCATAGATGGTATCAAAACAAAGAGAGAAGAAGGGCAAAGCTTCTTTGCCATTTTTCTCAAAAGATTTAGCCACTTATTGACACGTATGAGTTCGTCATCCTCAATAGTGTTTAGAAAGAAAGAAAGAAAGAGAGAGGGAGATAGAATAGTGAGATCAAATTTGTATCGTGTCCATGATCATTGTACTCCATCAAAGTTATATCGCCTATTTGATTAATAAAATAGTTCTTTCTCCATTAGCAGTTTCATTCTTCCTCCCTCTTCCCCTAATCTCATTTGTTGCCTAGTCCTTACACCATTATTAACATCTCCAATGATATTACTTTTATCATGGAGTCTCCTAACCTAAGAAGCGGGTTCATTAGAGCCTAAGAAAGGATCTATATCAAGAGGTTTATCATCCTCTTCACTATGATTTGACTTCACATCACTAGAAACCTCACTATACTCCTTCAAAGATAATTCATGAGGCACATCAACCTCTTCATCATGGTTACTAGACTTAGGCCTACAATCATCTATGACAACATTAGATGATTCCATAACACTTCGAGTCTTAAAATTGAAAACTCTATAGTCCTTACTATTTAGTTCATAACCAATAAAAATCCTCTCATCATTTTTAGCATCGAATTTACCATGTTAATCTCGGTCATTAAGTATGCAGCATTTGCTTCCAAAAGAGTGGAAGTAGCTAACATTTGGCTTTCTACCCTTCCATAATTCATAGGACGTTTGCCTAGTACCGAGCTATAGAAAGACTTTATTTCCTATGTAGCAAGTTGTATTAACGCCATCAGCCCAAAGATTTCTAGGCATATTGTTGCTAAGCAACATCACTCGGGCCATCTCTTAGAGGACCCTATTCTTCCTCTCTACAATCCCATTTTGTTGAGGAGTTTGAGGAGCCGAAAACTCATGAGAAATGCCAACACTATTACAAAATTTCTCAAAACAGCATTTTCAAATTCCTTACCATGATCACCCTTAATTCTCTTAATGCTTTTAATGTGAGAACTCTTCTCATTTGTGAATCTTAGTGCGAAGCATTTTAAATTTTTCAAAAGTTTCAAAGTTTTCGCTAAGAAAATAAGTCCATGTAAATCTAGAGAAATCATCAACATAAACAAAAATGTATCTCTTACCACCGAGACTCTCTGTTTGCAAAGAACCCATAAGGTCCATATGAAGAAGCCCTAATGGCTCCTTGGTGGTGAGATACTTACCGTTTTATGCACACACTTAGTATGCTTCCCTTGTTGGCAAGGTCCACAAACTCCCTCAATCACCTTCCCAAACTTGGACAGGCCTCTCACAACATTCAATATCTCAAGAATTTTCAAGTCTTTAAAATTCATGTGGCCAAGCCTTTGATGCCACAATTCGATTTGCTCACAACTTGACAAGTTGCAAGAGAAATCATTGGAATCAAGACAATAACAACTGTCACTTAATCTCTTACCTTTCAATAATACTTGCCCATCTTTTTTTAGAATAGAGCAATCAACTTTACCAAATATAATTGACAGCCCTTAATCACTTAAGTGTGATATACTAATAAGATTGGCCTGCAAGCCATCAATATAAAGAGCATTGGGTAAGGAGGGCGAACCGGGAATGGATATGTTTCTTTTCCCTATAACCTTTTTCCGTGAACCATCACCAAATGTGACAAATCCACCATCCTCCATCACAAGAGTCTTGGAGAAACTCTTGTTTCTGGTCATGTACCTAGAATACCCACTATCAAGATACAAAGTGTTAGAGGCTTTGGCTTTCAAGGCTACTTGAGCCACATAGCAAAAATAATCATCTTTTCTAGTCTACCTAGTAGCAACATTTTCATTCCTAGGAGCCTTGGGTTCATTGGCTCTAAAATCCCTAAGTGCATGCTTTTTTGCTCTTCTAAGTATGTTTTTCTCAATCATGCTTTCTATTCTACACAAATAAATATACTTAAAGCAATTTGGCCTGATGTTGCCTTCAATACTATAACAATGACAAATAGGAGTAAAGTGAGAATTCATACCATAGCCTTGTGTGAACATGTAAGGCTTTCTTCTCCTTTGATTTGTCTTTCAATGTTGAGTTATTCTATTCTTTGTGGTTGACCTAAGATTGCACCCCTTCTTGATTAAGCATAAGAGGTCATTTGATAAGATTTGGGGATCCTTGGAGGTTGAAGCCTTGTTTGATTTACTCTAGCTTGTTGTGGTTAAGCTTTGGCTTGAACTTTTATTGAAGCCTTGACTTAAGCTTGTTTTGAAGATTCTCCAACTTCAACCCCTCTTTGATTGTTGTTGTCGGCTTTGGATTTTTTTTTACTCCTCACTCCTGACAAAAGTAGCCTTCTTTAAGGCTGTAGTTTCCATGTCTTCCACATATCCTAAGCCCATCTTATCACTAGGTCACTTCCCAATTGAGAGCATCTTATCAAGCTTCTCAGTTCCAGAGGTCATCTAAGGAATTAATTCTTTAGCCTCTCTAAGCTCCTCCTTCATGTTGTCATCACTCTTTTTGACAATAACAAACTCTAACTTTAAGCTTTCTTCCAACTCTCTTTCACTATTCACTCTCTCACTCAAGTGAGTCACCTTGGAAGTCAACTTAAGATTCTTCTTTTTCAAATTTTGAATCTCCTTCTTCTTCTTCAATCAAGAACTCTTAAAGAACTTCATGAAGTCTACATAGTCAATCTCCTCATCAATTTAGAACTTGGACTTAGATGAAGTGCTTTCAACAATTGAGTCACTTTTTTCTTCCTTTTCACTCTCAACTTTCTTACCAGTATGAGATGATGTGAAGGCAATAAAGTTTGCAACTCGATCTTTATCATCCGAAGACTTTTTTACCTCTTCTAGGTCTTCACTATCAGCCCAAGTGGCTACCATGGCCTTTCCTTTCTTTTTCTTCTACTTTAAATTGGCACATTCCTGAGCAATGTGTCCAAAGCAACAACATTAATAGCATTGAATGTCTTTTTTGGTGTCATTCTCTTGTGATTTCTCCACCTTCTTGAAGAGAGTCTTTTTCTTCACTTCCCTTCCCCTTGGACCCAAAAACCTTTCTTTATGAGGACCAGCCAGTTGATCACAATTCGGCTATGGTTGGAAAAGATCCAGATCCTTTAACCATTTATGGAGGACCAATGACAAGAGCTAAAGCTAAAAGGATGAAAGAAGCCTTAACTTGTTTAATGGAAAGCATTTGGAAGGAGCAAGCTAGTCAAGATTTTGTCAAGGTTCTAAGGATGCAAGAAGAGTATAAAATGGTTAACATGTTTCAAACAAGTCCAAATCCCGAAGACAAGAGTCCAGCCTTGTTAGAATGAAGTATTCTAGCCTATCTTGGAAAATAAAAGGCCATTCGGCCATGTTGGGTTTTGTGGGCATATTTTATAATTAGTTTGGGTTTAATTATGTTGGGTTTTGCGGACTTATTTTCTGATTAGTTTGGGTTTTATTTGTGTTGGGTTTTGTGGGCTTATTTTATGATTAGTTTGGGTTTTTGTGTTGGGTTTTATTTTGTTAAGTGTGAGTTCATGTGTTCTTTGATTAGGAATAAGGAGTTACAAAGACTGAATACTTTATGGCCATTATTCATGGTCTAGATGTCATTTAGTGGGAGGTTACACATTTAATGGGCAGTTATATTTGTGTTGTATTGTCCTTAGCCTTTGTTCTATATAAACAAGGCTGATTTTTCTATGTAAGGGCAGAGATTTGAGTAATATAAACTTATTTGAGCACTTTGTGAGTGTATTCTTTTTAAGTTCTTGCATGAACTTTGGAACTTATCAAGCTTATTCAGCTTGTGGCGTTCAACAACCTCAAAATCTTTCTTTTGCCTTTAAACTTATCAAACTTCATAGTTTTTGGTGTTTTGGGGAAATCAAAGTGCTGCTCTAATTAGCTTTTATCATCATTCCATTGATAAAGTGATTAAATTAGTTTCTCTTACTTCAATCTTGAACGATCGGGTTTGTTTCAATTAGTTGGAGGGTGTTAAATTGCATTCCATGTGTATCATAGCTCTTTAGCTATTGGGGTGTATGGTTGCTAAGTTAATGATTTCCATCATTTTGGTATCAAAGCTTGGCTCAAGTTTGAGGTTTGCATATCCATTTATTTGTTGTTCTTTTAGTTTTTTTTTCTCACTTTCTTTTCATCTTAATTGTTGTGCTTCTTGAGGTTATTATCATTCTTCTTTGTTTTCCGTACAAAAAAAAAGAAAAAAAAAACAACAAAAAACAAAAAAAAAAGAGTATTGCAGATTCAAGGAATTCTTGCAAAATTCCAAAAAATCTTTCTCTGTTCATATCATTTTTGTTTCGGTTTGGGAAATATCTAAATATTGTCTTCTTAACCAAAAAAACCGAATTCTTGTTGGGATAGAAATTGATATTTCAGTTCTAATCTTTGCTTACTTTAAGTGGCCTACCTTTTGTTTGTTTGTTTTTTAGACCTACCCAATTCACTCCGTTGAATTTGCCATAATATGAATTGTTTGTTTAAAAGAACCTTAGTTAATCTAAGAACCCAAAGAACAAAACAAGAGAGGTAAAAGGCAAGAGTGGTGAGATTAGTATCGAGAAAAGCCAAATAATTGTGTGAAACACGAGTGGTGTGAATCAATTCTTTGAGAGAAACACGTGAGGGAGTGACTGTGAGGTTGTTCTAACTTTTTTTTCAGGTTTTAAACATGTCTAACAAAGATAAAGAAGTGAGTTCTTCCTCAAATGATCAAGTGATTCAAGCAATGTAGCAACAATTTGAACGTATGTTCAAAGTGATGGGAGATGTAGGAGATCGTCTAGAAAGACATGATGAAGCAATTACCAGATTGCAAAGAGAACCATGACGTGGAAGACAACCAGCCTTTGCCAATGATGTATATGATGGTGGAGAAGACACGGATGATGGCCAAGCTACCATAATTGGTCTAGACGTTAATCCTAGAAGACAAGCTAGGAGAGGACGTTTTGATGGTATGGACCGAAACATAGGCAGCATTAAAATGAAAATTCCTCATTTTCAAGGGAAAAACAATCCGGATGCCTATTTGGAATGGGAACGAAAAGTGGAGCTGATCTTTGAATGTTATAACTACTCCGAAGAGAAAAAGGTAAAATTAGCTGCTGTTGAATTTTATGATTATGATATTGTTTGGTGGGATCAATTGTGTAAAGACAGGTGTAGAAATGGTGAAAGACCCGTAGAGACTTGGTTGGAGATGAAACAAATCATGACGAGGAGATTTGTCCCTAGCCATTACTATAGGGATTTGCATCAACACTTGCAAACTTTGACACAAGGTTCCATGAGTGTAGAAGAATATCACAAGGAAATGGAGATAGCCATGATAAGGGCTAATATGGAGGAGGACCGTGAGGCCACCATGGCTCGGTTTTTGAGTGGGTTAAACAAGAACATTGATGATCTTGTGGAGTTGCAACATTATATAGAGATTGAGAATATGGTGGGTGTGGCCATGAAGATTAAAAGGCAACTCAAAAGAAAAGGCATCATGTATGATTCAAAACCTTATTCAGGGGTCTTCTTCTTCTTGGAAACCGAATTGGACTAAAAAGGATGATAAACCCATTGTTAAGCCTAAAATTGATGAAACTAAGAGCAAAAATGAAATAGGTAGCAAGGGTAGAGGTGAGAATCAACCTAATCAAAATAGAGGCATTAAGTATTTTAAGTGCCTTGGACATGGTCATGTGGCACGTGAATGTCCTAATAAAACGGTAATGATCATAAGGGATGGGACAGTTGAATCAGAAAGTGAGAGAGAGGATGAAGATGACATGCCACATTTAGAAGATGCTAGTGATGTAGAGTATGCTTGTGGAGAAAATTTGGTTGTACAACGCACACTTAGTTTGCAAAGTAAAAATAATGAACATGGTGAGCAACGTGAAAATTTGTTTCATACTCATTGTTTGATTGCTAACAAGTTGTGTAATGTGATTGTTGATAGTGGAAGTTGTACAAATGTGGCAAGCACCTTGCTTGTGGAGAAACTGAAATTACCTACTATTAAACATCCAAAACCGTACAAGTTACAATGGTTGAATGATAGTGGTGTTGTGAAGGTAAATCGGCAAGTGTTAATTTCTTTTTCAATTGGTAGATATAAGGATGATGTTTGGTGTGATGTGTTACCTATGTATGTTGGTCACATGTTATTGGGGAGACCATGGCAATATGATCGAAGGGTAATGCATGATGGGTTTAAGAACCGTTATTCTTTGATCATGAAGGGACAGAAATACCAACTTGGACCTTTGCCCCCAAATACAATTTTTGAAGACCAAATACTCATAAAACAGCAATATGAAGAGCTTGAATCTTCATTAGCTGAAACTTTGGGAAGGGAGCAAGAAAGAGAGAAAAAAAAGGTGAGATGAGTGGTAAAAATGAGAGCAATGGGAAACACAAGGAGAGAAAAAACAAGGAAGGCTTGAGTGAAAGAAAAATGAGTGTTTATGCAAAAATGTGTGATATGAAGAAATCATTAACCATGAGGCAGCCCTTACTTGTACTTATGTACAAGAATGTTTTAATTGTTTCTAACGAAATTAACAAGAGTTTGCCTAGTGTTATTATTGATCTTTTACAGAAAAATGAGGATCTCTTTCCCGAAGATATTCCTATTGGTTTGCCACCAATTAGAGGAATTGAACATCAAATTGATTTCATTCCGAGTGCAATCATACCAAATAGGCCAGCATATAGATGCAACCCTGAAGAGACCAAGGAAATCCAGAAGCAAGTAAGTGAGCTTATGGAAAAGGGAGATGTACGTGAAAGCATGAGTCCATGTGTAGTTCCTGTTTTGTTGGTACCTAAAAAGGATGGTTCTTGGAGAATGTGTGTTGATTGTTGAGCCATCAACAAATTCACGGTAAAGTATAGACATCCTATCCCTAGGTTAGATGATATGTTGGATGAATTGCATGGTTCTTGTGTGTTTTCAAATATTGATTTGAAATCCGGATATCATCAAATAAGAATGTATGAGGGTGATGAATGGAAAACCGCTTTCAAAACTAAACATGGTCTATATGAATGGTTAGTAATGCCTTTTGGCCTAACTGACATACCTAGTACTTTTATGAGATTGATGAACCATGTTTTGCGTGCTTACATTGGAAAGTTTGTAGTAGTTTATTTTGATGATATACTTGTGTATAACAAAAATTTAGACGAGCATGTAACACATTTAAAGGCTGTTTTTGATTTGCTTAGAAAAAACTATATGCTAATCTAAAGAAATGCATTTTTTGCACTAATGAACTTAATTTTCTTGGTTATGTTGTTAATGATAAAGAAGTACATGTTGATCAAGAAAAAGTGAAAGTAATAAGGGAGTGACCGAAACCCACTTGTGTTCGTGATGTAAGGAGTTTTCATGGTCTTGCTAGCTTTTATAGGAGATTCATTAAGGATTTTTCTACCATTGTTGCACCATTAACTGAATACATCAAAAAGAATGTGGGATTTAGGTGGGGTAAAGAATAAGATGATGCTTTTAACTTGCCTAAACACAAACTTAGTTCAACACCTTTGCTTGCTTTGCCTAACTTTGCTAAAACGTTTGAGATTGAGTGTGATGCAAGTGGAATAGGTATTAGAGGAGTCTTAATGCAAAAGGGCAGACCCATTTCATTCTTTAGTGAGAAGCTAAGTGGAGCAAGTCTTAACTACCCAACGTATGATAAGGAGTTTTATACCTTGGTGAGAGTGTTAGAGACATTGCAGCACTATCTTTGGTATAAGGAATTCATTATACACACCGATCATGAGTCCTTGAAATATCTCAAAGGATAAGGAAAGCTAAGCCGTAGGCATGCAAAATGGGTGGATTTTATTGAATCCTTTCTATATATCATCAAGTACAAACAAGGTAAGGAGAATGTGGTTGTCGATGCTCTTTCTAGAAGGTATGCTCTAATTTCTAAACTTGATGCAAAATTATTGGGTTTTGAGTACATTAAAGACTTATACAATTCTTACTTTGATTTTGTTAATGTTTATGAGGCATGTGAGCAAGGGGTTTTTGACAAGTTCTTTAGGCATGATGGTTTTCCTTTCAAAGAAAACAAGTTGTGTGTTCCTAGATGTTCAATGAGAGAATTGCTTGTGAGAGAGGCACATAGTGGCGAGTTAATAGGGCATTTTGGAGTTAAAAATACTTTGGGTGTGTTAAGTGATCATTTCTTTTGGCCGCACATGAAAAGAGACGTTGAGAGAATATGTGAGAGATGCATTACTTGCAAACGAGCTAAATCTAAAGTAATGCCTCATGGGCTGTATACTCCTGTTCCTATACCTAGTGAGCCTTGGGTTGATATATCAATGGACTTTGTCTTGGGATTACCTAGGTCAAAAGGGGGGAGAGATTCTATTTTTGTTGTTGTTGACAAGTTCAGCAAGATGGCGCATTTCATTCCTTGCCACAAAACAGATGATGCAACATTTGTTGCGGGGTTGTTCTTCAGAGAAATTATGAGGTCACACGGAATTCCAAGGACAATTGTGAGTGATAGAGATGTGAAGTTCCTTAGCCACTTTTGGAAAACACTTTGGAGAAAGTTGGGTACAAAGTTGTTGTATTCAACCACTTGTCATCCATAAACAGATGGACAAAAAGAGGTGGTAAACAGAACTTTATCAATGCTTTTGAGGGCCATAATTCAAAGGAATTTGAAGAATTGGGAGGAATGTTTGCCACATGTGGAGTTTTCTTATAATCGAAGTGTGCATGCTACAAAAAACCATTCACCATTTGAAGTTGTGTACGGGTTCAATCCATTATCTCCTATGGATTTACTACCTTTACCTTTGGAAAGAGCTAATTTGGATGGTAAGCAAAAAACTGATTTTGTCAAAGCCTTGCATGAAAAGGTGCGTACACAAATTGAAAAGAAAACTCTACAATATGAGAAGCAAGACAACAAGGGCCAAAAGCAAGTAGTATTTGAACCTGGTGATTGGGTTTGGGTACACTTGAGGAAGGAAAGATTTCCTAGCCAACGTAAGTCTAAACTCATGCCAAGAGGGGATGGACCATTTCGAGTCCTTCAAAGAATCAATGACAATGCATACAAGCTGGAACTACCAAGTGAGTATGGCAATGTTAGTGCAACTTTTAATGTTTCTGATTTGTCTTTGTTTGATATAGGTGATGAAGGTGCTGATTCGAGGATGAATCCTTTCAAGGAAAGAGGGAATGATGAGGACCAGCCAGTTTATCATAATTCGGCTAAGGTTGGAAAAGATCCAGATCCTTTAACCATTCATGGAGGACCAATGACAAGAGCTAAAGCTAAAAGGATGAAAGAAGCCTTAACTTGTTTAATGGAAAGCATTTGGAAGGAGCAAGCTAGTCAAGATTTGGTCAAGGTTCTAAGGATGCAAGAAGAGTATAAAATGGTTAACATGTTTCAAACAAGTTCAAATCCCGAAGACAAGAGTCCAGCCTTGTTAGAATGAAGTATTCTAGCCTATCTTGAAGAATAAAAGGCCATTCGTCCATGTTGGGTTTTGTGGGCCTATTTTACAATTAGTTTGGGTTTAATTATGTGGGGTTTTGTGGACTTATTTTCCGATTAGTTTTTAATTGTGTTGGGTTTTGTGGGATTATTTTATGATTAGTTTGGGTTTTTGTGTTGGGTTTTATTTTGTTAAGTGTGAGTTCATATGTTCTTTGATTAGGAATAAGGAGTTACAAAGGCTGAATACTTTATAGCCATTATTCATGGTCTAGATGTCATTTAGTGGGAGGTTACACATTTAATGGGCAGTTATATTTGTGTTGTATTGTCTTTAGCCTTTGTTCTATATAAACAAGGCTGATTTTTCTATATAAGGGCAGAGATTTGAGTAATATAAACTTATTTGAGCACTTTGTGAGTGTTTTCTTTTTAAGTTCTTGCATGAACTTTGGAACTTATCAAGCTTATTCAGCTTGTGGTGTTCAACAACCTCAAAATCTTTCTTTTGCCTTTAAACTTATCAAATTTCATAGTTTGTGGCGTTTTGGGGAAATCAAAGTGTTGTTCTAATTAGCTTTTATCATCATTACATTGATAAAGTGATTAGAATAGTTTCTCTTACTTCAATCTTGAACGATCGGGTTTGTTTCAATTAGTTGGAGGGTGTTAAATTGCATTCCATATGTATCATAGCTCTTTAGCTATTGGGGTGTATGTTGTTAAGTTAATGATTTCCATCATTTCTTCTCAAATTTCATAAACTTCTTAAGCCTTTTTACCATGAGGGCCATCTCCTTATCTGAGTCATCCTTCTTCTTCTCTTCAACCTTGAAGGTCTTCAATGCAATGCTCTTTTGCGTATTTTGAGGTTTTGGAGAAGAAGTCCACCTAGACTTATAAGCCAAAATTAAAATACCAACAAAGTTATACTAAATAACCTAGATGGGGGGTGAATAGGTTGTCTCTCAGTTTTAAAAACTCTTTCGACACTTGTGACAAAACCTTGATGAGCATACAAATTAACATTCAACATGATTGTTTTGAGAAAAACTATTTATCATATATGCTCAAATCACCACCCTTAGTCTACAAAAACATATAACAATAAATAATGTATCTTATAAACAAATATATTCAATGCAAATGCAAATTCCATAAGTTGTACTTAGAATATTACAATGTGAAACTGTACAACTTGAAATAGAATATTACAAGATACAAAGTTCAAACACTAACAAAAATACAATATATATAAATGTTGATTCAACGAATGATGTGTACATCACTTCCTCTACAATGATATTGTTTACAAAGATATGAAGATGTTGGGAAAATCGCAAAACGGAAGCGTGAAATTAGGTTTTGATATATTTAAAAAAAAATCCCTTTAAAAGAAAGAACCTAACCCCAGATTATTGATGTATATTAAAAGTGTCGTACCATTTTTTAATTTTTATTTGTGATGATTGAACTAGCGTCGAATTGAATCCGTAAGATCTTCCAGTCCAATAACAAACGTGAGTCACCTAGGAGTGTGGGCTCCCTTTCTTTAAATTGTATACCTGAGGATGGAAACAAACAATATCTTCTTCTTTGTTAGTCACAATAATCCTTCAAGAGAAAAACCAAGAACGTTCGGTCACCTGTGAATTATCAATCGATTTGATTGAAACTCGCGTTGATATGAACCTCACCAAAAGCAGTGAGACCCGGAACCAATATATGGTAACGAAGGATCATTTTCTAACCAAGTTTACAAACAAGAACGTTATCGAACCGTGACCCGTTACCTATAAGGAGGTAAGAACCAACGGTATTAAGAAGTTGAAGACGCCACACTCAATAACAAGAAGAAGATGTGAGTGATAAGTCAAGTTTTTAGAACCAAAAAGAGATGAACTCTCACAAATTTTTTATTCTTTTCAAGTCTGTCCAATTACATCCAATTCGTTCCTTTATATACTAAAACCCTAAACAAAAAGAAAGGCTATAAGCCATCCTAAAAGGAAACAAGATAATTCGGCCATTAAGGCCTTATAATCAGAAGAAAACTAATTCAAGAAACTATTGACTTGCTCCCTAATTGGAAAGCTAAATCTGGAAATAAATCATCCCCCTAATTTAGGAAAAAAATCAACTATTATTCTTTGGAAATTAAAAGGGAATAAATCAGCCAAAGTTGACTCTTCTCCTAGCTTGTGCCACACACCCAAGTCTTCCTTATTCGGCCCAATCAATTGCCTTGATGACATTAATTATGCCTTGGTTTTCATGTGGGCTTATCTTGGAATTCAACAATTCAAAATCAGCCAAAGTGTCTTGAATTAGGCCATTTAGTGCTTCTTTGAATCTCTTAGCTCTTGCCTTTGTTATTGGCCCAACAGGAACATGCAATGGATCATTTGATGTAGCCGCCTTGTTCTCATCATTCCCTCCCTCTTGAAAAGGATTTGTCCTCAAATCATCACCAATATCAAAAGGAAACAAATCAGAAACATTGAAGCTTGCACTAACATTGTACTCACCTGAAAGATCTAACTTGTATGCGTTGTCATTGATTCTTTCAATCACTTGAAATGGGCCATTTCCCCTTGGAAGTAGTTTAGAACTCCGCTGGGCTGGGAATCGTTCCTTCCTCATATGCAACCACACCCAATCACCGGGCTCAAACACAACCTTCTTACACCCGTTATTTGCTTGATTGGCTTATTGCTCAGTTCGTCTCTCTACGTTTTGCCGAGTCATTTCATGGATTTGCTTAACAAAATCTGCCTTTTTCTTTCCATCCAAGTTAACATGCTCATTCACAGGTAAAGGAATTTAATCCAAAGGAGTCAATGGGTTAAAACCATACATAATTTCAAAAGGCGAAAAATGAGTTGCAGAATGCACGATCTTATTATAAGCAAACTCTACATGCGGTAGACAATCCTCCCATGTTTTCAAGATCTTTTGTATTATAGCACGCAACAAGGTAAATAAAATCCTATTAACTACTTCAGTTTGACCATCGGTTTGTTGATGATAAGTAGTAGAAAATAAAAGTTTAGTACCTAACTTACCCCATGAAGTCTTCCAAAAGTAGCTTAAGAACTTAGCATCTCTATTCGAAACAATGGTCTTAGGCATGCCATGCAATCTCACAATTTCTTTGTAAAACAAATCAGCAATATGTGATGCATCATCGGTTTTATGACAAGGAATGAAATGTGCCATTTTAGAAAACCTATCAACAACCACATATATAGAGTCCCTACCCCTTTTTGACCTAGGCAAACCCAACACAAAATCCATAGAAATATCAATCTAAGGTCCACTAGGTATAGGCAAAGGAGTATACAATCCATGAGGCTTAATCCTAGACTAGGATTGTCTACAAGTAATGGATTTCTTACAGATTCTTTCTACATCACGTTTCATATAAGGCCAAAAAAAATGTTCATGCAAAGTATCTAGCATCTTAGCTACACCAAAATGCCCCATCAAACCTCCTTCATGAGCTTCTCTAACAAGCAATTCACACAAAGAACTCTTAGGCACATATAATTTAGTTTCTCTAAACAAAAATCCATCATGCCTATAAAATTTACCAAATGCAGCCTTTTCACATGCATTAAACACATTGCCAAAATCAAAATCTTCCACATACAATTGTTTAATTTATTCAAAACCAAACAATTTAGCATCCAAAGTAGAAAGTATAACGTACCTTCTTGACAGAGCATCAGCGACCACGTTTTCCTTACCCTTTTTGTACTTGATCACATATGGAAATGTTTCAATGAACTCCACCCACTTGGCATGCCGCTTATTTAGCTTGTGTTGCCCCTTTATATGCTTCAAGGACTCATGATCCGTGTGAATGACAAATTCTTTTGGCCAAAGGTAGTGTTGCCAAGTTTCCAATGCTCTAATCAAAGCGTACATCTCCTTGTCATAGGTAGGATAATTCAAGGCTGTTCCACTTATCTTCTCACTAAAATATGCGATGGGACGACCTTCTTGCATTAGAACAGCTCCAATACCTATTCCTGAAGCATCACACTCAATCTCAAAAGTTTTATCAAAGTCAGGCAAAGCAAGCAAAGGTGCATTAGTTAATTTTTCCTTAATCAAGTTAAACGCCTTTTCTTGTTCATTACCCCACTTAAAACCCACATTATTTTTGATAACTTCGGTTAAAGGTGCAGCTACACTACTAAAATCTTTCACAAACCTCCTATAAAAACTAGCCAACCCATGAAAACTTCTCACTTGTCCCACATTGGTAGGTTTCGGCCACTCCTTAATTGCCTTAACCTTTTCTTCATCAACCCCAATTCCCTTAGCACTAACAATAAAACCCAGAAATACAAGTTTATCGGAGCAAAAGGTGAACTTTTTGAGATTAGCAAACAACTTTTCTGTTCTTAAAACACCTAAAACAAGTTTTAAATGTTCAACATGCTCATCCAAGTTTTTGCTATAAATCAGAATGTCATCAAAATAAACAACCACAAACTTTCCAATAAAAGAACGCAAAACATGGTTCATTAATCTCATGAAAGTACGTGGTGCATTAGTTAATCCAAAAGGCATAACTAACCACTCATATAATCCATATTTTGTTTTGAAAGCAGTTTTCCACTCATCACCTTCCTTCATCCTAATTTGATAATATCCACTTTTAAGATCAATTTTAGTAAAAACAATAAAACCATGTAATTCATCAAGCATATCATCTAATCTAGGAATAAGATGTCGATACTTTACAGTGATATTGTTGATGGCACGATAATCAATGCATATCCTCCATGTTCCATCCTTCTTTGGCACAAGCAATATGGGAACCGCACAAGGACTCATGCTCTCACGTACATACCCCTTTTCCATGAGCTCACTAACCTGCGTTTGAAGTTCCTTTGTCTCCTCAGGATTACTTCTATATGCTGGTATATTTGGGATGGGTGTTCTGGGTACAAAGTCAATTTGGTGCTCAATCCCCTTTATTGGTGGTAAACCAATAGACATATCTTCGGGAAACAAGTCCTGCAATAGAGAAACAACAACACTAGGCAAGGAAGGGTTAAGTTCATTAGCACTAAAGCAAGCCTCTTTGTACAAAAGTACAATCATAGGCTGATTTGAAATTAGAGCCTTTTTAACCTCACTCTCTCTTGCATAAAAGCTTACTTGTTTTCTCTCTCTCTTTTTCTCAACAACCTCTTTTTCTTTTTCATCTTTTTTTTCTTTTTTTTATTATTTCAGAATCTTTTTCTTTTCTCTCTATTTCTTTTGAACTCTCACTCTCACTCTCTTTTTTGACATCTCTCTCTTTTCTTAACCTTACTTGATCTTCATACACTTATTTTGGGGTTAAAGGTACAAGAGTGATTGATTTTTTATTGAGTACAAATGAGTATCTATTGGTATACTCATCATGGGTCACATGCCTATCGAACTGCAATGGTCTCCCCAAAAGGATATGGCCCGCATTCATTGGTACCACATCACAAAGGACTTCATCTTTGTACTTTCCAATTGAAAATGTCACCAACACATGTTTAGTCACCTTGATTTCCCCACTATCATTTAACCACTGTAACTTATATGGTTTTCGATGCCTCAAAGTGGCTAAATTCAATTTCTCCATAAAATTAGTGCTAGCCACATTAGTACAACTCCTCCATCAATGATCATGCTACATACCTTATCATTAACATGGCAACGGGTATGAAAAATGTTGTCACGTTGTACCTCATCATCTTCCTTGGCTTGAACACTAAGAGCTCTTCTTGCCACCAAAAACTCTCCGTCCACCGGATATTCAATATCACTTGCATCCTCCAAAGGTGGCATGGACTCATCTTCAGATTCACCATAAGATTTGATCTCACCATCATCCTTCAAAACCATTACTCTCTTGTTTGGGCATTGAGATGCAATATGACCTGCTCCCTAACACCAAAAGCACTTAATGTAATGATTTCTAGAAGGTTGAGAATGTGATGTACCTTGTTTTAATATGCCTCCAACTTTATGATCTCTAGAAGGTTCGGTATTGGCCTTGAAACTACGCTGGTCATCCCTCTTGCACCAATTCGATTTCCATGATGATGAAGAACCCGAATTTTACCCAACCCGTATGGAACTCTTTCTCTTCAACTGTTGTTCCACCTTAATTGCCATGTGTACCATGTCACTCAATTCAACATAATGTTGCAACTCCACCACATTTGCTATGACTCGGTTTAGTCCACTTAAAAACCTAGCCATAGTAGCCTCTCGGTCTTCCTCTACATCAGCTCGAATCATGGCTATCTCCATCTCCTTGTAGTAATCTTCAACACGCTTAGACCCTTGAGTAAGGGTTTGTAATTTTTGAAACAAACCTCTATAATAGTGACTCGGAATAAAACTCTTCCTCAAGACATCTTTTATCTCCTTCCAAGTCTCAATAGGTCTTTCTCCATTACGTCTTCTACTCACAATCAATTGATCCCACCAAATGATAGCATAATCAGAAAATTCTATGGCAGCAAACTTTACCTTCTTTAATTCAGAATAGTCATGGCGGTCAAATACCAATTCTATTCTCTTCTCCCACTCTAAATAAGTTTCGGGATCAGTTTTACCTTGGAACGTTGGGATTTTCACATTTATACTACCCAAATTATTATCAGCTCTTTCTCCATATCTATCTCCTCTATACTCATACCTATCTTCTCTATTCCCATACCTAACTCCTCTACAATCTATTTCACGCCTCAATCTGCCCGCACCCACATTAGACATACGATCACCCTCCTCTAGGCCATTCCCATAATCATCTTCATAATCATCCCTAGGTGGGTTTCTTTCTCTTCGTTCCATATTAGGAACCCTAATTGGTTGCACCCTTTGTGAACTAGACTCCACCTTATCTATCCTCATGCACCTCACCAATCTTAATTTCCATCTGCTCCATGTTTTTTTGTATGGCTTTATACAAAAAATTAAGATCTATCGTTTCTGGTGCATCATCAGATAAGTCTCTACTTTTATCACGTGACATATTTGAAACCTGCAAAACAAAAGAAATTAGTAAGCCTCACAAACACTCCCTCACATGTTTACTCTCAAAGATGGTGGCACTCACACTCGTGTTTTCACTCAATTCTTTGGCTTTTACCCTCTGATGAGCTCACACACTCTTGCCTTTTTCCATTCTTTGTTAACTCTTTCAGTTCTTCCTTCTTTTTTTTTTGACTTATACGGACACTCACAAGAAGTACAAGAAAAATAGAAGTAATAAAACAAAAGGACAAGAATAATGAAGACGGAATTCTTTAGCTATTAATTTTTTTTTTGAATATCAATGTACGGAATCAAGATTAGAAATATAAATAGTTGATATAGGTTCAACTACACCACCCAAAAAAAAATTGTAATTTTTTTTTTTACCGACCTTGATCTAGTGGACTTAAGCAAGTTTTTTTTTTTTTTACCGACCTTGATCAAGTGGACTCAAGCAAGCTTTTGGTAATATTTTTTTTGGTAGCGGATTTGATCAAACGTTTTTTTTTTTTTACCGACCTTGATCAAGTAAACTCAAGCATGACCTTTTTTTTTGAAACAAACGAATACAGAGAAGAAAAAGAACAAGGATAGATTAAACCTGATTTAGAAGCCTAAGCTCTGATACCAACTGATATGAACCTCACCAAGAGCAGTGAGACCCGGAACCAATATATGGTAACGAATGATCGTTTTCTAACCAAGTTTACAAATAAGAACGTTATCGGACCGTGACCCGTTATTTATATGGAGGTAAGAACCAACGGTATCAAGAAGTTGAAGAAGCCACACTCAAGAACAAGAAGAAGAAGTGAGTGATAAGTCAAGTTTTCATAACCAAAAAGAGATTAACCCTCACAAATTTTTTATTCAATTCAAGTCTGTCCAATTACATCCAATTCGTTCCTTTATATACTAAAACCCTAAACGAAAAGAAAGGCTATAAGCCTTCCTAAAAGGAAACAAGATAATTCGGCCATTAAGGCCTTATAATCAGAAGAAAACTAATTCGAGAAACTATTGACTTGCTCCCTAATTGGAAAGCTAAATCTGGAAACAAATCAGCCCCTTAATTTGGGAAACATATAAACTATTATTCTTTGGAAATTAAAAGGGAATAAATCAGCCAAAGTTGACTCTTCTCCTAGCTTGTGCCACACACCCAAGTCTTCCTTATTCGGCCCAATCAATTGCCTTGATGACATTAATTATGTCTTGGTCTTCATGTGGGCTTATCTTGGACTTCAAAAATTCAAAATCAGCCCAAATGTCTTGAATTAGGCCATTTAGTGCTTCTTTGAATCTCTTAACTCTTGCCCTTGTTATTGTCCCAACCGGAACATGCAATGGATCATTTGATGCAGCCGCCTTGTTCTCATCACGCGTGAACCTGGATTCGATGTTGAACACAAAACCCTTTTTGATGCAAAGGATACTAGTGTACTATCGAAAACAAAAACGTTTCCTCTTTTCTCTATGCTTGGCCGAATTCTTCACACAATGAGTTGGACGAAGTTTTTTATAACAATAAAAAAAAAACAACTTCTCACACCAAAAATTAGGGCTTGGCCGAAATTATATATATAGGTGGCCGAAAATCCTCATAGGAAGAGGATTTCTACTTCACCGAGACTCCTATCAAAATTTGGATTCAATCCCCTCTTAAAAAGGGGATTTCTTTTACACACAAAGACTCCTAATGCATTTAGTTTAGGAGACCTAATCCTCTATTAAGAAGGATTTACGTGGTGGGCAAGAATCCTATCCTTATGTGGATTTACTTGGTGACCAAGAATCCTTTTCCAAAAAGAATTTTTTTTCTACACCAAGACTCCTAATCCCACTCAAATAGTGTATTTATTCAATAATTAATTATTGAATATAGTTAAATTGTGACTAAATAAAAACTTCCTAATTTGACTAGATATATAAATTCATATTATTTATCTACTTATCAAATATGGTATTTGATACTTATCATATTACCAACAATAATATGACAATAGGAAACCTACTCCTACTAGGAAAAAGATTTGGACTTTTAATTAAACAATTAATTAATAAATAAATAAATTAAATTCCATTTAATTAAATAATAAAATAAAAAAACAATATAATAAGCTAATATAATTAGCCTTGCAGCCCAAGACCACACATGGGCATATATATTATTTTCCTTATTTCATTAAATCCATTGGACCTAAATAAAAAGTTCACATGTGAACTAGACCCATTCTTACAAAACGAAACAAGTCCACATGCCTTAATACAATTCTAAATGGACCCATAAATTGGTCCGGTAGAATATATCAAGTGATCCATGCAAGTTCGTGTGGATTGGGGATCTTGGCGGGCTATCTAAATTTAAGCTCCAATAGATACAACCCAATCACAATCAATAAATGATTCACTTAGGTCTTATCTATTAATTTTAGTTCATTTCACTAAAGAACTAAAATTGAACTCTTAAATAAAGATAGAAAAGGTTAATATTGCTCATTCTTACCCTAGACAATCTTAATGGAGAAAGTGTATCCTCGTGAAGAATACCAGTAATCGCCAAAAGCTCATAGACCGCATATAGCTCTTCAAGTTACCATATTTACTCATATGATCACATTTTGACCTTGGATATTTTGACTTGTCCAGAAGTCATGTTTTAATAGACACTATTGAAAACTTAACGTTAAGATTTAATATTCAATACCTCAAAACATCCATATGATGATATTCTACTCTCATTTAATAAATGGAGTCACAATGTCCATATCTATAAATGAAGTCCTTTATTGATTAACAAATGAATACCACTAAACTATCGAGGATAGACTATGCTATATAATCGTACTCACTGATAGCTCAAATGATAACACTTGCAACCATAAGTCCATCAATTATTTCTGGATTGAGATAGACTCTCCAATTGTCTTCTAGTGAAAACTTTTATCCATTGATGATTTTGGATAGTGTAATTCATTGTGATCCTATTCAATGCACCTAGTGCACTAGATTCGTTTGTCCAAAGACACCACTTTTTGATGGTTTTAGACTCATCATAACACATTTGATCCCACTCAAATGCTAACAAAAGAATCTACAACTTTGACAAGATAAAGGTGCCCAACCTTTATCTTAAGTTGTGAATATTATTCAAGACTAACTAAAGAATTGTGTCTACCTCATACAAATCTAGATGTATGAACAATTCTTCTTTTCTCATAGTCTTTTGACCTTATAATTATTTACTTTTGACAATTATAATAATTAAACTATAAATGCTATAAGATTTGTTAAACTAGAAATCACTTTATTAATATGAAAAGATTGTCAAATACATTATTATACTCTTGCTATCAAGCATAATCCCAATAGAGGAAATGAAGGCCTTTAACAAGATATATTGATCATACATACAAATATAAATAGATAGAGATAGAGATATTTGACCTATTTTTTTTACGTGGTAAAACCTCCATAAGGGAAACATCCACGGGTTGAATACAACCATCGGGTACATTTATTGGAAAGTAGATAAAAAATTCCCTAAAAGTGACCAACACATGACACACTCTCTATTGAACTCTACATCTAACCAATCCCTATTGGTAGACTGGAAATTCCTCAAAAGTGATCAACAAATGACTCACTTTCTATTGGAGTCCACTCTAACCAACACCGTTAAGAAGTTGAAAATTCCACTAGAATGATCAACAAATGACTCACCCTATCCATGGACTCCGTCGCATCTTAACATCCTGGGTCTGCCAATAAAAGTCTACTTTCTATCCAAGGCAAGCATGCCTCTAGAAAGTCTCCCATGCTTGATTGTCTAAGCCACATGCTCCAATCAAGACTCCTTGCTTAGCTATCCAAGGCACACATGCCTATAACCAAGACTTCCACCTTTTACAAGAGAAGAGATCTAAGTGTAATGCAAATGATGTAAACACATTCAACATAGAATAAATGATCAATACATCCTATGGAAACTAGAAATAATCAATGAGCACACAAAGTATATTTGTCTAGTTTATAATCCAAAAATGACACCACACAAGATGATGCATGAGCATATGGAATGTATGGATTAGGTACACTCCATGAAGATGTAGACATAAGCAACAAAGTTCACAAAACAAGATTATCTAGATCTTATACATGAATAGAGCATGCCAAATTTCCAGAAACACACTTTAAATCTAGATTTTATTCATGTCACTAAAACTTGAAATAAACATGTTCATGAAGCATGACCGAGCTAATTTTTTAGTTGTTATAAAATGCTCGTCAAACAATATTTGTAAAGTCCGTAGCTATGTCCTGAAAATGTGAAAACAAGTATACTGACAAGAAAGGGTATTGTCCATAGGGAAAGGGAAATCGGATGGCTAAAACTAGTTCACTGTTAGTAAACTAACACTATGCATAAAAATGTAAAGGCAAATGGGCTAGATCTTGAAGGATTATGATGAGAACAAAGCAGCTACATCAAATGATCCATTGCATGTTCCGGTTGGGCCAATAACAAGGGCAAGAGAGATTCAAAGAAGCACTAAATGGCCTAATTCAAGACACTTGGGTTGATTTTGAATTGTTGAAGTCCAAGATAAGCCCACATGAAGACCAAGGCATAATTAATGTCATCAAGGCAATTGATTGGGCTGAATAAGGAAGACTTGGGTGTATGGCACAAGCTAGGAGAAGAGTCAACTTTGGCTGATTTATTCCCTTTTAATTTCCAAAGAATAATAGTTGATTTGTTTCCCAAATTAAGGGGCTGATTTGTTTCCAGATTTAGCTTTCCAATTAGGGAGCAAGTCAATAGTTCTCAAACTAGTTTTCTTTTGATTATAAGGCCTTAATGGCCGAATTATCTTGTTTCCTTTTAGGATGGCTTATAGCCTTTCTTTTCGTTTAGGGTTTTAGTATATAAAGGAACGAATTGGATGTAATTCGACAGACTTGAATTGAATAAAAAAATTGTGAGAGTTCATCTCTTTTTGGTTCTGAAAACTTGACTTATCACTCACATCTTCTTCTTGTTCTTGAGTGTGGCGTCTTCAACTTCTTGAAACCGTTGGTTCTTACCTTCTTATAGGTAACAGGTCGTGGTCCGATAATGTTCTTGTTTATAAACTTGGTTAGAAAACGATCCTTCGTTACCATATATTGGTTCCGGGCCTCACTGTTTTTTGTAAGGTTCATAACAGTTGGTATCAGAGCTTAGGCTTCTAAATCAGGTTTAATCTATCCTTGTTCTTCTTTGTCTATTTTTTTTTTTATTGATTTAAAAAAAAATCAGATCTATTACAAAAAAAAAATCAGCTTTGATATAAAAAATAATCCGAAAAAAAAGTACAATTTTTTTTAGGTCATGTAGTTGAACTTATATCAACAATTTTTATTCCTTTTCTTGTTTTCGTGCATTGATAAAAAAAATGTCTTTCAAAGGAGATTCATCAAAAAAAAGATAAAAGGGGGGAACCATCCTTTGTGCTATAGTTTGTCAACAACATTATGGTGAAGATTCGAGGACGAATCCTTTTGAGGAGAGGGGGAATGATGAGAATCAAGAAGTCATCAAATGATCCATTGCATGTTCCGGTTGGGCCAATAACATGGGCAAGAACTAAGAGATTCAAAGAAGCACTAAATGGCCTAATTCAAGACACTTTGTCTGATTTTGAATTGTTGAAGTCCAAGATAAGCACACATGAAGACCAAGGTGTAATTAAGGTCATCAAGGCAATTGATTAGGCCAAATAAGGAAGACTTGGGCGTGTGGCACAAGCTAGTCAACTTTGGCTGATTTATTTCCTTTTAATTTTCAAAGAATAATAGTTGATTTGTTTCCTAAATTAAGGGGCTGATTTGTTTCTAGATTTAGCTTTCCAATTAGGAAGCAAGTCAATAGTTGCTAGTTTAGTATTTATTTATTTCCGAAATTTGTTTGCATTTATATTCAAGATTGTAAGGCATAAATTTCCTAATATTTATTCCCTTTTAGATCCTAGATATTTTTCGTATAAAAGGGACTAATTGATGTAATTTGAGAATAGATTTTGAATTGAAATAAATTTGAGATAATTTTCTCTTTGGTTCTTCATAGAACTTGTGAACTTATCAAGGTTCTACCTTGTGGTGTTCCAACCTTGACTTATAACTCACCTTCTTTCCTATTCTTGAGTGTGGCGTCTACAATTTTCTTGATACCGTTGGTTCTTACCTCCTTATAGGTAACGGGTCGTGGTCCGATAACATTTTTGTTTATAAACTTGGTTAGAAAACGATCCTTCGTTACCATATATTGGTTCCGGGTCTCACTGCTCTTGGTGAGGTTCATATCAGATTATTTGCTAAGCTGCAAACTACAATTATGTCAATAAACCTAACAATCAATTAGTGTTAATATGCAATGGGTACGATATCATATGTTATGTGAATGTGGGAGCCGATGCAATTCATACATGAATAGTGGGCAATCCATTCTTTAACAACCGATTCGATTATTAAGGGCTAATATATCTTTAAGAGTGACTTAGAGTCAATAACTCTCACTTCGGATTTGGAAAGATAGAGACTCTTCACACGTAAATTCTCTACTACACAACTACTTGGTTGGTTTATAAGAGAATCATTCTTTGTGCCTAGATAGATTCTAATGGTTAGGGATGCCTTGGAAGAGTATAATATTGTATTTGACAATCTTTTCATATTAATAAAGTGATTTCTAGTTTAACAAATCTTATAGCATTTATAGTTTAATTATTATAATTGTCAAAAGTAAATAATCATAAGGTCAAAAGACTATGAGAAAAGAAGAATTGTTCATACATCTAGATATGTATGAGGTAGACACAATTCTTTGGTTAGTCTTGAATAATATTCACAAATTAAGATAAAGGTTGGGCGTCTTTATCTTGTTAAAGTTGTAGATTTGTTTGCTAGCATTTGAGTGGGAACAAATGTGTTATGATGAGTCTAAAATCATCAAAGAGTGGTGTCTTCGGGTAAAAGAATATAGTGCACTAGGTGCATTGAATTGGATCACAATGAAATACTTTATTTAGAACCGTCAATTGATAAAAAAATTTCATTTGAAGACAATCGGAGAGTCTATCTCAATCCCGAAATAAATGATGGACTTATGGTTGCAAGTGTTATCATTTGAGCTATCAATGAGTACGATTATATAGCATAGTCTATCCTCGATAGTTTGGTATTATTCATTTGTTAATCGATAGAGGACTTCATTTATAGATATGGACATCGTTGCTTCATTTATTAAATGAGAGTAGAATATCATCATATGGATGTTTTGAGGTATTGGATATTAAATCTTAACGTTAAGTTTTCAATTGTGTCTATTGGAGCTTAAATTTAGATAGCCCGCCAAGATCCCCAATCCACACAAACTTGCATGGATCACTTGATATATTCTACCGGACCAATTTAGGGGTCCATCTAGAATTGTATTAAGGTATGTGAACTTGTTTCTTTTTGTAAGAATAGTTCTAGTTCACATGTGGATTTTTTTTATTAAGGTCCAATGGATTTAATAAAATAAGAAAAATAATATATGGCTCATAAATGTGGTATGGGCGGCAAGGCTATTCAGAATAGCTTAATTATATTATTTTTTATTTTATTATTTAATTAAATAGAAATTAATAAATTTGTTGATTAATTAATTATTTAATTAAAAGTCAAAATCTTTTTCCTAATAGGAGATGGTCTCCTAAAATTATACTATTGTTGGTAGTATAATTAATATTAAAGACTATATTTGATAAGTAGATAAATAAAAAGAATTATTTATCTAATCAAATTAGAAAGTCTTTAATATGGTTACAAATACACTATTGAGTTGGATTATGAGTCTTGGTGTAGGATAGAATTCATTTAAAAAAATGATTCTTAACCACCAAGTAAATCCACCTAAGGAAAGGATTCTTAACAACCAAGTAAATCTTTCTTAGGAAAGGATTTGTGATCCTAATATATATTCTTGTGAATTTCGGCCAGCTCATATATATATATAAGAGGATAGAATTCTTTTAAGAAAAAGATTCTTAACCACCAAGTAAATCTACCTAAGGAAAGGATTCTTGTCAACCAAGTAAATCCTTCTTAGGAAAGGATTTGTGATCCTATATATATACCCTTGTGAATTTCGGCCTGCCCTATGATTTCTTAGAGTAAAATTTCGGCCAACCTAAGGTTTTTCTATGAGAGAATTTTGAGAGAGAAAAATTTAGTATTTTACTCTAGACAAAATTCAATCAACTCTAAGTTATAGGGTGTGGAATTCGGCCAAGGAGAAAAGAGAAAAAGAGAATGTTTTTGTTTTTGATAGTACATTGGTATCCTTTACATCAAAAGGGTTTTGTGTACACCATCGAATCAAGGTTCACGCGAGTTTCAATTAAATTGATTGATAATTCACAAGTGGCCGGACGTTCTTGATTTTTCTCTTGGAGGATATATTTGTAACTAACAAAGAAATAGATTTTGTTTATTTCCATCCTCAGTTATACAATATGAAGAAAGAGAGCCCATAATCCTAGGTGTTTAACGTTTGTGATTGGATTGGAAGATCTTGCGGAATCAATTCGACGCTTGTTCAATCGTCACGAGAAAAAGGTACGACACTTTTATATACATCAATTAATCTAAGGTTCTTGTTATTTAAAAGGGAAAAAAGTTTTATATATACTCAAACCCTATTTTCTTATTTCTCACGCTTCCGTTGCGTTGTGAACCGTTTTTTCCCTACAATATTCACAATCCACCCTTTTTCCGTTGAAGACTAAATGTATAGGAAGGACATATTCACCACACATCCATTCCGTTCAATTTAGCTAGTTTTAATGACCTAAAAGTGTGTATCTAACTTGGCTTGAGAGATGGCATATCTACCCAATCTAAGAAGATATATATTTCAATTTAAAACTCAAAATAAATTGATAATCAACAAGAATCAAGAGCAGGCATATCTACCTAATTCAAGAGATAATCAATTGCATTAAAAACCATTGAATGAAACTAAATAATCAAATACTAAGAATATGGTGGAAAACCCACAATCCATGAATTATTACATCAACTCCTATAAAGGAGTTTAGCTACTCATGACAATTAAAGTAAAATAACAAGGAGAAAAGATAAAGAGAAGACCCATGTAGAGAGACTCCTCTTTTCTTGAAGCTTTGATCTAATCTCCAAGTGTCCTTGAGTAGATGAGGATGGAGGATGGTTATATTTGGTGGGGGATGTTCCTAATCTAGGTTAGTAATTAGATATGAGAGAAAGTGTTTGGAAGAGAGAAGAAATGATTCTTAGATTCCGAATTCCCCCCTGAGATGATAAGAACAAGATATATTTATAGGGTCCCAAGAATAGGTTTGAAAACTGCTGATGTGGCTGTCTGACGCGCCAAATGTGTGGGTAATGCGCGTGTCTGGACCTGCACAAGACCCTTGCAATGACCTGATTGTTGATTTAAATCTCTCGGGTTTTGGCAAATGCACGAACAAATGTTAGGGTTGTGCGTAGGTTTGGACCCACGTATTGACCTGCACACTGAAGCCCTTCTTATCGATTCGGCCTATTTTCACCCAATCTTAGGGTTTTTCATCCTTTCTTCCAACATGTACCTAATTGCCTGTAAAAATAACAAACGAGTCTTAAAACAAGCAAAAACACTCAAAAACAAAACAAAGGTAATAGAATTGAGAGCCATATATGACAATTTTGGTCCGATCAAAGTACAAATTCAAGAATTTAGAACTAAAATAAAAACATGCTAGATTCACAAGATATGATCTATCAAAATTCGAGCAAATACTTAGAGCATGTATTTACAAAATGATCAATTAAATCCTAACAAGCTCTAAATATAAAATCAAATATGTTAATCCTATATTTATTCAACTAACGAGTCTTAGCACATAATAAGGCTATTAATCATGAAAATAAAATCGATCAAAACACAAATAGCCCTAGATGATAGGCTAGCACAATACAACTCACAATCATGTGAAAACATAGATTTAATAAAACCTAACTCACATTCAAATTTATAATTAAGCACAACAAGCTTGAAACTGAAGCTCTATCACTCATCAACATTTTTTCAAGCAACATACACTAAAATAGGAAGAAAACCCAAGGTATGTGAACATTAGAATCAAAGAAATCAAACGACACACAAATACAGTGTCAAACTCGAGTGCAGTCACGAAAATGGTTAGAACCACCAGAAAACTTGAACAAACGACTTCAAGGTTGTTTGGAAATGATAGAAGACTTCAAGATGAAACTTCTCCATCTTGAATAACTCAAATCAGATAAGCAATGAGAGAGATATGGTGATTCAAAGTTGAGAGAAAAAATCTAGAAATTTTCTGCACTTGATCTTCATCAAATTCGAAAATAAGAGAGAAGAAGGTATATAATGAGAGGGAAAGCAAAATGTTAAAGGACCACAATGCCACAAGCTTCCTCCCATCCCCAAGATGGTATGTGGGCATCTCGAGGGAATAGGGAGGCCCTTCCTGAGATGGCCACTCGCCATCTCGGGGAGGAGTGCTTGGTGGCCTTCGGCCACTTGCTTATCCCTCGTGCACCTACAATCTTTTGGACCGTTCTTTGGATCCCGAACTCTGAATTCAAATCTGTTTTTGGATTACAAACTGGAACTCTCTCACGCACATAGACGTTTATGAAACTTTGCCCAAAAAAATAAAAAATTTACTCCATATATGAAGACGAAGACAATGTATACAACATGACCGGAAAGTTTCATAACTCTTAACTAGAAACTCGAAATCAAATGTATGAGTAACCGAAATAACCGGAACTCAATAAGGAAAAATATAAGACAAAATTCAAGTTCAAGGTCATGTTATACAAACATATAAATATAAAAATACATATCACACAAGAATGCTTATTTCAAAGACATAGTCCATAAACATGCATTTTTCGAAACCTATCAATTTCACACCAATACATGAGCATTCTAAATCAAGAATGTGAATGTTTTATACAAAATGAACACAACAATGTAGGGACACATATGGATACAATTTGTGTGTGTGCCTTAAAGCCTTGCAAGAAGATATAGATCTTAAAATACCTTTGTAGAGCAATGAAGCACATTTCTCCTTGAAGACTTGATTTTGCTTGATAAATTGCCAAATCTTCTTTGAAGCTTGAATAATCATCAATCTAAAACAACTAATCAATACAAGTTAAATGTTGTTTTGAATAGAATAATGCCAACATAACTCAAAAACCTAACATAAATGTCTTCCAATAACCTCACTATGATTCATATTTTTATAGTCACTATTCTCTTCAAGTGCCGTCACTTTTGACTCGAATCTTGATGGAAGTGACCTCATATTCTTCTGCTTGATTATTGTATCTGAATTGGGGTCATCATGTTGACGGCTTTGAATAACTATATCCATCAACTTCACTTGAAAGTCGTTAAAGCATTCATGCTCCTCCATCCTAATAGTTTCAAATTGCAGTTGAAGGACTTGGAGCTTGGAGTCCTTGACTACTTCGGTGCCTTCATAAGCTATTTGCATAATCTCTCAAGCCTCTTTTGTATTCTTAGTAGTTTTGATTAATGTGTATTGATTGTCGTCCATGGCATAAAGGATGACGTGCATGGCCTTGTTGTTCCACTTGGATGCCTCGAATTCTTGTGTACTCCATTGAGATTTGGGCTTGAGAACTTCATTTCCCTCTTCAGTGGTTATTGTTGGAAGAGTGTACCCATCTCCTATAGCCATCCAAGCACGATCATCGATTTGATAGATATAGGACTTCATTTTGCTATTCCAAAAGGCATAGTTTACCCCCGTGAGTAAGGGAGGTCTTGTGCTTGAAGCTCCCTCGGTTCCTCCACCATTCCCACTCATTGTGTTTGAGGTTTATGAATGAGATGAGTGCAAATGCAATGCAGCAAACTAAATTCAAGAAAGTAAGCAAACAAAATGCAAAATGCAAGACACACACAAAACACGAATCACCTAAGAATGTCTAGGCACTGGCTCTAATACTAATTGAAATTCTCTTTAATGTGTATGTCAAATAACCTAGAGGAGGGTGAATATGTTTTTAATCGAATCAATTACCAATTTTTTGATTAATCCATGTTAATGAAACTGCCTCATATTATCAAGTATTCACACAAACACAATTTAGCAAAAAATAATAAAAATACAAGAATTTGATTTACGTGAGAAACCTCCAACTGGGCAAAACTCACTGGGCTAATCCACTTAGCCACACATGGTCTACAAAATCCACTATATGAATAAAAGTTTATAACCTAGGTTGACCTCCCGTCACACCTTCTAGTTGCTAACCCTTTCGCTATACCCAACAGGTCTATAATAGTGACCTTAAACCATCAAGCTATTCCACTAAACACTTAGTCACAAAGCTTAACAACCATGAAGAGAATATGCAACCTATGTGAATATATGAAAATATTCTAGATGCAAAAATGCTAGGTGAACACATTTAAGCTTATATAAGGATTTAAGGATGGCAATGAATGCAAAATCCTAGATATCAATTATCTAAATGGAAAAGCAAATAGATTTAGCTAGAAGGGAAAAATGGTCACAAATCCTAACTATCACAAAACTCTAATCTCAACCAACAAACAACACCCCAAGCATGTTATAAATGCAACTAAACATAAAAGCATGCATTCAATCAACAATAAATGTTATTCCTAGGTAAACATGGCATAAGAATCAAACTTGAAATTTTAGGACATGTAGAAATTACCTAGTCAAATAAAAATTAAGTCTCATGCTTGAAAGATGCAAGATTGATGCTTAAATGATCATGAAATGGTGTTGGATTGAGTAAAGGTTAGTGTTTGGAAGTCTTTTTCTCTCTAGAAAATCCTTAGCCTCTCAAAAATGGCTTCTTGGACTCCTTCACCAGAAAAAAGAAGAAGAGAACATATATATAAAAGCCTTAGAGAGAAAGACATCGTTTAGAAATTAGGAAACAGAATCCCGTCAAAAATCGTTGTGCATGCCACAATTTAGGCAAGAGTCTAGACCGCGGTGCATGCAGCACGGCACGGTTGGAAAGGATTACTGTAGAAGCATTTGCACCAACAGCGGTCCAGACCGCGGCGAATGAAGCAAGGCACGACTGGAGAACACTGCTGCGGGGGACCGTTGTGGATGCATGTGCACAAGCTGCGGTGTGGATAACATGCAGCGCCCTGATCAACACCGCTGTAAAGACATCAATTGATGAGAACAAGGCGGCTGCATCAAATGATCCATTGCATGTTCCGGTTGGGCCAATAATAAGGGCAAGAGCTAAGAGATTCAAAGAAGCACTAAATGGCCTAATTCAAGACACTTGGGCTGATTTTGAATTGTTGAAGTCCAAGATAAGCCCACATGAAGACCAAGGCATAATTAATGTCATCAAGGCAATTGATTGGGCCGAATAAGGAAGACTTGGGTGTGTGGCACAAGCTAGGAGAAGAGTCAACTTTGGCTGATTTATTCCCTTTTAATTTCTAAAGAATAATAGTTGATTTGTTTCCCAAATTAAGGGGCTGATTTGTTTCCAGATTTAGCTTTCCAATTAGGGAGCAAGTCAATAGTTTCTCAAATTAGTTTTCTTCTGATTATAAGGCCTTAATGGCTAAATTATCTTGTTTCCTTTTAGGATGGCTTATAGCCTTTCTTTTCGTTTAGGGTTTTAGTATATAAAGGAACGAATTGGATGTAATTGGATAGACTTGAATTGAATAAAAATTGTGAGAGTTCATCTCTTTTTGGTTATGAAAACTTGACTTATCACTCACATCTTCTTCTTGTTCTTGAGTGTGGCGTCTTCAACTTCTTGATACCGTTGGTTCTTACCTCTTTATAGGTAACGGGTCGCGGTCCGATAACGTTCTTGTTTATAAACTTGGTTAGAAAACGATCCTTCGTTACCATATATTGGTTCCGGGTCTCACTGCTCTTGGTGAGGTTCATATCAGTTGGTATCAGAGCTTAGGTTTCTAAATCAGGTTTAATCTATCCTTATTCTTCTTCGTCTATTTTTTTTCTGTTTGATCTTAAAAAAAAAAAATCAGATCCGGTACAAAAACAAAAAATATCATATTCGTTATATTAAAAAAAATACATTTTTTTTGGTTGTGTGGTTGAACTTATATCAACTTTTTCTTTTCTTTTCTTGATTCCGAGCATTGATATAACAAAAAATAATATGGCTTTCAAAATTGATTCATCAAACAAAGATAAAAGAGGGGAACCATATTTCATGGTGCAGACTATCAACAGTATTATGGTGAAGATTCGAGGAAGAATCATTTTGAAGAGAGGGGGAATGATGAGAATCAAGAAGCGTCACCAAAGGATCCATTAAATATTCCAGTTGGGCCAATTATATGAAAGCAATAGGATCAAAGAAACATTTATTTATGGGCTGATTCTGGTTGTTAAAGTTCAAATTCGGCTCACATGAAGACCAAGCCTTAATTAATGTCATCAAGACAATGGATTGGGCAGAATATGGAAGACTTAGGCGTGTGGCACAAGCTAGGAGAATAGTCAACTTTGGCTGATTTATTTCCTTTTAGTTTTCAAAGAATAATAGTTGATTTGTTTCCAAAATTAAGGGGCTGATTTGTTTCCAGATTTAGCTTTCCAATTAGGAAGCAAGTCAACAGCTGCTAGTTTAGTTTTTACTTATTTCCTAAATTTGTTTGCATTTATTTTCATGATTGTAAGGCATTAATTGCCTAATATTTATTCCCTTTTAGGTCTTAGATATTTTTAGTATAAAAGGGACCAATTGATGTAATTTGATAATAGATTTTGAATTGAAATAAATTTGATAGAATTTTCTCTTTGGTTCTTCATAGAACTTGTGAACTTATCAAGGTTCTACCTTGTGGCGTTCCAACCTTGACTTATCACTCACCTTCTTTCCTATTCTTGAGTGTGGCGTCTACAATTTTCTTGATACCGTTGGTTCTTACCTCCTTAAAGGTAACGGGTCGCGGTCCGATAACATTGTTGTTTGTAAACTTGGTTAGAAAATGATCCTTCGTTACCATATATTGGTTCCGGGTCCAACTGATATGAACCTCACCAAGAGCAGTGAGACCCGGAACCAATATATGGTAACGAAGGATCATTTTCTAACCAAGTTTACAAACAACAATGTTATCGGACCGCGACCCGTTACCTTTAAGGAGGTAAGAACCAACGGTATCAAGAAAATTGTAGACGCCACACTCAAGAATAGGAAAGAAGGTGAGTGATAAGTCAAGGTTGGAACGCCACAAGGTAGAACCTTGATAAGTTCACAAGTTCTATGAAGAACCAAAGAGAAAATTTTCTCAAATTTATTTCAATTCAAAATCTATTCTTTCTCTTCTCTGTATTCATTTGTTTCAACAAAAAAAAAAAAAAAAAAAAAAAACGTTTGATCAAATCCGGTACAAAAAAAAAAAAAAAAAAAAAAGTACCAAAAGCTTGTTTGTGTCCACTTGATCAAGGTCGGTAAAAAAAAAAAAAAAACAATTTTTTTTTTGGGGTCGTGTAGTTGAACCTATATCAACTATTTCTATTCATTATCTTGATTTCGTGCATTGATATTCAAAAAAAAAATTAATAGCTAAAGAATTTCGTCTTCATTATTCTTGTCCTTTTGCTCAGTTACTTCTATTTTTCTTGTACTTCTTGTGAGTGTCCATATAAGTCAAAAAAAAAAAAGGAAGAACTGAAAGAGTTAACAAAGAGTGGAAAAAGGCAAGAGTGTGTGAGCTCATCAAAGGGTAAAAGCCAAAGAATTGAGTGAAAACACGAGTGTGAGTGCCACCATCTTTGAGAGTAAACACGTGAGGGAGTGTTTGTGAGGCTTACTAATTTCTTTTGCTTTGCAGGTTTCAAATATGTCACGTGATAAAAGTAGAGACTTATCTGATGATGCACCAGAAACGATAGATCTTAATTTTTTGTATAAAGCCATACAAAAAAACATGGAGCGGATGGAGATTAAGATTCGTGAGGTGCATGATAGGATAGATAAGGTGGAGTCTAGTTCACAAAGGGTGCTACCAATTAGGGTTCCTAATGTGGAACGAAGAGAAAGAAACCCACCTAGAGACGATTATGAAGATGATTATGGGAATGACCTAGAGGAGGGTGATCGCATGTCCAATGTGGGTACAGGTAGATTGAGGCGTGAAATGGGAGGTAGAGGAGTTATGTATGGGAATATAGAAGATAGGTATGGGTATAGAGAAGATAGGTATGGAGAGAGGGCTGATAATAATTTGGGTAGTATAAAGGTGAAAATCCCAACGTTCCAAGGTAAAACTGATCCCGAAGCTTATTTGGAGTGGGAGAAAAGAATAGAATTGGTATTTGACTGCCATGACTTTTTTGAATTAAAGAAGGTAAAGTTGGCTGCCATAGAATTTACTGATTATGCTATCGTTTGGTGGGATCAATTGATTGTGAGTAGAAGACGAAATGGAGAAAGACCTATTGAGACTTGGGAGGAGATGAAAGTTGTCATGAGGAAGCGTTTCATTCCGAGTCACTATTATAGGGGTTTTTTCAAAAATTACAAACCCTTACTCAAGGGTCTAAGTGTGTTGAAGATTACTAAAAGGAGATGGAGATAGCCATGATTCGAGCTGATGTAGAGGAAGACCGAGAGGCTACTATGGCTAGGTTTTTAAGTGGAATAAACCGAGACATAGCAAATGTGGTGGAGTTGCAACATTATGTTGAATTGAGTGACATGGTACACATGGCAATTAAGGTGGAACAACAGTTGAAAAGAAAGAGTTCCACACGGGTTGGGCAAAATTCGAGTTCTTCATCATCATGGAAACCGAATTGGAGCAAGAGGGATGACCAACCTAATTTCAAGGCCAAGGCCGAACCTTCCAGAGATCATAAAGTCGGAGGCACATCAAAACAAGGTACATCAGATTCTCAACCTTCTAGAAATCGTGACATTAAGCGCTTTAAGTGTTTGGGAGCAGGTCATATTGCATCTCAATGCCCAAACAAGAGAGTAATGGTTTTGACAGGATGATGGTGAGATCGAATCTGAAGGTGAATCTGATGATGAGTCCATGCCACCTTTGGAGGATGCAAGTGATATTGAATATCCGGTGGACGGAGAGCTTTTGGTGGCGAGAAGAGCTCTTAGTGCTCAAGCCAAGGAAGATGATGAGGTACAACGTGACGACATTTTTCATACCCGCCGCCATGTTAATGATAAGGTATGTAGCATGATCATTGATGGGGGGAGTTGTACTAATGTGGCTAGCACTAATTTTGTGGAGAAATTGAATTTAGCCACTTTGAGGCATCCAAAACCATATAAGCTACAGTGGTTAAATGATAGTGGGGAAATCAAGGTGACTAAACAAGTGTTGGTGACGTTTTCAATTGGAAAGTACAAAGATGAAGTCCTTTGTGATGTGGTACCAATGAATGCGGGCCATATCCTTTTGGGGAGACCATGGCAGTTCGATAGGCATGTGACCCATGATGGGTATACCAATAGATACTCCTTTGTACTAAATAAAAAATCAATCACTCTTGTACCTTTAACCCCAAAACAAGTGTATAAAGATCAAGTAAGGTTAAGAAAAGAGAGAGATGTAAAAAAAGAGAGTGAGAGTGAGAGTTCAAAAGAAAGAGAGAGAAAAGAAAAAGATTCTGAAATAGCAAAAAAAAAGAAAAAAAAGATGAAAAAGAAAAAGTGGTTGTTGAGAAAAAGAGAGATAGAAAACAAGTAAGCTTTTATGCAAGGGAGAGTGAGGTCAAAAAGGCTCTATTTTCAAATCAGCCAATGATTGTACTTTTGTACAAAGAGGCTTGCTTTAGTACTAATGAACTTAACCCTTCCTTGCCTAGTGTTGTTGTTTCTCTATTGCAGGACTATGATGAAGTGTTTCCCGAAGAGATGCCTATTGGTTTACCACCAATAAGGGGGATTGAGCACCAAATTGACTTTGTACCCGGAGCACCCATCCCAAATAGACCAGCATATAAAAGTAATCCTGAGGAGACAAAGGAACTTTAAAGGCAGGTTAGTGAGCTCATGGAAAAGGGGTATGTACGTGAGAGCATGAGTCCTTGTGCGGTTCCCGTATTGCTTGTGCCAAAGAAGGATGGAACATGGAGGATGTGCATTGATTGTCGTGCCATCAACAATATCACTGTAAAGTATCGACATCCTATTCCTAGATTAGATGATATGCTTGATGAATTACATGGTTCTATTGTGTTTACTAAAATTGATCTTAAAAGTGGATATCATCAAATTAGGATGAAGGAAGGTGATGAGTGGAAAACTGCTTTCAAAACAAAATATGGATTATATGAGTGGTTAGTTATGCCTTTTGGATTAACTAATGCACCAAGTACTTTCATGAGATTAATGAACCATATTTTGCGTGCTTTATTGGAAAGTTTGTGGTTGTTTATTTTGATGACATTCTGATTTATAGCAAAAACTTGGATGAGCATGTTGAACATTTAAAACTTGTTTTAGGTGTTTTAAGAACAAAAACGTTGTTTGCTAATCTCAAAAAGTGCACCTTTTGCACCGATAAACTTATATTTCTGGGCTTTGTTGTTAGTGCTAAGGGAATTGGGGTTGATGAAGAAAAGGTTAAGGAAATTAAGGAGTGGCCGAAACCTACCAATGTGGGACAAGTGAGAAGTTTTCATGGGTTGGCTAGTTTTTATAGGAGGTTTGTGAAAGATTTTAGTAGTGTAGCTGCACCTTTAACCGAAGTTATCAAAAAGAATGTGGGTTTTAAGTGGGGTAATGAACAAGAAAAGGCATTTAACTTGATTAAGGAAAAATTAACTAATGCACCTTTGATTGCTTTGCCTGACTTTGCTAAAACTTTTGAGATTGAGTGTGATGCTTCAGGAATAGGTATTGGAGCTGTTCTAATGCAAGAAGGTCGTCCCATTGCATATTTTAGTGAGAAGATAAGTGGAGCAGCCTTGAATTATCCTACCTATGATAAGGAGATGTACGCTTTGATTAGAGCATTGGAAACTTGGCAACACTACCTTTGTCCAAAAGAATTTGTGATTCACACGGATCATGAGTCCTTGAAGCATATAAAGGGGCAACACAAGCTAAATAAGCGGCATGCCAAGTGGGTGGAGTTCATTGAAACGTTTCCATATGTGATCAGGTACAAAAAGGGTAAGGAAAACGTGGTCGCTGATGCTCTGTCAAGAAGGTACGTTCTACTTTCTACTTTGGATGCTAAATTGTTTGGTTTTGAATACATTAAACAGTTGTATGTGGAAGATTCTGATTTTGGTAATGTGTACAATGCATGTGAAAAGGCTGCATTTGGTAAATTTTATAGGCATGATGGATTTTTGTTTAGAGAAACTAAATTATGTGTGTCTAAGAGTTCTTTGCGTGAATTGCTTGTTAGCGAAGCTCATGGGGGAGGTTTGATGGGGCATTTTGGTGTAGCTAAGACACTAGATACTTTGCATGAACATTTTTTTTGGCCTCATATGAAACGTGATGTAGAAAGAATCTGTGAGAAATGCATTACTTGTAGACAAGCCAAGTCTAGGATTAAGCCTCATGGATTGTATACTCCTTTGCCTATACCTAGTGGACCTTGGATTGATATTTCTATGGATTTTGTGTTGGGTTTGCCTAGGTCAAAAAGGGGTAGGGACTCTATATATGTGGTTGTTGATAGGTTTTCTAAAATGGCACATTTCATTCCTTGTCATAAAACCGATGATGCATCACATATTGCTGATTTGTTTTTCAAAGAAATTGTAAGATTGCATGGCATGCCTAAGACCATTGTTTCGGATAGAGATGCTAAGTTCTTAAGCTACTTTTGGAAGACTTTGTGGGGTAAGTTAGGCACTAAAATTTTATTTTCTACTACTTGTCATCCACAAACTGATGGTCAAACTGAAGTAGTTAATAGGACTTTATCTACCTTGTTGCGTGCTATAATACAAAAGAACTTGAAAACATGGGAGGATTGTCTGCCTCATGTAGAGTTTGCTTATAATAGGAGCGTGCATTCTGCAACTCATTTTTCGCCTTTTGAAATTATGTATGGTTTTAACCCATTGACTCCTTTGGATTTAATTCCTTTACCTGTGAATGAGCATGTTAACTTGGATGGAAAGAAAAAGGTAGATTTTGTTAAACAAATCCATGAAAAGACTCGGGAAAACGTAGAGAGACGAACTAAGCAATATGCCAATCAAGCAAATAAAGGGCGTAAGAAGGTTGTGTTTGAGCCCAGTGATTGGGTGTGGTTGCATATGAGGAAGGAACGATTCCCAGCCCAGCGGAGTTCTAAACTACTTCCAAGGGGAGATGGCCCATTTCAAGTGATTGAAAGAATCAATGACAACGCATACAAGTTGGATCTTCCAGGTGAGTACAATGTTAGTGCAAGCTTCAATGTTTCAGATTTTTCTCCTTTTGATGTACGCGACGATTTGAGGACAAATCCTTTTCAAGAGGGAGGGAATGATGAGAACAAGGCAGCTGCATCAAATGATCCATTGCATGTTCCGGTTGGGCCAATAACAAGGGCAAGAGCTAAGAGATTCAAAGAAGCACTAAATGGCCTAATTCAAGACACTTGGGCTGATTTTGAATTGTTGAAGTCCAAGATAAGCCCACATGAAGACCAAGGCATAATTAATGTCATCAAGGCAATTGATTGGGCCGAATAAGGAAGACTTGGGTGTGTGGCACAAGCTAGGAGAAGAGTCAACTTTGGCTGATTTATTCCCTTTTAATTTCTAAAGAATAATAGTTGATTTGTTTTCCAAATTAAGGGGCTGATTTGTTTCCAGATATAGCTTTCCAATTAGGGAGCAAGTCAATAGTTTCTCAAATTAGTTTTCTTCTGATTATAAGGCCTTAATGGCCGAATTATCTTGTTTCCTTTTAGGATGGCTTATAGCCTTTCTTTTCGTTTAGGGTTTTAGTATATAAAGGAACGAATTGGATGTAATTGGATAGACTTGAATTGAATAAAAATTGTGAGAGTTCATCTCTTTTTGGTTATGAAAACTTGACTTATCACTCACATCTTCTTCTTGTTCTTAAGTGTGGCGTCTTCAACTTCTTGATACCGTTGGTTCTTACCTCTTTATAGGTAACGGGTCGCGGTCCGATAACGTTCTTGTTTATAAACTTGGTTAGAAAACGATCCTTCGTTACCATATATTGGTTCCGGGTCTCACTACTCTTGGTGAGGTTCATATCATCAGTGGCGACATGTGCATAACAAGCGGTCCAACCCGTGGCCAAGAGGAAAATCCTCTTATCTAGGAAAACACAACATATAATCCAAGCAAACAAGAGATAGAAAGAGATAAAGCACACAAAAGAGCAAATATGCACTAATTCAAGATGATTAAAACATGTATGAGAGTGATTGTGTGCCTAAATCTCTTCAAAGGAGGTTAAGCAAAGTGATATACCTTTTGAGCTTGAGCTTGGTCACAAACAAAGACGATCTAAACTACCCTTACATATATAACTCCAAATGTGGTTTTTCAACGAAATAAGTCAATCAACAATCGAGGAACTTACACTCTCTACAACAAATTGGTCATTTACAACTTGATTTTTACGATGCACATAAATGATTCATCGCAAATGTTACTATTGTGCAAGTCGTAATAGTGATGCATAATTTTTCAAAGACGGTGCACAGTTGAGGAACACTGTAAAAAGAGATTATTTACGGCTTACTTGTTACATGTCTTAAATGGCGCGTCACAAATGTTATTATTTACAACTTGCATCCAGTGCAAATTGTATTAGTGATGCATAATTACTTAAAGACGGTGCACATTTGAGGGATGCTGTAAAAAAAATTATTTACGGCTTACCTGTTGCATGTCTTATTTGAGAGTCTTTTAAGACATGCAACTCACGTCATGTATACATTTTTCAGAAACAAGATTTTTGGCTCCTAAAAGGTACACTAAGGTTGAAACTTAATTTTTTATTAGGCGAGAGTATTGGGACAAAAATAATATTTATTGATGGTAATGACTTTAGGGACTACATTTTTCCTTTCTTATCTTGATTTTTTTTTTAAGTTTTTCCTAAGAGACTAATTAATTATATATTTTTTTCATCTTTTTTATATTAATTGTTATATATTAATTAAAAAAATGAAAAATATATTATTTTCATTAAAAAAATGGAAAATATATTATTTACGTTTATAAATATAATAATAAGAATCTAAAATGCAAAACCACTTTTTAGAAAAGTCCATTAGCATTTCCTCTTTTTTTTTTGTGATAGAGATTCAAGTCTTGCATTTATTTATCAAATTGTAAAATGTAAAGAAACATCTCTCTATCTCGGGTACAATTAACGAATATCATTTTATCCGACAATATATGATTTTTATTAATTAAATGCTAAAATAAATTTTAATTTGTCTATCATATAAAAAAAATTATGGAAATTAAATTTTGATTTAAAAATAATCAATAAAAATTTAATAACGTCTATAGTTTATATATAAACATTATGCAATTATTAACAAATCCAAATGAGTAAAGAACTGGTCAAGGCATGGCTTGAACATCATGATGTTTTAGAGGTAAAAAGAGGTGAACATCGGGTGTTTGATAGACCTAGATGGGGGGGGGGGGAAGATTATCGAATCAATTACCAATTACCAATTTTACGATTAATCAATATTAATGAAACTACCAAGTTATCAAGCATTCAATCAAACAATAAAAACACAAGTATTTGATTTACGTGAGAAACCCCCCAACTGGATAAAACTCACGAGTTAACTACTTAGCCTTACATGGTCCACAAAATCCATTACTTGAATAAAAGTTTACAACTTTGGTTGACCTTCTGTCACACCATCCACCGTTACTAACCCTTTCTCTCTACCCAACGAGCCAATAATAGTGATCTTGCACCAATAAACTTGTGCACTAAACACTTAGTCACAAAGCCTAACAACCATGAAGAGAATATGCAACCTAAGTGAATATATGAAAATAATCTAGATGTAAAAATGCTAGGTTAACACATTTAAGCTGTAAGGACCTCGATTTTATGATTGAATTATTTCATGACAAACCACACCACATTGGGACAAGCTTTCAAGCATCTCCATGACTTTAAGAGCAAAATATATATTCACTTGAATTTTCCTTACGAAGAGTTTAGGAGTGCACACACACTTCATGCATGCTTTGTTTCATCTTGCATTTGTGTTGTTTATTGCCTATATGTGTGCATCCTTACTCACTATCACACTTGCACTTCTTTCTTAGTTTTAAGTATGGTTTTGTGTATTGTTCATGCATGCACGATGGTGTGCTTGTTTTAGCGCGTTGAGTGACCATTTGAGAAGGTCTCATTCTTCTCCTGTTTTGGTCTTTGGTCACATGGTTCTTTCCATGAGTTTGGACATTTTTGTTATTGTCTAAATCTGACATTTGGTCACTCATTTTACCATAATTCTTTCTAAAATCATCCAAATCTTGTTTTATTAATTGGAGTATAAAGTAGACTTTCATACCTTTCCAACGGTATATTATACGAAAGGTTTGGATGACGTTTTGTTGTGTTTTGAGCCTCTTGTAAATGAGGTTGGGATGCTGAATTCCCAGAGCGCGGGTTATGAGCGGGTCCGACTCGCGCAATCACCTAACGGGTGTTTTTTTAGAGTCCTGGTGTATAGATTTTTATGTGGCTTAGCGTGAGTATGCACTGGTCTGGACCCACGCAAAGACTCGTGCACTACACGGATCTGGGCATATTTTTACCAAAACGACACTGTTTTGCTTGTGTTTAGATCTAGAATTCTGAATTTTCAGATCTTAGTGAGGGAAAGAGTTCCCTTAGAGAGGGAAAGCTTATAACTTTATTCTTTGGCTCTCTAAACCCTAAACCTATCCTCATCTTGCATTTCAAGCATCTTCTAAAGCATGAGTTTTCATTGATTAGTAAGTAAAACCTCCATTGTTGTTCATTTATTGTTCTAACTTACCAAGACATGTCATTTATTGCTTAGGTTAGCAAATCTTCATGTTTATTGTGTATCTATTGGAGTTATGACATGTTTAGGGTTTGTTTATTAATAGCTAGCATATAGATCATATTTGCCTCTAGCTAATTAGGTAATATTGATTGCATTTATTCACCATGCCATGCTTAATGACAACTTGTGTTGAAATGTCTTTTGATGAGGACCAGCCAGTTGATCACCATTCGGCTAAGGTTGGAAAAGATCCAGATCCTTTAACCATTCATAGAGGACCAATGACAAGAGCTAAAGCTAAAAGGATGAAAAAAGCCTTAACTTGTTTAATGGAAAGCATTTGGAAGGAGCAAGCTAGTCAAGATTTGGTCAATGTTATAAGGATGCAATAAGAGTATAAAATGGTTAACATGTTTTAAACAAGTCCAAATCACGAAGACAAGAGTCCAGCCTTGTTAGAATGAAGTATTCTAGCCCATCTTGAAAAATAAAAGGCCATTCGACCATGTTGGGTTTTGTGGGCCTATTTTATAATTAATTTGGGTTTAATTATGTTGGGTTTTGTGGGCTTATTTTATGATTAGTTTGGGTTTTAATTGTATTGGGTTTTGTGGGCTTATTTTATGATTAGTTTGGGTTTTTGTGTTGGGTTTTTGTGTTGGGTTTTACTTTATGACCATTATTCATGGTCTATATGTCATTTAGTGGGAGGTTACACATTTATGGGCAGTTATATTTGTGTTGTATTGTCCTTGGCCTTTGTTCTATATAAACAATGCTGTTTTTTCTATGTAAGGGCAGAAATTTGAGTAATATAAACTTATTTGAGCACTTTGTGAGTGTTTTGTTTTTAAGTTCTTGCATGAACTTTGGAACTTATCAAGCTTATTCGGCTTGTGGCGTTCAACAACCTCAAAATCTTTGTTCTGCCTTTAAACTTATCAAACTTCATAGTTTGTGGCGTTTTGGGGAAATGAAAGTGTTGTTCTAATTAGCTTTTATCATCATTCCATTGATAAAGTGATTAGAATAGTTTCTCTTACTTCAATCTTGAACAATCGGGTTTGTTTTCAATTAGTTGGAGAGTGTTAAATTGCATTTCATATGTATCATAGCTCTTTAGCTATTGGGGTGTATGGTTGTTAAGTTAATGATTTCCATCACTTTGTTTGATAAGTAGGATGTTTAATTACATTATAACATCTAGTTAAACATTTTGTGTGTGGTCTTACACATTATTGCATATGAGCATTCATTGATTGTTCACTTAGACCATATGTTTTTCATAGAATCAAAGTCTTTGTAGCTTTTGAGTGAAGTTGCACAAGCAAGTAAAGTCTTGCAACCAATGATGGGTTGGCCCATTGTAAAAGGCCCGCGGTGTAGAGTATGAGGTGCTCACGCCAAGAGTAGTGGATCAGGGGATATCGCTAGGGACTGAACCAAGAGAGGTGAGTGGGTCCATAGCCTGAGGTTGTTGAGAGTGAGAGTTCGAGAATCACTTGAGGGTGTAACCTTTTTCTCATATGGTGGATTTCTACGATTGTGGTGGTTAGCACAATAGCCCGTGGTTTTTCCCTTGTTGAAGGGTTTCCATGTAAAGATCAAGCGTTCTTTATTATTCCACACTTTACACTTGATTTTGTTGGGTGAATTTGAATATTGACTAATCAAGAAAAATTGGTGCCCCCTCCATAGGTTTATTAGACACAAGTTTTTTAAAGGCTATTTTCATAAGCTTATATAAGGATTTAAAAATGAAAATGAATGCAAAATCTTAGATATCAATTATCTAAATGCAAAAGCAAATAGATTTAGCTAGAGGGGTAAAATCGTCCTCAATGCTAGCTTTCACAAAATACTAATCTCAACCAACAATCAGCAACCCAAGCATGTTATAAATACAATTAAACATAAAAGCATACATTCAATGAACATTAAATGCTAAGGGATTTAATTTTAAAGCCCGATATCTGATTCGAGAAGAAGATGTTATATATAGGTGAAAAAACGACACCTCATGAAAAGACAAAAATTGCCCAACTCAGCGTAGTGCGTGAGTGACTACGTGGGGTAAGAACCCGCGCACGGTCCACGCAAAAGACCAAAACCGAGAAAGCTAACTCTCGACGTGCGGTTACTACACGGTTGAAAACCAGCGCATGAGCCCGTAAATGTCCAAGCCCGAGAAACAAAGAGACACCTAGCTCATTGCGCGGGTAGCCACCCGCGCACTAACCCGTGCATTGCCCTGACATGGGATATCAAAGATAAACACAAACACACCAAGCACATAAGGGATGCACACAAGAAGACAATAAGGCATAATACAAAATGAGTATGCAAGTATGAGAAAAGAGTATGTGTGTGCAACTAAGTCTATTTAAAGAGTTAAACAATGTGCTAAGTGGTATACCTTTGAAGTGCTCTTGAGTTAGTGATGTTGTTAAAGCTTGATCACGAGCAATAAGGCCTAATATACCTTTATAGGTTAATCCCCAATTATGGTTTGTCAATCAAAAAAAGCCAATCAACAATTAAGGAACTTACAAGAGGGTCGGAAACGATGTCGATGATTGCTTCTGAAGATTGAAAACAGGAACCATACAGATATTTTCCAATAATATTATAAATGCTCTACAAATATAGAAGAAAGCTTAACCCATTTTATTAAGACTTGAGATCTATTTATACTACAATTCAGGCCAAGTGGGTGGACATGTATCCCTTTCCCATATGATGACATTATTTTATATTTTGGAATATTCAAAATTCACTTTATCGAGAGGGAGGGAACATTTTGTTTTATGGTGCCACTTTTGGCTTTATTTCAGGCGATGTGGCGATGATCCTTCTTTTGACGCTAACGTGGGGGATGAGGATTGGGTCTCGGGCGTTGGCCCATGTGACCATTCTGACCTGGCATCTAAAGGGTTTTCTCACATTTTGTTTGAGTTGTCGGACTCCATCTGGTTTAAACTTTTGCCTCACGCCATTTCTATTAAGGGATGCGGATCTTATTTTAAAAACAAAAGAAAACCGTTTTTGTCCTTAATCTATCATTATGCTAATGTTGCCCTATTTTCCAGATTCTTCCATCTTTATGTCTCCAATTTTTGACGGTTTTCCTTATGTTGAAATCTGACTTTACTGGTAACCAAGCATCCTAGAGTTGTCCCGGTGGAGAGCCTTTTTGGGACTCATAGAATACTTTTTTCAAAGCTTTATTCTGATGATCGTTTTTTAGAAACGTTTTCAAGAATCATATTTCGGAGACATTTACGGTTTTCAATTTTTGACGATTTTCCATTTGTTGAAATCTGACTCTCTTGGTAACTAAGCATCCTAGTGATGTCTCGGCGGAGAGCATTTTTTGGACTCATAGAATACCTTTTTCAAAGCTTTATTAGGATTCTTTTTTCTGTAGCTGTTTTTCGAAATAAAAATGAAAATGAAAATAATGTTTTTTGTTTCAGTTTCGAATTCTGAAAACACATATGATAGCATTTATTGGAAGCTGTACTCTGAAAATGAAAACAATAAAAACGTGTATGGTAGCTTCATTTAGGCCCTGTTTGTTGCCTAGGTTTAGACTAGGATTGGATTAATTTAGTCTTAATCCTACGTTTGGCAACCGTATAGGATTGAAATTTCATCTCCTAACAGTACCCAATAGTCCCATCTACATGGGACTAAATAAACCCACCTATATTGGTGGGTTTATTAGTCCTGCGACTAAAACCATCTCTTTTATTTTTTTTCTATCTTTTCTTTTCATTATCTTTTTTTTTTAAATTTATAATAATTTCATACATAAGTTGTAATTTAATTTATTCTTAGATTCATTTATGTTTGTTCACTTTAAAAAAAAAAAAAAATTTATTTAAAAATATTTTTAATAAATATATACTATAACTTTACTTTTAATAAAAAAGTAATACTATGGCACACACACACATATATGTATATATATATATATATATATATATATATATATATATATATATATATATTAATCCAATCAAAAATTGTACCAAACATATAGTAATTTGTTATTCAATTTCCATACGATTATTAAGGACCGAAATTATATCAATCATAATTTCTCTTAATAATCCCACATATGTGTGTATATATATTACTTTAATAATATATAAATTAAAACATTTATTTTTTTTAAATACATATTTCAATAATTTATTATTCAATTTCAAAATATTATCAAATTTAGTTCAATCCCATGTTTTACAAAAAAAAACATGATCTTAATTCAGTTCAGTCCCACGTTTTTTCAAACACAGCATAGTATTAATTTAGTCCAGTCCAGTCGAGTCCAATCCTATCTTATCCCAGTCCAATCCTATCATATCTAATCCTAGTCCCATCTCAATACAATCCAATCCAATCCCATGAAATAGTCCAATCCAATCTTGTGTACCAAACGGGGCCTTAAAGATGAATTCTGAAAATGAAAAAAGTAAAAACACGTCTGGTAGAATAACTGAAAACATCAAATACTGAAAAACTTTTACATATGTGATTTGACTCTCTCATCTCTTTAACATATCTTCATAAGGTTGTAATATTTATTTTCATCCACTTAAATTTATAATTTATAAATAAATAAATATATGAAATAATTATACAACTGTTCATAATAATATAATAATTTGAATTTAATCATTTTTTACGGGCCATTTAATAATTTTTAATTGAATTATAAAAAGGATTTTACGATATTTGATTTGTTAGCAATAACAAAAAATACATTTGTGATTAATTTCCATAATCATAAATTACTTTTATATTTCATTAAAATTTTCATAACATAACATTTACATTATTTAATTATATAAGATCACGAATTCATTACAGAAGACACCACCTCCTATCACGTGAGCAATCTCTCTATATTTTCATTTTGCAATTTCATCTCTAACATTACTCATTAGTGTTACATTTGATAGTGATAAGTCAATATTAGGAATTGGTCTACCTTCTCCTTCTCTTTCTCCTTCTCTATCAATTCATCACGACATTGTGATCGAACAAAGTTATGTAGGACACAACATGCTATAAGTATGAGGCGTTGCCTATGTAAACGATAATTAGGCATATTTTTCAAAATTGTGAATCTTTTCTTCAAAACACCACTCAATTACATTTCGTAACAATGAATGTCTATAATTAAATAACTCCTTTGGACCTCTTGGTGCACGGTCTTGCCTTATGTACCCAAAATTGACAATATAACAATATCCGAAAAGAATAAAAAATAATAATTATACTTTACAATATTCAAAATAGTGAAATACTAATATGGTGCATATATGTGCACATCATGTTTCACATAAGAATGATTTCAATGTTTAAATTTTATTTTTTATTATTGTAATTAAGTAGTGAAATTGCTGGGGACTTGTGAATTAGTATGTATGTACATATCATGCTTAACAAAATGAGTTTTTAAAAAAAAATAAAAAAAATTGACAAATAAAATTTAAAAGAAGAACAAGAAAGAGCTATCTGTTGAAAGGAGGAAGAACACAAAAACAAGAAACGATGATCTGAAGTAGAGGAAGTAGAAAACGATGATCGACAGCAGAAGAAGAGATCCAAAGACAACGATGAAGAATATCAGACGACGACGACAGCGAACAACAGCCGACAACGGCGACGGACAAGAAGAAGAAACATATCTGACGAAAAAGAAAAAGAAGAAAAAGAAAAAGAAGATCTGAGGAAGAAGACGACGATCTGAAGACGGAGAAGATGAGACAAAGATTCGAAGAAGTAGACATACATGAGCTGAGCTGAGCTAAGAGCTTGAGTGAGAGTCGAGTGACAGTGGTCGGGTTTCAATTGAAGTCACGACCACTGTTTTTTTTAGGGATAATTACCCCGGTGGCCATCAACTCTTGCCACCAGTATCAAAATGGCCACCGAATGGGAAATTGATTTCAAAATGGCCATTGTTGGTAAACAATATTATACCAATGGTCATTCTGTTATAATATGTTAAATTTACCGTTAAATAGGGTGGGCATTTTGGTAACTTTCTTTGAAATTACAAAACTAATTACATTTATATTTGTAATCTCATTCATTTAGAGAAAAATCAAAGGTTTAGGGATTTTGGTTTTCTGGACACACGAATTGCAGCTGCTAGGGATGAAAAATTCTGGGCAAAATGAAGATGACAACATGCAAGAGACATCGACTTGGTCCAGAGGTAGGTATTTTTTGTTGTTTTATTCATTGACTGAGATAAACTTTAAAGAAATGGTTTTTGTTTTTGAGTAAAGGAGTTTGTCGGGCATTTTGTTTTTGGGTGGTCCCTAAAATTGATTTTGTTTGTTTAATAGAAAGGATGTAGGTATTATGGAGTTTTTTCTAGGTTCCTGTTGTTCTCTTTGTTTGTGTCCTGTTTGTTATTTGTTATTTGCTCTGTTAATGTTATTGTTGGTTAGTTATATGATGACAAGCCTCACAAGTGGCTCAATGTTGTTAGGATTGTAGAGTTATGACAGGGTTGAATATATAAACTTAGAAATTCACAAACATGTAAGCAAATTACAAAGTGGTTTGCTTTTTTAAAAGTGAAATTAAGAATTAGCACTCAAAAGCCTGAGAGTTATCTTTTTTTATGATCACTGCCAAATATATAAAAAAATAAAATAAGATGGTATATATCTTTAAAACACATCCGATTTGGTATTTGGTACATTCGGCTAATCGGCTTTCTACATAGATTCATCGTATTTACGATGATTAGGATTCTAAGTCTTAATTTACACATAAAAGTTTAAGAATTGGATTTTTTTTAACACAATTGCTGAAACAATTGATAATGAAGAGTCACATGATGATAATGGGCCCCTGCCATTAATCAAAACCCCATCACATCATCTTCATCATCTTCAACTGTCTTTGTCTTTTTTTTGAGTCATTGAGTGAAACTTTAACACATATGACGTACAATTTCATATAATGCATCGTGAAATTTGTTAACATGGTTTAAAGTTATAGTCGAACTCTTAAGTTACTTGTTTTTGGGACCAACTATAATGTTTTTTTTTTGTTGTTTAATAAATAGGTGCTTTGGTAGAAGATTCTGAAAAGGATGATGAGGATGAATATGTGACCTATAGTGGAAGTGAAAGTGAGACATTCGATGATGATTTTATTGAGCTCGAGTACGGAGAAATTGAAATGGGGGTTAATGAAGATGAAGGGGATGATGTTCAAGGTGAAAATACAGGTGGTTTGGTAGTCATGGGAGACGAGAAAGCAGGTTCGGACGATGAAGGTGAAAATGTACTAGATTATTCGGTAGACATGGAATATGAGGAAGAAAGTTTGGATGATGAGCAGAAGCTAGCAATGAAAGAGATTAAAAGAATGGATAGAAAGAAGTGGGCAAAGAAGAAGCCTACTTTTGAACAATTTAATTCGGAATCTGACTTAAGGACATTGAATCTCAAGGTTGGTCAAGTATTTGGTAATACTAAAGTGTTTATGGAAGCAGTTAAGGAGCACGCTATTAAACAAGGCAGATCAATATGGTTCCCATGCAATGAAAAATCTCGAGTCCAAGGTGTGTGCAAGTGTAAATTAGACAATTGCTCTTGGTCAATTTGGGCATCATGCTATGAGAAGAATAGTCCTGCATTAATGATACAAACTTTGAATGACAAGCACACTTGCCCGAGAGTACAAAAGAATCGATTAGCTAATTCTACATGGTTAGCTAAAAGGTACACAGAAGCTTTAAGACCGGGAAAGGAGTTTAAGATGTTTGACTTCTTGGGTAAGGTCCGGAAGGTCTATCTGTGCCAACCATCAAAAGCTCAAGTTTATAGAGCAAAGAGGAAAGCCGGTCTTCTTATAGAAGAAAGTTTGGCAACTCAATATGCCAAACTTTAGGATTATGCTGAGGAGATAAGAAGATCCAATCCAGGTTCTACTGTAGTTATTGACACGGAGGAAGGTGGATTATTCCGGAGAATCTACATATGCTTAGAAGCTTGCAAAGTGGATTGGATTTCAGGTTGTAGGCCAATAATAGGATTAGATGCATGTCATACTAAGGGCAATCATAAGGCATAATTGATGTTTGCAATTGGGATAGATGCTGATAATAGCTACTATCCCATTGCATATGCAATTGTTGAAAAAGAATGCTACATTACATGGTTTTGGTTTCTAAGTCTCTTGAAAGTTGACTTGAAGTTGGATGAAGATTTTAGGATCACTTTCATGACGGACAAACAAAAAGGTTTAGTAGAGGCTATCAGGGAGATATGGAAGAATAGTGAGCATCGTAATTGTGTACGGCATTTGTATGCAAATTTTAAGAAAAAATTCAAAACATATGAAATCCGGACCAAGGTTTGGGAAGCTGCAAAGGCCACAACAGTTGAAGACTTTAATAGGGTGATGACCAAAATTAAAGATATGAATGAAAAAGCTCATGAATGGTTGTGTGAGAAACCTATAGAACAATGGTCCAAGAGCCACTTTTGAGATTGGTCCAAGTGTGATATGTTGTTAAACAGCCTTTGTGAGTCTGTTAATGGCGATAGAGTAATTCTCGAGGCAAGGTCCGCTCCTATATTCTCTATGCTTGAAATGATTAGAGTTAAAATAATGAATCGAAGAGCGAAGAGCGAAGAGGAGGATTGATTTGGAGAAGTGGTACCAAAATATAGGTCCAAGGGTAGCAGAGTTTATGGAGTTGCAAGCCCAACACAGTGGACAATTTGTTGCTCACTGGGGTGGTGAAGGCCATTACCAAATTAATAGAGGGAGTATAGCATATGCTGTTGTGGACTTGGATCAAAGAACTTGTACCTGTAGAAGATGGAATTTGACTGGAATACCTTGCTCCCACTCAATGGCAGCCATCTATAGTAAGAGAGATGATCCAACCAAATATGTGGATAAGTGGTACTTTAAGGACACTTATAAGAAGTGTTACTCATCTGTTTTGCATGGTATACGGATGGAGGAGTTATGGTTCAAGACTAATATGCCTCTACTGTTACCACCAAAAGATGTGAAGCAAGCTGGTAGACCAAGAAAATTGAGGATAAAGGAGATTGGTGAAATTCCACCAAATGTAAGGAAAATAAAACATATGCAGAAAAAGTATACTTGTAGCAAGTGCAACCAGGAGGGACATAGTGCAAAGACATGTTAAAAAAGGGCAGAACTACGAGCTAAACTTAAGAAAAAGGTACAATATCTCATAAACTGTGTAATGATTTCTTGGGTTGTTCTGGAATGATTTTTTTTTAAATATATTTTCTCATCTTAATTTTTTCAAAACTCTCGAATCCTTGAGTCTAATTTACCTAAAAATTTCGGATGGCTGATCACCAACTCTAGTTAATTTCTTGTGTTGTCCTGGAATGATTTTTTAAAATATATATATATATATATATATGCTCTCATCTTATGTTCATTTATTTTCTCATCACCTATATATTTCTCACATACAATTAAACAATTTCTACCGACCGAAACATATATAGAGAAACAACAATGATATGAATAAATTTGTTCTTATTTTTTTTAATTCACTACAGGATTTATGTGCTTTTTAGGTTGAATTTTGAGGCCTTGCACTGAGTGAGAAGTGTAGTTAGTTGATGAAACAGATATAGAGAACCATCCAAACAGTAATGATATGAATAAATTTGTTCTTTTTAAAAAAAAAATCACTGCAAGATTTCTTTGCTTTTTAGGTTAAATTTTGAGGTCTTTCACTAAGTGAGAAGTGTAGTTAGTTGCTGAAATAGATATTGAGAACCATCCAAACAACAATGATATGAATAAATTTGTTTTTTTTTTTAATTCACTGCAAGATTTCTGTGCTTTATAGGTTGAATTTTGAGGCCTTGCACTGAGTGAGAAGTATAGTTAGTTGTTGGATTCTCTTATATATATATTGAGAATAATTTCATTCCTGACCAATTGATCTAAGAGTAATTTTTATAAATTCAAGTAAGCAATTGAAAGATAATTAGAATCTGTTTTTTTTTGTTAGATTGGAACTCAAAAGAAGAATGAAAAATCAGATCATGGTAGACTTGCTCATGAAGTACAAAGCAAGGTGGAAGCTGAAACACAACCCGAATATGACAAAGGGGTAGTTTTTTGAAACCGTCAATATAATAGAATAACATTAAAGCATATTATACAATACTAAATGATTGTTTTTTAAAAAAATTTGTTGTTCAGGTACTTACTCAAGAACATGATAAAGCTAATGATCCTTTTGAATGGTTTTGTAATGTGACTGACGTTTTGAACACTTTACGATTTGATCCCGATATTGTTGAAAGAATAAGGGCAGTACAACAGTCCAACCAAGCACCTATATCTAAGTCAATTGGATCAAAGATTAAGAAGAAACCCAATTGAAATGAAGACATTTTTTGTTTTTTTTTTTTATCTTGTTAAGCTGAACTGAAATTGGTAATGTTTTTTGTTTAATTTAAAGTGCACTGCAATCTTGGTATTTGCAGAAAAAATGCTATGATTGAAAAAAAAATCAAATTAAAAGGAACAAGTTGGTATACTTGTGTAGGTGATTTGCATACATTTTTTGTTTTTATTTTTTATGATTGCTTACTCTATTTTTCTAATCGAATATAGTTGTACATATAATGATTGTTTTCATACCAATTAACCAAATGGATGGGCAATACTCTTGTTCTAAAAAAAAGTGGGACAATTATAATGGTCATTTTGATACCAATTGACCATATGAATGACCACCTGAGTAATTTTGGGAAAAAAAATTACAATGGCCATTTTTGATACCAAATTAACAAATTGATGGCCACTAGAGTAGTTTTTAAAACAAGTTAACGGTGTTATAACGGAATGGCCATTGGTGTAACATTGTTTACCAACAATGACCATTTTGAAACCAACTCCCCATTCGGTGGCCATTTTGATATTGGTGGCAAGAGTTGATGACCACCGGGTAATTATCCTTTTTTTTATTTTGTTTTTCAAATTATTTTTCGAATTTAGAAAACAACTTTCAAATGTTTTTCATATCTTTCAATTTTAACACTAATTTTGTTTTTATTATTTGAAAATAAAATGAAAAATGGTTAAAATATACGATTTAGAAATCGTTTTTTAAAAATAAAAACGAAAACATATTGAAAAACAGTTAAAAGACGGATTCTTATTAGAAACATTTTTCAAATCATATTCCATAAATGTTTACCCAAAAAGTTTTCCAGAAAAGTTTTCCTGAAACGTTTTGCAAAAACCTCTTCTACAAATATTGTCACGACTCACGAAACATTTTTCAAAAACGCTTTCCAGAAACGTTTCCCATAAATGTTTTCAAATTGTTTTTCGTACGATAAATGAAGCAAATTTGTCTAGAGAATGAAGAGATTTTCTGTACAAGTTTTAGCAGGGAGAAACAAGGTTTTAAGCAGCAGCTATGTCCATATCTATCTCCACAACCGCCACCAAAACCCTCCCAATCCCCACCACCAACTTAAACAACCAACCGTCTCCAAAACCCCTCTTCCACCTCTCATTTCCTCCCAATTCACTCCCTTCTTCTCTCCACCACCACAAACCCTCCAACAAGCTGCGCCCCCTATTCGCTTCTCCGCCGCCTCACGACCCACCGCCCCCACCTGAAAACCAACTGGACTATCTGACTCTGACCCGCCAAGCGGTCTCTGAATTCCTCCTCCAATTGGGGATTTCCCATGAAGATGCTGTTTCCATTTCATCAAATTCGCATAAATACACCCAGATGCTAAACGACATCGTACTGGAACTGGAGGAGTTGGATTCTTGGAGGATTGATAATAATAATAATGGCGATGGTAGTGGAGGAGATGGAGAAGAGGGTTTTGTTGGTTTTAAAGAAAAAGTGATTAGAATGGCCAAGGAGAAAGGTGACAATGGCAAGGTTGCATTTTTGGAGAGTGTTGGATTGAGTCTCTCTTCTGCTATCAATGTTTCCAGATATATGTCTGGAGAGTCACTTCCTGCTCTCATAAACAAGGTAAAAAATGTTTCTTTTTAAGCTTTTCTATGGCTTTGGTCTAATTTGAACAGAGTCATTGAGTTAGAAAGATTGAATGTGGGACCGTATGTTGTGAAGTTATACTAGGTTGTTGATTGGTTATGTTTGTTTGTTGGCTGGAGTGGTTTCTTATTGTTGCATTTGGCTTTTTAGGTTAAGTATATGAAGGAAATGTTATTTTGTGGCAGTAATGGTGAAGGGCTCATTGGGAAAAATGCTAGGCGTATGATGAGGCACTTATCGATTCCTGTTGATGATGATGTGCAACAAACCTTAGCCTTCTTTGAAAAGGTATCTAGAATGTCACTTTTAATCAGTTGTATCATGCTTAGCTTATAATTTCTTAAGCTTCTGCTTCTGATTGTGGTTTTGATTATGTGGGTATTAGATTTCATGAACATATTTATCATGATAATTCTATTTATTTTGTACATTAAATTTAGCGGTTGATCTTGTAGATTGAAGCAAGGCGTGGAGGTTTAGACATGTTGGGTTCCGGGGATGCCTATTTCCGATTTCTTGTTGAATCATTTCCACGTCTGCTTTTGTTATCTGTCGAATCCAATTTAAAACCTGTGGTGGAATTTCTTGAAACCATTGGAGTTGATAGGGGGCGTATAGGGAACATACTTCTATTATTTCCGCCCATTATGTTCAGCGACATTAAGAGTATTAGAAGAAAAGTTTTTGCTTTTGAGGAGGTAACATTCATATTTGAAATATATACATCATATATTCTTATTGTTGATGAAGCTCTCTCTCTCTCTCTCTCTCTCTCTCTCTCTCTCTCTCTCTTTCTCACACACACACACACACACACACACACACACACACACACACACACACACTACACACTCAAGGGATACAAAATGAGAGATTATGATTGATATCTTCTTCTATAACAAGAGCATTGTCTTTTATTTGGTATTGTAGGTCGGTGCCATGGATAAAGATGTTGGTAAAATGTTGCTAAAGTATCCGTGGATTCTTTCAACAAGCATTCTAGAAAATTATAAAGAGATTCTCTTGTTTTTTGATGAAGAAAAGGTATGGTATCATGTTAGTTCATATTTTCTTGTCTATGTAATATTAAATTATTAACAATATGATTATACACATGCTTGACTCAAATTTATGGCGTAAGATTGCATTCCTGTTGTTTTGTAAACTAATGCATTCGAGGGAATTCTTATGAAGCTTGAATACAGCATTAATAGTTGATTTAGGTACTCTTATTTGTTTTACTAGTATAATAGAAGTTCTTGGCTTTATTATTCCATTTCAGTTATCGATTGGGTACAAAGCCTCACATCTAGGAAGTTGATATCAAGAAATTTTAACTTGTTTTGCTTCATACGAATCATACTTCAGTAGGACTGACGGATGAAACCTTGTGTGTATTGCCAGTAGCACATAATGAATTGTGATTTAGTGCATGCTGATGATAACTTATCACAGATTGTTGTCTGGATTTGAATCTCTTTCACATCTTTAGTTCCTGTTGTATCATGGGTGTAACTTGACACTGCTAGTGAAACCCTATTAAAAGTGTTTCCCTTGTATCAATTATAGAGCTAACCTATTTCAAAATAAATAAATAGATTATAGAGCTAACCATTCACTTCTTTTTTTGTCTGAAATGTAGAACCAATCTAACCTATGTCAAATAAATAAATAAATTATAGAGTTAACTGGATAGGCTGGACTATGGAAACTTTTAGTGAAAGGGAGGTTTTGGGAAAATGGTTTGAAGTTGAGCTTATTGTAAGATTACAGGGTTTATAATTTAACTTAGTGCAGAGCTCTATGGTTGTACTCCAGTTGAAGGGTTGGTATGGGCTCAATTCAGGGTGGGATGAGTCAGGGCTAACACGTTCTTGATTTGTACTGAGCTTGATCAAAGCGCAGACCATCACATTTTCCTAATTTACAGTTTTACCCCCCTTCTGCTTTCGTTATTAATTTTCTTTCATTACATGGATAATTAATAGAATTCTGCACCAGGTACCGAAACTTCGTGCCGACCGCGCTATCAGAGGCTTGCCTCATTTACTAGGTTGTTCAACTAGCAAGCTAAAGTTGATGGTGGAACAAATTGGTGAATTAAGAGTTAGAAACAAGAAGTTGGGTCAGGTTATTGCCAAAAGTCCTCAAATGTTACTACGGAAACCTCAAGAATTCCTCGAGGTATGCTGTATTTTATTTTTCCCTTTTTTCCATACTCAATTGCCATTACTCAATGACTTCACTATGACCTTGAAAATTAAATCTGTGTTTTCAGTGGGAGAAAAAAAGTTTGCAGTCTTGAACCTACGATTATACTTATTTCTTCATGATGTAATTTATATTATTTTCCATTTAGGTGCTATATTTTGCTGATCTTTAAGGAATTTTCTTCCTACATACTGTCTTGTTAAAGACTCATTTTTTATGTTAATTGTTGAGATCCTCTGTTAGTCAAATATGAAAAGAGACAATTATGCTGGGATCCTAGCTAACTTTTCTATGATGCTTTTGGCTAATATCTAGATAGCTGATTGCCAGTCTCTCTGTGAAATCAGTCAAATATCAGAATGACCTAAGGATCCATCTTAGTATGGTTATTGATGCCTGCAAGTGCCTTGAAGTATAAGTTTTAGATGCCTAAGTTTCAGGTCTTCTTTTGGCCTTGGATATTGATTGGCATATAGGTTTAGATGTCAATAAATTCTGACAGTCTATTTTCCCAAGAACACGGTGTTGCAAACTCTAACTGCCTCAGAGACCTTACTCAGGTTCCCCTGCTGCATGATCGAGCTTCTTATTGCTTTTTACAGCATCTGTAATGAAATTGTTTAAACTGCAATTGTTTTTTAAGTTTCTTTTCAGATGTTTTACTGTCTTTTTCAGGTGGTTTCTTTATTGGAAGATCTAGGATTTGATAATGAAGATGTGGGGAAGATACTTGTTCGCTGCCCAGAACTTTTTGCCGCCAGCATTGAGAAAACTCTAAAGAAAAAGGTTGAATTTCTTAACAGCATTGGAGTTTCTAATGACCACCTCCCTCGAGTTATCAATAAATACCCTGAGTTTCTTGTTTCAGATGTTGACAGAACCTTACTTCCTAGGTAAAGCATTTACTTTCCGAACATTTTACTTGAATATGCCTTTTGTTCAATTATATGTTCTATGAAAAAAAAGAAGGATAGGAAAATTAAACATTTTGAATGGAGTTGGAATATTTTTCTTTAAAAGGTATGAAATGTGTGATTCCTTGAAAGTATAAAAATCTCATAATCTCAAGCTATTGTGAACAGGATGAGTTACTTGATGGAGATAGGGTTATCAAGGAGGGATATTGCGTTCATGATCCGGAGATTCTCCCCTTTGCTGGGGTACAGCATTGGCAAGGTATTTCAACCGAAGCTAGATTTTCTCCTAAACACCATGGACAAGCCGCTGAAGGAGGTGGTGGATTATCCAAGGTATTTTAGCTTTTCGTTGGAGAAGAAGATAAAGCCGAGATTCTGGGTGCTAAAAGGAAGGAATGTTGATTGTAGCTTAAAAGATATGTTGGGTAAAAATGATGATGAGTTTGCTACCGAGTTTATGAATATTTGAAAGATTATCATCAGTAGTTCACAATTTTAGGTGTTTGTATGTCATTTAGCAACTAATTTGTACATAGAAGAGAGAGAGAGGGGTCCCAACTTGGACGTCTGTGAAGAAAAAGACCATAAAAATGGTGCATTGTAGATTCGCCTTTTAATTATTCTCTTACTTTTTGATAGTGAAGTTAAAAAATTATCAATGTTAGTCTTTTGTTTATTCACAAAAGGAGTGGATATATGGCTTTTTAGGAATTTAAATATCACTGCGTATATTTTATAATATGATGAGATGAGACCGAATAATATACCTCTTTTGTCTACACTATTTTGGATGTGGTTTGTAATAGTTAAAAAATAATAATGATAAAACAGTAAACTAAAAATATATTTAAAAAAAACTGCTGGGTCCTAATTAGAGGCCTAACCCAAGCCCAAAATCAAACAACCCAAGGGTATACATTTTCTATTTATTTTTTTAAAATAAAAAAGAAAAAGAAAAAACCGTTATAATTATAAACCGTTTAGTCATGTTGTCTCAAATTCCCTGCCCCTCTAGACAATACAACTCTACCTTCAATTTCTGTTAACAAATTTCTTTAAAAAAAAAAAAAAAAAAACTGTTATCAAATTTTCAGGTTAGTGAACTCTTGTTATTAATTGGGTTCCTCTTGTTTTCGTTTATCAAGTTTCTTATTTTTATACAATTATATTCTGGCGTGAACATGGGAATTTTTGAGTGGAAAATGGTTGTGAATGTCGTGTAACAAATGGGAAGTGTTATCAGTAAAGCTGCTGATAGCATTGGAAGTGTTCTTGGAAATGCTTTTGCGGCTCCTTTTAAGACTATTGTTAACGCGTCATCGTGCGAGTAAGTTTAATCTTCTCTTATAACGCTTTGATTTTGATACAATTTTTTGAATTCGATTAGAATTGGTTTTCGTGCATTATATTTTCATTACCCAGTTACATTTTCATGTTGATTGTGTAATGCTGCAAAAATTACTGAAAAATTTATTGGTTTTCGATAAAACGTTTGTGAAACAATTCTTTGATACAATATAAGTATTGTATAATTTGATCTAAATGGTTTCGTTTCCAAATCAAACTGATTGAAATTTGAAAGCCGGATTTTCATAGATGGTAAATTATGTTCAACGATGCATTCAATACTCAAAACATATCCGATATAAAACTTGTAAAAAATGTTATTTATTTTGCTTTTTCTAGAATAGAAACTTAATATTCCACCAAATGTCACATTTTTGTTTGTATGAGATGATATCTTGGAGTTCCAGTCCTGCTACAGTATTGACTTGTTATGACTGTGCAGGGATGCCTGTGCAGGGCTATGGGATGTAATTTGTTTCGTCGAGCATTTATGTGTCTTCAATCTGATCAAACTGCTGCTGATTTTGGGCCTTTGCTACTTGAGTAATTACATCCTTCATTGTATACGTTTTCTTGTCTCCTATCAGTTCTACATGATCAGTAGCCATATAAATGCAATTTTTTTCTGCTCAGTTTGTTAATGTGTTGTCTTCAAATATTTTTGTGCAATTTTGTAAAAGCTAGCAGTCCCCAAATTAGGTTTCACATTTTTCATCCGCATTTGTCGCTCATTTTATTAGCAGATTAGTCTTTGTTAACTCTATATTCTAGTACTAAATGTGGCTTTTGAACATGGTTGTTGCTGCTAATATCAGCATTAACATGTACTATTTTTCGATCACAGTCAATTTATTTTTCTGGTTATGAATGTTAGAGAACATATAAAGAATCTCATTTCTTTTGGAGTTTTTTGAAATTTGCAATGAAATTGATATGTATTGTCATTTTTCTCCCTTACAGTCTTACTGTTCTGCTACTTACTGTTCCAAGTGGGGATTTGCCAGTGCATAGGAAGAAGCCTATGCAATATGTGTTGGGCTGCTTGTGAGACATATTGGTATGCTTTACATGACATCACATGTTTCTTGTGGCACAAGATAAAGAACACCAAGCGTAGAAACAGGCGTCGAATTCGAGACGTTGAATCGGGGTATAGCTCGAGTGATGGAAGTTATTTTTCAGACAAGTATGGCCAATTAAGTCGAAAACGATATAGAGAAAGAAAAAAGTGGTATAGCAATGGTAATGGCAGTCATCATCATCATCACGGCTGTCACCATCACCACCATCGCATTAGGAGAGGATCAATAAGGCTAAATAATTATAGCCGGCTTCAATCAGTGAAAGTGAGAAATCCTCATCGTATTTCGAAAAGACAGCGGTTTAGATGATCATGATCTGATTAGAATTTCTCAAATCTTTTGTATGGAGATGTAACTGTAAGTAGATTATGATCATAGTTTCACCACTTGAAAATTTTGTGCTAAGGATTGCTAGAAGCACATGATATGCTGGTTTTGGAATGCATTATTATTTTGTTATTACATGATCAACTCAGATTCTGAGGGTTCTAAAACCTGTTATATAGTTCTCTTGTTGTTGGTCAGATTTTGTTGAATTTAACACAGAGGTGGGCTAAAATGACCATGTTGGAGGAGCTGGTCGATACTCACTCCAACAATCTCGAGATATCTACTTACGTTTGCTGGTAAATGCGTATGGCGAGTCTTTAACGTCCTACTACAAATGTGGAAAGAGAGGTGGCAACCGAGCTCTATTGAGCTAAGAGAAGAGGTGCAACATAACTCGTTGATTTCAAATCTTTTCAAGTATACCTCAAAAATCAATGAATGTCGTCACAATCCAATAGACTTGTTTTGGTGATATAAATATATAAATGATGCTTTTGAAGAGCAGTATTTTTGTCATTAGTACTTGGAATTTTGATCTCTATTCACCTCAGTTTTCTGTACTTTTCTCTCGGTTTTTCCTCACTTTTCAATGATCTCATGACACATAAATATTACAATGAATCCGATTTCTTTTAAAAGGACAAAATTGATTGAGGTGAGGAGATGATCCATGTTCACAAAATAAATAATTGGAAGATAAGGTAGTAATATTAAAAGAAGAATAAGATTTCTATTTTTGTGTATATTGTTTAGTTGTTTACTGAGACCAAGTTCCTGATTTAATTTGGTGACAATAAATTAAGTAGTATATAGGTAATAGTTAGAAGCTTAAATCCATTAAGAAATAAATATGAATAGATATTAGTCTATTAACCCACCTTAATGGTGTAAATATTGATCGGGCCGAAACAGGCCGGTCCGTCCGGCATGCGAAGAGAGACGGGTCGTGCTTGGCACTGCCCACGAAGGTGGCAGACCGGACCAAGCCCGACAAGTATGCGAGATTCGTGCCGGGCCATAGGTGCCAGGCCCAACGGATCGGCCTACCACGACGAGTTGATCCCAAGCCTGTTTCGACCGTGTTATATGTATATTTTATTGAATGTACGTCACTGACAGGTAAGATAGTCCCTAAAAAAGGTTGTCAGACGGGCATCCGAGCTGACAACTAGAATTCACCATCCAAGACAGCTAAGAAAAAAGAACCCGAGTAAGTCCGAACACGAGTACTTGGCACATTATGTTCTACTCGGGACAACACAAGAAACCCGAGTAAAGAAGTTCCGCATATGATTCACATACGTAGGTAAGCCCGAGAATCATACTCCAATACGTAAAACCTCCGTGTCAAAAAGAGTTTCTAGAAGGATAAAACACCATACATGAAACAAATCCCCAATTAGGCAACAACTCTACTATTGTAGAAGATTACACGCCGATAAGGAAATAAGTTCTAAATGAACTATGCCACCAGAATCCCATTAAGATTCAAACTCGATCTTCACAAGGTCTCCGAAATAGGAAAGGAGATAAATACGACTTCAACAAGCAAACAGTCTTAATTAAAATACAATTCCTTTTTCTTACTTATGTAACAAGGATTAGGGTTCTATGCACATATAAATAGGCCCATAATCTCATTGTAAAAGGAAGAAGGATATAGAGAAACAACTCAAAAAAGTAATCATTGTAAGAGAGAGGCAAGAGAGATCGAGTGGTGTAATTCTTTTTTTAAATAGTGGATTTGGCTTTGTTGTACATTCAACAACATGTGGATGTTTCTCCGATCGTCAGAGTTTTATCACGTAAACTCGTGTCATAATAACTTTGATTGCATTATCTTTCTCTTTCTGTTTTGACAGGCCATAACCAAACTCAACGTTGTTGACTTTTTCATCCATCTAGAAATCGACGTCAACAGACCGTTTGATTTTTTTTTTAAACATTCCCTCTAACGGTTGAATTTTGAAATTCAACCTTGGAGACAAACAAAATTACAAAAAGCCCCCCTAAATTCTTCTAATTAATATTTTGACCCACAGTTTAAATTTTTATATATATACTTCCATCAATTACATTTTTCATTCACTCTCTCTCATTCTCTCATTCTCTCAAATCTCAATTTCTACTTTCTCCAATTCTCTACACATTTTCATTCAATTTCATTCTTTCTTTCTCTCTACAAAATTTGTAATACTAATTTGCTATCTTATTCTCTAAATTTTCCACCAATACACCAAAGTTGAAAGGTACATTTTTCTTATTATTTTTGTTGAAGCATTTTTTGTTAGTAAATTTATAATTTTATGTTTAAACTTTAGTTATTAATTGTTATTATTTTTATTTAGTTAGTAAGTTTATCATTTGATGTGCATACTTAGTTGTTAATTTTAATATTATTGTTTAGTAAATTAAGATTTTTAAGTTTACTTTAATTTAAGAAAATTTTGTTAGTAAATTTATCAATTTAATTTGTATTAGATAATTTTAATATATTTTGTTAGTAAATTTATCAATTTAATTTGTATTAGTGATTTTTAATTTTTTTTTGTTTGTAAATTATGAATTTTTAGTGCAGTAGTCAATTTATATATTTTTTGTTAGTATATTATGAATTTTAAATGTAGTGGTTAATTTTAATATGTTTTGTTAGTAAATTATGATTTTTAAGTGTAGTATTAATTTTAATATCTTTTATTAGTAAAATTTTCAATTTAATTTGTATTACTAAATTTTAAATTTTTTTTCTAGTAAATTTATCAATTTAATTTGTATTAGTGAATTTCATTATTTTTGTTAGTAAATTTATCAATTTAATTTGTATTAGTGAATTTCATTATTTTTTTTAGTAAATTTATCAATTTAATTTGTATTAGTGGTTTTTAATATTTATTGTTAGTAAATTATGAATTTTAAGTGTAGTAGTTAATTTTAATATTTTTTGTTAGTATATTATGAATTTTAAGTGTAATTTTAATATTTGTTGTTAGTAAATTATGACTTTTAATTGTAATATTAATTTTAATATTTTTTGTAAGTAAATTTATCAATTTAATTTGTATTAGTAAATTTTAAAAATTTTTGTTAGTAAATTATGAATTTTAAGTGTATTAGTTAATTTTAATATTTGTCGTTAGTAAATTATGATTTTTTAAATGTAGTAATTTTTTTTTTAATGTGACTATTAGTGACTATAGTGTTCATATTTGTGATTCAGGAAATGATCATAACCAGCAGCCTTATTTTTAGGACGGTTTGAACATGTTGAACGATGAGTTCGATCTTTCCGAGCTGACTCAAACCCAAGCGGGACCTTCTGGTTCCGCCGTTGCACCAACATCACGTCCCAAAAGATTAACATCAAATGTCTGGCAATGTTTCGACGTAGTCGAAATGACACTCCCAAACATGACGACCAGGCTCAAAGCTAAATGTAAGTTTTGTCCTAAGGACTATACCACAAGTAGGAAGGGAACTGGTACGTCATGTGCTAGCTGCTAGAGATTGTTTGGCACGATACATCATACAAACTGATCAACAGATCAGTGTTGGTTACAATGTTTTTTTTTTCATGAATTTATCACATCTACATTCAGCCTTCAATTTGTAATTGCTTCTAGAACCACATCTACAAACAATTTGATAAGATTGTTTGAAACCCAAAGAAATGACTTGATTGTTGATATACAGCATCTAAGTGTCTCTGTTGTATTAACTTTCTATATTTAGAATGCATGTTCCAAACAGGACTATTTATGTGTCACAGGATACTATTTAGATTCTAAATGGAAGATAACAAAAAAAAATTGGTTTTCGTCCTATAGATTTTTGCTCATACCGTAGAAAATATTTTTAATGTCATTCTTTCTATTTATAAACTTACGAAATCACGCATCACATCCTTTCTATCACCTTAGATAAAGCATTTGTAGATAATAGCTCTATTGCATTGTTTGTTGCAAGAAATATCCTCAATATCCCACAAGATGGAGGATATTTCTTCCATCAACATTGTGCATGTCTTATCATAAATTTAGTTGTACAGACTGGTTTAAAACAGGTAAGCGACCAAATAGATCGTATCAGAGATTTAATTTCTTGGATTGGCAGTTCTAATCCTAGATTCCAAGAATTCAAGAGACATTGTGTATTAAACGGTCACGAATATAAGCTGATATGCCGGTAAGGTGGAACTCTACTTACTTAATGCTAGAAAATTGTATGGATTATGATACAACCATTACATGGTTTTATAACATGAAATTGGTCGAAACTAGTCGTCCTGAAACAAAATCACTTACCTCAGACGATTGGTATGTGGCAATGGTTTTTGTTCAATTTATAAAGATTTTTTACAATGCCACTATAATTCTTTCAGGGGTTTATTACTCCACATCTTCTCAGGTAATCCATCAGATAGTGGAAATATTTGAAGCGTTACAAAATTATAGAGAAGATGAACATCTAGGCCATGTAGTTTTTTCCACGGAAACAAAGTTAAAAAAATATTGGGCTAACATTCCTCTACTTTATACCTTAAGTGTTATAGTAGATCCTAGGGTTAAATTATTTGGTTTAGAAGTTTTGCTTGAGTTTATTGGTACTAATTTGGCAATAGATTATTCAGAACAAGTTATTGACATTCAAAACAAGTTGTTCGAAGTTTTTCATATTTATAAACGCAGGTTTGGCAACTTTGACACCCACTAATCAGCAGAACCGGAGGCAGATCCGAAGCAAACAAGTTGAAGCTTTCTCAAATGGTTCAAAAAGGACAAATCAGCAAGTTCTTCTTCAGGGCAAAGATCTGGGCCATCTTCTTATGTTGAACTAAATAGGTACCTTGAAGCACAGTTTGATGCTGCCGAAGATAATGAAGAGTTTGATTTATTGTTATGGTGGAAGATCTATACCTATAGGTATCCGGTTCTGTCACACCTAGCACGTGAGGTACTGGTTATCCCCGTGTCCACAGTTTGTTCAGAACAAGCATTTAATACCAGTGGACACATAATTGAACCAAGACGAAACTGTTTGTCTCCGTAGATGGTGAAGGTATTAACATGCCTTCGGGATTGGGAGCATCCTAAAAAAAGGTTGTAAAACCAAATTGTAGATAATGAACTTATTCTAAATTTCAACAAACTATATGTTGATCCTCCGGTAGTGACTAGGACCAGAACTAGGTTATATTTTTATATGTACATGTACTTGTAAGTTGTAATACGATTAAACTCATTTTCCCTTATCAAGTTTTTATCGTACTGGTTTTCCTTGGTAAAGTTTTTATTGCGGCAATCATGTAAATGTGCAACACTGAATTACGTAAGTCAAGAAATAAATAAATAATTCTTCATTTTATATTATCGTAACTTCGTCTGTATTTTATTTTTTGTGATACTTTATCTTTATTCAATTTTTTCATTATTTTAGTATTTTACTATAAAAAAATAATAAATCTATCTAACTAAAAAAATTGGAATGAAAAATAAACACTTTATTTTTCTTAATAATCAATTAAGAGAATAAACAAATTGCAATGAAAATTACATTGGCATAATTGAATTGTTGATTTGATATTATGTACTTTAATTATGTATTTTTCCTAAAAACCTAATGTTTAAACCCAAACACAAATAAAAAATAATGGTCTGGCCCATGAGGCACGATGATAGCAGGCCCATATTCCAGAAAACGTGTCGTACCAAGTCCGACTTGGATGAAACTGTGGCTCAGACCTAGCACGGCTAGTTTTTGAAAATGGGTCTGGACAAGCCGGATCAGTTGGGCTGGACCTATCCATATTTACATCCTTAACACACCTAAATAATCACGCCACAAATGCTTGAGATAGTTGCTCATCTAAGTGACTGTCATTTTCTCTTCCTTTTGTAGATCAATTGAACATTTTCATGCTTTTTTTTGTATTTTTATGGTACTAAAATTATAATAATCGAAGAAAAATAAATCGAAATATAGTGGTAGAATTGTAATTAAATTCAAATTTGTGAATAGGTGACTCGACTGTAGCTATCTAGCTATCTGCGGTTACCATTACATATATACAGTCTTTCTATTGTCAATTTGAACTGATATAAGATATATCAGTTCCTTATATCAGTTCGATATGACAATAGAAAAATGAAACGTCCTCATTTATTGATTGGCTTATTTAGTGAACAAATCATATTTTTTGGGTATTATGCAAGGGTAACTTAGGCTCTCAAGACCTCAAGAGGAGAAGCACCAAAGGTAAAATTCTTGTGTTTACTTGCTTTGAAGAGATAGTTGCAACACTCACAAATTCATGCATAACTCTTATTCATATATGTTGAGTGTTTATACTTGTGTACATTTTGGTTTAAATAACTCGTGTTGATATATTTGTATCTTGTAATTAAAGTTTTATGTCATGTTAGGCATTAGTATATGATGCATCTTCATCACTCAAGGTCTTGTTGTAATAATGTGTGTGAGTGTTGAAAAAGTGGGCATAACACTGGAGGTGAGCTACTCGACTAGCACAACCTCACCATCGTAACATTCCAATGGATCGTTGCTTGTCATGCGCCACTAAGCTGCGCCACTGCACCCGCGTAAAGTTGAAAAAGTGGGCAGTGCGTTGGTGGTGCACTACTCTACTAGCGCAACCTCACCAACGCAACATTCCAGTGGATCGTCACATGTGATGTGCCACTGAGTTACGCCACTCATCCAGCGCCTATTGAAAATATTAGGTTGTGCGCTGGTGGTGCGCTACTCGACCAGAGCACCTCACCAGCGCACATAGAGGAAGCTGGAACATTTTTTCCAAAACGACCTCACTTTGGTTGAATCTCATATATATATAACTCTTTGTGTTCTGGTCGAACAAGAGTTCAGAACATCTTATATTTTCTTTAGAACACATTTCAAAGGAAAAAATCTTTCAAGAACTCTTCTTTAAACACTCAAAGCATTCCCATGTGCATAAAAACTTTATCTTGCATCATCTAAAGCCATTTAGAGTGCATCTATGGATAGTTTTGCTTCATCACATCTTGTTTGGTAAGTTCTTCACTATCTTCTTACAAGTTAAGTGTTTTGCTTGCTAAGCCATCTCTTTAATTATTTGTATGCTCTTAAAACATATTCTAGATGTAAATTAGAGATTGTTGTGATGGCATGATTGAGTGTTTTATTGTGATAGCTTCATAGGATTGTTTGATCTATGTTTTGCTAAGTTTTTTGAACATGTCATTTAGCTCATGATATCTAGGATTGCATTAATTGTCATCTCATTATCCTAGATAAGCATATAAGGTTTCCTAGCCTTGTTTGTTCTTTGAATATCATTATATATTCACATAGGACATTTTATCTCTTCAATGAGAAGTAAGACTTGTGTTGCTTCCGGGAGTAGGTAGCTTAAATCGCAAGCAAGATGGACTAGGTTCACTTATACCGGGATTAGGTAGTGGTGGTGGATTTAAATCGGGATTAGGTTGTAATTTCTTTGCCATTAGTGGATTCTAGATTCGAGTGTGGCGCACATATCAGCCCATGGTTTTTCCCATTTGGAGGGTTTCCACGTAAATCTCAAGTGTCTTTATTAATTATGCACGTTTTACACTTGTGATATTTTTGTAACTAGCTAGGGGCATTTTCGTCAACTTGACCTTTAACGAAAATTGGGTAAAATTGTTTAAAATCTATTCACCCCCCTCTAGATTAATATTATACACACCATAATATTTGTTTCAATTGGTATTAGAGTAGGTTCCTAGACATACATAGGTGATCCTTGCTCATTTTGGTGTGTGTTGCATTTTGTGTGTGTATTGATCATTCATACACTTGCATTCATATCATTCATTCATTAAACACAATGAGTGGAAATGGTAGCAACGAGGGAGCTTCTAGCACTAGACCTTCACTTCTCACCGGATTGAATTATGCCTCTTGGAAAGGCAAGATGGAGTCGTATATTTGCCAAATTCATGATAGGGCATGGATGGCTATTGAAGATAGCTACACTCCACCCATGATGACTCCTACAGATGGAGGAGATGATGTACTCAAGCTAAAGGCACAGTGGAACGCATAAGAGTTTGAGGCATCGAAGTGGAATTAGAAGGCAATGCATGTCATCCTATATGCAATGGATGAGAACCAGTACAAGTTGGTTCAAAATACTAGGATAGCTAATGAAGCATGGGATATCCTAGAAGTTACATATGAGGGAACTGATGTGGTTAAGGAATCAAAGCTTCATGTTCTCCAAACACAATTTGAATTGCTCAAGATGGATGAGAACGAGTGCTTCAATGACTTTGAAGTGAGGTTGATGGACATTGTGAACCAAAGTCATGAACTTGGTGATCCTTATTCGGATAGGAAGATCAAGCAGAAGATTATGAGATCTCTACTCGATAGATTTGAGTCTAAGATGACGGCTTTAGAAGAGAATAGTGGTTATAAGGATATGAAGCCAAGTAAAGTGATTGGGAGGCTTCTAGCTTATGAATCTAGGAAATGTCCTAACCCCACACCATCGAAAAAGCAAAAGGATATTGCTTTGAAAGCTTCCAAAGTTGAGAAGGAGGAAAGTGATGACTCGGATGAAGAAATGACCTTGCTAATAAGGAAGTTTAAGAAATTCTACAAGTCCGAGAGGAAAGGTTTTGGATCCAAGGGTCAAGACTTCAAGAAAAAGGCTCCCTTCAAAAAGATTGAGCCTAGACAAGAAAAGACCGAGAAGAAAGGAGTCCAATGCTATGAATGTGGTGGGATATGTCACTTTGCCCCTGAATGTGCAAATCACAAGGTCAAGAAAAAGGGAAAAGTGATGGCTGCCACATGGAGTGAAAGTGATAACTCCAATGAAGGAGATGAATCTACGGATGATGAAGAACTCATGCTAACTTCATAGCCTTCACATACTCTCTTAGGAGCAAAGATGATAGTGAAGAAGAAAATGAGAGTCAAGAGGAAAACTACTCAAGTGATAATGGATCTTCATCACAATCCATAAATGGAAGTGTGGATAGGATGGATCTCAAGGACTATATGACTAAGTTTGAGAGTTCAAGGTTAAAAAACAAGAATGAAATTAAGAGATTAAAAGAAGAAAACCTAGACCTCTCAACTCAAGTTGACAAACTAAATGAAGAGTTGGTGAGATCTAAGAGGAGTGAAGAAGGGTTGAAGAAAGAGCTTGAAGATGCTAGAGAGTTGTTGGCCAAGATGAACTCTAGCACCAAAAAACTTGACCACATGCTAGATGTTGGAAAGAGGCCAAGTTACAAGAAGGGGCTTGGGTTTGAAGATGACAAGATATCTTCCACTACAAGCAAGACCATTTTTGTAAGAAGCATGAACTTCAATGGGTCCTCTTCTCATCAATCGCCTAGGAAGAAACTTGACCTAGGAGAGTGTTCAAGTAGTGCTCAAGTGAAGGTGGCACCAAGAAGCCTACCTCAAGCCCATCCTACAAGGGCTCATCAAGTTAACTTCCCTCAACCGAACGCTCATAAAAGGAAGATACCTATCATGCAAGCTCAACCAAGGAAGCAAAACCATTTTTGTAAGAAGCATGAACTTCAATGGGTCCTCTTCTCATCAATCGCCTAGAAAGAAACTTGACCTAGGAGAGTGTTCAAGTAGTGCTCAAGTGAAGGTGGCACCAAGAAGCCTACCTCAAGCCCATCCTACAAGGGCTCATCAAGTTAACTTCCCTCAACCGAACGCTCATAAAAGGAAGATACCTATCATGCAAGCTCAACCAAGGAAGCAATCAAGTCTTGCTCAACAAAAAAGAAGGAAAGCTCCTCAACAACAATCAAGACAACCACAAAGACACAAGAAGGCTCCAATGCATCCTCAAGGTTATGGTATGATTCCTAACTTTATTCCTACATGTCATTTTTATGGTATTGGTGGTCACATTAGACCAAATTGCTTTAGATATATTAAATTGTGTAGAATTGAAAGCATGATAGAGAAGAAAAAGACTAAAGCAATGATGCATGTCACTAGGAAAAATAGAACACCTTTGCATGATCTTAGGCACTTAGAGGCCATGTACCATTGACCACTAGGAAGAAAAATATTGCACCTAAGTGGATTAGAAAGGATGAACACTTTTGCTATGTTGCACAAATTGCCTTGAAAGCTCATTCTTGTGATTTTTGGTATTTGGATAGTGGGTGCTCTAGGCACATGACTGGAAATAAGAGTTTCTTTGAGACTCTTGTGATGGAGGAGGGAGGAAATGTCACCTTTGGTGATGGATCCAAAAAGAAGGTTAAAGGAAATGGAACCATTTCCATTCCCGGATTACCCTCATTGTCCATTGCTTTGTATGTTGATGGTTTAAAAGCTAATTTGATAAGCATTTCACATCATAGTGATGAAGGACTTTTTGTCTTGTTTAGGAAAAATGATTGTTCTATCCTATTGCCAAATGGACAAACCTTGTTAAAAGGTATGAGATCTAGCGACAATTGCTATTGTCTTGATGCTAGAGGTGTCTCTTGCAATGTGTCAAAGGATGAACAAATTGAGTTGTGGCATGAAAGACTTGGTCACATGAACTATAGGGATTTACGAATCTTAGATAAGTTCAATGTTATGTGAGGCCTTCCCAAGTTTGGGAAAAAGGTAAATGGTGTTTGTGGACCTTGCCAACAAGGGAAGCAAACCAAAAGTATGCATAAAAAGGGCAAGTATTTATCCACCAAGGAACCTCTAGAGCTTCTCCACATGGATCTTATGGGTCCCATGCAAATCGAGAGTTTAGGTGGAAAGAGATACATTTTTATATGTATAGATGACTTCTTTAGGTACACTTGGACTTATTTTCTTAGAGAAAAATCTGAAAACCTTTGACAAGTTTAAAATGTTTTGTTCCAAAATTCCAAATGAAATGAACTCCAAGATTAAAAGCATTAAAAGGATTAGGAGTGACCATGGGAAGGAATTTGAGAATGCTCATTTTGAAAACTATTGCAATAGTCTAGGCATCTCTCATGAGTTTTCGGCTCCTAGGACACCTCAACAAAATAGAGTTGTTGAGAGGAAAAATAGGGTTCTTCGAGAAATGGCCTATGTGATGTTGCTTAGCAACAATGTCCCTAGGAATCTTTAGGCCGAAGCCGTCAATACGACGTGCTACATAGGAAATAGAGTCTTTATAAGGCCCCACACTAGGCAAACCTCATATGAGTTATGGAAATGTAGAAAGCCAAATGTTAGCTATTTACACACATTTGGAAGCAAATGCTACATTTTGAATGACCGTGATCAACTTGACAAATTTGAAGCTAAGAGTGATGAGTGTATCTTCATTGGCTATGCCTTGAATAGTAGAGCCTATAGAGTTTTCAATCTAAAAACTAGGACCTTAATGGAATCATCTAATGTTGTCATTGATGATACTAGGCTCAAATCTAATGACCATGAGAAGGATGTAGATCTAGTTGATGACTCCTCTTTGGAGAAGGTTGTTGATATTTCCAATGTTGTAAAGACTAATCTTGATGATGACATAACACAACATATTGATAGGATTCCTCACTTGGACTCAAAAGAACCTGCTCTATGGGTTAGGAAACTCCATGACAAGGATGATATCATTGGGGAGGTTAGTGAGGGTGTTAAGACTAGGTGTCAAATGGCTAATCTAATTAGCTACACTTGCTACACCTCTCAAATATAACCCAAAGAAGGTTGATGAAGCCTTAAAGGATGAATTTTGGGTTCTTACTATGCAAGAAGAACTTAACCAATTTGAAAGGAATGAGGTTTGGACTCTAGTTCCTAGCCCCAAGAACACCAATGTGATAGGCACCAAGTGGGTATATAGGAACAAATCCGATGATGATGGCAACATTGTGCGAAACAACGCTAGGTTTGTAGCACAAGGGTACTCTCAAATTGGGGGTATTGACTTTGAGGAGACATTTGCTCCCGTTGCTAGGATTGAGTCCATTAGACTTCTTTTATCCATTTCTTGTTTGCACAAGTTCAAATTATATCAAATGGATGTTAAGAGTGCCTTCCTCAATGGTTTCTTGCAAGAGGAAGTGTTTGTTGAGCAATCCAAAGGGTTTGTAGATCCTCACCACCCTAATCATGTCTATCATCTCAAGAAAGCTTTTTATGGGTTGAAACAAGCACTAAGGGCTTGGTATGAGCGTCTCACTCAATTTCTTATAGACAATGGCTACACTAGGGGTAGTGTTGACAAGACTTTATTCATCAAGAAAGACAAAGATGAGCTCTTTCTAGCTTAAATCTATGTTGATGATATAGCTTTTGGCTCCACTAATAACACCAAAGTCCAACAAATTGTTGATGTCATGTCTCATGAGTTTGAAATGAGTCTTGTTGGTGAGCTAAGTTACTTTGTATGTTTACAAATTAAGTAAATGAATGATGGGATTTTCATATCTCAAGCTAAGTATGCCAAAAACCTAGTGAAGAAATTTGGCCTTGAAAGTGCCAAACATTGTGATACACCCATGAGTACCACTTTGAAGCTAAGCAAGGATGCTAGTGGTAAAAGTATGGACCAAACTTTGTATCGTGGCATGATTGGTAGCTTGCTCTATTTGACCGCAAGTAGGCCCGATATCTCTTTTAGTGTGGGTGTGTGTGCTAGGTACCAATCGGATCCTAAGGAGTCCCATCTCTCTTTCGTTAAGAGAATCATTTACTATGTGAATGGGACATCTAACAATGGAATTTGGTACTCTTTTGACACTAATGCTAGTCTTGTAGGCTTTAGTGATGCAGATTGGACAAGAAATTATGATGATAAGAAAAGTACATCGGGCAGTTGCTTTATCCTTGGGAACAACCTTGTCTCTTGGTTTTGAAAGAAGCAAAATTCGATTTCCTTGTCTACGACTGAGGCCGAATACATAGCTGCTGGGAGTGGATGCACACAACTCCTTTGGATGAAGCAAATGCTAGTCGACCATAACATCGGTCTAGTTTGTTTAATTGAGACAAGAGTGAGAATTAACAAGAAAACTCTTGTTGCCAATTTAGTTTTCAAAGATTGGGATATGATAGATAATTATAATAGTCATGGCCTTGGAAGAATTTGGGTAGGTTAGGATCCTAGAATTCTCAATATCACAAAAATTAGTGAAACTGATCAGATCATCCATTGTAATGCTTGTATTTTGGACACCTATGACCGGTTTCGAATCTCCTTTGTTTATGGCTCTAATGATGATAGATTAAGGAAGGTTCTTTGGCAAAGCATGTGTTCAAGTCAGCATGGTTCTCATTGGATTGTGCTTGGTGATTTCAATGTCTCCAGAAATGTGGGTGAGTCAATTGGGGGCTGCTCCAGAATTTCGGGTGCTATGGAGGAGTTCAATGACTGTCTTCAAGCTTCGGAGCTTGATGATCTTCGTTTCTCAGGTTTTCTTCATACTTGGTGCAACAAGAGAAGCAATGGTTGTATCTCTAAGAAATTGGATAGAGTTTGAGAACTCTGAAGCGATTTTCCTTCCCCCTAGCATTTCGAATCATTGTCCCTCCGTGGTTAAACTTGGGTTGCAAGGTATTAACAAAAATCGCCCTTTCAAAATTTTCAACTTTTTAACGGATAGAGCAGATTTCCTTTCCTTGGTTGAGAGGTGTTGGAGGGAGCAAGTTCATGGCACCTTGCAGTACAAGCTTTGCTCTAAGCTTCGAAATCTGAAGAAGGTTCTTAAGACCCTCAACAATGATGAGGTGGGCAACTTGACAACTAATTCGATTGAAGCCAAAGCTGGCGTTGATGATTGTCATCGCCTCCTTGATCAACAACCCCTTAATTCTAACCTTAGAAATCGGGAAAAGGAGCTTATAAGCTATTATACTTAGACTCTCCAAGCTGAAGAGGACCTTCTAAGGCAAAAATCTAGAATCCAATGGCTTAAGGCTGGTGATCGCAACTCCTCTTATTTCTTCAAAGCCATCAATGGTAGATGCAATAGAAGGAAGATCCGCTCTATTACTGGTGATGATGGCTCCTTGATTGAAGGTGACATTTCGGTCAAGAATGAGGCTATCCGTCATTTTCAGAATATTCTTGGTTGCTCTATACCCGTTAGACATGGCATTGGTACTTTGAGCAATATTATTGATAATGTCATCTCCAATGATCACGCTGATTCAATGGACAGAGATGTCACTAATGATGAGATTCGAGAGGTCTGCTTCTCACTCCACCCTAACAAGGCACCTGGTCCGGATGGGTTCAACGCTCATTTTTTCAAGAAAACTTGGGACATTGTTGGTGCAGATGTGATTAATGCTATCTAAGAATTCTTTAGGTCTGGTCATCTTCTCAAAGAGCTAAATACTACGATTCTAGGGTTGGTCCCTAAAGTCCCAAACCCTTCTAAGATGAAAGACTTTAGACCTATATCTTGTTGCAACACTCTCTATAAGATCATTGCTAAGATTATTGCCAATAGGATCAAACCTTGTCTCCTATATATTATCAGCCCTTCCTAATCGGCTTTTGTGGCTGGTAGGAGTATAGGGGACAACATCCTTCTTGCGCAAAAACTTATGCGGAATTATCATAAGGATATTGGCTGCCCTAAGTTGGCTCTAAAAGTAGATTTGATGAATGCTTTTGACATGGTGGATTGGGGATTCTTGCTTGAAACCCTAGCTGCTTTTCACTTTCCTCCTAAGATTGTTACTTGGATCAAAGCTTGCCTTACTACCCCCAAGTTCTCTATCTCCATCAATGGTGAACTAGCTGGTTTTTTCTCTAGGAAAAGAGGACTTCGGCAAGGGGATCCTATGTCCCCATACCTCTTTGTTATAGCTATGGAAGTTCTATCTAAAATTCTGACCAAGCGAATTACGGACTCTCCGAGCTTCAAGTATCATTAGAGGTGTGACAAGATAAAGCTCTCCCACCTTTGTTTTGCTGATGACCTTATTATGCTTTGCCATGGCTCCCCTTCTTCAGCTCTAGTCCTTAAGGCTGCCCTTGATGAGTTCTACTTGCTTTCAGGCCGCCTTGCTAATCAAGCCAAGAGCAATATATTTACTTCGGGTTTATCCTCTTCAACCAACAAGCAGCTCACTAACCTCTTTGGTGACACGGTCGGTTCCCTCACCATTCGCTATCTAGGAATCCCTATCATCTCTATTAAACTTTGTCTTCGGGATTGCTCCCCTCTTGTGGACAAAGTTTCAGGCAGACTTACCTCTTGGATGAACCATGGCCTATCTTATGCGGGTGGCTTGCAGCTCATTATTTCGGTTTTGTAGAGTTTACAAGTCTATTGGGCTAGTTATCTCTGCCTTCCTATCAAGATTTTGAAGATTATAGAACAGAAATTCTGAAGTTTCTTGTGGAAAAGGGTTGAAGGTGATAGTAAGGGTGCAAAAATTTATTGGTTTGATATTTGTCTCCCTAAGAAAGAGGGTGGTCTTGGAATCAATGATCTCTCTTCTTGGAACAATGCCCGATGATTAGGCTTTTTTGGATTCTGATTTATGGAACGAATAACCTCTGGACTTCTTGGATCAAAGCCTATCACCTCAAAGGCTCTAATCTTTGGATGGCTAAAGCTCCTTCCACATGCTCTTGGAATTGGAGGAAACTCCTCTATCTTCGGTCAATTGCTCGTCCTTTAATTCAGCACTACATTGGTAATGGTTCTCGTACTTCCTTATGGTTTGATAATTGGCATCCGGATGGTCCTCTCCTTTCGAAATGGAGCCCCCGTGTGGTTTATGATTCTGGCCTCCCCCTCAATGCAACGGTTAATGCCATTGTTCTTGTTGATTCTTGGAATTGGCCAGCTGCTATATCCATTGATCTTGTAGAAATTAGAAGTCGGATGCCTTCTTACAATCCTAACTCTAATATAGAGGATAGTATTCGATGACTTCCTTCTTCCAATGGTATCTACTCAGCATCTTCTGCTTTGGCTTCTCTTAGAGCCCCTTACCCTCTTGTTCCTTGGTTCAAGCTGGTTTGGTTCCTTCAAAAAATTCCTAGAATGAGTTTCATACTTTGGATGGCTGTTAGAGGTAGGCTCCCTACCAGAGACCGCATTCATAAGTATGACCCTGGGGCTGTTACTACTTGTGTGACCCTGGGGCTGTTACTACTTGTGTTCCTTGCAACTCCCATCTCGAGTCTCATGCTCACCTGTTCTTTGAGTGTTTATTCAGTAGAGCCATTGGGACTCAACTTCTGAACTATTATGGGACTCACTGGATTGGTCTTTGCTGGAATGATTTTATTGCTTGGGTTGGAGAGGGAACACTTCTGTTATTGTGGCTAAGAAGCTTTGTCTTGGGGCTGCTGTTTATCACATTTGGAGAGAGCGTAATTGCCGCATTTTTGAAGGCATCAAAAGGACTAGCTCAGTTGTTGCTCGCTCAATTAATGATACCATTCGCAGCCGGCTATCTTCTATCAATCTCAAAGACCACCCTCTTATTGCTTTGAATTGGAATGTCAACGCCAATTGATTTTAAAGCTTTTCTCTTGTTGTTCTTGTTTTGAGCCCTTGTCTAGCTCTTGCTTTTTGGTTGCTCGTGTATTGAGCTTTTTTTTAGCCTCTCTTCTCTATCCCTTGTTATTAGAGAGTTTGTTTTTTGATCTTTGTTTCTGGGCTTTGTGTCCCTTTCTTCCTTGGGTATGCCCCTTGTATTTGTACATTCCTTCCTTCTTTTTATGATACTATTTATTTACCCAAAAAAAAAAATCAAGGTACTCTTACTCTCTTTTGTGATAGCATGAGTGCAATTAATATTTCCAAGAATTCGGTTCAGCATTCTAGAACTAAGCATATTGACATCCGTCATCATTTCATTAGAGAACTAGTTGAGAGTAAATGTATAGTACTTGAGCATATATGTACTAATGATCAACTAGCGGATCTATTTACTAAACCCTTAGATGCTACTCGATTCAAAACTCTTAGTAGATCTATTGAGATTTGTTTAATGGAGTGATGAGTTGTGGTCATTGACCCCATAATGGGAACTCAAGCAAAGAGAGCTATTGTATACTTGTTGCATCCAAAGTTTTTTGAAAATTTTTATGCTCCTTTATTGATTGCTTGAGTAGCTTGGTTGCACTTATATTATAGTATATTGTATTTTCTTCAATAAGTGTGAACTTTGCTTTAATTACAATCCATGTCATATTTATGTTCAAACATGTATTTTTGGACTAGGAGATCTACATAGAAAGTACATATTGAATGACCTATAATTATCTCCATGACATGATGATTCTTTAATGACATGCTAATGAAAAATGATAAAGCATAAATTGATGATTGCAATTGTTGAATGCAAAATATTGTGTGAAAAAAGCTCGTGAGACTAAAATGTTTCATCAATGTCTCTCTTACTTTATTAGTTGAACATGACTACTATCATACGGGTATCCTTCCCGGAAAAATCAAATAGGGTACAAAATTGCTCATGCCATGTTTAGCTTATAAAGTTGGATATAGTGCCATTTAAACTTGATATCTATAAAAACTCTATATCCTTGCTTCTCTCATGACAAATGGTGAAATTGGTTTGAATTATATTGGAAACCTTTGTCATTTGTTTTGCCAAATACCATTGTTTTTTGGACTTGAATGCAACATGTCTTGTATGCAAAGCATTTTTGATTCAAACATTTTCTTCAAATAAATCTCCTTGTTCTCTCCTATTAATTAAGTTGCATAAATGTGGCTTATATAATTATACAACAATCTTGTAAGCTTATTTTTTTCTTTGCCTTGAGTGACCCGGTTGGGGACTTCTCCTTTGCCTATATCATGACAAAAAGGGGGAGTAGCATGTGTTACCTTGTGTTACCTTGTGTGGTGCTAGGGGAGTAGCATTGTTGGTTTGAAGGGGACTAGTACTTGTTAGGGAGATTACATGTAGGGGGAGTAACCCGTTGAGGGGGAGCATTGCATGATGTGGAGCATTACATGATGTCATACTCATATTCTTAAATGCAAATGCTTTTGTTTTATATTCACTTGATCATCTCACATGCACTTGGTTTGGAAAGTGTATTTGTGTTTATTTTGTGTGTAGGTTTAATAGTTCTACAAGAGATTGAAGATTTTTTTTTTATATAAATCTCTTTGTAATGTAGAATATCTTCCCGGTGTTTTATTTTGTTCTGTGAAGGTCAATGTGAGTGGTGGTTTTGTTACGAAATAGCCAAAGGGGGAGATTGAAAAGTCCTCATTTATTGATTGGTTTATTTCGTGAACAAGTCACATTTTTGGGGTATTATGTAAGGGTAGCTTAGGCTCTCAAGACTTCAAGAGGAGAAGCACCAAATGTAAAATTCTTGTGCTTACTTGCTTTGAAGAGATAGTTGCACACACTCACAAATTCATGCATAACTCTTATTCATATATGTTGAGTGTTTATACTTGTGTGCATTTTGGTTTAAATGACTCTTGTTGATATATTTGCATCTTGTAATTAAAGTTTTATGTCATGTTAGGCATTAGTATAGGATGCATCATCATCACTCTAGGTCTTGTTGTAATAGTGTGTTTGAGTGTTGAAAAAGTGGGCATTACGCTGGTGGTGCGCTACTCGACTAGCGCAGCCTCACCAGCGCAACATTCCAGTGGATCGCCGCTTGTCATGCGCCACTGAGCTGCGCCCCTGCACCCGCGTTAAGTTAAAAAAGGGGGTAGTGCGCTGGTGGTTCACTACTCGACTAGTGCAGCCTCACCAACGCAACATTCCAGTGGATCGTCACATGTGATGCGCCACTGAGCTGCGCCACTCGTCCAGCGCCAATTGAAAATATTAGGCTGTGCGTTGGTGGTGCGCTACTCGACCAGCGTACCTCACCAGCGCACATAGAGGAAGCTGGAACATTTTTTCCAAAACGACCTCACTTTGGTTGGATCTCATATATATATATAACTCTCTGTGTTCTGGTCGAAAAAGAGTTCAGAACATCATGTATTTTCCTTAGAACACATTTCAAAGGAAAAACTCTTCCAAGAACTCATCTTTAAACACTCAAAGCATTCCCATGTGCATAAAAACTTCATCTTTCATCATTTAAAGCCATTTAGAGTGCATCTACGGATAGTTTTGCTTCATCACATCTTGTTTGGTAAGTTCTTCACTATCTTTTAACAAGTTAAGTGTTTTGTTTGCTAAGCCATCTCTTTAATTATTTGTATGCTCTTAGAACATATTCTAGATACAAATTAGAGATTGTTGTGATGACATGATTGAGTGTTGTATTGTGATAGCTTCATAGGATTGTTTGATCAATGTTTTGCTAAGCTTTTTAAACATGTCATTTAGCTCATGATATCTAGGATTGCATTACTTGTCATCTCATTATCCTATATAAGCATATAAGGTTTCCTAACCTTGTTTGTTCTTTGAATATCATCATATATTCACATAGAACATTTTATCTCTTCATTGAGAAGTTAGACTTGTGTTGCTTCCGGGAGTAGGTAGCTTAAATCGCAAGCAAGATGGACTAGGTTCACTTATACCGGGATTAGGTAGTGGTGGTGGATTTAAACCGAGATTATGTTGTAATTCCTTTGCCATTAGTGGATTCGAGGTTCGAGTGTGGCGCACATATCAGTCCGTGGTTTTTCCCATTTGGAGGGTTTCCACGTAAATCTCAATTGTCTTTAGAGGGTTGACCTGCTATTATAGAAAAATGAGGGACCGAATTATCTAATATGACAAAGTTTAGGGGGGGGGGGGATGATAATACCATGTAAATGTATTTTCGTCATTTCCTTTTGGTCAATGTTTTATGGCAGATATTTTTACAATAAACGGAAATGTTGACAAATAGTGCAATTTCGTCTAAACTTAGTGTGTGTTTGTGCAATTAAGCAGTTATTTTATGTGAAAAATTCGTTGAAAAAGAGTTTCAATTTTTAAACTACTCAAACATTTCATCAGAATAAATTAATTCTTTTGGCCAGTACCTTCTTAACAGGCATAAAATTATTTCATAAAAAATATAAAAGCAGCTTTAACATAGAAAGTATGATATCATTTCAAAAAGAAAAAAAAAAGGAGTGAACTTGTTTTTAACCGTATGTTAATTACATAATTATATTATTCTTATATGACATTCCCTTTTCAATCACATATTGACCATGAAATTAATAATACTAACAAAATCTGTCTTACTAATTTTTAGTTATCGTTCAAAATCATGTAATAGTTTCAATTAACTTGGATTCTCTTTTGATTTGAAAAAGAAAGAAAATAAATATTAACCATCTATTATTAAGTGCAAATAGAATTGTCACTCTTTTAGAATGGATTTACAAGGTTATCGTCACTTTAATAATTTGAGTTTAATTAATACCTATTATGTTTAATGGACAAAAATATCCCTATACGACCTCCATGGAGGTTGAAATCGACCTCCAATATAGATCGATGAAGAAGATGATGATTTTTTTTGGAAATTTTTATTTTTGTCCAATAATTCTAAAAACTTATAAAAATACCCCAAAATCTTGGAAACTATAAAATAAATCTTGAAAATACCCAATAAAACGGAGGTCAAATGACCTCTACCTCCAACGAAGTTCTAATCGACCTCTAATGGAGGTCAAATGAAAAGGTCTGTTTGACCGACCTCCATTGAAGGTCTATCAAAGTAGACCAAAAACAAAAATGAGAGAAAATTGAAAAGTATAGAACAAAAAATGAAAAATGAAACACTGTAGGGGTATTTTTATCCGTTCATCATAATATGTGTCATTTAAACTCAAATTATTAAAGTGCTGATAGTCTTAAAATGCACACTCAATACGTGTTATATGATTTTTTAATCCCTATTATTAACAATAGTGGTGTGTTATAAGTACTATTTTTTAGGCGATTATCAATTTAGTCCATATATTTTAAAAAATATAATAGTTTTATTTTAACAATCTTTATATTTTAATGCTCCTGATCCTTAAATTTCGGTAAATAATTAATTTGGTTTCTAAGTTTGTCAATTATTAATCAAATTCAATTGTTCCAAATGTAATTTGCTTTTAAATAAGTATTATATCGTGTCAACACCGAAAGATAGTAAACAATTTTTTCTAATATGTGATGAACAAATACTTTAAACATGAGTTAATGAATGATCACCCATGAATTTCATAAATATTTTTAGTGCATCTGTTGTATTACTATGTTATAAGTGATTCTCTAAGACTCCAAATGTTAGGATATATGTTAATAAACTCTTTTAAGTTCTTAAGTTGTTGTTTTTTTCAAAAAAAAAAAAGGGTTAAACAACTTAAAAATATATAAAAAAAAGAAACTTTTAAAAAAAGTAAGAAATTTCGACTTTTAACTTAATAATTCCAAGTTACTGGATTACAATTAAAATATTGTCTTTCAGGTCTACCATCCCAAAAAAGATATAGGTCCAAATTTATGATAATTTAATATGGTGTATAATTCTTCATTTTAATATATTTCATATTTTTAAACTGCTTTTATAAAGGAAAAAAAATCCTTAGTCACTTCTTATAAAGACCGTTGCATATGATTCATGAACCTATTGTTAAAAAAATTTGTTAACAGTAAAAAATGCCCAAGGAAGGAATCAAGGGAGCACTTCCCCATGCGTACTACAGTAGAGCCAGAGCAGGGAAAGGTTTCCCCAGTCCGTCCAACGTTGCCCATATCCCGATACAACCAGGACTGCCCCTGATACTATAACAATCGGATCTAGCATGACCCCGCTCTTGTTGGTCCCAGGGTTACAGATTGCGTAGAGGAAGGGTTTTAAAATTTTTAATGCAATCATAAACTAACCCATTTGTACAGTAAAAAATAAAACAATAAGAAGGAGATGAAATGTTTTCATACCATCGTTTGAAGGCTCCTTCTTTCTTTTTCGAATTGCTTCCTAATTAGAACCACAAGGTCTTCCCGGCTATATCCCGTGATTGGCAACATCATGTGGGCGCTTCACGGTACTCAAGAACTTGAATGGAGGTAGAAGAAACTTACAAAAACAACTCTTGTTTTCTAAGTGTGGAATTCGGCGACCATGAATCAAAAGACAAACACAAAATATTATTATTTTTTATTTTCTTTACCTGGCCACACACCACACTTTTTCTTCTTTTCGATTCACGCACAAAAATTGCATATATGGAATTAAGAGAACTTATATCTTCTCTTGTTACAGGTTTTGTATATATCACGCACCAAATGCATCCAATGCAATTAAGAGACCTATCCTATTCACTTTCTTGTATGGACGTTGTTGATGGTGATTTTTAAATTAAGTTTAATTGATCACTCGTCGAACAAGTGAATGTGTATAAACAATCAAATTATGAATCAAAATAAATAAAAAGCAAACAAGACACAAGATTTTACGTGGTAACCCAAAGGTGGGAAAACATCCAAGGTTGTCGGCAACGGTTAGAAGAATTCACTATGTCAAGAGTAATTACACACACAAGCTCACTTGCACTCTTGTAAGTTTAATTGGCATTCACCCCTCTATGGGTGTTATTAGGGCCATTTTATACATGCATAAAATCCTAAATCTTAGTGTACAAGTAAGGTAAGTTCCTTTAGTGGAACCAAATTCTATTTTGTTGGAATCGTATTGTTTTCTTTCTTGTTTTGCACTGCTTGTATTTTAATTGTGTTAGATCTCTTGCCCGATTTACACTTTGTTATCTATTAGGAAGCTTGTTTCCTTATCTGGATGTAATTCGAGATGTCTTACTCAAGTCGGATTCTTTCTCCACGTATTAGATTCGTAACTTTATGAAATTTGAATGATACCCACGTGTCATGTAGCCGACCACCTGTCAAACCCGACCAAATTTCTTTCCCTGATCAGCGGTTTTACCCGATCACAACCTTTCCCCCGACCGTCTTGACAATTCTGATCGGGTCTTTTTATCCGATCATTTGTGTTATCTTGGTCAGGGGTTTGATGGGTTTTCTTTGGTCAACTTGGGTTGGTTTGATCTGGTTGACTTTTGGTGACGTGGCACCCTCGACTTTTATCTTTTGTTGACGTGTCATATCATCCAAACTACGCTAATAACAATACCCCCCTTAAACATACAACACTGAGTATCTCGTTCCGAACCTACTCGACGAAGTGTGTTTAATTTTTTCTTTTTTATTGTCTTGTATCTCATTAACGCACACCAAATGCTTATCAGCTAAGTGTTAACCTCAATCACATCCGCTTCAGTTGACACAATCATTTGACCATTTTTCAAAATTCTAATGGTGCGTGATTTTAGGTTTCATGCACCTACTCCCACTCTCGTATGTTATGCCAGGTGACGTTTGTGTGCCCTAATGACATCACTTTCTCCTACATATAATTCGAAACTCTTCATTTTTCTCTCACGACTTCATAACTTCTTCCATAAAAAACCCTAATCTTTTCTTCTTCTCCAAATCTCAAGCGTTTCTTTGTTCTTTCTTTTTCTACCAACAGTTCGTGTTTCTTTGTTTTCACCGATATTTCAGGTATGGACCCCACTCTCCGTTATCAATATTTTAAACTTCTGAAGCGTGCCATCGAGGCTTGCGATAAAGAGAATATCGTTAGGCTTGAATCTATACTTTGGGGTCACTTTCACGCATACACTGCTTCATTTCAGCTTGTTGCTTAAAATGTAAATTACTCTGTTACTTGCCCTAAATATGTTCTTTCATCTGCTAACCCTCCTTCTTTTACTTCTATTGGTGTTTACCCAGATATATCGAATACAGGCAGTTTAAGACAAGTCACCTCTTCACCCAAGAAAACTACCTATCTTGCGAGCGATTTAAAGATAATCTCATAAAAGTCAAAGATAAAGGAAGTCCCAAGAGAACGACGGGTGCGCATGCTAAAGTTCACTACAGATCACCCGTGTGCCTTTGACTGCAAAATAAACATGGTGACTGATGATGAACTTGAGAAATTCAGGGATCAATTTGACCTTCCGTATTTGCTGCAACTGAATTACAATGGTGAGTGTGCTATATGGATTCCTCTTCCTGGTGCGGTTGATATTTATAGGGCCATGTCCTTTAGGGTCACTATCCCCATTCAACCTTTTATCGCTAGATTTCTGTCAGATGGGGGCATTACTCCTACTTAACTGACCCCTAACTCATATCGGGCATTGATCAGCTTGTGGCACTTATAGAAGAATATCAGGGCCAAAAACCCCCCAAAAGATACGTAACTTTTATACCCTTAGTTGATTAGATGCTGGAGGTACCTTATATATACAATCAATCTTTGCGAGCAACTAAATTCACCAAGGTTCAATGATAAACCTGCCTCTCCCACTCATAAGGACCACAAAGGCTTTATTTAGGGTTTCCCCTTCTTCAAGCAAATATTGGAAGAACAAATGGTTCTTCGTCAGTGGCAATTAGGGCGAGGTCGTGATGTCTGACCCTACCCAGTGGCTAACCAGGAGCAGTGTCCCTAGGCACTTCCATAGCCTTGAACTATGGAGTAAGACTGTGCCTGTGATGACTTAGGACCAGTCAAACATGGTTGACAAGGCGGTTTAGAGACCACTATAATCTATACACAAAGAAATAGCTGATCGATTAGAAGGTTTTTTCGACTATCTCTACTCGACACAAGTGTTTTAAGTTTTGATCATGATATCGTTTATCTTTTGTAGTGTGTATTTATTCTTATTGCTTTTCACTAGGTTTTCTTTTTAGTGTACAAGATGGACATTGTTACTGGTGAGAAAGCCTTGAAGGCCAAAAATCTGGATCGGGTTAGTAGTAAAGCGGCCACTGATCAGGTGGCTCAAGGAAGTTTTCCCCCAGAACATGACATAGTGGAGCATATATATGAGTCTGATCATGACACTATAGCAGCTCTTGCTGGACAGGCTCAAGTGAGCGGTCGTGATGCCTCATTCCCAAAATAGTATAAGAGGGTTGCATAGAGATAGGTCTGCCCGAACCGGTCTATCCAAGAGGGATCTGATCGATATAAGTTCAATAGGAAGAGATCTAGCAGAGATAGGCACAGTATATGGAGATCCAGTAAAGAGGAATATGGTGGAGAGGTTCTTGGTAGCAAAGTGGCCAAGACTATGAAGCCATCTGTAAAAGAATGGAGGCTCTATCTGTCACTGATATGGTGCTCTCCTAGTTGTGGGTTGACCCTATCATCCTAGATGAGAAAGAAGAGGATGATCAGAAGACTCCAACTGACTTAATTTTTTGGGAGCAACGATTAGAGAAAATGGATGTTCGAGCGTCTACAATATCTGCTGCTCTCTTGTCTATTCTGGCCAAGACAGTTGAACCGTCATTGGCAACAACTGATGATGTTACCGAATCATAACCAGCTATGCCTTCCTCTCATCATGAGCCTTCTCAGGTTCAAGATGACCGTTATTATGATCAGACGACTTCTGATTTGCCCCATACAGTTCTCCATTAAATGTCAGATCGTTTATATTGACTCTAACTCTGATGATGGTTGTCCCAATTCGGAGAATAAGTTCATTGATGAAGAAATGCTTGATGTTACTAAAGAGCAAGAACTTCATAAAATGTTTAAGTTGAGGTCAGGTGTCGCAGTCAAGCAGCTAGAGATGCATGGACAATCCAAACTAAGGATGCACCCACAAGCACACCTCTTGTGACTCTACCTAAGGATGGTGTTAATGAAGGTCAAGCCCCTGAAGGGCGGGGGTTAGAGGCACCCACAACAGTACTTCTAGCTGAAAAGGGTGTTGGAATTTCAAAGGTGCAAAGTGTTACCGACCCGACCCTTCCAGCAGTACCCCTAACCACTCCACCATTGGTTATGATAGGTCCACTCCCTCAGCTGCCACAGTTGTTCTTGCTTATGGGTCTTTCTGGCTCTCGCTGTCACACTGACCGTTTTCCATGCTCCGAACCATGTCGGCTAGTGAAGGGTATAATGGTGACGAGTATTAGAAGGAAGCCAAAACTGCTAGTGTCTTCGAGCGAATCCATATGATCTTTAATAATGGAGTTTTTTGTAAGTGCTTCTGTTGTCACGTTTCGCTTGTGTATGTACAAGTAGTCTTAGTTTTGACTTCTTCTTTTTTAGGTTGTGAATGAGTTGACTCGGGCCTTAGCTTACCTGAAGAAACAGGCTGCGAAGATATCTCAATTAAAAAGATCTCTTGCTAAAAAGGATGACATTGTCAAGTCATCCTCTAATAGTGCATCCAATGTCAGGCAGTACTAGGAAGAGCTGAAGACTCATGTTGCAACTGAGGCTCCACTGAGGAAAACTATTGACAACGTTCAGAGCAGAGTCTACGCAGCTGAGACAACTCTCAGAGAACTCACTGTGAGGAATGTTGAGCTGGAGAAGAGGGTCGCAAGGGTAGAGTTACGAAGCTCTAAGCTTGAGTCAAGGGTCATCCTAGCTAAAATAGTAGAAAATAAACTCAAGGAGGAGACTCGAATTATATACCCTTACCTCTGCTCAACAGATCATGCTGGAGACAAAACAGGCATCTGAGGAGGCTTAGATCCACTATGAGTACTTGGTAAAGGATATGGAACAATAACAAGTTAGTATGGAGGAGCTTTCCCAAGAGGCCAGATCAACCCTTGAAGTTTAGAATGTAGACCGCTATAAGAGGTCTTCAGCCTTTGATGCCGTATTGCTGAGAGAATTTGAAAGAGAGCTGGCCACTGCTCAAGTGTTCTTTGGTGGCAATGAGAGGTCCAAGGGGGAGGATCCCTGAAAATGGGACATAACTATCAAGAGCCATAAAGATGAGTCCCTTGAAGCCAAAAAGACGAGTCCCTTGAAGCCTTAAAGAATTAAATGATCAGGTGGAAGGCCTATTGTAGATCCATCGGGAAGGACCCTCACCCTATGCACCTGAAGCTTCCCTCAAAGCCTTCTCTAGTGGCCTTCCACGTTGACAGAGAGAGCGGCATTTTGAAAAAGGGAATTGACATTGGCCATTTTCCAGACACAGATTATTCTCCATTTATGGCTGATGACCCAGAGGATTACATCAACTGGTCGGACTTCGGAGACCTGACCAAGGATTATGGAGGTAACAACCTTCCTCTTAGTAGATTCAGACTTGGAGGTCCTTCGAGCACTCCAGATGCTTGACCCTATAGCCATGCTCTTTGTCTATATTGTTCATGTAACCACAATTTTGTAATCTCTTGATTTTTTTGATATTAATGATACCTGTTTTTCTTTTTTGTTGTTTGTACTTAGACAAGTAACTTAGCATGCATTGAATGTTTTGATGTATTGATTAGGAATACTCGGGGGCTTAAGCTAAATCTAGTGAATAGCTAAAAACTGAGCGATTTGTGAAAGGTTATAGCCATTCGCTAACTTGAACTATGCACATTGTACTATACCAGCTAACTATCTCGGCTATAACCAGATCCTTACGTATGGCGAGGATCTTTTTGTAACTTAATCGCCCACTTTCTGTCATACTGAATCGAATGACCCATTTTTGAACAAACAGTTTATACCAAGTCGAGTTTGTTCAGCAATATTGGCTATTTTTCTAACTGCACCAGGTGATACGATTTTAGCCTGACCGATTGTCGTTACCACGTGTTACATAGCTTAAAACATATGTTAGCTGTCATGCTGAAATCGAACGATCTACTTTTGACCGAGTATTTTTATTCGCGGTTGTAATCATGAATTGGTTCGTACTATTTGTGTTACTTTACACCGAGTCGACTGACTCAATTGAGACCATTTTAACGCATTTGGTTACTACAGTTCCTCAATTAGTTGTTCATTTTTTAGTCAAAATTGGTTTGGAAACACCACCTTTAACCAAGTAGCCTTAACATGGCCAAAACTGTTTATCAACTTAAACTAAATTAAGTTTATCGTCCCAACTTCGACCATGTAACTATTCATGACAGGGTTTTTCGTGTACCCTTTTTAGGCAGCGTCAGGTAGACCATTTTTATTGGCTCGATTAATTACTTTAACCCCTGATCGATTTGCTACTTTTATTCATTTGTCAAGGAATGTTCTTTTTGTAAGTTCCTCGGTTTTTGGTTGGCTCATTTCGTTGACAACCACATTTGAGGATTAATGTGTAAGGGTAGTTTAGGTCATCATTACTCAAGACCTAGCTCAAGCTTCAAAGGTAAAATCACTTGCTTAACCTTTATTGAAGAGGTATTAGTGCACACACACACTCTCATGCATGTCGTGATCATCTTCATGCTTACTTATTTACCTTCTTGTGTGCCTTTTGTGTCTTAACTCTTGCTTGGGTGTTTGGTGCATCTTGTGTGCCTTAAAAGAGGATATTTTCCTCTATACCGCGGTTCAGACCACTCCATGTGCATTACCTCTGCCACGGTCTCCACAGCGGTGTTCTCCAGTGGTTGCACGTTACTGCTTTCACGGTATATGCAACTTGCATGCACAACGGTTTTCCAAGCGAAGTTTCCCAAGCGTCACATGCTGTCCAGACCGTGGATGGTGCACTTGTATGCACAACGGTCTATAGAGCAGTGTTGTCAAGGTGATGCACCGCTCTCTGTACCACGGTCTAGCCAGTGGCCATGATGGGATTTAGTTGCCCTTGGTCCAAAATGATGTTGTTTTGTGTAGGGCACCATATATATATATATATATATATATATATATATATATATATATGTTCTCTTCTCTTCTCTTTGCTTTGGTTGAGTCTAAGAAGCCATTTTTAAGTATCCTAGCTTTTCTAGAGAGAGAAAGTCTCCCAAACACTCATTGTTACTCAACCTAACTTCATCTCATGGTCATCAAGTTTCTTTCTAGGATCATCTAAGCATGGAGCATCATCATCATCTTGACTAGGTAATTTCTACATGCTCTAGACTTTATAGTTTCATTACTAAGTCATGTATACCTAGGTTTTAGTCTTTATTGCAAATTAAATGCATGCTTGTATATTTAATAGCGTTTATGACATGCTTGTGTATTGGTTGTTGGTTGAGAAGTATTGATTTGTGATAGCTAGGATTTAGGACTGTTATACCCTTCTAGCTAATTCTTGACCTAGCATTTTTACATATAGAATTTTCTTGCATATTCACTTAGGTTGCCACTACCTCTTCATTGTTGATTAATCTTTTGTCTATGTGGTTAGTGCACAAGGTTGGTGATCCAAAATCACTATTATGGCCTTCTAGGTAGAGTGAAAGGGTTATAACGAGAGGGTTTGACGGGAGGTCAACCTATGTTGTAAACTTTCACTCAATAGTGGATTTTGAGGATTGAGTATGGCGCAATGAACAGCCCGTGGTTTTTCCCATTTGGAGGGTTTCCACGTATATATTGCGTGTTGTTATTGCTTTATGTTTATTGTCTTTTATTTGAACACTTAGTAGAATGCGGTAGATTTGATAATATTGATTAAGTCACAAAATTGGTAATCAATCGGATTAAAACCTATTCACCCCACTCTAGGTTATAGACACACACTGTCTAGGGAATTTCAATTGGTATCAGAGCAGATGCCTGGATATACTTAGGTGATCCATGCTCTATGTGTGTCTTGCTTTGTGCATTTTGTTTGTTGCTTGCATTTTTGTGTGTTACATTACATTTGCATCTCATTCACTCATTATCCTCAAACACTATGAGTGGAAATGGTGATAGTCATGAGGGAGCCTTAAGCACAAGACCCCCTTTGCTCAATAGGGTGAATTATACTTCTTGGAAGGGCAATATGGAAGCTTATCTTTACTAAATAGATGACCGTGCGTGGAAGGCTATTGAAGATGGGTATACTCCTACAACAATGACCACTGACGATGGTATAGAAGCTCTTAAACCCAAGTCTAGTTGGAGTACCCAAGAGTTTGAAGCATCTAAGTGAAACAACAAGGCTATGCATGCCATCCTTTGTGCCATGGATGATAATCAATACAATTTAGTCCAAAACACTAGGATTGCAAAAGAGGTTTGGGGTATTCTTCAAACAGCTCATGAGAGAACCGAAGTAGTAGCATAAAGCGGGAGTTCAAAATGTGGTGGCTGATGCGTTAAGCTGAAAACATTCCTTGCTGTCCATATTAGGGGTAAAGGTAATAGGCTTTGAGATTCTAAAGGAGTTGTATGAAGATGACATTTATTTTGGCAAAATTTGGATAGAATGTGAAATAGGCCATTTGAGCAGTTCTTGTTGCATGATGGCTATCTTTTTAAGGCCAATCGTTTGTGTGTACCTAATTGTTCTCTTAGACAATCTATTATCATGGAGGCTCATGACAGTGGTTTGGGTGGTCACTTTAGTAGAGACAAGACTCTTGCTCATGTGGAAGGAAAATTTTATTGGCCTAAGATGATGAGAGATGTAGCTAGACATGTGCAGCAATGTAGGATATGCCATGTGGCGAAGACTCATGGGAAAAATACGGGGTTATACACACCGCTACCAGCTCTTGCTCCTTGGGAAGATGTTAGTTTGGATTTTGTGATGGGTTTACCTAGAACACAAAGGAATAAAGACTCTATCATGGTGGTTGTTGATTGATTTTCAAAAATGGCTCATTCTGTTCCTTGAAACAAGACTAACGATGCTTCTTATATTTCAGATTTGTACTTCAAAGAGATTGTGAAGCTTCATAGTGTTCCAAGGACTATTGTTTCAGATCACGATTCAAAGTTTTAGAGTCATTTTTGGCGTACACTTTGGAAGAAGTTTGGTACTAGTCTCAATTTCAGCTCATCTTATCATACACAATCCGATGGACAAACAGAGGTTGTTAATCGTAGCTTGGGGAATCTGTTGAGGTGTTATGTGGGAAAAAATATTAGGCAATGGGATTTGGTCTTACCTCAAATCAAGTTTGCTTACAATTGCTCAAAAAACCAAAGCACTAATCATAGCCCGTTTGAAGTGGTGTATGGTAAGAATCCTATCAGCCCTTTGGATCTGGTTCCCATTGGTTCTATCAAAGATTTTAATGGAGATGCTGAAGCTAGGGCAAAAGAGATCAAGAAGTTACATGTTCAAGTTTAAGAGAAGATTGTGAAGCAAAATGAGAAGTATAAGAAAGCCACAGATAAGCACTGCACGTATGCTGAGTTTAAAGAAGGAGATTCGGTATGGATTCATCTCAGAAAGGATTGCATTCCTCCTGGAAAATATGGAAAGTTGAAGCCGAGAGTTGATGGTCCATTTAAAGTCCTACAGCGGATTGGAAAGAATGCATACAAGATCGAGCTACCAGAGTCTTATGGTGTGTCACCAACTTTCCATATAACAGATTTGTCTCCTTATCATGGTGATGTTAACATTTCGAAATTGAGGTCAAGTCTTTTCCAACCCGGAGAGATTGACACGGGAGTTTCCATTTGCATGCCTCACACGAAAGATGCATCCAACTACATTACTCACGCTCAAGATGCAAAAAGGTTCCAAGTTCTCACTTTAATTTGTTAAGCATCAGATCATGTTTGAAGGGCAGTTTGGAAAGTTCATAACTTTCGATTTTGGACGAATTGGCTGACATGCCTTATGTCATTGAAAAGCTCAACGTCTTAACTACAATTTCCTCTTTTAAATTGCATCGTTTGGAGCTTCCAAGAAGGAGTTATGACTGAATTCATTCTGGTGGTCAGACTAAAGAGTTTTACTTGTTATTTGTTTTAGCTTTAATATTTTCTTGTAATCTGCTTTGTCAATTAAATCTCTTGTGTTCCCCATACTTGGAGGGTTGTTCAAAGGTGTGGCTCGTGTGTTTCCCATACTTGGAAGTTTGTTCCAATGCATGGCTTTATACTTAGTTCTTATACTTTGTAAGGGACAACTTATGATGATTACTGAATGAATTAAACTCTTTTGAGTATTATCCTTACTCTGTATCTCTTTGGTTGATTTCCATTGAGTGGTGAGTTTTCCTTTGGTTCTGTATCCTTGGTTAGTTCTCTAGGGTGGTGATATTCTGTACCCCTTTTGACTTAACTTTGGTGGTGAGCCTTTACATATTTTACTAATTTTCCATAAGGTGGTGATCTCTGTATCCCTTCGAAAGTAAAGCTACTATTCTTTGTGTTTGTTTGGGCTATTTCTTGGTGTCACGCTGCTTACCGGCATTAGATAAGCAAGCCAAGAGTGCTCATAAAAAGGGCAAAAACCTCATCTCATGAAGGAAAGCTATAATTTGGAGTTCAAGATCCAAAGTGCCATAACAACATCTTGCCCAAACGATAAATAGAGCGCCTGTGGGAGGCAACCCACCTAAGTTTGCTTTTATAATTTCCGTTTTCTCGTTTATGTTTTATTTGCTTTATTCAATAATTGTTAGAGATCTTTGTGAATATTGTGTGGATGGTATACCTATGCATGACTGAATATTTTTGGATGGATATATTCTTGATTTTATTGATTATTTTGCATGATGAATTAGCCAAAGGCTCTTATGGATGGAATTACAGTTTTGATAGATCACTTGTAAATGATGAAATTTGACTTTTTGATTTAATTAATTTATTCTTTTGCTGATGAATGAGCCGAAGGATCTTATGGATAGCATGCAAGTGTACAGTCTTAATTTCCAAATATAGCCCAATTTTGTATAGTGGTTTTGAACGCATGTATTAATTTTGTATGGGTCGTTATACCTATAGTTAGATGTGGTTTGGGGGTTGTTATGCTCCCATTCTGTCAATTTTTGTAAATGTGTGATGTAGGTTTTGATAATTCATTTATATTCCTTTGTGCTTAATTGCTATTGCATTGACTGCCTTGTTCTATATGTTAAGCCTTGTTGAGTCATGTTAGGCATATGCCTCTAGGCCAAGCTCTCATGTCCAACATCAATGACGATGTTGAGTTTAGATTTGGGGGTATAGACGCCTTTGTGAGTCATCTTTTTGAGTCTTGAGTCTTTTTAGTGTTAATTTTTTTTTTCAAATCATCACATGGACAAAAATTTTGAGCTTTAATTAGCTTGGGTGTTATTCCTTGAGCGTGTGCTAGTGGCGAGTTTATTTATGCTTGGTGTGCTTCATGTTATACCTCTTAGTCACTCTAGGGTCTCACTTGCACTTCATGGGCTATTCACATCCTTTTAGTGTTCAAGTTGAGGGGACTCAATGCTCAAGTGCCTTGTTCTAATAGTGGAGACTAACTAGGGAGTTCACAAACACAAGCCTTAAAGAGTGCATTTTGAATACTCTCATTGTTCTATCTTAAACACTTTTCTCTTCGCATGCATCATTTGCGATAGGACATTACATGGCATTATATTTGTGCGGATTACTTGATGGATGCTTACATTCCCTTGATTGATGGAATTATGGAAATGAACTTAGGAATTGTGTGCACATTAACTACCTTTATATCCTAAACACATTCCAAGCCCATATTGTGTGCTTCATAGCCAAACTTGAGGCCAAATAAATATCCCTTTCATTTCGTACCACATTATAACCATATAACCAAAGCCTAAACACATGCCTACCCTTGTTGCCAATCTTGTTAGGGTGTGTAGTGTAGTTGTTGAAACGGTGAAAAGCTCAAAAATTTAAAGGTAGCATTTACTTTGGCAGTATTTGTAAATGTGCAAGGCAAATGGCTCACAATTGTAAAAGTGCAAAAAATGTGCACTTAGAGCCTAGATGGATAAATGTTAAAATTGTGCAAAAATGCAAAGAAAAAATTAAAAGAAAAGAAAAAAAAAAGGGGAAGAAGAAAAAGAAAGGAAGGCACAAAAGAGCCATGAATGTCAATGTAAAGTACTCACAAAAATAGAATACAATTGTGAAGAACAAGTGTAAGTTAAAGTTAAGCCTATATGCTAGTGTTTTAAGTTGTTAAGTAGAGCTATGTATTAGTGTGCAGAGTAAGTGTATTAGCATGATTGGTGATTTTTGAATTTCATTTCCTTTTCTTTGTTCACCTCATTTCACCCAATGGCCCTAGTCTAACAAAAGGGAAAACCCTAATCAATCTTCGAAGAAGTCTTGCTTGGGAATGTTTGTTGAAGCATGATCTTCCACATCCATGGCATTTGATTCATTTCCTAGGCTAGTTCACCAAGATAATAGCGGTCTTTCATTGATATATTTGTTTGCAATGATTTAGATTCCTATGCATAAACTCTATCTTGAATAACTTTTATGAGTGTAAACATAGGACTCCGAGCGAAAAGAAAAGAGAGACTCTATGTGACGCTTAGAGTCGAAGTGAATTATGCTCAAGGTGTGAGAGTGAGTAGTTCCTAATAGGAGAGCACTTTTAGCTGTGGAATTCATGATTGTGCGAGTTTACCGTGAATGCCTTCGAATTGCCTTAGAACATTTTACATATGTCTACTCCTCTCTATCACACATCCTTTCATCCAACTACTAGTTGTAATTGCAACATTTGAATTATTTTCTTTGTGTTAGGAAATTTCTAGATAGAGTCATGTCTGTTGTGCCTTGTATCTTTTTTATTGTCTTTTTGTTTGCTCGAGGACGATCAAAGGTTTGGTTTGGGCATATTTGATATGAAAAAAAATATCATACATATTGGCACTCAATTCCATATTATTTAGCTTGTATTTGATCATATTTTGGTGTCTAATGGGTCATTTTATAGTGATTGCAAGATTCCAATGGATTTCAGGTGCCAGAGGTAGAAACCGAGATTTTTAGGCACACACGAGCATAAATTGTTAAGGAAATGGGTTTAGTACGTGGCTCAAAGTGTGGGTCCTTGGCCGCGCACAACTAACGCATGTGCCCGAGCACTGAAGAGAAGAATCTAGTTCTAAGGGATTACGTGGATCCATACCCACGAACTGTACTTCCAGCTCAGCATTAGACATTTTTTCAAGTATTTTTAAAAGGGCAAAGTGGTCCAGTCACACCTATTTCGTGCCATAGCCTTTCAAACCTATAATTACATCACTTTGCCACAAGACCCATAAGCTATTACATAACCAATTAATCCCAATCAAATCCTAGAGTTTCCAATCAAGAGAGAGAGGAGCTTCCAAAGGCATCCATAGAGGTTTTTCTCCGTGGATGCCTCCTTAACATTACCTTTTACTTACAACCACCCATTTTTGGAGGAGATTCAAGAGGAAAGAGCATCCTACCTTATCTATGAGAAGAAAGAGCTTCAATTGAGCTTGGAGATCCAAGATGACAATTAGGCACCTCTCCGAGCCTAGAGATCCGAGAGTAGCACATTGAGTTTCTTTTATTTAATCTTCTCTGGTTATTTTCTCCCCTGATGTGTATCCCCATTTGGGAAACATGTAAACCCTAATACTAGTTCCATTTATTTGATTTCTTCTTTTATTGTCCCATTCAATCACACTTAATTGATTCTTGACTTGTATTGAGTAGGGTGGACGACCTAAATCTTGATGCATGCTTAGGGATAGCTCTTGTCTTTACATTCATGGCATATAAAGTAGATATTGATATGTGTTTATGATTGGGATTAGGAGTAGATTAATGTAATTTAGGAGTAGATTAATTAAGCATCCCATAATTGCGCATATGTCGGTGGATTATTTGAAGTGCATGCTTTGGATTTGCTTGAGTGCATTTGTTTGTTTGGGTGGAACTCATGAAGAGCATACATCTGGATTTGTGGGTTTCAGTTCTATTAACCTACATGCTTATGTGATCCTTGAGCATTGCTCGTAAAATACATCTCGGCGGTAGCATTCGGTTCGCGACTCTTGGCCATTGATCGTAATACATCTCGGCGAGTAGTGGTCGAGGGTCTATTTATGCTTAATGCTTCCATTGGTTGTTGCTTACACGTGACAGGTGAGTAGCGATCAGTGGTCAATCATATATTTTTCTCTTAAAAATATGTGCTTAAATGTGCTCCTTAGTAGTTACTCGCGTGAACATCTCGGTGAGTAGCTTAAAAGAACCAGTCGACTCTCCCATTTCCATATCTAGAGGTCGTACTAAAGGCTAGGTTGAACATAATATATGATTGTCATTGCGGTTAGTTATTTTAGGTCGTACTAAAGGTCTTGTGATAGGGCACTTAGACGCCCAGAGCCTTAAACGAGTGCCTAGCATGCATCACCTTGTCTGCCACCCATGAGCGTGCGACGAACGTCCATCCCAATGGAAGGCTGTGCACAACTGCACTCTTGTTGCCTTGGTGTGCACGGGCTGCCAAGATCAGTATTGTTGCTTCTTTTCTTTTTCAATTCTTCAACTCTTCGACTCTTCAAAACTTGGATATATTACATCAAATCTGTATTTTACAATATAAAAAAATAGCAACTACCAAGAAGGAAATTATGTCGATGATAGACCACCCTTCTTGTTACAATTCCAAAAAAAAAATACATTGAAATTCTAGGACCAAAATCGGGCAATAACAAATCATATTATAAAAACATATATATCTATACATTCCAATGTAATTATATATTTGAATACCTAGAGTAATATCTCCTTCTAAAACAAATATATTTACAATAAAAAGAAATAGATCCAAATATATATACATCAATTAATCAAGGGTACAACCAGCCTCTGATACCAATTGTAGGAAAAAATCGTGCAGCGGAAGTAAAAAATTCGATTGTTATATTTCAAAAAAATTCCTTTAAAAGAGATAACCTTAACCCTTGATTAATTAACATATAATAAAACTATCGTACCTTTTTAAAGTGACGTTTGATGTTGCGGCAAAAAGAAAACCGTAAGATCTTCCAATTCAATCACGAACATGAATCATCTAGGATAGTGGGCTCTCCGTCTTTGAATTGTGTACCTGAAGATGGAAATCATTTTTTTTTTCTTTTTGTTAGTCACAATAACCCTCCTAGAGAAAATGAAGAACGTTTGGTTAGTTGTGGATTCTCAATCTTTTGAACTAAACTCGCGTGAACTAGATTCAATGTTGTGCACAAAGCCTTTTGATATAAAAGCTATTAGTGCATTATCGAAAACAAAACGTTCCCTTTCTTCTTCTTTTGTTGGTCGAATTCTCACACACCTTTTCTTGGAGTTGGATGAATTTTCTTTTAAAACAAACTTCCTTTTTAAAACTAGGGTTGGGCGAACTCCCTTGTTGGGATTATATTGGTGGCCGAAAATTCTCAAACAAGGAGGATTTATATGTCACCAAAACTCCTGCCAACTTTGAGTTTTAACCCTATCCCAACTCATTAGTGTATTATCCAATAATTAGTTATTGAATATCAATTAAATTGTTACTTTGTCATCCCAATTTGACTATATAAATAAATTCCTTTTATTTATTTTCTTATCAAATAAAGGTTTTGATATTTATCATACTACGAACAATAGTATATCACTAAGAGACATTCTTCTAGTTAGAAAAAGATTTTGACTTTTAATCAAATAAATAAATAAATAAATAATTAATTAATAAACTTCCATTTAATTAAATATTAAAATAAAACAATATATTAGGTTAATTATTTTATCCCTTGCCGCCCAAGCCAAAATCGTGGGCAATATTTTATTTTTCAATTTCATTAAATCCATTGGACTTTAATAAAAAGTTCATATGTGAACTAAACCCGTTCTTACCAAAAAACAAAAGTCCACATGCCTTAAATTAATACATTATTATAATTTTAACAACCCATTTAATTAAAATGTACAAATTATATTCTTAATGTATTAATAGAGTCGTCCAAGGATTCCTACATCCTTGGCTGCCCATTCCAGGTATTTGAAGAGTTAGCACATGTCTAGATCACACAAGACAACACCTCCCCAAAAGTTTTGGATTTTGAAATCCAAAAAATAAACAATTCTAGATGGACCCAAAAATAAGTCTGGTATAATATATCAAGTGATCAATGTAAGTTCATGTGGCTTGGGGATCTTGGGGGCTATCTAAATTTAACCTTCAATAGATATTACCTAATCACAATCAACAAATGATTCACTTATGTTCGATCTATTAATTTTAGCTCATTCCACTAAAGAACTAAAATTGAACTCTTAAATAAAGATAGAATAAGTTAATATTTCTTATTCGTACCCTAGACAACCTTATTGAAGATAGTGTATCATCGTGAAAAATACTAGTAATCACCAAGAGCTCATAGATAACCTATAGCTCTCCTAGTTACCATATTTACTCTTATGACCACATTTTGTCATTGGATATTTTGACTTGTCCAAAAGCCATGTTTCAATTGACACTATTGAAAACTTAATGTTAAGATTTAATTTCCAATATCTCAAAATATCCATATGATGATATTCTACTTACAGTTAATAAATGGAGCCACGATGTCCATATCTATAAATGAAGTCCTCTATCAATTAACAATGAATACCACCAAACTATCTACGATAGACTATGCTATATAATCGTATTCATTGACAACTCAAATGATAATACATGTAACCATAAGTCTGTCGTTTATCTTAGATTTGAGATAAACTCTTCGATTGTCCTTAAGTAAAAACTTTTATCCACTGATGGTATTGGACAAAGTATTTCATTGTGATCCTATTCAAGAAACTACAATTTGATGATTTTAAACTCATCGTAACATATTTGATCCCACTCGAATTCTATTAAAAGAATCTACAACTTTAATAAGATAAAGTGGTCCAACCTTTCTCTTAAGTCGTGAATATTATCCATGTAGGGAAAAAATCGCAAAACGCGGTGGAAGCATAAAAATAGTTTGGTATATTTGGTATATTTTTAAAAAATTTCCTTTAAAAGAAAGAACCTTAACCCTAGATTAATTGACGTATATTAAAAGTATCGTACCTTTTTCTTGTGATGATTGAAGTTCTACCGAATTGAATCTGCAAGATCTTCTAATCCAATCATGAACGTGAATCACCTAGGAGTGTGGGCTCCCTTTCTTTGAATTGTATACCTGAGGATGGAAACAAACAAAATCCTTTTCTTTTTGTTAGTCACAATAATCCTCCAAGAGAAAACCAAATAACGTTTGGTCACTTATGAATTATCAATCTATTTAATTAAAACTCACTTGAACCCAATTCAATTTCTTTAAACAAAACCCTTTTGATGTAAAGGACACTAGTACACTATCGAAAACAAAAACGTTCCCATTTCTCTTTTGCTTTGTCGAATTCAACACACTATCTCTATGAGTTAATAGAATTTTATCTAGAGTAAAAACTAAATTTTCTTTCAAAATTCTATGTTGACCGAAATTTCTCTTATAGAAAAATTAGGGCTTGGCCGAATTTTAAAGCCATATATATATATGAGATTAAATCCTCTCCTAAAGAGGATTTACTTGGTGGGCAAGAATCCACTCTCTAGGAGGATTTACTTGGTGACCAAGAATCCTTAATCAAAGAGGATTTCTTTTCAACACCAAGACTCAAAATGCAACTCAATAGTATATTTATTCGATAACCCGTTATAGATTATAAATTAAATTGTGACTATATCAAAACTTTCTAATTTGACCAATTATCAATTTAGAGCTTTAATAGAAATCAAATACTTCCTAGTTTGACTAGATAAATAAATTCCTTTTTTTTATCTAATTTTAAATATAGTATTTGATACTTATCATATTACCAACAATAATATGACACTTGGAGACCTTCTCCAACTAGGAAAATTATTTTGACTTTTAATTAAACAATTAATTAATTTCCATTTAATTAAATAATAAAATAAAAAATAATATAATGAGCTATTATATATAGCCTTACCGCCCATGTCAATACATGGGCCTATATATTGTTTTTCCTATTTTATTAATCCATTGGTCCTTAATAAAAGGTCCACATATGAACTAGACCTATTTTTACTAAAAGAAACAAGTCCACAAGCCTTAACGCAATTCTAAATATACCCATAAATTGATCAGGTATAATATATTAAGTGATCCATGCAAGTTCGTGTGGATTGGGGATCTTGACGGGCTATCTAAATTAAAGCTCCAATATACATAACCTAATCGAAACAACAAATGATTCACTTAGGTATGATATATTGATTTTAGTTCATTCTACTTAAAAACTGAAATTGAACTCTTAAATTAAGATAGAAAAAGTTATTATTCCTTATTCATACCCTAGACAATCTTAATGGAGATAGTGTATCCTCATGAAGAATACCAGTAATCGCTAAGAGCTCATAAACCGCCTATAGCTCTCCTAGTTACCATATTTACTCATATGACCACATTTTGAACTTGGATATTTTGACTTGTCCAGAAGCCATATTTCAGTAGACACTATTGAAAACTTAACATTAAGATTTAATATCCAATACCTCAAAACATCCATATGTTGATACTGTACTCATATTTAATAAATGGAGCCACGATGTCCATATCTATAAATGAAGTCCTCTATCGATTAACAAATGAATATCACCAAACTATCGAGGATATACTACACTATATAATCGTACTCATTGATAGCTCAAATGATAACACTTGCAACCATAAGTCCATCATTTATCTCAGGATTGAGATAGACTCTCCGATTGTCTTCAAGTGAAAACTTTTATCCATTGACAGTTCTGGATAAAGTATCTCACTGTGATCTTATTCAATGCACCTAGTGCACTAAATTCCTTTCCTCAAAGACACCACACTTTAATGATTTTAGACTCATCATAACACATTTGATCCCACTCAAATGATAGAAAAAGAATCTACAACTTTAACAAGATAAAGTTGCCCAACTTTTAGCTTAAATTGTGAATATTGTTCAAGACTAAATAAAGAATTATGTCTACCCTATACATATCCAGATGCATAAACAAATCTTCTTTTCTCATAGTCTTTTGACCTTATGAACTTTTGACATTTATAATAATTAAACTATAAATGCTATAAGATTTGTTAAATTAGAAATCACTTTGTTAATATGAAAAGACTGTCAAATACATTATTACACTCTTGCTATCTCTTATCCCTATAATCTCTAGGTGTCCTTCAAAACTATTTTTTGGAAAATCCTTTGTGAAGGGATCCGCTAGATTTGCTGCTGACCCGGTCTTGGTTATCGTCACGTCTCCCCTTTGCATAATTTCTCTTAGAAGATGATACTTCGTTTCAATGTATTTTCCTCTCTTATGACTTCTTGGTTCTCTCGAAATAGTCATTGCTCCACTATTGTCACAATAGATAGTGATATGCTTATTCATATCAGGAACCACTTCCAAGTGAATAAAGAATTGGCGGAGTTAAATAGCCTCTTTAGCAGTTTTGCATGCGGCAACATACTCAGCTTCCGTGGTGGAATCAACAATACAAGATTGCTTGATACTTCTCCATATGACTGCCCCTCCTCCAAGCATAAACACAGATCCTAAGGTTGGTCTTCTGGAGTCATAATCCTACTATAAATCAAAATCTATATACCCAATGGGAATTAAATCCCTCCGGATTACACAAGCATATAATCTCTTGTTTTCCTAAGGTACTTGAAAATATGTTTGACTGTTGTCTAATGATCAAGGTCAGGTTTCGATTGAAACTTGCTAACAATGCCAATAACAAAACAAATATATTGTCTAGTGTAGAGTATTGCACACATGAAACTTCCAACAGCCGAGGCATATGGAACCCTACTCATGAATTGCTCTTCATGCTCATTCTTAAGAGCTTGTTCCTTAGAAAGTTTGATTCCATGTCTAAACGTTTACGTACCATTCTTAGAATCTTGCATGGAGAATCTACACAAGATTTTATCTATGTATGAAGCTTGGGATAATACAATCGTTTATTCTTTCTATCTCTTATAACTTGGATAATAAGAATATAACTTGCCTCTTCTAAGTCTTTCATGTCAAATTATTTTGCTAACCATTATTTTACTGATGTCAATACATCTACATCGTTTCCGATGAGTAGTATATCATCGACCTAAAGAATAAGGAATGGTTCGTCAAGGTTGTGAATAAATCCAAAACTTTTCACAGCTTGATCGAACCTTATGTTCCAGGATCATGATGTATCAACAATTCATCTTTTCTCATAGTCTTTTGACCTTATGATTTTTTACTTTTGATAATTAAAATAATTAAACTATAAATGCTATAAAAAAATTTAAACTAGAAATCACTTTATTAATATGAAAAGATCAAATACATTATTACACTACTGCTATTGTGCATAATCCTAACAGTTCAAGACTAACTAAAGAATTGTGTCTACCTCATACATATCCATATGCATGAACAATTCTTCATTTCTCATAGTCATTTGACCTTATGATTATTTAATTTTGACAATTATAATAATTAAACTATAAATGGTACAAGATTTGTGAAACTAGAAATCACTTTAGAAATACAAAAAAAATTATCAAATACATTATTACACTCTTGCTATTGAGCATATAATCCTAACAAAACAAATTCTTACTAGTTGCATTCTGTCGTATATTTTGCCTCCAGAAGATCCCATATTTCTTTGGTTGTTTTATATATATATTGATCAAAAAGTTTGTCAGACATGACATTGCAAATGTGTCCCTTACATATGTAGTCATCTTGTTCCCATTTTTACCGAGTTTGAGTTTCCGCCAATGTCTCATCCACATGTTCTAATGGTTTCAATGTAGTGAGCACATATACAACTTTTAGAGTTGTCAACCATAAATGCAATTTCGTTTGCTAGCGCCTGAAATTTCCACCATTGAAATGATCCAATTTGAGAAAATCCACATTGAAGTCAAGAAATGATGAAACTCGTGTCATTGATGATAACATTAACGTTTTAGGATTGTTGTAGAATTTTCTATCAAATTGAATTGTTGTTCTTGAACCCGAACCAAAAACACCGTTAACAAATAAATACTGCAAAGAACAAAATTAGTCCAAAAATAAAAAACACTATTACAACTGGCTTCAAAGCACAATATGTTGTCATTCTCCTTAAGACGTTATTCGCCTCCATAAATTTTGTGATGCACTGAGTTTGCGATTACGCCTCCAGGAAACAATGAAGCCTTTGTTTGCCTGCGATGTGCACTTACGAAAATAAACAAGAACACTTTTGAATGTTGCAAGTCTATTGTTAATGTATGATTTTCATAAAACAGAGGAGAAAAAGTGATTCAAGTGTCTAATATCAGTATTTATAAATGTTGAAATAACAATTTAAATTTAAAACAAAACAATGTGTTCAATTGAAACAACACATTCTTTTTTTTTATGACAAAAAGTTATGTCTTTTCAAATTTAATTTCAATTGTTATTTATTTTAAAATTTCTCTAACATTAGTTTTTTTCAAAAAATTATACCCAAATTACAGAAAGAAAGAGATTAAAAATTTCATCACAAAAGATACAAAGTACATCGAAAATGAACAGACTGCCGATGGTTCATGGTATTACCATCAAGATTTTTTTTGTCTAAAATATTAGAGAAACTATCTAGTATGACATATATATGTCTATAGGTTTGTCAGTTGGAGAATTTGCTTCTTATATGGCACAACTTTTTCCCTTGGAGGATTGGTTGCAGCTGGCAAGACTTATGGGAATCGTTTAGCTAACCGTAAAGCAGCTAAATTTATGCTAAATACTTAAAATTACTATATGGCTGGGGAGAGAGCTTCCTTTAATGTTCAAACAAGGTAATTTCCTTTATATATACAATAATTAATATCGATTTTTGTGGCCCTTTTAAAATTGTTTCTTGAGCAAAAATGTCCCCATCTTGTTTTTCTTACAAAAGTGTCTTGTATTGAAGTTAACTTTGTCCTATGTGGTATTACCCTTCCCAAATAAAGGAGGGCATAATGTCAAGATTTCCCCTAAACATTTATGTTTTTCAAAATTACCTTTCCCTTCCCTTCCCTCCCCTTCTTTCGACGAGCCCCCCATTGAAATTCGTCTCAGTCATCTCTATCTCCCGCTTCTTCTTCGTCCTTCTCTATCTTCAGTTCTCCAAATATTTAGGGCTTAAATATTGCTCATATTCCTAAAACATTCCTTTTCAAATCTTTTCAATAGAAAAGATTCCAAAAACCATATAGAAACCCTAAAAACAGAGAGATAGAGAGAGAGATAGATGCGACGAGGATGGGCTTGTCTCTATAGTCTTCAAAAGTTCATGTTTAAGCTCAATTTTGAGTAATGGAAGAGATAGATAAAAGGAAAAGATACCAAACCTGCTAGTTGTGGCTTGTAGATCGAAGGCAATGGTAGTGATTGATAAAGGAATGGTTAGCTCAGTGTTAGGTTTCTAATTATGAAATGAACCCATCGGCTGCAGGTGAGTATTTCTTTAAATCTGTGCATTGTAACCTTTGAAATATGATACAGTTTTTTTTTTTTTTTGCATGGTGGAGACTGAGCTTCAAATATTTGTGATGATCATGATTCTTTGTATATTATGACTTCAATCAACTAGAAAAGAAGGTTGTATCATTAAGAAACTCAAAAGTGAAAATGTTGAATTAGGGAAGAACGAATACTCTACAATCGAATATTGCTTGATTTCTAGAGACTTAAATATTATATTCCAACCACATTCAACAACACAACACATATAAAGCATTGTTGTTGGTGTTGTCTTATGTTTGTTGAATAGGGAAAATGAATGACAACCCCCTATATTGGTTGATTGTGATGAGTATTTAGTTGGTAGTGATGAATGGTTGTGTGGGGTGTGTGGGGTGTGTGGAGTGTTTAACTAATGGCATTACCCCTTATAGGGGTGTTGTTTTACAAGGTTGACAACTCTATTCAGGGCTTGAAACCCTTGTGGTATGGCTTGAAATACATTTTCATTGCTTGATATCGTTTACAGGGCTGAAAATCAATATATAGGGCTTTAAATTTAGTTGTCCATTGCTTTAAAAATCCATTACCCGAGCTTGAAAATAAATTGTTTACTTACGAATAAGCTACAGGATTTAAATAGTTAGATTTAAAGACAAATATTTCTATTTATATGTTCTGAAATTTGTTTTAGAGATTTTGAAATGCTATTTTATTATTCTTTTATTGTTATATTTCTTCATTTGCATATACATTTTACTTCTGTAACATTTCCAGGGTCTACGGATAAGATGGATGACTTCATATTGCATGGCGATAGACATTGGATTGATAACCAGATGATGGGTCTAATTACCTTTGCATGTGATGAATACAAATATTGTAAATTGTTGGAAACAATATATCAACGGATCGAGGATCATAGCAACAGATTCCAAATAAGGCTAAGTTTAGACCTTATAATGGTGAAAGGGAGGTGGACAATATCCATTATGAGCGACACTGATGTATCCTATTTGCTTTCGCATAATCAGTCTTCCTAGACTGAAATTAAGGTCGAAGTCATAGGGAAAGGTAGCTAAAAGTGTATTTCATGCTCCAACGAAGTCAAATAAATACTCCACTCATATATACCATCGGCTGTTAAAACCCTATAGTATTTCAAAATCCCCAATTTGTACTCCATATTTCAAGTCAGTGAGTGGTAGCAACTAGCCATTTGCGTCAGTGCCTTCCCTCATATTTTCATCGGTCGAGAAAGATCATGGGACTCCAGTATCGACTAACTAGCATTTAGAGGATGAGGTAGATTATTCGGAATATTCTGAAACCTCTGATACAGAGGATGAGGATAAAGAATGTAACAGTGATAGGAAAACGTCGAAAGACTGTAGAGAAGCAAAAATAGGTAAAGCACCTAACGCACCCTCGAATACGATAGGGTGGATAATATCGGGGTCAGAACTGTACTCAATTCCATCAGTTAGATCAAAACGATTGTTTGAAGACATTGGAAATGTAGGTCTAATATACAAAGGACAAATGTACAGGGAAATGAAAACCTTGAAAGGTGCTGTAAAGATGACTGCATTGGCATAGAAGTTTGAGTACAAGGTTTGACGATCGAATCATGCACGATTCATTGCAATGTCTAAAAAGAGAGATTGTTAATGGATTTTTAGAGCAGGGATGTCAAGAAATGGGACCTTCTGGATTGTTACATATGTTGACTCTAAGCACACATGTGGTGATAATCGAAACTACAACGTAGATTTTCACCTTGTAAGTGCCCAGTTAATAGGCCAACTATTTTCAAGAAATTTTGTCGATTCAGGATGCCACATCCGACCTAAAAATATAATGACTGACATAAGGGATAAGCAAAACATAAACCTCTCCTACAACAAAGCCTACAGGTCTATAGACCACAATTTACATAATGTTTTTCGGTGATCCGTAGGAGTCATTTAAGATGTTGGCTTTATGCTTTCACATGTTGGAAAAATTTTATCCAGGGACGGTAGCCATTATTGAAACCGATAGGAAAAACTGGTTCAAATATGGATTCATGGCACTTAGGGCTTGTATAGAGAGATTCAATACATTTATTAGGCAGGTTATTGCCATTGATGCAACCCACTCGAAGTCAAAGACTAGGGGTGTTTGGTTAGTTACAGTGTGCAAGAATGGTAATGAGATGATATACCCTCTGGCATTTGGGTTTGACAATTTTGAGTGCTTAAAGTCGTGGACATGGTTTCTTGAAGCAACTTCTTGGAGTGATCTTGCAACCCGAACTTCAATTGATAATTTTGGATCGGCAAATGGGTATCTCTAATGGCTTGAAATCAATATTCCTAGATGAAGCACATGGGGTTTGTACATACCACTTGGCCAATAACTTGAAGCAATATTGTAGGAAGCGAGGTGACATGATTAATCTTTACTATCGTGCTACATATGTGTACCGTGTTAAGGAATTTGACCGTTTAATGGCTGAGATAAAATCCCTCCCTTTTGAAGTTTATGATAAGCTCGTAGAGGTTGGGATACAAAATTTTTCACATGTCCATTTCCCTAGAAAGAGGTACAATATGCTAACCACGAACTTTGTAGAGTTAGTGAATTCTTGTCTACTTGTAGTCTGAAAGTTTCTTATCACATCTATTGCCAAATTTATCAGAGATTTGTTGTAACGTTGGTTCCATAACCATTAATGTAATGCAAGAGAACACCTACGTTCTTGACTCAAGATGCAGACCAACACATCAAAGACAGGGAAGTATCATTGCTACCGTGTCAGATTCACCCCATTGACTTCAATAGGTTCAAGGTAGAAGACTAATGGAATGATGCAATTGTCGGCATGGAACAACATTTATGCTCATGTCGTGAATGGGTCCTAGATGATCTACCTTGTATCCATGCCATGGCTATTGAACGTATGCTTACATAATTTTTATTTACATTTTATAATAGCCTTACAGCCTTACAACCATAATCTTCAATTTAAATTTTCTAACAGCTTTGCAACGTATGGTTACATAATCTCTGTGTCTTTTGTATCAGGCTTAAAGGTATGCCTATCAACGCACTATGTTCCAACTTTTTCACAACAAGATTGATGAAACAGACGTACGCCATGACTGTGAACCCTGTTCCAAATTCTAAAGCGTGGGACATTACTGATGATGTTTGTAACCGTGTTTTATTGCTATGGAAAAAAGTAACTGAAAGGAAGACAAAAAAAAAATCGGACCCCTTCTATTGAGGAGAATGAAAGAAACAAATATGTGGGAATTGTAGGCAAAATGGACATAATAAAAATAGTTGCGCAAACCTATCTTGTAGCATAGAGAAACCAGTAAAAGAACCATGTAGCTGTAGCGGGTGAAAGAAAGAAGGAAACAATAAACATAAGTGCCCGGATAGAGATATCAGACTCGAACCTAGTTTGGCATCCCACCTCTGCTTGGATGACACTGACACTGACAATGACAATGAAGACGTTGATTGTTAGATAAAGGTAAGACTTATCTTTTCCTTATAAATTTACCTTTTAAACAATTTCTTTAAGAGCATACAGTTGCTAACAATTTTACTGTTGCTTGCACATACACCTTTACAGTAGGTTGACATGAAGGAGTGCAAGAAAGTTGTTGTAGGTGATGTGGTGATTGTAAGCTATGTAGATATGGCATATGTAGATTGTCAACGGTTAGGGAAGTTGTTACAATTGGTTTTAAGTTGAGAAGCAGGAGTAGCCCAACAAGGGTTTTTGTGAGGGATGGTGGTGTAGTATTTGTTGTTAGGTGCAGAAGGTGTTGTTATTGTGTTGGTCTAGAAGTTGTACAATAGCTGTTTTTAAGTTGTTATGGTGATGGTCTTGTATGAAATAATTGTGTATTATTGAATATTTGTTGTCATTGTTGTGACCTTTTTATTGAATAATGGTCCAGTGGTTAGTATAAACATTTAAACAATCATTATCTCTGTTGGTGTGATATTGGTATAAGGGTTATGTTTATGCTTTTATGGTATAATGGTTTAAGACATAATATTGAAATTTTAAGCCCTGTATATTATAGACCAGAAGTCATGCAAGACTGGGCTTGAATTTACTAATTATTTGTATAAGCACTGATCTATGTATGTAAAGACTAGAAAGGATATTTATTTGTTAAGCCTTGTATATTATTCAGCCCACAAGTCATGCAGTACTGGGCTTGAATTTATTTATTATTTCCATAAGCCATGACATATATATGTCAAGTTAAGGAAGATTACTTATTTGTTAAGGCCAGTATATTATTTAGCCCATAAGTCATGTAACACTGGGCTTGAATTTTTTTATTATTTCCCTAAGCCCTGACCTATATATGTCAAGGCCTGTTAGAATATTTATTTGTTCAGCCCTGTATATACAATTTACCCAACAATTCATGCAATAGTACTGTTGAATATTTATTTGATGTTTTTTAATTAACAATATTAATTTCAATATTGGGCATGTGTTAAATGAAATAGCCGTAATGGTATAAGTAGAGATGTAGGGGAGGTAGTAAAGAGTCTTTACATTAATGGTATCTTAATATTATGAACAATGCACGCATGCATTGGGTGGTGAGGTGATGAAAAGGCATCCAAATTCCCAAATGACCTTACAATGTAACAAGACTTTTACAATTACTATTGTGACTTTACATTACAAGTAAGTTGTAACGCCTCTTCATATAATATAAATACCCCCATGTAGTGCATTCTGTTCTTCACTTCTATTGTTTATTTATCATTTTTGTTCATACAATGACAGAAAACATCGATAAAAAGAAAAATGTATCCAGGCAACCTGATGAAACAAACAGGGTGGAATCTATCTTTCATTGTCTAAGGCAACGGATTGTAAATGCAAAGAACACCATCCTTGAAGAGCGTGCAAATGTTGGACACTTGACTACTGATAATGAAGTTTTGCTAAGAAAATTTGATAACCAGGAAGCATAAATGATTAAGTTACATGTTCAATTGGAGGCAAGAGACAAAGAACTCAACAGACTGTACACTCTTGTAAAAAAATTGGAGAAGAATTTGTTGGACTTCAATATTCCACCGTCTCCCTAGAGAAATGCTGGGGATTTTTTTCACAGTTTCATGTTTTCTATTTTCTATTTTCTGATTTTGTCCACAGTTTGATTGTTATGATTATGATCTTATACCAGTTTGTTATGAATTACAAATTTCAATTTCAATTTCTTAAACATCATTTGGCAGTTCCATTGCAATAGTGATCTACCAAAAACTAGGTTCAATTCCTAAAAAGTAAAAACAGGGACCTTGAACAAACACATAAGTATAAATAAACATAAACAAGTCCACTCAAACAACTTTTCACAGATATTTTTTCAATGTTACTCCAGTAACAAAAACAAAAAGGTATATAACCAGCATAACGCTTTTTGTTTGTATGGGTTCAGTGTGAATAACCTTATCTTCTCTGGTACCATGTGTATCAATTGAATGGTTTTCATGCTTAATAGAACAGCTTCGGATTGCTTCAATTGCTCCATCCACCGTATTAAATTTCTAGTAAGAAGCACCCGTAAATCTATCAACTTGTTCATGATATTCAGGCCAAGAGTTGAATACACCAGTTTTCTTCCTTTGAAAACAACATACACCGATTTGTTCATCATTTTATACAACACACTGAATAAATGTAAAAAACACTAGTAACTATCAAACTAAATCCAACAAACAGAAGACATTAAACTTTCCTGTCTTAATGATAACCAAACAAAATAAGCCAGTTAAGTTTACTAGGGTATAGAAGCATTTCGAAAGAAATAAGAAATACGTGTTTGTTATGATGATTTAGGATTTTTAAATATTAGAATGCCCATTGAAATCATTTTCAAACTAAGATTTGAAATGAAATTATAAAAAACAAACCAACCAAAATGATGGAACCATATCTGTTAAAAGAACCAGATATCGTGAAAAGGATCTGTGGGCGTGGATGTGGCCGCTGATCAGGAGGATTGGAAGAAAAGAAACTTGGTGAAGATGACCATATGTTTAACCTAATAACCTGATGGAGTGATGAGATTCAGCTATGATCCACTCTATAGCATCAGTGGGATCCATTTGTGTCCTACAATGGATGAAAAAAATTCATTTTTCAAGCCTAGAAGCAATTCATTTGAGGCCCTAGCAAAAGGTTTGAAGCCTAAAAACACTTTACAGGGCTTAGACATAATACTTTTCTATTTATTTAAATTTTTTGGAAATTTTTAAAAAAATTCCTAGACTGTAAGGCATTTTTTACACAACATGTGGCAAAAAACTGTAAATTCGATACCACAAAAAATGCAATCGAGTATGGGAAGCCTATGCATGCAATAAGTAGTTATCTATATTAGTAGTACAAATGTCTTCAACTACTATAGTACTTTCGAATTGGTACTAACCAAATGTAATGGAGTTGGTTAACGAATATTTTTGTTACCTTCCGATGGTCCCGAGAAACTCTAATTAGTTGCCAAGCTATGTCCTTCCACTTTGGGCCACCTTTATCAGAAAGAAAATTAAGTGACTCATATCATCGAATTCACAAACACAAGACATTCAAGCCGTAGAAATATTTTTTAAGCCAGGAAATATAAATAGGACTGTTGGCCTTCGTCTGGGATGAATAGTTGGATCGAAAGGCCCTATCAAGCCCAGATTAAGCCTATAAGTGCATTAATATAAGTGTCAGCCCACTTTCATTCTTTGGTAGAGTTATGGGATCCAATTGTGGTCCACTCTATATCGTTAGTGGGATCCAGTTGTGTCCAACAATAGACAAAACAAACTTCATTTTTTGAGCCCATAAGTATTTAAGTGGAGGTCCTAGAAAAAATATTTGAAGCCTAGAAACACTTTACAGAGCTTAGATGTAATACTTTTCCATTTAATTAATTTTTTTGGATTTTTTTTTAATTTTCCCCTCATGTATGGCATTTGTTACACAACATGTGGCAACAAACTGCAACTTCGATACCATAAAAAACACAATAGAGTATCGGAAGCCTATACGTACAATATGTAGTAATCTATATTATTAGTACAAATGTCTTCAACTACTGTAGTACTTTCTATGTGATACTAACCAAACGTAATGGAGTTGGTCAATTGATATTTTTGTTACCTTTCGATTGTCACCCACTTATGTCCCTTCCACTTTGGACCGTCTCGATCGGAAAGAAAATTAAGGAATCCACCCATCAGATGCACAAGCACATGACATTTAAGCCTTGGAATAATTTTTGAAGCTCGAAAATATCGAAAGGATTGTTGGCCTTCATATGGGTTGAATAGTTGGATCGAAAGGCCAGATTAAGCCTACAAGCCTATTAATATAAGTGCCAACCCACTTTCATTCTTAGGTGTAGTCGTGGGATCCAACTATAGTCCATACTAAAGCGTTAGTTGGATCCAGCTGTGTCCCACAATGGATGAAACACACTTTGTTTCTCAAGCCCAGAAGCAATTAAATTGAGATGTAATCATTTTTCATTTAATTTAATTTTTTAGAAAATTTTAATTTTTTTCCTGACTGTAGGGCATTTGATACACAACATGTGGCAACAAATTAGGGGCATGGATGATGCCACTAGTATTTGTTTCCATGTTTTTACATTTGTTAATGGATAAATAGTTGTGTGAAAAAAAAAATCTTGGGTTCCAAAATAAATTATCTTGGGCTATAAAACAACACAATTCATTTCATTCGCTAAAACAATTGTGTTCCAAAACATAAATTTCTGGCCTTCAAATAAAACAATGCACCATCGATTATAGGCCTTTAATAGGAAATCCAACTAACCATCAAAATAAAACAAACAAACACAATCAAAGCAACACTATTATAACAACTGTCAACATTTCAGCACAATATACCGCTGTCAATCACCATCACAAGCTTGGATGTCAAGCGGAAGATGGAACTAATATTGTCAACGACCTTTAAGACGTCAAATCTTTCGACCACCTGATCAAAGATAACTTGCTTGCGATCAAGCCACTCGGCCTTGTTAGTACAGATGAAGATCTGGGAGTTGTTACCTCCTGTACCAGTTTCGGTAATTGACTGGATGTTGGGACTAATTTGCTTCTTCACGAAGTTCTCATTGGCAAAACTAGGGCCATATAACAATTCACAACCAGTTCAATTTTCGTAAGTGTTGTCTCCTCCATTTACCGTGTACCCAGGTACAACGCAGTGTAAGGTTGATCCCTTATAGTGGAGTGGTTTCCCAACCATGTTGATCCCCTTCTCTCTAGTACAAAGAGCCTAAAAGTTCTTTGCTGTTATCAGGGTACTGTCTGCGAACAACTCCATCACTATTCTACTCGTAGGCTACACACCGAAGCTTAGGCCAAAGAACACTCTAGACTTCGTCATAACAGAAAAGAGAAAGAGAGGACGGAGATAATAAGGGTGGAAGAATAAGAATTCCCCGATTTCCGTTAATATAATTCTAAGTTGGGGTGGGACATCACTTCCATTCATGTGATGTGTTATGCAAAGGCCTAGGCCCAGACCAAACTTTTTTATTTTGGTTCATGTCAAAATCTTTTGAATTACTGTATTATTTAGTTGAGTATGTTAATTAATAATTTTAAAGTCAGGCATATTGTAATTGTCATATGTTAAAGTCGAGGATATGAGACAATCATGGGCTCCAAAAGTAAAATTCTTATGCTCTATAACATTAAATCCTGGGCCTTAAAATATAGACTCTTGGGCTCTATAACATTTACACATGGGGCTCTAAAATACAGACTCTAGGGCTCTATAACATTAATTCCTAGGTGCCAAAATAGAGAAGCTTTGGGCACTATAAAATGAATTCATGGGCACCGAAACAACAATTACTAGGCTTCTAAACAAAAGACACATCATCAACCACATGTTCTATACATGGCCTTTAAAACAAGAAATGCACCATCTCCACAAGCCTTAAAGGTAGCTACCAACCATCAAATCACATATACACATAGTCATCATGTTAACACTTCTACGAGGAAAAGCACAGTTCACCATTCCCGAAAATATCAAGTGTCATTGCCTCACGAATGGCGGGAATATATTTTTGTCTGATGGTGTACATCCATGATGATACAAGGACTCCAGATAGTAACAATTTTGCATATTTTAACACAAAGGCACCATAACTCTAGCTACAACAAGTCAAAATGAAATCATATAGATTTGTATCATAATGAAGAACTGGAAGTTATAATGCAAAGAAAACAAAGTGCCCGTCAAATTGTTGAGGAAACATGGTTGGTGGAATATTTTCGGTAGTGAATAGAGTTGTGTGAGGTATCTTCACTTGTTCATAGTAGTTTGAATGCTTTAGAATTGAGGGTAACAAATAAAGTAACTCTCAGATGTCTTTCAACCAGTCACCTAAACCCTTACGTGGCCACAATGAATCATACATAAGAATTTTTCCTTTTTTCAAAAAGACTTGATAGAGAACCCAATGATCGCCGGTGTTACAAGGATTCAACACATGTGTATACAAAACATATGATTATTAAATAAAGATACAAATGGTTTTAGCAATATAAAGCAAATCTGAATGTGTCATATACCTACCCCACAGTCCTCTAAAGTTGAGTGTATTGAAGCTCACAGACTAAAACATAATTTACGGTATCATTGTCTGGGTAGAAAGATAGGGGATCATATTCAGGGTATTCTTCCCAAACTGCTTCAGCGGGAGCTATATGATCTTTCTTCTTTTTGCCAAACTTTTTCGATTGGTTGGCTTCAACCCAGACTATTCATTTGTTTGTTATTCAAGTCATTCTTTTTCTTCCACCTCAAAATCTTTTAACACCTTTTCTTCATCCAACAACCGCTTTATAGCTTTCCACTTCAGGTCCACATGAGCCTGTTTACAAAATACAAATACTTTCGTTACCCTATTCAGCCTAACTTTAGGTAGCCCGACATAAAAGGTAAAAGCTAAACGCACTTATGAAGAAAGCGGTCGGGACCAACCCGATATCATGACAGTAGCTACCCTCTCCTTGGGAATGCCTCTTCCAAAAAACATCGAGGTAGTTGTCTATGTGCTACAAAGACATTTATTTCAAACCAATATTTAAATACCTCTCTTTTTATGTGTGCCTGGTAACAGTAGCTGAACAATTTATCACTTACCATGTTGGATAACCATTTTGTAGGTTTGTCCAAATCGTTGAAGTCCTCATGCTTCATTTCCTCCGTTTGTCCAATATAGACATTGTTCAGTTGGTCAAATTAAACTAAATATTAAGAACAAAAATCACATTCAAATACAATATAAAACGAAAATAATGGAGAATAGGAATGGACAATTACCAAGCTTGATCTTTCTTCTTCAATTAGGACATGAACTGAATATAATCATCATTTACATCTTCACCCAAATGTTGGCTTTTCTTTTTCTTCTTCGACATGGGATCAGTGTAGGAGCTGTCAATGAACCTTGACCTCTTATGACCTCTTTTCTTGTAACACACATTAGGGTCAAGCTCATCAATAATTATAACATTTAGTGTTGGGGTTTGGAAGAACGACGTTCACAGCCGGTGAAGGGTACTCAACTATAATATTGGGTTGTTGAACTGGGATATAATCTGTGTAGGGCCGAACTGTTACACATGCCTCGTTAACAACCTTCTCTGATGATGTCCCAACCTTTTTGCCATCAAGCTTCTTAGACACAACTAGGGAGCCAACAACCTATTCCAAGCAAGCCTTACCAACAACATTCTCCAAGAATGGCTTAACTTTTTCTAAACCAGTCGTGTCACCATCAAACTTTTCAGACAAGGCTGGGGAGCCAACAACCTTTTTCCAAACAAGCCTCACCAACAACATTCTTCGAGAATGGCTAAACCTTTTCTGAACCAGCTGTGTCACAATCAAACTTTTCAGACACGACTGTGGAGCCAACAACCTTTTCATACTCAACGTTTTGCACCAGTAAGAAAATATCGTTACCACCGGTATCCTACGGTGAAAAGAATATGTATTAACAACAAGATATTTCAATAATGTTTATTACAGACTTAATTTTTCAAAAAGATGTAACATGTCGTCCATAACTTTGTCTTGGCTTACTCTTTCCTTCTCAAATGTTGATTTTCACATTGATGTATATCCAAGCTTCAGTTCATTTTGAATCTTTCTGAATTCTGCTCTACAAAAAGATATTGTCAATTCCTCACTTAGCTTTATCACCTCTATAATAGCTAAATACAGGTCACGAATATTATACGAAACGGATGTCTACAATTTTGACTGCAAATCCAAATTAAGTACACGTTAGTAGATTCTCAAAAATAACTGACAGATTATAACATTCAAGTACATTACTAAGAAATGCCATAACACTCATTTTCAATACTAGTTTTATTTAAAAAGTATAATTTTGTATCTTAGGAGTTTCACAATCATGTCCATGGAACAGTCATTGCTTAGATGATGGTTGATCTGAGTTTCTAGATTTCGATCTCATAAGACTAGTTGCTCCCTCCTCCATTGCCTCTCCATGGTCCTCCTCATCAGATTCATTTAAAGGCTCCCCCAGCTTCATCTTTTTCTTACTTGCTTTTCTACCTGACGATAAGTCTAATCAATTGACTTTTCACACTCGTAAACATTCCAAGGGAACAACGGCGTCTACATGTACAAAAATAAACAATGTTAACCCGTATTAAAAAAAATAGGAATAACTATATAAATATAGACACATAGAAGTAAAATACACACAGTTGTATTGAACTGGCTTTCAACTTTTAAAGTCCTTGTATTGAAATCTCAATTCTTAAATCTTGGGAACCTTGTTCCAATCCGTCTCTCTACATGACCTTCCAAATGGGTAATCCGTTCAACGACCCAAACCTAAAAAATTAAAAACATACAATTAAAGTAATAGAAATCCAATAAACTTTATTTACACATGAATTCATTTTGAAATTATTGCTTGAAATGATAGTTGAAATCCATAAATGTTGAATGTGAAATAGTTTGAATCATTCTTTTGCTAATTGTCCTTCTCTGTCTCATGATTCTCATTATCTGTTTCTTCTTCTCTATCTTCTCCATCTTCCACTTTAGTTTTTTTTCTTCTTCTTCTTCTTCTTCTCCTTCTCTATGAAGCACTTTAGTTTTTTTTTCTTCTTCTTCTTTTCCATCTTCCACTTTAGTTTTTCTTTTTCTTCTTCTTCTTCTTATTATTATTATTATTATTATTATTATTATTATTATTATTATTATTATTATTATTTTCCTCATTCTCTTCCTTTTTATCTTCATTATCTCTTTTCTTCTGGCCATCACGTCTCAACCTATTCAGGTGTTTACCAGTTGCATTCTTCAGCGAAAACAATATGACATCGAATATGTACGAGCCTTAAGGAAAACTTTCAAACTCATTTTCATCATCTACTAAAGAAAACAGCTTACTAGGTATGGCAATCCGTGCTTCATCCATCCTAAAATTGGGACACCATTAATACATAGCCCATCATTTGTACGTCATCACCCTCTACAGTCATGAGCCCTTAAAAAACTGCCTCTAACAATTAAATGACTGGTTTTTATCTTTAAAATATCATGCCAAATAGAATCATCTTGCACTATTTTCCTATCTCAAAAGCCTTCTAGCAGTTTGCCCATGTTGAGGCCATAGCAAAAGCAGAATTTGTCTCCCAAACCGAGCTTGGTTCTGTCCCAAACCAAACCAGATTTTGTCACCGTCTTCTAATTTTGGAAGAACAATCTATCTTTTCAAAATACTACAAATGAGCATCCCATAAACCTTAACGAGTTGTACCATTTCCAAGTACTGACGAAAGGGGCCTTGCCTATACCTATCAATCATGCCACAATGTTTCAAGACCAACTTCAAATCTCGAATAAAAAAATTCTTGTTTTGAGAGTTGATTCTCGTGTGGATCCAATTCTAGTGGTCCGGGTACTACCATAGTTTTTTATTACGATTGAAAAGCATCTGGTTTACGGCAAAGCAAAAACAATTAATTAACAAGTAACACAATTTTTTTTATTTTTTTTATCCAGGAATAAAGTACATATAAATAGGAAAACTAACTAGCAATATATATACAAGCTATGAATAGGATAACAATACCTTTGAAGTAGAATTGGACTTTCAAACCCTTGAACTGGAAAGGAATTTCAGACTTTCTACATCAATATCAAGCCCTGAAAGTTGTTTTTAAGCCTTGTAAATTAATATCATGCCCTAGAACAAAATTTCAAGCACTGTACTCCAATAATGAAAACAAATGTAAAGGGTCACCATTAATATCAAGGCCAGGAAAAGGATTTCAATCAATGCAAATCATTGATAAAAACACTATAATGGGAAATCATTAATATATAGCCCTGGTAAATATATTTCAAGCCCTATAAATCAATAGAAAGCATAGTCAAGGGATTTCAATCCCTGTACGGAAGTACCAACCCCGACAAATGCATTTCAAGCTACAACTTGGATTTCAAGTACTAGATTAAAAGCCAAATACTATATATCAACCACTGTATAGAAATAAAAAGAACTATAAAGGGACATCATTAATATGAAGCCCTGGTAATGGATTTCAAGCCCTGTACAGAAATACCAACCCTTACAAATGCATTTAAAGACACAGCTAGGATTTCAAGCAATAATTTTATATTTAAAGCCCTAATACTAATTATCTACTGTTGTACAGGGATCCCTAAAAAGAACTGTAAAGGGACATCATTAATATAAAGCCTTGTTAATTGATTTCAAGCCCTGTAAAGCAATACAAAGCATTGTCAAGGGATTTCAGGCGCTCTACTGAAGTACCAACCCTACAAATACATTTAAAGCCACGACTTGGATTTCAAGCATTGGATTTCAACTTTAAAGCAATAATACTAAATATCAACCAATGCCCAGCGATCGCAAAAAAGAAATGTAAGGAAACATCAGTAACATAAAGCTCTGGTAATTGATTCAAGCCCTGTCAAGCAATACAAAGGACTTTCAAGGGATTTTGAGCCTTCTACGGAAGTATCAAACCCTACAAATGCATTTAAAGCCACAGCTGAAAATACAAACATGGTTATATGCTCCAGGCTAACCTAGAGGATGGGTGAATAGGTTAGACACCTTTTTCAACTCCCTTAGAAACAAACAAAAGTTTGTCCCTCTAGATTGCTTGTATCACATATATATATATATATATATATATATATATACACACATATATATATCAATTAAAGACACTTAATCAATATATAAAACAAGTAAAGTATGATACAAACAAGTAATGGTAACACATACACAATCTATATCATAGAAAGGAAGTCAACTTACATAAAAAGTTCTATCCATAATATTCAAATAACAAATACAAATACAAGAGAGATAGGGATAGAGAAAAGTTGACACAAGATATAACGTGGTAAACCTCCGAAGAGGAAACATCCACGGTTAGCAACCACCAGTAAACAAAATCCACTGGTAGATAAGACAAGTACAATCTCTCAAGTGACCCCTTCACATAGAAACTACCCTCCTATCCTACTCATGAAGATGTCGCCCTCATGCTCAACAATTCGAGGCCTCACACCTCTTGTCAAGACTTTCTCGCCCATCTTACCGGATCCTCATGACCCAAGGCAAGACTTCTTGCTCAACTATCCGAGTCCTCCCGACTCTAGTCAAGACTTCCTAGCTCACCCTTCCGGATCCTTACGACCCTAGGCAAGACTTCTTTCTCGACTATCCGAGTCCTCCCGACTCTAGCCAAGTCTTTCTTGCTTGACAATATAAGGTCTCACACCTCTTGCCAAGACTTTCTTGCTGAACAACATAGGTCTCACACCTATTGTCAAGACTTTCTTCTCACAAGGCATCTAGGTGATCATGAATGCAAAACGCAAACAAGCACGCAACATAGAATGTTATGATCAACACATCCTATGGAAAATACTAGACATGAGCATGAATGCACAAAACAAATATAGTCTAGTCAATCATGCATGTTTAAATCATCTAGATCATGTACGATATGTTCAACATTAATTACAACCTAGATACATGCATAGATCTAAAACTTCAATCACAATACATGTTCAATTAATCATATAATCAAGTTTAATTCACATAAACCAAAAACATGCTAAAATCATATGACAAAGTCATTTAGATTTAAGCTAAAGTTCTAGAGCATATTCCTATACATAGATTCAACAAAACACATGAATAGCTTAAAAGAACATAAGCACATGTATCAATATGAGAATTCGGCCAAGAGAGCCTAATATATGTGAGGAACTATTTTTCAGAAAATTAATCAATCAAAGATCATCAAATAGTCCTAGAATCAAAGCTAGCACAATAAAATCCCAAACATGTGAAAACATAGGCAAAATCAAAACCTAACTCAACATGTAAGATTTCAATTGAAACTCAACCTAGCTTTAAAAGAGTTCAAAACTCAAACCAAAACACTTATAATACACATATATATGTTGAAGAAGAAAACCCAAAGAAATTGACCAAGTTTTAATAGAAAACTTTGAGAGAAAATCAATACCTTAGTTGATATTGCTGCAGTCCCGTTTCTGAGTGTTTAGACTTCAAAAACAGTAATAAAACTCACTCTAACCTTCAGAGAAAAGATGGAGGATGAATATACAAACACTCTCAACTTTGAATCACTCAAATCGAAGTTCAAATGAAGAAGTTATGTTATGGTGTTTGGAAGGTGAGAAAATGTAGAGAGAAAAGTTTTGCACACAAGTTTAAATTTCTTCTTAGAATGAAATGTGAGAGGGAAGATGAATATAAAGAATAAGGAAAGAATGAAGCAAGAATGAATGAATTGCCCTTAAGTGCACCAAGCATTCTTGCTGCCCGAGATGGCTGGTTGGTATCTCGGGGCAGCAAGCATTCTGTCCCGAGATGGCCACGCGCCATCTCGGGAAAGAGTGCTTGTTGCACTTCTTTTCATCGCGCGCTCCCCTCTCGTTCTTCGACCGTTCTCTGGCCTCCGAACTTGGAATTCAAATTTGTTTGTGGATTACAAACAGTAACTCTCTCACGGCCATGGACATGTAAGATACGTAACCCAGAAAAAAATAATTCAACTCGATATACGAAGACAAAGATAATTTATGCAACATGAGTTGAAAGTGTAGTATCTTTTGACTTAGAACTTGAAATCAATTGTATGAGTAACTGAAATGACCGAAACTCAATCACGAATGATTTAAGACTAAATTCAAGTACAATATCCATGTTATACAAACATATACACATACAAACACAATTCACACTAGAATACAAACTACATAGAGATAGTCTCCAATCATGCATTTTCCAAAACATGTTATTTCCATACGAATGCATGAGCATTCATCTTCAAGTGTGTGAATGTGTTTTACGTGTTGCACAAAAATGCAAGGACACAAATATATAAATTGTGTGTGTGCCTAAGCCTTGTAAGAGAAAGATAAGGTCTTAGTATACCTTTGTAGAACCATATTGCATCATTTCTCTTTGAAGACTTAGAACTTGCTTTGACTTGTTGTTCATTATTCTTTGAAGCTTAAATCATCATAAATCTAAACAACTAAATCATTACAAGTAAACATCATTTTGATATGGAATTAATTCCAACACAAACTAAAACCTAACAATCTCCCCATTTGGCAAATTCCATGTCAAAACACCTGTACATTTACTATAAATATAAAAATGAAGACATGTCACAAAATCACTCTCTCACATTACAATGAGTAAGATTCCTATAACTAAACTTCATCAACTCTTGAACTTCATCTTGATCTTCTCTTGAAGCAACCTACAAATCATCTCAAAGCACAATGCATATACAAGAGAGAAACAACAAATGGCAACATATTATATGGATAAGAATATACAATTAAGTCCACAAATACATTTATCTCCCCCTCAATACATTCCAAAACACAAGAATTCTTAACCAAATCTTAAAACTACTTATTACATGCCATTAAAAGTTCAAAAGTTCACAAAAACAACATAAAAAGAAACTAAGTAACTTGCATCTCTTTCACCCCCATTTTGACATGAAATGATGCCAAAAGGTAAAAAATATACCACAAGACTCAAATACTAGCTACTTGGTCCACCAAAGAAAGATGTGCGAGTAGTTGATCTAACATAATGCTTGAGATGTGGTATTGAACTTGAAGCAATACATTCCTCCAACTCTTTTATCCTAGCATCTTGTTGAACAACTATAGCACTAAGCTCATCAACCTTCTTCTTCAATTGTAAAGCCCAATCCGGAAGAATGTTTGTGCTAATCACATGACTATCAACTTGAGAACTACTAAATAGTCCAAAAGTATCATAAGTCTTACCCTTATCCTTGTATGACATATATGACACACGTTTATCACTATACTTTTCCAATGGTGTACTAACACATCATCTTCTCTACTATTAACATCACGAGCTAAAAACATTGAAGTTATAAACCCCGGTAATGCAAGCTTTTTACCTCCTCTAGTAGAGAAAGCTGCACTATCAATATAAAGCATGAGTAGATCCCCAAGGTTTATAGGTTGATTAGTCACCAAGGCATACAATATTTTGATCTTGTCTTTATTCAACTCGATTGAATTCGAAGATCCAATAATGTTAGTGCAAATGAATAGATGCCAAAATGCACTAGCCTTAGTTAACTCATGTTGACTAATATATGCTCTACATTTCCACTCAAAAGAAATATTGTCACAAAGAGTTTTACCCATGATATTAAGATTCTCAATGACATCTACATCTAGAAAATTCGAATCTATATCATTAGATAGCCCAAGAAACTTGTTAATATTTTCCGGGTTAACTCTAAACACAACACCACTAATCTCCATCAAAGCATCCAATAAGGTGGCACTTTCTCTATATTCAAGATAAAACTCTCTAACAAGAGTATCATTCACAATTCCTAACATGCTCACCCAAGATTCCCAATTTCTATCCTTAATGCACTTAAGAACATAAGAATCTTTACACTTACCTAAGTCAATGCCTCTCCCTTGAAATATCTTCTTAGTTCCAAAGATCCCTAAATCTTTTGTCCTTGAAACTTTGGATCCTTTAGAGGTAGACTTGGCTTTCACAACGGGATTAAGTTGATTTCCACTTCCGGTAACTTTAGTTCTTCCCATTTGTTCTTGTGTTATAAGATGCTATATACAAACAACGAAAGTGAGTGAAAGACAAAACAAGAATATTAGTCACAAATATATAAAAACAAAGACATATGACTTAAGAATGAATAATCATGCAAAACAAAGATAGTGAGTAATATCTTACAAGTATCATTAAGTCAAAATATGCCAACATGGAATAAAATGAAGCATGTGAACATATCATAAAAGAGAACAATGTCTAGCATACAATGCTCCCCCTTGATAAATGCTATAACTAAAATCAATGATAGCACAAAGTTCACAAAGATGTTCACACAATCACACATTCAAGCAATTTGAAGAAATATCAACAAATTAAGCTTCATATGCTAAGAGAGATACACAAAGATTTTTCAAGTTCTCTCATAATTCTTCAACAATTGCTAAAATATCATCATACTCATAAACAAAGTTTGTGTGTGAGAGATATGCTTCAAATATATATCAAGAAGTAGTTTAATAATCAACATGCAAACAATTTCCAATAACTATTCATCTTAAGCTCTTTCCATAAAAAGTAAAACCGATTATCATCTGGAATTTTTGCTTTTAAGAGAATAGATTTCAACATATGAGCGTGTGTGTGCATGTGGCTCATCATCCCATTTTTGTTTTTCAACCCGAGCTTATTTGATATTCAACTATACTCCTTTTTAAGCCTTCCTCCTTTTCTTTTTAGGCTTTGAATCAAAGATTTTTTTTTATGATTCCGTTTCAACACTTCTTTGATTTTTCCATTTTTTTTAAACATAAACAAAATTCCCATCATGACGGCTTTCACTCGTCACAATGGTGTAGCTCTTTCCAATATTGGGTAGCTTTCACAACCAATGTGTGTAGCCTTTTCCATGAAGGTGCTCGTTGAGTTCTATGTATTTGCCGAAGCAAAATGGATACTAACCATAGGTCATTTTAAATGTACTTAAGCACAAAAACTTCAAGGTGTATCCAAAGTTTACATATTAGTAAACTCAACCTACTAGCAAAACATATAAGAGAAACAAGGTGCAATTTTAGAAAACAGAGTTTTTATGGTTCATAAGCACATGATCTAAGAGCAATAAGTAGAGACTTATCAAGATCATTACTTCTCTAATGAGTAGCTTTCAAAGAATATGAAGCTCATATTTTCAAAAGTAATGCCACTCAATATACAATACACAAACAATCATCAAAGTTAAGATCAATGTGAACAATATCACTATTAGATCCTAAAATAGCAAATGTCAATGAGAACCATATGTATGCTATACAAAAATCTCTAACATGACATGCTACGAGATGTATATCAAAATTTGAGTCAAAAGATGAATATCTAAGAGAACATGCATTAGAGTATAGAGATACCTTTTTGCACATTATATTCACCAAATATCATACTTCCGCCATTTTTATGAGCACTCTTGCCTTGAATGTCCTCATGACACCAAGTTGACGATGTTTCACAACAAGAGTATAAAAAGCATAATATCTCAACTCAATCAACACATATATCAAAAGAACTTCTCTAAAGTTAATCAACAAATTTTAACCATCATAACAAACATGATGTGAGATAACCAAGTTCATATCAATACATGGAGTATTCAAAGCTAGCAAGCAAGAATTCTCAACATAATTGATATATTGCCTCGAAGCTATCTCACATGTGCTTTTTATATTAGTGAGAAGAGCACTCACCCTTGAACTACTTGTTCTTGGATGTACCTACACAAACATTTCCAATATCATCCTTGACAACAATGTTAAATCTAGAGTAAAGTCTTTCAATAACTTGATCAATAAGAATATCATTAACACACTGTTCCTTAACATTTTCAACACAAGCTTTGTCAAGTTTAACAAGATTCGAATTCTTTCTACTCCACAACTTCTTCTCATGCTTAGCAATATTATCATGTTTCTCAACTTTCAAGACCTTAGCATGTTCAAGTTGAAGTTTAATCCCCTTATCTCTAGTTTCATTTCCTAATTTGCATTTTTCTATATATTTATAACTTCTAGGCTTAATGTGACCTATTGTGTTGCAATAATGGAAAATTTGAATAAAAGATGAGATTGTACCTTTTTGAGTTGAACTAGCTTTACTAGGAGTTTGCAAAGATACCTTGTTCACCAACTTCTTCTTGCCTTTTGATCTTCTCTTCTTGTGTGGTTTCTTATCAATCACGACTTCATCAAAGTGAGTAGGAAGTGGTGCTTCCAAGAGCTCCTCTTCAACTACCAAGTCGTCTTCACCATTATGAGAGTTAACAAGATTCCTAACACTAGACACACTTACCGAATCATTCACTAAGTCCTTGATGGCCTCCTTAGCCGTGTCTATTTAGAATAGCTTAATTATATTATTTTATTTTATTATTTAATTAAATGGAAATTAATTAATTTGGTGATTAATTAATTATTTAATTAAAAGTCAAAATCTTTTTCTATTAGGAGATTGTCACCTAATATTATACTATTGTTGGTAGTATAATTAATATTAAAGACTATATTTGATAAGTATATAAATAAAAAGAATAATTTATCTAATCAAATTGGGAAGTCTTTAATATGGTTACAAATACACTATTGAGTTGGATTAGGAGTCTTGGTATAGGATAAATTCTTTTTAGAAAAGGATTCTTAACCACCAAGTAAATCTACATATGGAAAGGATTTTAACCACCAAGTAAATCCTTCTTAGAAGAGGATTTGGTCTCCTATATATACTACTTGTAAATTTCGACCAAGCTTTAGTTTTTGTTGTAAGAAGTTGTTTTTTATTTGTTTTTTTATTGTTATATAAAAAAAAAATCGTCCAACTCATTGTGTGAAAAATTCGGCCAAGCATAGAGAAAAGAGGGGACGTTTTTGTTTTCAATAGTACACTAGTACCCTTTGCATCAAATGGGTTTTGTGTACAACATCGAATCAAGGTTCAAGCGAGTTTCAATCAAATTGATTGATAATTCAAAAGTGACCCGACGCTCTTGGTTTTTCTCTTGGAGGATTATTGTGACTAACAAAGAAGAAGATTTTGTTTGTTTCCATCCTTAGGTATACAATTTAAAAAAGGGAGCCCACACTCCTAGGTGATTCACGTTCGTGATTGAATTGGAAAATCTTGCGGATTTAATTCGACGCTAGCTCAATCGTCACGAAAAAAAAGGCATGATACTTTTTATATACATCAATTAATCTAGGGTTTAGGTTCTTGTTATTAAAAGGGAAATTTTTTTATACACAATTTTTAATTTTCTAATTTTCTTACGATTCCGTTGCGTTTTGAACCGTTTTTTCCCTACACTACCTGAAAGGAAGTGTAGTAGTAACCGTCGCTGAACGAATCATCCACCTCCGTCTCCAGACTGGCTACCTTGGCATGCAAAGCCTGGATCTCTCCTTCTAGCTCATTGACTCTTCTTATTTAGATCTCCCTTTCCAAAGCATGACGTTTCGACCTGAGAGCTTCTGTGTCATAGGCACGCTTGTATCGCTCCACATCGCATTGGGATAACTTAGGGGAATTCTCGACCTACTCGAAGATTTGGCATAACTCTTGTTTGTCTACTTGAGATTGAAAAAGTTCTGTACGGGCTGCTTCGAGCTCGGTCTCAGCATGCCCCCTAAGAGAGGTAACCTGATGGCTCACGGTAATATTATTCTTAAAGGCCTACAAATTACAACAAACATGTTAATGTAGGAAAAAATCGGTTCAAAAACTCGGGAAAAGCGTAAAATTAGTGTCTGATATATTTAAAAATTTCCCTTTAATAAAAAGAACCTTAACCCTAGATTAATTGACGTATATTAAATTATCGTATCATTTTCCCTTGATGATTGAACTAGTGTCGAATTGAATCCGCAAGATCTTCCAATCCAATCACGAACTTGAATTACCTAGGAGTATGGGCTCCCTTTCTTTAAATTGTATACCTAAGGATGGAAACAAACAAAATCTCTTTCTTTTGTTAGTCACAATAATCCTCCAAGAAGAAAAACAAAGAACGTTAGGTCACTTGAGAATTATCAATCAATTTTGATTGAAACTCGCATGAACCTTGATTCGATGTTGTACACAAAACCTTTTAACATAAAGGCTACTAGTGCACCATCGGAAACAAAATGTTCTTTCTTTCTTTTCTTATTTGCCTAATTTTTACACATCAATCTTTAGAGTATGACGAATTTATCTAGAGCAAGAACCAAATTCTCTCTTGGCCAAATTTTACTCTTGTATAAACCCTTGCCTTGGTCGAATTTTCTTCTTGAATAAAACCTAGCCTTGGCCGAATTTCTCTAGTAAAATTATTATCTTGGCCGAATTTAATAGGTAGTATGTATAGGAGACCGAATCCTCTCCTAAGAAGGATTTACTTGGTGGGCAAAAATCCTTTCCTTGGGAGGATTTACTTGGTGACCAAGAATCCTTTTCAAAGAAGAATTCTTTTCAACACCAAGACTCCTAATCCAACTAAAATAGTGTATTCAATAGCCAATTATTGAATTAAATTGTGACTAAATTAAAACTTTATAATTTGACCAATTATCAACTAGAGTTTTAATAGAAATCAAATACTTTCTAACTTGACTAGATAAATAAATTCCTACTATTTTTCTACTTATCAAGTATAGTATTTGATACTTATCATATTACCAACAATAATATGACTCTAGGAGACCATCTCCTACTAGAAAAAAGATTTTGACTTTTAATTAAATAAATAAATAATTAATTAATTAATTAATTTCCATTTAATAAAATAATAAAATAAAATAACAATATAATAAGCTACTGTATAGCCTTAGCCGCCCAAGCCAGTATATATGCGCCTAATATTGTTTTTCCTATTTTATTAAATCCATTGGACTCAAATAAAAAATCCACATGTGAACTAGACCCATTCAGTCCACATATCTTAATACAATTCTAGATGGACTCATAAATTGGTCCAGTAGAATATATCAAGTGATCCATGCAAGTTCGTGTGGATTGGGGATCTTGGCGGGCTATCTAAATTTAAGCTCCAATAGACATAACCTAATCACCTTCAACAAATGATTCACTTAGGTACGATCTATTAATTTTAGTTCATTCCACTAAAAAAATAAAATTGAACTCTTAAATAAAGATAGAATTAGTTAATATCGTTCATTCATACACTAGACAATCTTAATGGAGAATGTGTATCCTCGTGAAGAATATCAGTAATCGCCAAGCGCTTATAGATCGCCTGTCGCTCTCCAAGTTACCATATTTACTTATTTGACCACAATTTGAACTTGGATATTTTGACTTGTCTATAAGCCATATTTCAATAGACATTATTGAAAACTTAACGTTAAGATTTAATATTCAATACCTCAAAACATCCATATGATGATATTCTACTCTCATTTAATAAATGGAGCCACAGTGTCCATATCTATATATGAAGTCCTCTATCGATTAACAAATGAATACCACCAAACTATCAAGGATAAACTATGTTATATAATCATACTCTTTGATAGCTTAAATGATAACACTTGCAACCATAAGTCCATCTATTATTTCAGGATTGAGATAGACTCTCCGATTGTCTTCAAGTGATGACTTAAGTAGGGATTGGCCCCCAATTACAACTATCTTTCCTAAGACTTTCGCCTGATGATTTTGTTGTCGAGGTAACTGCTCAATCTTGAACCCTTTGAACCTCTCCCTAAGTTGCTGAACCAGTTTTAGGTAGGCAGCAACGTTGTCACCCTTGGCTTGGTAGAGCCCATTAACCTGATTAACAATAAGTAGTGAGTCACTTTTAACATGCAAATAATAGACTCTGAGTTCGGTGGTGACCTTTAGCCCTGCTAGGAGAGCTTTATACTCCGCCTCATTATCGGTCACTTTAAACTCAAACCTAAAATAGTGGCAACATTCCATCCTTTCTAGGTCAGTCAGGACTATGTCGACTCCTCCCCTATTTGTCCAAATGATCTATCGATGTAGAGGATCTATGTATTATAGCCTTTTGGCCAATTACAGTTCTCTGGAAGCTTCCCAAGCGTAGGGTCTAGTGTTATCGGGGTATCCTCTCCTAAGAGGGTTGAGAATTCAGCTACAAAGTCCTCTATGGTCTGAGCCTTAATTGTTGTTCGAGACCTGTATTTCAGATCAAACTGGGTAAGCTCCAAGGCCTACAAGACTAGCCTTTCGGTGACGTTAGGCCTCTGTAAGAATTAACAAAGAGGTTGATTTGTCACCACCGCCACTGTGTGGGCTTGTAGGGATGAAGCTTTCTTGTCGAGGTTACCAGGGTGAAAGTGAGCTTCTCAAGTAGGAGGTAGTTCATCACGGGCTTGGATAGTGCATGACTAATGTAGTTTATAGGTTGTTGGATCCTATCCTTGCACTCCTTGACCAAGGCTCCACTTACAGCCGTTTCGAACACAGCTAAATAGATCTGTAACTCCTCTCCCGGAAGGGGCTTGACTAGCAGCGACAGGTCGGTGAGGTAATTCTTTGAGTTTTGGAAGGCTCGCTCGCTATCTTGGTCCCATTTCATGTTCCCCTACTTAATGGCCTTGAAGAAAGGGAGCATTTATCAATGGAGCGTAAAATGAACCGGTTAAGTGCTGCTATACACCCTACCAACACTTGAACTTGCTTGAGAGTGGTTGGGGAATCCAGGTTCAAAATAGCTTGGATAATTTCTTGATTGGCTTCTATACCCCTCTCATGAACCATGAAGCCCAAAAACTTTCCCGCGGTTAATCTGAAAGCACATTTGGAGGGGTTCAATCATATATGATTTTCCCTTAGGATTAGAAAGGTTTTGTGAAGGTCATGTTGATGTTCTTCCGTGGTTTGAGACTTTGTGATCATATCGTCGATGTGCACCTCTATCGACCACCCAATTTGTTGCTTGAACAATTGGTTGACCAACCAGTGGTATGTACTCCCGTATTCTTAAGGCCAAATGGCATCACCTTGCAGCAGTACAGACCCTGACCCATGATGAAGTGTTTATTATCTTGGTCGGCGGGGGGTATCATGACCTGATTATACCCAGAGAACGTATCCATGAAGCTTAGGAACTTTTTTTTGGCAGTGGATTCCACCAGCTTGTCGATCTTTGGTAGAGGAAAGTTATCTTTCGGGCATGCCTGATTAAGGTCAGTGTAGTTGATGCACATTCACCACATCCCATTTGCCTTTGTGACCATAACCACATATGCAATCCACTAAGGGTACTTGGCTTCCCTGATGAAACCGACTTTGATCAGCTTGCCAACGTCTTCTTGAACCGCAACGTTCCTCTCAACGTTAAAGTGACGCCTCTTTTTTTTGACAAGTTTAAAGGTAAGATCTACTGCTAGATGATGAGCAACAAAAGATATCAGGATCTGTGGAATCTTTTCGTGGTTCCAAGTGAAGATGTCATTAAATTCTTGAAGAAGCTCGATCAAACCATCGCTCACTCTTGGATCCGGGGCAGCTCCAACCTTAACCACCATGGAGAGGTCATCATCTTCTTTTGGTATTTATTCTAACTAAACAATTAGGTGTTCAGTGACCCATTCCCTATTTTGCTTTTCCTCATCCGCTTTCTGGGGATCATTCTCTGAATCATCAGTGGGCTCTACATCTTCCAAGTTTACCCCAGGTGCTTCTCGATCTTGGATTGTTGCGACTTGGGCAAACTGTTTTGCCAGCACTGTTAGGTTGGTAGACATTGCATAGCATTTCCTTGTAGCTTGCTGGTCTCCATGCACCTCGCCCACCTTGTTCCCAACCAAAATCTTCTAGACATTATGGTCGATGGACAAGACCCTCTTAAGGCTGACAGGAATGGCCTTTCTAGTATGGCATTGTAGGCTGACGGGGTGTCAACCATAACAAAATCTGCCATGATGTTCTGCTGACAGGGGGCGATTCCTGCGATCACTGGAAAGATCTTCATCCCCACTGGTATAATGGAGTCCTATGTGAAGCCGTACAGATGGTGCAGCTGTTATAGCACAATTGCTTCAGGTTGAGTTTCTCCAGTGTATCTTTAAAGAAAATATGCATGTTACTGCCTGTGTCAACAAACATATTAAGGACCACGCAGTTAGCTGTCGGCACTGTGACCACCAAGGGATCGTCGTGAGGCTTTACAGTGTTGTAGACATCAGCCTCAGTGAAGATGATCTAGGCCGATTAAGATGGGCCAGTCGGGCTCTGGTCTACCTTACAAACACCCTAACCTTTGTCAACATGGGGAATTTTCCTTGCATGGTTCTTTCTAGAGTTTTTGGAAATCTGTACAAGGGTAGGCCCTCAACTGATGGTATGTATAACTTGTATTTACTGTATCTAATCCTTCTGCTCCTCTTTCCTTTTCTCTGCATGGTCATGGATCCTCTAACTTACTGCAGTAGTTCTATTATGCAACCTCCTATTACCAGAGCCTCGATCTGGTTACGTAAGTAATATCACTCTGATGTATTGTGCCTTACGTCTTCATGGAAATCGTAGTACTTGTATCAGCTCCTCTTGTTCACCGGAGCTTTCATTGGTGTTGGCTTCTAAAACAACCTTTTATCCCGAAAGGCTAGGTAAATCATCTCACGAGATGTATTTAAAAGGGTATAATATTCGTACCCATTTCATCTCATGTTATCGGGGCAGCGACCCGTGTAGGAGGCGAAACACGTGGAGGGCTTCACTTTGCATGATATTGTTCTTGCCAAGGTTAGGAAGGAAGGAAACAATACGTCGACCTGTTGGGGGGTTTATTATGGGTTTTGAGCTAGCATAGGTCTAGGCACCTCCATCTTCTGGCGCTTCACCGCTCTGATATCATCATGCTTCATTTAACCTTGAGCTATTCATCAATCTCGATCTACTCAAGAACCTGATCATAGGCTTCATGGTAAGTCTCTAGAGGATGCTTGGTGAAAGATCAAAAAAGCTTACCCGCCCACAAGTTTCGATTGAAGTTGGCAAGGGTTTCCTTCTTAGTAAAAACCCCCATTTGGATGACTTCTTTAAGAAAAAGCTCCACATAAGACCAGAGAGTTTCTCATCATTCTTGGATCACATATTGAAGATATATGGGATCCTTCGGGCATGGTTTGACACATTGAAACTGTGAGCAAAAATCGGTCGATACTTTTATGAAAGAATCTAAGCTACTAGCAGGCAGCTTTCTGAACCAAATCTTTCCATAGTCGGTCAAGGTGGTAGGGAACATCCTGCACATGGCATCCCTGGTAGTATTCTGAACTTATATATGTTGGGCGAAGCTCTCCTAAAGACTCAAAGGGTCTTCTGTACCAGTGAACTTGTCTGCCAGCATCTTGAATTTTGGCGTGAGCTCGGATTTCCTGATCCTTCTGATGAAGAGGGTATTCATTTCACTTAAAGGATCCTTCTTAGCCTTCCTGTGTTCCCCCTTCTTCAGTTGTTGGATCTCCTTCTACAGCTTCGCTAGCAAGTCCCTAAGGTGCTTTTTTCCATACTTTTTGGAATCAACCTCGGAAGGATGAACTATAGATTTCAACCCTATCTTCCTCATGAGAGGGATCTACCCTGGGGTTTCGTCGACTTCCTTCTTCTCTAGCCGGGGCTTGTCTCCTGGTGGTTACCGGATGAGGGGAAATATACTGTTCTCATGGTGGGATATCTATTACAGATTTGACCTACCGAGATTGGTAGCACGACGGTCTACATGAAACTGAGAGCATGGGCCTTAACCTATCTTAGTTCGAGGGTTAAGGTCCTGTCATATTACAGGCTGGTACCGCTGTAGGAGGCCACCACTTGTCAAAGGCAGGCTACCAGACTCCATGTCTTTTTTCTTCCCCTTAAATATGAGGGTTTGACTGCTGATTTGTGATTCCTTCAGCTAGCAAATGAAGACGGATGTTATCCACGAAGGTCGCTACCTTTTGATCGAGCACGACCTTGCTTATATCTGTGGGGATTGAAACCCACGCAGCGGTTGGTTGTACTAGAGCCTGGTTATGATGCTTGGACTTCATACCCTTCTTCATGGTTTTTTTTGGTTGATACGACAAATTGCTACCCGAAGCCTCAGATTGTCCTTTGGAATATCAAAGCTTTATAGTTCCTATAAAACAAAAAAATACGTAAACCTTGTATAAATTGGGTATGGGTATCCCCACAGATGTGTTGGGGCATTAGACCTATTATGGTTGGATCTTATTCAGGAGAAGATTGAATTCTAAAAAGTGTTTACCGAAAATTCGCTCGGGATGAGGAATTTCAGTTACCACCTTTGAGACCACTTTCTCAGAGGTCGCGGTCGGGGGTTACACTTTCTGTACCTAGTTTGTGTGTGTTACAATGGAGATGAAGATGGGTGATAACACTATATATTAAGGATATGTGAAGTAGGTGTCATTGTTTTATTAGTGTAAACAAATCAAATGTGACATATGAAAATTACTCAAACTCTTGTTCTCTCTTGCGTACAATAGTGGTGGCAGCTTTGTGCCTGTCGATATGTAGATAAAACGAAGGTCGTGTTCTCCTTAAAGAATTTAGGCGTTCATGGAGATTTGTTCTTTGTTGGTGAATTTTGGTCCTCTTTATACGTGGTCTAACTAGGTTTTACTCGGCATCTCCTCACTATGAATATCTAAATCAAATTCCCCATTATCGGGCGGGATGCTCTGTTTTAAACATCATTAACTTTAACGGATTCGAAGATATCTTGGAAGGAGATATGTTTGTTTCCTCTTTGGATTCAATCACTTGATCTGTACGTATATAACGATTTAATGCTTGTTAGAGAATAAATATTATCTTGTACGTTGCTCTGATGAGATGCCTCGTGGAGGTCATCGAATATGGTGCTTGTTATCTTGCATGGCGAAGTTCATCTATGCACCAGTCTCGGCACTAGAAGCTTGATCTGACCATCCCAGGTCCCTTTTTGAGCTTGACATGACTGAATATGCATTCTTCAGTGGTGACAGAGCTTTGCGGGCTTTCTCCTACCTGCTTAGATAGATTCGGTTCTTCCCTTGGGGAAACAGAGAGATATTGTAGAATGAATTCGACATCCTGAAGGTCTCTTTTTGCAAGTGGAAATAGTGGCAGGCTTTTAAGAAGGTCGCGAGATAGCTCGACCTTAGAAATCTTAGGTCTTCCCCTGTCGGCCTTACTTCAGGCTCCAATTTCAATGTAAGGAGCTTGATTTGATCACATCAAGCTTTACCTAAAGTATTCCTAGAATGTGGGCAACCTCACCTTGCTTATATGGGATTGTATGGTAGCTCGACCCCAAGAACCTTGGTACCTTGATGTGTAATCCTGGATTTAGATCCTTACTTGGAGAGTGGAAATTTTATCTTTGGTCCATAGCCAAATTTTGCTACTAACACGAGGTACCACTAAGGTTTAGACAAGTCAGGATTGTGTTAGGGGCTACAACTAGGATGAAATCAGAAGTAAATAAAGAAGTAATTCAACCAAGTCAAAAATCCATAAGCAGAAGTCAATCAAGGACATCAAGTTAAGTAGAGTGCCCACCCCATTTTTTCTGGGCATTATAAATACACTTAAAGGAAATCATATATCGGCCTCCTCCTGGTCCTCGCCAACTCATCTTCCATTCCCTGGAAGCTATTCGTCCGCTTGATGCTCACATGGTCCTCCACCAAGACTTCATCAACCACCGCCATGACCTCATAGGGAATGGGCTCATTCTGAGAGGTAGTAGTCACCCCCATCTCGACCTTTTCTCCTGCTTGATCCTCCTCAATGGATCCTTTAGGATGAGCCACGTATACCTGGATTCCTACCTCCTTCCGGGTTCTGAAAAGGTTCTTTTCCCTTCCAAAAAATAGGAAGATCTCATTCGGCTTATTCGGACTAAATCCCCTTATTCGTGGAAACGAGTTGGTCCCCTTCGATTTGCATGGACTGGATCTCAACTGAAGTAAGCAAAGCTTTTTCGGTTCTCGAGCATAGAGAAACGGAATGAAGGAGAGGAAGCACCAACAACGTCGGAGGTACCAGTGCCATCACTAACTGGAAGAGATATCTCCTTGACTTTAGCCATGATCTCCGCCTTGTCCTAACCGTCAATGACAAAGGTTGAAGGGTGGGGGCAGCGCTTCAGTAACCTGGTAGGAGGCATAGAAATGTCCACTCAAATGAGGCTTCCACTTCTACCTGCAGCATAGCTATCTGGGCATGCAAGTCCAGGTTCTACTCGTCTTGCCTTTTGGCCTCCAACTTCTAGTCATCCCTGTCCCTTTTACTCCTTGTTGACTTCAAGGCATCCTTGTCGAAAGTCTACTTTATCCTTTCGGAGTCACTTTCGAGCTCAACTAGCTCCTTCTCAGTCTTGTCCTAGTTAATGGTCATCTCATGTACCAGGTCTCGAGCCTGAGTCAGTTTTATCTTTGGCCTCAACTTTTGTAACACGATCACGAAAAGGGATCACTTGATGGCTCACCTTGACATTTTATTTGAAGGCCTACGGTTGACAAAACTCAAGTCAGTATAAAACCAATTGGCTACCCGAATCGTATGTAAAGGAAAATGATTACCTCGACCAAGAGACTAGATCCCTTGGTAATCAGGATGTAGGTAGGCATTGAGGCTGTCAATGAGAGGCTACCTCCTGGACAAGTGGCAATGAACCAGTTCACGACCTCGCACTAGTCAACGAATCTGGATGGAGGTAGTAAGAATGGAATTATAAGTTAACTTACCCTACTATTTCTTGCCTTGATACTAACTTTACTCTATTTTTTTACAGTTTTTGTTGTTGCGTCCATTGTTCCAGATTCTCAACATGCTCGCACCCCTCTTCCCTCTCTTGAAGTCCGGATCGGGGAATCCCCCCCATGTCCTTGATCCGGAAAGGTGGGCATTCACCCATTCACATAGGATTTTAACTTGCTCGTACCCCTCATACTTTCCGACCTAAGTCCATGTTGGAAGTGTTCACATCCTGGGCATCCAGGGTACGTGGTAAGGGGACTTCCAATCCTACTACTGTTTCTGCCACTGCCACCACCTCTACTACTCCTCCTGTCGCTAACGATGCTATCGCTACTACTTCCTCGATTGGCGTAACTTATGTTCCAATTCCTTCTCCCACGTCCATAACTCTAATGAAACTCGTACAACGAAAGCATGAAAAATTAGAAATTAGGGTTTCGGTATAAATAAAAATTTTCCCTGTATTATAACAAGAACCTTAACCTTAGATTAATTGATGTAAATAAAAGTGTTGTACTTTTTTCTCGTGACAATTGAACTAACGTCGAATTGAATCAGTAAGATCTTCCAATCCAATCACGAACGTGAATCACCTAGAAGTGTGAGCTCCCTTTCTTTAAATTGTATACCTGAGAATGAAAACAAACAAAATCTTTCCCATTGTTAGTCACAATAATCCTCCAAGAAGAAAACATAGAACGTTAGGTCACTTGTGACATAATTATCACCAATTAAAGTATTGTCTTTTAGGAGGTTGATTAGAGATGGGATCATGAATTCTGAAAAATAACAAAAAATATATAAGTAAATAATCATGATAAAGCACTTACAAATATTTATCTTGAATTAAATAAAATATTCAATCGTAAAAATTCAACGGTGATCCAATACCCATAAATGTCACGCCTCTTTTGGGTGTTCGCAACATTTACTAGTTGGACTAGGTCCCACCTAATTGTTAACATAACAACCAACGTTTTCAATTTTAGCCTTGCAATTTTATTAACAAGAACTCTTGGGAGGATATTAATAAACTGACATTGAGTGTGTTACCAAGTTATAGACCTTCAATATAATCCCTCACAAATATCCCCTCATTGGGAGTAGATATCGTTTGGGCTAATTGTCTAGTTTATCCTTTTAAGGAAGTATTTTGCTAAATTCTATTCATGAATACCTTTTGGGAGGTTATTACACGAAACATAAAACTCAACTAAACTAAACTTGGAGGCCGTACGTGTTCCAAAACACCTTCTCTCACTCAATTATTTAAGGCGTGTGATCAAATTCTAAAGAATGATTTACCAAGTTATCTAGATGTCAATTTAGATACTTAAACCATTCAATGCATGTTCATACCAAAAGAGATATATGAGTGGCACTCCTATTATATATGGCATGTTATCAAACAATGACAAAAATTACAATATTTACAAAAAATATAAATATATACAATTTTGGTCCATCCTAGAAAAACAAGTAAATTACATATATCTTGGAATACAAGAACTCCTTTCTTGGTGAGCAAGTCTTCACGCGACCTTTGTCGTTTGGACTCTCTCGACTGCCTCCCATGGGCGTGCACACCCCTCACGCTTACCCATTGGCATACGCATGCCACAAACCCATAAAGGGTTGTCTTGCACAGCATGCACGTTTGTTGCTACGGCTTGCACGGTCCCAAACTTGTTCTGGTTGCTTCCAATTCTTCAAACCATTGAGTCTTCGACACATGAATATATTACAGAAGAATTTTAAATAAAAAAAATACTGTAGTTTTTTTTATTACAGTATAGTGCAGTTTTTTTTTATTACAACAACAAAATAAAAGAAACTTAACAACTACCAAGAAGGAAATTATGGCGATTATATACCACCCTTCTTGTAACAATCCCAAAACAAAAGTACATTGAAATTCTAGGACCAAAATTGAGCAATAATAATCCATATATAAAACATATATATATATATATATATATATATATATATATATATATATATGCGAATACCTAGAGTGTCATCTCTTTCTAAAACATCCATATATACAATAAAAAGAAAAAGATTCATGTACACATACATCAATTATTCAAGGGTACAACCAGGCTCTGATACCAATTGTAGGGAAAATAGCGCAACAGAAGCATTAAAAATTAGAAATTAGGGTTTTGGTATAAATAAAATTTTCCCTTTATAATAACAGTAACCATAACCCTAGATTAATTGATGTATATAAAAGGGTCGTACCTTTTTCTCGTGACGATTGAACTAGAGTCGAATTGAATCTGCAAGATCTTCCAATCCAATCACGAACTTGAATCGCCTAGGAGTGTGGGCTCCCTTTCTTCAAATTGTATACCTGAGGATGGAAACATACAAAATATTTCTCTATGTTAGTTACATTAATCCTCCATGAAGAAAACAAATAATGTTAGGTCACTTATGAATTATCAATCAATTTGATTGAAACTCGTGTGAACCTTGATTCGATGTTGTACACAAAACCTTTTAATGTAAAGGTTACTAGTGTACTATCGAAAACTAAACGTTCTTTCTTCCTTTTCTTCTTTGCCGAATCTCACACTATTTCTTAAAGTTGATCGAATTTTGTTTAAAAAAAAATAGATTTTTCTCCCTCAAAATTCTACGGTAGCCGAAATCTTCTCTAAAAAAGACTAGGGCTAGCCGAAATTTCTCTCAAAGTTCAATTCTTATGGCTGGCCGAAATTTTACTTATATATATATGGCTGGCCTAATTTTCTCTTGGAAATATATTAAGATTTCAAATCCTTTCCTAAAAAGGATTTACTTAGTTGTTAAGAATCCTTTCCTTAGGTGGATTTATTTGGTGGTTAAGAATCCTTTTCAAAGAAGAATTCTACTCTACACCAAGATTCCTAATTCAACTCAATAGTATATTTGAAACCATTTTAAAGATTTCCTAATTTGACTTGATAAATAACTTCTTTTATTTATCTACTTATCAAATATAGTCTTTAATATTAATTATACTACCAACAATAGTATAATATTAGGAGACCAACTCCTACTAGGAAAAAGATTTTGACTTATAATTAAATAATTAATTAATCAACAAATTAATTAATTTCCATTTAATTAAATAATAAGATAAAAAACAAAATATAAAGCTATTTTATATAGCCTTTTCGCCCAACACATATATATGGGCCAATATACTATTTTTCTTATTTTATTAAATCCATTGGACCTTAACAAAAAGTCCACATGTGAACTATACCCATTTTTACAAAAGAAACAAGTCCACATGCCTTAATACAATTCTAGATGGACCCTTAAATTGGTCCGATAGAATATATAAAGTGATCCATTCAAGTTCGTTTGGATTGGAGATCTTGGCAAGCTATCTAAATTTAAGCTCCAATCGACAAAACCCAATCACAATCAACAAATGATTCACTTTGGTCCGATCTATTTAATTTTAGTTCATTCCACTAAAGAACTAAAATTGAACTCTTAAATAAAGATAAAATAATTTTATGTTACTCACTCGTACCCTAGACAACCTTATTGGAGAAAGTGTATCCTCGTGAAGAATACCAGTAATCGCCAAGAGCACATAGACCGCCTATAGCTCTCCAAGTTACCATATTTACTCACATGACCATATTTTGAACTTGGATATTTTGACTTAACCAGAAGCCATGTTTCAATAGACACTATTGAAAACTTAAGGTTAAGATTTAATATCCAATACCTCAAAACATCCATATGATGATATTCTACTCTCATTTAATAAATGGAGCCACGATGTCCATATCTATAAACGAAGTCCTCTATCGATTAACAAATGAATACCACCAAACTATTGAGGATAGACTATGCTATATAATCTCAGTCATTGATAAATGATAACACTTGCAACCATAAGACAATCATTTATCTCAGGATTGAGATAGACTATCTGATTGTCTTCAAATGAAAAACTTTTATCTATTTACGGTTCTTGATAAAGTATTTCATTATGATCCTATTCAATGCACCCAGTGCACTAGATTCTTTTGCCCAAAGTCACCACACTTTGATGATTTTAGACTCATCATAACACATTTGATCCCACTCAAATGCTAGCAAAAGAATCTGCAACTTTGACAAGATAAAGGCGCCCAACCTTTTATCTTAAGTTGTGAATTTTATTCAAGACTAACTAAAGAATTGTGTCTACCTCATGCATATCTAGATGTATGAACAATTCTTCATTTCTCATAGTCTTTTGACCTTATGACTATTTACTTTTGACAATTATAATAATTAAACTATAAATGCTATAAGATTTGTTAAACTAGAAATCACTTTATTAATATGGAAAGATTGTCAATATTATATTCTTGCTATCGAGCATAATCCTAACAATCTCCCACTTGCTTTATAGCAAATGTGTCATATCTCTCATCCTCATGTTCTCTAGATGCCTATCAAAACTCTTTTATGGAAGAGCCTACGCAAGAGGATCCGTTAGATTTTCTGTTGACGCGATCTTGGTAATCGTCGCGTCACCCCTATGCACAATTTCCCTTAGAAGGTGATACTTTCTTTCAATGTGTTTCCCTCTCTTATGACTTCTTGGTTCTCTCGAATTAGCCACTGATCCAATATTGTCACAATAGATAATGATCTGCTTATTCGCATCAGGAACCACTTCCAAGTCAATCAAGAATTGACGAAGACAGACAGCCTCGCATGTGGCTACATACTCGGCTTCCATGGTGGAATCAGCAATACAAGATTGCTTAATACTCTTCCATTTGACTGCCCTTCCTCTAATAGTAAACACAGATCCTGATGTTGATCTCCTGGAGTCCCAATCTGACTGTAAATAAGAATCAGTATACCCAACAGGAATTAAATCCCCTGCAGAGTATACAGGCATACAATCTCTCTTTCTCCTAAGATACATGAAAATATGCTTGACTACCATCCAATGATCAGGACCAGGCTTCGATTGAAACATGCTAACTATGCCCACAATAAAACAAATATCTTGTCTAGTACTGAGCATTGCATACATGATACTTCCAACTGCCGATGAATATGGAACCCTACTCATGTATTGCTCTTCATGCTCATTCTTAGGAACTTGTTCCTTAGAAAGTTTGATTCTGAAAGGTAACATACCTTTCTTGGAATCTTGCATGGAAAACCTAGACAAGATTTTATCTATGTATAAAGCTTGGGATAATGCAATTGTTCTATTCTTTCTATCCCTTATGACTTGGATACCAAGAATATAACTTGCTTCTCCTAAGTCCTTCATATCAAATTGTTTGCCTAACCATTCTTTTATTGATGTCAATACATCTACATCGTTTTCGATGAGTAGTATATCATCAACGTAAAGAACTAGGAAAACCAACTTGTCACCTTTAATCCTTTGGTATACACAAGGTTCATCAAGGTTTTGAATAAATCCAAAACTTTTCACGGCTTGATCGAACCTTATGCTCCCAGATCTGGATGCTTGCTTCAATCCATATATGGATCCTTGCAACTTGCATACCCTTTCCTCTTGGCCATTTTCAATGAATCCTTCTGGTTGCTTCATGTAAATGCTTTCGTCAAGACTTCCGTTAAAGAAAGTTGTCTTGACGTCCATTTGCCAAATCTTAGGTCTAGAGATGCCGCAATAGATATAAGTATCCTAATGGATTTAAGCATGGCCACAGGAGAGAAGGTTTCTTCATAATCGATACCTTCTTTCTGTGTATAACCTTTATTTACCAATCTAGCTTTAGAGGTATCCATCTTTCCATCCATTCCTCTTTTCCTCTTGTATACCCACTTGCACCCGATGGGTTTTATCCCTTTAGGCAAGTATACAAGTGACCAGACTTTGTTTTTGAACATAGATTCAATTTTGGATTGCATTGCCTTTTGCCAATGGCGACAATCAATATCTTTCATTGCTTCCTTGTACGTACAGGGGTCATCGTTGTCCGGAAGATTCTCTACAGATTCTCCTAGACCGATGTATCTCTCGGGTTGTCTAACAACCCTCCCACTTCGACGAGGTATGGTAGATTATTGATTTTGTGTTGGTACAGAACTTACAATTTAGCTTGGTTGCGAAACCTTTTGTGGAATTATATCTCCTAAAAGCTCATTCAAGACAATTCTACTTTTAGGCACAAAATTATTCATATATTCCTTTTCCAGAAATTGAGCATTTGTCGAAATAAATATTTTAAGATCTGAAGGACTTTAAAAATAATATCCTTTTGTTCCTTTTTGATACCCTATAAATATGCATGTTTTTGAACGGGACTCCATCTTTTCTGTCTTTCCTTTTAACACGTTCGTAGGACATCCAAATACCCTTAAGTGTTGTAAACTAGACTTTCACCCGGTCCATATCTCATGCGGTGTTTTAGGAACTTAGATGGTACATCATTGAGAATGTACATTGCAGTTTGTAAAGCATATCCCTAAAAAGAATTTGGGAGAGTTGAATAACTCAACATAGACCTAACCATGTTCAAAAGAGTTCTATTTCTCCTTTCTGCCGCCCAATTTTATTGAGGTGTGAGTGGTGCAGAAAACTTAGAAATTATCCCATTATCAATAAGATATTGCTGAAACTCACCAGATAGATATTCTCCACCGTGATCAGACCTCAAGATTTTTAAGCGTTTCTCAAGCTGATTTTCAACTTCAGCTTTAAATGTTTTGAATATGTCAAAAACATTCGACTTACGTCTCATGAGATACACATAGCCAAATCTTGAGTGATCATCCGTGAGAATGCTCATAGGTCCACACACATCAGTGTGTATCAAACTTGAACATTCAATGGCTCTTATGCCTTTGGTCGTAAACGACCTTTTGATCATTTTACATTCCAAACAAGATTCACAAGTTGCTAGATCATCAACCTTTAAGTCATTTAGAGGTCTATCACATACCAATCTTTTAATCCTATTAAGGTTAATATGGCCTAGGCGCAAATGCCATAGGTAGGTTTCATCTTTTGATAATTTAATCTTTTATGATTAGGTTCCGTTGATTCCATGTCTAACAAGTGAGAGATATTTCCATGCAAATAGAATAAACTGTTTTTCCAATGTACCTTTTCAAACAAATTTGTTATTCTTACTAATAATAAAACTTTTATTAAAAAGTTACCGAATATCCAAATTTATTTAGACAAGAGACCGAAATTAAATTCCTCTGAATTGTGGTACATAATAAACGTTTATTAAAACTAAATGCCTATAAGAATCAAAATTGATTCTAATATCTCCCACTACACTAGTAGACACCAACGCTTCATTGCCTAAATGCAAGTTGAATTCATTCTTATTTAGTCTATTCCTTTGACCCTTTTCACCACAAAAGAAACACTTTCCTTTGATCCTGGTTACTTTCTTGGTCTCCTTCTAAGAATGCTCAAGTTGCTTTTTCTTCTGTTGTCTCTTGACCTTCTTACGGGTCTTTAATAGTAGCAACTTACCAAGCATATGAATCTCTTTACCCTTGCCTTTCCCAAGGACTATCTTAGTGCTTTGAATATCTTACATCAGGCCTTGCAAGCTGTATTCCTTATTATTCAAGGTGTAATCCAACTTGAATTGATTAAAGGAATCCGATAGTGAGTTGACAATCATGCCAATTTTGGTCTCGCCATTTATCTTAGCTCCATTCAGTTTAGCAATGTTGAGATGTGCTATGACTTTTATCATGTGATCTTTCACACCCTGTCCAGGTTTTGTCCTAAGATTCATAAAAGAAATCACTGCCTCTCTCTCTTAGTCATCCTAGACCTTATAGCAAACATATCCTCTAGAGACACATTATATCGGCAGCAGTCTACATTCCTTCATATTGTTGTTGTTGCAACACATCGGAGATGATGGCCATAATGTAACGTACATTTAGCCATCTCATCTGAAGACTTCCACTACTGATACTCATCTCTCTGCTTCCTGACTTAGATTCATTAGTTTGGTGGTTAAGGAATATTAAGAATGAACTTATACTTTTCAGCTTGTAACAATAACCCAATATTCCTATTCCATGTGACATAATTATCATCAGTTAAAGTATTATCTTTTAGGTTTTTGATTAGGGATGGGGTCATGATTTCTTTTTAATAACAAAAATTATATACGTAAACAATCATGATATGACACTTTTGAATATTTATCTTGAATTAAATAAAATAATTCAGTCGTAAAAATTCAACGGTGATCCAACACCTATAAATGCCACGCCTCCTTTGGGAGTACGCACCATTTTCTAGTTGGACTAGGTCCCACCTAATTGTTAACATAACAACCAACGTTTTCTATTTTAGCCTTGCAATTTTATTAACAAGAACTCTTGGGAGGATATTAATAAAATTACATTAAGTGTGTTACCAAGTTATTGACCTTCAATATAATCCCTCACGAATATCCCTCCTTTGGGAGTAGATATCGTTTGGGCTAATTGTCTAGTCTATCCTTGTAAGGAAGTATCTTGCTAAATTCCATTCATGAATACCTCTTGGGAGGTTATTCACGAAACATAAAACTCAACTAAACTTGGAGGCCGTAGGTGTTCCAAAACACCTTCTCCCACTCAATTGTTTAAGGCGTGTGATCGAATTCCAAAGAATGATTTACTAAGTTATCTAGATGCCAATTTAGATACTTAAACCATTCAATGCATATTCATACCAAAAGAGATATATGAGTGGCACTCCTATTCTATATGACATGTTATCAAATAATGACAAACATTGCAATATTTACAAAAATATAAATATCTACAATTTTGGTCCATCCTAGAAAAACAAGTAAATTACATATATCTTGGAATACAATAACTCCTTTCTTGGCGAACAAGTCTTCACGCGACCTTCGTCGTTTGGACTCTCTCGGCTGCCTCCCATGGGCATGCACACCCTTGGCACTTATCCATGGGCGTGCGCATGCCACAAACCCATAAAGGGCTGCCATGCACAGCCCATGGCTACCAAAGGGCTGCCTTGCGCAGCCCATGCCACAACAAACGTGGTTGCGCGCTCTTGGCAGGCACGTTCGTTGCTACGACTCGCACGGCCCCAAATTTGTTCCGACTGCTTCCAATTCTTCAAACCTTCGAGTCTTCGATACTTGAATATATTACATAAGACTTTAAATAAAAAAAATACTGCAGTTTTTTTTATTACAATAATGCAGTTTTTTTATTATTACAACAACAAAATAAAAACAAAAACTTAGCAACTACCAAGAAAGAAATTATGGCGATGATAGACCGCTCTTCTTGTTACAATCCCAAAACAAAATACATTGAAATTCTAGGACCAAAATTGAGCAATAACAAACCAAATATAAAACATATATATATTCATACATTCCAATGTAAATATATATGTGAATACCTAGAGTGTCATCTCTTTCTAAAACATGTATATATACAAAAAAAAGATTCACGAACACATACATCAATTAATCAAGGGTATAACCTGGCTCTGATACCAATTGTAGGGAAAAAAACGGGTTCAAAACGCAACGGAAGCGTGAGAAAATTAGAAAATCAGGGTTTGCGTATAAATAAAAATTTTCCCTTTTAATAACAAGAACCTTAACCCTAGATTAATTGATGTATATAAAAAGTATCGTACCTTTTTTTTTGTGATGATTAAACTAGAGTCGAATTGAATCCGTAAGATCTTCCAATCCAATCACGAACGTGAATCACCTAGGAGTGTAAGCTCCCTTTCTTAAAATTGTATACCTGATGATGAAAACAAACAAAATCTTCTTCTTTGAAACTCGCTTGAACCTCGATTCGATGTTGTACACAAAACCCTTTTGATGCAAAGGATGCTAGTGTACTATCGAAAAACAAAAACGTTCCACTAAGGGATAAAGTGCTACCTCGACTAATCTGGAGTCGCACTGGGTCGGCCCACAATGGAATAAAGTGCTACCAATATGTGTAGCTCCGTTCACAAGCGGGGTTGAACCCACGACCTAGCTTAAGGAATGAGAGCGTCGAACCACTCACACCAACACATGATTGGTAAAGACTTCCTAATTTGATTAGATAAATAATTCATTTTATTTATCTACTTATCAAATATAGTCTTTAATATTAATTATACTACCAACAATAGTATAATATTAGGAGACCATCTCCTAATAGAAAAAGATTTTGACTTTAAATTAAATAATTAATTAATCAAAAAATTAATTAACTTCCATTTAATTAAATAATAAAATAAAAAATAATATATCTAAGCTATTCTTAATAGCTTTTGCCGCCCATACCATATATAAGAGCCATATATTATTTTTCTTATTTTATTAAATCCATTGGACCTTAATAAAAAATCCACATGTGAACTAGACCTAGTATTACAAAAATAAACAAGTTCTCATGCCTTATTACAATTCTAGATGGACCCCTATTGGTCCGGTAGAATATATCAAGTGATCCATGCAAGTTCGTGTGGATTGGGGATCTTGGCAGGCTATCTAAATTTAAGCTCCAATAAACACAACCCAATCACAATCAACAAATGATTCATTTAGGTCCGATCTATTTAATTTTAGTTCATTCCACTAAAGAACTAAAATTGAACTCTTAAATAAAGATAGAATAAGTTTATGTTACTCACTCGTACCCTAGACAACCTTATTGGAGAAAGTGTATCCTCGTAAAGAATACTAGTAATCGCCAAGAGCTCATAGACCGCCTATAGCTCTCCAAGTTACCATATTTACTCATATGACCATATTTTGAACTTGGATATTTTGACTTGTCCATAAGCCATGTTTCAATAGACACTATTGAAAACTTAACGTTAAGATTTAATATCCAATGCCTCAAAACATCCATATGATGATATTCTACTCTCATTTAATAAATGGAGCCACGATGTCCATATCTATAAATGAAGTCCTCTATCGATTAACAAATGAATACCACAAAACTATCGAGGATAGATTATGCTATATAATCTTACTCATTGATAAATGATAACACTTGCAACCTTAAGACCATCATTTATCTCAGGATTGAGATAGACTATCCGATTGTCTTTAAATTAAAAACTTTTATCTATTGACGGTTTTAGATAAAGTATTTCTTTGTGATCCTATTCAATGCACCCAGTGCACTAGATTCTTTTGCCCAAAGTCACCACACTTTGATGATTTTAGACTCATCATAACACATTTGATCCCACTCAAATGCTAGCAAAAGAATCTACAACGTTGACAAGATAAAGGCTCCCAACCTTTTATCTTAAGTTGTGAATATATTTTTTTTGGGTAACTAAATAGTATCATAAAAAGAAATGGAAAGAAAAATTATAAGGGCATAGCCCAAGAAGCAAAGCAAGAGCTAAACAAAGGCTAAAAAAAAAGCTCAATACACGAGAAAAAAAAAAGCTAGAGCTAGACAAGGGCTCAAAACAAGAACAACAAGAACAAAGCCTAAAATCAATTAGTGTTTACATTCCAATTCAAAGCTATAAGAGGGTGGTCTGTGAGATTGATAGATGAAAGCCGGCATCGAATGGTGTTAATAATGGAGCGCGCAAAAACCAAGCTAGTCCGTTTGGTCCCTTCAAAAATATGACAATTACGCTCTCTCCAAATGTGATAAACAGCAGCCACAAGACAAAGCTTCTTATCCACGATAACATGGGTGTTTCCTCTCCAATGGGCGGATGCCAAAGCAATAAAATCATTCTAGCAAAGACCAATCCAGTGAGTCCCACAATAGTTCAGAAGTTGAGTCCAAATGGCTCTACTGAATAAACACTCAAAAAACAGGTGAGCATGAGACTCGAGATGGGAGTTGCAAAGAACACAAGTAGTAACAGCCCAGGGTCATACTTATGAATGCGGTCCCTGGTGGGGAGCCTACCTCTAACAGCCATCTAAAGTATGAAACTCATTCTCAGAATGTTTTGAGGGAACCAAACCGGCTTGAACCAAGGAACAAGAGGGTTAGGGGCTCTAAGAGAAGCCAATGCAGAACAGGTTGAGTAAATACCATTGGGAGAAGGGAGCCATCGAATACTATCCTCTATATTGGAGTTAGGATTGTAAGAAGGCATCCGACTTTTAATTTCAACAAGATCAATGGACATAGCAGCTGGCCAATTCCAAGAATCAACAAGAACAATGGAATTAATCGTTGCGTTGAGAGGGAGGCCAGAATCATAAACCACACGGGAGCTCCATTTAGAAAGGAGAGGACCATCCAGATGCCAACTATTAAACCATAAAGAAGTACTAGAACCATTGCCAATGTAGTGCTGAATTAAAGGTTGAGCAATTGGCCGAAGATAGAGGAGTTTCCTTTAATTCCAAGAGCTGGTAGAAGAGGCTTTAGCCTCCTAAAGGTTTGAGCCTTTGAGTTGATAGGCTTTGATCCAAGAAGACCAGAGGTTATTTGTACCATAAATCAGAATCCAAAGATGCCTAATCATTCGGGCCTTGTTCCAAGAAGAGAGATCCTTGATTCCAAGACCACCCCTCTTTATTAGGGAGACAAATATCAGACCAAGAAATTTTTGCACCCTTACTATCACCTTCAACCCCTTTCCACAAGAAACTACAAAATTTATGTTCTATAATCTTCAAAATATTGATAGGAAGGCAGAGATAACTAGCCCAAAAGACTTGTAAACTCGATAAAACCGATATAATGAGCTACCGCATAAGAAAGGTTACGGTTCATCCAAGAGGTAAGTCTGCCCGAAACTTTGTCCACAAGAGGGGAGCAGTCCTGAAGACAAAGTTTAGTAGAGATGATAGGGATACCTAGATAGCAAATGGGGAGAGAACCGGCCGTGTAACCAAAGAGGTTAATGAGCTGCTGGTTGGTTGTAGAGGATAAACCCGAAGTAAAAATATTGCTCTTGGCTTGATTAGCAAGGAGGCCGGAAAGCAAAGAGAACTCATGGAGGGCAGCCTTAAGGACTAGAGCTGTAGAATAGGAGCCATGGCAAAGCATGATAAGATCATCAGCAAAACAGAGGTGGGAGAGCTTTATCTTGTCACACTTCCAATGATACTTGAAGCTCGGAGAGTCCGCAATTTGCTTGGTCAGAATTTTAGATAGAACTTCCATAGCTATTACAAAGAGGTATGGGGACATAGGATCCCCTTGCCGAAGACCTCTTTTTCCGGAGAAAAAACCAGCTAGTTCACCATTGATGGAGATAGAGAACTTGGGGGTAGTAAGGCAAGCTTTGATCCATGTAATAATCTTAGGAGGAAAGTGAAAAGCAGCGAGGGTTTCAAACAAGAAGCCCCTATCCACCATATCAAAAGCCTTCATCAAATCTACCTTTAGAGACAATCTAGGGCAGCCAATATCCTTATGATAATTCCTCATAAGCTCTTGCACAAAAAGGATGTTGTCCCCTATACTCCTACCAGCCACAAAAGCCGATTGGGAAGGGATGATAATATCCGGGAGACAAGGTTTGATCCTATTGGCAATGATCTTGGCAATGATCTTATAGAGAGTGTTTCAACAAGATATAGGTCTAAAGTCTTTCATCGTAGAAGGGTTTGGGATTTTAGGGACCAACACTAGAATCGTAGTATTTATCTCGTTGAGAAGATGACCAGACCTAAAGAATTCTTGGATAGCATTAATCACATCTTCACCAACAATGTCCCAAGTTGTCTTGACAAAATGAGCGTTGAAGCCATCCAGACCAGGAGCCTTGTTAGGGTGGAGAGAGAAGCAAACCTCTCGAATCTCATCATTAGTGACATCTCTATCCATTGAATCAGCGTGATCATTGGAGATGACATTATCAATAATATTGTTCAAAGTACCAATACCATGTCTAACGGGCATAGAGAAACCAAGAATATTCTGAAAATGATGGATAGCTTCATTCTTGACCGGAATGTCACCTTCAATCAAGGAGCCATCAACACCAGTAATAGAGCGGATCTTGCATCTATTGCGTCTACCATTGATTTCTTTGAAGAAATAAGAGGAGTTGCGGTCAGCAGCCTTAAGCCATTGGATTCTAGATTTTTACCTTAGAAAGTCCTCTTCAGCTTGAAGTGTCGAAGTATAATAGCTTATAAGCTTCTTTTCCCGATTTCTAAGGTTAGAATCAAGAGGCCGCTGATCAAGAAGGCGTTGACAATCATCAAGGGCAACTTTGGCTTCAATCGATTTAATTGTCTAGTTGCCCACCTTGTCATTGTTAAGGGTCTTAAGAACCTTCTTCAGATTTCGAAGCTTAGAACAAAGCTTGTACTGCATGGTGCCATGAACTTGCTCCCGCTAACACCTCTCAACTAAGGGGAGGAAATGTGTTCTATCCGTTAGAAAGTCAAAAAATTTGAAAGGGCGATTTTTCTTAATACCTTGCAACCCAAGCTTAACCACGGAGGGACAATGATCCGAAATGCTAGGGGGAAGGAAAATCGCTTCAGAATTCTCACACTTGACAAGCCAATCATTATTGACAAGGACTCTATCCAATTTCTTAGAGATACAACCGTTGCTTCTCTTATTGCACCAAGTATGAAGAAAACCTAAAAAACGAAGATCATCAAGCTCCGAAGCTTGAAGACATTCATTGAACTCCTCCATAGCACCCAAAATTCTAGAGCAGCCCCCAATTGACTCACCCACACTCCTAGAGACATTGAAATCACCAAGCACAATCCAAGGAGAACCATGCTGACTTGAACACATACTTTGCCAAAGAGCCTTCCTTAATCTATCATCATTAGAGCAATAAACAAAGGAGATTTGAAATTAGTCATTGGTGTCCAAAATACAAGCATTACAATGGATGATCTGATCGGTTTCACTAATTTTAGTGATATTGAGAATTCTAGGATCCCAACCAACCCCAATTCTACCAAGGCCATGACTATAATAATTATCTATCTTATCCCAATCTTTGAAAACTGAATTGGCAACAAGAGTTTTCTTATTGATTCTCACTCTAGTCTCAATTAAAAAAACTAGACCGATGTTATGGTCAAGTAACAACTTCCTAACTTCTGATTGTTTAGGGGTGGAATTCAGACCCCTAGTTTTCCAACATGCTAGATTAATCATCAAGAGGTTGAAAAGGCGTTACCTTAGCTTGCGAGCTATTAACCTTGCCTTTCTTAGCAGTCTGTTTCTTCTTCTTCTTCTTCTTGCCAGAGGATACCGTGGGGCAGAAGAGCCCTTTAATAGTGACCCCATCAATGTTTTTTATTTTTGATTGCCATAGGGAGTGGTCCGGAGAGGCCGTAGTAGGAGAATCAACATCAGTGCAGTGGTCATTGTACTGGTTCAGAGAGGCCATAGAAGGAGGATCAACATTATTGCATTGGTCATTGCGGCTATCACTATCCTATACAAGAGTTGCAAACTTGTTGGAGGTATTAACAGCTTCTTCCATAGAGAGGTCTTGGCATTGGTCATGGTTAGGTAGGTAGGTAGGACACAAAGAAGGCTCATTTTCAGTATTACAAGTGGAAATAACTATTCAAGAATAACTGAAGAATTATGTCTACCTCATACATATCTAGATGTATGAACAATTCTTCATTTCTCATAGTCTTTTGACTTTATGATTATTTACTTTTGACAATTACTATAAGATTTGTTAAACTAGAAATCACTTTATTAATATGAAAAGATTGTCAAATACAATATTATACTTTTGTTATCGAGCATAATCCTAACAGTCGAGGTAGCTACCTTCAGCACCGGTTTAACATGTAAAGAAGAATGAGACAAATGAAGGGATGATGTTATGTTATGTTATACGGTATGCTTTTATTGAACAATGCGATGGGTACAATGAAATGATAAACAATATAGTAATATGAAACTCTCGGTTTCTATCTCTCTTCCATAACTAACTGGTGGTGGGAAACTCGTATATGTCGATAAGTGGATATTTCTCTCAGTGGCAATGGCTAGGCTTTTCCCTGATTGCAAAGTTAAGTGATCACCCTCTTTGTTCTAGATGTGGATTTCTTCCCCCCTTTCTTCATGCTATTATCTCTGTATTTAAACATGAAGTGGCTAGGGTTTTTTCTTGGTGTACAATTCAAAGATCGCAATACTAATATCCTTTCCCCATTTGGTAGGATTTTCTACTTAATATGATTGACCATAAAGAATCGACAGTCGAAGGATATCTTGGCAGGAAACCTGTTTGTTTCCCTTTTGAACTCTATCAATATAGCAGTGCTTACTTGGAGTCTGTTAAAGTTTGCAAAATAATTTGATTCAATTTATCTATGGTGAGAAACCTCAAAGCATCGATATAGAGATATGGTATTTGCTCGTTCATATGGCGAGGTACCCCGAGGTACCATCCTGCTAGCGAGGTACTCCAAGGTTAGGGTATCATTCTGGTGATATGGCGCTTGATTGGTTTCTCTGGCAAGGTTTCTTGAGGCACCCTTCTAGTGACAAGGTGTTTAGTCGATCTTGCTAGAGCTTTGCAATCTCCTAGGAGTTTTATGGGCATCGTCCTTTCTGCTGGAAAAGCAGGATACGTACATCAACAGGTTAATAAAACAGTGTCAAGTTGCTTAGGTACAGGATAGTCCTCGAGAGTGTAAGAGCTTCATCTTGCTTCTTTGAGATGCCTTCTGGCTGGTGCTACCTAAGTGAAAATTCTCAAATGGTTATTAATAGAAGTCCCTTCTGACTTGAACACCGATGATTGTTCTTAGGGTTGGAGTCGTATTTCCTATTTTGTTTGGGAAATTTTTTGTTTTTGGCCAGTTACCAGGATCTGGGGGAGATCTTTCCATTAAATGCAGAGGTCACGTGTCAAGCGGGGGAAGGCTTCCCATTTGAAAAAGGAGAGGTTTTAAAAAGTTTACGAGTATTGAGGCAAAAATCTCACCTCTTCGATCATGCTTCTATCATCGGTTACTCTTCCATTACGTCTATTTAAACCCCAACCCTCCTTCATCTTCTCCATATTTTCAAAACTCTTTCACACTTTCAAAATTCATAAAAATCCCTAATCCTTTCTATCATCTTCTTTTCTCTCAAGCTTTATCCTCTTGACTTTCGAACCTTGAATCCATCATTACTATGTCAAACTCTGATCGTGACAGTATCGAAAGATTGGTGAAAGGTGACTCTCTAAGTCTCGCTGGTAGGAAACGAGCTCTGGAAGATGACAGCAGAGAGAGTGACGTTCCTTCTCTGTAACCACATCGTTGTACCAGTCAAAACACTGCCATTGGGGATGATTTCTCAAATAACCTCGATACCCTATTGGAGATAGTTAAAAGGAATTCGAGTAAAGAATTCGATGGTGTCAAAACCGGTGGGTAACAAATCAAGGTCACCTCCATCATACCGAATTGGAGGGGGATACTTTCCATCCCTTATGATTTAAGAATTATTGCTGACTCCATCGCCACTACAGAGTCGATCGACCATATGAAAGAGAGATTCGGCGTCCCTAAGATCATTATGATCAATGTTCAACATAGAAGGTACAACGTGTACAATCCTCCCTCTGGCGTGCTCACTATCTGTGCCGCTGCATTCAAAAATGGGGTGAGTTTTTCTCTCTACCCATCTCTCCATATGGCACTTCACACCCTTCAGCTTGGTCCCCTTTAGTTGACACCAGGGTTTTGGAGGCACTTGGTGGGTTTCCTCATTTTGTGGAAAAAGCAATATGATGAGGACAATATCGATAGGGAATCAGGATTAGATGAGTTATGATTCCTTTTTAAGATTACTGCTTTAACTCTTAGTCCCAAGGGACAGTTTTATCTTCGAACAAAGAACAATCTGAAATTCATTATACCAGGTGTTACCAAGAAGGACGCCTCTTGGAGAGAAGAATGGGTGGTGGTAAGCGGAGATTGGAGGAGCTCCATTTTCTTTATGGGGATAGAATATTAAGTCCCTACCCAGTTTAATGACAAGCTGGTATGGGGGAAGACGTCTTTACCGGCTAAATTCAGGGCGATCTTGAAAGCGATCGTTGACCGTAAGTTTGTCAACCTGGAGTTTCCTACCTCAGATGCTTATGAACAAGACATGGTGAACCAGTATCTGCACATCTCAACTGCTTCTATAGGTACGATATACCTCACGGTTTCTATTGATACGTATTTCTTGCAGGTCATTGATATATTATAATTCTCTGTTAGTTTGTGCAATTTCAATTTTTCCACTATCAGCTTAACAGGAGCCCTGTTTGCATTATTGTCAAACCCTTCAAAGATCTCTTTCTCTATCTGGTTCCTCTACTGCTCAAACTGACAGGTCTCTTCCTTCTCTAATCGCATACCCGTTGGGAATCCAAGGGCACCTTCCGCTTCTAGACCCATGTCTCAGATGGATGTCTTCGTATCCCGACAATCCAGGGTGAGAGGTCAAGACTTTACTGCTCTTTCTGCTACTACAATCACTACTCCTAGCTCCATTTATGTCACCTCTACTTCTTCTATTGCTGCTACCACTCTTCTTCCTCCGTATGCTTCAATACCTCCATAAGCAGCAGAGGACCTTGAAACATCTGATGGCACCAACCCCGTAGCTCCCCGAGTGAACAATAGACCTCGACCAAGGATTACTAGTCAAAATAAGGTCTTTGACTGGTTTATCTTCTCTTGCTCTGGTAGGGGTTTAGCTCTGCCCTCTGAGGTTCTGCTCACCAAGGGTTTTGTCCTTATTGCTGAGGTAAGCCAGAATCTCTCCTTGAACTACCATCGTTACGAATTGTAGACTTTCATGTACGTCATAGCGGTGAGTTGTCAGATGGCTTCCCTACGGAATCATGTTAAAAAGACTAAATCTAATACTGAGGTATCCTGATAGAAGCTTGCTCAAACTCAGAGTGCTGTACAGGCACTGAATCTTAACTTAAACACGAGCAAGAAGGTATTGGAGGATACTCGTTGTGACATAAAGAGGTCGAAATGTGCTCAAGAGACCCTCAGGTTGAAGCCATGATCTATGGAGAGAAATGTCTGAAGGAAGAAAGCCAGCAAACATGTGGAGGAAATTAAAGCTCTGTTGTTAGGTTTCAGATTGTGTTGGCATTAATTCCATATCAAAATGATGTTTACTTGTAATGATTTAGTTGTTTAGATTCATGATGATTTAAGCTTCAAAGAAGAATGAACATCAAGTTAAAGCAAGTTCAAAGTCTTCGTAGAGAAAGGATGCAATATGGTTCTACAAAGGTATACTAAGACCTTATCTTTCTCTTACAAGGCTTAGGCACACACACACAATTCATACATATGTGTCCCTGCAACGTTGTGCACCATTATAGGCACACACATACAATTCATACATATGTGTCCATGTATCATTGTGCACCATGTATAACACATTCACACACTTGAAGATGAATGCTCATGCATTGGTATGGAAATAACATGTTTTACAAAGTGTATGATTGGAGACTATCTCTATGTACTTTGCATTCTAGTGTGAATTGTGTTTGTATGTGTATATGTTTGTGTAACATAAATATTGAACTTGATTTTAGTCTTAAATCATTCTTGATTGAGTTCCGTTCATTTCGGTTACTCATACTATTGATTTCAAGTTCTAAGTCAAAAGATACTACACTTTCAACTCATGCTGCATACATTGTCTTCGTCTTCGTCTTCGTATATCCAGTCGAATTATTATTTTCTAAGTTGATTATCTTATATGTCCATGTCCGTGAGAGAGTTATGGTTTGTAATCCATAAATGGATTCGAATTCCAAGTTTGGAGACCAAAGAACTGTCTAAGAACGCGAGAGGAGTGCAAGGGAGTTGCACCATGGCCAAAGGACATTCATTGGTGCAAGCTCGAGATGGCGCGTGGCCATCTCGGCTGCAACTCCTTGCTGCCACAAGATGCCCATGTGCCATCTTGGGGAAGCAATAACAAAGGAGGGCATTTTTGGTCTTTTTCCTCTTTAATTCCTTCTCCTTTATATTTCATTTCCCTCTCACATTTCATTCTAAGAAGAAATTTAAAACTTGAGTGCATAAATTTTCTCTCTACATTTTCTCACCTTCCAAACACCATAACTTCTTCATTTGAACTCTGAATTGAGTGATTCAAAGTTGATAGTGTTTGTCTATTCATCCTCCATCCTTTCTCTGAAGGTTTGAGTGTGTTGTATTGCTTTTTTTGGAGTCTAAACTCACAAAAACGGGACTGAACCAAAATCAACTAAGGTATTGATTTTCTCTCAAAGTTTTCTTTTAAAACTTGGTCAATTGCCTTGGGTTTTCTTCTTCAACATATATATGTGTCTTGTGATTGTTTTGATTTAATTTTTGAACTCATTTAAAGCTAGATTGAGTTTCAATTGAAATCTTACATGTTGAGTTAGGTTTTGATTTTGCCTATGTTTTCACATATTAGGGATTGTATTATGCTAGCTTTGATTCTAGGACTATTTGATGATCTTTGATTTATTTATTTTATGAAAAATAGTTCCTCACATGTATTAGGCTCTCTTTGGCTGATTTCTCACAATGACACATGTGCTTATGTTCTTTTGAGCTATTCATGTGTTTTTGTCGAATCTATGTATAGGAATATACTCTAGAACTTTAGCTTTAATCTAAATGACTTTGTCATATGATTTTAGCTTGTTTTTGGTTTGTGAGATTTAAACTTGATTGTGTGTTAATTGAACATATCTTGTGATTCATGTTTTAGATCTATGCATGTATCTAGGTTATAATTAATGTTGAACATATCTTACATGATCCAGATGAATTAAACATGCATGATTGACTAGACTACATTTGTTTTGTGAATTCATGCTCATGTCTAGTATTTTCCTTAGGATGTGTTGATCATAACATTCTATGTTGCGTGCTTGTTTACGTTTTTCATTCATGATCACCTAGATGTCTTGTGAGAAGGAAGTCTTGACAATAGGTGTGAGACCTATGTTATTGAGCAAGAAAGTCTTGGCAAGAGGTGTGAGACCTTGGATTATCAAGCAAGGAAGTCTTGACTAGAGTATGGAGGACGGATGGTCGAGCAAGAAGTCTTACCTAGGATCGTGAGGATCCAGTAGGGTGAGCAAGGAAGACTTGACTAGAGCCAGGAGGACTCGGATAGTTGAGCCAGAAGTCTTGCTTATGGTCATGAGGATCCGGTAAGGTGAGCGAGGAAGTCTTAATAAGAGGTGTGAGGCCTCAGATTGTTGAGCAAAAGGGCGACATCTTCATGAGGAGGATATGAGGGTAGTTTCTAGGTGAAGGGGTCACTTGAGAGATTGTACTTGTCTTATCTACTAGTGGATTTTGTTTGCGGGTGGTTGCTAACCCGTGGATGTTTCCTCTTCGGAGGTTTACCACGTTATATCTTGTGTCAACTTTTCTCTATCCCTATCTCTCTTATATTTGTACTTGTTATTTGAATACTATGGATAGAACTCTTTATGTAAGTTGACTTCCTTTCTATGATATAGATTGTGTATGTATAACAATTACTTGTTTGTATCACACTTTACTTGTTTTTTACATTGATTAAGTGTCATTAATTGATTTATATATTGTGGTACAAGCAACCTAGAAGAACAAACTTTTGTTTGTTTCTAAGGGAGTCGGAAAATGTGTCTAACCTATTCACCCCCCCCCCCCCCTCCCCCCCTCTAGGTTAGCCTTGAGCATATAACCGTGTTTGTATTTTCAATTGGTATCAGAGCAAGATACTAAATTGTACTTAGTGAGACTCCAGGTGATACATTCAAGGTTTTTGCAAAGCTTTTGAAGTCATGGGTTTACAAGATGATATAATGGCGGAAAGACCCTAAAATACTAGGCCATCATTACTTCGAGGAACTAACTATGGGTATTGGAAGTTGAGGATGAAAGCTTACATCCACTCTATTGATGAAAGAGCTTGGATGGTAGCGGAAGAAGGTTATAGTCCTCCTACCAAGGTTCAAGAGGATGGAACCACGATACTCAAGCCAATGAGTGAATGGACAACGAATGAGTTTGAGGTTGCTAAATGGCACCATCGTGCTATGAATGCCATCTTTGGAGGAATTGATAAGCATCAATTCTCCTACATTCAAAATCTTGAATCCGTAAAGGAAGCTTGGGATACTCTCCAAGTTACTAATGAAGGAACCTTAATGGTGAAGAAATCGAGGCTTCAAATGTTGGCATCACAATTTGAAGGTTTAAGTATGGGTGAAGAATAAAAGTTCGACGACTTCCAATTCCGGCTTCTTAACATTGCTAACCAATTTCAAGCACTTGGAGTACCTATCTCAAAAGAGCGTTTAAATTGGAAAATCCTTAGGTCTCTTCCTAAGAGATTCAAATCAAAGGTGACGGCCATTGAGGAAAGAATGGATGTGGATAGTATGAACATTGATGAGTTGCTTGGGTCTCTCCAAACTTATAAGATGTGCTTGAAGCCAAAGATTAAGAGTAAGGGAATCGCTCTCAGTGCTATTGAGAAGAGTGATGATGAAAATGAAGAGATAGCTCTTTTGGTTAGAAAGTTCAAGAATTTTCCAAAGAAGAATGCCAAGCCTAGAGGCAAGTCTTCTAAAGAAAAGGGAGTTAAGAATACATCATCTCCAAGGAATGAGAAGAATAGTCAAGCCATGAACAAGAAAGATGTTTAATACTATAATTGTCATGGTTTCGGTCACTTTGCTAGTGAGTGCACCAAGAAGCCATCTAAGAAAGACAAGAAAGGCAAAGTGTTGGCGGCTACTTGGAGTGATGATAATTCTAGTGATAATGAGAGCTCTAGTAGTGAGTCTTCAAGTGATGAAGAGTTGGTGAGCAACTTTGTAGCTCTAATGGCTTCTCATTCTCCACTAGATGTCGATGGTACAATATCTTTGAACAAGAACTTTGATGTAAATCATCGTGGAAGATCTGGTTCCATTTCTACTAATCTTGAGTTGTTGGACAAGATAGAAAAACTTGAAGAAGCTAGAGAAAATGCTCTAAGAGAGGTAGTTGAGAAGGATGATTTGATCAAGAAACAACTAGGTGAGTTTGTGATTGTCACTCGTAGACTTCTTTGTGAGAAAGGTGATATTATAAAGAATTTTAGAGAACTTGAAAAGATAAACCTTGAGAAGGATAATGTGATATCTTCTTTGAAGAAGAGAGAACAAGAATTGATGGAAGAGATAGACACAGCTAAGGAGGCCATCAAGGACTTAGTGAATGATTCGGTAAGTGTGTCTAGGATTAGGAATCTTGTTAACTCTCATAGTGGTGAAGACGACTTGGTAGTTGAAGAGGAGCTCTTAGAAGCACCACTTTCTACTGACTTGGATAAAGTCGTGATTGATAAGAAACCACACAAGACGAGAAGTTCAAAAGCCAAGAAGAAGTTGGCGATCAAGGTATCTTTGCAAACTCCTAGTGAAACTAGTTCAACTCCAAGAAGTATAATCTCATCATTTATTCCAATTTGCCATTATTGCAACACAATAGGTCACATTAAGTCTAGATGTTATAAATATATTGAAAAATGAAAATTAGGGAATGAATCTATAGATAAGGAGATTAAACTTTAACGTGAACATGCTAAGGATTTGAAAGTTGAAAAACATGATAATTTTGCTAAGCATGAAAAGAAGTTTTGGAGTAGAAAGAAAACTAATCTTGTTCAACTTGACAAATCTTGTGTTGAAAATGTTAAGGAAGAGTGTGTTAATGATATTCTTGTTAATCAAGTCATTGAAGGACTTTACTCTAGATTTAACATTGTTGTCAAGGATGATATTGGAAATGTTTGTGTAGGTACACCCAAGAACAAGTGGTTCAAGGGTGAGTGCTCTTATCACTAATATAAGAAGCACATGTGAGATAGCTTTGAGGCAATATATCAATTGTGTTGAGAATTCTTGCTTGCTAGCTTTGAATACTCCATGTATTGATATGAACTTGGTTATCTCAAATCATGTTTATTATGATGGTCAAAATTTGTTGATTAACTTTAGAGAAGTTCTTTTGATATATGTGTTGATTGAGTTGAGATATTATGCTTTTTATACTCTTGTTGTGAAACATCGTCAACTTGGTGTCATGAGGACATTCAAGGCAAGAGTGTTCATAAAAAGGGCGGAAGTATGATATTTGGTGAATATAATGTGCAAAAAGGTATCTTTATACTCTAATGCATGTTCTCTTAGATATTTATCTTTTGAATCAATTTTTGATATACATCTCATAGCATGTCATATTAGAGAATTTTGTATAGCAAACATATGGTTCTCATTGACATTTGCTATTTTAGGATCTAATAGTGATATTGTTCACATTGATCTTAACTTTGATGATTGTTTGTGTATAGTATATTGAGTGGCATTACTTTTGAAAAATATGAGCTTCATATTCTTTGAAAGCTACTCGTTAGAGAAGTAATGATCTTGAATAAGTCTGTACTTATTGCTCTTAGATCATGTGCTTATGAGCCATAAAATCTTGGTTTTTCTAAAATTGCACCTTGATTCTCTTATATGTTTTGCTAGTAGGTTGAGTTTACTAATATGTAAACTTTGAATACACCTTGAAGTTTTTATGCTTAAGTACATTTAAAATGACCTATGGTTAGTATCCATTTTGCTTCGGCAAATGCATAGAACTCAACGAGCACCTTCATGAAAAGAGCTACACATATTGGTTGTAAAAGCTACCCAATGTTGGAAAGAGCTACACCATTGTGATGAGTGAAAGCTGTCATGAAGTGAATTTTGTTTATGTTAAAAAAAATGGAAAAATCAAAGAAGTGTTGAAATGGAATCATAAAAAAAAAAATCTTTGATTCAAAGTCTAAAATGAAAATGTGGACGGCTTAAAAAGGAGTACAGTTGAAAATCAAATGAGCTCGAGTTGAAAAATAGAAATGGGATGACGAGCCACATGCATACACACACTTAAAACAAAAATTTCGGATGATAATCAGTTTGACTTCTTATGGAAAAAGCTTAAGATGAATAGTTATTGGAAATTGTTTGCATGTTGATTATCAAACTACTTCCAATGATACTTGAAGCTCGGAGAGTCCACAATTCACTTGGTTAGAATTTTAGATAGAACTTCCATAGCTATTACAAAGAGGTATGGGGAAATAGGATCCCCTTGCCGTAGACCTCTTTTTCCGGAGAAAAAACCAGCTAGTTCACCATTGATGGAGATAGAGAACTTAGCAAAATACGTTCTTGGATTTTTCTCTTGGAGGATATTTGTAACTAACAAAGAAAAGATTTTTGCTTTGTCTCCATCCTCAGGAATACAATTTAAAGAAAGAAAGCCCACACTCCTAGGTGATTCACATTCATGATTGGATTAGAAGATCTTGCGGAATCAATTCGGCGCTTGTTCAATTGTCACGCAAAAAAGGTACGATACTTTTATATACATCAATTAATCTAAGGTTACGGTTCTCGTTACATAAAAGGGAATTTTTTTTATTTATACGCAAACCCTAAATTATTTTGTATCACGCTTCCATTGCATTTTGAACCTGTTTTTCCCAACAATTGGTATCAAAGCCAAGTTGTACCCTTGATTAATTGATGTATGTGTTCGTGAATCTTTTTCTTTTTATTGTATATATGAATGTTTTAGAAAGATATGACACTCTAGGTATTCGCATATATATTTACACTGGAATGTATGGATATATATATTTTTTATGTGGTTTGTTATTGCTCAATTTTGGTCCTAGAATTTCAATGTAATTTTTAGGATTGTAACAAGAAGATTATCGCCAAAATTTCCATCTTGGTAGTTGCTAAGTTTTTTTTTTATTTGGTTTTTGTAATAATAAAAATAATAAACTGCAGTATTTTGTTATGTAAATTCTTCTGTAATACATTCAAGTTTTGAAGACTCGAAGGTTTGAAGAATTAGGAGTAACCGAAACAAGTTTGGGACCGTACGAGCCGTAACAATGAAAGTGCGTGCGAAGAGCGTGCAACCACGTTTGTTGTGGCATGGCCTGCGCATGGCAGCCCCTTTGGTAGCCATGGGCTGCACATGGCAGCCCTTTATGGGTCTATGGCATGCGCACGCCCATGGGTAAGGGCAAAGGGTGTGCACACCTATGGGAGGTAGCCGAGGGAGTCCGAACGACGAAGGTCAAGTGAAGACTTGTTCGCCAAGAACAGAGTTCTTGTATTCCAAGATATATGTAATTTACTTGTTTTTCTAAGATGGACCAAAATTGTAGCTATTTATATTTTTATAAATATTGCAATGTTTGTCATTGTTTGATAACATGTCTTATAGCATAGGAGTGCCACTCATATATCTCTTTTGGTATGAACATGCATTGAATGGTTTAAGTATCTAAATTGGCATCTAGATAACTTGGTAAATCATTATTTGGAATTTGATCACACACCTTAAACAATTGAGTGGGAGAAGGTGTTTTGGAACACCTACGGCCCCCAAGTTTAGTTGAGCTCTATGTTTCGTGAATAACCTCCCAAGAGGTATTCATGAATGGAATTTAGCAAGATACTTCTTTACAAGGATAGACTAGACAATTAGCCTAAACGATATCTACTCCCAAAGGAGGGATATTCGTGAGGGATTATATTGAAGGTCGATAACTTGGTAACATAGTTAATGTAATTTTATTAATATTCTCCCAAGAGTTCTTGTTAATAAAATTGCAAGGCTAAAATAGAAAACGTTTAACAATTAGGTAGGACCTAGTCCAACTAGTAAATGGTGCGTACTCCCAAATGATGCATGACATTTATGGGTGTTGGATCACCGTTGAATTTTTACGATTGAATTATTTTATTTAATTCAAAATAAATATTCAAAAGTGCTATAACATGATTGTTTACTTATATAATTTTTGTTATTAAAAGGAAATCATGACCCCATCCCTAATCAATATCCTAAAAGATAATACTTTAACTGATGATAATTATGTCACATGGAAAAGGAATATTGGGTTGTTGTTGCAAGATGAAAAGTATAAATTCATTCTATATATTCCTTAACCACCAAACTAATGAATCTAAGTCAGGAAGCAAAGAAATAAGTATCAATAGTGGAAGTCTTCAGATGAGAAGGCTAAATGTACGTTACATTATGGCCATCATCTCCCACGTGTTGCAATAGCAACATGAAGGAATGGAGACTGCTGTCGATATAATGATGTCTCTAAAGGAGATGTTTGATATAAGGTCTAGGATGACTAAGAGAGAGAGGCAATGATTGCTTTTATGAATCTTAGGACGAAACCTGGACAGGGTGTGAAAGATCACATGATAAAAGTCATAGCACATCTCAACATTGCTGAACTGAATGGTGCTAAGATAGATGGTGAGACCAAAATTGACATGATTGTCAACTCACTATCGGATTCCTTCTCAAGTTGGACTACACCATGAGTAATAAGGAATACACCTTGGAAGGCCTGATGCAAGATGTTCAAAGCACGGAAAAAATCCTTGTGAAAGGCAAGGGTCAAGAGATTCATATGCTTGGTAAGTTGTTACTGTTAAAGACCCGTAAGAAGGTTAAGAGACAACAGAAGAAAAAGCAACTCGAGTCTTCTTAGAAGGATACCAAGAAAGTAACCAAAATCAAAGGAAAGAGTTTCTTTTGTGGTGAAAAGGGTCAAAGGATAAGACTGAATAAGAATGAATTCAACTTGCATTTAGGCAATAGAGCGTTGGTGTCTTCTAGTGTAGTTGGAGATATTAGAATCAATTTTGATTCTTATAGGTATTTAGTTTTAATAAACGTTTATTATGTACCACAATTCAAGAGGAATTTAATTTCGGTCTCTTGTCTAAATAAATTTGGATATTCGGTTACTTTTAATAAAGGTTTTATTATTAGTAAGAATAACAAATTTGTTTGCAAGGGTACATTGGAAAACGGTTTATTCTATTTGCATGGAAATATCTTTCACTTATTAGACACGGAATCAACGAAACGTAATCATAAAAGAGTAAAATTATCAAAAGATGAAATCTACCTATGGCATTTGCGCTTAGGTCATATTAACCTTAATAGGATTAAAAGATTGGTAAGTGACGGACCTCTAAGTGACTTAAAGGTTTATGATCTACCAACTTGTGAATCTTGTTTGGAAGGTAAAATGACCAAAAGGTCGTTTACGACCAAAGGCATAAAAGCCATCGAATGTTTAGGATTGATACACACTGATGTGTGTAGACCTATGAGCATTCAAGCTAGAGGTGGATATGAGTACTTCATCACTTTCACGGATGATCACTCAAGATTTGGCTTTGTGTATCTCATGAGGCATAAGTCGGATGCTTTTGATATGTTCAAAGCATTTAAAAGTTGAAGTAGAAAATCAGCTTGAGAAACGCATAAAAATCTTGAGGTTTGATTGTGGTGTAGAATATCTATCTGGTGAGTTTCAGCAATATCTTATTGATAATGGAATAATTTCTCAGTTTTCTGCACCAGGTACACCTCAAAAAAATGGGGTGGCAGAAAGGAGAAATAGATCTCTTTTGGATATGGTTAGGTCTATGTTGAGTTATTCAACGCTCTCTAGTTCTTTTTAGGGATATGCTTTACAAACTGCCATGTATGTTCTAAACGATGTACCATCTAAGTCGGTTCATAAAACACCGCATGAGTTGTGGATCGGTCGAAAGCCTAGTTTACAACACTTAAGGACATTCGGATGTTCTGCACACGTGTTAAAAGGAAAGACAGAAAAGATGGAGCCCCATTCTGAAACATGCATATTTGTAGGGTATCCAAAAGGAACAAAAGGATATTATGTTTATAGTCCTTCAGATCTTAAAGTATTTGTTTCAACAAATGCTTTATTTCTAGAAGAGGACTATATGAATTATTTTGTGCCTAAAAGTAGAATCGTCCTAAATGAGCTTTTAGAAGATACAATTCCATAAGAAGTTTCGTAACCAAGCCCAATTGTAAGTTCCGTACCAACACAAGATCAACAATCTACCATACCTTGTAGTAGTGGGAGGGTTGTTAAACAATCCGAGAGATACATCGGTCTAGGATAATCTGTAGAGAATCTTCCGAAAGACGATGATCCCTATACGTACAAGGAAGCAATGGAAGACGTTGATTGTCGCCATTTGTAAAAGGCAATGCAATCCGAAATTGAATCTATGTTCAAAAACAAAGTCTAGTCTCTTGTAGACTTGCCTAAAGGGATAAAACCCATCGGGTGCAAGTGGGTATACAAGAGAAAAAGAGGAATGGGTGGTAAGGTGGAAACCTTTAAAGCAAGATTGGTAGCTAAAGGTTATACACAAAAGGAAGGTATCGATTATGAAGAAACCTTTTTTTCCTGTGGCCATACTTAAATCCATTAGGATACTCTTATCCATTGCAGCATCTCTAGACCTAGAGATTTGGCAAATGGACGTCAAAACAGCTTTCCTTAATGGAAGTCTTGATGAAAGCATATACATGATGCAACAAAAAAGATTCATTGAAAAGAGCCAAGAGGAAAGGGTATGCAAGTTGTAAAGATCCGTATATGGATTGAAGCAAGCATCCAGATCCTGGAACATAAGGTTCGATCAAGCCATAAAAAAATTTTGATTTATTCAAAACCTTGATGAACCTTGTGTATACAAAAGAATTAAAGGCGACAAGTTGGTTTTCCTAGTTCTTTACGTTTGATGATATACTTCTCATCGGAAACGATGTAGGTGTATTGACATCAATAAAAGAATGGTTAGCAAAACAATTTGATATGAAATACTTAGGTGAAACAAGTTATATTCTTGGTATCCAAGTCATAAGGGATAGAAAGAATAGAACGATTGCATTATCCCAAGCTTCATACATAGATAAAATCTTGTCTAGGTTTTCCATGCAAGATTCCAAGAAAGGTATGTTATCTTTCAGACATGGAATCAAACTTTCTAAGGAACAAATTCCTAAGAATGAGCATGAAGAGCAATTCATGAGTAGGGTTCCATATGGATCGGCAGTTGGAAGTCTCATGTATCCAATGCTCTGCACTAGACCATATATTTATTTTATTGTAGGCATAGTTAGCAGATTTCAATCGAAGCCTGGTCCTGATCACTGGACGGCAGTCAAGCATATTTTTAAGTATCTTAGGAGAATGAGAGATTATATGCTTGTATACTCTTAAGGGGATTTAATTCCCGTTGGGTATACAGATTCTGATTTTCAGTCAGATTCTGACTCCAGAAGATCGACATCAGGATCTGTGTTTACTATTGGAGGAGGGGCAGTCGTATGGAGTAGTATCAAGCAATCTTGTATTACCGATTCCACCATTGAAGCCGAGTATGTAGCCGCATGCGAGGCTGCTAAATAGGTTGTCTGGCTCCGCCAATTCTTGATTGACTTGGAAGTGGTTCCTAATGCGAATAAGCATATCACTATCTGTTGTGACAATAGTGGATCAGTGGCTAATTCGAGAGAACCAAGAAGTCATAAGAGAGGGAAACAAATTGAAAGAAAGTATCACCTTCTAAGGGAAATTGTGCATAAGGGTGATGTGACAATTAAAAAAATCGCGTCAGTGGAAAATCTAGAGGATCCCTTTACAAAGGCTCTTCCTCAAAAGAGTTTTAATGGGCATCTAGAGAACATGAGGATGGGAGATATGACACATTTGCTATAGAGCAAGTGAGAGATTGTTAGGATTATGCTCGATAGCAAGAGTGCAATATTGTAATTAACAATCTTTTTCATATGAATAAAGTGATTTCTAGTTTAACAAATCTTATAGGATTTATAGTTTAATTATTATAATTGTCAAAAGTAAATAATCAGAAGGTCAAAATACATTGAGAAAAGAAGAATTGTTCATACATCTAGATATGTATGAGGTAGACACAATTCTTTAGTTAGTCTTGAATAATATTCACAACTTAAGATAAAAGGTTGGGCGCCTTTATCTTGTTAAAGTTGTAGATTCTTTTGCTAACATTTGAGTGGGATCAAATGTGTTATGATGAGTCTAAAATCATCAAAGTGTGGTGTCTTTGGGCAAAAAAAATCTAGGGCACTGGGTGCATTGAATAGGATCAAAATGAAACACTTTATCTAGAACCGTCAATGGATAAAAGTTTTCATTTGAAGACAATCGGAGAGTCTATCTCAATCCTGAGATAAATGATGGACTTATGGTTGCAACTGTTATCATTTGAGCTATCAATGAGTACGGTTATATAGCATAGTCTATCCTCGATAGTTTGGTGGTATTCATTTGTTAATCAATAGAGGACTTCATTTATAGATATGGACATCATGGCTCCATTTATTGAGTGAGAGTAGAATACCATCATATGGATGTTTTGAGGTATTGGATATTAAATCTTAACGTTAAGTTTTCAATAGTGTCTATTGAAACATGGCTGCTGGACAAGTCAAAATATCCAAGTTCAAAATGTGTTTATATTAGTAAATATATGGTAACTTGGAGAGCTATAGACGGTCTATGAGCAATTGGCGATTATTGGTATTTTTCATGAGGATACACTTTCTCCAATAAGGTTGTCTAGGGTATGAATAAGTAAATATCAACTTATTCTATTTTTATTTAAGAGTTCAATTTTAGTTCTTTAGTGGAATGAACTAAAATTAAATAGATCGGACATAAGTGAATCATTTATTGATTGTGATTGGGTTGTGTCTATTGGAGCTTAAATTTAGATAGCCCGCCAAGATCCCCAATCCACACGAACTTGTATGGATCACTTGATATATTCTACCGGACCAATATGGGTCCATCTAGAATTGTGATAAGGCATGTGAACTTGTTTCTTTTTGTAAGAATAGGTCTAGTTCACATGTGGACTTTTTATTAAGGTCCAATGGATTTAATAAAATAAGAAAAATAATATATGGCCCTTACACTAGGTATGGGCGGCAAAGGCTTTTGTGAATAGCTTATATATATTATTTTTTTATTATTATTTAATTAAATAGAAATTAATTAATTAGTTGATTAATTAATTATTTAATTAAAAGTCAAAAATCTTTTTTCTAGTAGGAGATGGTCTCCTAAAACTATATTATTGTTGGTAGTATAAATAATGTTAAAGACTATATTTGATAAGTAGATAAATAAAAGGAATTATTTATCTAATCAAATTAGGAAGTCTTTAATATGGTTACAAATACACTATTGAGTTGGATTAGGAGTCTTGGTGTAGGAAAGAATTCTTTTTGGAAAAGGATTCTTGGTCACCAAGTAAAACTACTTAGTGGTAGAATTCTTCTTTGAAAAGGATTCATAACCACCAAGTTAATCTACCTAAGGATAGGATTCTTGTCCATCAAGTAATCCTTCTTAGGAAAGAATAAACTCTCCTAATCCATATCAAAGAGATGAAATTCGGCCAGCCCATAGCAATATAGGAGAAGTTAGATTTCCTTTTAGATAAGGATTCTTAACTACCAAATAAATCCACCTAAGGAAATGATTCTTGCCAACCAAGTAAATCCTTCTTAGGAAAGGATTTATGATCCTATATATATGAGCATGATAAATTCGGCCAGCTCTAAGGCATTTAGAGGGAATTTTGGCCAAGCTATGTTTTCTAAGAGAAGAATTCGGTCATTGGAAGAATTTTGAGGGAGAAAAATATGTTTGTACTCTAGACAAAATTTGATAATCTCTAAGCAATAGTGTGGGAATTCGGCCAAGTAGAGAAAAAAGGGGAACGTTTTTATTTTCGATAGTATACATATCCCTTACATCAAAAGGGTTTTGTGTACAACATCGAATCAAGGTTCAGGCGAGTTTCAATCAAATTGATTGATAATTCACAAGTGACCGGGCGTTCTTGGATTTTTCTCTTTGAGGATATTTGTAACTAACAAAGAAATGATTTTTACTTTGTCTCCATCCTCAGGAATACAATTTAAATAAAGGGAGCCCACACTTCTAGGTTATTCACATTTGTGATTGGATTGGAAGATCTTGCGGAATCAATTTGGCACTTGTTCAATCATCACGCGAAAAAGTTACGATACTTTTATACACATCAATTGATCTAGGGTTAAGATTCTCGTTACATAAAAGGGAAAAATTTTTATTTATACGCAAACCCTAAATTAGTTTTTATCATGCCTCCGTTGCATTTTTAACCCGTTTTTCCCTACATTTAATTGATATATATATTGTGATACAAGCAATCTAGAAGGATAAACTTTTGTTTGTTTCTAAGGAGTCGAAAAAGGTGTCTAACCTATTCACCCCCCCCCCCCCCCCCCCCTATAGGTTAATCTTGAGCATATAACTGTGTTTGTATTTTAATCTGTGGCTCAGGTGGCTAGCTTAAAGATAGAAGTTTACTCCATTTTCGGTTATGGCCACTTTTATGCTGCATTCCAAACAGCCCAGGCTCTGTATCTTCCTTTTGACTTGGCCACCATCGTGAACTGGGATAGGGAGAATATCAAGCATAGAACCAAGAGGATATCAATGCCTACTGTTGATTGAGCAGACACCTCTTAAGCTATTGTTGTTGATAAAAGTGTAAACGATGCAGATCAGCAGCTTGGGAAGATGAGGTCTTGCCTACTTCCAAAGAGGTAGAAGAATACAAGCCTGCCAAAACTATGGGTGATCAACCTACTTCCTATAAGTTGGTGATGGACCTCCTTGCATCACAAAAGATGGTGGAGGATCGACCTCCACCCAAGAAGATGGGGGAGTGGACTAGACTAAGTGCCATGGTGGAAGTTCAAGTTGGTCGAGCTCAAGCAGGGGTCCCAACTGAGCCAATATAGGCGGTGGCAATGGGTAGCTCAATAGGCATACCTCGTGTTGTCTCCAATAGTAGAGAGTTGGGTTCTGTATATGTGCCTGTAGAGTGGGTTGAAAAGGTAGAGTTATAGAGAAGGAGAGACAACATGAGGAAGCAGATGTATGACCATTTACCTACGAATTACTTTCAATGCTTGAGGGAAATGGGGTGGGCTCCCTTCTTGTTCATGTTTTGGTTCTTAGCCATTCTTTCTAGCCATACTTTTTTTATAGCCCATAACTTGGGGATGGGTTAACTACTTGCTCTGATGTAGCTAGATGAGAGGGTGGGCTCCCTTAATTTTTGAATGAAAGCTTTTTCTTTCTTATTACTCGTATCAAGTTAATCTTTATCTTGGTTGAATGCATCTTGCTCAAATCTCTTAACCTGACCTTAGAGTAGTCGCTATATACACCTGACTTAAAAGAATCTAGTCATACATAAAAACTATAAAATTCTATTAAGTGTAAGAAATCAACAAAGATTTTATAACAAGCGCCCGTTCTAGGTACTTGGCCAAGATTTGATTTAGGATCCCCTAGGTCACAAGCTTTCCTGCTTCCTAGGTTCCTCAGCCTCTTAAGGACGTTACATTCGTAGCTTGGATTGCTTTGGTGACTAGACTCTAGGCAAATGTACTTGTAGCAAATGTTTGCCCCGATGCCATGGTACCCAGATAATGATAGGAGTAGCGGTGGTGTATAAATGGATCCTGACAAAACAACTTGGAAAAAAAAGTTAGGAGATAACAGGGGTAGATAAGTAATTGGTACCAGGATACCTAGGTACTTGGTCGAGGTGATCCCTACGGAGCCTTCTATTATATTGATTTTCCTTTCTGGGTGAATCAGGGTACCAGGTATCCTGCCTTTGGGAATTTTGTTGCCTAAGGCGAAACACTTGGTCAAATTAATCTAGGAACTTTTTGTCCCTGTACCAGGGAGGTACCATTCCATGGAAGTCTCGGTCTAGCAGGCAGCTATGCACTTATGCCTAGAACATTCTTTAGGGTGGCAGCAAGACCAAGGTATCAGGATTGTCATTCATTTATCCTAGTCTTGTGATCTTACTAGCAACTTTGCACTTACACTCAGATCCCTCTCAGCGGGGAGATGGTGCTCGGCCAAGGCATCAAAGGTGGTGCCCGGCCAAGGCATCAGAGGTGGTGAGGGGGCTTCCCCGACTAATCCCTGGTCCTGTTATCCTGTTGGGAACTATGCTCTTATGCTAAATTCTTCTTGGTGGGAGGTGGTACCCAGCCAAGACATCGAGATGTCCACATGACCTTCCTCAGTTACTAGCGATCATGGTAAATACCCAATGGTGGGAACGGCAACAAAATAGAGATGGAGAAATAGAACATAAACTTTATTGATGATTAACTGATATTACAATTTATTCAAGAACTACAGATGATGATACCTAGATAGGTCTAATCTGCTCGAAATCCCCTACCTAGCAGGTAAAACCTCTTTAAATGATCCAGTATTCCATGTATGGTCGACAAGCCGTCCATCCATATCTTCAAGCTTCTAATTCCTGTTCCGGATCACTACCTTTATCAAGTAAGAACCTTCCCATTTTGGTTCTAGGACCCCATCTAATTTGACCCTGGTGTTTTGAGTCACCTTCCGGAGCACTAAGTCCCCGTCTTAAAGTATCTCACAGTCTAGCTTTGGCAGACTGATACCTTTTCTGTTGCTTTATCTTGCTTTTCCTCTTTAAGGTTCTATTTAGCCCTGGACTTGGCCTCATTACTATTTGGCTAAAAGCGCTGGACCTGGAATGAGGTCAGTTTGTGCTCGATAGGTAGGACCGCCTCCACTATGAATGCTAGGGAGTAAGGCCTTTCTCCGGTTGTGATTCTTTTAGTCGTCCGGTAAGCCCAAAGTACCTCAGGCAGCTTTTCTACCAGAGTTTCTTCTTCAAGAGCTTCTTAATTGTCTTGTTGGTAGCTTTCACTAGGTCATTGGTTTGGGGGTAGGCCACTAACGTAAAACAGAGGTCGATTCCCAAGTTCTTAAAGAAATCCCTATATCGAGCAATATCAAACTACTTACCGAGGTCGGTGATGATGATGATTGGGGTACTGAACTTGCACACCATGTTAGTCTTGATGAACTTGGTTGTGTTTTCCTCAGTGATCTAGGATAGTGGTCTTGCTTCCATCCATAAAGTGAAGTAATCAATCGCGACAATAACGTGCTTAGCTTGACCTGGAGCAATAAAGAGGGGCTCAATCAATTCAACCCCCCTAATATCGAAGAGGTATGGTTAATTGATCGTAGATAGGCATTCCAAAGGCATATGGTTCAGGTTTGAGGTCCTTTGGCAAGGTCCACATGACTCTATAATGGTTTGCAAGTCATGGTTTATAGTCAGCCAATAGTAACCCATCTAGAGCACCTGATATACCAAAGATTTCCATTCGGTATGGTTCCCATACTCACCTGAGTGGACTTCTTTTAGTGCCCAACTGGTATTGTTCGGATGCAAGCCTCATAGTAGAGGGAGGTAATTTCCCCTATAATAGAGGTACCCGTCAATCAGGCAATATCAGACTGAAGTTCTTTTGAGCTTTCGAGCTTGCTCTAGATCCTTTGGAAGTTTCCCCTCCTAGAGATTGGCAACTATTTTGTCCATCCATAAAGGGAGGCGATCTACAGGGTTGACCTTATTGTCTGGTTTTATACTGGATTGAGAGATCACCTTGAGGGGTACTACTTTGGGTTGAGTTTTCCCCCCGTTGGCGGCTATCTTGGCGAGGGTATCTGCTCGATAGTTCTCTTGACGAGGGATTTTTTCAATCTTGAATCCTTTAAAACGGGTTTTAAGTTGTTGGACCAACTAGAGGTAAGCTATCATGTTGTCATCTTTTGCTTGGTACAAACCGGTGACCTGGTTAATGATGAGTTGAGAGTCACTCTTGTCGCGTAGGTAGTCAGCCCCAAGCTCGATTGTTATCCTTATTCCTCATATGAGAGCTTCATACTTTGCTTCATTATTTGTAGTCTTGAACTTGAACCTGAAGTTGTGGCAGCATTGAGCTTTTCCTAGGTCTATCAAGATGATGCCATCACCTCTACCTGATTGTCCGAATGCTCCATTAGTGTAGAGGATCCAAGGATTATAGTCGGTTGGCAAGTCTACAGTTTGTGGAACCTTTTTAGGAATCGGTTCCAGCTCTGTTAAAGTATCAGGATCGGGGAGAGCTGAGAATTCAACCACAAACTCTGTTGGTGTCTAGGTTTTAATATTCATCCTTGTCTTATATTTTATGTCAAACTATGTGAGTTTAAGGGCCCAGAGAACTAACCATCCTGACACATCTAGTCTCTACAAAAACTATCGAAGCGGCTGGTCCATTACAACAGCGACTGCATGCGCTTTGAAGTAAGGGACGATTTTTCTTATCGAGGTTAACAGGGCAAAGGCAGACTTCTCTAAGAGGATGTAATTCTTTTTAGGCTTGGTTAACGCATGGCTTACATAGCAAGCAGGTTGTTGAACGTCGTCTCCACACTTATTGACCAAATCCCCGCTAACTACAGTTTTGGACACAACTAGGTAAATCTCTAGTTCCTCTCTGGGAACTGTCTTAACCAACAACGGTTGTCTAACTAGATATTTCTTCAAAGCTTGAAATGCCTACTCAATATTCTAGTCCCACTGCATATTTCTTCCCTGTTTGATCAATTTAAAGAAGGGAAGGCACTTGTCAGTCGATCGAGTAATGAAACTGTTGAACGCTGCCACTTGACCGATTAACGTCTGTACCTGTTTGAGTGAGGTAGGAGATTCAAGGTCTAAGATACCTTGGATCTTCTCTGGGTTGGCCTCTATACCTCTCTCATGAAGCATAAATCCAAGAAATTTCCCCGTTGTTACCTCGAATGCACATTTGGCAGGGTTTAACCGTATTTGGTTCTCTCTTACAATCTGAAATGTTCGGTGAAGATAGTCGTGGTGCTCATCTGCTACATGAATTTGGTGATCATGTCATTGATGTACACCTCCATCTTCTTTCCTATCTCTGGTTTGAATGACCGATTCACTAGGCACTGGTGTCACCTTGTAGCAATAGAGACCCTGACAGGTGATGAAACCAGCCTTATCCTGATCAGCGATGTGCATAATGATCTGGTTGTACCCCGAAACGCTTCTATAAAGTTCAAGATTTTATTTCTTGCAGTGTAGTCCACAAGTTGATCGATTTTAGGCAGGGGAAAGCTATCCTTTGGGCAAGCGTTGCTGAGATCTGTGTAGTCAACGTACATGCACCACTTCCCATTTGCTTTTGTGACCATGACCACATTCGTGATCCATTCGGGGTATCTAGATTCCCTGATGAATCAAGCCTTTATCAATTTGTCGACCTCTTCCTATACCACAACATTTCTTTCGACATTAAAGTGTCGCCCCTTCTTCTTGATCTTTTTAAAAGTGGGGTCGACTACCAATCTATGAGAGGCTATAGAGATAGGAATTCCCGACATTTCATTATGGCTCCAGACGAATATGTCATTGTACTCTCGAAGGAGCTTTATCAAGCATTCTTTTACTCCTGGTTCCAAGGTCGCCCCAACCTTGACTACCTTAGACAGATCGTCTTCTCTAATCAAAATCTCTTCTAGCTCATCAACGGGGTGGCCACTGGCTCACCCCCTGTCTTATTCTTACTTTGTTCTTAACTTGGACGTCATTCTCCAGATACTCGGCAAGCTCTTTTACGTCTCCTAAAACCTTGAAACCCATCTCTGGCAATTATTATCTCTGCACCATAGCTATTTACGCATACTGCTTCACTAATGCTGCAGGATTGGTGGACACTACGTAACACTTACGGGCGGCATGCTGATCTCCACGTACCTCACCTACCTCGTTCCCCATTGGGAACTTTAGAAAATTATGGTAGATGGATAGCACCCCCTTGAGTGCTGATAAGAAAGGCCTCCCTAGAATGGCATTGTAGACCGATGGGTTGTCGACCACAACGAAGTCTGTAATGATGTTCTATAGAATTTTCAATCCTACAAGTACTATAGAGTCCCCAATGAATCCGTACAAGGGGATGGTGCAGCTATTGTAACACAACCACTTTAAGTTGAGATTTCTAGAGTGTCTTTGAAGAGGATGTCCACGCTGCTTCCTGTGTCAATCAGGAGGCGTTGGACCAGGCAATTGGCGATCTGTACCCTGATAACCATGGGGTCATCGTACGACTGCATGATATTTTACACATCTGCTTCAGCAAAAATGATCTAGGCTGATTGGGAGGTTCCCACTGAGCTCTGTTCTACCTTGAATATACTATGCCCCTCTTTAATCTGGGGGACCTTCCAGGCATGATTCTTACTAGAATTATTAGAGGCACCAGATAGAATGGGCTCTCCACTGATCGTGTATGCCCTAGATCTGTTGCATCAGGTCATTCTGCTCTCCTTTCCTCTACTGAACATGATCTTGGATCTCGCCTTGAACTTCCTTGCTCGTATAGATGCTATCTCGAACCCGCTGTAATAACTCCACCAAGCAGTCGCCCCTCACTAGTGCTTTTATCTGGTTGCGCAAACTAAAGCACTCCGAGGTGTTGTGCCTCACGGTCCTTATGGAAGTAACAGTATTTGTATCGGTTCCTTGTGTTAATTGGTACCTTCAAGGGACTCGGCTTTCTCATAAACCCTTTATCCCGTATGGCGAGGTAGGTCATCTCATAGGATTCACCACTCTGGGAGGTGGTGAGGCTCGATGAGGGGTTCACCTAGCTGGATACCGATCCCGTTGAGGTTGGTTAAGTAGAGGTCGGTATATGGACTGATGGGGAGGTCTATTTTTATCCTTCTGTACCGGTACAGGTTTGGGCACCTCTTTCTTTTGGCGCTTAGCAATCCTTATGTCATCATGCTCAATCTTAACCCTAAGTTTTTCGTCTATCTCCACCTGCTCGAGGGCAGTGTAGTAGGCTTCTTGGTACGTTTCTGGTTTACGCTTAGTGAAGAACCGGAATAATCTATCTGCCTATAGGTTCCTACGAAAGTTGGATAGGGTCTTCTTCTTGACAAAAACCCCCATCTGAATCACCTCCTTATGTAACCTCTCCACATAAGATCTGAGTTATAGAACCTCTCCATATAAGATCTGAGAGTTTCACCCCACTCTTGAATTACATATTGCAAATGGATAGGATCTATTGGACACAGCTTGACTGCATGGAACTGGAAACAGCAATCCCTTGACAGCTTAGTGAAGTTATCCATGCTACCTGCGGGTAACTTCATAAACCTTGTCTTGGCATAGTCGATCAGTGTGGTTGGAAACAACCTACACATAGCTGCCCTGGTCGCATTCTGGACCTCCATCTACTGGACGTAGCTCTCTAGTTGGCTTAAGAGATCCTCATTGCCAGAGAACTTGTCAGCTGATATTTTAAATTTTTGTAGGAGCTCCGCTCCCCTAATCCTTCGGGATAAATGGGCGTTCATCTTTACCAAAGGATCCTTATGGCTCTCATTGTGTTTGCCCTTCCTCAAATTCTTGATCTCTATTTGCATATAGGCCAGTTTGCCTTATAGACGCTTGTTCCCAGCGTTTTTGGATTTGACTTTAGAATCCTCATTACTTGAGCCCTCAATTGAGATCGAGGTCTTGCCCCTGATACCCTCGGGGGCAGGATCTTTCCTAGCGCTTCTCCAGCTACCTCTTGTTTTTGGTTTAGGCTCTTTTCTGGTATCGTCTGATATAACTGAGTGGCAAGGTCTCTCGTACTGGACATCATCAGTTGATTTCACCTGCTCGGGTCGATAATAGGCCAGCCTGAGCGGATCTGAAGGCATGGGACCCTAACTGATCTCAGACAGAGGGCAAGAGCCCTAACCCGTCACGGACCAGTATTAGTGGTAAAGGCCCTAACCGGTCAAATATGGTGGTCCTAGCTCCTGGTTTGTTGGGTTCCTCGCGGGCGCTAGGTTTCATTAGTTTAAGGGTAATTCCTTCTGTAACAAAACGTAGGTGAATACTTTCCACGAAAGTCATGGCCTGTTGTTCCATCATATGTGTTGGGCGGTAAGGCTATATAAAATAGCTTAATATTTTTATTTTTTATTTAATTGAATGGAAATTAATTAATTTGATAATTAATTAATTATTTAATTAAAATTCAAAATCTTCTTCTTAGTAGCAGATGGTTTCCAAATATTATGTTATTGTTGGTAGTATATTTAATATTAAAGACTATATTTGATAAGTAGATAAAAAAAAAGGAATTATTTATCTAGTCAAATTAGGAAATCTTTAATATGGTTATAAATACACAATTTAAGTTGGATTTGGAGTCTTGGTGTGGGAAAGAATTCTTTTTGGAAAAAGATTCTTTTTCACCAAGTAAACCCACCTAAGGATAGAATTATTTCCCATCAAGTAAATCCTTCTTATGAAAGAATTAAGTCTCCTAAATCAAATATAAGTTGAATTCGACAAACCCTATATATTTTAGGGCTAGGAATTCGGCCATGATATATATATATATATATATATATATATATATATATATATATATGGATTACATAATTTCGGCTAAGGCTAAGGATTTTTAAAAGAATTCGACTACCATAGAATTTTGAGAGAGAAAATTTGTTTTTGCTCTATAACAAAATTCGATCAGCTTAAAGAAATAGTGTGAGATTCGACAAAGAAGAAAATGAAGAAAGAACATTTAGTTTTCGATAGTACACTAGTAGCCTTTACATTAAAAGGTTTTGTGTACAATATCGAATCAAGGTTCACACGAGTTTCATTTAAATTGATCGATAATTCACAAGTGACCTAACGTTCGTTGTTTTCTTCTTGGAGGATTATTGTGACTAACAAAGAGATGATTTTGTTTGTTTCCATTCTCAAGTATACAATTAAAGAAAGGGAGCCCACACTCCTAGATGATTCACGCTCGTGATTGGATTAGAAGATTTTGCGGATTCAATCCGGCGCTTGTTCAATCATCAAGAGAAAAAGATACGACACTTTTTATATAAATCAATTAATCTATGGTTAAGGTTCATGTTATAATAAAGGGAAAATTTTATTTATACCAAACCTAATTTTCTCAATTTTCACGCTTCTGTTGCACGATTTTCCCTACAGTTTCTCCTCATCTTGATATGCGTCTTTAGCAATTAGGTGGGAGGATAAGAGTGCTAGGTCCAACGGGGTAGGAATCTAGCTCATACACATACATACATGCATAATATAAACGATAAATAGAAGAATGACAAGTCTTATATAGAAGTAGGTGGACTGACCAAGGGGGAAAAAGCATCACAAATTATCACATGCTGAAAAACCTCATAGTAGTATCTAGAGGAAGGAGAAAGAGCCTTCCTTGTATATATATATATATATATATATATCAAGCGGTGCTCCTAGAAGCTTACAACAATGGAGAAAAATATAACAATGGTGCTCTGGAGAGCTTACTGTAGGGAAAATACGCGCAACGGAAGCGTGAGAAAATTTAATAAAAATTAAGGTTTGCGTATAAATAAAAATTTTCCCTTTTAATAATAAGAACCTTAACCCTAGAATAATTGATGTATATAAAAAATATCGTACCTTTTTTTTCGTGAATATGGAACTAGCGTCAAATTGAATCCGCAAGATCTTCCATTCCAATCACGAACGTGAATCACCTAGGAGTGTGGGCTCCCTTTCTTTAAATTGTATACTTAAGGATGGAAACAAACAAAATCTTCTTCTTTGTTACTCACAATAATCCTCCAAGATAAAAACCAAGAACGTCCGGTCACTTTTGAATTATCAATCAATTTGATTGAAACTCGCGTGAACCTTGATTCGATGTTGTACACAAAACCCTTTTGATGCAAAGGATACTAGTATACTATCGAAAACAAAAACGTTCCCTCTTTTCTCTATGCTTGGCCGAATTCTTCACACAATGAGTTGGACAAAGTTTTTTTTTTTATAACAATGGAATAAAACAAATAAAAAACAACTTCTCACACCAAAAACTCGTGCTTTGTTGAAATTTACATGTATATATATATATATATATATATAGGAGACCAAATCCTCTCCCAAGAATGATTTACTTGGTGGGAAAGAATCATTTCCTTAGGTGGATTTACTTGGTGGTTAAGAATTATTTTCTAAAAGGAATTCTATCCTACACCAAGACCCCTAATCCAACTCAATAGTGTATTTGTAACCATAATAAAGACTTTCTAATTTGATTAGATAAATAATTCATTTTATTTATCTACTTATCAAATATAGTCTTTAACATTAATTATACAACCAACAATAGTATAATTTTAGGAGACCATCTCCTACTAGGAAAAAGATTTTGACTTTTAATTAAATAATTAATTAGTCAACAAATTAATTTCTATTTAAGTAAATAATAAAAAATATATATATAATTAAGCTATTCTAAATAGCCTTGCCGCCCATACCAATGTATATGGCCCATTATATTATTTTCTTATTTAATTAAATCTATTTGACCTTTATAAAAAGTCCACATGTGAACTAAACCTATTCTTACAAAAAGAAACTAGAAATCACTATATTAATAAGAAAAGATTGTCAAATACATTATTACACTCTTGCTATCGAGCATAATCCCAACAATCTCCCACTTGCTCTAAAGAAAATGTGTCATATTTCTGATCCCCATGTTCTCTAAATGTCCAACAAAACTCTTTTGTAAAAGAGCCTTTGTAAAGGGATCCACTAGATTATCTGCTGACACAATCTTGGTAATCGTCACGTCACCCCTATGCATAATTTCTCTTAGAAGGTGATACTTTCTTTCAATGTGTTTCCCTCTCTTATGACTTCTTGGTTATCTCGAATTAGCCACTGCTCCACTATTGTCACAATAGACAGTGATCTGCTTATTCGCATCAGGAACCACTTCCAAGTCAACCAAGAATTGGTGGAGCTAGACAGCCTCACATGCTGCAACATACGACATTACATGATTGCTTAATACTCCTCCATATGACCGCCCCTCCTCCAATAGTAAACATAGATCCTGATTCTGATCTCCTGGAGTCAAAATTTGACTGAAAATCAGAATCTGTATACCCAACGGGAATCAAATCCCCTCCAGAGTATACAAGCATATAATCTCTCGTTCTCCTGAGATACTTGAAAATATGCTTGACTGCCTTACATTGATCAAGACAAGGTTTCGATTGAAACCTGCTAACTATGCCCACAATAAAACAAATATCTGATCTAGTACAGAGCATTACATACCTGAGACTTCCAACTGCCGATGCATATGGAACCCTACTCATGAATTGCTCTTCATGTGCATTCTTAAATATCCACACGAATAATACATAAATAATATATATACACAAATATACCTCCTGATTGCTTTGACCTCGGGAAGACTGCATCTCCTGCACGAGGCTTCTAAGCACACCTGGAAGGTTTGACACCTCCCATTTTACCACATCATCCAACACATCTGGAAGTGCCCTCACTGCCTCCAACAATTTGGCTATTCTATCACCACCCTAAAGTGTACATTTAAAATATGCACGTGTCTTAGGAAAAATAATAAAAATATAAAATTAAATTATACGACTATAATTCTAGTCAATTTACCTTAGATCGAGGCTCCTGCGGTGGGAGAGGGGTAGGTATATATCCCGGTGTATAGTCTACATGAGGGGTAGGTGTATATCCGGTGTATAGTCTACATGAGGGGTAGGAGATACAGTCTTCATGTGCATTGTTGACTTTTAGCATGTGATCTTTCACACCCTGTCCAGGTTTTGTCCTAAGATTCATAAAAGAAATCACTGCCTCTTTCTCTTAGTCATCCTAGACCTCATAGCAAACATATCCTCTAGAGACATATTATATCGGCAGCAGTCTACATTCCTTCATATTGTTGTTGTTGCAACACATCGGAGATGATGGCCATAATGTAACGTACATTTAGCCATCTCATCTGAAGACTTCCACTACTGATATTCATCTATCTGCTTCCTGACTTAGATTCATTAGTTTGGTGGTTAAGGAATAGACATAACGAATTTAAATTTTTCAGTTTGCAATAAAAACCCAATTTTCCTTTTCCATGTGACATAATTATCATCCGTTAAAGTATTATCTTTTAGGATGTTGATAAGGGATGGGGTCATGATTTCATTATAATAACATAAATTATATAAGTAAATAATCATGATAAAACACTTTCAAATATTTATCTTCAATTAAATAAAATAATTCAATCGTAAAAATTTAACGGTGATCCAACACCCATAAATGTCACGCCTCCTCTGGGAGTTCACAACATTTACTAACTGGACTAGGTCCCACCTAATTGTTAACATAACAACCAATATTTTCAATTTTAGCCTTGTGATTTTATTAACAAGAACTCTTTGGAGGATATTAATAAACTCACATTGAGTGTGTTACCAAGTTATCGACCTTCAATATAATCCCTCACGAATATCCCTCCTTTGGGAGTAGATATCGTTTGGGTTAATTGTCTAATCTATCTTTGTAAGGAAGTATCTTGCTAAATTCCATTCATGAATACCTCTTGGGAGGTTATTACACGAAACATAAAGCTCAACTAAACTTGGAGGTCGTAGGTGTTCCAAAACACCTTCTCCCACTCAATTATTTAAGGTGTGTGATCGAATTCCAAACAATGATTTAACAAGTTATCTAGATGCCAACTTAGATACCTAAACCATTATATGCATGTTCATACGAAAAGAGGTATATGAGTGGCATTCCTATTCTATATTACATGTTATCAAACAATGACAAACATTGCAATATTACAAAAAAAATTAAATAGCTACAATTTTGGTCCATCCTAGAAAAGCATGTAAATTACATGTCTTGGAATACAAAAAACTTCTTTCTTGGCGAACAAGTCTTCACATGACCTTCGTCGTTTGGACTCTCTCGGCTGCCTCCCATGGGAATGCGCACCCTTGGCTCCTACCCCTGGGCGTGCATATGCCACAACCCCATAAATGGTTGCCATGCGCAGCCCATGGCTTCCATAGGGCTGCCGTGGCAGCCCATGCCACAACAAATGTGGCCGCGTGCTCTTCGCATGCACGTTTGTTGTTACGGCTCGCACGGTCCTAAACTTGTTCCGGTTGCTCCCAATTCTTTAAACCTTCGAGTCTTCGATACTTGAATGTGTTATAGAAAAATTTAAAATAAAAAAAATACCGCAGTTTTTTTTATTACAACAAGTGCAGTTTTTTTTTTCTTTTTATTACAACAAGTGCAATTTTTTTTTTTAATTACAACAACAAAATAAAAAAAAAACTTAGCAACTACCAAGAAGGTAATTATGACGATAATAGACCACCCTTCTTGTTACAATCCCAAAACAAAAATACATTGAAATCGTATGACCAAAATTGAGCAATAACAAACCACATTCCAATGTAAATATATATACAAATACCTAGAGTGTCATCTCTTTCTAAAACATGAATTTTTACAACAACAAAAAAGATTCGCGAACACATACATCAATTAATCTAGGGTATAACCAGGCTCTGATACCAATTGTAGGGAAAATACGCGCAGTGGAAGCGTGAGAAAATTTAATAAAAAATAGGGTTTGCGTATATATAAAAAATTTATCTTTTAATAAAAAGAACCTCAACCCAAGATTAATTGATGTATATAAAAATATCGTACCTTTTTTTTCGTAATGATTGAACTAGCGTCGAATTGAATCTGCAAGATCTTCCATTCCAAACACGAATGTGAATCACCTAGGAATGTGGCCTCCCTTTCTTTAAATTGTATACCTGAGGATGGAAATAAACAAAATCTTCTTCTTTGTTAGTCACAATAATCCTTCAAAAGAAAAACCTAGAACGTCCAGTCACTTTTGAATTATCAATCAATTTGATTGAAACTCGCATGCCCCTTGATTCGATGTTGTACACAAAACCCTTTTGATGCAAAGGATAATAGTGTACTATCGAAAACAAAAACATTCCCTCTTTTCTCTATGCCTGGCAAAATTCTTCACACAATGAGTTGGACGAAGTTTTTTTTTATAACAATAGAATAAAACAAATAAAAAACAACTTCTTACACCAAAAACACATGCTTGGTCGAAATTTACATGTATATATATAGGAGACCAAATCCTCTCCCAAGAAGGATTTACTTGGTGGGCAAGAATCCTTTCCTTAGGTGGATTTACTTGGAGGTTAAGAATTCTTTTCTAAACGGAATTCTATCCTGCACCAAGACTCCTAATATAACCCAATAGTGTATTTGTAACCAGATTAAAGACTTCCTAATTTGATTAGATAAATAATTCCTTTTATTTATCTACTTATCAAATATAGTCTTTAATATTAATTATATATACCAACAATAGTATAGTATGAGGAGACCATCTCCTAATAGAAAAAGATTTTGACTTTTAATTAAATAATTAATTAATCAACAAATTAATTAATTTCTATTTAATTAAATAATTAAATAAAAATAATATAAGTAAGCTATTCTAAATAGCCCTGCCGCCCAACACATATATATGGGTCATATATTATTTTTCTTATTTTATTAAATCCATTGGACCTTAATAAATAGTCCACATGTGAACTAGACCTATTCTTACAAAAAGAAACAAGTTCACATGCCTTAATACAATTCTAAATGGACCCCTAAATTGGTCCGGTAGAATATATCAAGTGATCCATGCAAGTTCGTGTGGATTGGGGATCTTGGCGGGCTATCTAAATTGATGCTCCAATAGAGACAACCCAATCACAATCAACAAATGATTCACTTAAGCCAGATCTATTTAATTTTAGTTCATTCCACTAAAGAACTAAATTTGAACTCTTAAATAAAGATAGAATAAGTTGATTTTACTCATTCATACCCTAGACAACCTTACTGGAGAAAGTGTATCCTCGTGAAGAATATCAGCAATCGCCAAGAGCTCATAGACCGCCTATAGCTCTCCAAGTTACCATATTTACTCATATGACCACATTTTGACCTTAGATATGTTGACTTGTCCAGAAGCCATGTTTCAATAGACACTATTGAAAACGTAACGTTAAGATTTAATATCCAATACCTCAAAACATCCATATAATGATATTCTACTCTCAATTGATAAATGGAGCCACGATGTCCATATCTATAAATGAAGTCCTCTATCGATTAACAAATGAATACCACCAAACTATCGAGGATAGACTATGCTATATAATCGTACTCATTGATAGCTCAAATGATAACACTTGCAACTAAAAGTTCATCATTTATCTCAGGATTGAGATAGACTCTCTGATTGTCTTCAAATGAAAACTTTTATCCACTGACGGTTCTAGATAAAGTATTTCATTCTGATCCAATTCAATGCACCCGGTGCACTAGATTCTTTTTCCCAAAGACACCACACTTTGATGATTTTAGACTCATCATAACATATTTGATCCCACTCAAATGCTAGCAAAAAAATCTACAACTTTAACAAGATAAAGGCGCCTAACCTCTTATCTTAAGTTGTGAATATTATTCAAAACTAACTAAAGAATTGTGTCTACCTCATACATATCTAGATGTATGAACAATTATTTTTTTCTTATTGTCTTTTGACCTTATGATTATTTACTTTTGACAATTATAATAATTAAACTATAAACGCTATAAGATTTGTTTAACTAGAAATCACTTTATTTATATGAAAAGATTGTCAAATACATTATTACACTCTTGCTATCGAGCATAATCCCAACACTTACAATAGTGATCGAGTGTTTATCCAATACCGGTCCGTTCCTGGTAAAGGTACTCTTGTAGAGAAAATAAAACACACGCGGTGAAAGCGTGAGAAAATTTATGAAAATTAGGGTTTGCGTATAAATAAAAATCTTCCCTTTGACTAACAAGGACCTTAACCATATATTAATTGATGTTTATAAAAATTGTCATCCCTTTTTCTTGTGACGATTGAACAAGCACCGAATTGATTCTGCAAGATCTTCCAATCCAATCACGAACGTGAATCACCTAGGAGTGTGAGCTCCTTTTCTTTAAATCGTATACCTGAGGATGAAAACTAACAAAATCTTTCTCTTTGTTAGTTACAAAAATCCTCCAAGAAGAAAACAAAGAACGTTAGGTCACTTGTGAATTATCAATCAATTTGATTGAAACACGCGTGAACCTTGATTCTATGTTGTACACAAAACCTTTTGACGTAAAGGCTACTATTGTACTATCGAAAACCAAACGTTCTTTCTTACTATTTCTTCTTTCCCAAATCACACAATATTTCTTAGAGTTGGTCGAATTTTGTCTAGGGTAAAATAAAATTTTTCTCCCTCAAAATTCCTATGATGGCCGAATTATTTTCTTAAAAAAATAGGGCTGGCCAAAATCTCTATGAATTTTCTATTTGGCTATCCGAAAATCACACACACACATATATATATATATAGGATCATAAATCCTACCCTAAGAAGGATTTACTAGGTAGGCAAGAATCCTTTCCTTAGGTGGATTTATTTGGTAATTAAGAATCCTTATCTAAAAGGAATTCTATCCTCTCCCATATATACATGGGTTGGCCGAAAATTATAGAATATATATTAGGAGACTTAATTCCTTTCCTAAGAAGGATATACTTGGTAGTTAAGAATTCTTTCCTTAGGTAGATTTACTTGGTGGTTAAGAATCCTTTTCAAAAAGAAATTCTATCCTACACCAAGACTCCTAATCCAACTCAATAGTGTATTTATAACCATATTAAAGACTTCCTAATTTGATTAGATAAATAATTCATTTTACTTATCTACTTATCAAATATAGTCTTTAACATTAAATATACTATCAACAATAGTATGATTTTAGGAGACCATCTCCTACTAGGAAAAAGATTTTGACTTTTAATTAAATAATTAATTAATCACCAAATTAATTAACTTCCATTTAATTAAATAATAAAATAATATAATATAATTAAGCTATTCTAAATATCCTTGCCGCCCAAACCATATAAATGGGCCAATATATTATTTTCATATTTTAATAAATCCATTTGACCTTTATAAAAAGTCCACATGTGAACTAGACTCATTCTTACAAAAAGAAACAAGTTCACATGCCTCAATACAATTCTAAATGGACCCCTAAATTGGTCCGGTAGAATATATTAAGTGATCCATGCAAGTTCGTGTGGATTGGGGATCTTGGTGGGCTATCTAAATTTAAGCTCCAATAGACACAACCCAATCACAATCAACAAATGATTCACTTAGGTCAAATCTATTTAATTTTTGTTCATTCCACCAAAGAACTAAAATTAAACTCTTAAATAAAGATAGAATAAGTTGATGTTACTCATTCATACCCTAGACAACCTTATTGGAGAAAGTGTATCCTCGTGAAGAATACCAGTAATCGCCAAGAGCTCATAGACCACCTATAGCTCTCTAAGTTACCATATTTACTCATATGCCCACATTTTGAACTCGGATATTTTTACTTGTCCAGATGCCATGTTTCAATAGGCACTATTGAAAACTTAACGTAAAGATTTAATATCCAATACCTCAAAACATCCATATGATGGTATTATACTCTTATTTAATAAATGGAGCCACGATGTCCATATCTATAAATGAAGTCCTCTATCAATTAACAAATGAATACCACCAAACTATCGAGGATAGACTATGCTATATAATTGTACTCATTGATAGCTCAAATGATAACAATTGCAACCATAAGTCCATCATTTATCTCAGGATTGAGATAGACTCTCCGATTGTCTTCAAATGAAAACTTTTATCCATTGACGGTTCTAGATAAAGTGTTTCATTGTGATCATATTCAGTGCACTAGATTCTTTTGGCCAAAGACACATCATTTTGATGATTTTAGACTAATCATAACACACTTGATCTCATTCAAATGCTAGCAAAAGAATCTACAACTTTGACAAGATAAAGGCGCCCAACCTTTTATCTTAAGTTGTGAATATTATTTAAGACTATTTAAAGAATAGTGTCTACCTCATACATATCTAGATGTATGAACAATTATTCTTTTCTTATAGTCTTTTGACCTTATGATTATTTACTTTTGACAATTATAATAATTAAACTATAAATGCTATAAGATTTGTTAAACTAGAAATCACTTTATTAATGTGAAAAGATTATCAATTACATTATTACACTCTTGCTATCGAGTATAATCCTAACTATCTCCCACTTGCAATATAGCAAATTTTTCATACCTCTCATCCCCATGCTCTCTAGATGCCCATCAAAACTCTTTTGTGGAAGTGCCTTTGTAAAGGGATCCGCTAGATTTTTAACTGACACGATCTTGGTAATCATCACTTCACCCCTATACACAATTTCCCTTAGAAGGTGACACTTTCTTTCAATGTGTTTCCTTCTCTTATGACTTCTTGATTCTCTCGAATTGGCCACTGCTCCACTATTGTAACAATAGATAGTGATATACTTATTCTCATTAGGAACCACTTCCAAGTCAATCAAGAATTGGCGGAGCCAGACAGCCTCTTTTACAGCCTCGCATGCGGCAACATACTCAGCTTCCATGGTGGAATTGGCAATACAGGATTGCTTGATACTCCTCCATATGACTCCCTCTCCTCCAATAGTAAACATAGATCCTGATGTTGATCTCCTGGAGTCAAAATCTGACTAAAAATTAGAATCTGTATACCCAATGGGAATTAAATCCCCTCTAGAGTATACAAACTTATAATCTCTCGTTCTTCTAAGATACTTGAAAATATACTTGACCGTCGTCTAGTGATCAGGACCAGGTTTTGATTAAAACCTGCTAACTATGCCCACAACAAAATAGATATCTGGTCTAGTGCAGAGCATTGCATACATGAGACTTCCAAATGGTGATGCATATGGAACCCTACTCATGAATTGCTCTTCATGCTCATTCTTAGGAACTTGTTCTTTAAAAAGTTTGATTCCATGTCTGAAAGGTAACATACATTTCTTGGAATCATGCATGGAAAACCTAGACAAGATTTCATCTATGTATGAAGCTTAGGATAATGCAATCGTTCTATTCTTTCTATCCCTTATGACTTGGATACCAAGAATATAACTTGCTTCTCCTAAGTCTTTCATATCAAATTGTTTTGCTAACCATTCTTTTATTGATGTCAATACACCTACATCGTTTCCGATGAGTAGTATATCATCAACGTAAAGAACTAGGAAAACCAACTTGTCGCCTTTAGTCCTTTTGTATACACAAGGTTCATCAAGGTTTTGAATAAATCCAAAACTTTTCACGGCTTGATCGAACCTTATGTTTCAGGATCTGGATGCTTGCTTCAATCCATATATGGATCTTTGTAACTTGTATACCCTTTCCTCTTGGCCCTTTTCAATGAATCCTTCTGGTTGCATCATGTAGATGTTTTCATCAAGACTTCTATTAAAGAAAGTTGTCTTGACGTCCATTTACCAAATCTCTAGGTCTAGAGATGCCGCAATGGATAAAAGTATCCTAATGGATTTAAGTATGGCCACAGGAGAGAAGGTTTCTTCATAATTGATACCTTCCTTCTGTGTATAACCTTTAGCTACCAATCTAGTTGTAAAGGTTTCCACCTTTCCATCCATTCACCTTTTCCTCTTGTATACTCATTAGCACCTGATGGGTTTTATCCTTTTAGGCAAGTCTACAAGAGATCAGACATTGTTTTTGAACATAGATTCAATTTCAGATTGCATTGCCTTTTGTCAGTGGCGACAATCAACATCTTCTATTGCTTCCTTGTACGTATAGGGATCATAATCGTCCCAAAGATTCTCTACAGATTTTCCCAGACTGATGTATCTCTCGGGTTGTCTAACAACCCTCCCACTATAACGAGGTATGGTAGATTGTTGATCTTGTGTTGGTATAGAACTTACATTTAGGATTGGTTGCGAAACCTCTTGTGGAATTGTATCTCCTAAAAGCTCAATCAGGACAATTCTACTTTTAGGCGTAAAATTATTCATATAGTCTTTTTCCATAAATTTAGCATTTGTCGAAACAAATACTTTAAGATCTGAAGGACTAAAAAAATAATATCCTTTTGTTACTTTTGGATACCCTACAAATATCCTTAAGTGTTGTATACTAGGCTTTCGCCCAGTCCACAACTCATGCGGTTTTAGGAACCAACTTATATGGTACATCGTTTAGAATGTACATTGCAGTTTGTAAAGCATATCCCCCAAAGAATTAGGGAGCGTTGAATAACTCAACATACACCTAACCATGTCCAAAAGAGTTCTATTTCTCCTTTCTGCCACCCCATTTTGTTGAGGTGTGCTTGGTGTAGAAAACTGAGAAACTATCCCATTATCAATAAGATATTGCTGAAACTCTCCAGATAGATATTCTCCACCACGATCAGACCTCAAGATTTTTATACGTTTCTCAAGCTGATTTTCAACCTCAGCTTTAAATCCTTTGAACCTTTCAAAAGTATCCGACTTATGTCTCATGAGATACACATAACGAAATCTTGAGTGATCATCCGTGAAAGTGATGAAGTACTCATATCCACCTCTAGCTTGAATGCTCATAGGTCCACACGCATAAGTGTGTATCAATCCTAAACATTCGATGGCTCTTGTGCCTTTGGTCGTAAACGAACTTTTGGTCATTTTACTTTCCAAACAAGATTCACAAGTTGGTAGATCATCAACCTTTAAGTCGCTTAGAGGTTCGTCACTTACTAATCTTTTAATCCTATTAAGGTTAATATAACCTAAGCGTAAATGCCATAGGTAGGTTTCATCTTTTGATAATTTTACTCTTTTATGATTAGGTTCCGTTGATTCCGTGTCTAACAAGTGAGAGATATTTCCATTCAAATAGAATAAACTGTTTTCCAATGTACCTTTACAAACAAATTTGTTATTCTTACTAATAATAAAACCTTTATTAAAAGTAACCGAATATCCAAATTTATTTTGACAAGAGATCGAAATTAAATTCCTCTTGAATTGTGATACATAATAAAAGTTTATTAAAACTAAATGCCTATAAGAATCTAAATTGATTCGTATATCTCCCACTACAATAGTAGACACCAACGCTCCATTGCCTAAACGCAAATTGAATTCGTTCTCATTAAGCCTTCTCCTTTCCTTGAACCCCTGTAAGGAAAAACAAACATGATTAGTGGCTCAGGAGTCTATGATCCAAAAATCTGTAGAATCCGCCAAAAAACATGTTTCAAGATAATTAATATTACCTTCTTCCTTTTTGTCTTGAGACTTTAGGAAATTTCTTTTCAATTGTCCCTTTTCACCATAAAGGAAACACTTCCCTTTAAACTTGGTTACTTTATTTGTCTTCTTCTTAGTAGGTCCTAGTTGTTTTTTCTTCTGTTGTTTCTTGACCTTCTTACGGGCCTTAACAGTAGCAACTTTACCTACGGTATGAATCTCTTTACCCTTGCCTTTCACAAGGATTTTGTCCGCGCTTTGAACATCTTGCATCAGGCCTTGCAAGGTGTTTTCCTTATTATTCAAGGTATAGTCCAACTTGAATTGATCAAAGGAATCCAACAGTGAGTTGACAATCATGTCAATTTTGGTCTCACCATCTATCTCAGCACCATTCATTTCAGCAATGTTGAGATGTGCTATGACTTTAATCATGTGATCTTTCACAGCCTATCCAGGTTTCATGCTAAGATTCATAAAAACAGTCACTGTCTCTCTTTTAGTCGTCCTAGACCTCATAACAAACATCTCCTCTAGAGACATCATTGTACCGGTATCAGTCTCTATTCCTTCATGTTGTTGTTGCAACATGTCAGAAATGGTGGCCATAATGTTATATTTAGCCATCTCATCAGAAGACTCTCACTGCTGATACTCATCTCTTTGCTCCTGAGTAGATTCATTAGTAGGAGTAGGTGGTTTAGGAGTGCATAGAACGAACTTATACTTTTCGGATTGCAATAAAACCTCAATTTTCCTTTTCCATGTGACATAATTATCACCAGTTAAAGTATTATCTTTAAAAATGTTGATTAGGGATGGGGTCATGATTTCTGAACAATAACAAAAATGATATAAGTAAATAATCATGATAAAGCACTTCCGAATATTTATCTTGAATTAAATAAAATAATTCAATCGTAAAAATCAACGGTGATCCAACATACATAAATGTCACGCCTCCTTTGGGAGTTCGCAATATTTACTAGTTGGACTAGGTCTCACATAATTGTTAACATAACAACCAATGTTTTCAATTTTAACCTTGTAATTTTTGTTAACAATAACTCTTGGGAGGATATTAATAAAATTACATTGAGTGTGTTACCAGGTTATCGACCTTCAATATAATCCCTCATGAATATCCCTCATTTGGGAGTAGATATCGTTTGGGCTAATTGTCTAGTCTATCCTTGTAAGGAAGTATCTTGCTAAATTTCATTCATGAATACCCCTTAAAGGGTTATTCATGAAACATAAAGCTCAACTAAACTCGGAAGTCGTAAGTGTTTCAAAACACCTTCTCCCATTCAATTGTTTAAGGCGTGTGATCGAATTTCAAAGAATGATTTACCAAGTTACCTAGATGCCAATTTAGATACTTAAATCATTCAATACATGTTCTTACCAAAAGAGATATATGAGTGGCACTCCTATTCTATATGACATGTTATCAAACAATGACAAACATTGCAATATTTACAACAAATATAAATAGCTTCAATTTTGGTCCGTCCTAGAAAAGCAAGTAAATTACATGTCTGTGAATACAAAAAACTCCTTTTTTGGAAGCCAATGTGGGAGCTTCATTTTCTGAAGGATGCTTTTATGCTTCTTTCTAGACAGCTTGAGCTCTTCTTCCCTTTGACTTGATCATCATTGGAGGCTGGATACCTTGAGAAAGATGGGAGTTACCTAGGTTCGCTTCGATTGTAGCGGAACATTTTTGAGTTAATGGGTGCGTAGATGATGATGAGGACTTGGTGCCTTTTTCCACCTTTATACCAAGCCGCGCTGGGGTAGAACCTATATCCAAGTCCCCTGCTATTGTAACAGTTTAGGATGTAGGAGAGCTTTAAACCAATGTGTCTTTCCTTCTGAAGCCGTCAAGGAGTTAGAGGTCCATATCGATCCTACCAAGGAAGGGGAGGTCCAAACTTGTTTGGCAGATGTGGGCTGCTGCAGAAATTCGGGATGCAGAATGAGCTTTAAACCTACGTACCTGTCCATCTAAACCAATCAAGGAGGTAGAGGTCTAGATCGATCCTACCAATGAGGGAGAGGTTTAGACTGGTCTAGCAGATTTGGGCTGCTGCTGATGTTCGAGATGTAGGAGGAGCTTCAAACCTGCCTACCTCGCCAACTGAACCTGTCTAGAAGGTAGAGGTATAGGCTGATGCCATAATGGTGGGAGAGGTCTTAATCGCTCCTGTTAAAGAGATGGAGGCACATGCTGAATCAGGTTGATCCAACAAAGGTGGCGGAAGCTGGCTCCAAAGTAGTGGCGTTAGAGGATGATGATCCTTTCTCCAACCAAGTAGTGGGACCAGAGAGAAAGAAGCTGCTATTGTCAAGGAGACTAACCAGGGAGGTGGATTGAGACCATGGTGGCTTGCTAGGGCGATAAATGGCCCCATGTAAATGGATAGAAGATACTGACCTGGTAACCGTCTAGAGACATGCTTATGATCCTAGAAGTTTCTTGTAACTGAGAGAAGGCTCTGGCCCCTCCGGAATAAGTAGGAAACATGGTGACTCAGTTGGACATTGGATGGCCCGATACAAATAAAGAGGAGCCACCTACCTGATACCGGTCCTGAGGTATGCTTGGGATCCACAGAATTCCAAGTAACTAAAAGAAGGCTCTGGACCTCTCTAGAATGAGTAGGTACCATGGTGACTCACTTGGGCATTGGATGGCCCGATACAAATAGAGAGGAGCCACCTGCATGGTACCAGTCTAGAGGCATGCTTGGGATCTAAGGAGTCCCCAACAACTGAGAGAAGACTATAGACCTCTTTAGAATAAGTAGGAACCATGATGACTAACTTGGGTGTTGGATGGCCCTATACAAATGGAGAGGAGCCACCTGTCTGGTATCGATTCAGAGGTATGCTTGGGATCCCATAAGTCCCCAGCAACTAAAATGACCATGCTGGAACAAAACGGGAGCTCAGTGGCTCACTTGGGCTTTGATCGACCCAGTATAAAAAGTGAGGAGCCACTAACTTTCAACTTGTGATGTTGCTCCAGAGGCTTGCTTAGGCATATAAGAGGCCATAGCGAATGTGGAAGGCCTCCGGGCTTTCATCAATCCGATCGGGTTTCGGTGGCTCACTAAGGCGTTGAATGGTCCGATACAAATGGAAGGGAGCCACGTGTATGGTACTGGTCCAGAGGCATGCTTGTGAGTTGGGATCTAAGAAATTCCCAGCAACTGAGAGAAGGCTCTGGACCTCTCTAGAATGAGTAGGTACCATGGTGACTTACTTGGGCATTGGATGGTCCGATACAAATGGAGAGGAGCCACCTACCTAGTGCCGGTCCAGAGGCATGCTTGGGATCTAAGGAGTCCCCAGCAACTAAGAGAAAACTATAGACCTCTCTAGAATGAGTAGGAACCATGGTGACTCACTTTGGAGTTGGATGACCCGATACAAATGGAGAGGATCCACCTGTCTTGTACCGGTCCAGAGGTATTCTTAGGATCCCAGAAGTCCCTAGCAACTAAAATGAGCCTCTGGACCATGCTGGAACAAAACGGGATCTCAGTTTCTCACTTGGGCGTTGATCGGCCCGGTATAAGAAGTGAGAAGCCACTAATTTTGAAAATATTGAACATAACTAAACTTAACCGAGATAAAAGTTTTTGGTTCAATCAGAATTTCTGGTTCAAAATGGTTCAAATCGATTTACATTTTAAAAATATGAATATATGTCGGTTCAATACGGTTTTAGCCAAAACCAAACCGAACTAAACCATGCTCAATCCTACTTATGGCATAAATTTTACTAGAAACTGAATATGAACTTAAACTTGATTAACATGTTATTGTTATTTAATTTCCTTTTTCTTTTTACCTTTAAATTGAGTGATGGTTGTTTTTGTTATTCGAAAGCTATTTTACCTAAATTTGGTGTCCAAATGATATGTCATTCTTAAAATTCAATTATTTCATTATTACAATTCTAATACAAAGAAATCAAGAATTCACATTATTTGGATACTAAATTTGGGTAAAGTAACATTATTATTTTTGAAAAGATGGAAAAATTTGAAAGCAAAATAAGATTGACATTTATACCCATGAACTATTTATTATGATGTATTTTTATTTGGTAATTGTACAAACATTTAAAAACAAAAATTTTCATGCAATTATAAACTAAAACAATAATACTAATTTGCCTAATTTTGGTGTCCAAATCTAGTGACCAAATGATGTGGCATCACTCTACTATATTTATTTAAATTGTATTATATTTACATGATTTAAATGAATGAATTACAGTGACGACACATCATTTGGACATCAAATTTGAATAGTAATTTAAACAAAGTATTATTACTCAAAATAAAATTACTTATATGTGATAATATTTTATAAAATAATTTTTGCCAGTAAAATATTTTCTTATTTAATAACACTTTAAGGAAATTTTAAATTTATATAATTTAAAATTATGATATATTCATTTTATTTCATAAAAGCTAAACAATTTAAAATTACTGTACAAAAGACCATTGTATTAGTCCGTGGTGTATAAAGATTTGAATTTTGTAGGATATATAACTGAGATAAGAAATATATTAATTTAAAAGGATAGTTTTGGCCTTATTTTTAGTAGTTTTTTTTATGAAAAAAAAAATGTATAAGCTGTAATGTATGCATGTATACTGCGTGAATGGGCTTCTTATCGATTGTTAAGCATGATGACCTAGCATTAGAGGTGTCCACGGTTCGATTAAACCGTTCGAAACCGAACCGAAACCGAACCAAAACCGTCCTCTCAAAACCGTAACCGAAACAATAACCGAAACTGTCGGTTATAAAACCGGTTCCCGACTGTTCGGTTACGGTTAGGATTTATGAAAAACCGTCCAAAAACCGCCGGTTTCGATATATAAAAAAAAACAAATCAAATTGTGCCAAGTGGCAATATATATGGAAAAAAAATGCAACAACTAATCAAGTGCTGACACGTGGCAATAGATATGAAAAAAAAAAACGGACCAAACCGAAACCGAACCGAAAACAGAACCAAACCGTAACCGAAAAACCGTCGGAACTGAAACCGCCTCAAACAGCCGCATCCCGATTACGGTTACGGTTTGGCCTTTCCACGGAACCAAAAACCGACAGTTCGTAACCGGAACCGAACCGTGGACACCGTTACCTAGCATGAATGTTTCTCAATAAAAGTTACTTGGTTTATAAAGTTTAATTAATGGTGATGATGGATGATAATGAATATAAATTTATGAAAAGTTGATGAGATGAAATTGGTCCGATTATAAATCCATTGCACATATATTATGGGGTTACGAGTTTGAGTCATCCCTTTACAAAGAAAACTTGAATTTATATAATATTATAATAAATAAAAAAAATCATTGAAAGTTAATGTTGAAGGCAGACATGGATGTAGCTAAAATTAGAAAATGAAACAATTCTACATACTGAAAACAAGTATGAGTGGAAGGCAGGCCTTAGATCTCTCCAACAAACAGCTCAATTTCAAAGTCAAAAAAATCCTCTTTGTTTATTCTTTTGGTTATCAAAATTAAAAAGTGATCACCACTTTCTATTATTGGCAATGCATTCCCACCTTTGCCACACATCTCTCGAAATCCCTCCATTTTTTCTTCGTAAAAAGAAAACAAAGCTCATGCAACCAAAACTGATCACCATCCCCCTCAAGACATTTTCTTGCGACTGGTGTGTTCTTTTCTTGTTTTATGAATGCCAATGGGCGTGCACGTAGCCAGGCATGCGCGCACATCCGCCCCATTGTCTTCACTGCTTCTTCTTGCCCTGGTTTCCATCCACCTATCGTTTGTGGGAGTCGTATTCAGTGCATCACCATCATCACAAGCTGATGGCCTTTTAAAATTCAGGGACTCTATGAATAAAACATCCGCTCTCAGCGGCTGGAGTGCTTCCATGAAAATTTGTGCTAATGATGTTGCCAATTGGAATGGTGTTCTTTGCTTGAAAGGAATCATATGGGGTTTGAAACTCGAAAATCTCGGCCTCACCGGATCACCGAATTTGGATGCTCTTGATTCATTGACTAATTTGCGTACAATAAGCCTCATGAACAATAATCTTGGGGGTCCATTGCCTAGCATCAGGAAATTACGTGTACTAAAATCTTTGTATTTGACAAACAATCGATTTTCGGGCTCTATTCCGGATGATGCATTTTCGGGTATGAATTCTTTGAAGAAAATTTATTTAGGAAACAACGAGTTTACAGGCAAAATTCCTTCTTCTCTGTCAACTTTACCCAACCTTAGTGATTTGAGGCTTCAAGGCAACCAATTTCAAGGAGGCATACCTGAGTTTTCGCAATCACAGAGAGAGATAAAGATTATAAATCTATCCAATAATGAATTGGAGGGTCCAATCCCTGAAAGCCTTCAAAAGATGGATCCATCATCATTTACAGGTAAAATTATATCTAAAATTTGTTTCAATACAATTCATAATTCATAGCTCATGCTATTATATTTACAATAGGATCGTTATAGTTACAGGGGTTGGACACCAGCCATCAGATCCTATATAGTTGCTAAATCTTTCATCCAAATCCTTATATTTTTCATAGCGTTTTTATCCCTAGTCTCGCATGTAATTTTATTTGATTTACAAATCAAATGCACAAATGATTTGTTATGTAAATTTTAACCATTCATTGTAATTCTACAAAACATTTTTGGCACCTAAGATATTCCTGGCAATATGCAGGCAACAAAAATCTATGTGGACCGCCTTTAGGCGAATGCAATGCCTCGGATGATGCCAGCAGCGGTGATGAAGGCAGCGGTGGTAAAGACGGCAGCATTGCTGCTTCCACCGGCAGTGAAAAGCAATTATCAGTACTAAAAATAGCCTTAATTGTGCTAGTTGTAGGGATTCTTTTAGGGATCATTGCTGCTCTTTTGATTCTATTCTACTGGAAGAAACGCAATTTGCAGGTTGAAAGAGACTCATCGGCTTTGGAGGACACAAACACAATGCCAACTACATATGTGGCTGAAAAGATGGCACCGGTGGCAGTGGAGAAAGAAGGAACGAAGAAGAGGGGTGAATATGGGAAGTTGTCATTTGTGAGGGATGATGTAGAGATGTTTGATCTTCAAGACATGCTTACATCTGCAGCAGAAGTGCTTGGAAGTGGGACTTTTGGTGCTTCATACAAGACTGTGATATCAAGTGGACGAAACTTGGTTGTGAAGAGATATAAGCAAATGAATAATGTGGGAAGAGAGTTCTTCATTGAGCATATGAGAAGGATTGGGAGGTTGCAACATCCACATTTGTTGTCTCTTGTTGCCTTCTACTATAGGAAAGAAGAGAAACTCTTGGTTACTGAGTTTTTTGAGAAAACTAGCTTGGCTAGTCACATTCATGGTATTCAACTTTATATCATCTATTTACTATAGGATCAGTTACTGACCTGTATAGTTGTTGTATTAGTTTTTATTAATTAAAAATTAAAAAATAAAAAAAAATAAAAAAATATATATATATATAAAGAAGTTGACTCTCTCTCATATAACTATCCCGTAGATATATGTTGATTGAAATTCTTTTATTTGTTTTGTTGGCAGGGAACCATACTCAAGGGCTTGATTGGCAAACCAGGTTGAAAATCATTAAAGGAGTAGTCAAGGGTTTGGCTTACCTCCACAAAGAGCTTCCTAGCATAGTGCTTCCTCATGGTCATCTCAAATCATCCAATGTGCTTCTAGATAGTTCCTTCGAGCCTCTCTTGTCAGATTACGCTCTCAGACCAGTGATCAACCCAGACCAAGCTCACCTGCTCTTGGTGGCTTACAAGTCACCGGAATACGCGAAAACTGGCAAAATAACGAAGAAGGCCGACATATGGAGTCTTGGAATTCTAATACTGGAGTTGTTAACGGGGAAGTTCCCAGAGAATTATCTAAGACCGGGTTATGATAGTAAGACGAGCATATCGACTTGGGTGAATGAAATGGTGAAGGAAAAAAGGACAAGTGAATTGTTTGATGAAGACATGGGAGGAGCAAAGAATAGTAAGAGTGAAATGATAAATCTTTTGAAGATTGGGTTGAGCTGTTGTGAAGAGGATCTGGATTCAAGGATGGAATTAAAGGAAGTTGTTGAAAAAATTGAGCAAGTGAAAGAGGGAGATCACGATGATGATCAAGACCATTTAAGTGAAGGGTACGCTTTCAGCTCCATTGGGACTGAAGATGAGTACTCCTTCTCAAGAAATGGGTGATAAATGGAAGCAATGAAGAGAAGAATACAAGAGATGTTTCAAGGGGGTGATGGGTTGCTGAGATTCAAAAATTTGAGAAACTTATAGAGGAGAACTCTTGTTCTCAGGGTTGATTTCATTAGGGGTTTGGTTAATGTGTACTATATAACTAAACAAAATTACAAATTAAGACTGCTTCTGGAAAGAATAAAAGTTATTATTTATTGATAAGAGGTTTTCTTAACTTGTAACTATAAAATATTTGTTAACATAATCCATTTCACCTTTAGGAATGTAAGATGAAGTTGAGAGTGATGAGGGTGTTTGAGGGCGTTGGTATGGCTGATGTAAATCTTTGGGATTTATTTGATAGAGCTTCATATATTTTTTTTTTTTAATTTTGGTAAAAGTAAAAATGAAAAGAAATATATTTCTTTTTTGTTAATTTGTGATTATTAATATTTTGTCTTCCCAATATATCACCGGTAATACTCGTGAAAAATGAGGTTGGTATGATCCCCACATCCATTTCACGAGGGCATGATTTTGTATCCCTTTTTAAATTTTGAATTATTTTAATAATGTTTTTTAAAAATTATAGTATACTTACCTTCTCTTTCAATTTTTTTATTTATTTTTTATGTTTTTAAAGTATTAATTGTCTTTTATGTGTATAAATCTGGATGTTTTTAATAAACGAAATTATAAAACTAATGGATCCATGGCAGTTTTAAACTTTCAAATTTTTTACATCATTCTCCAACATTAATAATTAAAATTTTAAATATCTTAGAATAAAACTATGCAAACAAGCAGATCGACTCTTAATTACCAAAGTGGTATGTACTTCCCCTGCATTTTGGATTGTGTTTATAATGAGAAATCAAAATAGAGTACTCGTAGGTGAAGAAAGCCCATAAATTGAATAAAGGGATGATGATCTTCCTTTAAACTTTTTACTGATCTAAACTCTTGCTACGTCTTAAAATTTTTAACATCATTATTATCGAGAGTGCTCTAATAGGCACTAGACGCCAGTTATACAATGGATCGGTGTCTAACATCTAGACATCGATTAGTCGGCGACTAGACGGTAATTTTATCCGTTCAAAGATAATCATGAACGGAAAAAAATTTCACAATTGCTGGTTGTTTTTTTTTTTCTCATTTCACATGACCATCAATTTAAAGAAATAATAGAGACATGAATTCGGAACAACGATTTTTCAGAGATGATCAATCTTAAACCCCAATTGTTAACAAGAATAAAAAATAAACAATTGAAATGTGAACATAAAAACACGCATCTTTCAATCCAAACCCAGAAACATCAACCTTAGATTTTTTATTATTCTTTTAAAGCCAAGTTACAATGTCACCACCTAACCGCCAAGTTACAATGTCACCACCTAACCGCCACCAAATCCACACCTAAACCATTTCAGTCCACACACACATCAGAAGAGAGGAAGAGAGAGAGAGAATATCACGGCTAGGGGTGGTCACGGTGAGGGAGAGAAGAGGGTTTGAGGAGGAAGGAGGAAAAAACGAAGGCTGGTGCGGCGACGGAGCAAGTGAGCAACACGACAGCGGGCCGAAAGATGATGATGGGGTTTAATGAGAGCGACAGTGAGAGGAGAGAATAATGGTAGTGTTTGGGGTTTAATTCTAAAACTGGATAATTATTGTTTTAAGGCTGATTTGTTTAAGGCTGAGACTCTGAGAGGAGAGAAAGAGATAACGATGATGGGGTTTAAGGCTTATGTTTGGGTTTGGGTGGGGGTTGATATTCTAGGGTTGAAGATGAATGTATTTTTATTTTTAATATTGACGAAGAAATCGTAAAATCATTTATGTTTATGATTTTAATTTTTTGATAAAATATTTTTTTTAATAATTTTATTTAAGGATCAAAGGTAGCTCAGTCTTTTAAAAATAACAGTTAGTCACCTGTTAAGTTTGATCTAACGGTAGAGAATATGAGTGTTAATTAGTAATAAAGTTATTTATGAGTGCAAGAGGGGCAATTTGCTCTAAAAATAAACTAAATACTATATACATTCACGAATTACATCCATATCTTCAATTATATTTCTTTATTAAAAAAAAACTTATCCTTAAAATAAAACATTATAATAAACTCTAATTAAACTTTAATTTTATTTTAAGTATTAACTTTTTCATCATTGTATGATTATTATATTGTTTTTATACTTCTTTTATGTGTAGCTCTATTAATAAACAAATTATTTTTTTAACTAGTTATTTTTAAAGATAATCGTGTGTGTATATATATATATATATCAAGGTAGCCTTAGATATTAATAATTTTTTTTTAAATAAACGTAGATATAAATAAGTTTTTTTTTTAATGATAGCCGAATAAATAAGAAAATTTCAGGTTGAAAATCTCTTAACCTCATATACGGTTCCACATATTCTTTTTTATAAAGTTCATATATTCGAGATATTTCCAAATTAAATTAGACTATCATTAAAAGAGGACTTGATTCCAAAAATAATAAGATTTTTGTATAAATTGGATGTGATAATAATTTAAGAGTGTATGATATTTACAGTGAAATCTAACTGTAAATAAAATTTGAGAATTTTTCAAGAAGTACAACTATTTTTTTTTAATTTTCTTATATTTCATCCTTTTTCCAATGTCTTTATATTTAACAAAAATTGGGATAAATAGTTATGGTGTTTGAAAAAATTTCAAATTTTATTTATAAGTAGATTTTATTGAAAATACATCCATAAAAATAAATCAGATCAAAATTCCTAAAAATGAATGTGATTTCAAAGTGATCATTTATCGAAATTAAAATAAGGGATCTCATACATGAGAAACTCTCTCTCTCTATATATATATATATATATTTATATTGTGAGGTGTCTGTTTGAAACCCAAAAATAGAGAGAAAAACCAGTGAATTCTTAACAGAGATTGTAATAAAAGACATTGGTCAAAAGTCATGAAATTGTTGGTCAAAATAGGGAGAAATTAAAAGAGAGGTTGTTGTTTTGGTCTCTTCGTAAATAACAATTGATATGAATAACAATTCCGAGTAAAATCTTGAATTGTTTCCGAAGATTATTCCTTTTTCTTCTTCTTTTTTAGATTTTTTTTTTGTATTCAATATTTGAGTTTTGAAGAAGAATTGTTAAAGAAAAGAAAGATCAATAGATTGAAGATAAAAAAAATGTGGCATCCAAAGACAAATGTGGCGAAGAAAGGTGGTGGAAATGGGCTGGTCGCAGTTGCTGTAGACAAAGACAAAGGAAGCCAACATGCTTTGAGATGGGCTGTGGAAAATCTTCTCACCAGAGGCCAAACTGTTATTCTAATCCATGTTCATCACAAAACATCTGGTTTAATTCTCTCTTTTTTTTTCTTTTTTTCTTTTTAATGTTTAGGAACTTTTCATTTAATTTGGTATAGTTTTAATATTTTATTTGCATATATAAACCATTGATCATTTTTTAGAAGAAATTTGGGCCTATAAAGATTTTTTAATTTCAAAATGTAAAATAAAAGACCAATTTCATCTCCAATGGTAATAAAATAATGATGAATGAGCACTTTTATTATCAATTTTTTTTTGTAAAAGCTTTCTATTCAATCTTCGAATGTTTTATCAAGTTTTTATTTGGTATAGTTCTAGTATTTTTCTGCAAATAGAAACCATCAAACATTCCCTAGAAACAATTTGAGTTATTGCAGATTATTCAATCTTAAAATGTAATTAAAATCAATGATATAATTGGGGACCAATTTATTGTCCAGTTTGAATGACATAGTGATCAATGTGCATCATTTTTGTATAAGCTTTATGCCTTGATCTTCTTCTTCTTTTTTTAGGCCACAGCCAAGTTTCTGATGGCAATGGATCATTGCAACATAAACAGCAAATTGAGAAGCTAAGCAAGGATCTGTTCCTCACTTTTCGATGCTATTGCACTCGTAAAGATGTATGTTTCAAATTGCTTACTTGCTGATCCTCCTCAAGGAAAATTACTTGTTTTTGTTTTTGTTTTACTTCTCTTCTTAAATGGCTGTTTGAATATGCAATTTCTTATGTTCAGGTACAATGTCTTGATGTCTTACTCGAAGATATAGATATCGTAAAAGCAATAACAGAATACGTTTCCCACGCTGCAATTGAGAATTTGGTGCTTGGCGCCCCATCTCGACATGGATTTATCAGGTTTACTACATTTTCAAACTCTATCTGAGTTCACTACTCCAACAAATATCAGGAATCATATGAAAATTGATGATTTAGTTTGCAATGTGTTTATGCATACCAATTCCAAATTCACCAAACTGAAATGATTCATTTCGTGCAGAAGATTCAAGGCAGATGTTCCAAGTGGTGCATCAAAATTGGCACCTGATTTCTGCACTGTGTATGTCATATCAAAAGGGAAGGTATCTTCAATGCGAAATGCTTGTCGTTCTGCCCCGTTCACCTCCCCACTTTTAGATCAACTACAGCAGAACCAGAATTCGCATTCTGAAACAAATTCCAGAAGTAGCAGTACTTTAAGAGGTTTGTTTCTCCAAATTATATAAAAGCTTTTGTTGATATGTTTTCTTGCTTTAGTACACTATCCTGGAGACGATTTTTTGATTGTGCATAACTGCATATGCTGCAGAGCGGCCATCATTCAAACCGCATACACCATTTGAAGAAGTAGTCAGGTAAGTCTTAGTATGATAATTCATTGAGTGAATGTAATGGCAAAAAAATTTAAATAGACTGACCCCGTTCGCCTTCTGGGGAAACAGGTCACCGTTTGCTCGAGGAAGAGGTTTGAATGGAAAGTCATTCGCTGATTTTCCAGAAACAGACACTGACATATCATTTATCAGCTCTGGATGGCCAAGCATTGATCATAACTCGCCTATGTTCCTAGATTTAACCGATTCAGCTCCAAACTCGCGGATATCAACTGGCTCAGACCATAGCATTGGATCAATGCGTTTGGGAATTAGGTTCACTGACAAGAATGCTTTGCATGATTTCTCTTCGATTTCTGAGGATAGCGGAAGATGTTCATGCTCATCACAGAACTTGGTCAGTCCACAATTTCCTTGAAAATATTTGTCCTCAAATTCAGCAATGAAAATCCCTGCTAATGTTTACTACATGTAAACACACAGGATGAAGTGGAATCCGAGATGAGAAGATTAAAGCTGGAGTTGAAGCAAACAATGGACATGTACAGTACAGCTTGCAAGGAGGCGCTTACAGCGAAGCAGAAGGTAGTTTTTGATAGCTAGGCATCTTAATTAGTAGTCAATTAAGGCAATTTTCCTAACGAGATATACTTACCACAGGCTGTGGAGCTACAGCGCTGGAGATTAGAAGAAGAACGAAGACTAGAAGAGGCACGGTATGCAGAGGAAGCTGCTTTGTCAATGGCGGAGAAAGAGAGAATTAAGTGCAGGGCAGCACTAGAAGCAGCGGAAGCAGCGAAGAAAATTGCAGAACTAGAAGCACAAAGAAGAGTGAATGCAGAAATGAAAGCCCTCAAAGAATCGGAGGAAGTTATAAAGGCAATAGTTCCTGCTGGGAAACATGATCTCAGATACAGGAGATACTCTATAGAAGAAGTTGAGAAGGCAACGGAATACTTTGCGGAATCTCGTAAGATTGGGGAAGGAGGTTACGGTCCTGTATATAAGTGTTATCTTGATCATACAGCGGTTGCAGTTAAGGTTCTGCGTCCAGATGCTGCTCAAGGAAGATCACAGTTTCAGCAAGAGGTGAGACTTTGATTAAAATTCTTGTTTCGAAATCTTAAAATGCCGATTTGTAGTTGTCAATCAATAGCATATTGTGATTTCATTTTGATGATTATGATGCAGATTGAAGTGCTTAGCTCCATAAGGCATCCGAACATGGTACTCCTTCTCGGAGCATGCCCTGAGTATGGAATTATAGTCTATGAATACATGGCAAAGGGAAGCTTGGATGATCGTCTTCTACGGAGAGGGAATTCCCCACCTCTGCCTTGGCAACTTAGGTTCCGAATTGCTGCAGAGATCGCGACAGGCCTACTCTTTCTCCATCAAACCAAGCCTGAGCCACTAGTGCACCGCGACCTCAAGCCTGGCAACATTTTACTAGATTACAACTATGTTAGTAAAATTAGTGATGTTGGTTTAGCCAGACTTGTACCTGCTATTGCGGAAAATGTAACACAATACCGGATGACATCAACCGCTGGGACTTTCTGCTACATTGATCCAGAATACCAGCAAACTGGAATGCTTGGAGTAAAGTCAGATGTTTATTCACTAGGTATTATGTTGCTGCAAATAATAACAGCCAAGCCAGCAATGGGCTTGGCCCACTACGTTGAATCAGCTATTGAAACAGGAACACTCCACGAGATGCTGGACCCGACCGTGACTGATTGGCCTATGGAAGAAACCTTGGTGTTCGCAAAGCTAGCAATCCAATGTGCAGAACTTAGAAGGAAGGACAGGCCAGATCTTGGAAAGGTTGTCTTGCCGGAGCTATATAGATTGAGAGAATACGCGGAAGAAAACATGAGCCAATTCTTCTTTGGTGGCAGCGTAGGTATCATCCATCACAAAGGTCATGTGACACAGGTGAGTTGACAAATGCATATTCTTAGATTAATTATGACGCACTGCTGAAACTAATTTGTGAATTGCATAACCAATGGTTTCTTCCTCGATAAATCGCTTTTACGGGTCATCTAATGTTGTAAATATATGGATCGGAACTTTCTTGCAGGATGTGATGAGTGATCCTCAACTTGTACAATACTCAGGAATCAGCTCAAGGTCAAGCACTTCATCGTTGATGTAGAAACCCCCAGGTATTTTGTCACGTCCCTAACTTGCTAACAAATATATCATAATTATTCTTATATAAGCCTTGGTCTCTAGGTATACGTGTTTTGGGTTATGAGTGGAAGGCGCTTGTGTAAGTTAATAAACCAATACAAATATGAGTGTTCTCGTAAACGCTAGATGCTAGATAAACGGTAGCTCAGCGTCTAACGCTTAGAAAGCACCTAGACGGTCGATAATTTATTTATTCTTAAATATCTTTCCTATTCATTCTCTTAAAAAAAAAAATTCATATTCAAATTTTAAACAATATAACTGGATATAAAAACAATTTTGACTCTGCTTAGACCAATTAATCGGCTAAATCAACCGACGAAAAGGTCAAATCGTCCACTTTTGTACCCGCCACCTAATATGGTCAATTTTATCCTAATCGGGACGGTCGACGATAGCCTAACGCTTAGGCGGTGCCTAGGCATGGATTTTCCAACACTGCAAATATGTTAATGTAAAAAATGTGTACGTGAAACCTAAACCACCTAACAATGTCTACCTATTGGGCCTAGAATTTAAGAAGATGTTCACATAAAACACAATAGGATATATATATACAATATAAAGGTTGTAATATCTTGTTCCGTTTCTTTTTAACTTGCAGAACCGGTTGGTGAAATCTAGAAGACAATCGGATTTCAGTTTTCTTGAGGCAAACCATTGCAAGAAATTCTTCCACTGAGACAAATTTGTCCTCTGAGAAGGTGTTTGAAATTGTTCAACCAATGGAACTAATTTGGTAGTCGATTTTCTTGTAAATAGTTGTTAGATACAATTCAAACATATATATATATATATATATATATATATATATATATATATACATACGTTTAAGTGTTTGTGTGTAATGAGCAAGCTCAAAAGCAAAAATAGAACTGAATGTGATGTTTTCCAGTTTGGTGGCATCAAAAGCGTGAAAATATTTCATGTACCAGTATCTGCCTGCAGCATGAACTTTTTATTTTCATTTGAATATGGTTTACACTTGACAATGAAGTATAGCCAAAATATAAAAGCAAGTCCCAAGGCCATATGCGTTCGTTTCGTATAGACAAGATAACGTGGAACAATTTATTCTTATCCTACGTTTGGCGCGTCCTAATAGGATAAGATAGGATAAAAACCATAAAAAATTATCCCATCCTAAGACAACTTGTTCTATGATATAGGATAAGTGTCAAAAAAGCCAATTTATCTTTTAAATTTTTAAACAATTACAATCATATCTAATATAATATATATTACATATATATTAATAATAATATATATATATATATATATATATTATAATTACATATATAATATCATATATATTATATATAATAAATAAATATATTATTATATATAATAACATTTAATATATGATATGTATAATATATCTTATATATATATGGTATATAAGATATATATATATATATATGTTTAACATATTAAATATTATTACATGTACAATAATTAATATATATTATTGTATGGATAATAATATTATTATATATTATTATATATATAATAAAATACAATATATTATATAATATATATATATTAATAATACATATTAATATATATATATATATACATATTATATTATAATATGTATTTTATTATATATATAATAATATATAATATACTGATTATTAATATTATTATCCATACAATAATATATATTAATTATTGTACATATAATAATATTTAATATGTTAAATATATATATCTTATATACCATAAGATATATTATACATATTATAATATATATATATATATATTATTACATTTTCTATATTTACTAATATTTAATATCTTATATATTATTATATATAATTATATATTAATATATAATAATATCAAATAATATATATATATCATTATTTAATACTATTATATATAATATAATAATATATGTTGTTATATATATAAGAGGGGTACTTTGGTCATATGAACCTCTCGTTCCGTTCTGTCCCAACTATACCAAAAGTATAACAGTACAATTAACAGTTATGTACAGGTCTTCCAAATACAATATAGAACAACATGTCCTGTCATGTCTTGTCATATCCCGTCCCATCCAGTCTCGTCTTGTCATATCTCATCTCCGTGCAAAACACACCTCATATGTTATCCAATGGGCCTATATAATCATCCTCGGTCCCTCATGTAATTTTTCAGCCCAGGAAAATGTTCTTCTATGTTTTAACACCGCTTCACAAATGTTATCTTAACACCAATTTATTTGAGTGGTGATATTTGCACCCTTATAAAACTGTATGTACACTTAAAATTTATATATTTTTAAATTTCAATATTGCCAAAAAATTAATTTATTGATATTATAAGTAAAATAAATAATAAATTTTAGGCTAATTGTCACAAATCCCCTCAATACTATACTCGAATTTGCATGTTGTCTCATGAATTATTTTTAGGCATTAAATCCCATGAGCTATCGGAAATTGACAAAAGTGGACGGAATGCTAACGTCATCCACTGTTATACCATGGAAAAATGCACTAGGTACCCTTATTATATACCTAATTGTATCAAATCGGAAAAAATATAGTAATATAATATAAATACACCTCTTACCAAATTTTTAAAATTGCATTTTGCGATTTTAAAAATAAATATTTAAAATTTAAAATTGAAATATTTGTTAAATAATAACAAAATTATGAACTTTATGATAAGGAAAACTCAATAAATAGAGAAATGAAAAAATTAAACTGATTTAACAATTATTTAAATTATCTTTTTAAAAATATCTGTAAATATAAATCCCAAATGAATATATAAAATTTTAATGCGTATTATCATTTAAACTATTTTTTTTTATTTAAATATCCCTAAATATCGCTTGTTCATTTACAATAAAATGGGTATTTAAATTAAAAAGATAATTTAAATTATAATTGCCCTTAAATAATTTAAATATCCATTGCTATAGAATTTTAGGGGTTTGATGACGAAAATAAAAGTATAAGGGGCAAGGTGGAAGGATTTATAGAGATATTTAAATAAAAAAGATAATTCAAATGATAATGACTATAAAAAGTATAGGGTATTTAATGTATTAATATTTTTATTATCATTATTATTATTTTATTAGTATTATTATGTTATTATAATTTTTTTATTATCTTCATTATTATTATCATTTTATTTTTTATTTTTCTTTTTAACATTATCATTACCATTGTTAATGTAATTGAACAAATAATATTTAGGGATATTTAAATAAAAATTATAATTTAAATGATAATGATGAAAAAAAGTATAGGATATTTAAATTGATATCATTTATTATTATTATTATTATTATTATTATTATTATTATTATTATTATTATTATTATTATTATTTCTATTATTTTAAATTTTATAATAATGGATATTTAAATTATTTAAGAGGAATTATCATTTAAATTATGTGTTTTATTTAAATAACCTCGTTATTGTAAATGAAAAGTGATATTTAGGGATATTTAAATAAAAAAGATAGTTTAAATGATAATTCGCATTAAATAATTTATATATATTCATCTGGGATTTATATTTAGGGATATTTAAATAAAAAAAAAAGATAATTTAAATAATTATTAAATCAATTTAATTTTTTCATTTCTCTATCTATTTAATTTTATTTATCAAAAAGTTCAGATTTTTATTAGTATTTTACAAATATTTAAATTTTAAATTTTAAATTTTTATTTTTAAAATGCGATTTTTAAGAGTTTGGTAAGAGTGGTACTTATGTCATATTATTATATTTTTCCGATTTGATGTATTTATGTATATAATAAGGGTACCTAATGCATTTTTTCCATGACAGAACAATGGATGACGTTAGTATTCCGTCCACTTTTGTCAATTTTTGATAGAACAGATGGTTTAGTGCCAAAAAAATTTTCAGGAGGCAACATGTGAATTCGGTTATAATCTGGGGGAGATTTGTGACAATTAGCCTATTTTACTGTTTTGAATAGTTGACTAACTAAATCAAATTAAAAAAGGAAGCAAATAAAATAAAAATAATTAAGAAAAAACAAAATTCCAAATCTCTATATGGGCGAACTTCTTACAATCATAAAAAATAAATTCCAAATAAAATATGGAGGAAGTAGCCACCCTTGACAATATATAATAATAATAATAATAATAATAATAATAATAATAATAATAATAATAATTTTAGCATAATTGTGTGAAATACTGGAAACTTTCTTCTTTAAAGATGGTAAAAACCAAATGGAGGCAGCCAAAAAAAAAACCTCATATCTAATAATAATTTTGTGTAATAATTATGTCAAAAGATGGAATAGGGGGAAATAGCATCAAATGAGTTTAGTTTTGTGAGATTATCACAAAGTTATTAATTCAATGTTTTTTAGCACCAAAGTATGTGGTGAGGCTAAAAGACCCTCGCTTATACTTTTACTTTTCACTTTACTTTTTACATCTCTCTCTCTCTCTCTTCCTCTCTCCTTTTTTTTCAAAGACCTCATTTATCCATCAATGGAGTTTGGACAGACCCAAAATGGAGGTAAAAAAGAACTTCATTGGAGGTAGAAATAACCTCGACCTCCATTTGTGGCTGATGAAAAAGAAGATAAAAAACAAAACAAAAATCTGGAAATAAGTCTTGGCAATAAGTCTCGGGTAGGCCATCCGAGACTTATTTCCAGCTATCCAAGACTTATTTCCAACTATCTGAGACTTATTGACAAATACCTGATACTTATTGTCAGCTACCTGAGACTTATTACTACCCGAAACTTATTCTCAGCTCCCCAAGACTTATTGCCAGCTACCCAAGACTTATTGCCAGCTACCCGAGATATATTTCCAGATTTTTTTTATGGAGGTCGTTTCGACGACCTTTAATAGAGTCGACCATTTCAACGACCTGCATCAGAAGTTGTTTTGACCTCTATGGGAGGTTTATGGAGGTCTTTGAAAAAATAGAGGAGAAAGGATGAGAAATGGAGAGAGAGAGAGAGAGAGAGAGAGAGAGAGAGAGAGAGATTTACAGAATAAAAAGAAAAGTAAAAAAAAAAACGGTGCTATTAGGGGTAATTTTAGCCGATTCTATTAATTTGTGCTATTTCTATAAAACTTAGTTACTAAGTAACTTTTCTACCTATGATATTGGAAAAAGTGCCATTAATGAAAAACCTTATGTAAAATCCAATTTGTTTATTTAAGTTTAGTGGGTTTCACATTTTCATTGCTTTCTTTGATGTTGTGATTTAAATTATATATATTGATTTAAAAATATTTTATAATTTATTTTGGGGTAAATATCATGTGGGATCCTTGAGTTTTGGTTAAAATCACTATTTTAAACGAGTTTGACTTTTTAGCAAAAAAATTCACTTACTTTTGAATAATATATCAAATAAGTTCATCCGTCTGTCTAAAGTTAATCAACGTTAACGATTAGAGGGTTACTTTTATCATTTCATTTTTGACATGTTAAGTAGCACACGTGTCAACACCAAACAATAAATATATTAAAAAAAACATGTTTGTATAATTTTAAAAATAAAAGAAAATTAATTAATATTAAAATAAATTAAAAAAATTAATATTACAAAGTAAAAGTAAAATAAAAAAGTAATTAAAAAATTGTAATATTCTCTCTCTCTCTCTTTTCTATCTTTTCTCTTCCGTCATCTCTCTTTGACCAAGCTCTGTCTCTTCCACAGCACGTCGTTTACTACAATCGACGTGAAACTGCGATTTGCATTTCTCTTCTTCTCTGTTTCTCTTCTATCTTCTTCCTCATTTTTCTGTGGCATGACAACGATTGGGTTTCGATTTTATTGGCTTTGTATGGGTTTTAGAGAGAGAGAGAGAAGAGAAGGGATCGATGGTGATTGATGGGTTTGATTTTTTGAGATTTTATAGGGATTCCTGGGTTTGGTTTTGTTAGGTTTTAAATTTGTGTTGGCTTGATTCCATAAAAAAAGCTCTTTGTTTGCATTGCTTAGTTGCTTAGGTGGTTCATTATTGGATCGGGCTTTAAAGAATGATAGTGGTTTCGTATGCAAAGTTTGTCTTCAAGAAGATATGTGCTTATTTAGATGCTAAGTTATCAAGATTCTTCTTCCTCTTGCAAGGCATAAGAGCACAAACACACAATTCGTACATTTGTGTCCCTACATCGCTGTACACCATTTATAACACATTCTCACACTTAACTTTGAATGCTCATGCATTAGTATATATTTGACAAGTTTTGGAAAATGCATGTATGTAGATTATGTCTATGAAGTTTGCATTCTTGTGTGAAATGTGTTTGTATGTTTATATATTTGTATAACATGGATATTAAACTTGATTTTAGACTAAAAATGTTTATGATTGAGTTTCAGTTATTTCGGTTACTCATACACTTGATTTCGAGTTCTAAGTCAAAAGTTATGAAACTTTCTAGTCATGTTGCATGCATTATCTTCGTCTTCGTGTATCAAGTCTAATTCTTTTTTTTTTGGGTTGAGTTTCTTATTTTTCCATGTTCGTGAATGAGTCTCAGTTTGTAATCTTCAAAAGGATTCAAATTCAGAGTTTGGAGGCTAGAGAACGGTCGAAGAATGCGTAGGGAGCGCAAAGGGGAAATGGCGACCGCCGAAGCCATCAAGCCACACCTCCCCGAGATGGCGTGTGACCATCACCATCTCGGGAGGGACAACCCTCTGCCCCTGAGATGGCCATGCACCATCTTAGGGTGGTTATTTCCTTTCCCTTGTTTTATATATGCTCCTCTCTTTTCCTCTCACAAATTGAAAGTTAGAAAATTTTGAAAGAGATAAGAACACATGTGTAGAAATTTTTCTCTCAACTTTTTTATTTTTGTTTTCATGATATCTTCTTCATTTCAACTATGATTTACTTGATTCAAAAACCAAAATCGAGTGCCCGAGATGGCGTGTGACCATCACCATCTCGGGAGGGACAACCCTCTGCCCCTGAGATGACCATGCACCATCTTGGGGTGGTTATTTCCTTTCCCTTGTTTTATATCTGCTCCTCTCTTTTCCTCTCACAAATTGAAAGTTAGAAAAATTTGAAAGAGATAAGAACACATGTGTAGAAATTTTTCTCTCAACTTTTTTATTTTTGTTTTCATGATATCTTCTTCATTTCAACTACGATTTACTTGATTCAAAAACCAAAATCGAGTGTCTTGAAGAGATATACAAACCCCAAGCATTTTTAGAACCAAAGGATGTTTTGATTTTTCACAATGTCCAGATTTTCAGTTCGAGATTTCATCCTTTGTTAGTAAATCATCTTCTTCTTAGTTCTTCTTCTTTGATCTTCTTATTGATTGATGTTATTTGATTAAGAAGCATGACTTGGATGATTTTGATTTCAATTTTTTGTTTGTTCTATTGATTTTCGAGTTTAGTGTGGCTTGTGTTCAAATGATTGATTTCTAGCTAAACTTGATTTTCTTGAAATTGATTCTAGAATATTTTGTGCTTGCGTGATTAAATGTTGATTTCTAGGTTGATTTTATTTTCTAATGACTAGGTTGTATTCAATTGATATTTCTGTTTACACATCTAAGTTCTTAGTTGATAACATGCTTAGGTTGCCTAGATTTTGATGATTGATCTTGAATGTATTATCTAGCTATCTTGTTGTATGTTCATAGATTGTGTTTGATCAAAATTTCCTATTTGTGTGTGATTGCATCATTTGCATAACATGTAGATCATTGCCTTGTGAAGAGGTTAGAAGTATCATATCTGAGAGTGATTCTTTGATTTAAGCATTTGCAAGTTTTGGCTAGAGTTGTGAAGACTCGGATAGCTAAGCAAGTTGAAGTCTCGACTAGAGGTGTGAAGCCTTGGATAGTTGAGCGAGAAACTCTTGGCTAGAGGTGTAAAGCCTTGGATAGCTAAGCAAGGAAGTCTTGACTATAGTCGGGAGGACTCAGATAGTTGAGCAAAAAGTCTTGACTTGAGTCGGGAGGATCAGGATAGGTGAGCAAGGTGGCAGCTTTTAGGATTATGCTCGATAGCAAGAGTGTATTAATGTATTTGACAATCTTTTCATATAAATAAAGTGATTTCTAGTTTAACAAATCTTATATCATTTATAGTTTAATTATTATAATTGTCAAAAGTAAATAATCATAAGGTCAAAAGACTATGAGAAAAGAAGAATTGTTCATACATCTAGATATGTATGAGGTAGACACAATTCTTTAGTTAGTCTTGAATAATATTCACAACTTAAGATAAATGTTGGGCGCTTTTATCTTGTTAAAGTTGTAGATTCTTTTACTAGCATTTGAGTGGGATCAAATGTGTTATGATGAATCTAAAATCATCAAAGTGTGGTGTCTTTGGGCAAAAGAATCTAGTGCACTAGGTGCATTGAATTGGATCACAATGAAATACTTTATCTAGAACCGTCAATAGATAAAAGTTTTTCATTTGAAGACAATCGGAGAGTCTATCTCAATCCTGAGATAAATGTTGGACTTATGGTTGCAAGTGCTATCATTTGAGCTATCAATGAGTACAATTATATAACATAGTCTATCGTCGATAGTTTAGTGATATTCATTTGTTAATCGATAGAGGACTTCATTTATAGATATGGACATCGTGGCTCCATTTATTAAATGAGAGTAAAATATCATCATACGGATGTTTTGAGGTATTGGTTATTAAATCTTAACGTTAAATTTTCAATAGTGTCTATTGAAAAATAGCTTATAGACAAGTCAAAATATCCAAGTTCAAAATGTGGTCACATGAGTAAATATGGTAACTTGGAGAGCAATAGGCGGTCTATGAGCTCTTGAAGATTACTGGTATTCTTCACGAGAATACACTTTCTCCAATAAGGTTGTCTAGAGTATGAATGAGTAACATCAACTTATTCAATCTTTATTTAAGAGTTCAATTTTAGTTCTTTAGTGGAATGAACTAAAATTAAATAGATCGGACCTAAGTGAATCATTTGTTGATTGTGATTGGGTTGTATCTATTGGAGCTTAAATTTAGATAGCCCGCCAAGATCCCCAATCCACACGAACTTGCATGGATCACTTGATATATTCTACCAGACTAATTTAGGGGTCTATCTAGAATTGTATTAAGGCATGTGAACTTGTTTCTTTTTGTAAGAATATGTCTAGTTCACATGTGGATTTTTTATTAAGGTCCAATGGATTTAATAAAATAAGAAAAATAATATATGGCCCATATACATGTTTTGGGCGGCAAGGCTATTAAGAATAACTTAAATTTATTTTTATTTATTATTTAATTAAATAGAAATTAATTAATTTGTTGATTAATTTATTATTTAATTAAAAGTCAAAATCTTTTTCCTTATAAGAGATGGCCTCCTAAAATTATACTATTGTTAGTAGTATAATTAATATTAAAGACTATATTTGATAAGTAGATAAATAAAAGGAGTTATTTATCTAATCAAATTAGGAAGTCTTTAATAAGGTTGCAAATACACTATTGAGTTGGATTAGGAGTCTTGGTTAAGGATAGAATTCCTTTTTGAAATGGATTCTTAACCACCAAGTAAATCTACCTAAGGAAAGGATTCTTAACTACCAAGTAAATCATTCTTAAGAAAGGATTTGTGATCCTAATCTATATCCTATGAAATTCTGCCAGCCCATGTATAAATGCAAAAGGATCCTTTTAGATAAGGATTCTTAACTACCAAATAAATCCACCTAAGGAAAGGATTCGTACCAACCAAGTAAATCCTTCTTAGGAAAGGATTTATGATTCTATATATATATGTGTGTGATTTTCGGCCAGCCCTATGATTCTTAGAGTAAAATTTTTGACCAACCTAAGTGTTTTCTAAGAGAGAATTTTACTTGGCAATAGAGAATTTTGATAGAGAAAAATTTAGTATTTTACTCTAGACAAAATTCAATCAACTCTAAGATATAGGGTGTGGAATTCGACCAAGGAGAAAAGAGAAAAAGAGATCGTTTTTGTTTTTTATAGTATCCTAGTATCCTTTATATCAAAAAGGTTTTGTGTACAAAATCAAATCAGGTTCACGCGAGTTTCAATCAAGTAGATTGATAATTCACAAGTGACCGGACGTTCTTGAAATTTTTCTCTTAGAGGATATTTGTAACTAACAAAGAAATATATTTTGTTTGTTTCCATCCTCAGGTATACAATTTGAAGAAAGGGAGCCCACACTCCTAGGTGATTCATGTTTGTGATAGGATTGGAAGATCTTGCGGAATTGATTCAGTGCTTGTTCAATCGTCACGAGGAAAAGGTACGATACTTTTATATACGTCAATTAATCTAGTGTTAAGATTCTTGTTATTAAAAGGGAAATTTTTTATTTATAAGCAAACCCTAATTTTTGTTTTTCTCACGTTTCCGTTGCATTTCGAAACCGTTTTTCCCTTCAGCAGCAAGTTTATTAAGTAGGATAGGAGGGTAGTTTCTAGGTGAAAGAGTCACTTGAGAGATTGTATCTTTTTATCTACTAGTGGATTTGTTTTTACAGGTGGTTGTGGAATCAACCCGTGGATATTTCCTCTTTGGAGGTTTACCACGTAAATATCTTGTGTCATTGTTTGCAATTTTCATTTAGCATTATAAAATTGCATTGTTTTTAAAGAAGATTAAAATTTGAGCATATACCTATTCACCCCCCCTCCCTCTAGGCATATTTATACTGTAAAGATTAGGAAATTTCAATTGGTAGCAGAATAGGTGTCTAGAAGTACTTAGATGGATCTTTTTTACAGTGTTTGTTGCTTTTGTGCTATGGGTGACTTGTTGCAGGAATGTTCTTTTAGTACTAGGCTTCCACGAATGGTAACTACTTCTTTTGGACAAGTATTATGAAAGCCTACATCAGATCCATGTGTGATGTAGAAGAGGAAGTGGAGTCCTCGAATAATCATGAATATACTAGCAATTGCATTGTTCATTTGGCTATATATGAAGGAGGATTTCAGGATAGTGGTGAAGACTCCTCAAATAGTGAGGAAAGTGAATACTCTTCAAGTAGTGAAGATAGTGAAGTCTCATATAATCATGAAGAGATCGAAGCTTCCTCAAATCTTGATGAAATAAGCTTCAATGACAAGATCTTTCAACTTACTTGTGAAAATGTCAAAAAGAATGATAAGAAAAATAAGTTTAAGTCGATCAATGCCAATTTAGTGGTGATAATCAAAGCTCGTGAAAATGAGAAGAACATGTCTTTGGAGAAGATAAATAAGCAAAGTGAAGTCATTAAGAAGCATGGAGAGACCATTGAAAAATATTTTTTAAAGATGGAGGAAATTGCTCAAGAGCTGGAGGATTTAAAAAAAGACTTTACTATGAAGTTGTTTATCATGGAAGGTGAGAATAAGCAATAAGAGAATAAAGAGCTTAAAGACAAAGTCCTTAGTCTAGAGAATAACTCAAAAGATAGTACTGAAAGACTAGGAATTTTGAAACAAGAAGTTGAGAAAAGAGATGATTCTTTTGATCGTTCCAGTAGACTTGAAAATGTTCTTAGAGTCAAAATTAGTAAGCATGAGTGTCAAGAGAAGATGCTTAGTAATAAGCTTGATGATGCTAACAAGATGGTAGGTAATATGTCATCTAGTGCTAGTAAAGTAGAAAGTATCATCAAGATTGGTAAGCATCCTAGTTACAATAGAGGATTAGGTTATGTGAATGAAAAGGTTACACCTTCATCTAACAATTCTACTTTTGTCAAAGCAAGTGGTAAAGTGAATGTAGGTGCTCTCTCTAACGGTGAAACCATGGATGCAACTGGAGGTGACTCAACATCAACAAGAAGCAACAAAGGAAAATCTCAACAAGGTAAATGACAACAATCATCATTTCTCATACAAAGGGCAAAGCATTAAAGAATAGACATCTAAGAGGTAACAATGTGAGAAGGTATACTACCTCAAATGCTTAAGTTAAAAGTAACCCTCTCAAATTTGTACCTATTTGCCATTTTTGTAAAATGGTAGGACATATAAGACCTATATGCTATGAATATATTCGTAAATGTAAATATGAGAATGATTTGTACGATGTGTCTTTGCTGAATGGTCCTAGACAATCATCCATGTATTAATCTAGAACTAGACTTAGAAAGACCTTGGAAAAATATGTTGAGAAAAATATTGTTGATGACTTGCTTGTAAAAACACATGTTGTGCCTCATACTACCATGCATAAAAAGATTAATAATTCTTTTTTTGACTTGCTTCAAAATGTGACTAATAAAGTTGATTTGCATGATGGTAAGCCAAAGAATAAGTCAAAGCATGTTTTTAGTAGTGAGAAGCATGGTGTTAAGAAAATTTGGATTAGAAAAAGCTTAACTACTATTTCTTCAAAACCAAAGACAAGAATAAGAAGAGCTAAGGAACTTCTCAACCAACTTCTCAACCAAAGCATGCAATCTCAAATGGTAATTTTTTTAAATTTATTCCGGCTTGTCATTATTGTAATGTGGTTGGTCACATTAGGCTTAGATGTTATGAATATATTAGGCAATGCTTGTGACATGGATACGTCTTCTTTGAAAGTTTTAAGACATGATAATAGCTTTGGTGCTTTGAGAAATGTGCATATTGATCATATTCATGTGAAGAAACCTACTAAGAAGATATGGGTTGAAAAGAACGATGTGCATGTTAATAATAATCATGTTAAGAAAAGTGTTGAGAAGAGGTTGGTTAAGAAGAATGTTAACCATGATCATTTGAACAGGCTTGATGAAATATTTGTGCGTGGTAATAATGATAATTTTGATATGTGTGATATTTTTATAAAGAAGATAGTTGATGAGTAATCTTCTAGATTTAATTTTTCCATGTGTAACGATCATGATGTTGTTTGTGTTGGTTCACTCAAGACCAATATGGTCAAAGGTGAGTGCTCTCATACTTGATTAGGCAGCACATATGAGAATATTTTTCTTGTTCTTGTTTGATAAGAGTTCTAAGTTTGATGCTTGACTAAGCTATTGTGTAATATGCTAGACCTAGTATTGAAGCTTGGTGTCTCTCTTCAATAATGAACTTAATATTCTCATACACTCACTATGATGGTCAAAATTTGTTGGTTGACTTTAGAGAAGTCCAATTTTGAAATATATTTGGTGTATTTTGTTAAGACTTTAGGAGAAAGTAATTTTATATGTTTGTTTGAGTTAAGATGTTTAGTCTTCATTCTCTTTGGAAGACACATCAACAACTTATTATCATAAGGACAAACAAGCCAAGAGAGCTCATAAAAAGGCGAAGGCTTTACATTGATGAAAAAACATGTTAATATATATCTCTACTCTAAAGCTTGCTTTCCTGTTTCTTCTTTTCAATTCTTTGTGTGCATTACATCATGTAACATGTCATATTAAAGAACTAGTATAGCATTCGTATGGTTCTTGGTGACATTTGCTCTCTGAAGACCATTTAGTGATTTGTTAACATTGATCTTGTACATGATGTGTGAAATGCTTGTTTGATTGATGAGTGACATATTTTTTAAATATATGAGCTTCATATTCTTTGAAAGCTACTCTCTTGAGAAGTAATGATCTTGAGTAATTCTCTTTATATTGCTTTTAGATCATGTGCTTTTGAGCATAAACCTTGTTTTTCAAAAGTGCACAATTTGCTTCTCTAATATGTTTTGTTTGAGTAAGTTTGAGTTTGAAGATATGTGAGTTATCGATGCACCTTGAAGTCTTTTGACTAGTACATTAAAGATGACCTATGGTTAGAATCCATTTTACTTCAGTAACTATATAGAACTCAACGAGCACCTTCATGAAAAGGGCTACACATTTTGGTTGTGCAGCCGCCCAATGTAGGAATAGGCTACACCATTATGACGATTGAAAGCCGTCATGAAGTGTATACGTTTATGTTAGAAAAATCAAAGAAGTGTTGAAAAGAATCAATAAAAAAAATCTTTGATTCAAAAGCCTATAAAGAAAATGAAGAAGGATAAAAGGAGTTTAGTTGAAAATCAAAAGAGTTTGAGTTGAAAAATAGAAATGCGATGACGAGCCACATGTACACATGCTCATATATTGAATTCTATTCTTTTAAAAGCAAAAATTCTGGATGATAATCGGTTTTACCTTTTTTTGGAAAAGCTTAATATGAATAGATATTGATATGGTTTGCATGATGATGATCCAATTACTCCTTTATATATGTTTGGAGCAAATCCACACGCACACTTGTTTTTCTTTTAAGTGAATCTGATTTGTTAGCAATTTTAGAAGAATTATGAGAGTGATTGAAAATCTTGATGTATCTCTCGTAAATTATGGAGCTTATTTTGTTAAATTTCTTTAAAATTGCTCGATCGTTTGATTGTATGAATATCATTGTGAACAATATCCTATCTTGATCTTAAATAGAGCACTTATCAAGAGGGAGCATTGTATGCTAGAATTTGTTCTCTATTATGATATGTTCTTATGATTTTATTTTGATAAAAACTTGACATAATTGAACATTGAAAATGCATGTTACTTATCTCATATATTTGCATCTTTTCCCTCGACTATCCTTTGTTTGTTTCTTTGACTATTCCTTGACAAAAAGGGGACAAATGTACCCCATATGGGAGAATGTATCTCTTTATGGATTATTGACCTTCTTGTAATAAGGGGAGAATTCTTTTCTTAAGGGGGAGTAAAGAATTCTTGTATGTTGAGGTTAAGGAACTAAAGGGAGTGCTTTAAAGTGACCTTTTATATGAGATAAAAGATTTCTTATTTTTGTGTGTGGATATTGTAAGTTCCTCGGTTTTTTATTGGCTTATTTCGTTGACAACCACACTTTGGGATCAATATTGTAAGGGTAGTTTAGGGCTTCATTGTTCATAACCAAGCTCAAGCTTCAAAGGTAAAATCACTTGCTTAACTTCATTGAAGAGATCTAGTGCACACACTCACACTCATGCATTCTATTTCAATTATCTTGCTTGCATGCTTATTTTCCATTTTGAGTGCCTTGTGTGTCATAATTTTTTATTTGAGTGTGAATGTATGTTTGTGCCTTAGAAAGAGGATTTTTTCCTCTTTATCGCGATCTAGACCACTCTTCGTGCAGTGCCCCCGCCGCGGCCTGCACAACGGTGTTTGGCAGAGGATGCACGCTGTGCCTACCGCGGTCTGTGCGTGTTGCCTACGCCGCGGCCTCCCAAGTGGAGTTTCACAGAAGATGTATGCTGTCCAGACCACGGTCTGTGCACGCTGCATGCATAATGGCCTACAGAACGACGTTGTCCAGATGATACACTGCTCTCTGTGCCGCGGTCTGGACACTTGCCTGGACCGCATTACAGCCAGCGGTCCTGACGCGTTTTGGTTACGTTTTGTCGAAAATGATGCAGTTTCACTTTCGGCTTCATATATATACATCATCTTCTTCCCAATTCATTTAGAGAGCTTCAAAACCTAATTTTGAGAGTGAGAAAAGGTTCTTTAGAGAGAGAAGCTCCAATAAGGCATTTTTACTCAACCATCCTTAAAATCCAAAGCATCAAGCATCTTTTAAGCATGGATTTCTTGTGTGTTCATGACTAGGTATTCTCTACATGTTCTAAACTTTATATTTTCATAACTAAGACATGTATACCTAGGGTTTTAGTCTTTATTGCATATTAATTGCTTGCTTGGTTGTTTAATTGCTTTTATGACATGCTTGTGTGTTGATTGTTGGTTGAGATGCATTAATTTGTGACAGCTAGCATTTAGGACGATTTTGCCCTTCTAGCTAATTTTTCTTGCCTTTGCATTTAGAACATTGATATCTAGGATTTGCTTTAATTGTCATTATTAATCCTAGATAAGCATGAATGTATTGACCTAGCATTTTTGCATATTGAATATTCTTGCATATTCACTTAGGTTGCCATTGTCTCTTCATTGTTGTTTTAGCTTGTGGCTAATGGTTAGTGCACAAGGCTGGTGATCCAAAATCGATATTAAGGCCCGTTGGGTAGAGTGAAATGGTTAGTAATTGGAGGGTTAGACGGGAGGTCAACCTAGGTTGTAAACTTTTACTCAATTGTGGATTTTGAGGATTGAGGGTGGCGCTCTAAATAGCTCGTGGTTTTTCCCATTTGGTGGGTTTCCACGTATATTTTCAGTGTTGTTATTGTTTTATGTTTGTTGTCATTTAATTGAGTATTTAAGTAGAATAGGGTTGAATTGTTACTATTGATTAATTCGCAAAATTGGTAATCTATCGAAATAAAACATATTCACCCCCCTCTAGGTTATAGATACACACTTTCTAGGGAATTTTAATTGGTATCGAAGCTGGTGCCTAGATATACTTAGGTGATTCGTGCATTGTGTGTGTCTTACCTTGTGCATTTTGGTTGTTTGCATTTTGTGTGTTGCATTACATTTGCATCTTCATGTCATTCATTACCCTCAAACACAATGAGTGGAAGCGGAAATAGTCATGAGGGAGCCTCAAGCATAAGACCCCATTTGCTCAATGGGGTGAATTATGCTACTTGGAAGGGGAAGATGGAAGCCTATCTTTGCCAAATAGATGACCATGCTTGGATGGCTATTGAAGACGATTATACTCCTCCAACAATGACTACTGATGATGGTGTAGAAGCTCCTAAGCCCAAGTCTAGTTGGAGTGCTCAAGAGTTTGAAGCATCCAAGTGGAACAACAAGGCTATGCATTCCATCCTTTGTGCCGTGGACGATAATCAGTACAAGCTGGTCCAAAACACTAGGATTGCAAATGAGGCTTGGGACATTCTTCAAACAGCACATGAGGGAACCGAGGTAGTCAAGGACTCAAAGCTCCAAGTCCTACAGATGCAATTCAAGATGATTAGGATGGAGGAGCATGAATGCTTCAATGACTTCCAAGTGAAGTTGATGGATATTGTTAACCAAAGCCATCAACTTGGTGACCCCTATTCGGATAGGAGAGTCAAGTAAAAAATTATAAGGTCACTTCCGTCAAGGTTCGAATCTAAAGTGACGGCACTTGAAGAGAATAGTGAGTACAAGAATATGAAGCCGAGTGAAGTCATTGGAAGACTTTTAGCTTATGAGTCTAGATGGAACACCTCATCCACAGCTCCGAAGAAGCAAAAATACATTGCCTTGAAGACCACTAAGGTTGAAGAAGAGGAGGAGGATTCAGATGAAGAAATGGCTCTCATGGTTAAAAGATTCAAGAAATTCATGAAGTTTGAGAAGAAAGGTTTTGCGTCAAAGGGGAAGGAAGTGAAAAGGAAAACTCCTTTCAAGAAGATTGAAAAGTTTCAAGAAACTGACTCCAAGAAGGGCATTCAATGCTATGAATGCAGTGGCTTTGGTCACATTGCTCCATAATGTGCAAATTTGAAGAAAAAGAAAAAGGGGAAGGCAATGGCGGCTACTTGGAGTGATAGTGAAGACTTAGAGGAGGAAGAAAAGTCTTTAGATGATGAAGATCGAGTTACAAACTTCATTGCCTTCACAACATCTCATAATGGCAAGGACGTTGTGAGTGACAATGAAGAAGTAGATGACTCTAGTGATGAGAGTACCTCTTCTAACTCTAGGTTTGAGATTGATGAGGAAATGGACTATGTAGATTTCATGAAGTTTTTTGAAAAGTCTAGATTGAAAAAGAAGAAAGAGGTTCAAGAGTTGAAAAAGAAGAATCTAGAGTTGACCTTTAAAATTATCACCTTGAGTGAGAAGGTAAAAAGTGGAAAAGAGTTAGAAGAGAGTTTAAAGTTGGAGCTTGTAATCATTAATAAGAGTGAAGAAAACTTGAAGATCGAGCTTAAGGAAACGAAAGAATTGGTTGCCAAGATGACATTCGAAACTGAGAGACTTGACAAGATGCTATCTTGTGGGAAGAGTCCTAGTGATAAAATGGGCCTAGGATATGTGGAAGGCAAGGATGCTACTTCCTTAAAGAAGACCACCTTTGTCAAGAGTCTAAAAGACAAAGAGGTTTAAGAGTCACACCAACAAATGAGATCAAATGAGGTTAGTGAATCATCAAAGCACGCACAAACAAAGTCTCAAGCTAAAACACATTCGCCAAAAGCTAGAGCTCATCAAACAAGACCATAACCTCCAAGGAGCTCTTAAATTAAACAGAGAAGTTTTCACCCACAATCAAGAAGAGAAGCTAATGTGGCTCAACCGCAAAGGATGTTTCAAAGAAGAGATTCGGCTCAACACCAAAGGACAACTCAAAGGAGAGGGAAGTCTTCCATGTTTGCACAAGGATATGGTATGAATTCTTACTTTATTCCCATTTGTCATTATTGTGGTGTTAAAGGTCACATAAGGTCGAATTGTTTTAAATTTATTAAGTTGTGTCGTTTTGAAAGCGTGATTGAGAAGAATATGCTTAGAAAAGCCAAAATGCATGCACCTAGGAATTTTAGAGCCAATGAACCCAAGGCTCCTAGAAATGGCAATGTTGCTACTAGGTGGACTAGAACAAATGAGTATGTTTGCCATGTGGCCCAAGTTGCGTTCAAGGCGAAAGCTTCTAACACTTGGTACCTTGATAGTGGTTGTTCTAGGCATATGGCAGGAAACAAGAGTTGAAACTCTTGTGATGGAGGATGGTGGATTTGTCACCTTTGGTGATGGTTCACGTAAGAAGGTTCTAGGAAAAGGAAACATCTCCATCCCCTGTTTGCCCTCCTTGCCCAATGCTCTCTATGTAGATGGCTTACAAGCCAATCATATTAGCATATCACATTTAAGTGATGAAGGGCTTTCAGTTTTGTTTGGAAAATTTGATTGCTCTATTCTAAGAAAAGATGGACATATTCTATTGAAAGGTAAAAGATCAAGTGACAATTGTTATTGTCTTGATTCTAATGGCATCTCTTGCAATTTTTCTAGTTGTGATCAAGTTGAATTATGGCATCAAAGGTTAGGTTATATGAATTTCAAAGACTTGAAAGTTCTTGAGAGGTTGAAAGTTGTGAGAAGCCTTCCTAAGTTTGGAAATAGGATTGAAGGAGTTTGTGGACGTTGTCAACAAGGAAAGCAAACTAAAAGTGTGCATAAGAAGGGTAAGTATCTTGCAGCTAAGGACCCATTAGAGCTTCTTCATATGGACCTTATGGGTCCCATGCAAACCGAGAGTCTATGTGGCAAGAGATACATTTTTGTGTGTGTGGATGATTTTTCTAGATTTACTTGGACTTACTTTCTTAGAGAAAAATCTGAAACGTTTGAAACTTTTAAAATGCTTTGCACTAAAATTCAAAATGAGAAGGATTCTCACATAAATGCATTAAGAGAATTAGGAGTGATCATGGGAGAGAATTTGAAAATGTTTTCATTGAAATTTTTTATGATAGTCTTGGAATCTCCCATGAGTTCTCGGCTCCTTGAACTCCTCAACAAAATGGGGTAGTAGAGAGGATGAATAGAGTCCTCCAAGAGATGGCCTGTGTGATGTTACATAGCAACAATGTGCCTAGGAATCTTTGGGCTGAAGCTGTCAATACTGCTTGTTATATAGGCAATAGGGTTTTTCTTAGGCCCAGGACTAGGCAAACCTCCTATGAATTGTGGAAGGGTTGGAAGCCAAATGTTAGCTACTTCCACTCATTTGGAAGCAAGTGCTACATTCTAAATGACCGTGATCAACTTGGAAAGTTTGATGCTAGGAGTGATGAGGGGATTTTCATTGGCTATGCCATAAATAGTAAGGCCTATAGAGTTTTTAATTTGAAGACACGAAGTGTTATGGAATCATCTAATGTGGTCATAGAAGATTGTAGGCCTAAGATTAGTAACCATGATGAGGAGATTAGTGTGGTTGATGATACTTCTTTGGTGAAGATTGATGAGATGTCTATTGATGAAAAATCAAAGCTTGAAAAAGAGGTCACTCAATCTCTTGATAGAGATCCTACTTTGGACTCTAAGGAACCCGTTCCTTGGGTTAGGCATCTCCACAACAAGAGTGACATTCTTGGAAATGTGAATGAGGGTGTGAGGACTAGACATCAATTAGCAAATCAAATTAGTTACACTTGCTACACCTCTCAAATTGAACCCAAAAAGGTAGATGAAGCTTTAAGTGATGAGTTTTAGGTTCTTGCTATGCAAGAAGAGATAAACCAATTTGAAAGAAATGAGGTTTGGACTCTAGTTCTTAGGCCTAAGAACACTAATGTAATAGGCACCAAGTGGGTCTATAGGAACAAATCAGATGAAGATGGTAACATTGTGAGGAACAAATCTAGACTTGTTGCACAAGGATACTCTCAAATTGAAGGTATTGACTTTGAGGAGACTTTTGCTCTCGTTGCCCGTTTAGAATCCATTAGGTTTCTCTTATCCATATCGTGTGTTCATAAATTTAAATTGTATCAAATGGATGTTAAGAGTGCCTTCCTCAATGGCTTCTTGCAAGAGGAAGTGTTTGTTGAGCAACCTAAGGGGTTTGTGAATCCACACCATCTCAATCATGTTTATCGCCTCAAGAAGGCGCTATATGGGTTTAAACAAGCACCGAGAGCTTGGTATGAGTGCCTCACTCTTTATCTTGTTGACAATGACTACTCTAAAGGTAGTGTTAACAAGACTTTATTCATCAAGTGCACCAAAGATGAGCTATTCATAGCACAAATTTATGTTGATGACATCGTTTTTGGTTCTACCAACAACTTGAAAGTTCAACAATTTGTTGATTTTAGGACTCATGAGTTTGAAATGAGCATGGTTGGTGAACTCAATTACTTCCTAGGTTTACAAATCAAGCAAATGCATGATGGGATCTTCATATCCCAAGCTAAGTATGCCAAGAACCTAGTGAAGAAGTTTGGCCTTGAGAATGCCAAGCATTGTGACACACTAATGAGCACCACTTTAAAACTTAGCAAATATGCTAGTGGAAAAAGTGTGGATCAAAGTCTATATCGTGGCATGAGGGAGGTTGCTATACTTGACTGCTAGTATGCCCGATATAGCTTTTAGTGTTGGTGTGTGTTCTAGGTACCAAGCCAATCCCAAGGAATCCTATCTCTCCTCAGTGAAGAGAATCATTCGATATGTGAATGGGACATCCAACTATGGGATGTGGTACTCTTTTGACACTAATGCTAGTTTAGTTGGCTTTAGTGATGCATATTGGGCAGGTAATTATGATGATAGAAAGAGTATATCAGGCGGTTGCTTCTTCCTAGGGAACAATCTTATGTCTTGGTTTTGTAAGAAGCAAAATTCTATCTCATTATCCACAGCTGAGGCCGAGTATATAGCTGCTGGGAGTGCTTGTACACAACTCCTTTGGATGAAGCAAATGCTTGTGGATTATGGCTTTGAGCAAGGTACTCTAACCCTTTATTGTGATAACATGAGTGCCATCAATATTTCAAAAAATCCTGTCAAACTTTCTAGAACTAAGCATATTGACATTAGACATCATTTCATTAGAGAGCTAGTTGAGAGCAAATGCATTGCACTTGAGCATGTGGGCACAAATAATCAACTAGCGGATTTGTTTACGAAACCATTAGATTCAACTAAGTTTAAATCTCTTAGTAGGTCTATTGGGATTTGTCATATGCATTGATGGGTTTTGGTGGTTGACCCCATTTGGGGAGCTCAAGCAAAGAGAGCGAACTTGCATCTTAATAACCAAATAATTGTTCAATTTTATGCTCTTTAATTAATTGCTTGAGTATCTTGGTTGCATATATTATTATATTTCTTTTTATTCAATAGGAGTGTTTTTGCCTTATTTGAAATGCATGTCTCATTTGTGTTCAAACATGTATTTTTGGACTAGGAAAATTGATTAGGAAGTACATTTGATTGATCCAAAGTTTATCTCCATGTTTATGAAAACTTGATCTTGACATGCTTAAAGTGATTTGCATGATGATTTTTTTTTTAAAGCTTACAAAATGATTGCAAATATGTGTGCAAGTGACTTTTTAGACTTTATTCAATAAGGATATTGTATCTATTTCAAGGATTTCACAATCCAATAGTCTCTCTCTTTACTTATTAAACAAGGCTACTATCATACGGGCATCTTGCCCAGAAAAATGTAATAGGGCACAGTAGTCGCTCATGTCTTGTTCATCTTGTAAAGTTTGATAGTTGCTATTATGTTTTTGGTTGAACTATATCTTGTTTTCCATTGTCAATTTGGTGCAAATTGGTTTGACTTCTCTTGGAACCTCATGTGTTATTTTCCTTTGCCAAATACCATGCTTTTGGAAGTTGTTGTTGCATGTACTTCATTCAAGGCAATCTTTCGCACATGTTCCAATCAATAAAACTTCCATGACCTTCCCTATCTTAATTAACCCGTATAAAGTTGTTGTATATGATTATGCATTTGCATTGCAAATATCTCTCTTTGCTACAGCATCCCGGTTGGGGAATACTCCTTTGCCTATCTTGTGACAAAAAGAGGGAGTAGTGTTGGATTTATGGGGAGCTGATATTGGCATGTTTTTAAGGGGAGATTGTCCTATTGTGAGGGAGTTGACTTATTTAGGGGGAGCATTTGCTTGGTGCATTGTTGATTGCATGTTAATTTTTTTATTTATCTTGATCCCTCTCATTCACTTGTCTTGGAAAGTGTAGTTCTTTGTTTTGTAGGGATGATCATTCTATAAGAGATGAAAGATTTGAAGATTTAGCTTTAGGTATCTCTTGTAACATAGAATGGTTGTTTTGTTGACCTCTTGTTGTTTCTTGTTGTTTGTTGTGAGGATACCTTGTGAGTGAGTGAGTGGTTTTGTCACGAAATAGCCAAATGGGGAGATTGTAAGTTCCTCAGTTTTTGATTGGCTTATTTCGTTGACAACCACACTTTGGGATCAATATTGTAAAGGTAGTTTAGAGCTTCATTGTTCGTAACCAATCTCAAGATTCAAAGGTAAAATCACTTGCTTAACTTTATTGAAGAGATTTAGTGCACACACTCACACTCATGCATTCTATTTTAATTATCTTGCTTGCATGTTTATTTGCCATTTTGAGAGCCTTGTGTGTCTTAATTTTTTATTTGAGTGTGAATGTATGTTTATGCCTTAGAAAGAGGATTTTTTCCTCTTTACCGCTGTCTAGACCGCTCTACGTGAAGTGCCCTCGCTGCGGCCTGCACAACGATGTTTGGCAGAGGATGCACGGTGTGTATACCGCGGTCTGTGCATGTTACCTAAGCCGTGGCCTCCCAACGGAGTTTCACTGAGGATGTATGGTGTCCAGACTGCGGTCTGTGCATTCTGCATGCACATCGGCCTACAGAGTGGTGTTGTCCAGATGATACACCGCTCTCTGTGCCGCGGTCTGGACACTTGCTTAGGCCGCGGTAAAGAAAGTGATCCTGACGCGTTTTGGTTGCGTTTTGCCAAAAACGATGCAGTTTCACTTTAGGCTTCATATATATAATTCATCTTCTTTCCAATTCGTTTAGAGAGCTTCAAAACCTAATTTTGAGAGTGAGAAAAGGTTCTTTAGATAGAGAAGCTCCAAGAAGGCATTTTTACTCAACCATCCTTAAAATCCAAAGCATCAAGCATCTTTTAAGCATGGATTTCTTGTGTGTTCATGACTAGGTATTCTCTACATGTTCTAAACTTTATGTTTTCATTACTATGACATGTATACCTAGGGTTTTAGTCTTTATTGCATATTAATTGCTTGCTTGGTTGTTTAATTGCTTTTATGACATGCTTGTGTGTTGATTGTTGGTTGAGATGCATTAATTTGTGATAGCTAGCATTTAGAACGATTTTGCCCTTCTAGCTAATTCTTCTTGCCTTTGCATTTAGAACATTTATATCTAGGATTTGCTTTAATTGTCATTATTAATCCTAGATAAGCATGAATGTATTGACCTAGCATTTTTTCATATTTAATATTCTTGCATATTCACTTAGGTTGCCATTGTCTCTTTATTGTTGTTTTAGCTTGTGGCTAAGTGGTTAGTGCACAAGGCTAGTGATCCAAAATCACTATTAAGGTAAGTTGGGTAGAGTGAAATGGTTAGTAACTGAAGGGTTAGACAGGAGATCAACCTAGGTTGTAAACTTTTACTCAATAGTGGATTTTGAGGCTCGAGGGTGGCGCTCTAAATAGCTCGTGGTTTTTTCCATTTGGAGGGTTTTCACGTATATTTTCCCTGTTGTTATTGTTTTATATTTGTTGTCATTTAATTGAGTATTTAAGTAGAATGTGGTTGAATTGTTAATATTGATTAATTCACAAAATTTGTAATCTATCGAATTAAAACCTATTCACCCCCCTCTAGGTTATAGATATACACTTTCTAGGGAATTTCAGATATATCTCACCAATCTTCTTTGTAGAGGATTTCTTGTTTGTTTGGTTGTGTGTTTCTCACAGGTGCCCTGAAGATTAAAGATGAGAATCTTAAAGACTCATGAAGACTTGAAGATAATTTAGTTTAGGGTTCTCTTTATAATGTGAGGATACAAGAATGCAATCAATTATGGGTTAGTTTGAGTGATAAATTTATGGTGAGGTTGAGGTTTTGTCATGCAATAGCCAAAGGGGGAGATTGTTAGATTTTAGATTTGTGTTGCCTTGATTTTATAACAAAACACTCTTTGTTTATATCGCTTAGTTGCTTAGTTGCTTCGTGATTAGATTGGGCTTTAAAGAAGGGAAGTGCTTTGCTTGCAAAGTTCGTCTTTAAGAGGATATGTGCTTACTTGGATACTAAGGTATTAAGATTCTTCTTCCTCTTGCAAGGCATAAGCATGCACACACACACACACACACACACACACACACACACACATACACACACACACACATACACACATACACAATTCATACCTTTGTGTCCCTGCATCATTGTACTCCATTTATAACACATTCTCACACTTAACTTTGAATGCTCATGCATTGGTATAGATTTGACAAGATTTGGAAAATGCATGTATGTAGACTATGTCTATGATATTTGTATTCTTGTGTGAAGTGTGTTTGTATGTTTATATGTTTGTATAACATGGATCTTGAACTTTATTTTAGACTTAAATTGTTCATGATTTAGTTTCTGCTATTTCGGCTACTCATACACTTTATTTCCAGTTCTAAGTCAAAAGTTATGAAACTTTCTGGTCATGTTGCATACATTGTCTTCGTCTTCGTGTATCAAGTCGAATTCTTATTTTTTGGGTTGAGTTTCTTATTTTTTCCATATTCATGAGTGATTTATAGTTTGTAACCTTTAAATGGATTCGAATTCGTAGTTCGGAGGCTAGAAAATGGTCGAGGAAGGCGTAGGGAGTGCAAAGGGGAAGTGGCGATGGCCGAAGCCATCAAGCCACACCTCCCCGAGATGGCGCGTGACCATCTCAATAGGAACATGCCTCTGCTCCCGAGATGGCCACACGCCACCTTGGGGTGGTTATGTCCTTTCCCTTGCTTTATATGCTTTCCCTCACTTTTGCTCTCACAAGTTGACAATTAGAAAATTTTGAAAGAGATAAGAACCTAAGTGCATAAATTTTTCTCTCAACTTTTTTAACTTTTGTTTTTGTGATGTCTTCTTCATTTCAACTCTGATTTGCTTGATTCAAATATCAAAATCAAGTGTCTTGAAGAGATCTACAAACCCCAAGCATTTCCAAAGCCAAATGATGTTTTGATTTTTCACAATATCCAGATTTTTCGTTCAAGATTTTATCCTTGGTTGGTAAATCATCTTCTTCCTAGTTCTTCTTCTTTGATCTTGTTATTGATTGAAGTTATTTGATTAAGAAGCATGAATTGGATGATTTTGATTTCAATTTTTTGTTTGGTCTATTGATTTTCGAGTTTATTGTGACTTGTGTTCAAATGATTGATTTCTAGCTAAACTTGATTTTCTTGAAATTGATTCTATAATATTTTGTGCTTGTGTGATTAAATGTTGATTTCTAGGTTGATTTTATTTTCTAAGGACTAGGTTGTATTCAATTGATATTTATGTTTACACATCTAAGTTCTTAGTTGATAACATGCTTAGATTGTCTAGATTTTGATGATTGATCTTGTATTCAATTTATAGTTGCACTTAGGGCCGTACGGGGAGCCTAGTGAGATAACTGTCTAGGTCCCCTAATTCTGAAGGGCATCCAAATTTTAGTTATTTTTTTATTTGAAAATATGTTCCATATACGATTTTAAACAAAACAGACCCATAAATGCCTTTTTAAAATGGCACATTATACACATAATTTTTCAAAAGTTTCGATATTTATACTCCTGAAAAACTGTATATACACTCATTTCCATATGTACACCCTATTAAAAAAATAAGATTTTATAATTTGTATATACACCCCCATATATTATAAATATGCCCTTTATTTGATTTTACATCAAATATGCCATTTGTTTTACTAATTTTTTTTTTGAAAAATAAATTAAATTTGGGTAATTAACAACTATAATTTTACTATAATATGAAACTCATTAAATGCATCAAAAGAAACAAAACAATTAGGGGTATTATCCTTTTGGTCCCTATGTTTTTTTTTGAAATGTATATTTTTTACTCACTTATCCATTTTTCAATAGATTGGGCCCTATGACCAGTATTTAGACGATCAACCGTGACAGAAAATACTGAGTTACTAATTTACCCTTGACTTTAGCTTCACAATGTAGAATTACCATTCTGCTTGTTAAAAATTCAACAATTACAAATTTACAAAATATTGTTAAGACTGAAATGCCCTTATTAACATGAAATTTTATAATTTGACCAGTAGCTTTTCCTTGACATTGAAATTGATTTTGGAAATTACGTTTTTGCCCTTGATTTTGTTGAACTAAAAATTGACTTGGAATTTTCATTTTATTCGTTGCACAACAGTACAAAAAAAGGCTTTCCCTTATAAAAGCACCCCTCTCTCCCTCTTTCATCAGTAGTATTTTATTCATACATCAATTTTTCCAGAAACTTGTTTTTCATTTTACAAGCATAAAACACTCGTTTCATAAACTTGTTTTTCATTTTATAGGCATATGTTTTTTTTTTCTTCAAATCCTTTTTTTCTCTTCATGCCTAAAACAATCCAAAAGCCTAGTTTTGTTGGCAATAAATCTGAAAAAAAAACATGGCATTGTCAAGCTGCACGAGTGAAAAAGTGGGATCGATCAAGGTTAAAAATAGACTATGTAACTGTGGTAACGAGAAGAAAGCAACATTATGGGTCTCTAAGACGAGCAAGAATCCTGATAGACTATTTTTTGGTTGTGATGCATATGGTGGTATCCTGATCGTGCAGAATGAGAAGTATATAAGATTTTGTATCTCACAGAACATCTACATAATTAACATTTGCATATGACCAGACTCAGTTTCTTGTGGTAATTGCAAACTACAAGAAAGTGCAAAAGAGTTTGGCTTGGTTGAATGTGATTATCCTATTTCATACTGTGTTGCTAGGCATATATATTTGTAAGACTACACACACTGCAGTGAATGAGTTTCATGTATAAGATAATGCAATATAATGATGCATGAAATAATGTAATGTCAGTATGTATTTCGTATTAGGAAATAAAATAATCAATTAATGAAAATCAAGCATAAACTACTAATAACAATCCACACATAAAAACAACACAACCACTGTAATGCGTACCACAATAACTAATTTCATAAACAAATGGCAATCAAGCAAGCAATAACACTGTTGCCAAGTAAACAATTACAAAATATCAAGGTTTAGGTTTATCCTTTCTTGTCACTGAAACCTAAAACACATCCAACCAACCAACAACCAACCAAAAGAAGTTATGGCCAGTGCCAAATAACCATAACTATATCATCCTAAAAAATTAACATGACAATCAGATTTGGATAATACAAAAACATGTCCACAAGATTTGTGTTTTACCCAATCTAGTACAAAAATATCTAAACAACAATGTTTTCAAACTATCTTGCCATAAAATGTTAATAAAACTCCTTTAGGGTTTGGGATTTGAACCTATTTGGGAGGAAACATCAGGCACATGTGTTATAGAAGCCCTGCTTGTGCTGCGTTCATTGGTTTGAGCCCTGCAATAATTGAATTATATTTTCAGTAAATGCCTTAGCATTCAGTAGTATACTTTTGAGAATTAAACAATAATATTTATCCAGTTGCTGCTAAACATTGCTGATCTGAGGTACTAGTGCACCCCACATGTGTAGTAACCTTATAATATTTTTGGAATCTATTAAACAACACTATAATATTGATATACGTATACTGTTAATATAATACCACTATTACACTATATCAAATATAATATAATAATTGTATGATGTGGACAACAATAACTAATTTCGTAAACTAATGGCAATCAAGCAAGCAATAACACTGTTTCCAAGCAAGCAATCATAAAATATTTAGATTTAGGTTTATCCTTTCCTGTCATTGAAACCTAAAACATATCCAACCAACCAACCAACCAACCAACAAAAAGAAGTTGTGGTTATTGCCAAATAACCAAAAGATTTGTGTTTATCCAATATGACAAAAAAATATATAAACACACAATGTTTTCAAGCTATCTTACCATAAAATATTAATAAAACCCTTTTAGGGTTTGAAATTTGAACTTATTTGGGAGCAAACATCGGGAACATGTGTTGTGGGAGCCATGCTTATACTGCGTTCATTAGTTTGGGCCCTACAATAATGTTGCATTTCATGCCCTAAAGCTTGTGATTTATAAATGGAAGGTTAACATAAATAAAAAAATAGTTTAATTCATTCTTCTTATGTCATATATTGTGTTTAACTTGTGCATTTGACATCAAAGATTATTGGATGTAATCTCAAACTGTGTATATGATTGACATATACAGATAGATACAGTAAAAGATGTGCAATCGAAAGAGTCCTTAGAAACTTGAATGGAGGATGTAGAGAGAATTGAAGAAACTCTTTCTTCTAAAAGAAAATTAACTAGAACAATTCTAGTTATAAAAATAATATTATTCTTATTTTTTTCAATGGTAAAGTGCACAAAAAAACAAATTTTTTTTTAACTGATGCGCCTTTTGATCTTTACACTATATATATATATATATATATATATATATATATATATATATATATATATATATATATATACAAACTTTGTTGTGCATTTTTATTTTTTATACAAAGTCAATGCATTTTTTTTAACTCTTGCTTACGCCTGCACTTGTATTTTTTTTTATATATATAACATATATATCATATATATTTACATATATCATGTACACTTATATATGTGCACACACTAATTTGCATCCAATGCAATCTATTGTGTTATAATTGATATATATCTTTTAATTATCCTTTCAAATATATTTAATATATTAAATGTGATAATAAGTATTTTAAATTTAAACTTAAATTCAAATATTAGATAAATGATTTAGTAAAATAAAATAATCCTATTATTTTATCGTCACCTAAATCCATACATGAACTAACACCCTCCAATTTATAGTTAATTCATAATTCATAATTATCAATATAATTAAATAATCTAATTATTTAATTAATTTAACTATTAACATTCATTAATTAAATAATCTCATTATTCAATTAATTCCCGAATATATATATGTGTCACTTTTGTAACACAATTAATTGGATAATCCAAGTAATTAACCGTGACCCTTGTTACCTAAATCGATCGGGCTAACAAGGAAACCTAATGGACCCACAATATTTTGAGCTCCAATAATCCTCAAAATCATTAACTAAACTCTTTAATTAATATTCATTGATTATTAACTTCGGTGTTATTCCACTAAAAACCTGAAGCTGCACCCTCTCAACTGCAGACGCTTTTACACAGACCGATACAACTCGGTGTCCATCGATATAGCTATTACACATTGTGTGATCCTCTACAGTAGTTCATAATTAGAGCTGGGTCATAATGTTCGTTATACCCCTCTAATTACCTATATCCTTAAAGTACCGTTGATTCTCTAATGGGCAATAAATCATATTTCCTCACGGAATTAGGAGAGCGCTCATATTGTCCAAGCCCTGAATCCACCCTTAAAGGAACTACCATATACTTCTTACAAGAAGGAGTGGATTCCACTATTGTTTACGAACCTTCCCAGCCACAAGCCAAACTGCAATCCCAACATACAGAGCATATTCATCGGGAATTGCATCCGACCTCACCCACGGTATATCAAAGACCACGATCTAACCTGAAGGAGTCGATAAGACACTCAGGATTAAGATCACCCATATATTGCCATCATTTGTTGAAATATATGAATCTCATCTGTAATAAGATCTTGGTGAGAGATTCATATAGATCATGGCCCAGTCCTATATGATCACATCATACAAGGTGTCTCCATTCTCATATATCCATATGAATGATTCAGGATAGAATCACTATACGTTACAGAATGGACCGCAGCTATAGATTAACCACAAATAAAGTACCCAGCTTTATTTGCTATCTTTAGACTCTTTAGATTGCATATCTCTTACTGTATCCATCTGTATATGACACTCATATACACAGTTCGAGATTATATCAGGCAATCTTAGATGTTAAATATATGCACAATTTATAAAATAAAAAACACAACAAAAATGAATTAAACTTTTCTTTTTATTTATTTCATAAATCCATTTATAAGTTACATCTTTAGGGCATATACCCCAACAAAAACACTCCAAATCCACAACACCATAAAAAATTACGATCAACCATGTTTTTAAATTATACAATTTAATCAAAAACATCATACACCCATAAAATTAGTGCCTACACATTCATTCATGTCAGGAGCATCGAAATTGATTTTCATGTTCCAAAATTTTGGTTTTGATACCAATTGTTAGGTCCCCAATTTACCGATCGCACAGCGGAAGGACCTTTTAAAAATTGTTTCAAAGAAATACTATAACCAGTAAAGCCTGGGATCTATTTTTCGGAAACGTAAAACAAAAGAATCGAAATCAAAACATATAAACAAGAAGAGAAGAAACTATTTTCTTCATACATATGTAGGAGGCTCATTCACTTGTATACGATCTGCTCATGGTTCAAACCACTTGATCTCCCATGCTATCACTCGAGACTGAGAACTGCGTGTGGTGCGTCACGGTACTCAGAAACAACAGGAGGATGATGAGAAAAATAAAAAATAAATTCTTCTTGACCGAACGCCTAGAAAACTTCTAGGGTTTCTTTTTTTTCTTTCATCTAAACGCTCTAAGCTGTGTTTTTTTTTATGTTGTAATTTTTGTTTCCAAAAACACATATCATATATATATAATAAAACTAATTAGTTAAATCTTATAAGATATCTTATATCTTTAAAGATATTAATTACGTTTTTGATATGAATTCAAACACTTTAAATTCAAATTTAAATAGTTAATTTAAAAAATAAAAGAATAATGTTATCTTATTTTATTTAAAATCAAATATCAACAAACACCCTCCATTCAGTGATTAATAACATAATTAAGTAATCTTATTATTTAATTTATTTAATCATCATTATTCATTAATTAAATAATCTCATTATTCAATCAATTCCCAAATAGAAATGTGTCACTTTCGTAACATAATTAATTTGACAATCAAATTAATTAACCATGACCCTTGTTACCCAAATCGATCTGGCTAACAAGGGCACCTAATGGACTCATAGTATTTTGAGCTCCAATAATCCTTAGAAATAATAAATTAAACTCTTTAGTTAATATTTCATGACTATTAACTTCGGTGTTATTCCACTAAAAATCTAAAGTTGTACTCTCTCAATTGTAGACATTTTTACACAAACCAACATTACTCGATGTCAATCGATATAGCTATTACATATTGTATGATCCTCCACAAGTAGTTCATATTTAGAGCTGAGTCATAATGTCCGTTATAACCTTGTAATTAATTCTTTCCACTAAATACCATTGATTCTCTAATGAACAATAAATCCTACATTCCTCATACAATATGAAGTTTTTATGCACATGGGAATGCTTTAAGTGTTTAAAGATGAGTTCATGGAAGAGTTTTTTATTTGAAATGTGTTCTAAGGAAAAGATATGATGTTCTGATTTGTATTTCGACATGAAAACAAAGAGTTATATATATATATATATATGTGTGTGTGTGTGTGTGTGTGTGTGTTTCAACCAAAGTGAGGTCATTTTGAAAAAAAACGTTCCAGCTTCCTCTATGTGCGTTGGTCGAGTAGCGTGCCACCAACGCACAGCCAAATTTTCAATAGGCGCTGAACGAGTGGCGCAACTCAGTGGCGCAACTCAGTGGCGCATCACATACGACGATCCACTGGAATGTTGAGCTGGTGAGGCTGCGCTAGTTAAGTAGCGCACCACTAGCGCACTGCCCACATTTTCAACTTTGCGCTGGTGCAGTGGCGCATGACAAGCGGCGATCCACTGGAATGTTGCGCTGGTGAGGCTGCGCTAGTCGAGTAGCGCACCACCAGCTCAATGCCCACTTTTTCAACACTCAAACACACATTTTTAACAAGTTCAAGAGTGATGAAGATGCATCCTATACCAATGCATAACATGACATGAAACTTTAATTACAAGATGCAAATATATCAGACAAGAGTTATTTGAACCAAAATGCACACAAGTATAAACACTGAACATATATGAAAAAGAGTTATGCATGAATTTGTGAGTGTGTGCAACTATCTCTTCAAAGCAAGTAAGCACAAGAATTTTACCTTTGGTTCTTCTCTTCTTGAAGTCTTGAGAGCCTAAGCTACCCTTAAATAATACCCCAAAAATGTGATTTATTCACGAAATAAGCCAATCAATAAATAAGGACTTTACAATCTCCCCCTTTTGCTATTTCGTGACAAAACCACCATTCACATTGATCCTCAAAAAACAAAATAAAACATCGGGAAGATATTCTACATTACATAGAGATATACATTAAAAAAAACTTCAAATCTTCAATCTCTTGTAGAATCATTAACCCTACACACAAAACAAACAACAAGTACACTTTTCAAACCAAGTTCATGTGAGATGATCAAGTGGATAGAAAACAAAAGCATTTGCATATAAGGATATATGTAATACACCACATCATGCAATGCTCCCCCTCAAAGAGTTACTCTCCCTAAATGTAATCTCCCCAAAAACAAGTACTACTCCCCTTAAAGCCAACACATACTACCACATACTACTCCCCTAACACCACAATGCTAGGTCAATTCTACACCCCCTTTTTGTCATGATATAGGCAAATGAGAAGTCCTCAACCGGGTCACTCAAGGCAAATAAAGAAAGGAGCATACAAGATTGTTGGATAATTATATAAGCCAAATTTATGCAACTCAATTAATAGGAGAGACACAAGGAGATTTATTTGAAGAAAATGTGTGAATCAAAAATGCTTTGCATACAAGACATGTTGCATTTAAGTCCAAAAACAATGGTATTTGGCAAAGCAAATGACAAAGGTTTCCAATATAATTCAAACCAATTTCACCATTTGTCATAAGAGAAGCAAGGATATAGAGTTTTTATAGATATCAAATTTTAATGGCATTATATCCAACTTTATAAGCGAAACATGGCATAATTCAATCCAGTGAGAAGTGGAGGCCTAGTGCTAGAAGCTCCCTCATTGCCACCGTTTCCACTCATTGTGTTTAATGACTAAATGATATGAATGCAAGTGTATGAATGATCAATACACACACAAAATGCAACACACACCAAAATGAGCAAGGATCACCTATGTATGTCTAGGAACCTGCTCTGATACCAATTGAAACAAATATTATGGTGTGTATAATATTAATCTAGAGGGGGGGGGGGGGGTGAATAGATTTTAAACAATTTTACCCAATTTTCGTTAAAGGTCAAGTTGATGAAAATGCCTCTAGCTAGTTACAAAAATATCACAAGTGTAAAATGTGCGGAATTAATAAAGACACTTGAGATTTACGTGGAAACCCTTCAAATGGGAAAAACCATGGGCTGATATGTGCGCCACACTCGAACCTCGAATCCACTAATGGCAAAGGAATTACAACCTAATCCTGGTTTAAATCCACCACCACTACATAATCCCGGTATAAGTGAACCTAATCCATCTTGCTTACGATTTAAGCTACCTACTCCCGGAAGCAACAAAAGTCTTACTTCTCAATGGAGAGATAAAATGTCCTATGTGAATATATGATGATATTCAAAGAAAAATCAAGGCTAGGAAACCTTATATGCTTATCTAGGATAATGAGATGACAATTAATGCAATCCTAGATATCATGAGCTAAAAGACATGTTCAAAAAGCTTAGCAAAACATAGATCAAACAATCCTATGAAGCTATCACAATACAACACTCAATCATGTCATCACAACAATCTCTAATTTGTATCTAGAATATGTTCCAAGAACATACAAATAATTAAAGAGATGGCTTAGCAAGAAAAACACTTAACTTATAATAAGATAGTGAAGAACTAACCAAGCAAGATGTGATGAAGCAAAACTATCCATGGATGCACTCTAAATGGCTTTAGATGATGCAAGATGAAGGTTTTATGCACATGAGAATGCTTTGAGTGTTTAAAAATAAGTTCTTGGGAGAGTTTTTCCTTTGAAATGTGTTCTAAGGAAAAGATATGATGTTCTGAACTGTATTTTGACCTGAACACAAATATTTATATATATATGTGTGTGTGTGTGTGTGTGTGTGTGTGTGTGTGTGTTTCAACCAAATTGAGGTCATTTTGAATAAAATGTTCCAGCTTCCTCTATGTGCGCTGGTGATGTGCACTGGTCGAGTAGCACACCATCAGCGCACAACCTAATTTTTCAATAGGTACTGGATGAGTGGCGCAACTTTGTGGCACATCACATGCGACGATCCACTTGAATGTTGCACTGGTGAGGCTACGCTAGTCGAGTAGTGCACCACTAGCGCACTGTCCACTTTTTCAACTTTGCACGGGTGCAGTGGCGTTAGTGGAGCATGACAAGCGGCGATCCACTGGAATGTTACGCTGGTGAGGCTGCGCAAATCGAGTAGCGCACCACCAACTCAATGCCCACTTTTTCAACACTCAAACACATATTTTCAACAAGTTCAAGAGTGATGAAGATGCATCCTCTACCAATGCCTAACATGACATGAAACTTTAATTTTAAGATGGTAATATATCAAACAAGAGTCATTTAAACCAAAATGCACACAAGTATAAATACTTAACATATATGAATAAGAGTTATGCATGAATTTGTGAGTGTGTGCAACTATCTCTTCAAAGCAAGTAAGCACAAGAATCTTACCTTTGGTGCTTCTCCTCTTGAGGTATTGAGAGCCTAAGCTACCCTTACATAATACCCAAAAAATGTGATTTGTTCACGAAATAATCCAATTAATAAATGAGGACTTTACACAATCTAAAGAGTCCGTAGATAGCAAATAAAGTTGGGTACTTTATTTGTGGTTAATCTACAACTGAGGTCCATTCCTTAGTATACGGTGATCCTATCCTGGATCATTCATATGGAGAAATGAGAATGGAGGTACCTTGTATGATGTGATCATATAATACTGGGCATTAATCTATAAAAATCTCTCACTAAGATCCGTTAATTGATAATATCCATATATATCAACGAATGATGCTGGTCTTATCGACTCCTTCAGGTTAGATCGTAATCTTAGATGTACTATGGGTAAGGTCGGAGTTGCATTCTAGATAAATATGCTTCGTTTATTGGAATTGCGGTTTGGCTTGTGGTTGGGAAGGTTTGAACACAATAGTAAAATCCACTATTTCTTGTGAGAAGTAGATAGTAGTTCCCATAAAGGTTGATTCGAAGCTTGAACAATATGAGATATTTCATAATTCCGTAAGGAATGTAGGATTTGTTGTTCATTAGAGAATCAACAGTTCTTAGTGGAAAGATATAATTATAGGGCTATAATGGACATTATGGCCCAGCTCTAATTATGAACTAGTTTTAGAGGATCATACCGTATGTAATAGCTATACCGTTGGACACCGAGTAATATTGGTTTGCGTAAAAACGTCTACAGCTGAGAGAGTGCAGCTTCGGGTTTTTAGTGGAATAACACCGAAGTTAATAATCATGAAATATTAATTAAAGAGTTTAATTAATTATTTCTAAGGATTATTAATTCTCAAAATACTATGAGTCCATTAGGTGCCTTTGCTAGCCCGATCGATTTAGGTAACAAGGGTCACGTTTAATTAATCGGATTGTCAAATTAATTGTATTATGAAAGTGACACGTTGTTATTCGGGAATTAGTTGAATAATAAGATTGTTTAATTAATGAATAATGGTGATTAAATAAATTGAATAATAAAATTATTTAATTTTGTTATTAATCACTAAATGAAGGGTGTTTGTTGATATTTGATTCTGAGTAAAATAAGATAATATGATTATTTTATTTTATTAAATTAAATATTTATATTTGAATTTAAAGAGTTTGAATTCAAATAAAATCATAATTAATATCTTTAAAGATATCAGATATCTTAAAAGTTTTAATTAATTAGTTTTATTAATATATATATATATATATATATGTATGTATGTATGTATGTATGTATGATATATGTTTTTGGAAACTAAAAATACAATGCAAAAAAAAAAAAACATACGATCAAAATGGTTTTGAGCATTCAGAGAGAAGAAAAAAAAAGGAACCCTAAATGTTTTTTTAGGCGTTCGGTCGAAAAGATTTTTTTTTCTTCTTCTCTCTTCATCCTACTGTTGTTACTGAGTACCGTGACATGCCCACATGCAGTTATCAGTCGAGAGAGATAGCAAGGAAAATCAAATGGTTTGAACCAGGACCAGATTGTATAAATTAGAATGTGCCTCTTACGTAGGTTTGAAGAAAATAGTTTCTTCTCTTCTTGTTTATATGTTTTGGTTTTTATTTTTTTGTTTTACTATTCTAAAAAATAGATGCTAGGGTTTTCTGGTCGTAATATTTCTTTAAAATATATTTTTTTAAAAGCTCCTTCCGTTGCGCGATCGGTAAACTGTGGACCTAACAAATAATTGAATTCTATTTTCAGTATATACCTTAGCATGCAGTAGTATACTTTTGAGAATTAAATAATATTATTTATCCAGTTGAAGTTGAACATTGTCTATTTGCGGTACTAGTGCACCACACATGTGTAGTAACACTATAATATTTTTAGAATATATTAAACAACACTATAATATTGATATACAAATACCGTTAATATAACACCACTATTACACTATATCAAGTATAATATAATACATGTATGATGTACAAGCTGGTGCATTTGAGACATTTTTAGATGCTTTATTTTCCTTTTGAGGTGGATCCTTTCCTTTTTCCCTACATTATCAATATTAAATGATAATTTATTTTGAAAGAGGTAGACAAAAATAAAATTAAAAATAAAAATAATTGAATACAGATTAAGTTGTTTACAATTGATGGACATGTCGCTCAGTTCTGTCCAAGTTCTCCACATAGCGAACATCATTTTGAGAATGCTGCATTTGGTGCACTTGCTTATCAGGTGCTCTAGTTCTCTTCTTCTTGGGTCTGGCCACCTTTGTTTTCTTAACGGGCGGTTCAATAGTTTTAGATTCAAACTCAAGCCACCTGGATTCATCCGGGATTGGGTTGATATTCCCATCATATGCCATTTTCCAACCTTCCTTAGAATATACCAATGCTATGATCATATGCATACTCTCTATAATACATGAACATGGCAATAGCATGCATGCATAGCAACCCAATCATTTACCACATCCCACAATAACATGTGCTATCAATAGTGTTGCCCAGAATTTTTACACCTGCTTGGTCAACTGCCTCATACCAATGTCCTCTTCCATGAATAATTTGCAGCTTCCTTTCTTCCTTTTCAGCCATTATCAAATTTTCCCTTCTTATGGATTTGTTGTATCATATAACTTCTCTGCTTCAGCCCATTTCTCAGAGAAACATAACATAATTTTCTTTTTGACATTCTCCAATAGTTGAAGTATAGGCTTGTCCATATCCTCTCATATCCAGCTATTGAAACATTCTGATATGCTGTTAGAGACATGATCAGCTTTGAATATGGTTCAAATGCATGTCTTGCCCATTTTATAACTGGCTCTGACACTAGCTAGTTAGCAGCCTTCTCACTTTCTTCCAAAATTGAGGCTAAAACTATTTTAAAGCTAGCTCGGTTGTCAAGTCTAGCCACATGCCATACCTTCCAATTGATTTTTTGGTTCTTGAAAGTTGACATGAAATTTGCAATGATATGTTGAAAACAATACCGATTATATGCATTCAGCCTAGACATGACCACGATTTGGTTCAAACCATGGAACCGAACCGTAATTATGTAAAATGAATCGTAACAGTAACCGTAACCGTAACCGAAACCTTAGAACCGAAACCGGAACCAGAACCGGAACAGTGGGGGAGGCGGTTCTGTTCCGGTTCCTCCTCTATTTAAACTACCTTGGAACAGACGTTTCGATTCCGATTCTGATTCCGGTTCCGGTTAGAAACAGCCGGTTCCAGAATATATATATATATATTTTTTTTCTTATGCTAAATTGTAAAAAAAAGAAGAAGAATGAACCGAACCGGTGGAACTGGAACCGTCTGCCGAAGGTTTCGATTCTGGTTATGGCTTCTCCTAGAATCGGAATCGAAATCGGAACCGAAACTGAAACCGAAACCACCGATTCCAAACCGAAATCGGAACCGGTTGGAACCTTGGGCATGCCTAATTCATCCACTCATTTACTAAGGATTTCAAGCACCCTTTTAATCTATCACGAATGAGGCAGATGCATCTACTGTCATCCCGTCTTAAAGAATCCTATAACTTCCTCAAAAACCATATCCAACTTTTAGAGCTTTTAGAATCACAGAAACTGATAAATATTGGAATAATGCAGTTATCCCTATCTAAAGCAATTGTTGATAGCAACACTCCCCTAAACTTTCTTGACAAATGACACCCATCAAGACTTATCAGGGGATGACAACCATTCCGAAAACCTAATTGTCATGCTTTAAAACTCAGGTAGAATATGAGAAATGTTGTATTATCTGACTTCACATTGCTACCATCAAAACTTTCCCCGGGTTGTATGACCATATTGCATTTCTACACTTTCTCAACTTTGCATATGCATAAACATAATGAGACTTCATAGTCTTAAGTACAATCTTCTTTGCCCTATAGATTGTTTGGCTGTCAACCTTCACTACAAATCTTTCTTGCAATTCATTCTTAAATAATTTTGACTTTCCATTAGGGTTTGACTGTATGAAGTTTCCTAGAACCGATGCAACTCACCTTGATGTAGCCTCTTTATGTTTAGCCACCCTCGGGCACATAGAGTGGCTTCCCTAAACACTTCTGATCGTGAATGTAACCTTATCTGTAAGACATGATGCATGTAGTCTCCAGTCACATGCATCAACCTTGTAAATCATTGTATACTTGTATCTATCATTCTTGATTTTTTTCATGGCAAACCCATATTGGATGACACACTTCTTAATAACCTCATGAGTAAGATTTGCATTCCTAATAATCTGACCATTTTCTGAATAAATGGTCCTATTTGAATTTGGGGCCTATTGATGATTTTAGCAGTATCTAGCAATCCTTTTCTATTCTAATTCTTCATCGGAGGACACTACAACATATATTTCGTCACTATCAAGCTAACAATGGTCTTTATTTCCATAATCCTTTTTGCCATTTTCATTGACCAAACTCAAATTTGAGTCATCTTGTGACTGTTCACCAAACTCATACTCATTGTCAACTGAACTCTTATCACTTCCATCATTTATTGCATCTCCACCTACATTCTCTTCTTTATTATTTTCTTTAACTAGTACAACATTGTATTCTTCAATGTTTGCTTCACCTGGTTCGACATAGTTCTCTTCTACTGGTTCATCGTTGTTCTCTTCTACTAGTTCGACATTGTTTTCTTTTATTGGTTTAACATTGTTCTCTTCTCTTGGTTCACAATTGTTCTCTTCTGTTGGTTCATTAAACAAAGTAGCCCAGCCAACTCATCTTTAGTGAAATTGCTGGCATTAGGGACTAGAATGAGTTTGAACTCAACGATGCCAATGTGACGATCATTACACAACTCGAAGCATAACATCAAATCTTTATCTCTTATTAGCATATGTTGCTGGCCATTCCATGAATACGTAATGAGTAATTGCCAAGTTTCTTAACTTTCAATATGATACCCACTGAGTACCTTCTTACCATTATTAATAAGTCTAATGACACTACAATCTCCTGGTTCAACGATATCCATGTTAACAACTTTGTCAACATACTTCACATGAACTCAAAACAACGACAACATTTGTAAGAAACTTCAAAAATATAAAGAATAAGCTATTGTAAGAAAATATACCAGAATAATGAATTCCACACACATATTTTCTGTCAACCTATCCGACACACATCTTCAAGTTGGCCTATGATTTTAACCAGACTTTGCAAAAATACCAACATCAGACAAATAAAACTTAGAACGGACCTTACGTCGGATACAGCAAACCTTAACATTTGAATAGACAATACAATAAAAAAATTATTCTTTTTCAATAAAAATGAGAATTATATGTTCTTTTACCAAGTTCACAAAAAGGTCCAAAAACAAAACCCATATCAGATATAGATTCATAAAACTTGAAACAATATAACATAATACAACAAATTCCAAAAAATAAGAAATTTTGCAACACAACCAACACATCAACTTACTAGTTACGGTATTCTTTGCTTTCGTCAGTAATGTGGGACTGTCGTACTCTTCTTGGTCTCTTCAAAGCTTCGACGATCGTTAGTTTGAGTTATTGGGAGAGGAGTGGAAAACGCGTAAAGGTTTGGTGTGTTAGAAAAGAAAATGTTTGGGTTTCGTTTTTATGCTAAGGATTTTTGGGTAATGTTGACCCTTCTCCCTGTCACAGACCTTTTATGTTTTTATTATTATTTTATTTTCATTACACATGGCCAAAATTTGTAACAACATTGTTAAATGACCAAAATATCCATCAATTTGTTAACTCAGACTAACGTATGACTCACATAAGGAACGAAATGAGTGATTTTTAAAAACAGAGGGCTCAATCTAGTGAAAAATAGATAAGTGAGTAAAAAATAGAGATTTTAAAATAATATAGGGACTGAAATAATAATACCATAAACAATAAATGCAATGATTGTGCATTTAAAATGTTTCCTACAATAGTAAATTTTCAATTATTAACATGTGCCATCAGGCTACAGGTTAACACTACACATTAAATTAATAAGTTATGAATAATTAAAATACCAATATCTTTTGTCAGTTATTTTCTTTTTATTTAGTTTAGTTTTTTATTCTGTTGACAAAAAATTTACTCTGGAGAGAAATATCAGTTAACACCCTTAACACGCTACCTAGGAAGGCTGCGGGGTATAGGTACTTCATATCAAGGAGGTTTGAAAGTGATTGAGGAAAGATGGAGGAAGTATGAGACTACTAATAGAGAAAGAACTGTTTTATTAATCGAGTAGGTGAAATAACTATAGTGGTGAACAATGATCGTGATACAAATTCGATCTCACTATGTTCTCTCTTTCTTCTCTCATAAAAATGTCGGAGATGGCAAACTCGTACGTGTCGATAAGTAGCTAATCCTTTAGAAAACATGGCGAAAAAGCTTTGCCCTTTTTTTCTCTCTATATTTCGATGATCCCTTGGTTTGGATCCTGACGTTCCCTTTTAATCCATTCTCCTCATTAATCAAATCCCTGTTATTTAAACTAATTTATTTTCCGAGTTACTGGAGATGATTGGCATTGATAGTGGAATTAAATTACGCAGGATTTTCTCCCGTTGATTACATCAGGTTTCAGTTTGGGCTTAACTTTGAATAAATGGCGAATCCGTTGACCTATCTGGTCACATTATGGTGAAAAGGTCAATTCTATAACTTGGATAAGAAACAATAATTCTGTGAATCAAATGGCAAGGTACCTCAAAGTACGGGTCTGGTGGTGTGGTGTTTGAACGATCATTCTAGAGCTTTCCTGTTAGCTTCATTTTTTACCTGATTAGCTTGTCATGAACCTGATAACTGATGGTAAGGTGGTATCGAGGTACTCTACAAGATATCTTAACGCTTTCCATAGGTGATAAAAATCTTCTAAGGGCTAGAATCAGGTAATCGAATACTTGGCTGAAGGAGGTACCTATATATCAGGTTGGAGATATCCCAGTACCTAGGTAACAGGTAGAGGATGTCCTTGACTATTCCCATAATAGTGTTGAGGTATTCGGTAGGAGTTACCTCCTGTTGGTTAGTCCTAGAATGTCTTTGGGTGGTGTAGAGACTGGTACTTTGAGGTAGGAAGTAGCATGCAAGCCCTACCTGGTATCAGGAAGCATGTTCTACCAGGTACCGGTTGGGTGGAAAATTTCAGTTTAACTTCCTACTAAAAATGACTATTACAGAAGTTCTTTCTGAGTTGAACACTCATTAAGATATCGCCCTCTTGCTCAACAATCCGAGGCCTTACACCTCTTGTCAATACTTCCTTGCTCATCCTTCCGGATCCTCACGACCCTAGGCAAGACTTCTTGCTTAACTATCAGAGTCCTCCTGACTCTAGTCAAGACTTCCTCGCTTGACAATCCAAGATCTTACACCTCTTGCCAACACTTTCTTGCTCAACAACATAGGTCTCACACCTATTGTCAAGACTTTCTTCTCACAAGGCATCTACGTGATCATGAATGCAAAATGCAAACAAGCACGCAACATAGAATGTTATGATCAACACATCCTATGAATAATACTAGACATGAGCGTGAATTCACAAAACAAATGTAGTCTAGTCAATCATGCATGTTTAATCCATCTAGATCATAGAAGATATGTTCAACATTAATTACAACCTAGATACATGCATAGATCTAAAACTTGAATTACAAGATATGTTGAATTAATCACATAATCAAGTTTAAATCTCATAAACCAAAAACATGCTAAAATCATATGACAAAGTCATTTAGATTAAAGCTAAAGTTCTAGAGCATATTCTTATTCATAGATTCAACAAAACACATGAATAGCTCAAAAGAACACAAGCACATGTATCATTGTGAGATTTTGGCCAAAGAGAGCCTAATACATGTAAGGAACTATTTTTTATAAAATCAATCAATCAAAGATCATCAAATAGTCCTAGAATCAAAGATAGCACAATACAATCCCAAACATGTGAAAACATAGGCAAAATCAAAGCCTAACTCAACATGTGAGATTTCAATTGAAACTCAACATAGATTTAAATGAGTTCAAAACTTAAATCAAAACATTCACATGACACATATATATGTTGAAGAAGAAAACCCAAGGTGATTGACCAAGTTTTAAATGAAAACTTTGAGAGAAAATCAATACCTTAGTTGATTTCGGTATAGTCCAGTTTTTATGAGTTCAGACTCTAAAAACAACAATAAAACCCACTCAAACCTTAAGAGAAAAGATGGAGGATGAATAGAAAAACACTCTCAATTTTGAATCACTCAAATCGGTATTCAAATGAAGAAGTTATAGTGTTTGGAAGGTGAGAAAATGTAGTGAGAAAATTCTGCACTCAAGTTTTAAATTTCTTCTTAGAATGAAATGTGAGAGGGAAGAAAATATAAAGGAGAGAGAAAGAATAGAAGAAAAAGGACTGAAATACCCTTAAGTGCACCAACCATGCTTGCTGCCTGAGATGGCGCTTGGGCATCTCAGTGCAGCAAGCATTCTGTCCCGAGATGGCCACGCGCCATCTCGGGAAAGAGTGCTTGGTTGCACTTCATTTCCTCGAGCGCTCCCATCTCGTTCTTCAACCGTTCTCCTGTCTCCGAACTCAGAATTTGAATCTGTTTGTTGATTACAAACTGTAACTCTATCACGGACATGGAAATATAAGACACTCAACCCAGAAAATAATAATTCAACTCGATATATGAATACGAAGACAATGTATGCAACATGAGTTGAAAGTGTAGTATCTTTTGACTTAGAACTTGAAATCAATAGTATGAGCAACCGAAATGACTGGAACTCAATAAAGAATGATTTAAGACTAAATTCAAGTTCAATATCCAAGTTATACAAACATATACACATACAAACACAATTCACACTAGAATGCAAACTGCATAGAGATAGTATCCAGTTATGCACTTTCCAAAACATGTTATTTCCATACCAATGCATGAGCATTCATCTTCAAGTGTGTGAATGTGTTATACATTGTGCACAAAGATGCAAGGAAAAATATGAATGAATTGTATGTGTGTGCCTAAAATGGTGCACAATAATGCAGGGACACATATGAATGAATTGTATTTGTGTGCCTAAAATGGTACACAATGATGTAGGGACACAAATATATGAATTGTGTGTGTGTGCCTAAGCCTTGTAAGAGAAAGATAAGGTCTTAGTATACCTTTGTAGAACCATATTGCATCGTTTCTCTTTGAAGACTTTGAACTTGCTTTGACTAGTTGTTCCTTCTTCTTTGAAGCTTGAATCATCATGAATCTAAATAACTAAATCATTACAAGTAAACATCATTTTGATATGGAATTAATGCCAACACAAACTAAAACCTAACACAAACAACAAAGATGATTAACAGCCTATCTCTTCTCTTCTGCCAGACATGACAGTTACCGGTATAGATCCTTCCTTTAAGTTCCCAACTGAAGTTACACCCTAGGTCAAATAGAAAGTCCCGATCTTGCCTGCTACTCCTACCAAACTTGCTAAAACAATAGATGATTATCCTGTTCCTAAGGAGGTGGTAGAGGAGCAGGTTTCCGTTGAAGAGGTTGTGGAGTAGGAAACTGCCAAAGAGGTGGTTGATCAAGTAGCCGGTGAGCTATGTGTTGATATCGAGATTACAGAAGGCAAATAGCCGAAGATGGAGTAGGAGGAGAGGAAACCAGAAGGAGATTAACCCATGACCCAATCTGTAAGCTTTATATGTTGCCCTGAAAAGGGAGTAGGCACTCTGCTTGATCAAGTCATTTCATGTATCTACTTTTTTTTTTAAAGTATGTAGCCTGGGATAAGGTGATGGGCTCCCTTGGTTTAATGAGTAAGAATTCCACTTTCTTTTTATCTTGTTAAGCATTTTCGACTCTAAACCTGGATAATGTTTAATCTAGTAAGCATTCCCCTACATAACCTGACTTTAATAAACATCTAGTAACACACGAAAAACTTAAAATCCATCCTCTATGGCATATGTACCCGTCAACCATTCAGAATCAAACCAAGACCCTCTTGATTCAATGATCTTGATCAGGGTTATTTGGTAGCGTTCCTTCCTGAAGGTAATCCATAATAGGATTAATCCAACACAGGAATCATTCTACCTGGTTAACCTCATTTCCGGCTGTTATGCTAGGACAAGGGATAACCTGTAGAGGTACCATCTTAGGAAAAGATTGACCTCCATTAGTTACTACCTTGGCTAGGACCTCTGATCGATGGTTCTGTTGGTGGGAATCTGTTCGATCTTGAACCCCTTTAATCGAGCTTTGAGTTATTAGACTAGTTGTATATAAGCTGCCATGTTGTTTCCTTTGGCTTGATAGAGCTCGGTGACTTGGTTGACGGTCAGTTATGAGTTACTTTTGACATGGAGGTAATCTGCCTTGTGCTCGGTTGCTACCTTTATGCATACCAGTAGAGCTTCGTACTCGCCTTTATTGTTAGTGGTGCTGAACTCGAAATGGAAGCAAAGGCAGAGCTCGACCCATTTAAAATCTGTTAAAATAATTCCAGCTCCGCTGCCTACGTGGCTGGATGCCCCATCTGTGTACAGGGTCCAGACGTCTAGGTCAGTTAGCCAATTAGCCGGTTCTTGATCCTTTTTAGAGCCTGTACCCAATTCTAAAATTGCACCAGGATCGGGAAGAGCTGAGAACTCGGCCACGGAGTAGGCTAGTGCCTGGACTTTGATGGTGGTCCAGGCTTTATGCTTGATATCGAGTTGGGTAAGCTCGAGGGCCCAGAGAATTAACTTCCCCGACACATCTGGCCTTTATAGAAACTGGGGAATTGGTTGATCGGTAAAAACAAAAATTGTGTGGGCCTAGTTGTAGGGGTACAATTTCCTTACCGAGGTCACCAGGGTGAAAGTAAGTTTTTCTTCGGGAATATAGTTCCTTTCTGGTTTGGTTGAGGCGTGGCTTACATAATAGATAGGTTACTGAATCCCATATCCACACTATTTAGCTAAAGGCCTGTTAACCGCTGCCCCTAACACGGCTAAATATATCTGCAGTTCCACCCCTGGTTTGGGTTTGACTAGCAGTGGTGGGCTTGGTAGGTATTCCTTTAGGGATTGAAAAGCCTGCTTTCTGTCCTTGTCCCACCGTTAGGGTTTATGCCCTAAACATATAACTTGTAAATGGATTTATGAAGTAAATAAAAAGAAAGGTTCAATTCATTATGTTATATTATTTATTTTATAAACTTGTGTACATATTAACATCCTGGATTGTCGGATGTAATCAGAAACTGTGTATATGAGTGTCACATATGAATGGATACAGTAAGAGACGTGCAATCTAAAGAGTCCGTAGATAGCAAATAATGTTGGGTACTTTATTTGTGGTTAATATATAGCTGCAGTCCATTCCGTAATGTACGGTGATTCTGTCCTGAACCATTCATATGAGATATGAGAATGGAGGCACCTTGTATGATGTGATCATATAGGACTAGGCAACGATCTATATGAATCTCTCACCAATATCCATTTACTGATGAAAATTATAAATATCAACTAATGATGGAAATATGTGGGTGATCTTAATCCTAAGTGTCTTATCGACTCCATCAGGTTAGATCTGTAGGGAAAACCCACACAACGGAAGCGTAGAAAAATTTAAAAATAAAAAAATTAGGGTTTGCGTATGAATAAAAATTTTCCTTTTGACTAACAAGAACCTTAACCCTAGATTAATTGATGTATATAAAAAATGTCGTACATTTTTCTCATGACGATGAAACAAGCACCAAATCGATTCCGCTAGATCTTCCAATCCAATCACGAACGTGAATCACCTAGGAGTGTGGGCTCCCTTTCTTTTAACCGTAAACCTCAGGATGGAAACAAACAAAATCTTCTTCTTTGTTAGTTACAATGATCCTCCAAGAAGAAAACAAATAACGTTAGGCCACTTGTGAATTATCAATCAATTTGATTGAAACTCATGTGAACCTTGATTCGATGTTGTACACAAAACCTTTTGATGTCAAGGCTACTAGTGTACTATTGAAAACTAAACGTTCTTTCTTTCTATTTATTCTTTCTCGAATCACACACTATTTCTTAGAGTTGATCGAATTTTGTCTAGGGTAAAATCAGATTTTTCTCCCTCAAAATTCATATGATGGCTGAATTCTTCTCTTAGAAAAATAGGGTTGGCCGAAATTCACTATGAAATTAATATTAACTATACTACCAACAATAATATAATTTTAGGAGACCATCTCCTACTAGGAAAAAGATTTTGACTTTTAATTAAATAATTAATTAATCACCAAATTAATTCATTTCCATTTAATTAAATAATTAAATAATATAATATAATTAAGCTATTCTAAATATCCCTGCCGCCCAACGCATATTTATGGGCCAATACATTATTTTCTTATTTTATTTAATCCATTTGACCTTTATAAAAAAATATCCACATGTGAACTAGACCCATTCTTACAAAAAGAAACAAGTGATCCATGCAAGTTCGTGTGGATTGAGGATCTTGGCAGGCTATCTAGATTTAAGCTCCAATAGACACAACCTAATCACAATCAATAAATGATTCACTTAAGTCCGATCTATTTAATTTTAGTTCATTCCACTAAAGAACTAAAATTGAACTCATATATAAAGATAGAATAAGTTGATGTTACTCATTCATACCATAGACAACCTTATTGGAGAAAGTGTATCCTTGTGGAGAATACTAGTAATCGCCAAGAGCTCATAGACTGCCTATAGCTCTACAAGTTACCGTATTTACACATATGACCACATTTTGAACATGTATGTTTTGACTTGTCCAGAAGCCATGTTTCAGTAGACACTATTGAAAACTTAAAGTTAAGATTTAATATCCAATATCTCAAAACATCCATATGATGGTATTCTACTCTCATTTAATAAATGGAGCCACGATATCCTTATCTATAAACGAAGTGAAAATACAAACACGGTTAAATGCTCAAGGCTAACCTAGAGGGGGGGGGGGGGGGGGGGTGAATAGGTTAGACACCTTTATCGACTACCTTATAAACAAACAAAAGTTTGTCCCTATAGATTGCTTGTATCACAATATATATATATATATATATATATATATATATCAATTAAAGACACTTAATCAATATAAAAAACAAGTAAAGTGTGATAAAAACAAGTAATTGTAACACATACACAATCTATATTATAGAAAGGAAGTCAACTTACATAAAGAGTTTTATCCACAGTATTCAAATAACAAATACAAATACAAGAGAGATAGGGATAGAGAAAATTTGACACAAGATATAACGTGGTAAACCTCCAAAGAGGAAACATCCACGGGTTAGCAACCATCGGCAAACAAAATTCACTAGTAGATAAGACAAGTACAATCTCTCAAGTGACCCCTTCACCTAGAAACTACCCTCCTATCCTACTAATGAAGATGTCACCCTCATGCTAAACAATCTGATGCCTCACACCTCTTGTCAAGACTTCCTCGCTCACCTTTCCGGATCCTCACGACCCAAGGCAAGACTTCTTGCTCAACTATCCGAGTCTGCCCGACTCTAGTCAAGACTTCCTCGCTCACCCTTCCGGATCCTCACGACCCTAGGCAAGACTTCTTGCTCAGCTATCCGAGTCCTCCTGACTCTAGCCAATATTTCCTTGCTTGACAATCAACGTTCTCACACCTCTTGCCAAGACTTTCTTGCTCAACAACATAGGTCTCACACCTATTGTCAAGACTTCCTTCTCACAAGGCATCTAGGTGATCATGAATACAAAATGCAAACAAGCACGCAACATAGAATGTTATGATCAACACATCCTATGGAAAATACTAGACATGAGAATGAATGCACAAAACATATGTAGTCTAGTCAATCATGCATGTTTAAATCATCTAGATCATGTAAGATATGTTCAACATTAATTACAACCTAGATACATGCATAGATCTAAAACTTGAATCACAAGATATGTTCAATTAATCACAAAATCAAGTTTAAATCATATATACCAAAAACATGCTAAAATCATATGACAAAGTCATTTAGATTAAAGCTAAAGTTCTAGAGCATATTCCTATTCATAGATTCAACAAAACACATGAATAGATAAAAAAAAACATAAGCACATGTATCATTGTGAGATTTCGTCCAAGAGAGCCTTATACATGTGAGGAACTATTTTTCACAAAATCAATCAATCAAAGATTATCAAATAGTCCTAGAATCAAAGCTAGCGCAATGCAATCCCAAACATGTGAAAACATAGGCAAAATCAAAACATAACTCAAAATGTAAGATTTCAATTGAAACTCAACCTAGCTTTAAGAGAGTTCAAAACTCAAATCAAAACACTCACAATACACATATATATGTTGAAGAAGAAAACCCAAGGCAATTGACCATGTTTTAAAAGAAAACTTTGAGAGAAAATCAATACCTTAGATGATTTTGGTGCAGTCCCGTTTTTGTGTGTTTTGACTCCAAAAACAGCAATACAAATCACTTAAAATTTCAGAGAAAAGATGGAGAATGAATATAAAAACACTCTCAACTTTGAATCACTCAAATCGGAGTTCAAATGAAGAAGTTATGGTGTTTGGAAGGTGAGTAAATGTAGAGAGAAAATTTCTGCACACAAGTTTAAATTTCTTCTTAGAATGAAATGTGAGAGGGAAGAGGAATATAAAGGAGAGAGAAAGAATGAAGCTTAAAAGAAAAAATTGCCCTCCTTTGTTATTGCTTCCCCGAGATGGCATGTGGGCATCTCAGGGCAGCAAGGAGTTATAGCCGAGATGGCCACGCGCCATCTCGGGCTTGTACCTCTTGTTGGCCTTTGGCCAAGGTGCAACTCCCTTGCACTTCTCACGCGTTCTTTGACCGTTCTCCGGTCTCGAAACTTGAAATTGAATCCATTTGTTGATTATGAACTATAACTCTCTCACAAAGATGGACACATAAGATACTCAACCCAAAAAATAATAATTCGACTCGATATAAGACGAAGACAATGTATGCAACATGAGTTGAAAGTGTAGTATCTTGACTTAGAACTTGAAATCAATAGTATGAGTAACCAAAATGACCGTAACTCAATCAAGAATGATTTAAGACTAAATTCAAGTTCAATATCCATGTTATACAAACATATACACATACAAACACAATTAACACTAGAATGCAAACTACATAGAGATAGTCTCCAATCATCCTGCACAACGATGCAAAGACACATATGAATGAATTGTATGTGTGTGCCTATAATGGTGCACAACGATACAGGGACGCAAATGTATGAATTGTGTGTGTGTGCCTAAGCCTTGTAAGAGAAAGATAAGGTCTTGGTATACCTTTGTAGAACCATATTGCGTCCTTTCTCTTTGAAGACTTAGAACTTGTTTTGACTTGTTGTTCATTCTTCTTTGAAGCTTGAATCATCATGAATCTAAACAACTAAATCATTACAAGTAAACATCATTTTTGATATGGAATTAATGCCAACACAAACTAAAACCTAACACGAAGTCCTCTATCGATTAACAAATGAATACCACCAAACTATCGAGGATAGACTATGCTATATAACCATACTCATTGATAGCACAAATGATAACACTTGCAACCATAAGTCCATTATTTATCTCAGGATTGAGATAGACACTTCAATTGTCTTCAAATGAAATCTTTTATCCATTGACGGTTCTAGATAAAGTATTTCATTGTGATCCTATACAATGCACCCAGTACATTAGATTCTTTTGCCCAAAGTCACAATACTTTGATGATTTTAGATTCATCATAACACATTTACGTTTTGCATTCATGATCACCTAGATGCCTTGTAAGGAGAAAGTCTTGACAATATGTGTGAGGCCTATGTTGTTGAGCAAGAAAGTCTTGGCAAGAGGTGTGAGACCTTGGATTGTCAAGCAAGGAAGTCTTGGCTAGAGTCGGGAGGACTCGGATAGCCGAGCAAGAAGTCTTGCATAGGGTCGTGAGGATCTGGAAGGGTGAGTGAGGAAGTATTTACTAGAGTCTGGAGGACTCGGATAGTTGAGCAAGAAGTCTTGCCTTGGGTCGTGAGGATCCAGAATGGTAAGGGAGGAAGTCTTCACAAGAGGTGTGAGGCCTCAGATTGTTGAGCATGAGGGCGACATCTTCATGAGTAGGATAGGAGGGTAGTTTCTAGGTGAAGGGGTCACTTGAGAGATTGTACTTGTCTTATCTACTAGTGGATTTTGTTTGCCGGTGGTTGTTAACCCGTGGATGTTTCCTCTTTAGAGGTTACCACGTTATATCTTGTGTCAACTTTTCTCTATCCCTATCTCTCTTGTATTTGTATTTGTTATTTGAATACTATGGATAGAACTCTTTATGTAAGTTGACTTCCTTTCTATGATATAGATTGTGTATGTGTTACCATTACTTGTTTGTATCACACTTTACTTGTTTTATATATTGATTAAGTGTCTTTAATTGATATATATATATTGTGATACAAGCAATCTAGATGGACAAACGTTTGTTTGTTTCTAAGGGAGTCGAAAAAGGTGTCTAACCTATTCACCCCCCCCTCTAGGTTAGCCTTGAGCATATAACCGTGTTTGTATTTTCACATCTTCCATTGCTTCCTTGTACATATAAGGATCATCATCGTCCGGAAGATTCTCTACAGATTCTTTTAGACTGATGTATTTCTCGGGTTGTCTACTAACCCTCCTACTACGATGAGGTATGGTAGATTGTTGATCTTGTGTTGGTACAGAACTTACAATTGGGCTTGGTTGTGAAACCTCTTGTGGAATTGTATTTCCTGAATGCTCATTCAGCATAAATCTACTTTTAGGCACAAAATTATTCATATAGTCCTCTTCCAGAAATTTAGCATTTGTCGAAACAAATACTTTAAGATCTGAAAGACTATAGAAATAAAATCCGTTCGTTCCTTTTGGATACCATACAAATATGCATGTTTCTAAACGGGAATCCATCTTTTCTGTCTTTTCTTTAACACATGCATAAGACATCCAAATATCCTTAAGTGTTGTAATCTGGGCTTTTGCTCGGTCCATAACTCATGCAATGTTTTAGGAACCGACTTAGATGGTACATCGTTTAGAATGTATAAAGCAGTTGTAAAGCATATTCCCCAAAAGAATTAGGAAGCGTTGAATAACTCGAAATAGACCTAACCATGTCCAAAAGAGTTATATTTCTCCTTTCTGCCACCACATTTTGTTGAGGTGTACCTGGTGTATAAAACTGAGAAATTATCCCATTATCAATAAGATATTGCTGAAACTCACCAGATAGACATTCTCCACAACGATCAGACCTGAAGATTTTTATGTGTTTCTCAAGCTAATTTTCTACTTTAGCTTTAAATGCTTTGAACATGTCAAAAGCATCTGACTTATTTCTTATGAGATACACATAGCCAAATCTTGAGTGATCATCTGTGAAAGTGATGAAGTACTCATATCCATCTCTAGCTTGAATGCTCATAGGTCCACACACATCAGTGTATATCAATCCTAAACATTCGATGGCTCTTGTGTCTTTGGTCGTAAACGACCTTTTGGTCATTTTACATTCCAAACAAGATTCACAAGTTGGTAGATCATTAACCTTTAAGTCACTTAGAGGTTCGTCACTAACCAATCTTTTAATCCTATTAAGTTAATATGACCTAAGCGCAAATGTCATAAGTAGGTTTCATCTTTTGATAATTTTACTCCTTTATGATTAGGTTATTCCGTGTCTAAAAAGTAAGTGATATTTCTATACAAATAGAATAAACCGTTTTCTAATGTACCTTTACAAACAAATTTTTTATTCTTACTAATAATAAAACCCTTATTAAAAGAAACCGAATATCCAAATTTTTTTAGACAGGAGACCAAAATTAAATTCCTCTTGAATTGTGGTACATAATAAACGTTTATTAAATTTAAATGCCTGTAAGAATCTAAATTGATTCTAATATCTCCCAGTTCACTAGTATACACCAACGATTCATTGCCTTAACGCAAGTTGAATTCATTCACATTCATTCTATTCCTTTGTCCCTATTCACCTTTCACCACAAAGGAAACACTTTCCTTTGATCTTGGTTACTATCATGGTCTCCTTCTAGGCAGGCCCAAAAGTATTATCTTTTACGATGTTAATTAGGGATGGGGTCATGATTTCTTTTTTAATAACAAAATTTATATAAGTAAATAATATTGATATAGCACTTTTGAAAATCTATCTTGAATTAAATAAATTAATTCAATCGTAAAATTCAACGGTGATCCAACACCCATAAATGTCACGCCTCCTTTGGGAGTTCGCACCATTTACTAGTTGGACTAGGTCCTACCTAATTTTTAACATAATAGCCAATGTTTTCAATTTTAGCCTTAAAATTTTATTAACAAGAACTCTTGGGAGGATATTAATAAAATTACATTGAGTGTGTTACCAAGTTATTGACCTTCAATATAATCCCTCACGAATATCCCTCCTTTGGGAGTAGATATCGTTTGGGCTAATTGTCTAGTCTATCCTTGTAAGGAATTATCTTGCTAAATTCCATTCATGAATACCTCTTGGGAGGTTATTACACGAAACATAAAGCTCAACTAAACTTGGAGGCTGTAGGTGTTCCAAAACACCTTCTCCCACTCAATTGTTTAAGGCGTGTGATCGAATTCCATAGAAGCATTTACCAAGTTATCTAGATGTCAATTAGATGCCTAAATCATTCAATGCATGTTCATACCAAAAGTGATATATGAGTGACACTCTTATTCTATATGACATGTTATCAAACAATAACAAACATTGCAATATTTACAAAAATATAAATAGCTACAATTTTGGTCCATCCTAGAAAAGCAAGTAAATTACATGTCTTGGAATACAAAAAACTCCTTTCTTGGAAGTCTTCACACGACCTTCGTCATTTGGACTCCCTCGGCTGCCTCCCATGGGCGTTGGCACCCTTGGCTTTCTCTTATGGGCGTGCGCACACCACAACCCCATAAAGGGCTGCCATGCGCAGCCCATGGATATCATGGGGCTGCCGTGCGTAGCCCATGCCAAAACAAACGCGGCCGCGTACTCTTCGCATGCACGTTTGTTGCTGTGGCTAGTACGGTCCCAAACTTGTTTAAGTTGCTTCCAATTCTTCAAACCTTCGAGTCTTCGATACTTGAATGTATTTCAGAAGAATTTTAAATAAAAAAATACTGCAGTTTTTTTATTCTTACAATATTGTGGAGTACTTTTATTACAATAGCAAGATAAATAAAAATTTAGCAACTACCATGAAGGAAATTATGGCGATGATAGGTCACCCTTCTTGTTACAATCCCAAAACCAAATACATTAAAATTCTAGGACAAAAATTGAGCAATAACAATCCACATATAAAACATATATATATGTCCATACATTTCAATATAAATATATATATGCAAATACATAGAGTGTCATCTCTTTCTAAAACATGCATATATACAATAAAAGAAAAAAGATTCACGTACACATACATCAATTAATCAAGGGTACAACCAGCCTCTGATACCAATTGTATGGAAAATCGCACAACGGAAGCGTAAAAAATTAAAATTAGGGTTTGGTATAAATAAAATTTTTCCCTTTTTCAATAACATGAACCTTAACCCTAGATTAATTGATGTATGTAAAATGTATCGTACCTTTTTATCATGATGATTGAACTAGCGTCAAATTGAATCCGTAAGATCTTCCAATCCAATCACGAACGTGAATCACCTAGAAGTGTGGGCTCCCTTTTTTTAAATTGTATACCTGAGGATGGAAACAAACAAAATCTCTTTCTTTGTTAGTTATAATAATCCTCCAAGAAGAAAACAAAGAACATTAGGTCACTTGTGAATTATCAATCAATTTGATTGAAACTCGCGTGAAACTAGATTCGATGTTGTACACAAAACCTTTTAATGCGAAGGCTACTAGTGCACTATCGAATACAAAACGTTCTTTCTTTCTTTTCTTCTTTGCCGTATTTCTCACACACCAATCTTTTGAGTTGGAAGAATTTATCTAGAGCACGAACCAAATTCTCTACAGTCAAAATTCCCATTTGGCTGAAATTTCTCTAAGAAAAATACATTGGTTGAATCCTACTCTTAGAATTCTTGCTTTGTCAAATTTTTCTGTTTTAAAAACAACCTTAGCTTGGAAGAAATTTTCAAGAAGAAATTTCATTAGGTTGGCCAAAATATACAACCTATATTTATATGTTCACAAATCCTCTCCTAAAGAGGATTTACTTGTATTTTGTTTAGGAGACCTTATCCTCTCCTAAGAAGGGTTTACTTGGTGGGAAAGAATCCTATTCTTAGGTGGATTTACTTGGTGACCAATAATCATTTTCCAAAATGAATTCTTTCCTACACCAAGACTCCTAATCCAACTCAAATAGTGTATTTGTAACCATATTAAAGATTTCCTAATTTAACTAGATAAACAATTCCTTTTTTTTATCTACTTATCGAATATAATCTTTAATATTAATTGTACTACCAACAATAGTTTAATATTAGGAGACCTTCTCCTTTTATTATAAATATTTTGACTTTTAATTAAATAATTAATTAATTTCCATTTAATTAAATAATAAAATAAAATAAAAATATTAAGCTATTTTATATAGCCCTGCCGCCCAACACATATACATGGGCCAATATATTATTTTTCTTATTTTATTAAATCCATTGGACCTTTATAAAAAGTCCACATGTGAACTAGACTCATTCTTACAAAAAGAAACAAGTCCACATGCCTTAATACAATTCTAGATGGACCCATAAATTGGTCCGATAGAATATATCAAGTGATTCATGCAAGTTCGTGTGGATTAGGGATCTTGGCGGGCTATATAAATTTAAGCTCCAAAAGACACAACCCAATCACAATCAACAAATGATTCACTTAGGTCTGATCTAATAATTTTAGTTCATTCCACTAAAGAACTAAAATTGAACTCTTAAATAAAGATAGAATAAGTTGATGTTACTCATTCATACCCTAGACAACTTTATTGGAGAAAGTGTATCCTCTTGAGGAATTATTTGAATCTTGTGTGTGATAATGATAATTGTGTGAAGAAAATAATTGAGAAGATTTGGGTGAAAATTAGTGTTTTACATGATCATATGTATAGTCTTGATGATATCTTTGTTGAAGGCAATAATGATGTGTTTTACATGAGTAATATATTTATAGAGAAGATAGTTGATGATCTATCTTCTAGATATATTTTTGCCATGAGAAGTGTTCATGATTTTTGTGTTAAATTTTACCCAAGAACAAATGGTTCAAGGGTGAGTGCTTTTACATCTAATGTAAGTAGCACATGTGAGTTAGCTTTAAGGCAAAGTGTCAAGTGTGTTGAGAATTCTAGCTAGCTAGCTTGGAATACTCCACGTCTAGACATGAACTTAGCTATCTCACTTAACTTTGTTTTGATAGTTAAAATCCATTGATTAACTTTTGAGAAGTTACTCTTATGAAATCTATTCGGTTATTATCTTGTTAAGTCTTTTGGAGAAAGTCATTTCCATGCTTGCATTGCATCATATAGCATGTCATATTAGAGAACTAGTATAGTATTCATATAATCCTTACTGACATTTGCTCTCTAAAGATCTTTTTGTGATGTGTTCACAAAGATCTTACTTATGATGCTTGAAATGCTTGCTTGAATGATGAGTGGCATACATTTTGAAAATACGAGCTTCATATTCTTTGAAAGCTACTCATTAAGAGAAGTAATGATCTTGAATAAGTCTTTACTTATTGCTCTTCGATCATGTGCTTATGAGCCATAAAAACTTGATTTTCAAAAAATTGCACTTTGCTTCTCTTATATGTTTAAGTTTGAGTAGTTGAGTTTGAAAATGTGTAGATTATGGATGCATCTAAAAGTTTACATGATAGATGATCTATGGTTAGTATCCATTTTGCTTCGGCAACTACATAGAACTCAACGAGCACCTTAATGGAAAGGGCTACACACTTTGGTTGTGAAGCCGCCCAATGTAGGAAAGGGCTACACCATTGTGATGAGTGAAAGCCGTCATGAAGAATTTATGTTTATGTATGCAAAATCAAAGAAGTGTTGAAAAAAGAATCTATAAAAGAAATTTTTTGATTCAAAGCCTAAAAAGAAATGGAGGAAGGCTTAAAATAGAGTATAGTTGAAAATTGTGATTGCTCGGATTGAAAAACAGAAATGGAATGACGAGCCATATGCATACACACACTCATATGTTGAAATCTATTCTCTTTAAAGCAAAAATCCGGATGATAATCGGTTTGACCTTGATTGGAAAAGCATTAGATGGATATGTGTTGAAGTGGTTTGCATGTTGATATCACAATTACTCCTTTTGTATATACTTGAAGCAAAATTGACACACACACTTTTTGCTTATTGAGTATTTTGATATTCTAGCAATTTTTAGAAGATTATGAGAGAGATTGAAAATCTTGATGTATCTCTCATAGTTTATGAAGCTTATCTTATTGAATCTCTTTAAATTGCTTGAATGTGTGATTGTGTGGATTTATTATGAACATTATTCTATCTTGATCTTAGATAGAGCACTTATCAAGGGGAAGCATAACATGCTAGACTTTGTTCTCTTTTATGATTTGTTCATATGTTTCAAGTTGATATTTGTTGGCATATTCTTTGGTTGATATAATGAATCTTATAGATGTTATTTCATGTTTCTTGATTTGCATGATGATTCTTTGTATTAACTTATGCCTTTTTATTGTTGATCACAAATAATGCATGAAACATTTTTGTACATGAAACATTTTTGTAATAATTGTATGATTGTATTTGCAATCAACTTCTCCTTATTTGGGGTTGTATAGTAGTTGAGATTGCAATCAATTACCTCATTCTTGAAATTGAAATGAGAATTGTTGCAATGAATTCTTCTTTGTTTTAGAGTCAATAGTAATTGTAATTGTAATTAATTCTATTGATTGTAGTTACAGTGAATTCCTCTTTGTTTGGGGTCGATAGTAATTGTTGTTGTAATCAATCCAATTGGTTATAACTGCAGAAAATTCCTCCTTGCATAGGGTGATAGTAATTGTAGTTTTAATCAATTTAATTGATGTAATTGCAGAAAATTCCTCCTTACTTTGAATGATAGTAGTTGTGGTTGTAATCAAATCTTTTCTTGTTTGAGGTTGATATGATTGTCGTTGATACCAATTCCTTCATATTTGGGGTTAATATGATTGTTAATGCAATTGTTGAACTTGGTAGAAATGACCTATATGCTTAAGAGTAAAATTTATGCATTTGTGATTCACTATACCTTGATAAGTTTGTTGTGGTGTATACATTTGAATAACCTTTGATAGGTTAAATGGAAAAGCAAACTAGAATCAAGGGAGAAGATATGGGAGCTAGATGCTTGAAATAAATCAATTCTTCAAGTAAGGCATCCATCTCTGAACTTTATGTGAGATCACCAATTGTTTCCCTATTTGATCTCAAGATATCAGTTTTTTACTTTGGCATAATTTTATGTCAAAAAGGGGGAGAAATATGATATTGTTTTAGCATATCTTCTTTGAATATTTGTCAAGTATTGAACTTCTTATGGCATGTAGTATTGTGATTTCATTTTGTTAAGATTATCTTTGAGATAACATGTATTAAGGGGGAGATACATGATTCATTTTGGATTTAAATGTTTCTTACCATAATTGTATATTGCCATATGTGTCTTTCTCTTGGATATGGTTTGTGCTTTAAGTTGATTTTAGGTGGCTACAAGAGAAGATCAAGAAGAAGTTCAAGACTTATTGAAGATTAGTTTTAAGGAACAAACTCATTGTTATGTGAGGGTGTGATTTTGTGACCAATCTTCATTTTATGTGTTTTAGAATTTTGTATAGGTGTTTTGGCATAGAATTTTCCAATAGGGGAGATTGTTAGGTCTGTGAGTTTTGTTGGCATTATTCTATATCAAAACAACATTTTCTTTGTATTGTTTAGTTGTCTAGGATTCATGATGATTCAAGCTTCAAAGAGGAAATGACAACTATTCAAGCAAGTTCAAGTCTTCAAAGGGAAAAGTGCTTCATGATTCTACAAAGGTATATTAAGACCTTTCTTCTCTCTTTCAAGGCTTAGGCACACACACACAATTCATTCATATGTGTCCCTGCATCGTTGTGCACCTTTAAAGGCACACACACACATATCATACATTTGTGTCCCTGCATCGTTGTGTACCTTTATAGGCACACACATACAATTCATTCATATGTGTCCCTGCATCGTTGTACACCATGTATAACACATTCACATACTTGAAGATGAATGCTCATGCATTGGTTTGGAAATAACATGTTTTGGAATATGCATGATTGGAGACTATCTCTATGTAGTTTGCATTCTAGTGTGAATTGTGTTTGTTTGTGTATATGTTTGAGTAACATGGATATTGAACTTGATTTTAGTCTTAAATCATTCTTGATTGAGTTCCGGTCATTTCGGTTACTCATACTATTGATTTCAAGTTCTGAGTCAAAAGATACTACACTTTCAACTCATGTTGCGTACATTGTCTTCATCTTCGTATATCGAGTCGAATTATTATTTTTTGGGTTGAGTAACTTATATGTCCATGTCCATGAGAGAGTTACAGTTTGTAATCCGTAAACGGATTCGAGTTCTGAGTTCGAAGGCTGGAGAACAGTCGAAGAATGCGAGGGAAGCACATGGGAGTTGCACCATGGCCGAAAGGCCAACAAGAGGTGCAAGCCCGATATGGTGCGTGGCCATCTCGGCTGCAACTCCTTGCTTCCCCGAGATGCCCACGCACTATCTCGGGGAAGCATCTTGAAGGGGCAGCTTTGGTCTTTTCACATACATCTCTTCCCTCTCCTTTATATATCTCTTCCCTCTCTCATTTGAATTAAAGGAAGAAGAAAATGTAGTGCAGAAAATTTCCAGATTTTTTCTCTCAACTTTAAATCACCATATCTCTCTTATTTCTTATCCGATTTGAGTGATTCAAGTTGGAGAAGTTTCGTATTGAAGTCCTCTATCATCAATTAAATGCTAGTTGTGCTTAATTAGGAACTTGATTGTGATTTAGGTTTCAATTAAACCTATGTTTTCACATGATTGTAAGTTGTATTGTGCTAGCATCTTATCTAGTACTATTTGTGCTTTGATTGACTTTATTTTCATAATTAATAGTCCTATCATGTGCTAGAACTCATTTTTTGAATAGATCTAGGATTAGCACATTTGATTTTATATTTAGAGTCTATTAGAGTTTAATTGACTATTTTGTGAATATATGCTCTAAATGATTGCTAGAGATTTGATTGATCATATCTTGTGTTTCTAGCATTTTTTGTGTTAGTACTAAAGTCTTGAATATGTACTTCATGAACATGTTTATTTCAAGCTTTAGCAACATGAATAAAATCTAGGTTTAAAGTGTGTGTTTGGAAATTTGGCATGCTCTAGATTTTTGTTCATGTATAAGATCTAGACAATCTTGTTTTGTGAACTTTATTGTCTATGTCTATGTCTAGATCTTCATGGAGTGTACCTAATCCATACATTTCATATGCTCATGAATCATCTTGTGTGGTGTCATTTTTGGATTAAAAACTAGAAAATATACTTTGTGTGCTCATTGATTAATTCTAGTTTCTATAGAATTTGTTGATCATCTTATTCTATGTTGCGTGCTTGTTTGAGTTTTGCATTCATGATCACTTAGATGCCTTGTGAGAAGGAAGTCTTGAAAATAGGTGTGAGACCTATGTTGTTGAGCAAGAAGTCTTGGCAAGAGGTGTGAAGCCTTGGATTGTCAAGCAAGGAAGTCTTGGCTAGAGGTGTGAAGCCTTGGATAGTCAAGCAAGAAGTCATGCCTAGAGTTGGGAGAAATCGGATAGGTGAGTAAGGAAGTCTTGACTAGAGTCGTGATGATTTAGTTGAGCAAGAAGTCTTGGCTTGGGTCGTGAGGATCCAGATAAGGTGAGCAAGGAAGTCTTGACAAGAGGTGTGAAGCCTCAGATTGTTGAGCATTAGGGCGACATCTTCATGAGTAGGATATGAGGGTAGTTTCTAGGTGAAGGGGTCACTTGAGAGATTGTACTTGTCTTATCTACTAGTGAATTTTGTTTGTTGATGGCTGCTAGCCCGTGGATGTTTCCTCTTCGGAGGTTTTCCACGTTATATCTTGTGTCAACTTTTCTCTATCCCTAACTCTCTAGTATTTCTATTTGTTATTTGAATATTATGGATAGAACTTTTTATGTAAGTTGACTTCCTTATATAATATTGTTTGTGTATGTTAGATAACTTTTTATCTTGTGATATTCCATTCAAGTTGTAAAGTACCACTTTGTAATACTCTAAGTACAACTTATGGAATTTTGTCTACATTGAAAATACTTGTTCATAAGATACATTGATTCTTGTTGTATGTTTTGTAGACTGAGAGTGGAGATTTGAGCATACATGGATATATTGTTTTCTCATAACAATCATGTTGAATGTTAATTTGTATGCTTATCAAGGTTTTGTCACTAGTCTCGAATGATTTGTCGAAAGTGAGTGACAACCTATTCACCCCCCCCCCCCCCACCCCACCCCCTCTAGATTGTTTAGTATAACCTTGTACACATTCTTACAAAGTATAAGTGGAGTATTTCTCCCATTTTTGGTTTTGAAAGGATGGGAGCTTGCCCTAAGTGTTCTTTGATCTTCTGGAATGCATGCTCGCACTCTTCATTCCATTCGAGTCCTTACCTCTTTTTGATCACTTTGTAAAAAGGATCACATTTATCTGTGGCCTTCGAGATAAATCTGCATAAGGAAGCTAAACACCCTATTAAACGTTGCACTTCTTTTAGCGTTCTTTGTGAAGTCATTTTTTGAAGGGCTTGGATCTTCTCAGGATTCACTTCGATTCCCCTCAGGTGAACTTGGAAACTAAAGAACCTTCCCGAGGGAACCCCGAATAGGCACTTGTTCAGATTTAACTTCATCGGATATCTTCTCAAGACATCGAATGTTTCTCGGAGGTCCGAAGCATGTTCGTCTAACGAAACACTTTTGGTTAAGATGTCATCTATGTAAACTTCCATGTTTCTTCCTATTTGATGAGAAAATATCATATTGACCAATCTTTGGTATGTTGCCCTAACATTTTTTAACCCAAAAAGCATAACTGAATAACAGTACAAGCTTGATCGGTCATGAAAGTTGTTTTCTCTTCATCAGCCTTATTCATCCGGATTGGGTTGTATCCCGAGTAAACGTCCACGCACATTATACACTGGCCATTTTTCTTCTGGACCAAAACCACATTTGCTACCCACTGAGGGTAGCTGATTTCTCTTATCGATCATACAACGAGTAACTTCTCCACTTCTAGCTTGATTGCTTGACTTCTTTCGAGGTTGAAAGACCTTCTTTTTTGTATTACCGGCTTCGCATTTGGATCCACCGCCAAATGATGTGATATTACTCGGGCATTTATCCCCACATGTCTTCATGACTCCAAGTGAACACATCTTTGTATTCTTTAAGCAAATTAATGAGGTCCAGCTTAACCTTTTCATCTAAGTTGGATCAAATTTTGATCTTCTTATCTGGTTCACCTTCCTTTAGGACCACCTCCTCTATTGGTTCACTTTTAGATACCTCCAGTTCTTCCCTTAGATCAAACTCGAACAACAGTGATTCTTGCTTGATCTGATTTGGTTGTGTTATGGTGCATACTTGTTCACTATTGTCTCTGTTTTTGTAAACCGAGAGATTAGCTCTTCTTGCCATCTCTTGGGACCCCTTGATTATTCCTACACCCCATTCAGTTGGGAACTTGATCATTAGAGCGTAAGTAGTTGTCACTGCCTTGGTTTGTTTAGGAATGGTCGTCCTAATAGCGCATTATAAGGCCAGTTGTCTAGTTCTTCAACCACAAAGTTGAGTAACATTGTTTTCTAACAAGGAGCTACTCCGATCTTTACGAGCAGCTTCACTGCCCCGAGAGACCTGACCTCGACTCCTTCTAATCCTCTGAGCAGGGGGTATGGAATGGTTGCAAGTTCTTTCGATCCAACCTGAGCTGATCATAACCAGCCACATTGAGGATGTCTATCGAGCTACCATTGTCTACTAAAGTTCTCCTGACTTTTCTATGGCCAATTCAAGTACTTATGACAAGAGCGTCATTTGGTCGGACGTCGACCCCATATGAATAAGCTTTCTTGAATATTATTGGGTCCCATCCTTCTTTTATTTTTTACGGATCAGGCTCGATGAAGTTGACATCAAAAAATTTCCTTGCTTCCACCACTTCTCTGATTTCCTAAGTCTGCTCTCAATTACTTCTCCCTGTAGATAGTCCTCCGAAAATGGTTTGTATCACTTCATTTTCCTCGGGACTAGCCCTTTTGTTTCGACCAGGATTATGATCTTCTACCTTGGTCTCTTTCTTAATTTCTGACTTCTCATCCATTTTCAGGATTATATCTTACAGATGTCCTTCCCGAATAAAGGTCTCTATTTACTCTTTGAGCTGGTAACATTTGGAGGTCTCGTGACCAGTTTTCTTATGGAATCTTTAATATTTCATCGTGTCTCGCAGAGCAAATTGGGATTACCTACGTGGCTCTTTCACTAGATTCTTTTCTTCTAGTATTGCCATGATTTCTTCCAATTTTTTCCGGATTAGGGTGTAGTTCATGTATTTTCCTCAGAACTTTTCCGTGATTTGGTCAATATTACACCCTCTTCCCCGTCCTTGGTCCTCTCTTTGCTTTTTCCTTTTTGTTTCCCTTTATGGTTTTATGACTTTGACTCAGCATCCTTTTGTTCGGGTCTCCCCCCATGCATGTAACTACCTCTTGTTGCCAACTCTTCCTCTTCTGCCAGAGCGTATCCGCTTGCCATATCTATCATACCTGCATATTTGGTTAGACGAGCCCTTCTTAGGTCAAAAGACAACGGTCCCTTTTGCAAGTTGCTTATGAATGCAGTGATTATTGCTTCGTCATTCGCTTACCTGGCCAAATCATCCTAGATACTTCTTCAGCTACTTATCTGTCCTTTGTTTCAGCTAAGAAAGGTAGGCCACCGACTTTTTCCTATGCATATTTCTTAGAAACTGTCTTAAGAAGCTTATGCTCAACTCACTGAAACTCCAATACTTGCCAGGGGCAATCTCCCGAACAATTTTGAACTCGTATCTCTAAGAGTTTGTGGGAAATTAAAGCATAACAATGGATTGTTGTGTGCATAATAAGCCATGGCGCTTTTATATCGTCTGACATGCTCTTTAGGATCTGTATCAATTTCAAACTGTTCTACATGTGGCATACTGAAAATTTTAGGGAATGGCGTTTGCAGGATGTTTCTATTAAAACGACCTTCAATATCATCATCATACAACTTATTATATCTGTATCGCCTAATCAACGCATCCAATTGACGCTTGTTGTTCTCAACTCCTCGGGTCAGGCTCTGAATCATAGCATCTCTGTATCCCACCGATTCTCTATGATGGTTAAGCCGTCTGGTGATCGTCATTCCTGTTTCTAGCTGTTCGTTCTATCCTCAAGTCTAATGGGCTAATCCTTGTAGGCGTATGGTTCCATGACGATATTTACGATGGTGCCGATCACTATCCTCTGATGACGATGACCGATCTCTGCGCCGGTCATATTTACGGTTCATATCATGGCTCCCCCTTTGGCGTGGCCGTTCTTCTGTAGGAGTTTTATGAACCCTTGTTCTGGTTACGTGTCATAGCCCCAGCTTAATCAATTGGACATGAGTTCCAAACAGTTGTTGGTGCATCTGGTTCCGGCCCAACTACAACCGATCGAAGCCTTGGATGTGGAGGGTTTGGAAGATACGCCTCTCCCACGACCAATAGATCACTTCCTTCTCGCGCCGTATTTGTTAGTAATTGTTGCAGTGCATTACAAAAATGACACGCTATATCCTCGCAGGTGGGAGGGACTTGCTGGATACCAGCCAGGGATATCGGTTGATTCCCAGTGGTTGTTTTGGGATCTTGAGTGACCCCGCCTGTATGCGTATTATCTGAAGATTTCTTGATGTCCTTGGAACTGTCTCTACTTCAACTATCAGCCATTGCTAAAACAGGTCCCGCCACCTCTTTCTAGTGCCAATTGTTGACGTTGATTTCTCGATTCATGAGAAAGTCAACAGCGTTAGGTTTGGTTATGACCTGTCAAAAGAGAAAGAGAGAGAAAATGAAATTGAAGTGATTATGACACTAGTTTACGTGGTAAAACTCTGATGATCGTAGAAACGTCCACGGGTGGTTGAATGCACAACCAAGCCAAAATCCACTATTTAAATAAAAAATTACACCACTCGATCTCTCTTGCCTCTCTCTTGCAATGATTTCTTTTGTCTCACTCTTTTTTACCGCTGTCTCTCTCATTTAGTAAGATTATGGGTCTATTTATACATGCATGGAACCTTAATCCTTGTTGTACAAGTAAGGAAAAGAATTTGTATTTAATTTTCACTAGTTGCTTGTTGGTGTCGTCTTTATCTTTTTATCTATTTTGGAGATCTTGTGTATCGAATTTAGAGTCTTCGTATGATTCTAACTACATAATTTGATTAGGATTTATTTTCCTAATCGACACACAATCTCTTAGAATAATAAAGTTATTACTTAATTTGGACTTGCTCCCTATTTGGTACGTTATCTTTCTAGAAGCTCTCTAAACTTTTTTCCCCTTTTTGATATAGATGTGTATCGGAGTATGACATCGACTTCTTCTCAGGCTTATTCACTTGTATGGATAGCACATTTGAGCGTCTTTACTCGGGCTTTTACATTGTCCCGAGTGGTGCTTAACGTGCCGAGTACCTGTACTTGGACTTACTCGGGTTCTTATTCCTTGATGTCCTGGATGGTCTTCTAGATGCCAGCTTGGATACCCATCTGGCAATATTCTTTAGGGATTGTCTCTGTCAGTGACGTGTATATTCGATAACATTTATACATATCAAATTCATGCCTACAAATGTAGATCGAGCTTCCCCAATCACCCCCTACCAGAATCCACTCTTCCTTCTAAGCGGGGCCTTTCTTGGAAGCACCAGGAGCGATGAAGTTAAGCTTGTTCTTGTCTTTCATATAGAACTGACATCTTGGACCACGGGATAGGCTGCCAATCTGAAAGAAGTTGGCCAGTTCCTCTACCTCGAGCTTCTTGGTAACCTTGCTCAGCTTGCACTACTCCTTTCACAGCACAAGAAACCCGATCAAATGTCTCCAAAAGCCATGTGTTAATTGAAGAGGAGCTAGTTGCAGGGCATGGAGATCCTGATGGAGGGTAGGGTAGAGTGGAATCTTGACGCCGTTCTTGAGAGATGCTACATGGATTAGGAGCACACTATAAGGGGAGATAAGACGTTATAGTTTTTGGGGGGCATGGTGACGGAAACGTTGTAAGAAATGTCGTACTTGGGCTTCAAGAGATTAATCGACTTCGGTCCAGTGACAGAATCCAGGATGTCCTTCAAGTTGTAGGTAAGAAGTTCTTTTAGAGGGGTACCAACGACCACATCTTGACCTTTACCAGCTGTAGCGTCCCCAAATTTTTTATCTGAACACTCGTCGACAAGGTTCAGAGGTTCATCGGGTCTGTTCGAGAATCCAGTCTGATACGTTTCTACTCGAGACGTTAAGGGTTTGGAGGGGAATCCTCGCTATCAAAGTTCTTTCATGCTCATTTCCCATGAGCGAGACTAAAGACCTCTTCACCCTCTACCATGAGGTTTACTGTATCACGACTGGATTTCGACATGGTGGTGAAAAAATTTGAGTTTGATGAAAGACAAACAGAGGTGTTGCTCGAGAAGGCGAAGAAAGAAAAGATTTTTTGAAAGTTTGAAGTTTGAAGGAATGAAGCATGAAATGGAAGACGTTGTGACTGGGCTTAAATAGGGGTGAATGGCACAATAATCAGTAACGACGATGATGGAAGCAAATAAGAAGGTGAGGTCTTCGAAGATTGCCTCCATTCTTAGGGACTAACGTAAAGCAGCTGGATTATTCTAAAAATATACCATTCTTTTCTCGCCACGTTGCCCTTGCATGTATTGAGAGGATTTAATCCTCGATTCTGGTAACAAAAAGAAAAGGGAAAATTTCCCAAATAAAACGATAAATCCGACTCCAACCCCAACTCAATCACTAGTGTTCAAGTCAAAGGGGACTTGTGTTAACATCCAAATTTGGCTATGGACCAAAGGTAAATTTTCCACTTTCCAAGCAAGGGTCTGAGTTCATCAAGGTATCGGGTTTCCTGGGGTCTGGTTATCGTACAACCTGTAGAATCAAAACAAGGTTGCCTGCACCTTAGGCACGCTGTAGGTGAAGCCCGATGTGAACAGATTGAGCTCCTTACATTGAAATAATTACCCAAAGCAAGATCGATACAGGAAGACGTATGCTCTCTGGGATTGAGATACCTCACGAACTCTCCCAAATTCCATCACCTTTCCAGCTGCACAAATAGACCTATAAGTGCATCGAGTTTATACTACAGTATTGCTCCATTTCGCCCAGGGAAGAGTCGAATCTGTCTATGCATGTAGGAGGAAGCTAGTAGAAGCTCTGTTATCACTAAAAAGCTCTAAAAGAGACCTGAAAAGGTTAGATCAAGCTCCTAGTACCAATATCGAAACAACAATGTACCTCGTCATCCAAGTTAGTAAACTCCGTATTTGGTGACCTCCATGACGTATCCTACCAGGGCAATACATATGATCACCTTCTTAATCCAACTTGCATTGAAATGGCTACATACGTGAAGGGCAAATGATCGAGTCCAAAGAGGAAACAAACTTATCTCCATCCACGATATTCTTGAATCCATTATTAAACCAAACTCAATGAAATTTACACAAGATATCTCGCCCAAAAAGGAGGGATTTGATTCAGAAATTAATGGTAGGAGAGTCACGAGTTTAACCTAGTTGGACTATGTATAAATATGCAAAAAGTGTAAGTAAGAGGGTTCAACAAAACATAGAACAAGAAAAATATCGAAACGAGTTTTACTTCGGCCTAAATTCAATTGACAGAACACGACCACCATTGTTATCTACTTCTTGACAGATACGAATCGCCTTACCCATTATACCCAAGAGTGATTAAAAGTATTCGAGTGATTTTTGTACACGACGTGTGATTCATTTTATAAAAGTAAAGTAATACCATTTTCCTTTACGTATCTTTAATTCATTGTGTTATCGTTCACCTTCATATCCTCCATCTTGCACATATAAACCAGGTACCAAAGGTATTAACCTGGACCGTGACCTCCGAGGTCGTGGTCTCGATGGTGCTAGCTGAAATTCCTCACCCCGAGTGAATTTTTTTCTTACACTCTCTCTAGGCCGAAATCTTTCTTTAGGAAAAACTTGACCTTTGGCCGAATTCTACACTATTATATATAGTGGCTGAATTCTACACTCTTTTAATTTAGGAGACCATATCCTATACTAAAGATGATTTACTTGGTGGGCAAGAATCATTTCCTAAGGAGGATTTACATGGTGACCAAGAACCCTTTTGAAAGAAGAATTCTTTCTCACACCAAGACTCCTAATCTAACTCAAATAGTATTGTTAATAACAAAATTTAGCTAGGGACCAAAGGTAAATTTTCCACTCTCCGAGCCAGGGTCCAAATCCTGGATTACACAGAAGGGTACTGAGGTTCCCGGGGTCGAGCTACTGTACAACCTTGCAGAAGCAAGGCGAGGTCCTCACACCCAAGGAACACCCCAAATGAAGTACGGTGTGATCCAATCAGGTTCCTGACATCGAGATAAGAACCTGAGGTAAGATCAATAGGGGGAGACCTGAACTCCCCGAGGTCGAGATATCGTTCAACCTACCCAGAAACACGCTACCAACTCCACTTATGCGAAGAGACCCTCATGGTGTAATATTTGTCAAACAATGACTCTCCATTTCACCCAGGGAAGAACTGAATCTATCTTAGAAGGTAGGAGGAAGCTCACAAAACTCTGTTGCCACTAAAGAGTGCCAATGCAACCATGTCAAGCTCCAAAAGGGACCCGGGAAGGTTAGATCAACCTTCTAGAGCCAAGACCAGAGCATAGATGTACCATACCGTTCAAGATAGCGAATGCCATAATTGATGACCTCCATGATTCATCTCACTAGGGCAGTATACAGGATCGCCTTAACTCTCCAACTTGCACCAAAACGCTACGTACATGCAGGGCAAGTGAATGAGTTCAAAGTGGAAACAAACTTTTCTCCCTCTAAGATTTTCTTGAATTCATTATCTAGCTAAAGTCAATGAAATTTAACAAAAATATCCCACCCGGTAAGGAGGGATTCGATTTAGAAAATAATGTTGGGAGAATCACGAGTTTAACCTAGTTTGACTCTGTATAAATACGCCCAAGCATTCACGAAAAGGAGAGGGAGAAAAAAGTGAGTTTTGCCTGGGCCTAAATTCTTTTCACAAAACATGGCCACTATTGTTATCTATATCTCGACAGCCCTGAAGCTGCAATACCCATCTCTCCAATGAGAGAACGAGAATTTGAGAGATCTTTGTATGTCACACTAGGTTCATTTACATTAATAAAAACAGTATAATTCCATTTATATATCCAACGCGTATCTTTTCATCGCCTGTTTTCATCTTCACCATTGCTCACATAACTTGGTACCGAAGGCACCACCCCTGACCGTGACCTCCGAGGTAGTTGTCTTGAGGATGTTAGCTGAAATTCCTTACCCTGACCAAATTTTGGTTAACACTTTCTAGAGCCGTTTATGGGAACATCTACACCCAATTTACATAATGTTAACATGTTTATTGTTTTACAATAACTATGAAGCTTCGATCCTCTTAGTGGCAACTCGAGGCTTTAAAGAAGGGCAGAAAGTCTAGGCATCATAGCCAGGCTCCAGTACAACCAACCGCTACACGGGGTCTAGGCCCCCAGTGATAAGCCATGCCATGCTTGATCAACAGTTAGCGACCTTCGTTGAAAATGTCTGTCTTTGTTTAGTAGCAGAAGGAATCATGACTCAGTCGACAAATTCCCTTACTTAAGGGGAAATCGGTGAACCTATAACCTAGCAACCTGCCTTTGATCGGTTGGGACTTCCCCCACCGGTATCGATAGGATACATGATGGGACCTCAATCCTTGGTCTGAGATATATTGGGACCCATTCCCCTAGTTCCTTAAAGACCATCGTGTTACCAACCTCGGCGAGTCAAATCTGCAGTCGATGCGTTACCGCAGGAGCAGTGTGAAGACCCTTGCCCTGTAGCTTCCAAGAGGGAAACCTGGGCTAGAGAAAAAGGTAACCCGTAAATCCCCAGTGCAGATCCCACACATGAGGAGGACAAGATTAAGGTCTCTAGTTCAAAGGCGGGATCTGATAGTGAGGGATCCAAGGTCGATTCAAAAAATCATGGAAACAAGGGCTTGAGAAAGCAGGTGGTAAAGCTACACAGAGAGATCCAGCAAAAAAAGAAAGGGAAACACAAGGAAACCAAGAAGGATCCTTTGAGTGAAATGAATGCCCTCTTCACTAGAAGGATCAGGGAAGCTGAACTTCTACTAAAATTTAGGATACCGGTAGATGAGTTCTCTGGAACAGAGTACCATTTGAGCTATCTGAAGAGCTTCGTCCAGTAAACGGAAGGCCAAAATACCACCAGGGTTTCCATGTGTAAGACGTTCCCTACCTCCCCAAATGACTATGCAAAGACTTGGTTGAGGAAGTTGCCCGTTGGAAGCGTGAATTCTTTCACAAAACAATCAACAGACTTTTGCTCGTAGTTCTAAGAGGTCAAAACATGCCCAAAGGATCCCATACACCATGAATAAGTGGTCCAGGAATGAGCAAAAAATCTCTGGTCTTACGTGGAACATTTTCATAAGGAAGTCATCTAGATGGGGGTCTTTACCGAGAAGAAGACCCTCACCAACTTCTGACGAAACCTGTGGGTGAGCAAACATTTTCATTATTTCACAAAGTGACCTCCACAGACCTACTAGGAGGCCTATGATCGAGCTCTTGAGCTGGTCGAGATTGATGAACAACTTAAGGTCAAAAAAAAGCATAAAGATATGACAGCGGTGAAACGCTAGAAGAAGGATGTGCATAGACCTACACCAATTCAGAAAACCAAGAATAATCCCTCTAATTAGTTGACATACTGTTTCCATCCTTCTCAACCTCGTCTAGAGCAGTATCCTGCAAGGTGAACTCCGGTGACAAGAGATGAATGAGAGTACTGTTAACCAAAAATCTGCTCGGGGTGAGGAATTTTAACAGACACCCTCGAGATCGCTACCTCGGAGGTCACGATCAGGGTTGGTACCTTTGGTGCCTGGTTTATACGTGTGGTAATGGGCATGGAAACAGATGATAGTGTGATGCATGTAAGATATGCAAATGGAATTGTGCTGCTTTTATATATATAGCTGAATCTAGTATAACACACAAAGATTACTCGAAGACTCTCAACCTCTTTTGGGTATAACGAGTGTGGTGGCTTTATGCCCGTAGAGAAGTAGATAACGATGATAATCGTGTTCTTTGAATAGAATTTAGGCCAAGGCCAAACTCCATTCCCCTTCTCTCCCTTGATCACGTCTGGGCGCATTTGTATACAGTCCAACTAGGTTAGACTTATGGTTCTCCCACCATTAATTTCTCAATCGAATCCCTCCTTATTGAGTGAGATCCTTTATTTAAATTTCATTGACTCTAGTTTGACAACGGATTCAAGAATATCTTGGAGGGAGATAAGTTTATTTCCTATTTGAACTTGATGACTTGATCTGCACGCACGTATTGGTTTAGTGCACGTCAGAGTGTAAATATGATCCTGTGTGTTGTCATGGTGAAATGCCTTATGAAGGTCATCAATTATGACCCTTCCTATTTGGAATGGGTGAGATACTTTTCTGTACCTGTCTTGACATCTGAAGCCCGATTTGGCCATTCCAGGTCTCTTTTGAAGCTTGGTATGACTGTATTGGCATTCTTCAGTGGTGAAAGAGCTTTACCTGCTTCCTCTTTCCGACATGGGCAGTCTAGGTTTGTCCCCTGGTGAAACGAAGTGATACTGTTGGGCTAACCTGTCATCTTGAAGGTGTATTTATGCAACTGGAGAAGGTAGCATACTTTTGGGTGTGATATATCGACCTCTAAGAGCTTAGGTCCTCATCTGTCGGCCTTGCTTCGGGCTAGTGTTTCAGTGTAAGGAGCTCATTTCGATCACATTGGGTTTTACCTAGTTACTCTGAATGCTTGCAGGGTGTTCTAAGGGTATGAAGACCTTACCTTGTTTCTACAGGGGCTTATGGTAGCTTGTCCCTAGGAACCCTGATATTTGACTACGTAACTCAAGATATGGATCCCTGCTTAAAAGGTGGAAAATTTTCCTTCGGTCCCTAGCTAAATTTGGCTATTAACAGAAGTCCCCTCTGACTTGAACAACGGTGATTGAGTTGGAGTTGGGGTTGGAGTTAGATTTCCTATTTTCATTAGGAAATTTTCCCTCTTCTGTAGTTGCTAGAACCTAGAAAAGGATCCTTTCATTAAATGCACGAGAAAAGTAACGAGTAAGAAAGCATCGGATATTTCAAAATAATTTGACTGTGTTACGTCAGTCCCCGAGAATTGAGGTAATCTTCACCGAAGATCTTGATTTCACGTTTGCTCTCGTCACTGATATCATGTGTTACTGTTCCACTCTTCCTTATTTAAACCCGGTTGCTTCGTTGTTTTCTCCACGCTTTCTTCCTCTTAAATTTTTGAATTTTCAAAAAAAAAATATTTCTTTACCTTTTTTAGCAACGCCTATATCTCTCTTTCATCTAACTCAAAATCTTTCTCCACCATTTCAAAATCAAATTGTTATACTGTAGACCTCCTGGTAGAGGGCGAAGAGGTCTCCAGTCTTGCTCACAGGAAACGAACACAAAAAGATTTTGATAGCGACGACTCACTCCCTAACCCACAACGTCACCGATTGAATAAGAACGTGTCTAATGGGACCGGGTTCTCGAACAAACCCGATGACCCTCTGAACTTTGTAGATGAAGATTCGGATAAGGACCTTGGAATGCTACGGCTGGAAGGGGTCAAGTCATGTTTGTTGGTACCCTTCCGGAGGAACTTCTCCCCTGTGACTTCGTAGTCATCCCATATTCCACCATTGACCCAAAGTTGATTAATCATTTGAAGGCCAAGAGTGGCATCCCCAATAATTTTTCCGTCTCTATTCCTCCCAAGAATTAAAATGTCTACTCTCCTTCTAAAGGCGTGCTTCTGATTCATGTCATGAACTTCGAGAACATGGTCAGGCTTCTTCTTCACCCTACCATCCGATGGGCTCTCAACACCTTACAGGTAGCTCCTCTCCAGTTAACACCTGACTTTTAGAGACATCTAATCGGCTTCCTCATGCTGTGGAGGGAGCAGTGCGAGTTGAGCAAGGTTATTAGGGAACCCAGAGGGGAGGATATGGCCTACCTATTTTAGATTGGCAGCCTATCTAGCGGCCCCAGAGGTAAATTCTATATGTAAGCCAAGAACAAGCCTAACTTTATTATTCTCAGTGCTTGAAAGACCCCACCTGGAAGGAAGAATGGATTCTGGTGGGGGGTGATTGGGGAAGTTCGATCTATATCAGAGGGCAAAATTTTGAGGTCGCTACTGCTTTCAGCGATAAGCCTTCATGGGACAGGGATTCTCTATCCGTTGAATTTGAAATGATATTGAAAACCATCATCTCCTATAATTATTTGAATATGTGGTTTCCCACTACTGATTCCTTTGACTCTCGCAAGGTGAATCTATGCCAGCGAATATCTGATGCCACTCATTGTGTAAGTAAAAGAAAACTGAACCATCTTGCTCTCTTTTGTTTGCTAGCTTGGTTCTAACACCTTTTTTTTCTAACAATTTTTGTTGTTGCTTCAGCTTCTTGTAAAATCCAGAAAGCTTGTACCTCTCCCCCTTCTATCAGACCATCCTAGGGAATCTTCTTGGCTTCCTCAGAGAAAGGGGAACCAATTGTTGCAGTTGTGATTTCACTTGCTCTTGTTTCATCCCCTTCCTAGTTTAGGTCTAAGTTATTACTCCTCGCATTGCGGGCTTCTAAGTCTTCAAGAAAGGGACCTCTGTTCCTTCTACCACTGTTGGAATCGTCCCTGCTACTTTTTTGGTTATCCCCTATGTTGCTGTTTCTACTTCTGGCAATCCCGTAGTTAGCCTCTTCAATGTTTCAGCTCCTTCATCTGCATCCCTGATTCTTTGAGCTTTGAGGAACCTTAAGGTAGATGTTGTGGAGGTTCCTCATGTTCACTCTTAACATCGGGCGTGCTCGGTTGGGCAAGATAAAGTCCTGGAATAATTTATCGCGTCCTGTCCGATGAGTGGCCTCTCTATAGAGTGATGGCTTCGATGCTTGTCGACGTTCTGTTTACATAGGGATCCATTCTCTTAGTTGAGGTAATTATCTTCTTATACCCTTACTTGTGGTTTCCAACTTGATCAGTTTCTGACTTAGGCTTCGCATCTTGTAGGCTTTCAAATTAAATGTGGCTATGGGCCACTAGGTGGCTTCTCTTCATGACCGCGCGGCAAAGGCTGAGGCTGAAGCTTAAAGGGCTAAGGGATTACTTATGCGGGCTCAAACTCGACTGTAGGAGATAACCTCTAGCCAGAAGGAGACGTAAAAAGAGTTGGTCAAGCTTCAGCCTAACTACACGAGGCTGAAGATGTTTTACGACCTAGAGAACCTTCAATCTGAACGTTGGGCCAAGCAAAATGAAACATGGAAAAAAGAGGCTAAGGCACTTCGAAAACCACGATCTGCATGCTCAGGTGCCTAAGCTGCAGGTCGAGGTGGATGCCTCTTTCAGTGATGGATATTTTTATGCCTCTTACCAGGCTGCATAAGCTCTTCCTTCTCCTTTTAATTTGTCTATCATCTCCAGCTGGGATAGGGAGGAGATTATGGCCAAGGTCACAGAAATGTCTCTTCCTATTAGTGATGATATAAGCCCTTCGTGCGTGGCTGGAATCAAGAAACAAGTAATGGAAGTGGATCTTCCCCTCTATCCTTTAATCCTTCCAATGTCGAGACCAGGATAGTCTTCTAGCGGGGTCCAGCCTATACAGATTGAAAGGGATCCACCTATCTTTACCAGCTTGGAGGCTCAGTCTGTCCACCCTAAGGAAGGTGCTCCAGCCATTATTAAGTTGGAGAGGGGACTACCTGAGTTTCAGAGACAGAGCTGATTATCACCTTAGAGAGCTCGCTGGAGCAGGGTCAGGTGGTGAGCAGATAGAGATGGGGGTGAATGCTACCCTTCAGGATTCGGTAATTCCCTCTAAAGTCATAGATAATGTCAATGCAGTCTTGGAGAAGAACCAGGCTGGATAGCCGGCAGGCACGCAACACCAGGAAGATTGAGTGGCAGGGGAGGACAACCAAGATGAGCAACTACCAGAAGGAGGGGAAGCGAGCAGAGATCAGTAAGGAGGAGGAGGAGTAGCAGGTGGGATCCAGAAAGACACCGGAGTTTGTAATAATGTAGTTGTGACCTAATCTTGATTGCCGAAAAAGGGGGATGGGCACCCCGCTTTATTCATGACCAATTTTCATCATTTCTTTTTTGTTATTCTTTGCAAATGTTGCCCCAGGAATTAGGGGTTGGGCTCTCTGATTGATGAATGCCTTGTTAGGGGATAAGATACCTTATCACTAATGAAAATTTGTTATGACTTTCTTTATGCTTGCTTTGATTGATCCCTGATCATGAACTTCGAGTAAATTTGTTATGCTTTCATCATTTCGTTTGGAGAAAGATTGAAAGAGCTTGCTTGCCCATAAGTTTCACTGGTAAATGACGAGGGTTTCCATTTCGAAAAAAAACCCCCATGTTGATGACTTCCATGTGAAAATGTTCCACATAATATCGTAGTGTCTCAAATCACTCCTAGACCATATACTGAAGGTGGATGGGATCTGTTAGGCATAATTTGACCTATTGGAACTGCGAGCAGAAGTCAGTTGATAGCTTCAAGAATGAAACCATGCTATCAGCGGGAAACCTCCTGAACCAAGTCTTTGCGTAGTTAGTTAAGGTGGTACAGAACATCCTGCACATGACAACCATTGTGGTATTCTTGACTTCCATTTGTTGGACGAAGCTCTCCTGGTAGATTAGGGGGTCTCCTGTCCCGGAGAACTTGTATGCCAGCATTTTAAATTTCGGTAGGAGATCAGCTTCTTGGATCCTTCTAGTGAAGGAATTTTTCATTTCGTTCAAAGGATCATTTTTATTCCCCTTCTTTATTTGTTGGATCTCTTTCTATAACTTCGTCAGTTGATTCCTCAGGGGCTTGTTAGCAAGCTTCTTAGAATCAACCTTGTATCTCTCACTGTCAGATTCCTCGATGAATTGGAGACTTTGACCCTGTCTTCTTCAAGAGCGGGATCTGTCCAGGGGCTTTGCTGGCCACCTTATCCTCTAGACCGGGTTTCCCTTCCAGAGGCTACTGGATGAGGGGCCTCTCGTTGCTCTCGCGGTAAGATATCTGCTACATATTTGACCCACCTGGGTTGGTATCACGATGGCCTGTTAGGCACTAAGCATGGGCTCTAGCCTATCTCGGATCTGGGGTTAAGGCTCTGCCCTATCTTGGGCTGGCTCTGCGGAGGAGGTAAGAACCGGTCAAAGGCGGGTTTCCCTGCTCCAATCTGCTAGTCTCTCCCTGGTATTGGGATTCGTCGACTGAGTCGTAATGCCCTTAGGGAGTAGGTGAAGGTCGACATTCTCCTGAAAGGTCGCTGTTTGTTGGTCGAGTACGGCCTGGCTTATCATACGAGGGCCAGAAGCCTGTGCCGCTGTTGGCTGGACCGAAGCCTGATTATGGCGCTTGGATTTTCTAGCCTTCTTTCAGGCCTTTCGTGTTGAAACAGCTGACGGTTGTCCTGAAACCTCTGGTTACCCCTGAAAAGAGCGAATCTTTATTGTTCATGTAAACAACTGTTAATATCCAAATTTGGCTAGGGACCAAAGGTAAATTTTACTCTTTCCTAGTCGGGGTACAAATCCGAGATTATTTGATATGGTACTGAGGTTTTCTGGGTCGAGCTATTAGGTGACCCCATAAAATCAAGAAAAGGTAGGCACGCTCTAGGAATACCCCATGTAAAGCTTGACATGATCAGATCAAATTCCTTACATTGAAAAAGGAACCCAAGGCAATACCGAAACAAGACGACCTAAGCTTTCTGAGGTCGAAATTACCTCGCGACCTCCCCAAAAGCTTGCCATACTATCCAGACACAGAGAGAGACCTGTAAGGCATCAAGTTCGTACTACAATATCGCTTTATCTCGCCGAGGGAAGAGGCAACTCTATCTATGCAGGCAAGAGGAAGCTCGCAGAAGCTCCATCATGACTAGAAAGGCACTAACATGGTAATTTCAAGCTCCAAAAGGGACCTGAAAAAGGACATATCGAGCCCCTGATACCAATACAAGAACTTGGATATACCTCATCCTTCAAAACAGTGAAATTCGGTAACCTCTATGATGTGTCTTACCAGGGTAGTATACAGGATCGCCTTCACTCTCCAACTTGCTTTGAAACACTGCGTACGTGTAGGGCAAGTGACTAAGTCCAAAGAGGAAACAAACTTATCTCTATCCAAGATATTCTCGATTCTGTCATTAAGCCAAAGTCATTGACATTCAAAAGGAAAATCCTGCCCGATAAGGAGGGATTTGATTCAGAAAATAAGGGCAAGAGGGTCACGAGTTTAACCTTATTGGACTATGCATAAATATGCCCAAGCCTCTGCGAAGAAAGGGGGGTACAGACTTTGGCCTAAACTCTGTTCGCAGAACATGGTAATAGTTGTTATCTACTTCTCGATAGGCATGAAGCGACCACACCTATTGTACCCCATAATGACTAAGAGCACGAATTATTTCTGTACATATCGTACGATCCAATAACAGAGTAGTATCATTTTCTCTTGCGTGTCTTAGTATTTTGAGCTTTCATCCACCAGCATATTCACTGACAATCTTATAAATCTGGTACCGAGGGTACCATCCCCGACCACGACCTCCGATGTAGTGGTCTCGAGGGTGTTAGCTGAAATATCTCACCCCGAGTGAATTTTTAGTTAACACTTTATGGCACTGTCTGTGGGAAAAACCCACACCCAATTTATAAAAATTTCACGTGTTTTTTGTTTTACAGGAACAATGAGGCTCCTCTCTTCCCAGAGAGAGCCCGAGGTTTCGGGACAACCATCTGCTGCTTCAACACGGAAGGCCCCAAGGAAAAATAGAAAATTTGGGCAACATAACCAAGCTCCGGTCCAGCCACGAGCTTCTGGCCCCCTGTTATAAGTTAGGCCATGCTCGACCAACAAGGTGCGAGCTTCTTGGTGAATGTCCGTCTTCACCTGCTCGCTGAGGGCTACCAGCCCAGCCTATGAATCTCAACACTCTAGGTGAGACGAGCAAACCCTTCTTACCGAGGCCAACCCATGATAGGGTAGGGCCTCAACCCACGATCCGAGATAGGCTAGGACCCAGGCCCCAGTACCAGAAAGACCTTCGAGTTATCAACCCTGATGGGTAAAATCTACAGTAGATGCCTTAACGTGGGAACAGCTAGAAGCCTTTCACCCGACAGCCTCTAGGAGGGAAACCCGAGTTTGAGGAAAAGGTAGCCAATAAAGCCCCCGGGACGGATCACACTAGTGAAAAAATCCGGGTCGAAGTTGCCATTTTATGGGAGGGATCCGATAGTGTGGAGTCTCAAGTAAACTCAAAAAAACCCAAGAACAAGCGCCTAAGGGATCAGTCGTTAAAGCTATAGAAAGAGATCAAGTAAATAAAGAAGGGAAAACACAAGGAGACCTATAAGGATCCTTTGAGTGAAATGAAGGCTTCCTTCACAATAAGGATCTGAGAGGCTAGCTACAACAGAAATTCAAAATGCCCTTAGGCAAATTCTCTGAAAGAGAGGACCCCTTGAGGTACCTGGAGAGCTTTGTCCAGCAAATGGAAGTCTAGAATACCACCAAGGCTGCCATGTCCAGAATGTTCCCTACCACCCTAACTGATTATGCAAAGACTTGGTTCGAGAGGTTGCCTGTTGGTAGCGTGGATTCATTCATAAAGCTATCAAATGATTTATGTTCACAGTTCCAAGGGGTCAAACCGTGTCCATAGGACCCCAAACACCTTCAATATGTGGTCCAGAAATGAGGTTAAACACTCCGATTAGATGTGGAATGTTTTCACATGGAAGTCATCCAGATGAGAGTCTTCACCGAGAAGAAGACCCTTGCCATTTTCATACGAAACCTGTAGGCGGGTAAGCTTTTTTGATCCTTCGTAAAACGAACAACGGAGACCTACCAAGAGGCCTATGATCGAGCCTTCTAGCAGGTTGAGATTGATAAACAGCTCAAGGTCAAAATGGAGCATAACGATATGAGAATGGAGAAACGTTAGAAGAAGGCATCTCCCAGACCCGCGCTAGTTAAGAAAAACCATAATAAATAGCAAATAGATCGATGTATCGCTTTCTGTATTCCCAATCTCGACAAGAGTGGTAACCGATAAGATGAACTCCTCCACAAGCTTTGACTTCTATAAGTACTGTAGCCAATATAACACAAGATAAGAGGGGATACAATCACTATACACCCTTCAATGAGTCCCGCGAGACGATCTACCTTGCCATTCGAGACAAGGGGCTACTCTAGAAGCCAACACTCATGAAATCTATTAAAGATCAGAGGAATTGGTACAAGTACTGCAACTTTCATAAAGATGTAGGGTATAACACTTCATAGTGCTATAGTCTGCGTAACCAGATTGAGACTCTAGTAAGGGGAGGATGTTTGATAGAATTCTTACAGCAGGTAAAGGATAACATCCAGACTGTAAATGAGGTACAAGCAGAGATCTGTGACCATGTTAAGAAGAGGAATGGGGAATAAAAGGATTCGGTACAGCAAATCCATGTGATACATACCATTAATGGAGGACCCACCCTAGCTGGCACCTCTAACATTTCCATAAAAAACCTTGCAATGAAGATTTCCCGTGATGATAAGGGTCAAAGTATCTTCAAAGTCGAATAAAGCCTCACTTGCTCAGCTCAGACAACCTAGATTATTTTAACTAAGGCAAGATGTCTACAACACTATACAGCCTTACGATGATCCCATGGTGATCATGATACATATTGCCAATTGCATGGTCCACCGAGTGCTCGTTGACATAGGCAGCAATGTTGGCATTCTCTTTAAGGACACCTTAGAGAAGCTCAATTTAAAGCGTTGGCGCTACAATAGCTACACAACCCCATTGTATAGATTCACTGGGGACTCAATCATACCCGTGGGATCAAAGATCCTTCCAGTGATCATTGGAACTGTACCTCTCCAACAAAATGTTATGATAGACTTCGTTGTAGTTGACACCCGGTCGACCTACAAGGCGATATTAGGAAGACCATTCCTATCGGCGTTAAAAGGGGTCTTGTCCATCTACCACAACATCTTAAAGTTTTTGGTAGAGAACAAGGTAAGAGAGTTGCATGGTGACCAACTAGCGGCTAGAAAATGCTATACCGTGAAAGCCTTAGCAAAGCAGTTTGTACAAGTCGCAATGATCGAGGATATGGAAATACATGAGGTGTCCCGAAAGACACTAAGCCCGCCAATCATCCAAAGGATAACCCTTTCACACTGGATGAGGAAGAACTGAGCATGGAATAGGCAAACGGGCACCCACAGACAAACTGGAGGAGATACCCATCAGAAGTGACGACCCCTCCAGGGTTGTTAAGGTTGGAACTACCCTCAAACCAATAGTGAATGATAGTTTGATCGGGCTCTTCTGAGAATTCACTGACATCTTCGCTTGGAGCCATGATGAGATGTCCGGGATCTCGATATCAATGGTTACTCACCAATTAGTAGTGGATACAACCTTCAAGCCCATCAAGCAAAAGTGGCATCACTTTAACACCTAAAGGAACGCTGCAGGTCAAGAGGAAGAGGACAAGTTGATCAGAGCATGCTTAATAAGAGAAGCACGCTACCCCAAATAGATTGCCAACATGGTCATGGATACGAAGGTGAATGGAAAGTGGTGTATGTGTTTCGACTACACCGACCTCAACATGGCGTGTCCAAAAGATTGCTTTCCTTTACCAAAAATTAACTAGATGGTAGATTCCACAGCTAGAAATAAGCTCCTTAGCTTTATGGATGCATTTTCGGGGTGGAACCAGATTATGATGCACCCCACCGATCAAGACAAGACCAACTTTATCAATGGGCAAGGACTGTATCGCTATAAGGTAATGCCTTTCGGAATCAATAGCATGGGAGCTACCTACCAGCGATTGGTTATCCGGCTATTCAAGCAAGAGATTGGAAAGACAATGGAGGTGCACATAGAAGATATGATCACCAAATCCCGAGAAGCAGAAGAATAAAACGATCATCTCCGTAAGACATTCTAGATTGTGAGGGAGAACCAAATGCGGTTGAATCCTTCCAAATGTGCTTTCGGGGTAACTATGATGATGTTCTTGTCATGGTGAATGAGAGCAGAATTAAGGTAAACCCCGAAAAGATCCAAGCTAATCTGAACCTAGGTTCTACTACCACTCTCAAACAAGTCCAAGTGTTGACATGGCGTATAACAACGCTCAATAGATTCATCTCGCGTTCCATAGATAAGTGTCTTCCATTCTTCAAAGACATCAGACAATGAAGGAACATAAAATGAGACCAGAACAACAAATGAGCTTTCCATGACTTAAAATAGTTCCTCACCAGCCTGTCGCTGCTAGTTTAGCCAATATCTAGAGAAGAGTTACAGATATACCTGGCAGTGTCAGAAACGGCAGTGTAAAAAATGGCAGTGAGCGGGGATTTCATCAAAGAGTGTAAGGATAGGGTCCAGCGACCTATCTACTATGTCAGCCATTCTCTATCCAAACCCAAAAAGAACTAACTCCTCCTTACGAAGCTCACCCTCGCCCCGGTTACCTCTACCAGGAAACTTCACCCCTATTTTCATGTCCATACAATGGCGAGCCCTCCACCAATTTTTACAGAGGCCATACGTATCCGAAAGGCTAGTCTTGTGGGCTTCAAATCTTTAACAATAATCAAGGCTCAAGCTCTAGCAGACTTTGTAGCCGATTTTTAGCCCTTTTTGTTAAATGGACCCTAGCAGCATTATATCTGGCTGCCGATAAGTTTTTGGAAAACAACAATTGGTTAAAAGATTGTAAAGCCTACACTCTTTATACTGATGTAGCATCTAGACAGGCTGAGAGAGGAGCCGGTATAGTCTTGGTCGATTCTGAAAAGGTGGAATGTTGCCAATGTTTTAGGTTTGAATTTAAAGCAACCAATAATGAGACGGAGTATGAAGCTCTGGTAGCCGGTATGAAGGTTGCCATCAAGCTTCGGGCCGATTATTTATATGTCAAAAGTGACTCGTTCCTCATCGTCAACCAGGGTACGAGACTTTACCAAGCCAAGGGAGACAACATGGCCACCTACTTGAAGTTGGTCCAGCAACTAAAGGAAAGGTTCAGGGGGTTCTGAATTGAGCAGATACCTCTAACGCAAAACCTTCTGATGGACATCTTAGCAAAGATAGCCACGTACAACAGACAAGCTCTACCTATGGGAGTACCCCTCTAGATGATCGCCCAATCGAGCATAACCGCAGGTAAAAAAATCTGTTCTCTAGATCGGCTGCCCTATTGGATTTACCCAGTAGCTGTCTACCTTCAGGAAGGAAAGCTTCCCAAGAACCTAAACCAAGCCCAAAAAGTCAAGAGATTGTCAGTTCTGTATTGCCTAAAAGATGGGTAACTCTATCGAAGGGGAAAATCCTTTTCTCTACCTTGATGTCTTCATCCGGATGATGCCACTTGGGTTCTAAGAGAGGTCCATTTTGGGGACTGTGGGAATCACATTGGCGGGGAGGTTTTAGCATATCAGGTGCTCCGCATGGGGTATTGTTGGCCAACTATTCACCAAGACATAAAAAGGTTTGCACAATCCTATGAACCATGCAAGAGGACCTCAAACTTGAGTCATCTATCGCCAGAGCGACTATCACCTCTATGCTCACCCTACCTCTTTTCCATGTGGGGGTCAACCTGATTGGTCAAGTTCCTACCGCTTCTGGGCAAGCCAAGCACGCTATTGTTGCAATCAATTATTTCACAAGGTGGGTCGAAGTGGGACTTCCCTCATAGATTTTAGAAGAAAATACAACAAAATTCATCAAAGCCAACGTGGTTTGTAGATTCGTGACCTTACTTGCCATAATAGCCGACCTAGGCAAGTAGTTTGACAATGCCTGTTTGAAAAACTTCTGTGAAGGCTTGGGAATTGACCTCAGGTTCGTTGCAGTAGCCCACCCTCAAACAAATAGGCTGGTAGATTCCACTAACAAAACTATCAAGAATTTATTGATAAATAAGTTACAACAGAATAAAGGTAAGTGGGCCGAAGAGCTCCCCAAGGTTCTTTAGGCATATCGGACCACGAAAAGGACGGCTACAAAAGAAACATCCTACTTTTTGGCCTCCTAGGTGGAAGCGATCCTTTCTATCGAACATAAACTAACCTCGTTCAGGGTATAACACTTTGAACCAAAGAGCAACAAGGTCAAGCTCCGAGCTAATCTAGACCTCCTAGAAAAGAAATAAAACCGGTTAGCTGAGAAAGTGGAAATTTACTAGAGCAAGATCACTAGGTATTTCAACAGAAAGGTCAAAGCCAGTAACTTCAAGAAGGGGGACTTGGTTCTTAGGAAAGTTACCTTGAGTACCTGAAGAAGGTCGGATGGGGTCCTATGACCCAATTGGGAGGGGCCATACTTGGTGAAGGTAATGGTTCGCAATAGGGCGTACAAGCTCGAAGACATGGATGGTCAACCCTTCGGCCACACCTGGAATACTAACCATTTATGGAAGTTCTATCCCTAGACAAAGGATTCATGAGTAGACTACCTGCATTTAGATTTCAATAAGTCAACAAATGTTAACAGAAAATTTACTCTTAATGAGAAAATCCAGTTAACACCCTCAAGACCACTACCACAGAGATGGTGGCCTGGGTTTGGTACCTTTGCTGCCTAGATCATTCGAGCAAAGGTAGGTGTTGAAATATAAATACAGTGAAGAATGGAATAAAATGCTTTATTATAAATCATATATGTCTTACAAAAATCTTTTGAATATTATCATTCTCTCTAGGTGTAGTAGGGTGGCAACCTCGTGCCTCTCGAGAAGTAGAAAATGACGATGGCTGTGTTTTGATGACAGAATTTAGGCAAGAGTAGGACCTCTCTCGTTGTATCCTTTTTTTATTGCTCTCTCTGTCCCTCTCTTCATTCATGTTGGGCGTATTTATACACGGTACAAATAGGTCAAACTTGTGAATATCTCGCTATGATTCTCTAAATCCAATCCCTTCTTATCGGGCGGGATATTTTATTTAAAAGTCATTGACTTCGAATTAATAATGGATTCAAGAATATCCTAGGTGGAGATAAGTTTGTTTCCTCTTAGGTCTCAATCACTTGCCCAACACGTATATGGTGTTTCAATGTTCTTTATAGTGTAGATATGACCTCATACACCTTCACGGCATGATTCCTTATGGAGGTCGTCGCATATGGTGTTCATTGTTTCATAGAGCAAGATAGATTCATATCCTGGTCATTGTATTAGGAGCTTGGTCTAGCCTTTCCAAGTCCCTTGGAGTTTGGGATGACCCTGTGGGTGCTCTTCGGTGGTAATGGATCTTTAGAGGGCTTCCTCCTACCTGCCTAAAAAGGTTTGAATCTTTCTTTTGTAAAGCGGAGTGAGGTTATAGCGTGGACTCGATGTCTTATAGGTCCCTTTTAAGTATAAGGGCTTCTAGAGAAGTTGTGAGGCAGTTTCAACCTCGGGTAGCCTGGATCGTCATGTGTCGGGCTTTCCCTGAATCCCCACCTTAGTGTAACGAGCTCGATTCAATCGTGTCGGGCTCTATTTAAGATGCTTCCAAAGCTCGATGACCTGTCCTTACTTCTACGAGGTGGCTCTACTTTTTGATATCAGGATCTGTGGTTCCATGGTCGGTAATCTTAGGCTTTGGCTCGGGCTAAGAGAGTGTAAAACTTTCTTTTGGTCTCTGTCCAAATTTGGCTATTAACAGAAGTCCCTTTTGACTTGAACACCGGTGATTGAGTTAGTGTTGAAGTTAGATTTCGTATTTCAATTAGGAATTTTTCCTCCCAACGCTGCAAACAGAATATTTGGGGAAATGTTCTCATTCAATGCACGAGTGACGTGGTGAGCAGATACCAGTGCGTTTCTTAAAATAATCCAGCTCTGTCATGCCAGCTGGTGAGTTTTGAGGTAATCTGAACCGAAGATTTCACCGACGTCACTACAGTTTGGGCTTATGCCCTAATCATGTAATTTGTAAATGAATTTATGAAGTAAATAAAAGGAAAGGTTCAATTCATTCTATAATGTTATTTATTTTATAAACTTCTGTACATATTAACATCTTGGATTGCCGAATGTAATCTCGATTTATGTATATGAGTGTCATATACGGATGGATACAGTAAAAGACGTGCAATCTAAAGAGTTCATAGATAGCAAATAAAGTTGGGTACTTTATTTGTTGTTAGTCTGTAGTTGCGATCCATTTCGTAATGTACAGTGATTTTATCCTGAATCATTCATATGAGATATGGGAATGGAGGCACCTTGTACGATGTGATCATATATATCAACTAATGATGGCTATATATGGGTGATCTTAATCCTTAATGTCTTATCGACTCTTTCAGGTTAGATCGTGGTCTTTGATATACCATGAGAGAGGTCAGATGCATTTACTGATCAATATACTCCGTATGTTGGGATTGCGGTTTGGCTTGTGGCTGGGAAGGTTAGTGCACAATAGTAGAATCCACTCCTTCTTGTGAGAAGTATATGGTAGTTCCCTTAAGGGTTGATTCGGGGCTTGGACAATATGAGCGCTATTTCATTCCGTGGGGAAATAAGATTTATTGTCCATTAGAGAACCAATGGTACTTAAAGGATATATGTAATTAGAGGGGTATAACGGATATTATGACCCATCTCTAATTATGAATTACTGTGGAGGATCATACCATATGTAATAGCTATATTGATGGACACCGAGTTGTATCGGTCTGTGTAAAAACGTCTGCAGTTGAGAGAGTGCAGCTTTGGGTTTTTAGTGGAATAACACCGGAGTTAATAATCAAGGAATATTAATTAAAGAGTTTAAATACTGTGGGTCTATTAGGTCCCCTTGCTAGCCCGATCGATTTAGGTAACAAGGGTCACAGTTAATTAATAGGATTGTCCAATTAATTGAGTTACGAAATTGACACGTATTTATTCGGAAATTAATTAAATAATCAGATTATTTAATTAATGAATAATGGTGATTTAATAAATTAAATAATAATATTATTTAATTATGTTATTAATCACTAAATGAAGGGTGTATGTTGATATTTCTTTTTTAATAAAATAAGATAATTTGATTATTTTATTTTATTAAATTAAGTATTTAATTTTTGAATTTAAATAGTTTGAATTCAAATAAAATCAAATAAAAGATATGAGATATTTTTTATTTGAAAGTTTTTAAAAATCAAATATAGATTTGATTAAATATTTAAATATTATATATATGATATATATATATATATATATATATATATATTTTTTTTTAAAAAAAGTGATATGAGATATTACTTTGAATAAAAGATTTGAAAAAGTTGATATCTTTTTTTATTCTTTCCAAAAAGTGATATGATATATTGCTTTAAATAAAAGATTGGAAAAAGTTGATATCGTTTTTTTCAAAAAAGTGATTTGAGATATTGCTTTGATAATATATATGTATATGTATATAAATGAACCTTACCTTATTGATGAGGGATGCATGAGAATTTTTTATTTAAAAAAAAAATGGTTCATTGTGTGCGTGAGATCATAATAAACACATGATATTTAATGTGTGTGAGATTAATACACCAAAAAGAGAGAAAAGTGTGCAAGTGTTGTATACTTATATCAAAAGAAAGATTTTCTTCTTATTCTCTCTTTTACATCCTCCATTCTAGTTCCTGAGTTCATGACACGCCCACACGCAGTTACTTGTCCCGGAAAATAGCGAGGAAGATCAGTGGTACAGATCATGAGCATATCGAAAAAGTGAAGGAGCCTCCAGACGTTGGTATGGTTTTTTTAATTTTCTTTTTTATTATTGATTATAATTTCCTATATTCCTGAGTTCGTGACACGCCCACACGCAGTTACTTGTCCCGGAAAATAGCGAGGAAGATCAGTGGTACAGATCATGAGCATATCGAAAAAGTGAAGGAGCCTCCAGACGTTGGTATGGTTTTTTTAATTTTCTTTTTTATTATTGATTATAATTTCCTATATTTGTATATATATTTTATTAGTGTAATAATTAGTGTATGTATTTTTTTCCGAAAATAATTACGATCCCAAGTTCACTGGTCCTAGATACAGATTACGATCTGTATAAAAATTTTAAAACCTTACTTATGCTGCGTGACCGGTGAACGGGTTTCCAACAACTACACCGTTCACCTATACTTAAAGTTAGTTACTTTGCCACCTTCCTCGCACTTTTTTTCTTTCAAATTTCTAATTTTATCGGAAAAAACCTCCCTCCAACTCCTCTGTCATCTCTCTCGTCGAACTCAAAAACTCCCTCCCTCATGTCAAAAAACAGTCACGATTCCGTTGACTCCATTATCGATGGTGAGGAAGCTTCCAGTCTCGCCCTAAGAAAACAGGCAAGAAAAGATTTCGACAACGATGACTTTCCTCTAAACCGCAGCACCGCCTGTCCAACATAAACATAGCCATTGGAATCGGGTTATTTAATAGACCGGATAACCTTTTAAACCTGGTCGATAAGGATTTCGATGGTGAACCTAGGGATGCTGCTACCGGGAGGGATCGAGTTACAATTGATGGTCCTCCTTTGGAGAGGTTTCCTCCTTATTACTTTAGGGTTTTTCCAGACTCCACCGTTAATCCGAACTCGATTGCTCATTTGAGGTCCAAATATGGTATCCTCAACAGCGTTTCCATCTCAGTTTTTCACAAAAGTTATGATGTCTTTAATCCTCTCAATGGCGTGCTTTCGATCCATGTAGCGGCCATCGAGAATGCGATCAGGCTTTATATGTATCCTGCCCTTCAACAGGCTCTCAACACCAAACAGCTAGCTATCCTCTAGCTGACACCTGGTTTCTGGAGGCATCTGATTGGCTTTCTCATGTTGTGGAGGGAATAGTGCGAGCTAAGTAAGGTCATAAGAGAGCCCAGAGCAGAGGAGTTGTCTTACCTTTTTTAAATTTGAAGCCTGTCCGGAGCTCTCCGAGGTCAGTTCTATGCGAAAGCTAAGATCAAGCTCAACTTCATCATGCCTAGCGCTTCAAAGAAGGATCCAGCCTGGAAGAATGAGTGGATACTGGCTGGGAATGAGTGGGGAAACTCGATCTTTATTAGCGGGCACAAGTTTACGATTCCCACTGCTTTCAATGATAAACCATCATGGGACTGAGATTCCTTGCCCACTAAGTCTGAAAGTGTATTGAAGGCAATCCTCGCTAGGAACTTTTTGAACCTAAAGTTCCCAACAACTAAATCTTTTGATTCTTGCATGGTGCATCAATACCTGCAAATATCTGATGCTACTCCATATAAGTAATATTGAACCATTATGCTTTTGTTTCGTTGGTTAGCTTGGTTCTGATGTCCTTCTTTTTTTTTTCTTTTTTCTTCTTTTTTTAACTGTTTTTGTTGTTGATCCAACTTTTCATGAAGCCCGGCAGACTCGACAAGCCCGCACTCATTCCCCTTCTGACAGACAAGCACGGTGTGGTTTCTTTTATTTCTTCGGCTGGGATTACGCCTGCCCCCGCTCCATCCCCCTCCTAGCTAGATCAAGGATGGCAATCCTTGAGTCACGAGCTTCTAGGGTGCTAAACCAGGGAAGGCCCGCTTCTAGGCTGCTGATAAGACCACCTCCGACCCCTTTATTCCTTCTGTTGCTACTGTTACGACTGTTATTGCTCCAACATTTTCCTTACCCAATGTCTCTGCCCTACCATCCGTGCTTCCAACTTCTTGAGCTTCAACGAACCTGGAGGCTGGTGTTCCAAAGGTCTCCCCTGCCTGCCCCCAATGTTAGTCGAGATCGGTGGGGAAATATGAGGTCTTGGAGCAGTTCATCGCATCTTGCCCAGGTGGTGGGCTTTCTAGGATGTCTTTAATGCCCTTGGACATCTTGTTTACCAAGGGGTCCGCTCTCTTGGCTGAGGTAACTCTCTTCTTATTCTTTTACTTATGGTTTGTTACCATGATCATTGTCTAACCTTGGCTTTACATCATGTAGGCCTTTAAATTCAATGTTGCTATAGGCCACTAGGTAGCCTCCCTCAGTGACTGGGCTACAAAAGCTGAGGCCGAATCTGAGAAGGCCATGTGGTTACATGGACAAGCTCAAACTCTGGTTCAGGAGATGACCTCTAGTCAAGAGGTAATGGAGGCTGAGCTGGCCATGCTAAATTGTTACTTTAAGTAGCTGAAGCGGTCCCATGACAATGGAACCCTCATATCTGAACACTAGGCTAAGCGAAGGGATTACTAGAAAGCAGAAAGAAACCAAAATGTTAGATGTCAAAAATCAGGGTTTACATGCCCAGGTGGCCAAGCTACAGACAAATACGGATGCTTCCTTCAATTATGGGTATTTTTATGCCCCCTTCAAAGTTGCAGAAGCTTTCCCTCCCCCATTTGACTTTTCAGCTATCGCTGGTTAGGATAGAGAGGAGATTATCACCAGTGTTAAAGAGATATCATATCCTGACAGTGATAAAACGGTTCCTTCTGACCTTGCTGGATCTCAAAATCAACCTGTCATGGTAGATCTTCCTTTCCCCATCTCAGGTCCTGGGAAATCCTCCAGTGGTATTCTATCCACGCAGATCAAGGGAGGTCAGTTAGAAGCCTGGGTGGAGATCCAGGGCCGCTATGAAGAATCCATTAGAACAGAGTTAGAAACTAAATATAGCATGATGGAGTCGATAGCTTCCATTCTTGATGCGACCATCCCATCTGAGGTTATAGCAGTAGTCAATGAGGTCTTGTAGGAGGACCCAACTGAGCAGTGGGAAATTGAGGAACCTCCGGAGGAAGGGGTAGTACTGGTGTCTTGCCAGTATGAGCAACCCTCGAAAAAAGGAGCAGAGGAAAAAGGCCATCATTGAGGAGGAGCAACTGGTGGGAATCAAGAGGAAGCAAGAGCTTGATACCGTTTATCCATAACTTGTTTTGATTGTTCAAAAAGGGTGGGCACCCCACTTTACGCATGCAAACTTTAGTCAGCTTTTTCATCATCATTTTTTTTACGTAGCCCGAAACCAGAGGTTGAGCTCCTTGCTTGTGAATGTAGCCTTACTAGGGGATAGGCTCTTTCTTTATTTTTGAAAATCTGCTTTGATTTCTTTTACACTTGCTTTAACGAACTTTAACTTGTCTGATATCTCATTGCTTCATTCCCGACCTCGATCTATATGCAACCTCCAAAATAACTTAACTTAATTGAATTTGGTAAAAATAAAAAGATCTTAACTTAGTTTAAGTATGAAAGTAGACAGCATGTTTGAGCTCTCAACCTTCAACAGAAACTTATTGCTCGATGATTCCAGTGAGTAGTCCCCTTACAAGATTTCAAGCTAGCTTGCACTTGTCAAAGTAAGAAATCAAATACATACGGAGGATTAGTAATCCGTAATAGTTTGGACATTGGTACTTAGGCGGGAAACCTTTTCAAGCACGACTCCTTCTAGGGTTTTACAGCCGGACCGCGGCATCAGGGAAGCTATTTAGCATTCCTGGTGTTAACGAAAAATTTACACGAGTTTAGAGATTCCAGTTAACTCCCTTAAGGACACTGCCACGGAGGTGGTGGCTGGGACAGACACCTTAGGTACCTATCCTGTTCGAACATAGGTGGATATTTGAATATGAATACAATGGGAATATAAATCATTATTATGGACTGCTTATGACGTACAAAAAATCTCTCAAACACTATCTCTCCAATACTCCTTGTCTCGCTGGGGTATAGTAAGGTGGCAACCTCAAGTGTATCGAAAGGTAATATACAACAACGACCGGGTTCTGGTTACAGAATTTAGGCCAAGAATCGACTCTTACTCTATCTTTTTTCTTTCTCTACTCATCCCTGTTTTTTAGTGATCGTGCTTGGCCATTTATACACAGTCTTATTATGTCAAATCTCATCGTTCCTCCACCATTATTCTCTTAATCAAATCCCTTCCTTATCTGGCAGGATCCTTCATTCAGATGTTATTGACTTTTGCTTAATTACGTAATCCAGAATATCTGAAAAAAAGGATAAGTTCGTTTCCTCTTTGGACTCAATCATCCACTTTGCATGCACGCGGTGGTTTAATGTTCATTGAAGTGTAGATATGATCATGTGTGTCTTCAAGAAGTGAGGCCTCATGGAGGTCATCATGCATGGTTGTTTGTTCCCTCAATGAAAGGGGAGAGGTATACTTGTGTTCTGCTTGTAGATTGAAGAAGCTTGGTCTGACCCTTCTAGATCCATTGGAGCTTGAGAAGGCCCTCATTTGTGCTCTTTAGTGGTAACGGGGCTTCTTTGAGCTCCCTCTTTACAGTCCAGATTGATTCAAATCATCCATTAGTGAAGTAAAGGGATGCTACAACATTAACATGAGGACTTTATAAACCTCTTTTTATTCCTAGAGAAGATGGTGGGCTTCTGGGGAGGTTATGAGGTCGTTTCGACCTCAGAGAACTTAGGTTGTCATGCGTTGGGCTTTTCCTGGGTACCTCTAGAGCTTGATCTTATCGTGGCAGGCTCCACCCTGGGTGCCTCTAGAGCTCGACGATCTTTTCTTGCTTATGCCGGAAGGCTCCAAAGCTTAACTCTATGGCCCTGGGTTCCATGGCGGGTAATCTTAGGCTTAGACTCGAGCTAGGAGAGTGAAAAAATTATCTTTTAGTCCCTAGCCAAATTTGGCTATTAACAATAATCCCATCTGACTTGAACGCCGGTGATTAAGTTGGGTTGAAGTCTGATTTCCTACTTTAATTGGGAAATTTTCCCTTCTTCATCGTTACCAAGAATCTTGGTGGAAATCTTCTCAATAATTGCATGAGTGACGTGGTGAGCGTAGGCCGGTGCATTCCCGAAAATAATCGGGTTATGTTATGGTCAATCCTGAAATTCGAGGCAATCCCGCCAAAGATCTTGCTACCATGTCGCCGACATCATTGTCTCATCCACTCCTATTTATACACGGCTATTTCACCGCCTTCCTCACATTTTTTTTTTAATTTGAAATTCTCAATGAAGAAAAATTTCCTCTCGATCAGTACTTCATCTCCTTTTCTTTTTTTTATCGAACTCGCAAACCTTATTTTACCATGTCGAAAGCAAGCCATGACTATGTCAACTCTCTTGTCGATGGTGAGGAATTTTCCAATTTTTCCCATAGAAAATGGGCTTGATAAGACCTCAATGATGATGACTCACCTATGTACCCACAGTATTGCCATTTGAACATGAATGTAGCTATCGAGACTGGGTTTTTTAACCGACCAGATAACACCTTGAGCTTGGGCTACGAAGATTTTGATGGGGAAAATAGGGACGGTGCTGCTGGGAAGGACCAAGTCACAATTGTCGGTCCTTCTCTAGAGAGGCTACCTCATTACGACTTCATGGTCATTTCAGACTCCACCGTTGATCCGCAGTCGATCGATCATATGAGGTCCAAGTATGGCATCCCTAACAGCGTCTCCTTCTCAGTTCCTTACTAAAATTATGATGTCTTCAATCCTCCTAAAGGTGTGCTTCCGATCCACATGGCGGCTCTTGAAAATGGGGTCAGACTTCCTCTCTATCCTACTCTTCGACAGGTTCTTAACGCCCTACAGCTAGCTCCCCTCCAGCTGACTCTCGGCTTATGGTAGCATCTGATTGGCTTTCTCATGCTATGGTGGGAGCCCGGAGCAGAGGAGTTGGCTTACCTTTTTCAAATTGGAAGCCTGTCCGGAGCTCCCCCAGGATAGTTTTATGCAAAAGCTAAGAACATTCTCAACTTCACCATTCCCTGTGCTTCAAAGAAGTAAGCATGAAAGGAGTAGTGCATCCTGGCGGAGGATTATTAGGGAAGCTCGATATTTATTGGCAGATAATAGTTTGCTGTTCCCACCACTTTCAACGACAAACCACCGTGGGACCGGGATTTCCTACCCCCAAAGTCTGAGGTTGTATTGAACGCCATCCTCGCTAGGGACTATTTGAATCTAAAGTTTCCAACTGCCAACCCCTTCGATTCTCACCGACTAATCACTATCTGTGAATTTCTGATGCTAATCCTCATAAGTAACACTGAGCCATCCTATTTTGCTTTGTTGACTAGCTCGATCCTGACGGCTTCCCCTTTCTCTATTTTGTTAACATTTTTTATCGTTGCTCTAGCTTTTTGCTAAGCCTAACAAGGTCGCACCCATCCCTCTTCTGTCAGATATGGTCGAGAAACCTCTTTTACTTCCTCAGAGAAAGGGTGGTCAGTTGTTCCAGTTGGGCTTTATCTGTTACTGCTCCATTCCCCTCCCAGCATAGGTCCAAGATAGTTCTTCTAACGTCACGGGCTATCAGGGTGTGGGGTAAGAGGGCCTCTGTTTCTCAAGCAGCTGATGTAGAAATGACAAATCCTACTCTAGTTGTCTCTACTGCTTCTGCTCTTGCTCTTGTCACCCCTAGTTCTAACTTAACAGAAGTTTATGCCTCTTAATCTGTATTCCCAACCCCTTGAGCTTCGAAGGATCCTAAAGCTGGTGTTGAGGGGGTTCTATCTACTTGCCCACAAAATCATTCCAGCTCTATCATGCTTGACGAGGTCTTAGGGCAATTTGTCGCTTCCTGTCCCAGTGGCAGTCTTTCTATGATGGCTTCAATGCCCGAAGATATCCTGATCACCAATGGGTCTGCCCTCTTGGTCTAGGTAAACGTCATCTTTTTTCCTTTCCTGCAACGGTTTGTTTAGTCACTTTCTAAATTGAACTCTTTTATAGGTCTCCAAATTTAACTTGGCCATGGGCCACCAGGTGGCCTCTTTCCGTGATCAGGTGAGCAAAGTTGATGCTGAAGCTGTAAAGGCCATGAAGTTGTTGGCACGGGCTCAAGGTCTAGTACAAGAGATGACCTCTTGCCAAAAGAGGATAGAGACAGAGCTAGCAGAGCTTCACTGTGACAATGAGAGGTTGAAGCAATCTCTCGAACAAAAAACCCTCTGATCTGAACGTCAAGAAAAACATCAGGATTCATGGAAGACCGAGGATATGATGCTAGACGTCAAGAACCAAGCCTTGCATGCTCAGATGGCCAAGCTACAAGCAGAAGTGGATGCCTCTTTCAGTGACGAGTATTTTTATGCCTTCTTCAAGGTCAGCGAAGTTCTCTATCTTCCCTTCAGCCTATCCACTATCGTCTGTTGGGACTGAAAAGAGATAATGACCTAGGTGAAAGAGATACATCGCCCTGATGGTGATGGAGCGGGTCCCTTTGGCTTAGCTGGTGTCGAGAAGCAACCGATCGTGACTGATCTTCCTCCTTCTCCACTGGTTTTTCCTGTCTGAGGTCCTGGGAAGACCTCAAATGGAGTTCAGCATGCGTATCCTGATGGTAACCAACCAACAGCCAGGGAGGGAGCTAGTGACCACCTTGAGGAACCCTCTAGAGCAAAGTTTGAGGTTGAGAAGAGCATGATGGAATCAGTGGATACCCTTCTCGAAGCGGCAATCCCTTCTAAGGTTAAGACGGTGGTATATAAAGTCTTGGAAGATGACCCTGCTGAGCAGCAGGCGAATAAGGAACCCTCAGAATAGGGGGTAGTAGATGAGGGTGACCAAGAGGAGCAACCACCTGAAGAAGGAGCAGAGGGCGAGGATTATCAAGGAGGTAGAGCGGCCGGAGGAAACGAGGGGGATGCTGGAGCTTGATGCAACCCATTCTTGACTTTCTTCGATTGCCCAAAAAAAGGGGTGGGCACCCCACTTTACTCATGCCTGGTTTAGTCATATATATATATATATATATATATATATATATTATTTAGCCCAGAACTAGAGGTTGGGCTCCCTACTAGGTTATTGTATCCTTATAAGAGGATAGGTTCCCATATTAATAATGAAAGTTTGCTCATGACTTCTTTTATGCCTGTTTTAATTGACTATGAACCTTGACTTGGCTGATATTTTCTTGCTTCACTCCTGACCTCCATCCTGATACAACTTCCGAAAATAACCCTGACTTAACTAAATCAGAAAAATAGAAACCATCAAATCAAACATGCTAATTGGGTGAACATCTAGCTTCTATTGCCAACACTTGGTATAAATTTATAATTTTAAAGAGGAGAAACCCCTTGTAATGTGTCTCTCATCTTCTATGATTCCTCGTTTGTACTTTAAGCTCTTTTCCCGTTATGCGAGAGGATATCTTATCATGGCGATCTTGGCCGAGCAAGTCAGTATTTTGACCTTTCTTTGGGAGTAAAAGCCCGACCAAGGTATCATGAGGCTATTTAGCTATTTCCTAGTTTTAAGATCCGGCTAGCAACTGTGCTCTTACACTCAGACCCTTCTTGGGGGTGGTTGCCTGATCGAGGAATGGGGATGGTAGCCTGACCAAGGCATCAGAAGGGCTATCTAGCTATTTCTTGGTTTCACGATCTGGATGGTAACTGTGCTCTTACACTCAGACCCTTCTTGGGGGCGGTAGCCCGACCAAGGCATCAGAAGTGATATCTAGCTATTTCCTGTTCTAGAGATCTAGATGGCAACTATGCTCTTACACTCAGACCCTTCTTGGGGGTGGTAGCCCGGCCAAGATAACAGAAGAGCTATCTAGCTGTTTCTTGGTCTTGAGATCGGGATGACAACTATGCATTTACACTCAGACCCTTTTTGGGGGTGGTAGCCAGAACAAGGCATCAGGAGGCTATCTAGCTGTTTCCTGGTCTCAAGATCTAGATGTCAACTATGCTCTTACACTCATACCCTTCTTAGCTGGGGGTGGTGCCTTGTTGAGGCTTTAAGGATAGCGAGGGGGCTTCCCCTGCTAATCCCTGGTCTTTAGTGTTAGGATTATGCTCGATAACAAGAGTGTAATATTGTAATTAACGATCTTCTCATATGAATAAAATGATTTCATGTTTAACAAATCTTATAGCATTTATAGTTTAATTATTATAAATGTCAAAAGTAAATAATCATAAGGTCAAAAGACTGAGAAAATAAGAATTGTTCATACATCTAGATATGTATGAGGTAGACACAATTCTCTAGTTAGTCTTGAATAATATTCACAACTTAAGATAGAAGGTTGGGCGCCTTTATCTTGTCAAAGTTATAGATTCTTTTGCTAGCATTTGAGTGGGATCAAATGTGTTATGATGAGTCTAAAATCATCAAAGTGTGGTGTCTTTGGGCAAAAGAATCTAGTGCACTGGGTGCATTGAATAGGATCAAAAGGAAATACTTTATCTAGAACTGTCAATTGATAAAAGATTTCATTTGAAGACAATCGGAGAGTCTATCTCAATCTAGAGATAAATGACGAACTTATGGTTGCAAGTGTTATCATTTGAGTTATCAATGAGTACGATTATATAGCATAGTCTATCCTCAATAAATTGATGGTATTCATTTGTTAATCGATAGAGGACTTCATTTATAGATATGGACATCGTGGCTCCATTTATTGAATGAGAGTAGAATACAATCATATGATGTTTTGAGGTATTGGATATTAAATCTTAACGTTAAGATTTCAATAGTGTCTAATGAAACATGGCTTCTGGACAAGTCAAAATATCCAAGTTCAAAATGTGGTCATATGAGTAAATATGGTAACTTAGAGAGCTATAGGCGGTCTGTGAGCTCTTGACGATTACTGGTATTCCTTAGGAGGATACACTTTCTCCAATAAGGTTGTCTAGGGTATGAGTGAGTAACATCAACTTATTCTATCTTTATTTAAGAGTTCAATTTTAGTTCTTTAGTGGAATGAACTAAAATTAAATAGATCGGACCTAAATGAATCATTTGTTGATTGTGATTGGGTTATGTCTATTGGAGCTTAAATTTAAATAGTCCGCCAAGATCTCCAATCCACACGAACATGCATGGATCACTTGATATATTCTACCGGACCAATTTAGGGGTCCATCTAGAATTGTATTAAGGCATGTGGACTTGTTTCTTTTTGTAAGAATGAGTCTAGTTCACATGTGGACTTTTTATAAAGGTCCAATGGATTTAATAAAATAAGGAAAATAATATATTGGCCCATATATATGGTATAGGCGGCAAGGCTATTAAGAATAGCTTAAATATATTATTTTTATTTTATTATTTGATTAAATGGAAATTAATTAATTTGTTGATTAATTTATTATTTAATTTAAAGTCAAAATCTTTTTCGTAGTTGGAGATGGTCTCCTAAAACTATATTATTGTTGGCAGTATAGTTAATGTTAAAGACTATATTTGATAAGTAGATATATAAAAGGAATTATTTATCTAATCAAATTAGGAGGTCTTTAATATGGTTATAAACACACTATTGAGTTGGATTAGGAATCTTGGTGTAGGATAGAATTCCTTTTTGAAAAGGATTCTTAACCACCAAGTAATTCTACCTAAGGAATGGATTCTTAAAAGCAAGGCAACTAGAGGTGAATTTCGGCAAAGCTAATTTTTCTAAGAGAAGAATTTGGTCATCATAGGAATTTTGAGGGAGAAAAATCTGATTTTACTCTAAACAAAATTTGATCATCTCTAAGCATTAGTGTGGGAATTCGGCCAAGTAGAGAAAAAAGGGGAACATTTTTGTATTCGATAGTATACTTATATCCTTTACATCAAAAGGGTTTTGTGTATAACATCGAATCAAGGTTCACGCAAGTTTCAATCAAATTGATTGAGAATTCACAAGTGACCGGACGTTCTTGGATTTTTCTCTTGGAAGATCTTGCGGAATAAATTCGCCACTTGTTCAATCGTCATGAATAAAAGGTACGATACTTTTATATATGTCAATTAATCTAGGGTTAAGGTTCTCGTTGCATAAAGGAATTTTTTTTATATATACATAAACCCTTATTTCATTTTTATCACTCTTCCGTTGTGTTTTGAATCCATTTTTTCCCTACAATTGGTATCGGAGCCTGGTTGTACCCTTGATTAATTGATGTATGTGTTCGTGAATCTTTCTTTTATTATATATATGCATGTTTTAGAAAGAGATGACACTCTAGGTGTTCGCATATATATTTACATTGGAATGTATGGATATATATATATATATATATATATATGTTTTATATATTGTTTGTTATTGCTCAATTTTGGTCCTAGAATTTCAATGTAATTTTGTTTTGGGATTGTAACAAGAAGGGTGGTTTATTATCACCATAATTTCCTTCTTGGTAGTTGCTAAGTTTTTATTTTATTTTGTTGTTGTAAAAAAAAACTGCATTATTTTGTTATGTAAATTCTTCTGTAATACATTCAAGTTTTGAAGACTTGAAAGTTTGAAGAATTAGGAGTAACCGGAACAAGTTTGGGACCGTGCAAGCTGTAACAAAGAACGTTCATGCGAAGAGCACGCAACCACGTTTGTTGTGGCATGGGTTGCTCACGGCAGCCTCTTTGGTAGCCATGGGCTGAGCATGGCAGCCCTTTATGGGTTTGTGGCATGCGCACGCCCATGGGTAAGGACAAAGGGTGCGCACGCCCATAGGAGGTAGCCAAGGGAGTCCGAACGACGAAGGTCACGTGAAGACTTGTTCACCAAGAAAGACGTTCTTGTATTCCAAGATATATGTAATTTACTTGTTTTTCTAGGATGGACCAAAATTGTAGCTATTTATATTTTTGAAAATATTGCAATGTTTGTCATTGTTTGATAACATGTCATATAGAATAGGAGTGCCACTCATATATATCTTTTGGTATGAACATGCATTGAATGGTTTAAGTATCTAAATTGGCATCTAGATAACTTGGTAAATCATTCTTTGGAATTTGATCACACGCCTTAAACAATTGAGTGGGAGAATGTGTTTTTGAACACCTATGGCCTCTAAGTTTAGTTGAGCTTTATGTTTCGTGAACAACCTCCCAAGAGGTATTTATGAATGGAATTTAGCAAGATACATCCTTACAAGGATAGACTAGACAATTAGCCTAAACGATATCTACTCCCAAAGGAGGGATATTCGTGAGGGATTATATTGAAGGTCAATAACTTGGTAACACACTCAATGTGAGTTTATTAATATCCTCCCAAGAGTTCTTGTTAATAAAATCACAAGGCTAAATTTGAAAACGTTGGTTGTTATGTTAACAATTAGGTGGGACCTAGTCCAACTAGTAAATATTATGAACTCCCTAAGGAGGCGTGACATTTATGGGTGTTGGATCACCGTTGAATTTTTACGATTGAATTATTTCATTTAATTCAAGACAAATATTCAAAAGTGCTATATCAAGATTGTTTACTTATATAATTTTTGTTATTAAAAAGAAATCATAACCCCATCCCTAATCAATATCCTAAAAGATAATACTTTAACTGATGATAATTATATCACATGGAAAATGAATATTGGGTTGTTGTTGCAAGCTTAAAAGTATAAGTTCATTCTGTATATTCCTTAACCACCAAACTAATGAATCCACTTAGGAGCAAAGAGATGAGAGTCAGTAGTGGAAGTCTTTAGATGAGATGGCTAAGTGTACGTTACATTATGGCCATCATCTCCAACGTGTTGCAACAGCAATATTAAGGAATGAAGACTGTTGTCGATATTATGATGTTTCTAGATAGGGATTCATATGTTTGGTAAAGTTGCTACTGTTAAGACCCGTTAGAAGGTCAAGAAACAACAGAGGAAAAAGCAACTTGGGCCTTCTTAGAAGGAGACCAAGAAAGTAACCAAGATCAAAGAGAAATGTTTCCTTTGTAGTGAAAAGGGTCAAAGGAATAGACTAAATAAGAATGATTTCAACTTGCATTTAGGCAATGGAGCGTTGGTGTCTACTAGTTTAGTAGGAGATATTAGAATCAATTTAGATTCTTATAGGCATTTAGATTTAATAAACATTTATTATGTACCACAATTCAAGAGGAATTTAATTTCGGTCTCTTGTCTAAATAAATTTGGATATTCGGTTACTTTTAATAAAATGTTTTATTATTAGTAAGAATAACAAAATTATTTGCAAAGGTACATTGGAAAACGGTTTATTCTATTTGCACAGAAATATCTCTCACTTGTTAGACATGGAATCAACGGAACCTAATCATAAAAGAGTAAAAATATCAAAAGATGAAACCTACTTATGGCATTTGCGCTTAGGTCATATAAACCTTATTAGGATTAAAAGATTGGTATGTGACGGACCTGTAAGTGACTTAAAGGTTGATGATCTACCAACTTGTGAATCTTGTTTGGAAGGTAAAATGATCAAAAGGTCGTTTACGACCAAATGCGCAAGAACCATCGAATGTTTAGGATTGATGCACACTGATGTGTGTGGACCTATGAGCATTCAAGCTAGAGGTGAATACTTCATCACTTTCATGAATGATCACTCATGATTTGGCTATATGTATCTCATGAGACGTAAGTCGGATGCTTTTGATATGTTCAAAGCATTTAAAGCAGAAGTAGAAAATCAGCTTGAGAAACGTATAAATATCTTGAGGTCCGATCGTGGTGGAGAATATCTATATGGTGATTTTCAGCAATATCTTATTGATAATGGAATAATTTCTCAGTTTTCTGCACCAGGCCCAACTCAACAAAATGAGGTGGCAGAAAGGAGAAATAGAACTCTTTTGGATATTGTTAGGTCTATGTTGAGTTATTCAACGCTCCATAGTACTTTTTGGGGATATGGTTTACAAACTGCCATGTATATTCTAAACGATGTACCATCTAAGTCGGTTCCTAAAACACCGCATGAGTTGTGGACATGACGAAATCGTAGTTTACAACACTTAAGAATATTGGATGTCCTGCGCATGTGTTAAAAGGAAAGACAGATAAGATGGAGTCCCGTTCAGAAACATGCATATTTGTAGGGTATCCAAAAGGAACAAAAGGATATTATTTTTATAGTCCTTCAGGTCTTAAAGTATTTATTTCGACAAATGCCAAATTTCTAGAAGAGGACTATATGAATAATTTTGTGCCTAAAAGTAGAATTGTCCTAAAAGAGCTTTTAGGAGATACAATTCCACAAGAGGTTTCGCAACCAAGCACAATTGTATGTTCCGTACCAATACAAGATCAACATTCTACCATACCCTGTCGTAGTGGGAGGGTTGTTAGATAACCCGAGAGATACATCGGTCTAGGAGAATCTGTAGAGAATCTTCCGGACGATGATGATCCCTATACGTACAAGGAAGCAATGAAAGATGTTGATTGTTGCCATTGGCAAAAAAGCAATGCAATCCGAAATTGAATCTATGTTCAAAAACAAAGTCTGGTCTCTTGTAGACTTGCCTAAAGGGATAAAACCCATCGGGTGTAAGTCGGTATACAAGAGGAAAAGAGGAATGGATGGTAAGATGGAAACCTTTAAAGCTAGATTGGTAGCTAAAGGTTATACACAGAAGGAAGGTATCGATTATGAAGAAACCTTCTCTTCTGTGGCCATGCTTAAATCCATTAGGATACTCTTATCCTTTGAGGCATCTCTAGACCTAGAGATTTGGCAAATGGACTTCAAGACAGCTTTCCTTAATGGAAGTCTTGATAAAAGCATCTATATGATGCAACCAGAAGGATTCATTGAAAAAGGCCAAGAGGAAAGGGTATGTAAGTTGCAAAGATCCATATATGGATTGAAGCAAGCGTCCAGATCCTGGAACATAAGGTTCGATCAAGCTGTAAAAGGTTTTGGATTTATTCAAAACCTTGATGAACCTTGTGTATACAAAAGGAATAAAGGCGACAAGTTGGTTTTCCTAGTTCTTTACGTTGATGATATACTACTAATCAGAAACGATGGAGGTGTATTGACATCAATAAAAGAATGGTTAGAAAAATAATTTGATGTGAAGGACTTAGGAGAAGCAAGTTATATTCTTGGTATCCAAGTCATAAGGGATAGAAAGAATAGAATGAATGCATTATCCCAAGCTTTATACATTGATAAAATCTTGTCTAGGTTTTCCTGCAAGATTCCAAGAAAGGTATGATACCTTTCAGACATGGAATCAAACTTTCTAAAGAACAGGTTCCAAAGAATAAGCATGAAGAGCAATTCATGAGAAGGATTCCATATGCTTCTGCAGTTGGAAGTCTCATGTATGTAATGCTTTGCACTAGACCGGATATTTGTTTTGTTGTGGGCATAGTTAGCAGGTTTCAATCTAAACATGGTCCTGATCACTTAACGGCAGTCAGCATATTTTCAAGTATCTTAGGAGAACGAGAGTATATAGCTTGTATACTCTTAAGGGAATTTAATTCCCGTTGGGTATACAGATTCTGATTTTCATTCAGATTCTGACTCCAGGAGATCAACATCAGGATCTGTGTTTACTATTAGAGGAAGGGCAGTCATATGGAGGAGTATCAAGGAATCTTGTATTATTGATTCCACCGTGGAAGTCGAGTAAGTTGCCGCATGCGAGGCAGCTAAAGAGGATATCTGGCTCCGCCAATCCCTGATTGACTTGGAAGTGGTTCCTGATGCAAATAAGCAGATCACTATCTATTGTGACAATAGTGGATTAGTGGTTAATTCGAGAGAACCAAGAAGTCATAAGAGAGGAAAACACATTGAAAGAAAGTATCACCTTCTAAAAGAAATTGTGCATAGGGGTGACGTGACGATTACCAAGATCGCGTTAGCAGAAAATATAGTGGATCCCTTAACAAAGGCTCTTCCTCAAAAGAGTTTTGATGGGCATCTAAAGAACATGGGGATGAGAGATATGACACATTTGCTATAGAGCAAGTGGGAGATTGTTATGATTATGCTCGATAGCAAGAGTGTGATATTGTAATTAAAAATCTTCTCATATGAATAAAGTGATTTCTAGTTTAACAAATCTTATAGCATTTATAGTTTAATTATTATAATTGTCAAAAGTTAATAATCATAAGGTCAAAAGACTTTGAGAAAAAAAGAATTGTTCATACATCTAGATATGTATGAGGTAGACACAATTCTTTAGTTAGTCTTGAATAATATTCACAACTTAAGATAGAAGGTTGGGCGCTTTTATCTTGTCAAAGTTATAGATTCTTTTGCTAGCATTTGAGTGGGATCAAATGTGTTATGATGAGTCTAAAATCATCAAAGTGTGGTGTCTTTGGTCAAAAGAATCTAGTGCACTGGGTGCATTGAATAGGATCGAAATGAAATACTTTATCTAGAACCGTCAATGGATAAAAGTTTTCATTTGAAGACAATCAGAGAGTCTATCTCAATCCTGAGATAAATGATGGACTTATGGTTGCAAGTGTTATCATTTGAGCTATCAATGAGTACGATTATATAGCATAGTCTATCCTCGATAGGTTGGTGGTATTCATTTGTTAGTCGATAGAGGACTTCATTTATAGATATGGACATCGTGGCTCCATTTATTGAATGAGAGTAGAATACCATCATATGGATGTTTTGAGGTATTGGATATTAAATCTTAACGTTATGTTTTCAATTATGTCTATTGAAACATGGCTTCTGGACAAGCCAAAATATTTAAGTTCAAAATGTGGTCATATGAGTAAATATGGTAACTTGGAGAGCTATAGGTGGTCTATGAGCTCTTGGCGATTACTGGTATTCTTCACGAGGATACACTTTCTCCAATAAGGTTGTCTAGGGTATGAGTGAGTAACATCAACTTATTCTATCTTTATTTAAGAGTTCAATTTTAGTTCTTTAGTGGAATGAACTAAAATTAAATAGATCGGACCTAAGTGAATCATTTGTTGATTGTGATTGGGTTGTGTCTATTGGAGCTTAAATTTAGATAGCCCTCCAAGATCCCCAATCCAAACGAACATGCATGGATCACTTGATATATTCTACCGGACCAATTTAGGGGTCCATCTAGAATTGCATTAAGGCATGAGAACTTGTTTCTTTTTGTTAGAATAGGTCTAGTTCACATGTGGACTTTTTATTAAGGTCTAATGGATTTAATAAAATAAGAAAAATAATATATGGCCCATATATATAATATATGCGGCAAGGCTATTAAGAATAGCTTAAATATATTATTTTTTATTTTATTATTTGATTAAATGGAAATTAATTAATTTTTTGATTAATTAATTATTTAATTAAAAGTCAAAATCTTTTTCGTAGTAGGAGATGGTCTCCTAAAACTATACTATTGTTGGTAGTATAGTTAATGTTAAAGACTATATTTGATAAGTAGATAAATAAAAGAAATTATTTATCTAATTAAATTAGGAAGTCTTTAATATGGTTACAAACACACTATTGAGTTGGATTAGGAGTCTTGGTGTAGGATGGAATTCCTTTTTGAAAAGGATTCTTAACCACCAAGTAATTCTACCTAAGGAAAAGATTCTTAACAACCAAGGCAACTAGAGGTGAATTTCGGCCAAGGTAATTTTTCTAAGAGAAAAATTTGGTCATCATAGGAATTTTGAGGGAGAAAAATATTATTTTACTCTAGACAAAATTCGATCATCTCTAAGCATTAGTGTGGGAATTCGGCCAAGTAGAGAAAAAAGGGGAACAATTTTGTATTTGATAGTATACTACTATCCTTTACATCAAAAGGGTTTTGTGTACAACATCGAATCAAGGTTCACGCGAGTTTCAATCAAATTGATTGATAATTCACAAGTGACCGGACGTTTTTGGATTTTTCTGTTGGAGGATATTTGTAACTGACAAAGAAAAGATTTTTGCTTTGTCTCCATCCTTAGGAATACAATTTAAAGATCTTGCAGAATAAATTCGCCACTTGTTCAAGCGTCACGAATAAAAGGTACAATACTTTTATATATGTCAATTAATCTACTCTTAAGGTTCTCGTTGCATAAAAGTTTATTTTTTATATACGCAAACCCTAATTTCGTTTTTATCACGCTTTTGTTGCATTTTGAACCCGTTTTTTCCTACATTTAGGTGGTTATGTCGAACTTACCCGTGTAGAGCCTAATCTGATACAGAGAAATTAATGTAGAATATAGTCGGAGATGGATAAAACAAACTTTATAGATAAAAAAAATGGAGTACATTATTGTTGGCGATTTTATTGAAACCTAAATAGAGGTAGTCTACTCATGGGTCCCCTGTTTAGGAAAAGTACTTCCATAGGTGATCTGCATTCCAGGTGTGATCGATGGGTCGACCATTCATGTCCTATAGCTTGTACGCCCTATTGTAGACCACTACCTTCACCAAGTAAAGCCCTTCCCAGTTGGGTTCTAGGACTCTGTCTGACCTCTTCCTGGTATTCAAGGTCACTTTCCTGAAAACTAGATCCCCTTCCTTAAAGTTTTGGGCTCTAACCTTCCTGTTGAAGTACCTAGCGACCTTGCTCTAGTAAATTTCCACGTTCTCAGCTACCCGATCTTGTTTTTCTCCCAAGAGATCTAGATTAGCTGGGAGCTTAACCTCATTGCTTCCATGTCCAAAGTGTTGCACTCAGAAGAAGGTTAGTTTATGCTCGATGGAAAGAACTGCTTTAACCCTGAAGGCAAGGGAATACGGTGTCTATCTGGTGGCTATTCTCTTTATAGTCCGGTAAGCCTAGAGAACCTCTAGAAGCTCCTCGGTCCATTTGCCCTTTCTCTACTGTAATTTCTTCTTCAACAGCTTCTTAATAGTCTTGTTGGTGGATTCCACCAGCCTAGTAGTCTGAGGGTGGGCTACTGAAGCAAACCTGAGGTCGATTCCCAACCCTTCACAAAAGTCCTTGAATCTACCGTTATCAAATTGCTTGCCTAGGTCGGCTATAATGATGAGAGGGGTTCTGAATCTGCAGACTACATTGTTTTTTATAAACCTTATTGTATTCTCTTCAGATATCTGGGAGAGCAGTCTGGCCTCGACCTACCATGTAAATAGTTAATCGCCATAATAGCATGCTTGGCTTGTCTATTAGCGGTGAGAAGCAGTCCGATCAGATTGACTCCCCAAATAGCAATGCAGTAAGGCGAGCTAAGAGATGATAATTGCTTCGGTGGGAGGTGACTTAAGTTCAAGGTCTTCTGGCTTAGTTCACAGGATTGTACAAAGCTCTTCATGTCCTGAAGAATAGTTGACCAGTAATATCTCATGCGGAGTACCTGATATGCCAGAGCTTCCCCACCAATGTGGTTCCCTCAGTCCCCAGAGTGAACCTCTCTCAACGCCCATTTGGCATCATCAGGATGCAAACACCGAAATAGGGGAAGGGACCTGCCCCTCCTGTAGAGGTATCCATCTACCAGGCCATATCGAACAGAGAGCCTCTTAATTCTTCTAGCTTGGTCGGGCTCCTCGAGAAGCTTTACTTCTTGGAGATAAACCGTTATTGGATCCATCCAGTAAGGCTAACGGTCCATGGTACAAATCTCCTTGCCAACTGTTGTGCTTGGTTGGGAGATCACCTGGAGGGGAAATCCCCGTGGCAAGGCTTGGCCACCATTCACAACTATCTTGGCTCGAACATCTGCTCGATGATTCTATTGTCGAGGCACCTGCTCAATCTTGAATCCCTTAAATTTAATTTTAAGCGGTTAAACTAGCTTCAAGTAAGCGATCGTGTTATCCCCTTTTGCCTGATAAACCCATAAACCTGATAGACTATGAGTAATGAGTAACTCTTAACCTACAAGTAATCGACCTCGAGCTTTACGGCTGCCTTCAACCTGGCTAGGAGAGCTCTAAACTCCACCTCATTATTGGTGGCCGTAATTTTGAATCTAAAACAGTGGCAACACTCAATCCCCTTTGGGTCTATTAGAACTATGCCAGCTCTTCCCCTAACTTGCCCGGACACTACATCTGTGTAGAGAATCCAAGACTTGCAACCCACCGGCCATCTATCAAACTCTGGAATCTTCTGAAGAGCTATATTTGCCATTACGGAGGTCGCTTGGCCTAGGGGCATTGAGAACTCTAGCACAAAGTCTGCCAAAGCATAGTCCTTGATTATGGTCCTGGGTTTATAATTGAAATCAAATTGGGTGAGTTCGACCACAGCTATAAGGAGATTCTCTTGGAGAGAATTCGACCACCATAAGAATTTTGGCAAAAAAATTTGTTTTTACCCTAGAAAAAATTCGATCAACTCTAAGAAATAGTGTGAGATTTGTCAAAAAAAGAAAAGGAAGAACGAACGTTCTATTTTCGATAGTGCACTAGTAGCCTTTCACATTAAAAGGTTTTGTGTATAACATCGAATCAAGGTTCACGCGAGTTTCAATCAAATTGATTGATAATTCACAAGTGACCTAACGTTCTTTGTTTTCTTCTTGGTGGATAATTGTAACTACCAAAGAAAAAGATTTTGTTTGTTTCCATCCGCAGGTATTCAATTTAAAGAAAGGGAGCCCACACTCCTAGGTGATTCACATTCGTGATTGGATTGGAAGATCTTACGGATTCAATTCGGCGCTTGTTCAATTGTCATGAGAAAAAGGTGCGACACATTTTATATACATCAATTAATCTAGGGTTAAGGTTCTTGTTATTATAAAAAGTTTTTTTTTATACCGAAACCTAATTTCAAAATTTTCACGCTTCCGCCGCGCGTATTTTCCCCAGAGGGAGCACTAAAAATTACACCATGAAGTTCGTTAAAGCTTGGGCTTTGATCGTAGTCCTGGCCTTGTACTTCAAATCAAATTGAATAAGCTTCAAGACCCCTAAAATTAGCCTTTCGGATACATTCGGTCTCTGCAGGAACTGGTGAAGAGGTTGATTTGTTACAACAGCAACTGAGTGAGCTTGGAAATAAGGTCGCAATTTTCTAGTTGAGGTAATCAAGGCGAAAGCAACCTTCTTTATAAGGGTATAGTTTTTCTCAGGCTTGGTCAGCACATGGCTCACATAGTTTATGGGTCGCTAGACTCTATCTCTACACTCCTTGACCAAAGACCCGCTCACTGCTGTTTCAGCGACAGACAGATAAATATGGAGTTCCTCACTGGGAATGGGTTTAACTAGCTGCGGTGGGATGGTCAGATACTCCTTTAAAGTTCAAAAAGCATGCTCACTTTTCTGATTCCATTTCATGTTGTTTCCTTGTTTGATAACTCTAAAGAAAGGGAGACACTTATCTATGGACTGAGAAATGAACCGGTTGAGCGTTGTGATACTCCCTGTCAAGACTTGCACATGTTTAAGTGAAGTTTGGGAATCCAGTTATTGGATGGCTCTGATCTTCTCCGGATTAGCCTCAATTCCTCTCTCATTAACAATAAATCCTAATAACTTCCCTGCAGTTACCCTAAAAGGACATTTGGAGGGGTTTAATTCACATCTAGTTTTCCCTCAATATCAATAAGGTTTTGTGAAGGTCCTCATGATGCTCTTTTATAGTTTATGACTTTGTAATCATGTCATCGGTGTACAACTCCATCGACCTCTAAATTTCAGGTTTGACCAACCGCTGATATGTAACTCCCGTATTCTTCACCTTGTTACAGTATAGCCCTACCCGGTGATGAATCTGGTCTTGTCCTTATCGGCAGGGTGCATCACGATCTGCTTATACCCCGTGAATGCATCCATAAAGCTCATGAGCTTTTTTTCTGTTGTGGAATCAACCAGTTGGTCGATTTTTGAGAGAGGAAAACTGTCCTTCGGGCATGCCTGAATAAGGTCTGTATAGTCGACGCGCATACGCCATTTCCTATAAACCTTAGTGAGCATTACCACCTTGGTTATCCAGTTGGGATATCGGGCTTCCCTAATGAAGCTGGCTTTGATCAACTTATCAACTTCTTCTTGGACTTCGGCGTTCCTCTCCGTATTGAAATGTTACTTCTATTTCTTAATAGGTTTGATGATGGGATCGACTGTCAACCGGTGGGAGGCCAAGGACAGGGGGATCCCTGACATCTCATCACGGCTCTTTGCAAAAATATTATTGAACTTCATGAGCAACTTGAACAATCCCTCATCTATCTCAGCTTCCATTGAAGCCCCGACCTTTACCATTTTTGTCAGATCAATCTTTTTGACCAGAACCTCTTCTAGCTTGTCAACAGGGAGACCGCTAGCCCATTCCTTTCCTTGCCCTTCTTTCTATGTCACCTGGGAATCACTTTCTGGATGATCAGCGGGCTCTGAATCCTTTTGGTTCATCCCTGGTACTTCCTGGCTTCGAATTGTTTTCACTTGTGAAAACTATCATGCTAGTATTGTTAGGCTAGAAGTGATTGCATAACATTTGTTGGTAGCTAGCTGGTTACAACGTACCTCACCTATATGGTTCCTGGCTAGAAATTTTAGGGTGTTATGGTAGATCGGCAAGACTCCCTTGATGGCTGATTGGAATGACCTTCCTAGTATAGCAATGTAAGCCGTTGGAAGGTCGATTGTAACGAAGTCAGTCATTATATTCTGTTTGAGCGGTACAGTTCTTGCGATCACGGAAATATCTTTAATCACACTGGCATGACAGAGTCACCTGTGAAAACATACAAATGAGTTGTGAAACTATTATAGCACCACTGCTTCAGGTTAAGTTTTTCCAAGGCATATTTGAAGAGGACATCTACGCTACTGCTAGAATCAATAAGCACGCGATGGACCACGCAGTTGGCGATTTGTACTGTGACCACTAAAGGATTGTCGTGGGGCTGAAAAGTGCCGTAGACATCCATCTCAGAGAAAATAATATGGCCGACTGAGACATGCTAACAGTGCTCTATTCTAGCCCGAAAATGCTTCGACCTTCCTTCATGTGAGAAATCTTCTTTCGTGGTTTTTTTAGGCATTGTTGAAGGATCCAGCCAAGGTAGGACCTCCGCTGATAGTACGGATGTCCTGGATTTGCTGCATCAAATCTTTCTGCTTACCTATTCGCTTAATCTTATCTTCTCAAATTTCTACTTACACCTCCTTCCCCGTCTGGGTGTTGTCCCTGACTTGTTGTAGGAACTCTACCAAACAACCTACCCTTACCAGAGCCTCTACCTGGTTACGTATGCTGTAACACTCTGATCTATTATGCCCGATGTCTTCATGGAAGTCAGAGTACTTGTATCGATTTCTGGCATCGGTTGGTGCTTCTATTGGTGTCGGCTTCCTCAGCAACTCTTTATCTAGGATGACGAGGTACATTATTTCCTGGGAAGAATTCAGTGGGCTATAATGGTTGAACCCTCTCTCATCCTGGGTTATGGGAGCTACTCTCTTTGGAGGAGAGGAAACTTAGGGAGGAGTTCTCCTTGCTAGAAACCGATCTCGTTGAGATTGAAACGGGGGAAGATGGTATGTCGACCTGTTAGGAGGCTTGTTCTGAATCTTCTTAACTGGTGCCGACTTAGGTGTCCATTTCTTCTGGCGCTTCGCTGCTCTCATGTTGTAATGTTCCAACTTTAATTTCAATTGTTCCTCGATCTCTATCTATTCCAGAGCCTGAATGTATGCTTCTTAATAGGTTTCTGGCACATGCTTGGTGAATTATCGCAACAGCTTTCCTGTCCACAAGTTTCTACAGAAATTAGCCAGGGTCTCTTTGTCTGTGAAGACTCCCATCTGGATAACCTTCTTGTGGAATCTTTCCACATAAGCCCGGAGGGTTTTCGTTCTCTCCTAGATCACATACTGCAGATGGATGGGATTCTTTAACCGGGGTTTGACACTCTGGAATTGTGAACAGAAATTCGTTGATAGTTTTGTGAAGGATTCAATACTACTAGCGGGTAACTTTCTGAACCAGGTATTGGCATATTATGTCAGAGTGGAAGGGAACATCCAGCACATGGCAGCCCTGGTTGTGTTCTGGACCTTCATTTGTTGGACGAAAGGGTCCTCTGTGCCATAGACTTTATCATAGGGCATCTTAAATTTTGGTGGCAATTCCACCTTCCTAATCCTTCTAGTAAAGGGAGCGTTCATCTCGCACATGGGGTCCATTTTGACCTTCTTACCATTCCCGTGTATTAACTGTTGGATCTCCTTCTTCATTTTAGCCGGTTGGTCCCCCAAGCGTGTCTTTCCATGCTTCTCGGAATCTACCTCGAAGCTCTCATTGTCAGATCCCTCCAATGAGCTGGATACTTCCACTTTATCCTCTTCAAGGGTGAGATCCACTTGCACAGTCCGCCAGCTACCACCAGCCTCAACTCGAGGTGTCAGCTACTGATTTGACCTGCCTGGGTTGATAGTAGGTCATCCTATCTGAGACTGAGGGTATAGATCCTAGCTTGTCCCGGATGGAAGTTATAGGTTCTGTCCTATTACAGGCAGGTATCGACGGAGGGTGGCCCAGCCAATTGAAGTCAGGCTACCTGCTAGTGAGTCTGCTCGTCTCTCTATGGGTACCAAGATCTGCCCATTGTAGAGCAATTCCTTCAGCAGCTAGATGGAGGTAGACATTTTCCACGATGGCTGTAACATGCTGGTTGATCATAGTTTGGTTTATTATCTTATGGGTTTGAGCCCGCGCCACGTCTGGCTGATATGAGGATGGCTTATGGTGCTTGGATTTCTTTTCTTTCTTTTGCCCTTTCTTGGTTAAGGGGAAGACTGTTGTCCCGAGGTTTCGGGCTATCCTTGAGAGGATCAGTGCATCATAATAACTAAAAAACAAAAAACTTGTAAATGTAAAAGAGATGGTGTGAGGTTCCTACAGACAGCACTAGAAAGTGTTAACGGAAAATTTGCTCAGGATGAGAAATTCTAGTTAACACTCTCAAGACCAGTACCACGGAGGTGGTGGCCGGGGTTTGGTACCTAGATCGTTTGAGCAAATGTGGGTGTTGGAATATAAATACAATGAAGAATGGAATAAAATGCTTTATTATAAATCATATATTACTTACAAAAAAAATTCAAATATTCTCATTCTCACAGGGGTACAGTAGGGTGGCAACCTCCTGCATGTCGAGAAGTAGAAAATAATGAAGGTCGTGTTCTGATGACAGAATGTTTGCCAGAGTAGGACCTCTCTCCTTGTATCCTTTTTATTTTTTTGTCGCTCTCTTTTTCCTTTCTTCATTTTATATTGGGAGTATTTATTCATGGTCCGAATAGGTTAAACTTATGAATCTCCCGCCATGATTCTCTGAATCCATTCCCTCTTTATCGGGCGGGATATTTTATTTGAAAGTCATTGACTTCGAATTAAGAACGGATTTGGGAATATCCTAGGTGGAGATAATTTTGTTTTCTCTTTGGACTCAATCACTTGCCCAACACGTACGCGGTGTTTCAATGTTCGTTGGAGTGTAGATATGACCTCATGCGCCTTCATAGCGTGATTCTGCATGGAGGTCGTCGCATATGGTGTTTATTGTTTCATGCATCAAGATAGATTCATACCCTGGTCTTGGTATTGGGAGCTTGCTCTAATCTTTCTAGGTCCATTGGAGCTTGGGATGGACCTGTGGGAACTCTTCGATGGTAATGGAGCTTTAGCGGGCTTCCTTCAACCTGCCCAAATAGATTCAAATCTTAATTTGGTGAAGTGGAGTGAGGCCATAGCATGGACTCGACATCTAATAGGTCCTTTTTATGTATGATGAGGGTGGCGGGCTTCTAGGGAAGTTGCAAGGCAGTTTCAACCTCGGGGAGCCTAGATCGTCACGCGTATGGCTTTTCCTTAATTCCTACCTTGGTATAAGGAGCCCGATTCGATCGTTTCAGAATCTATTTTAAATGCTTCCAAAGCTCGAAGACCTTTCCTCGCTTCTGCGGGGTGGCTCCACAGCTTGATCTCAAGATCCGTGGTTCCATGGTGGCTAATCTTGGGCTTGGGCTTGGGCTTGGGCTTGGGCTTGGGCTTGGGCTCGAACTCAGGCTCGGGCTTGGGCTAGGAGAGTGGAAAATTTCCCATTTGTCCCTATCGAATTTTGGCTATTAACAACAACAATGTACTCTATTTTGATAATTAATAAAGTCTGCTATTAATTTTTCTATATCCGATTCGCCATGACCACCTCGAGTCCAGGGATCAGTAAGGGAAGCTCCCTCACTATTCATAATGCCTTGACGGGGCACAACACCTCACCAAGAAGGGTTTGAGTGTAAGGGCATAGTTTCCATCCAGACCTTGAGACAAGAATAGCTAGATAGCTTTCCTGATGCCTTGGCCTGGCACTACCTTCGCCAAGAAAGATCTGAGTGAAAGGGCATAGTTGCCATTCAAACCTTAAGACCAGGATAGCTAGATAGCTTTCCTGATGCCTTGGTCGGGCTACCACCCCTAAGAAGGGTCTGAGTGTAAGAGCGTAGTTGTCATCCAGACAACAGACCAAGATAGCTGAACAGCATTCCCGGTGCCCTGGTAAGACTACCACCCCCGATAAGGATCCAGTCATGAATACAAGGTCACCTATTGGACTGAGGTCGTCGTGATAAGATACCTTCAAAAAAATTAGAGATAGGATATCTAGATTAAAGTTAGTTCGAGGAATCATCAAAGATGCAAAACAAAAGGTAAGGGGACTCCTCCCAAAGATACGGATTCCTACCAGGTGCTGGAAATTTGAGCTAGATGACTACCCAACTAGTATGCCTGCACATAACAGACTCAGAGTTTTTCTTTACCAAATTTAATTACGTCAGAATTGTTTTGGAGATCGCATATAGGTCAGGGTAAGAAATGAAGCAAGGAATTCTCAACTCAGTTTGAAATTCATGTTTAGAGTCAATCAGAACAAGCATGAAGGAAGTCATAACAACTTTATTAATAATAAGAAAGCCTGTCCCTTTTCAAGGCTATATACATCAATTAGGGAGCCCAACCCCTTGTTCCTGGCTACATGTAAAATAATTTTTTGATAAGGCTGGTCAATAATAAAGCGGGGTGCCCACCCCCCTTTCCCAGCAATCAAGACAGGCCCTGAGTAGATGGTATCAAGCTCCAACATTCTTCTGGTTTCCTCCTCTCGCTACTCTTTCCAATTGATATCTACCTATATCTTTTCTATCCAACGTTTGATTGACTTGATTGTTCCCTCCAGTTGGTCCTTCATTCTGAGGCTATTCAACTACATGTTGATCGGTCAGGTCCTTCCCTAGGACTTCACTTACTATAACCATAACTTTAGGAGGGATGACCGTATTCTGGATGGTTGCAGTTGCCTCCACTCCCATCTTTTCAACCTTTGACCTTGCTCCGGAAATGCTTTAAGGAAATCCCTTGCTCTATCTTGGACTTTGGGTAAACCCCGATCCAACTATGTGATTGCTTGAGCCCTTTCCAAAGGGTTAATAGACTGAGCCCCCAAGTTGGCGGAGCAGATGGATCCCTTTCAGCCAAAATGGGATGGACCCCGCTTAAAGATTCTCCGGGACAATAATGGGAAAGACATAAGGAGGAAGCGGAAGATTTACCAATGCCGGTTGTTTCCCAGCCCCGACCTCACTTGAAGGATCCGCTTCATCACCGACAAGATGGGACATCTCCAAGATCTTGGCCATAATCTCCTCCCTATCCTAGTCGGCAATGGCTGATATATCAAACGAATGAGGGAGGGCCTCAATGGCCTGGTAGGAGGCTTAGAAATACCCATCAGTGAATGAGGCATCCACCTCGGCCTGCAGCTTGGCCATTTGAGCATGTAAGCCCTGGTTTTCAAAATCCAGCATCTTAGCCTCTGCTTTTCAGGAGTCTCTCTCCGTGGTCGGGCATTTGGACTTGAGACTCTCTTTGTCGTAGGTCCGCTTCAGAATTTCATGATCGCAATAAAGCTCAGCCAACTTCTTCTCTATCACCTTCTGGCTGATGGTCATATCTTACAACAAAGCTCAATCCCATGGCCCTCTCAGCTTCAACCTCATCTTTTATAGCACGATCACGAATGGAGGCCGCCCGGTGGCTCATGGCGACATTGAATTTGAAAGCCCACTAATTGAAAAGTTCAAGTTTGAAAATGATCAAGCTAGTCATCGCAAGTAAAGATGAAAGAAGATGGTTACCTTGGCCAAAAGAGCGGATCTCTGGGTGATTAGTTTTTCTATGAGCATTGAAGACATCAAGGAAAGGTTGCTACCTGGGCAGGATGCAATAAACTACCCTAAGACCTTGTCATGCATAGCAGAGCTCGGTTGATGTTGAGGGAAAATTGGAGGAACCTCCTTCACACTTGCTTCGTGTTCCTCCAAAGCTCGAGGAGTTGGGGACACAGATTGAGGGGCAGAAACATCAGATAATTTAACCATGGGAGTGACAGAAGTAGCAGCAGTGATAGAAGGAGCAACCAAAAAAGGATTAAAAATAGTTGCATCAGCAGCATGAGAAGCAGAGGTCCCCTTGCCTGCACCTTGGAAGCCCACATGCAATAAGTGTCATCTAGGACCTAAGCTGGGAAGAGGACAGAGTAAGAACGATAAAATCCTAGCTAGAATAGTTGGCCCCCCTTTCTCTGAGGCAGCCAAAAAGATTCCCTAGGCCAGTCTGGCAGAAGAGGGAGGGGTGCGAGTTTGCTGGGCTTCACAGGAAGTTGAAGCAATAACAAAAACTGTTATAAAAAAAAGGATGTCAGAACCAAAATAGCTGACAAAAGGAAGAAAAGTGGTTCATCCTACGGGAAATGGCAGTAGAGATTCGCAGGGCCGGTTTACCCTACGAGGTTCAAAAGATTCAATTGTAAGAAACCTCAGGTTCAAGTAATAGCTACATCGATAGACACCGAGTTATATCGGTCTGTGTAAAAGCGTCTGCAGTTGAGAGAGTGCAGCTTTGGGTTTTTAGTGGAATAATGCCAGAGTTAATAATCAAGGAAAAATAATTAAAGAGTTAAATTAATGATTCTGAGGATTATTGGAGCTCAAAATATTGTGGATCCATTAGGTCCCCTTGCTAGCCCGATCGATTTAGGTAACAAGGGTCACGGTTAACTAATTGGATTGTCCAATTAATTGTGTTACGAAAGTGACAAGTGTTTATTCGGGAATTAATTGAATAATGAGATTATTTAATTAATTAATGTTAATAGTTAAATTAATTAAATAATTAGATTATTTAATTATACTGATAATTATTAATTATTAATTAACTATTAAATGGACGGTGTTAGTTGATATATGGATTTAAGTGAAGATAAAATAATAGGATTACTTTATTTTTACTAAATCATTTATCTAAGTATTTGAATTTAAGTTTAAATTTAAAATACTTATTATCACTTTTAATATATTAGATATATTTGAAAAGGATAATTAAAAGATATATATCAATTAATAACACAAGAGATTGCATTGGATGCAAATTAGTGTGTGCACATGAAACATTACTCAAAAGAAAAATTTGCATAGGATGCAAATACTTGATACACACATAATATATATATTGTAATTTTGTTTTTGGTTTTTTACTTTGAAAAGTCACGCATCACTTGAAGAAAAGAGAAAAAAAAATTGCAAGTGGAGGCGTTTGGAAGTTAGATATATATATATAGTGTAAAAATCAATACATCAGTTGACTTATTTTTAAGAAAAGTGGGTGCATGAAACAATTGTTTTTTTTTTTTGGGTTAAGAAAATATATTTGATATATTTGTGCTACCTAGTACGCGCATCAATCATTTTTTTATCAGTGCAAGTGTGTGCATAAGATCAACACACCAAAAGAGAGAAAAGTGTGCAAGTGTTGTACACTGATATCAAAAGAAAGTTTTTTTTTCCTCTATTTAATATCCTCCATTCTTAGTTCATGAGATCGTGACGCGCCCACACGCAGTTACCAGTTCCTGGAGATAGCGTGGAAGATCGAGTGGATCAGACAGGAGCATATCGTAAAGTTAATGAGCCTCCAAACGTTGGTAAGATTGGTTCAGACAGGAGCATATTATAAAGTGTAGGAGCCTCCAAAGGTTGGTATTACTTTCTTCTTCTGATTATATTGAATTCAATTTCTTGTGTTTACATATTGTATGTATTAGTTCCGAAAATAATTATGATCCCATGTTCAAAGCCAATTTATTTTTCGGAACAGGAAATTGTTTTCGATGCTCCTATTTGTATGAATGTGTAGGCACCATCTATATGATTGTATGGATATTTATAATTAAATTGTTTAATTTAACCATGGTTGATCGTAATTTTTTTATGGTACTGTGGATTTAGGGTTTATGGGTTGTATATATTTTTGTTATTATTATATTTTTATTTTACTGTTATTGTATTGTAAAAAAAAAATTGTAACCTGTAAATGGAGATCTAGAAAAGCGTGCGACGGTGGTACTGTTCAACGGGGAGGGGGGGGGGGGGGAGGGGGGGGGGGTACTGTTCATGCATAGTTCCATTGGCAAGTGTTGCCTAGTGCGTTCCGTGCAGAAGACCAAGGAATGCCTTAGGGATTTTTTTGTAATTTTAGATTCCAATTTTTTGGATTAAATACTCCACAATACTCGATCAATTCATATATGTTTTATATTATGTGATTATAAAAGCATTTACATGCATACATATGTCATTTAGATTAGATGTGCCTATACAACTATATTTGATATGTCATACATGCATTATTGCCTGATACTTTGTGTTTTTTTTTTAATGTGATTAAAATGGGTAAATACATAAATGGTTATGAATAATGAGATTAGTTTTTTAATAGTTAGAAAACTTGGTAATTCTCATTAATACTAATCTAGTTATTAAAGAGTTTAATAAGTTAGATTAATAGGGTCATTTATTTTTATTAGGATTAATTTGATTAATAACCTAATAATAAATTAACCGAATAAATTGTTAGAGTTTTAATAGTTAAAACTTGGTAAACACTAACATAATAATCTAACCTTAGTAAATAGTTTACAAAAGCTTAGATTATTCACTAATAGATTAGATTTTAATTGTCAAAAATCTTTAATAATTTATTAGTTAATTAGAATTTGTTTCTAATTAGTTAATGCACTAGATAACTTGATTAAAGTTAGTCGTTTAATCCTGTAGAATCTAGGTGCATTAACGGTTAAGAGAAAACCCTAATTTTAAAATAGTGAGTGGTAGAGGGATATATGACATATATATCCTGCAGTCTCCATCATTAGTTCAACACCGTGAGATCTGAGTGGGGCCTGGTGACGGCTTTGCTTTCGTCCTCCCTATGGAGGGTTTTCGCAAAGGTCAATACCAAGGTTGACTTCCTAACGGATAGGATTTTTGAGGGTATTTCGTGATTGACCGACCCTAAGGCGGTAATTCTCGAGTTAAAATCTTGAGATCTGAAATGGTGGGTTACACTCACAAAGGTTTTGATTAAGTGTGTTAATTAAAAACCTGACTGAATGAACGATGGTTGAATAAAATGGAATAAGAGTTATTCTAGAATATTATTTGATTGAGAATGTCTCGGTCCAACTTGCAAAGACTTGATAGACCCTAAGGCGGCACTTATTTGTGGTATGTTGGATTGTCGTGGTATAGCAACTAGTTTTAGGGTAGTTCTAGTTTGTTAAACATGTTCATGCATCATGTTTAAATTTATGCCAAAGCACTCGCACTAGTTTTAAATAAATGACTTAATTAATGTTTTATTTATTTCAACAATAATGTCTTCTACATTACTTCAAATTCTCACAAACGACAAATTGACTGGTGATAACTACACTAAGTGGAAACTTAACATTAATGCAATATTGGTCACCAAAGACCTCAAGTTTGTGGTTACGGAGGAATGTCCTCCAGTGCCTGCTACCAATGCCACATGAACTGTTCATGAGGCATACAAGCGATGGGTCTCATCTGATGAGAAGGCCCGAACATATCTGTTGGCTTATGACATATGTGCTTGTCACAAAGCACGAAGCAATGACTTCAGCATTCAAAATCATGGAGTCATTACAAACTATGTTCGGGCAGCCATTCGAGCAAAAGTGACACGAAGCTGTTCTTTCCGCTATGCTCACTAGAATGAAGGAAGGTACGTCAGTTTGGGAACATGTCCTGAGCATGATGTCCTACTTCAACATGCCAGAAGTCAATAGCGGGGCCATTGACGAACCCAGTCAAGTGAGCATCATATTGATGACTCTTCCGAAGAGTTTTGATCAGTTTAAGAGCAACTACAGGATGAACAAGTTAAGGTTCAATCTCACACAGTTGCTTAACGAGCTCACTACCTTTGAGTCCTTGACTAAGGACTGCAAGGGCAAAACCGGTGTGGCAAATGTTACCGAACCATCTTCCTCCAATAATAAGAAGAAGAAGAGGTCTACTGGGAAAGCAAAGGATAAGCCCAAACCAAAGAAAGCCCAAAGCAAGAAGAAGTCCAAGAAAAGTAAATATGATTTACTTGTTCTTGAATCGTGTTTAGTGGAAGATGATTCTTCACCCTGGATAGTTGATTCGGGGGCCACTAACCATGTTTGTTCTTCTTTACAATAGACTGATTCTTGGACACAACTAGAGGAGCAAGGCTTCTCAATGCGTGTGAGGTCAGGGGATGTCAAGTCGAGACGAGTGTTAGGCTTTAGTTTGTGTTGGCATTAATTCCATATCAAAATGATGTTTACTTGTAATGATTTATTTGTTTAGGTTCATGATGATTCAAGCTTCAAAGAAGGATGAACAACAAGTCAAAGCAAGTTCTAAGTCTTCAAAGAGAAGGATGCAATTTGGTTCTACAAAGGTATACTAAGACCTTATCTTTCTCTTACAAGGCAAAGGCACACACACAATTTCTTCATATGTGTCCCTGCATCATTGTGCACCATTATAGGCACACACATACAATTCATTCATATGTGTCCCTGCATCATTATGCACCATGTATAAAACAGTCACACACTTGAAGAAGAATGCTCATGCATTGGTATGGAAATAACATGTTTTGGAAAAATGCATGATTGGAAACTATCTCTATGTAGTTTGCATTCTAGTGTTAATTGTGTTTGTTTGTGTATATGTTTGTGTATTGAACTTGAATTTAGTCCTAAATCATTCTTGATTGAGTTTCGGTAATTTCGGTTACTCATACTATTGATTTCAAGTTCTAAGTCAAACGATACCACACTTTCAACTCATGTTGCATGCATTGTCTTCGTATTTGTATATCGAGTAGAATATTATTTTTTGGGTTGAGTATCTTATATGTCCATGTCCATGTGAGAGTTATGGTTCTTAATCTGCAAATGGATTCGAATTCCGAGTTCAAAGACAGAAGAACAGTCGAAGAACGCGAGGAAAGCGCGAAGGGATTGCACCATGGCCGAAGGCCAAGGAGTGGTGCATGCCCGAGATGGCGCGTGGCCATCCCGGCTTCAACACCTTGCTGCCCCGTGATGCCCATGCACCATCTCGGGGAAGCAATAACAAAGAGGGGTAATTTCATCCATTTGCTTCTTTCTTTCCCTCTCCCTTATAAACTCTTTCCCTCTCACATTTCATTCTAAGAAGAAATTCAAACTAGTGTGCAGAACTTTTCTCTCTACATTTTGTCACCTTCCAAACACCATAACTTCTTCATTTTAACTTTGATTTGAGTGATTCAAAGTTAAAAGTGTTTGTCTATTCATCCTCCATCTTTTCTCTGAAGGTTTTAGTGAGTTGTGTTGCTTTTTTTGGAGTCTAAAAACACACAAATGGGACTGCACCTAAATCAACTAAGGTATTGATGTTCTCTCAAAGTTTTCTTTTAAAACTTGGTCAATTGCCTTGGGTTTTCTTCTTCAACATATATTTATATATTTTGAGTGTTTTGATTTGAGTTTTGAACTCTTTCAAAGATAGGTTTATTTTCAATTGAAATCATTCATGTTGAGTTAGGTTTTGATCTTGCCTATGTTTTCACATGTTTGGGATTGTATTGTGCTAGCTTTGATTCTAGGACTATTTGATGATCTTTAATTGATTGATTTTGTGAAAAATAGTTTCTCACATGTATTAGGCTCTCTTGGCCAAATTCTCACATCAATACATGTGTTTATGTTCTTTTGAGCTATTCATATGTTTTGTTTAATCTATGATTAGGAATATGCTCTAGAACTTTAGCTTAAATCTAATTTACTTTGTCATATGATTTTAGCATGTTTTTGGTTTGTGTGATTTAAACTTGATCTTGAGATTTATTGAATATATCTTGTGATTCAAGTTTAGATCTATGCATGTATCTAGGCTGTGATTAATGTTGAACATATCTTATATGATCTAGATTGATTATACATGCATGATTGACTAGACTACATTTGATTTGTGCATTAATGCTCATGTCTAGTATTTTCCATAAGATGTGTTGATCATAGCATTTGATGAGAACAAGGCAGTTGCATCAAATGATCCATTGCATGTTCCGGCTGGGAAAATAACAAGGGCAAGAGCTAAGAGATTCAAAGAAGCACTAAATGGCCTAATTCAAGACAATTGGGCTGATTTTGAATTGTTGAAGTCCAAGATAAGCCCACATGAAGACCAAGGCATAATTAATGTCATCAAGGCAATTGATTGGGCTAAATAAGGAAGACTTGGGTGTGTTGCACAAGCTAGGAGAAGAGTCAACTTTGGCTTATTTATTCCCTTTTAATTTCCAAAGAATAATAGTTGATTTGTTTCCCAAATTAAGGGGCTGATTTGTTTTCAGATTTAGCTTTCCAATTAGGGAGCAAGTCAATAGTTTCTCAAAATTAGTTCTCTTCTGATTATAAGGCCTTAATGGCCGAATTATCTTGTTTCCTTTTAGGATGGCTTATAGCCTTTCTTTTCGTTTAGGGTTTTAGTATATAAAGGAACGAATTGGATGTAATTCGACAGACTTGAATTGAATAAATAAATTGTGAGAGTTCATCTCTTTTTGGTTCTGAAAACTTGACTTATCACTCACATCTTTTTCTTGTTCTTGAGTGTGGCGTCTTCAACTTCTTGATACCGTTGGTACTTACCTCCTTATAGGTAACGGGTCGCAGTCCGATAACGTTCTTGTTTATAAACTTGGTTAGAAAACGATCATTCGTTACCATATATTGGTTCCGGGTCTCACTGCTCTCGGTGAGGTTCATATCAGTTGGTATCAGAGCTTAGGCTTTTAAATTAGGTTTAATCTATCCTTGTTCTTTCTCTTCTCTGTATTCGTTTGTTTCAACAACAAAAAAAGAAAAAAAAAACGTTTGATAAAATCCGGTACCAAAAAAAAAAAAAGTACCAAAAGCTTGCTTGAGTCCACTTGATTAAGGTCGGTTAAAAAAAAACGTTTGATCAAATCCAGTACCAAACAAAAAAAAGTACCAAAGGCTTGCTTGAGTCCACTTGATCAAGGTCGGTAAAAAAAAAATACAAATATTTTTTTTTTGGGTCATGTAGTTGTACCTATATCAACTATTTCTATTCCTTATCTTGATTCCGTGCATTGATATTCAAAAAAAAAATTAATAGCTAAAGAATTCCGTCTTCATTATTCTTGTCCTTTTGCTTTATTACTTCTATTTTTCTTGTACTTCTCGTGAGTGTCCGTATAAGTCAAAAATAAAGAACTGAAAGAGTTAACAAAGAGTGGGAAAAAGGCAAGAGTGTGTGAGATCATCAGAGGGTAAAAACCAAAGAATTGAGTGAAAACACGATTGTGAGTGCCACCATCTTTGAGAGTAAACACGTGAGGGAGTGTTTGTAAGGCTTACTAATTTCTTTTTTTTCGCAGGTTTCAAATATGTCACGTGATAAAAGTAGAGACTTATATGATGATGCACTAGAAACGATAGATCTTAATTTTTTGTATAAAGCCATACAAAAAAACATGGAGCAGATGGAGATTAAGATTGGTGAGGTGCATGATAGGATAGATAAGGCGGAGTCTAGTTCACAAAGGGTGCAACCAATTAGGGTTCCTAATGTGGAACTAAGAGAAAGAAACCCACCTAGGGATGATTATGAAGATGATTATGGGAATGACCTAGAGGAGGGTGATCGCATGTCCAATGTGGGTGCGGGTAGATTGAGGCGTGAAATGGGAGGTAGAGGAGTTAGGTATGGGAATAGAGAAGATAGGTATGGGTATAGAGGAGATAGGTATGGAGAGAGGGCTGATAATAATTTGGGTAGTATAAAGGTGAAAATCCCAACGTTCCAAGGTAAAACCGATCCCGAAGCACATTTAGAGTGGGAGAAAAGAATAGAAATGGTATTTGACTGCCATGACTATTCTGAATTAAAGAAGGTAACGTTGGTTGCCATAGAATTTACTGATTATGCTATCGTTTGGTGGGATCAATTGATTGTGTGTAGAAAACGAAATGGAGAAAAACCTATTGAGACTTAGGAGGAGATGGAAGCTGTCATGAGAAAGCGTTTTATTCCGAGTCACTATTATATGGGTTTGTTTCAAAAATTACAAACCCTTACTCAAGGGTCTAAGTGTGTTGAAGATTACTACAAGGAGATGGAGATAGCCATGATTCGAGCTGATGTAGAGGAAGACCGAGAGGCTACTATGGCTAGGTTTTTAAGTGGACTAAACCGAGACATAGCAAATGTGGTGGAGTTGCAACATTATGTTGAATTGAGTGACATGGTACACATGGCAATTAAGGTGGAACAACAGTTGAAGAGAAAGAGTTCCACACGGGTTGGGCAAAATTCGGGTTCTTCATCATCATGGAAACTGAATTGGAGTAAAAGAGATGACCAGCCTAGTTTCAAGGCCAAGGCCGAACCTTCCAGAGATCATAAAGTCGGAGGCACATTAAAACAAGGTACATCAGATTCTCAACCTTCTAGAAATCGTGACATTAAGTGTTTTAAGTGTTTGGGAGCGGGTCATATTGCATCTCAATGCCCAAACAAGAGAGTAATGGTTTTGAAGGATGATGGTGAGATCGAATCTGAGGGTGAATCTGGTGACGAGTCCATGCCACATTTGGAGGATGCAAGTGATATTGAATATCCGGTGGACGGAGAGCTTTTGGTGGCGAGAAGAGCTCTTAGTGCTCAAGCCAAGGAAGATGATGAGGTACAACATGACAACATTTTTCATACCCGCTGCCATTTTAATGATAAGGTATGTAGCATGATCATTGATAGGGGAGTTGTACTAATGTGGCTAGCACTAATTTTGTGGAGAAATTGAATTTAGCCACTTTGAGGCATCCAAAACCATATAATTTACAGTGGTTAAATGATAGTGGGGAAATCAAGGTGACTAAACAAGTGTTGGTGATGTTTTCAATTGGAAAGTACAAAGATGAAGTCCTTTGTGATGTGGTACCAATGAATGCGGGCCATATCTTTTTGGGGAGACCATGGCAGTTCGATAGGCATATGACCCATGATAGGTATACCAATAGATACTCCTTTGTACTCAATAAAAAATTAATCACTCTTGTACCTTTAACCCCAAAACAAGTGTATGAAGATCAAGTAAGGTTAAGAAAAGACAGAGATGTAAAAAAAAAGAGTGAGAGTGAGAGTTCAAAAGAAAGAGAGAGAAAAGAAAAAGATTCTGAAATAGCAAAAAAAGAAAAAAAGATGAAAAAGAAAAAGTGGTTGTTGAGAAAAAGAGAGAGAGAAAACAAGTAAGCTTTTATGCAAAGGAGAGTGAGAACAAAAAGGCTCTATTTTCAAATCAGCCAATGATTGTACTTTTGTACAAAGAGGCTTGCTTTAGTACTAATGAACTTAACCCTTCCTTGCCTAGTGTTGTCGTTTCTCTATTGCAGGACTTTGATAAACTGTTTCCCGAAGAGATGCCTATTGGTTTACCACCAATAAGGGGGATTGAGCACCAAATTGACTTTGTACCCGCAGCACCCATCCCAAATAGACCAGCATATAGAAGTAATCCTGAGGAGACAAAGGAACTTCAAAGGCAGGTTAGTGAGCTCATGGAAAAGGGGTATGTACGTGAGAGCATGAGTCCTTGTGTGGTTCCCGTATTGCTTGTGCCGAAGAAGGATGGAACATGGAGGATATGCATTGATTGTCGTGCCATCAACAATATCACTGTAAAGTATCGACATCCTATTCCTAGATTAGATGATATGCCTGATGAATTACATGGTTCTATTGTTTTTACTAAAATTGATCTTAAAAGTGGATATCATCAAATTAGGATGAAGGAAGGTGATGAGTAGAAAACTGCTTTCAAAACAAAATATGGATTATATGAGTGGTTAGTTATGCCTTTTGGATTAACTAATGCACCAAGTACTTTCATGAGATTAATGAACCATGTTTTGCATGCTTTTATTGGAAAGTTTGTGGTTGTTTATTTTGATGACATTCTGATTTATAGCAAAAACTTGGATGAGTATGTTGAACATTTAAAACTTGTTTTAGGTGTTTTAAGAATAGAAAAGTTGTTTGCTAATCTCAAAAAATGCACCTTTTGCACCGATAAACTTGTATTTCTGGGCTTTGTTATTAGTGCTAAGGGAATTGGGGTTGATGAAGAAAAGGTTAAGGCAATTAAGGAGTGGCCGAAACCTACCAATGTGGGACAAGTGAGAAGTTTTCATGGGTTGGCTAGTTTTTATAAGAGGTTTGTGAAAGATTTTAGTAGTGTAGCTGCACCTTTAACCGAAGTTATCAAAAAGAATGTGGGTTTTAAGTGGGGTAATGAACAAGAAAAGGCATTTAACTTGATTAAGGAAAAATTAACTAATGCACCTTTGCTTGCTTTGCTGACTTTGCTAAAACTTTTGAGATTGAGTGTGATGCTTCAGGAATAGGTCTTGGAGCTGTTCTAATGCAAGAAGGTCGTCCCATTGCATATTTTAATGAGAAGATAAGTGGAGCAGCCTTGAATTATCCTACCTATGACAAGGAGATGTACGCTTTGATTAGAGCATTGGAAACTTGGCAACACTACCTTTGGCCAAAAGAATTGTGATTCACACGGATCATGAGTCCTTGAAGCATATAAAGGGGCAACACAAGCTAAATAAGCGGCATGCCAAGTGGGTGGAGTTCATTGAATCATTTCCATATGTGATCAAGTACAAAAAGGGTAAGGAAAACGTGGTCGCTGATGCTCTGTCAAGAAGGCACGTTCTACTTTCTACTTTGGATGCTAAATTGTTTGGTTTTGAATACATTAAACAGTTGTATGTGGAAGATTCTGATTTTGGCAATGTGTTCAATGCATGTGAAAAGGCTGCATTTGGTAAATTTTATAGGCACGATGGATTTTTGTTTAGAGAAACTAAATTATGTGTGCCTAAGAGTTCTTTGCGTGAATTGCTTGTTAGAGAAGCTCATGGGGGAGGTTTGATGGAGCATTTTGGTGTAGCTAAGACGCTAGATACTTTGCATGAACATTTTTTTTGGCCTCATATGAAACGTGATGTAGAAAGAATCTGTGAGAAATGCATTACTTGTAGACAAGCCAAGTCTAGGATTAAGCCTCATGGATTGTATACTCCTTTGCCTATACCTAGTGGACCTTGGATTGATATTTCTATGGATTTTGTGTTGGGTTTGCCTAGGTCAAAAAGGGGTAGGGACTCTATATATGTGGTTGTTGATAGGTTTTCTAAAATGGCACATTTCATTCCTTGTTATAAAACCGATGATGCATCACATATTGCTGATTTGTTTTTCAAAGAAATTGTAAGATTGCATGGCATGCCTAAGACCATTGTTTCGGATAGAGATGCTAAGTTCTTAAGCTATATTTGGAAGACTTTGTGGGGTAAGTTAGGCACTAAACTTTTATTTTCTACTACTTGTCATCCACAAACTGATGGTCAAACTGAAGTAGTTAATAGGACTTTATCTACCTTGTTGCGTGCTATAATACAAAAGAACTTGAAAACATGGGAGGATTGTCTACCGCATGTAGAGTTTGCTTATAATAGGAGCGTGCATTCTGCAACTCATTTTTTGCCTTTTGAAATTATGTATGGTTTTAACCCATTGACTCCTTTGGATTTAATTCCTTTACCAGTGAATGAGCATGTTAACTTGGATGGAAAGAAAAAGGCAGATTTTGTTAAGCAAATCCATGAAAAGACTCGGGAAAACGTAGAGAGATGGACTAAGCAATACGCCAATCAAGCAAATAAAGGACGTAAGAAGATTGTGTTTGAGCCCGGTGATTGGGTGTGGTTGCATATGAGGAAGGAACGATTCCCAGCCCAGCAGAGTTCTAAACTACTTCCAAGGGGAGATGGCCCAACCTAACGGCTAGTAGGCCAGATATTTATTTTAGTGTAGGTTTGTGTGCTAGGTTTCAAGCTAATCCGAAAGAATCTCACTTGAAAGCTGTTAAAAGAATCATTAGGTATATAAAAGTAACACATAATCTTGGTTTATTCTATTCCTTTGATACTAATGATATTCTTGTTGGCTATCGTGGTGAGGATTGGGCAGGAAACATTGATGATCGTAAAAGCACATCAGACGGTTGCTTTTACTTGGGGAATAATTTGATTGCTTGGCTAAGCAAGAAACAAAATTCCGTCTCTCTTTCATCATCCGAAGCCGAGTACCTTGCGGCCGGAAGTGCTTGAACACAACTTCTTTGGATAAAACAAATTCTCAAGGATTATGAGATAAATCAAGGTAAAATGACTCTATATTGTGATAATATGAGTGCCATTAACATCTCTCAAAATCCAGTTCAACACTCCTGCACAAAGCATATAGACATTAGGCATCATTTCATTAGAGAACTTGTTGAACATTCAATAGTAACTCTTGAACATATGCCTACTAAAAATCAACTTGTGAATTTATTCACAAAGCCCTTGGACAAAGAGAGATTTGTATCTCTTAGAAGATTCATTGGCATGATTTGTGTTTATTAATGCTTGTGTGTGGTTATGAGTGGCTCGATAAGCAAAACTATATTGTATATCTATTGCTTTGAGAGCAACTTATGTGAGAAGTAATGATCTTGATAAAATAGCTTTTATTGTTTCTAGATCATGCACTTAAGTCTTTGTAATTTTTTTTTAAAAAGTGCACAAATGCTTCTCTTATATGTTTAAGTTTGAGTAACTGAGTTTGAAAGCATGTAGATTATGGATGCATCTTGAAGTTCATTGTCTAGTACATGATAGATGACCTATGGTTAGTATCCATTTTGCTTCGGCATCTACATAGAACTCAACGAGAATCTTCATGAAAAGGGCTACACACCTTGGTTGTGAAGCTGCCCAATGTAGGAAAGGGCTACACCATTGTGGTGATTGAAAGCTGTCATGAAGAGTATATGTTTATGTTAGAAAAATCAAAGAAGTGTTGAAAAAGAACCATTTAAAAAATATATTTGATACAAAGCCTAAAAAGAAATGGAGGAAGGGTTAAAATGGAGTATAGTTGAAAATTGTGATTGCTCGGGTTGAAAAACAAAAATGGAATGATGAGCCACATGCACACACACGCTCATATGTTGAAATCTATTCTCTTTAAAGCATAAATCCGGATGATAATCGGTTTGACCTTGATTAGAAAAGCTTTAGATGGATAGGTGTTGAAGTGGTTTGCATGTTGATATCAGAATCACTTCTTTTATATATGCTAGAAGCATTTTCACACACACACATTTTTGCTTAATGTGCTTCATTCATTAGCAATGAGAGATTATTTTTGAGAGAATAATGAAAATCTATGATTCTCTTATTAGTTTTGAAAAATAATGGTTTACTATCTTTTATTGCTTGAAATGTGTGATTGTGTGATTCCCTTGTGAACAAGTTATCTTGCTTATTAATATGTGGAGCATATGTTAAGGGGGTAGCTTAGTTTGTTAAACTTAGTTCTCTATACAACTTGTTTGCTCACTATCTCATAGTTTGATTATGCATCAATTATACCCATGTAGGTATTTTCATTTGTCATTTATCTCTCCTGGTTGTGTAATATGTTTTTGTGTATTCCTTGTCAAAAAGGGGGTGAAAGTGTTTTCCTCACCACGTTACTTACTTTTGATATAAAGAGGAGACAATCCATTAAGGGGGAGAATTTTTGTCTTTAGAGGGAGAAAGTAAGGGGGAGAAAGATTTTGTGTTTGCATGAGATAAGAAGATTTAAGGGATTAATTTTTTTTTGTTTGTATATAGTTTGTTTATCTCACCTATCTTCATTGTAGAAGATTTCTTTTGGTTTTTCTTGTCTCACAGATGCTTTGAATGTGTGAAGATATTCTTGAAGACTCATGAAGATATTTTAGTCTAGGAATATCTCTTTGTAATGTGAGGATGTGAGAATGCAATCAACATTGATTATGAGAGATCATTGTATGGTGAGGTAGAGGTTTTGTCATGGAATAGCCAAATGGGGAGATTGTTAGGTTCTAGATTTGTGTTGGCTTGATTCCATAATAAAACTTCATTTCTTTGTAATGCTTAGTTGCTTAAGTAGTTCATGATGATAAGAACTTCAAGGAAGAAAAGCAACTTCTCATGATGCAAAGTTCGTCTTCAAGAGGATTGGTACTATTCTTGGATGCTAAGGTATCGAGATCCTTCTTCCCCTTGCAAGGCGTAGGCGCACACATACACAATTCATTAATATGTGTCCCTGCTTAGTTGTGCGTCATTAAATGCATACACACACACAATTCATTCATATGTGTTCCTACTTTTTTAAGCATTATTATATGTGCACACACACACAATTCATACATTTGTGTCCCTGCATCGTATCGCATCATTTGGTATAACACTTTCACACACTTGAAGTTGAATGTTTATGCATTGGTACAAAAGTAACATGTTTTGGAAAATGCATGATTGGAGACTATCTCTATGTAGTTTGCATTCTTGTGTGAAATGTGTTTGTTTGTTTATATGTTTGTATAACATGGATCTTGAACTTGATTTTTGTCTTAGATTTTTCATGATTGAGTTCCGGTCATTTCGGTTACTCATACTATTGATTTCGAGTTCTAAGTCAAAAGATACTACACTTTCAACTCATGTTTCATACATTGTCTTCGTCTTCATATATCGAGTAGAATTATTATTTTATGGGTTGAGTATCTTACATTTCCATGTCTTTGAGGGAATCCCGGTTCGTAATCTTCAAACGGATTCGAATTCGGAGTTCGGAGGCCAAAGAACAGTCAAATAAAGCGAGAGGAGCGCAAGGGGTGAGGTGTGATAGCTCGAAGCCATCACCATGCACCATCCCGAGATGGCGCATGGCCATCTAGGCCCCAAGAGTGCTCTGCCCCGAGATGCCCACTCGCCATCTCGGGGAGACACTAATGAAAGAGGGGCAAAAATGTCTTTTGGCTTTTCTCTCTTTAAAATCTCTCATTCCCTCTCATTTTTTACAAGTTAGAAAATTGAAATTGAAGAACAAGTGCAGAAATTTTCTCTCAACATTTTTTATTTTTGTTTTTATGATAACTTCTTCATTTCTACTCTGAATCACTTGATTCAAAAACCGATTTCGAGTGTCTTGAAGAGTTATACAAACCTCAAGCATTTCCATAACCAAAGGATGTCTACATTTTTCGTTGTGATCTGATCTTCAGTTCGTGGTTTGCATCCTTGTTGGTAAAATCATCTTCTTCTTAGTTTTCTCCTTAGATCTTCTTATTGATTGATGTTATTTGATTAAGAAGCATGACTATGATGATTTTGATATCATTTTGTGGTTTGTTGATTAGATTTTTAAGTTTAGCTAGATTTGTGATATATTGAATGATTTGTGCTAAACTTGATAAACATGAAATTGTTTCTAGAAATCTTTTGTTCTTATGCTTGATTGATTGTTTCTAGATCTAATTTCAATTTCTAAGAACTAGGGTGTGTTTCAATTGGTGTCTATATCTTCATATCTATGTTCTTAGTTGATAACATGCTTAGGTTGTCTAGATGCATTTGTGATTGTTCTTTGAAAGCATAATCTAGCTATCTATTCGCATGTTCATAGAATTTGTTGATCATCATTTTCTATGTTAAGTGCTTGTTTGCGTTTTGCATTCATGATCACTTAGATGCATTATAAAGAGAAAGAAAGTCTCATATCTTAGAGTGATTATTTGATTTGAGCAATTGTAAGTCTTAGCTAGAGTCAGGAGGACTTGGATAGCTAAGCAAGAGGAAGTCTTGACAAGAGGTGTGAGACCTCGGATTGTTGAGCAAGGAAGTCTTGACTAGAGTCGGGAGGACTCGGATAGTTGAGTAAGAAGTCTTGCCTAGGGTCAGGAGGATCCGGATAGGTAAGCAAGGAATCTTCCTAGAGACGGGGGGTCTTGGATAGGAAGTCGGCTTAGTAGATCACTAGGTTCAAGGATAGAGTGAGAGTGATAGATTGTAGAGCATGTGTGATTGCTTGAGTGTGTAACTCTATTTGAAATAGTGGATTTGCTTTTGCCGGTGGTTGTGGTATCAACCCGTGGATGTTTCCTCTTTGGAGGTTTACCACGTAAATATTGTGTGTCATTGTTTGCAATTTTCATTAAGCATTGTTAGAATTGCATTGTTTTGAGAAGAAGATAAGAATTGGATAAAAATTGGAGCAAATACCTATTCACCCCCCCCCCCCCCCCCTCTCTAGGTATATTCACACTATAAAGATAAAGGGAATTTCACTAACCCTTTCACTCTACCCAACGGGCCTTAATAGTGATTCTTGATCTATTTGCTTTTGCCCTAACCACTTAGTCACGATACTTAACCTCAATGAAGAGTCAAACACAACCTAAGTGAATATGATAAAATATTCAAACATGCAAGTAATGCTAGGCAACACTAAATGCTTGTCTAGGAATTTAAGAATGTCACTAAGTACAATTCCTAGATATCAATGTCTAAATGAATGTTCATAAAGACTTAGTTAGATATAGTTATGCAACAATATATCCTAGTAATCAAACCAAGGGCCAATCAACACAGGTTATTATTAAGTATTGCAAGGACTATAATGCAATCACTAAATGCAATCAATGAGTCCTAAACAATATCTAAATGCAAAGCATAGAAATTTAGCTAGAATGGAAAAATGGTCACAAACCGTAGCTATCACAAAATATAAATCTCAACCAACAATCAACAACCCAAGCATGTTATAAATGCAATTCAACATAAAAGCATACAATAAATAAGCAATAAATGCTATTTCTAGGTAAACATGGCCTAGTAATGAAACAACAAGTTCTAGGGCATGTAGAGATTACCTAGTCAATTAAAACAAGAGGAATCCATGCTTAGAAGATGCAAGAAGAAGCTAGATGCTCATGGATTGAAGTTTGGTTGAGTCAAGATGGGTTCTTGGAAGCTCTCTCTCTCTCTCTCTCAAGGAAAGCTTGGTGAGTAAAAATGGCTTCTTGGACTCACACAAAAGAAAAGAGAAGAGAACATATATATATATATAATGTGCCCTACACGAAATGGTGTCCTTTTGGATAAGGGGCAACTGATTCCCGTCATGACAGATGTGCATGCCGCAGCCTAGGCAAGTGTCCAGACCGTGTTAGAGCGAGCGATGCATCGCCTAGGAATCTCCTCTTTCTGGACCGCAGTACAGGCAATTTCTAGACTGCGGTAGAGCAAGCGGTGCATCACTAGGAAACTCTGCTTGGGAGATCGTTGTGCATGCAACGTGCACAGGCAGCGGTAGTAGCAGCGTGTAACGCCTGGAGAACACTGCTATGCATACAGCGGTGGTGGCAATGCACAGAGAGCGGTCCCAGCCGTGGTCAAGGGGAAAATCCTCTTTTAAGGGCAAATAAAATGCAACAAACACCTAAGCAAGATTTATGGCAAAAAGGCACACAATTAAGGCAATTAAGCATTCATGCAAGATGATCAAAGACATGCATGAGAGTGTGTGTGTGCACTAAAAACACTTTAGAAAAGGTTAAGCAAGTGATTTATCTTCTGAAGCTTGAGCTGGGTCTTGAGCAATGATGTCCTAAACTACCTTTACACATTAATCCCCGAATGTGGTTGTCAACGAAATGAGCTAATCAAAAACTGAGGAACTTACAATCTCCCATTTAGCAATTTCGTGACAAAACCACCACTCACAATTCATCATCACAACAAAAAACAAGAAACAATAAGAGGTCAACAAAAAACATTCTATATTACAAGAGATACCTAAAGCTAAATCTTCAAATCTTTCATCTCTTGTAGAATGATCATCCTTACAAAACAAAGAACTACACTTTCCAAGACAAGTATATGAGAGGGATCAAGATAAATAAAAAAAATAAGCGCAGTTTGCATGAATTATAAACAAGTATTATGCAATCAACAATGCACATAGCAAACGCTCCCCTAAACAGATCCACTCCCTCTCAATAGGTCAATCTCCCCTTAAATCATGTCAATATCAGCTCCCCCTAAATCCAATACTACTCCCCCTTTTTGTCATGAGATAGACAAATGAGTATCCCCTTAAGAAGGCATTAGTAAGAAGAGCTTATGACATAGGACATATGCATAATCATATAACCAAATTTATGCAACTTAATTAAGAGGAGAGAATCAAAGAGTTTTATTAAAAAAAATGTGTGAACGAATGCTTTGCATACAAGACAAGTTGTATTCAAGATCAAAACATGGTATTTGGTAAAGCAAAATGACAAGGGTTTCCAAGAGAATTCAAACCAATTTCACCCTTTGTCATGGAGTAAGCAAGATATAGACTACAAAATAAATTCATTTTAAGAACAACTATATCAAGCTTTACAAGCAAAACAAGACATGAGCAACTATTGCGCTCTTTTGGATTTTTCCGGGTGGAATGCCCGTATAGTAGTAGCCTTGTTTGACAAGTAAAGAGAGGGAGACTTTTGGATTGTAAAATCCTTGAATTGGATACAAGATCCTTATTGATTGAAGTCTTGTAATTGCTTTCACACACAAATTTTGCATTCATTTTAGAGCATTCAAAAATTATCATCATGCATATCAATTTAAAGCATGTCATAGAAATAATCAACACGTCATCGAGATCAATTCTAGGTCATTCAAGATGTACTTCCCAATCAATTCTCCTATTTCGAAAATGCATGTTTGGTCATAAATAAGACATGGATTGCATGTACAGCAAGGTTGCACACTTATTGAAAAAAAAGACATATAATAATATTTGCATCCAAGATACTCAAGCAATTAATTAAAGAGCATAAAATTGAACAATTATTTGCTTATTAGAATGCAATTTCGCTCTCTTTGCTTGAGTTCCCCATAAGGGGTCAATTGAAATTTTGTCAAAAGGGGTTATGAGTCCCTATAGACCTTCCAAGTCCATTGGACCTAGTTGAGCCTATGGGTGAAATCTTAGCACAATGACATGTGGGTTCATCTCTTCTAATCCATTTAGGTGACACAATATCATTCCTAGTGGTCATAGTTGTCATATTTCTCCTAGGATCATTAATTCTAGACTTCCTTGGCACATGCATATTGGCCCTAGCCCTATTCTTTTCAATCATGCTTCTAGTTCTACACATGTTAATATCCTTAAAGTAATTTGGTTTAATATGACCATCTATACCACAAAAATGACATGTAGGAATAAAATGAGGGGTTATACCATTCCTTTGTGAGAACAAAGGAGTTTTCCTATGTCTTTGAGCTTGCCTTTGGTGTGGTATTGGTGCTCTTCTCATTTGTTGTTTAGTTAGAGAAGTTTGCTTCCTTGATTGGTGGAATTTGTTTTAAGGAAGACTTGCTTGATGTGCTCTCTTTGTTTGAGCTTGAGCTTGACTACTTGATGCCATATTGACTTGGGTATTTTTTGAGCCCTCTCCTAGTTCAATATTCTTCCTAGGATGTTGTGGAGGAAGAGGTTCTTTAATGTCCATGCTCTTGACAAATTCCGTTTTGCTAGGAGTTGAGGTCTCCTTGTCATATTCAAACCCTAAACCTCTCTTATCACTTGGCTTCTTGCCAACTCCTAACATATGGTCAAGCTTCTATGTACTAGAGGTTATCTTATCAATCAACTCTCTAGCCTCTCTAAGCTCATCTTTCAAGCTTTATTCCACTTTTCACTTTCTCGCTTAATTGAGTCACCTCGGTTGATAGATTGAGGTTCTCTTCCCTTAGCCTTCGAACCTTTTTCTTCATCTTTAGCCTTGAGCTTTGAAAATGCTCAATGAACCCTTCAAGGTTCATACTTTATACATTTCCATTTGTAGAGTGAGATAAAGAACTCTCATTGCTTGTGTCATCTTCTTTTTGTATTTCCACATCTTCATCATTTGAGGATGTGATGCTCTCATCACTTTTCCTCTTGGTAGCTTCATAAAAATTACTTCTAGCTACTTCTTCAGCTACTCCTTTTTTAGGGTCACTACTTAAGGCTTTGTTGCCTTTTTCTACATCTTCAATAAATGAGGCTCCAAAATCCGTATAGTTAAGAACAACCTCTTCATCACTTGAGGAATCTCCTTCACTTTCACTATCACTTGATGAGGCAACCACCATCTTTCCTCTCTTATTCTTCTTCTTCGAATTAGCACACTCGGTGGCAATGTGACCGAACCCAATACACTTATAGCATTGAATTCTCTTATTGGAATTCATGTTGTGAGAATTCTCCACCTTTTTAAAAGGATTCTTTTGCTTCAATTCCTTTCCTTTGGATCCAAACCCCATCTTGTTAAATTTGTTGAACTTCTTAGATTTCTTCACCATAAGGGCCATCTCCCCATCTGAGTCATCCTCCTCCTTCTCCACTTTGGAGGTCTTCAAAGCCATGCTCTCTTACTTCATGGATGGTGTAGATGTAGAGGTCCACCTCGACTCATAGGCTAGAAGCCTTCCAATCACTTCACTCGGCTTCATTGACTTATAATCACTATTTTCTTCAAGAGCTATCACCTTGGATTCGAATCTAAGAGGAAGTGACCTCATGATCTTTTGCTTGATCCTTCTATCAGAATATGGGTCACCTAGTTGATGTTTTTGATTTATGATGTCCATCAACTTCACTTGGAAGTCATTAAAGCACTCTTCCTCCTCCATCCTAATCATCTCAAATTATGTTTGAAGGATTTGAAGTTTGGAGTCCTTAACCACTTTGGTTCCTTCATGAGCCGTTTGAAGAATCTTCCAAGCCTTCTTTGTATCCCTAGTGTTTTGAACCAACTTGTATTGATTGTCGTCCATGGCACATAAGATGTCATGCATTGACTTGTTGTTCCACTTGGAAGCTTCAAATTCTTGTGTGCTCCATTGAGACTTAGGCTTTGGAACTTCATCTCCTTCTTCGGTGGTCATTATTGGACAAGTGTAGCCATCTTCAATTGCTATCCATGCACGGTTATCTATTTGGAAAATGTAAGCCTCCATCTTGCCTTTCCATGAGGCGTAACTATCACCCTTAAGCAAATATGATCTTAAGCTTGAAGCTCCCTCTTTACTCATCATAGTGTTTGGGTTATAAAAGAGATGCAAATGAAATGCAAAAACAACCAAGCAAAATCAAACAATCAAAATGCACAAGGTAAGACACACACAATGCACGGATCACCTTAGTATATCTGGGCACCGGCTGTGATACCAATTAAACGTTCTCTAAAAATGTGTGTGTCTATAACCTAGAGGGGGGGAGGGGGGGTGAATAGGTTTTAATCGAATCAATTACCAATTTTTTGATTAATCAATATTAACACAAATTACCCCGAATAAACAAGCATTCAATAAAATCAATTATGCTTAAAAACATTAACAACACAAAATATTTACATGGAAACCCTCCAAGTGGGAAAAACCACGGGCTGATGTGTGCGCCAAACTAGATCCTCAAATCCACTATTAAATGAAAGTTTACAACCTACGTTGACCTCCCGTCATACCCTCCATGTACTAACCCTTTCACTCTACCCAACGGGCCTTAATAGTGATTCTTGATCTATTTGCTTGTGCCCTAACCACTTAGTCACGATACTTAACCTCAATGAAGAGTCAAACACAACCTAAGTGAATATGATAAAATATTCAAACATGCAAGTAATGCTAGGCAACACTAAATGCTTGTCTAGGAATTTAAGAATGTCACTAAGTACAATTCCTAGATATCAATGTCTAAATGAATGTTCATAAAGACTTAGTTAGATATAGTTATGCAACAATATATCCTAGTTATCAAACCAAGAGCCAATCAACACAGGTTGTTATTAAGTATTGCAAGGACTATAATGCAATCACTAAATGCAATCAGTGAGTCCTAAACAATATCTAAATGCAAAGCATAGACATTTAGCTAGAAGAGCAAAATGGTCACAAACCCTAGCTATATTATAAATCTCAACCAACAATCAACAACCCAAGCATGTTTTAAATGCAATTCAACATAAAAGCATACAATAAATAAGCAATAAATGCTATTCCTAAGTAAACATGGCCTAGTAATGAAACAACAAGTTCTAGGGCATGTAGAGATTACCTAGTAAATTAAAACAAGAGGAATCCATGCTTAGAAGATGCAAGAAGAAGCTAGATGCTCATGGATTGGAGTTTGGTTGAATCAAGATGGGTTCTTGGACACTATCTCTCTCTTGGAGTCAATTTCTCTCTCATGGAAAGCTTGGTGAGTAAAAATGACTTCTTGGACTCACACCAAAGAGAAGAGAAGAGAACATATATATATTGTGCCCTACACGAAATAGTGTCATTTTGGACAAGGGGCAACTGATTCCCATCATGACCGTTGTGCATGCCGCGGCCTAGGCAAGTGTCCAGACAGCGGTAGAGCAAGTGGTGCATCGCCTGGGAATCTCTGCTATCTTGACCGCGGTATAGGCAATGTCCAGACAGCGGTAGAGCAAGCGGTGCATCACTGGGAAACTCCGCTTGGGAGACCGTTGTGCATGCAACGTGCACATGCCCGGTAGCAGCAGCAGCGTGCAAAGCCTGAAGAACACCGCTGTGCATACCGCGGCGGAGGCAATGCACAGGGAGCGGTCCTAGCCACAATCAAGGGGAAAATCCTCTTCTAAGGGTAAACAAAATGCAACAAACACCCAAGCAAGATTTATGGCAAAAAGGCACACAATTAAGGCAATTAAGCATTCATGCAAGATGATCAAAGCCATGCATGAGAGTGCGTGTGTGCACTAAAAAATCTTCAGAAAAGGTTAAGCAAGTGATTTACCTTCTAAAGCTTGAGTTGGGTCTTGAGCAATGATGGCCTAAACTACCCTTACACATTAATCCCCAAATGTGGTTGTCAACGAAATGAGCCAATCAAAACCTGAGGAACTTACAACAAGAGTTGTTGATCCATAAACATATGAGTGTCAAATGGTTCCTGATCAGAATACACTACCACCTGAACGTAGTGAGAGGGTTGTGAGACAACCTAAATGCTATTTAGGTATAGGTGAGGGACAAGGTGTTGTCTCTACCGATAGTGTGGGTGATCCATTAACATTTAAGAATGCAGTGGAAGATCCTGATAAAGAGGAATGGCTTAAAGGCATGAATCTCGAGATGGAGTCCATGTACTCTAACTTAGTTCGGGATCTTGTAGACTTACCAGATGGGGTAAAACACATAGGGTGTAAGTGGATCTACAAGAGAAAGAGAGGAGTAAAAAAGGAAGGTAGAGATCTTCAAAGCAAAGCTAGTGGCTAAGGGTTATACCAAGAAAAAAAGGGTTGATTATGAAGAGACCTTCTCGCCAGTAGCCATGTTTAAGTCTATTAGGATTCTTTTATCCATTGTTGCCTATTTCGATTATGAAATTTGGTAAATGGACATCAAGACTGGATTCTTGAATGGCAATCTTGACGAGAGCATCTATATGATGCAACCAAGGGATTCGTGTCTCTAGTTCAAGAACAAAAGGTTTGCAAGCTGTAATGGTCCATCTATGGACTTAAGCAAGCATGTAGGTCTTAGAACATTAGGTTCGATGATGTGATCAAAACCTATGGCTTTGAGTAGAACGTCGATGAGCCTTGTGTCTACAAGCGGATCATTCACATTAAAGTAGTTTTCTTAGTCCTATACGTATATGATATCCTACTTATTGGGAATGATGTGTGAGTGTTGTCTGATGTAAAGAGCTAGTTGGCTAGCCAATTCCAAATGAAAGATTTGGGAGAGGCAAGTTATGTTCTAGGGATCTAACTTATAAGGGATCATAAAAACAAACTCATAGCATTGTCTCGGGCATCATATATTGATAAAATTCTTGTGCAATTTTCGATGCAAAACTCAAAGAAAGGTAGTTTACCTTCCAGGCATGAAGTTCACTTGTCTAAGGAACAGTGTCCTAAGACACCTCAAGAAGTTAAGGATATGAGACGTGTACCATATGCATCGACAATAGGTAGTCTCATGTATGCTATGTTATGCATGAGACCGGACATCTGCTATGTAATGGGAGTAGTCAGCAGATACTAGTCCAACCCAGGATTTGATCATTGGGTTGATGTCAACACAATTCTCAAGTATCTTCGGAGAACGAGAGACTATATGCTAGTGTATCACGGGCAGGATTTGATCCCGTTAGGATACACATATTCTGATTCTCAGTCAGACAGGGATTCTAGGAAATCCATGTCTGGATCAGTATTTACTCTTGGTGGTGGAGCCATTGTGTGGAGAAGTATCAAGCAATCTTACACTGCTGACTCTACCATGGAAGCCAAATATGTAGCCGTTTGTGAAGCTGCTAAAGAGGCTGTTTGGCTCTGTAAGTTCTTGAGTGATCTGAATGTTATTCCAAATCTGGATAGGCCCATCACACTTTATTGTTATAACAGTGGTGTTGTGGCTAATTCCAAATAACCAAGAAGCCAGAAGAAAGGAAAGCATATAGAGAGAAAGTATCATCTTATTAGAGATATAGTGTAGAGAGGAGATTTGATCGTCACCAATAAAGCCTCTCAAGACAATCATGTTGATCCATTTACGAAGACCTTACCAGCTAAAGTGTTTTTTGGGTCACCTAGATGGTCTAGGGTTACGAGACATGCCTCACTTGCTTTAGTGCAAGTGGGAGATTGTTGGGGTTTATGCCGTAAAGATGTAATTTGTAAACGGATTTATGAAATAAATAAAAGGAGAAGTTCAATTCATTCTTGTTGTGTTGTTCATTTTATAATTTGTGCGTATATTTAACATCCAAGATTACCGGATGTAATCTCGAACTATGTATATGAGTGTCATATACGGATGGATACAGTAAGAGACGTGCAATCTAAAGAGTCCATAGATAGCAAATAAAGTTGGGTACTTTATTTGTGGTTAATCTATAGTTGTGATCCATTCCGTAATATACGATGATTCTATCCTTAATCATTCATAAGAGATATGGGAATGGAGGCACATTGTATGATGTGATCATCCACGATCTATATGAATCTCTCACCAAGATCCATTTACCGATGAGATTCATATATATCAACTAATGATGGCTATATGTGGGTGATCTTAATCTTGTGTGTCTTATCGACTCCTTCAAGTTAGATCGTGGTCTTTGATATACCATGGGTGAGGTCGAATGTTGTTCTCGATCAATATGCTCTGTATGTTGGGATTGCGGTTTAGCTTATGGCTAGGAAGGTTTGTACATAATATTGGAATCCACTCCTTCATGTGAGAAGTAGATGGTAGTTCCCTTAAGGGTTTATTCGGGGCTTGGACAATATGAGTGCTCTCCTAATTCCGTAAGGAAATAGGATTTATTGTCCATTAGAGAATCAACGATACTTAAAGGATATATGTAATTAGAGAGGTATAACAGACATTATGACCCAGCTCTAATTATGAACTACTATGGAGGATCGCACCATGTGTAATAGCTATATCGATGGACACCGAGTTGTATCGGTCTGTGTAAAAGTGTCTGCAGTTGAGAGAGTGCAGCTTTGGGTTTTTAGTGGAATAACATCAGAGTTAATAATCAAGGAATATTAATTAAAGAGTTTAATTAATAATTTTGAGGATTCTTGGAGCTCAAAATACTGTGGGTCCATTAGGTCCCCTTGATATCACGATCGATTTAGGTAACAAGGGTCACAATTAACTAAATGGATTGTCCAATTAGTTGTGTTACGAAAGCGACACATGTTTATTCAGGAATTAATTGAATAATGAGATTATTTAATTAATGAATGTTAATAGTTAAATTAATTAAAAAATTAGATTATTTAATTATATTGATAATTATGAATTATTAATTAACTATTACATGGAGGGTGTTAATTGATATATGGATTTAGGTGAAGATAAAATAATAGGATTACTTTATTTTTACTAAATCATTTATCTAAGTATTTGAATTTAAGTTTAAATTTAAAATACTTATTATCACTTTTAATATATTAGATATATTTGAAAAGGATAATTAAAAGATATATCAATTAATAACACAAGAGATTGCATTGGATGCAAATTGGTATGTGCACATGAAACATTAGTCAAATGAAGAATTTGCATAGGATGCAAATACATGATACAAACATAATATATATATATATATATATATATATATATATTGTAATTTTTTTTTTTTGGTTTTTGAATTTAAAAAGTCACGCACCACTTGAAGAAAAGAGAAAAAAAATTGCTATTGGAGGCGTGTGGAAGTCATATTTATATATATATATATATAGTGAAAAAATCAATGCATCAGTTGACTTGTTTTTAAGAAAAGTGGGTGCATTAAACAATTGAATTTTTTTTTTGGTTAAGAAAATATATTTGATATATTTGTGCTACCCAATACGCGCATCAATTGTTTTTTTATCAGTGCAAGTGTGTGCGTAAGATCAACATACCAAAAGCTAAGTGTTGTACACGGATATCAAAATAAAGGTTTTCTTTTCTCTCTTTAACATCCTCCATTCTAAGTTTTTGAGATCGTGACGCGCCCACATACAGTTACCAGTTCTGGGAGACAGCATTTAAGATCGAGTGGTTTAAATAGGAGCATATCGTAAAGTGAAGGAGTGTCCAAACATTGGTAAGATTGGTTCAGACAGGAGCATATATAAAGTGAAGAAGCCTCTAAACGTTGGTTTGATTTTCTTCATCTGATTATATTGATTTCAATTTTCTGTGCTTACATATTGTATGTATTAGTTCCGAAAAATAACTTTGATCCCATGTTGACTGGTCCCAGATACAGATTATGATCTGTATTAAAAATTTTAAAACCCAGTTTCGCTGCGGAACCTGTTAACGGGGTTCCAAAAGTAAGTTGTTCCGATCTGTTGCCTAATGACCTCTACAGACCTATCAGGAGGCATATAATCGGGCTCTTGAGCAGGTTGAAATTGACAAACATCTCAAAGTCAAGATAGAGTATGATGATATGAGAATAGCAAAGTGTCATAAGAAGGAAGCTCCCAGACCTGGGCCAGCTCAGAAAAACCAGAGCAAGCCAACCAATAGGTTAACATACCACTTAAAGTATCCAGCAAGGCAAACCCCTCTGTGAGTTTTGCCTCCTCTTAGTACTGTAGCCACCGTAACCCGAGATGAAAGAGGGTATAACTACTACATCCCCTTAAATGCAACCCATGAGACAATCTACCTCACCATTCGAGAAAACGAGCTACTCCAGAAGCTCGCACCCATGAAAGTACCAATCGATAGGAGGAATCGGTACAAGTACTGCGACTTTCATGAAGACGTGGGCCACAATACTTCAGTGTGCTAGTCTCCAATCATGCAATTTCCAAAACATGTTATTTCCATACCAATGCATGAGCATTCATCTTCAAGTGTGTGAATGTGTTATACATGGTGCACAATGATGTAGGGACACATATGAATGAATTGTATGTGTGTGAATATAATGGTGCACAACGATGCAGGGACACAAATGTATGAATTGTGTGTGTGTGTGTGCCTAAGCCTTGTAAGAGAAAGATAAGGTCTTAGTATACCTTTGTAGAATCATATTGCATCCTTTCTCTTTGAAGACTTTGAACTTGCTTTGACTTGTTGTTCATTCTTCTTTGAAGCTTGAATCATCATGAATCTAAACAACTAAATCATTACAAGTAAACATCATTTTGATATGGAATTAATGCCAACACAAACTAAAACCTAACAATCTCCCCTTTTGGCAAATTCAATGTCAAAACACCTATACATTTACTACAAATATAAAAATGAAGATAGGTCACAAAGTCACTCCCTCACATTACAATGAGTAAGATTCCTATAACTAATCTTCATCAACTCTTGAACTTCATCTACAAATCATCTCAAAGCACAATGCATATACAAGAGAAAAAACAACAAATGGTAACATATAATATGGATAATAATATACAATTAAGTCCACAGATACATGTATCTCCCCCTCAATACATGCCAAAATACAAGAATTCTTAACCAAATCTTAAAACTAATTAGTACATGCCATTGAAAGTTCAAAAGCTCACAAAAACAACATACAAAGAAACTAAGTAACTAGCATCTCTTTCTCCCCCCTTTTTGACATGAAATGATGCCAAAAGTTAAGAAATATAGCACAAGACTCAAATACTAGCTACTTGGTCCACCAAAGAAAGATGTGTGTGTAGTTGATCTAACATAATGCTTGAGAGGTGGTCTTGAACTTGAAGCAATATACTCCTCCAACTCTTTTATCCTAGCATCTTGTTGAACAACTATAGCACTAAGTTCATCAACCTTCTTCTTCAATTGTAAAGCCCAATCCGGAAGAATGTTTGTGCTAATCTCATGAAAATCAACTTGAGAACTACTAAATAGTCCAAAAGTATCACATGTCTTACCCTTATCCTTATATAACATGGATGACACACGTTTATCACTATACTTTTCCAAGGGTTGTACCAACATATCATCTTCTCTACTCTTAACACCATGAGCTAAACACAAAGAAGTTATAAACCCAGGTAATGCAAGCTTTTTATCTCCTCTAGTTGAGAAAGTTGCACTATCAATATAAAGCATAAGTAGATCCCCAAGGTTTATAGGTTGATTAGTCACCAAGGCATACACTATTTTGATCTTGTCTTTATTCAACTCGGTTGAATTCAAAGATCCAATAATGTTAGTGCAAATGAATAGATGCCAAAATACACTAGCCTTAGTTAACCCATGTTGACTAATATAGGCTCCACCTTTCCACTCAAAAGAAGCATTGTCACAAAGAGTTCTACCCATGATATTAAGATTCTCAATGACATCTACATCTAGAAAATTCGAATCTATATCATTAGATAGCCTAAAAACTTGTTAATGTTTTTCTAGGTTACTCTAAACACAACACCCCTAATCTCCATCAAAGCATCCAATAAGGTGGCACTTTCTCTATATTCAAGATAAAACTCTCTAACAAGAGTACCATTCACTATTCCTAACATGCTCACCCAAGATTCTCAATTTCTATCCTTGATACACTTAAGAACATAAGAATCTTTACACTTACCTAAGTCAATGCCTCTCTCTTAAACTATCTTATTAGTTCCAAGGATCCCTAAATCTTTTGACCTTGAAGCTTTGGATCCTTTTGAGGTAAACTTGGCTTTCAGAATGGGATTCGATTGATTTCCACTTCCGGTAACCTTAGTTCTTCCCATTTGTTCTTGTGTTATAAGATGCAATATACATACAACAAAAGTCAGTGAAAGACAAAACAAGCATATTAGTCACAAATATATAAAAACAAAGACATATGACTTAAGAATGAATCATCATGCAAGACAAAGATAGTGAGTAATATCTTACAAGTATCATTAAGTCAAAATATGCCAACATGTAACAAAATGAAGAATGTGAACATATCATAAAAGGTAACAATGTCTAGCATACAATGCTCCCCTTTGATAAATGCTATAACTAAAATCCATGATAGCATAAAGTTCACAAAGAAGTTCACACAATCACACATTCAAGCAATTAGAAGAAATATCAACAAAATAAGCTTCATATGCTAAGAGAGATACACAAAGATTTTTCAAGTACTCTCATAATTCTTCAATAATTGCTAAAATATCATCATACTCATAAACAAAGTGTGTGTGTGAGAGATATGCTTCAAATATATATCAAGAAGTAGTTTGATAATCAACATGCAAACAATTTCCAACAACTATTCATCTTAAGCTTTTTCCATAAAAAGTCAAACAGATTATCATCCGAAATTGTTGCTTTTAAGACAATAAATTTCAACATATAAGCGTGTGTGTGCATGTGGCTCGTCATCCCATTTCTGTTTTTCAACCCTAGCTCATTTGATTTTCAACAAAACTCCTTTTTAAACATTCCTCATTTTCTTTTTAGGCTTTGAATCAAAGTTTTTTTTTATGATTCCATTTCAACACTTTTTTTATTTTTCCATTTTTTTTAAACATAAACAAAATTCACTTCATTAAAGCTTTCACTCATCACAATGGTGTAGCTCTTTCCAACATTAGGTAGCTTTCACAACCAATGTGTGTAGCCCTTTTCATGAAGGTGCTCGTTGAGTTCTATGTATTCGCCGAAGCAAAATGGATACTAACCATATGTCATTTTAAATGTACTTAAGCATAAAAACTTCAAGGTGTATCCAATGTTTACATATTAGTAAACTCAACCTACTAGCAAAACATATACGAGAAGCAAGGTGAAATTTTAGAAACCAAAATTTTATGGCTCTTAAGCACATGATCTAAGAACAATAAGTAGAGACTTATTCAAGATCATTACTTCTCTAATGAGTAGCTTTCAAAGAATATGAAGCTCATATTTTCAAAAGTAATGCCACTCAATATACTATACACAAACAATTAACAAAGTTAAGATCAATGTGAACAATATCACTATTAGATCCTAAAATAGAAAATCTCAATAAGAACCATATGTATGCTATGCAAAATTCTCTAATATGACAATGAGATGTATATCAAAAATTGAGTCAAAAGATGAATATATAAGAGAACATGCATTAGAGTATAGACATACGTTTTTGCACATTTAATTCACCAAATATCATACTTCTGCTCTTTTTATAAGCACTCTTGCCTTGAATGTCCTCATGACACCAAGTTGACGATGTTTCACAACAAGAGTATAAAAAGCATAATATCTCAACTCAATCAACACATATATCAAAAGAACTTCTTTAAAGTTAACCAACAAATTTTGACCATCATAACAAACATGATTTGAGATAACCAAGTTCATATCAATACATGGAGTATTCAAAGCTAGCAAGCAATAATTCTCAACACAATTGATATATTACCTCAAAACTACCTCACATGTGCTTCTTATTTTAGTGATAAGAGCACTCACCATTGAACTACTTGTTCTTGGGTGTACCTACACAAACATTTCCAATATCGTCCTCGACAACAATGTTAAATCTAGAGTAAAGTCCTTCAATGACTTGATTAACAAGAATATCATTAATACACTCTTCCTTTACATTTTCAACACAAGCTTTGTCAAGTTGAACAAGATTAGTACTTTTTCTACTCCATAACTTTTTCTTATGCTTAGCAATATTATCATGTTTCTCAACTTTCAAGACCTTATCATGTTCAAGTTAAAGTTTAATCTCCTTATCTCTAGATTCATTTCCTAATTTGCATTTTTCTATAAATTTATAACACCTAAGCTTAATGTGACCTATTGTGTTGCAATAATGGCAAATTGGAATAAAAGATGAGATTGTACCTTTTGGAGTTGAACTAGCTTCACCAGGAGTTTGCAAAGATAACTTGTTCACCAACTTCTTCTTGGCTTTTGATCTTTTCTTCTTGTGTGGTTTCTTATCAATCACAACTTCATCAAAGTGAGTAGGAAGTGGTGCTTCCAATAGCTCCTCTTCAACTACCAAGTCGTCTTCACCACTATGAGAGTTAACAAGATTCCTAACAGTAGACACACTTACCGAATCATTCACTAAGTCCTTGATGGCCTCCTTAGTCGTGTCGATCTCTTCCATCAATTCTTGTTCTCTCTTTTTCAAAGAAGAAACCACATTATCCTTCTCAAGGTTTATCTTTTCAAGTTCTCAAAACTTCTTCATAAAATCACCTTTCTCACCAAGAAGTCTACTGTGACAACCACAAACTCATCTAGTTGTTTCTTGATCAAATCATCCTTCTCAACTACCTCTCTTTGAGCATTATCTCTAGCTTCTTCAAGCTTTTCTATCTTGTCCAACTTGCACCCACTTGCACTTTCCTCTTTTACTCTTGTATACCCACTTGCACCCAATGGGTTTTTTCCCTTTAGGCAAGTCTACAAGAGATCCGACATTGTTTTTGAACATATATTCACTAATGCCTTTTACCAATCGCAACAATCAAGATCTTATACTGTTTCCTTGTACGTATAGGGATCATCATCATCCAGAAGATTCTTTACAGATTCTCCTAGACCGATGTATCTTTCGGGTTGTTTACTAACTCTCCCACTACGACGAGGTATGGTAGATTGTTGATCTTGTGTTGGTACGGAACTTACAATTGGGCTTGGTTGTGAAACTTCTTGTGGAATTGTATCTTCTGAAAGCTCATTCAGAACAATTATACTCTTAGGCACAAAATTATTCATATAGTCCTCTTCAAGAAATTTAGCATTTGTCGAAACAAATACTTTAAGATCTGAAGGACTATAAAAATAATATTCTTTTGTTCCTTTTGGATACCCTAAAAATATGCATGTTTCTGAACGAGACTCCATCTTTTGTCTTTCCTTTTAACACGTGTGCAGGACATCCAAATAGCCTTAAGTGTTGTAAACTGGGCTTTCGCCCAATCCACAACTCATGCGGTATTTTAGGAACCGACTTAGATGGTACATCGTTTAGAATGTACATTACGGTTTGTAAAGTATATCCCCAAAAAGAATTAGGGAGCTTTGAATAACTCAACATGGACCTAACCATGTCCAAAAAAGTTCTATTTTTCCTTTCTGACACCCCAATTTGATAAGGTGTGCCTGGTGCAGAAACCTGAGAAATTATCCCATTATCAATAAGATATTGCCGAAACTCACCAGATAGATATTCTCCACCTTGATCAAACCTCAAGACTTTTATGCGTTTCTCAAGCTGATTTTCAAATTCAGCTTTAAATGCTTTGAACATGTCAAAAGCATCAGACTTATGTCTCATGAGATACACATAGCCAAATCTGGAGTGACCATACGTGAAAGTGATGAAGTACTCATATCCACCTCTAGCTTGAATGCTTATAGGTCCACACACATCAGTGTGTATCAATCCTAAACATTAGAAGGCTCTTGTGTCTTTGGTCGTAAATGACCTTTTGGTTATTTTACCCTCCAAACAAGATTCATAAGTTGGTAGATCATTGACCTTTAAGTCACTTAGAAGTCCATCACTTACCAATCTTTTAATCCTATTAAGGTTAATATGAACTAGGCGCAAATGTCATAGGTGGGTTTCATGTTTTGATAATTTTACTCTTTTATGATTAGTATCCGTTGATTCTGTGTCTAACAAGTGAGAGATATTTCCATGCAAATAGAATAAACCGTTTTCCAATGTACCTTTGCAAATAATTTTTTCATTCTTACTAATAATAAAAGCTTTATTAAAAGTAACCGAATAACCAAATTTATTTAAACAAGAAACTGAAATTAAATTCCTCTTAAATTGAGGTACATAATAAACATCTATTAAATCTAAATGCCTATAAGAATTTGAAGTAATTTTAATATCTCCCACTAAACTAGCAGACACCAACGCTCCATTGCCTAAACGCAAGTTGAATTCATTCTCATTAAGCCTTCCCCTTGCCTTAAACCTCTGTAAGGAAAAACAAATATGATTAGTGGCTCTAGAGTCTATGATCCAAGAATCCATAGAATCTGCCAAAAAACAAGTTTCAAGATAATTAATATTACCTTCTCCCTTTTGATATGAACCTCACAAGAACAGTGAGACCCGGAACAAATATATGGTAATGAAGGAGAGTTTTCTAATTTCAAATTTGTAAACAAGAACAAAAACGGACCGCGACCCGTTATCTATATGAATATAAGAACCAACGGTATCAAGAAAGTTGTAGACGCCACACTCAAGAATAAGAAAGAAGGTGAGTGATAAGTCAAGGTTTGAACGCCATAAGGTAGAACCTTGATAAGTTCACAAGTTCTATAAAGAACCAAAGAGAAAATTCTCTCAAATTTATTTCAATTCCAGTCAATATCTAAAATTACATCAATTGGCCCCTTTTATACTAAAAATATCTAAGACCTTAAAGGAAATAAATATAAGGCAATTAATGCCTTACAATCAGGATAATAAATACAAACAAATTTAGAAAATAAATAAATACTAAACTAGCAACTAGTTGATTTGTTCCTTATTTGGAAGTTGAATTTGGGAAACAAATCAGCCCTTTATTTGGAAGACAAATCAACTCTTTATTAAGGGAAATAAATAAAATAAGGAATATGCTGAAATAGGCAATATGCTGAAATTGAATTCTCCTCCAACCATACGTCGCCCAAAATATAGGAAATATGTTGAAATTCGGACTCCTCAACTCAAGTCTTCGCGCAATAAGATAGATGGCCGAATTTGGACTTGGTTTTATTTGTTTTGGAGGACGGGGTCTTCATAGATCTGTAGAGCTTGTCTTGGGCTTTTCGAAAACATATTATATTAGATGATCCGACTTCAGATGCTTTCTGTAGAGGTCCACAAAGTTCAGCCCGGATTTGGTCTTCATGTGGGCAAAATTTGGACTTTAGCAACTCGGAATCAACCCATCATTTAATACTTCTTTGATCCTCTTGCTTCCTTTTAATTGGCTCAATTGGAATATGCAATGGTTTCTTTGGTGATGCTTCTTGATTCTTATCATTCCCCATCTCTTCAAAAGGATTTGTCCTCGAATCTTCACCATAATGTTGTTGATAGCCTACGACACTTCATCAAAGCCTTGCAAATGAGAAGCAAAAACACTAGGCAAGGAAGGGTTAAATCCATTAGTACTAAAACATGCCTCTTTGTACAAAAGTACAATCATTGGCTGATTTGAAAACAAAGCCTTTTTGATCTCACTCTCTCTTGCATAAAAACTCACTTGTTTTCTCTTTTTTTTTTCTCATCAGCCTCTTTTTCATTTTCATCTTTTTTTTCTTTTTTTGCTCTCTCTCTTTTTCTTTTGAACTCTCACTCTCTTTTTTGACATCTCTCTATTTTCTTAAAACTTGATCTACATACACTTGTTTTGGGGTTAAAGGTACAAGAGTGATTTGCTTTTTATTGTGTACAAAGGAGTATCTATTGGTATACCTATCATGCGTCACATGCCTATCAAATTGCCATGGTCTCCCCAAAAGGATATGACTTGTATTCGTTGGTACCACGTCACAAAGGACTTCATCTTTGTATTTTCCAATTGAAAACGACACCAACACCTATTTAGTCTCCTTGATTTCCCCACAATCATATTGTAGCTTATAAGGTTTTGGGTGCTTCAAAGTGGCCAAATGCAGTTTCTCCACAAAACTAGTGCTAGCCACATTAGTTAAACTCCCCCCATCAATAATCATGCTACACACCTTATCATTAACATGGCAGCGAGTGTGACAAATATTGTCATGTTGTACCTCATCATCTTCTTTGGCTTGATCACTAAGAGCTCTTCTTGCCACCAAAAGCTCTCCATACTTATCTCTTCTATTCCCACACCTATCTTCTCTATTCCCATACCTACCTCCTCTACCTCCCATTCCAAGTCGAAATCTGCCCGCACCCATATTAGACATGCAATCATTCTCCTCTAGGTCAAACCTATAATCATCTTCATAGTCATTCCTAGGTGGGTTTCTTTCCCTTTATTCCACCTTATGTGCCCTAAATGGTTGCTCCCTTTGCGAACTAGACTCCACTTTGTCTATCCTATCATGCACCTCATCAAACTTAATCTCCATCTGCTCCATACATTTTTGTATGGTTTTGTATAAAAAATTGAGGTCTACCATTTCTGGTGCATCGTCGGATAAGTCTTTACTCTTATCATGGGATATATTTTAATCCTGCAAAACAATGAAAGCAAGTAAGCCTCTCAAGCACACTCTCTCACGTGTTTACCCTCAAAGATGGTGGCACTCACACTCGTGTTTCACTTAATCTTTTGGCTTTAACCCTCTGATAAACTCACACTCTCTTGCTTTCTTTTAATTAGCTCAATTGGAATATGCAATGGTTCCTTTGGTGATGCTTCTTGATTCTCATCATTTGGTATCAGAGAAAAGAATTGGAATAGTGAGACCCGAAACCAATATATGGTAATGAAGGATCGTTTTCTAATTTCAAGTTTGTAAACAAGAACAAAATCGGACCGTGACCCATTATCTATATGAAGATAAAAACCAACGGTATCAAGAAAGTTGTAGACGCCACACTCAAGAATAAGAAAGAAAGTGAGTGATAAGTCAAGGTTTGAACGCCACAAGGTAGAACCTTGATAAGTTTACAAGTTCTATGAAGAACCAAAGAGAAAATTCTCTCAAATTTATTTCAATTCCAGTCTATATCTAAAATTACATCAATTGGTCCCTTTTATACTAAAAATATCTAAGACCTAAAAAGAAATAAATATTAGGCAATTAATTCCTTACAATCAGGATAATAAATACAAACAAATTTAGAAAATAAATAAATACTAAACTAGCAACTAGTTGATTTGTTCCTTATTTGGAAAGCTGAATTTGGGAAACAAATCAGCCCTTTATTTGGCAGACAAATCAGCTTTTTATTTAGGGAAATAAATAAAATAAGGAATATGCTGAAATAGGCAATATGCTGAAATTGAATTCTCCTCCAATCATGCGTCGCCCAAAATATAGGAAATATGTTGAAATTCGGACTCCTCAACTCAAGTCTTCGCACAATAAGATAGATGGTCAAATTTAGACTTGTTGTGATCTGTTTTGGAGGACGGAGTCTTCATAGAACTTGTAGAGCTTGTCTTGGGATTTCCGAAAACATATTTTAATTGATAAGCAGACTTCAGATGCTTTCTGTAGAGGTCCACGAAGTTCAGCCGGGATTTGGTCTTCATAAGGACAGAATTTGGACTTTAGCAACTCGGAATCAGCCCATCAATTAATACTTCTTTGATCCTCTTGCTTCCTTTTTATTGGCTCAATTGGAATATGCAATGGTTCCTTTGGTGATGATTCTTGATTCTCATCACCTTCTTGCTCTGAGACTTTGGGCAATTTCCTTTCCAATGTCCCTTTTCACCACAAAGGAAACAGTTCCCTTTGATCTTGGTTACTTTATTTGTCTCCTTCATATTAGGACCTAATTGCTTTTTCTTCTATTGTTTCTTGACCTTTTTACGGTTCTTAACAGTAGCAACTTTACCCACGGTATAAATCTCTTGACCCTTGCCTTTCACAAGGATTTTTTCCGCACTTTGAACATCTTGCATCAGGCCTTGCAAGGTGTATTCCTTATTATTCAAGGTGTAGTCCAACTTGAATTGATCAAAGGAATTTGACAGTGAGTTGACGATCATGTCAATTTTTGTCTCACCATATATCTCAGCACCATTCAGTTCAACAATGTTGGGATGTGCTATGATTTTATCATTTGATCTTTCACACCCTATCCAGGTTTAATCCTAAGATTCATAAAAACAGTCATTGTGTCTCTCTTAGTCATCCTAGACCTCATAGCAAACATCTCCTCTAGAGACATCATTATATCGGCAGCAGTCTCCATTCCTTCATGTTGTTATTGCGACACGTCAGAGATGGTGGCTATAATATAACATTTAGCCACCTCATCAGAAAACATCAACTATTGATCTCACCTCTTTGCTCCCAAGTAGATTCATTAGTAGGAGTAGGTGGTTTAGGAGTGCAGAGAACGAACTTATGCTTTTCGGATTGCAATAAAAGCCCAATTTTCCTGTTCCATGTGACATAATTATAACCAGTTAAAGTATTGTCTTTTAGGATGTTAATTAGGGATGAGGTCATGATTTCTGAACAATAAAAAAAATTATAAGTAAATAATCATGATAAAGCACTTTCGAATATTTATTTTGAATTATATATAAAATAATTCAATCGTAAAATTCAACGGTGATCCAACACCCATAAATATCACACCTCCTTTATGAGTTCGCACCATTTACTAGTTGGACTATGTCTCACCTAATTGTTAACATAACAACCAACGTTTTCAATTTTAACCTTGCAATTTTATCAAAAAGAACTCTTAGGAGAATATTATAAAAATTAAATTGAGTGTGTTACCAAGTTATCGACCTTCAATATATTCCCTCACGAATATTTCTCCTTTAGGAGTAGATATCGTTTGGGTTAATTGTATAGTCTATCCTTGTAAGGAAGTATCTTGCTGAATTACATTCATTTGTACCTCTTGGGAGGTTATTACACGAAACATAAAGCTCATCTAAACTTGGAGGTCGTGTGATCGAATTATTTGTGGCGTGTGATCGAATTCCAAAGAATGATTTACCAAGTTATCTAGATGGCAATTTAGATACCTAAACCATTCAATGCATGTTCATACCAAAAGAGATATATGAGTGGCACTCCTATTCTTTATGACACATTACCAACCAATGACAAACATTGCAATATTTAAAATAAAATAAATAGCTACAATTTTGGTCCATCCTAGAAAAGCAAGTTAATTACATGTCATGGAATACAAAAAACTCCTTTCTTGGCGAACAAGTCTTCACGTGACCTTCGTCGTTCGACTCCCTCGACTGCCTCCCATGGGCGTGCGCACCCTTGGCTTCCTTCCCACGGGTTTGCGCATGCCACAAACCCATAATGGGCTGCCATGCACAGCCCGTGGAATCCATAGGGTTGCCGTGCGTAGCCCATGCTCTTCGCACGCACGTTTGTTGCTATGGCTCGCAAGGTCCCAAACTTGTTCTGGTTGCTCCCAATTCTTCAAGCCTTCGAGTCCTCGATACTTGAATGTATTGCAGAAGAACTATAAATAAATAAAAAACTGTTGTTTTTTTAGTACAATATAGTGCAGTTTCTTTTTATTACAAAAAAAAAAACTTAGCAACTACCAAAAAGGAAATTATGGAGATGATAGGCCACCCTTCTTGTTACAATCCCAAAACAAAAATACATTGAAATTCTAAGACCAAAATTGAACAATAACAAACCACATATAAAACATATATATATATATATATATATATATATATATATATATATATCCAGACATTTCAATGTAAATATATATGTGAATACCTAGAATGTCATCTCTTTCTAAAACATGTGTATGTACAATAAAAAGAAAACGATTCACGTACACATACATCAATTAATCACGGGTACAACCAGGCTCTGATACCACTTGAAGGGAAAATCATGCAGCGGAAGTGTGAAAAAATTATTAATTGGGTTTCAGTATAAATAATTTTTTTCCCTTTATAATAACAAGAACCTTAACCTTAGATTAATTGATGTATATAAAAGTATTATACCTTTTTCTCGTGACAATTGAACTAGCGCCGAATTGAATCCGTAAGATCTTCCAATCCAATCACGAACTGAATCACCTAGGAGTGTGGGCTCCCTTTCTTTAAATTGTATACCTGTGGATGGAAACAAACAAAATCTTTCTCTTTGTTAGTCATAACAATCCTCTAAGAGAAAAAAAAAACAAGAACGTCGGGTCACTTGTGAATTATCAATCTACTTGATTGAAACTCGCGTGAACCCGATTTGATTTTGTACACAAAACCCTTTTGATGTAAAGTATACTAGTGTACTGCCAAAAACAAAAATGTTCACTTTTTTTTCTCTTTTTGGCCAAATTCACATCCTATATTTATGAGTTGACCAAATTTTATCTAGATCAAAAACTAAAATTTTCTCCCTCAAAATTCTCTTTTGTTTGCCCGAATTCTCTCTTAGAAAATCACCTTGCTTTACTTGCTGGTTAAGAATCCTTTTCCAAAAAGAATTTTATCATACACCAAGACTCCTAATCCAACTCAAAAGAATATTTTTGACCATATTAAAGATTTTCTAATTTGACTTGATAAATAATTCCTTTTATTTATTTACATACTTATCAAATTTAATCTTTAATATTAATTATACTACCAACAATAGTATAATATTTGGAGACCTACTCCCACTAGAAAAAGATTTTGATTTTTAATTAAATAATTAATTAATCACCAAATTAATTATTTTCTATTTAATTATATAATAAAATAATAATAATATAATTAAGATAAACTATATAGCTTTGCTGCCCAACACCATATTTGGACCATTATATTATTTTTCTTATTTTAATAAATCCACTGGACCTTAGCAAAAAGTCCACATGTGAACTAGACTCATTCTTACAAAATAAACAAGTTGACATGCCTTAATACAATTCTAGATGGACCCGTAAATTGGTCCAGTAGAATATATCAAGTGATCCATGTAAGGTCGTGTGGATTGGGGATCTTGGCGGGCTATCTAAATTTAAGCTTCAATAGACACAACCCAATCACAATCAACAAATGATTCACTTAGGTCCGATCTATTAATTTTAGTTCATTCCACTTAAGAACTAAAATTGAAATCTTAAATAAAGATAGAATAAGTTTGTATTTCTCATTCATACCCTAGACAATCTTAATGGAGAAAGTGTATCCTCGTGACGAATATCAGTAATGGCAAAGAGCTTATAGACCGCATATAGCTCTCCAAGTTACCATATTTACTCATATGACCACATTTTGAACTTGGATATTTTGACATGTCCAGAAGCCATGTTTCAATAGACACTATTGAAAACTTAACGTTAAGATTTAATATCCAATACCTCAAAACATGCATATGATGATATTCTACTCTCATTTTATAAATGGAGCCAATGTCCATATCAATAAATGAAGTCCTCTATCGATTAACAAATGAATACCACCAAACTATCGGGGATAGACTACGCTATATAATCGTACTCATTGATAGCTCAAATGATAACACTTGCAACCACAAGTCCATCATTTATCTCAAGATTGAGATAGACTCTCCGATTATCTTCAAGTGAAAACTTTTATCCATTACCGGTTCTAGATAAACTATTTCACTGTGATCCAATTCAATGCACCTGGTGCAACATATTTTTTTGCTCAAAGACACCATACTTTGATGATTTTAGACTCGTCATAACACATTTGATCCCACTCAAAAGCTAGCAAAAGAATCTACAACTTTGACAAGATAAAGGTGCCCAACCTTTATATTAAGTTGTGAATATTATTCAAGACTAACTAAAGAATTGTGTCTACCCCATACATATCTAGATGTATGAACATTTCTCCTTTTCTCATAGTCTTTTGACTTGATGTTTATTTACTTTTTGCAATTATAATAATTAAACTATAAAAGCTATAAAATTTGTTCAAACATAAATTACTTTATTAATATGAAAAGATTGTCAAATACATTATTATACTCTTGCTATCGACCATAATCCCAACACTTAAACGTATATTTATCTTTATCTTGAAGCACTACCACTTCATACTTCAACCATTTAATGTGGTCCTGACCACCAAGACTTGAGTTTCCACGGGAAAAGCCTCAAGCGATATTCATAGAGTAGTATAAGCATTCCTAATCAGAAATCTGTCTACACTAAAATTTTATCATGGATTATCTTAGTCATTTCCTTGTAGATATGTGCACTCTCATATGCTTACAATCTGAATTCTTCTAGCCCATTCATCTTTAGGCTCTTTTCTTCCACTGCTTTGTCATAGTCCCAATTCATACCCTTGATTGCCCACCATCCATGATACTCCAATTCAACTAGGAGGTGGCAAGCCTTGCTGAACACCAGTCTATACAGGCTCATCCCATCGGAGGTCTTATAGGTTGTTCGATATGCCCATAGAGCATCATTCAATCTTTTTGAACAATCCTTTCATGTTGAATTGATTGTCTTCTCCAAGATTTGCTTTATGTGCCTGTTACTCACTTTAACTTGTCCTAAAGTTTATCGGTGGTATGGATTAGCTACCTTATGACAAACCATATATTTCTTCATTATATTGCCAAATTTCTTGTTGTAGAAATGGGTCCCCTCATCACTAATTATCACATTTGGGGTCCCAAACCTTTCTAGAATATTTTCCTTAACAAATTTGACCACCACTCTGCTATCCATTATCTTTGTGGCCACTATTTCAACCCACTTTGAAATGTAGTCTACTCCTACTAAGTTATAGTTTTTTCCATCTGATAGGGGTAAAGGTCCCATGAAAATTATCCCCCGTATGTCAAATATTTCCACCACCATGATTCCTGACTGAGGCATCTCATTTCGTTTGCCAATATTCCATGTGCACTGGCATCTATCACATGCTACTCAAAATTTGAAAGCATCCTACGATAGAGATTCCCAATAGAAACCTAACAAGAGAACCTTGAGTACAATCTTCCTTGCAACAAAGTGACCCCTACAATGCATCATATGGCAGAAACTAAGAATATCCCTCTGTTCTGACTTTGGTACACGCCTCTGATTACCTGATTAGGACCATGCTTAAACAAATACGGTTCATCCCAAAAGAACTGTCATGCTCTTGCTGTGAACAGTTTTCTTCCTTATGAATCTAACTCTGGTGGAAGAACTTCTTGGGTCAAATAGTTATCCAAATCCGCATGCCATGGCTCCTCTTTATGCCCACAACTGCTCATTCGGGGAAATTTTCTCTTGTTGGAATCTCCTCCTCTTCAGATGAGCTTTGACCAATTTACTAATGTGTTCTGCTACCACATTTTCACAACCTTAGCAAATAATACCTATTTGATAAACTTAGGTTTTGTTTCTATATTTTGTAGCAAATACCTAAGAGCTATATGATCTGAATACACTATCATTTTTGCACCAACTAGATACTACCTAAACATTTTCAATGTGATGATGACTATCAACAACTCCTTATCTATTGTTGAATAATTAAGTTAGGCATCATTCAAAGTCTATGATGAGTAGTAAATCACATGGAGAACCTTGTCAACCCTTTGTCTAAAATCTGCACCAACTGTATAATCTAATGCATCACTCATCAACTCAAATGGTAGCTCCTAATTAGTCGGTGTCATTACTGGTGTTAAGGTCAAGGCCAATTTCAGTGACTCAAATGATGCCAAACACTTATCATTAAAGACAAACTCTCTATCCTTCTAGAAAAACTCATATAACAGTCTGGATATATTTGAGAAATCTCTGATGAATCTCCTGTAGAACCTTACATGACCCAAAAAAGACCTGATATCCTTGACATACTGAGGAGGAGACAAACTCTTGATAACTTTAACTTTGGCTTTGTCTACCTCAATCCCCTTGCTGGGGATGATGTACCCTAAAACAATTCCTTATTGCACCATAAAATGATAGTATTCCTAGTTTAAAACCAAATTTCTCTCTTTGCACCTTTTCAAGACCGAAGACAAGTTGTCTAAGTATAGACTGAAGGAATCACTATAAACTATAATTCATCCATAAAGACTTCTATGATCTCTTCTATCGTATATGAAAAAATGGAAGTCATGCACCTTTGGAAAGTCCCTAGAGCATTACAAAGCCCAAAAGGCATTGTTCTATAAGCAAAGTTGCCAAATAGACATGTGAAGGTTGTCTTCTCTTGATCCACTAGAGCTATGACTATCTAATTATAGCCTAAGTACCCATCTAAAAAGTAAAAAAAAAAAAATTGTGCCCTGTCAGCCGTTCTAGCATCTGATCGATGAACGGTAATGGGAAATGGTCTTTCCTGGTTGCCATGTTTAATTTTCAATAATCTATGCACACACGCCACCCTATCTAAAGCCTTTGAGTTACTAGCTCCTTCTTCTTATTTTCCACTACTGTAATACCTGACTTCTTTGGCACAACATGGATTAGGCTTACCCACTTGCTATCTATGATAGGATAGATTATCCCTAAATTCCATAACTTCAAAACTTTTTTCTTAACAACCTCCTTCGTGATAGGATTTAATCTTCTATGTGCTTCCCTTGTTGGCTTAATGTCTTCATCCAAAAGAATTCCATGCATGCAGACGGTAGGACTAATTCCCTTTATGTCTTTAATAGTCCACCCTATAGCTTCCTTATGACCTCTCAGCACCTAGAGTACCCTTTGCTCTTGAGACTCATCCAATCTTGCAGAAATAATCACCGAGTTCCCCTTTTCTTCATCAAGATAAACATACTTCAACTCTGCTATGAGTAGCTTCAATTCTAACTTCTAGGGTTTTTCTTCTAGTGCCTTATTGGCCACCCTTCCCAATTTATCCAAATTAACTTTCACATCTTCTATATCACGCTCGGATTCTTCATCCCTGCTTTTTAAACACGTGTCTTCATCACTCTTATATTCCCCAACACTTTCTTTTACTACCTCGTCTAACCTATCTTCTAGAATGTTCACCATATGCCAGTCATCTGATCCAACTCGTTAGGTCATGCAGTTGAAGATGTTGAACTCAACTTTTTTAACCAAAACCTTCATGGTAAGCTTCCCTTCATGTATATTTATCACCACCCTTGCTATAACCATGAACAGACATCCCAATAGAAAATTCACATCCTTTTCCTCTCTTCCCTTCTCCATGTGGATCACTACAAAGTCTGTAGGGATCATCAACTTCCTGACCTGAATCAGGACATCCTCTACTGTACCTCTCGGACTTCTTAAAGATGAATCCTCTAGCACTAAAGATATGGCAGTAGGTCTGAGATCTATAAGCCTAACCTTTGGTAGGCCGTGAAGGACAAGAGATTAATGATTGCCCCAAAATCTAGCATTGCCCTCTTATGATTAACTCATTCTATGATGATTTCAATTATAAAACTCCCTGGATCCTTCATTTTCTAAGGTTGAGCCATTTGAATCACTGTGCTTAGTTCCTTGAAGAATTTCACATAAGTTGGCATTTTCTAAATAGAGTCTAACAATGGAAAATTGACATTCAACTTGGATAGAATGTCACAGATGTCTTGAAAATATTTCTCCATCTTTGAATTCCTTAATCTGTCGGGATAAGGTGTAGGTGGTATGTAAAGGTTAGGTGATTTGCAGAGTTTTGGCCTTAGTTTCGATTGAACCACTTCATTCTTCTCTTTATTGTCTACCATTTCTTCACCCTTGTCTTCTTCTTAGTACCTATCCATCTCTTATTACGTTCTTCTTTCTAACTCTTGAAGTTTCCATGATGACTGTGTAGTTATTTGTGTATCTATCTAATTATTATTGCCTCACTTTTGATAGTGAAAACACTCTTCATGTGGTGTTTGCCATGTCTGCTTGATGCCTTGGCTAGAGGCCAAAGCTCTTCACAAATTCGGTTGTTGAATTCCATGAAATTCTTCACCATATCTTCAAGCGAAATGGCCCTGATATCATAGTTGTTCTCTTGAAGTTCCAATCCATTTCCCTAATCTTGATAACAATGGTGGTCATACATGCCATAACTTGGCCTTGAATCTTGCCAATTGTAATCCATGAGTCCTGAACACCAAAAACACAAAAAAATAAAAACCAAGAGAGGTAAAAGGAAAAAAGAGAACTAATAACAACTAACAAAAAAAACTAGAACAATACAAAATAAACTATTAAAGCTAAATCTGATCACGCTGCATAAATGTCGGTCCCTGATAACGGTACCATTTTGACCATTGCCATTTTGTATATGAAAATAACTTGTCAAACAAAATCTTTAAACCCACTTTTGCACTTACAATTGACAAACAATATGGTAACAAGTATGGGTATCGTCCACAGAGATTATGTTATACCTATGTAACAGAATTTTCCCTCTAAACTAAATGCAAGGAAAATAAATTACTAATGATTGCTGTATTGAATCTGATTAAAATGCAACTAAGACTAAACTACTTCAACTATAACAATTAGTAAATGAATATGTATGATAAGTGGACTAAGGGAATGATGGATACAATGGGTATGTATGAATTCTCATTAATGTTCATTAAGCTAAGCTAACCAATCTAGAGGGTATAGCTTGATTGTATATCCCTTATCGATCTCTAATCTAGTGGGTATAATACTGGCTACCAAAAAATGATTGTTCGTTAAAATGTATCTACCACAATAAATGACTAATCTCTTAATAAATTCACCAGCCTAGAGGGTATAGTATTGGTGCTTAATCTCTCACAAGTAGCCAACCTAGCCGTTGTAGAATTGGTTAATCATTTGAGATTAGATAAAGATTGAGAATAAGATGTCTGCATTTCACTAGAGAAAGGTACTCTAATTCAATCCTTCCATTCCAGAGAGCACAAGAGAACTAAATAGAGGGTATATCCAATTCTCTACTCTAATAGTTTCTCAAATAACATGCAAAGAAATGAGGATACAATCAATTACAAATCATCTTTTAAAATCAATAAAACCAATGAATGAAATATTTGTGATAGATTAATTAAAAAGGATAGAATTCACTTACAAAATCATAATCACAATAGAATCATATCAGTCCCCAAGTGGGATGATTAGTTACTCATGCTCAATAAAAGAAAATACATAGAAGAGGAGAATGAGAGTAAATCAATTATTGATTCCCCTTCCTTGAGAGCTTGAAATCCAATCTCCTTTAGCCTTGATTGAGTGGAAATCAAAGATAAATGAGTGGGCTTTTGGATGAAAGGGAAAAGAAAGGAATTCCAAGATTTAGAGAGAGAAAATGGTTATGAATGGGTATGTGTGCATACAAGTCATAACAAAAATGATTGTATATATATGTGTCTTTAAAATGACTTGATTTCACTGATGTGGCTTCCTAACATGTTAAATGCACGGGTTGTGTACGCATTGACCCATGTAGTGATCTGATGTTCATATTTCATCTTTTGGGTTTAGCGAATTATACTAGTTGTTGCACGATTTGTGACCAGTGCAATTTAACCTTATAGTGACCTGAGGCACCTTCCTACTTCCTGATTAGTCTCGGGTTTCTTCAAGTGTACGATTTTGAATGATTGGTGCACGGTTGGTGCATAGTTGGTTTGTGATTTCTGACCCACGCATTGCCCTGGTTCTTTCATCCCTTCACAGTGCGCGGGCCTCTACAATTGATCAATTCTTTGCCTTTTCTCGTACAAATCCGTGTCTTCCATCTAATCATCGGAACTATACGAAATTTCCTATAATCATAAAAAATGAGACATAAGATACATAAAAATACCGAAAACGAAACAAAGGGAATGGAATTAAAGGCTAAAATATATGATCATTTTGGCACGATCAGTAGATGTGATCCTCAAATTCTGAGCCAATCTTATTAAGAAGGTCTTTAGAGAAACAAAATAAGATTTACGGTTAGAGTTATTAGTCCAACAGTGGGTGGGAAGGAGGATAAGAAAGAATGAGAAGCTCATGAGGAGAGTTTGGCACTAGAAGAAATCAGTTAGGAATAGTTCTTTTATGAGGAGGGATTCAATTAAATAGTTAGTTTACGGGAAGAGAAAGGTTAGTGTGGTTTACAATAGTTTCAGTGTTGGGATAAAGAAACCCAGGAATGATTCATCAATGACAAACTCAAAGGGTAAATCAGCCAGCTAGGAGAACTTGGCTAGCTGACTAAAATGAATTACGTGGTTTTGAATGCTCGTAGGGTTGGTTATCAATGGGTGTTTCGTGAGTTGTAAGGGTTGAAGAATAGCTTCAATTCAAATGTTTTATTTATGGTAGAAACTAAGGCTAATCATAAGATGGTGGAGTCAATTCAGGTTCATTTGTTATACTGTGGTAAATTGGCTGTGAATAAAGTTGGTAGCAGTGGCGATTTATGTATGTTTTGGACTGCTAAGGTAAGTATCGATTTGATGTCTTATTCTAGGCTTCATATAGATATGAGTATTGTTTCTCAAGTGTAGAAGACATAGAGATTAACTGGCTTCTATAGCTCTGAGCCAGAGGAGAGGCATCATGCTCAGACCTTACTTCAGAGATTGAAGAGATTATCTTCACTTTTGTGGCTATGTGTAGGCGATTTCAATGAAATTCTCATGGAAATAAGAGAAATGTGGGGGCTTTCTATGTCAATAATAGTTAATGGATGATTTTCAAGAGGCACTTAATGACTGTAAGCTTGGAGACTTGAGACTTACTCGGACTTGCTTTACTTCGTCGAACTGAATAGATAATGGAATGACACTTGAGAGGTTGGATAAAGGTTTATGTTACTTCCTTTGGAAACAATTGTTTCTATAATCGAATATGACTAATTGAAATTTCTGGTCTTCGGATCATAGAGATATTCTAGTTGAAGTTTGGGATGTGGTGGGTGTGCCTAGGATTCATTGGCAATGACCAATGAGGTGTTTCAACTTTGAAGCCTGTTGGGATGATGATGTTGAGTGTTGTAAGTTATTGATTTATAGTTGAGAATTATTATAGTAACATGGTTGAGGTGGTCTCGAGAGTCTAGAACTGTGTAGCAAGTTTGGCCAGATGGAATCGGGGGAAGCATCAAACAATATGGAAGGACATTGATAGGATGAAGCTAGGATTGTAAAAAGCTTTAAAGAAGCCAGACTTGGTGTCTTGGAGAGTTGTTCGACAGAATGAGAGTCAGCTAGACAGACTGTAAGTTAAAGAGGAGTGTTATTGAAAACAGCAGTCTAAACAAGAGTGGCTGAAGAAAAGGGACCGCAATACAAATTTTTTTCATACGAAGGCAACTGCTAGGAGAGCAATGAATGAGATTAATGGTTCGATGGATGATATTGGTGTGGTGAGGGATAGCATGATAGAGATGTAGGAAATTGTTGTGGGTTATTTTTTAAAGTTTCATCGTTCTTGTTAACCCTCGAACTCATAGTGGAGAAAGGTTATCGAGGTTATTCTTCTTAAGCTATCTCGACGGAGGAGTGATTTCTTAGACTCACCTTTTTTTTGTTGTTGAAGTTAAAAAGTGTAAAGCCCTCATTTATTGATTGGCTTATTTCATGAACAGTCCACATGTTGGAGTTTTTATGTGAGGGTGGCTTAGGCTCTCAAGACCTCAAGAGAAGAAGCACCAAAGGTAAAATTCTAAGTGCTTGCTTGCTTTGAAGAGATAGTTGCACACACTCACATCTCATGCATAATTCTTGTTAATATATGTTGTGTGTTTATATGTGTGCTTTCATAATTTGATAACTATTCTTGCATGTTTATTTTGATCACATCTTTGCATTTGAAATGACATGCATTATATGTTGCTCAGATACACACACACATTTTTCTAGCATTTGAATTTTTATATTTGACTTGGTATGCTTATGTGCTTCATTGTCTTACCTTGCTTTCATTGTGTGTTTTGGTATGGTGGATTTTTTCAAGTTGAAAAAAATCCATAACAGGGCAATGCATGGGTCTATACGCGGGGACCCTACCCGCGCACTACCTGCGCAATGAGAAGATTAAGAATTTTAATCTCTCGGTGTCAGGTCAATGCAAAGACACTTTCATGGGTCTGGACCCGTGCAGTCCCGCCATTTCACTGGGTAAATTTTTCATCTCTCTGGTTGAGGCCAATGCCCAGGCATTTGCGCGGCATATCGCGAGTGTGCGTGGGTCACTATACGAGTCCGGACTCGTGCACAACCTGCGCATTACGCTGATTTTACAGATTTTATTAAAACGACAGCACTGCATTTTTTACCAATATAAATATGTCTCTTCATATTCAGGTCATTTCAAGAGTTCCATTTTTCCTTCTTTTCTCTTAGAACATCCTTCAAGAGAAAAATCTTTCAAGAACTCATCTCTATACACTCACAGCTTTTCCTTTGATCTTAAAAACATCGTCTTGCATCATCTAAGTCTATTTAGAGTGCATCCATACATGGTTATGCATCATCACATCTTGTTTGGTAAGTCTCTCATTATCCTCATAGAAGTTAAGTATTTTCCTTACCAAGCCATCTCTTTTATAATTTGTATTCTCATAGAATATAATCTAGATACAAATAGAGAATGTATATGATGAAATGATTGAGTGTTGTATTGTGATAGCTTCATAGGATTGTTTGATCTATGTTAGCTAAGCTTTATGTGTTAGGTTTTAGTTTGTGTTGGCTTTAATTCCATATCAAAATGATGTTTACTTGTAATGATTTAGTTGTTTAGATTCATGATGATTCAAGCTTCAAGGAAAAAGAAACAATAAGTCAAAGCAAGTTCTAATTCTTCAAGAGAAAGGATGCAATATGGTTCTATAAAGGTATACTAAGACCTTATCTTTCTCTTCCAAGGCTTAAGCACGCGCACACATATCATACATTTGTGTCCCTGCATCGTTGTGCACCATTATAGGCACACATATACATTTCATTCATATGTGTCCCTGCATTGTTGTGCACCATGTATAACACATTCACACACTTGAAGATGAATGCTCATGCATTGGTATGAAAATAAAACGTTTTGGAATATGCATGATTGGAAACTATCTCTATGTAGTTGCATTCTAGTGTGAATTGTGTTTGTGTGTGTATATGTTTTGTATAACATGGATATTGAACTTTGATTTAATCTTAAATCATTCTTGATTGAGTTCCGGCCATTTCAGTTACTTTTACTATTGATTTCCAGTTCTAAGTCAAAAGATACTACACTTTCAACTCATGTTTCATACATTGTCTTCGTCTTCATATATCGAGTTGAATTATTAATTTCTGGGTTGATTATCTTATATGTCCATGTCTGTGTGAGAGTTATGGTTCATAATCCACAAACGGATTCAAATTTTGAGTTCGGAGGCCGGAGAACGGTCGAAAAACGAGAGGGAAGCTCGAGGGGAATGCACCATGGCCAAATGGCCATGAAGGTGTGCATGCCCGAGATGGCGCATGGCCATCTCGGCCGCACAACCTTGCTGCCCCGAGATGCCCATGCGCCATCTCGGGGAAGCATTAACAAATGAGGGCAAAATGGTCGTTCTTGCTTTCTTCTTTCCCACTCCTTTATAAATTCTTTCCCTCTCACATTTCATTCTAAGAAGAAATTCAAACAAGTGTGCAGAAATTTTCTCTCTGAATTTCTCACCTTCCAAACACCATAACTTCTTCATTTGAGCTCCGATTTGGGTGTTTCGAAGTTGAGAGTGTTCATATATTCATCCTCCATCTTTTCTCTGAAGGTTTTAGTTAGTTTTACCGCTTTGTTTGGTGTCTAATCATACAAAAACCGGACTGCACCTAAATAAACTAAGGTGTTGATTTTCTCTCAAAGTTTTCTTTTAAAACTCAGTCTATTGCATTGGGTTTTCTTCTTTTACATATATTTGTATATTGTGAGTGTTTTGATTTGTGTTTTGAACACTTTCAAAGCTAGATTGAGTTTCAATTGAAATCATACATGTTGAGTTAGGTTTTGATTTTGCCTATGTTATCACATGTTTGGGATTGTATTGTGCTAGCTTTGATTCTAGGACTATTTTATGATCTTCGATTATTTGATTTTGTGAAAAATAGTTCCTCACATGTATTAGGCTCTCTTAGCCGAAATTCTCACATAATACATGTGCTTATGTTCTTTTGAGCTATTCATGTGATTTGTTGAATCTACGATTAGGAATATGCTCTAGAACTTTAGCTTAAATCTAATTGACATTGTCATATGATTTTAGCATGTTTTAGGTTTATGTGATTTAAACTTGATCTTGTGATTTGTTGAACATATCTTGTGATTCAAGTTTAGATGTATGCATGTATCTAGGTTGTGATTGTTTTTGAACATATCTTACATGATCTAGATTGTTTATACATGCATGAGTAACTAGACTATATGTGATTTGTGCATTCATGCTCATGTATAGTATTTTCCATACGATGTGTTGATCATAGCATTCTATGTTGCGTGCTTGTTTGCGTTTTGCATTCATGATCACCTAGATGCCTTGTGAGTAGGAAGTCTTAACAATAGGTGTGAGACCTATGGTGTTGAGCAAGAAGTCTTGGCAAGAGGTGTGAAGCCTCGGATTGTCGAGCAAGGAAGTCTTGGCTAGGGTCGGGAGGATTCGGAGAGTCGAGCAAGTAGTCTTGCCTAGGGTTAGGAGAACTCGGATAGGTGAGCAAGAAAGTCTTGACTAGAGTCGTAAGGTCTTAGTTGAGCAAGAAGTCTTGCCTTGGGTCGTGAGGATCCGGATAAGGTGAGCAAGGAAGTCTTGACAAGATGTGTGAAGCCTCGGATTATTGAGCATAGGGCGGTAACTTCTAGAGTAGGATTGGAGGGTAGTTTCTAGGTGAAGAGGTCACTTGAGAGATTGCATTTGTGTTATCCACTAGTGGATTTTGTTTGTCGGTGGCTGATAGCCCGCGGATGTTTCCTCTTCGGAGGTTTACCACGTTATATCTTGTGTCAACTTTTCTCTATCCCTATCTCTCTAATATTTGTATTGTGGATAGAACTCTCTATGTATGTTGACTTCCTTTCTATAAAATTAATTACTTGTTTGTATCACGCTTTACTTGTGTTTATATATTGATTAATTGTCTTTAATTAATATATATATTGTGATACAAGCAATCTAGAGGGACAAACTTTTGTTTGTTTCTAAAGGAGTCGAAAAATGTGTCTAACTTATTCACCCCCCCTCTAGATTAGCCTTGAGCATTTAACCATGATTGTATTTTCAATTGGTATCAGAGCAGGACACTAGATTGCACTTAGTGTGAGTCCGGGGTGATACTTTCACGGTTTTTGTAGGTGTTTGAATACTATGGATAGAACTCTGTATGTAAGTTGACTTCCTTTCTATAATATAGATTGTGTATGTGTTACAATTTCTTGTTTGTATCACACTTTACTTGTTTTATATATTGATTAAGTGTCTTTAATTGATATATATATTGTGATACAAGCAATCTAGAGGGACATACTTTTGTTTGTTTCTAAGGGAGTCGAAAAAGGTGTCTAACCTATTCACCCCCCTCTAGGTTAGCCTTGAGCATTTAACCGTGTTTGTATTTTCAATTGGTATCAGAGCAAGACACTAGATTGTACTTAGTGAGAGTCCATGTGATACATTCACAGTTTTTACAAAGCTTTTGAAGTCATGGCTTTACAAGATGATGTAATGGCGAAAGGAGCCTTAAATACTAGGCCACCATTACTTCGAGGCACTAACTATGGGTATTGAAAGTTGAGGATGAAAGCCTACATCCCCTCTATTGATGAAAGGGCTTGGATGGTAGTGGATGAAGGTTATAGTCCTCTTACCAAGGTTCAAGAGGATGGAACCATGATACTCAAGCTAAGGAGTGAATGGATAACAAATGAGTTTGAGGTTGCTAAATGGCACCATCGTGCTATGAATGCCATCTTTGGAGGAGTTGATGGGAATCAATTCTCCTACATTCAAAATCTTAAATCCGTAAAGGAAGTTTGAGATACCCTCCAAGTTACTCATGATGGAACCATAGCGGTGAAGAAATCAAGGCGTCAAATGTTTGCATCATAATTTGAAGGTTTAAGTATGGGTGAAGAAGAAAAGTTTGAAGACTTCCAATTCCGGCTTCTTAACATTGCTAACCAATGTCAAGCACTTGGAGTACTTATCTCAAAAGAGCGTTTAAATAGGAAAATCCTTAGGTCTCCTCCTAAGAGATTCAAATCATAGGTGACGACCATTGAGGAAAGCAAGGATGTGGATAGCATGAACATTGATGAGTCGCTTGGGTCTCTCCAAACTTATGAGATGTGCTTGAAGCCAAAGATTAAAAGTAAAGGAATCGCTCTCAATGCTATAGAGGAGGAGAGTGATGATGAAAATGAAGAGATAACTCTTATGGTTAGAAGGTTCAAGAAGTTTATAAAGAAGAATGCCAAACCTAAAGGCAAGTCTTCTAAGGAAAAGGGAGTTAAGAAAACATCATCTCTAAAGAATGAGAAGAATTGTCAAGCCATGAACAAGAAAGATGTTCAATGCTATAATCGTCATGGTTTTGGTCACTTTGCTAGTGAGTGCACCAAGAAGCCATCTAAGAAAGACAAGAAAGGCAAAGTGTTGGCGGCTACTTGGAGTGATGATAACTCTAGTGACAATGAGAGTTCTAGTAGTGAGTCTTCAAGTGATGAAGAGTTGGTGAGCAACTTTGTTGCTCTAACGGCTTTTCATTCTCCACTAGATGTTAATGGTACAATATCTTTGAACAAGAAATTCGATGCAAATCATCATGGAAGCTCTAGTTCCATTCCTACTAATTTTGAGTTGTTGGAAAAGATAGAAAAGTTTGAAGAAGCTAGAGATAATGCTCAAAGATAGGTAGTTGAGAAGGATGATTTGATCAAGAAACAACTAGATGAGTTTGTGGTTGTCACTCGTAGACTTCTTGGTGAGAAAGGTGATATTATGAAGAAGTTTAGAGAACTTGAAAAGATAACCTTGAGAAGGATAATGTGATATCTTCTTTGAAGAAGAGAGAACAAGAATTGATGGAAGAGATAGACACGGCTAAAGAGGTCATCAAGGACTTAGTGAATGATTCGGTAAGTGTGTCTAGTGTTAGGAATCTTGTTAACTATCATAGTGGTGAAGACGACCTGGTAGTTGAATAGGAGCTCTTGGAAGCACCACTTCCTACTCACTTTGATGAAGTCATGATTGATAAGAAACCACACAAGAAGAGAAGATCAAAAGCCAAGAAAAAGTTGGCGAACAAGGTATCTTTGCAAACTCCTAGTGAAGCTAGTTCAACTCCAAAAGGTACAATCTCATCCTTTATTCCAATTTGCCATTATTGCAACACAATAGGTCACATTAAGCCTAGGTGTTATAAATATATAGAAAAATGCAAATTAGGAAATGAATCTAGAGATAAGGAGATTAAACTTCAAATTGAACATGCTAAGGTCTTGAAAGTTGAGAAACGTGTTAATATTTCTAAGCATGAGAAGAAGTTGTGGAGTAGAAAGAATAATAATCTTGTTCTAATTGCCAAAGCTTGTGTTGAAAATGTTATGGAAGGGTGTTTTAATGATATTCTTGTTAATCAAGTCATTGAAGGACTTTACTCTAGATTTAACATTGTTGTCAATGATGATATTGGAAATGTTTGTGTAGGTACACCCAAGAACAAGTGGTTCAAGGGTGAATGCTCTTATCACTAATATAAGAAGCACATGTGAGATAGCTTTGAGGCAATATTTCAATTGTGTTGAGAATTCTTGCTTGCTAGCTTTGAATACTCCATGTATTGATATGAACTTGGTTATCTCATATCATGTTTGTTATGATGGTCAAAATTTGTTGATTAACTTTAGAAAATTTCTTTTGATATATGTGTTGATTGAGTTGAGATATTATGCTTTTTATACTCTTGGTGTGAAACATCATCAACATGGAGTCATGGGGACATTCAAGGCAAGAGTGCTTATAAAAAGGGTGGAAGTATGACATTTGGTGAATATAATGTGCAACAAGGTATCTCTATTGTCTAATACATGTTCTCTTAGATATTCATCTTTTGACTCAATTTTTGATATACATCTCATAGCATGTCATATTAGAGAATTTTGTATAGCATACATATGGTTCTCATTGACATTTGCTATTTTAGGATCTAATAGTGATATTGTTCACATTGATCTTAAATTTGATGATTGTTTGTGTATAGTATATTGAGTGGCATTACTTTTGAAAATATGAGCTTCATATTCTTTAAAAGCTACTTATTAAAGAAGTAATGATCTTGAATAAGTCTCTACTTATTACTCTTAGATCATGTGCTTATGAGCCATAAAAATTTGGTTTTCTAAAAATTGCACGTTGCTTCTCTTATATGTTTTGCTAGTAGGTTGAATTTACTAATATGTAAACATTGGATACACCTTGAAGTTTTTGTGCTTAAGTACATTTAAAATGACTTATGGTTATTATCCATTTTGTTCGGCAATTACATAGAACTCAACGAGCACCTTCATGAAAAGGGCTACACACATTGGTTGTGAAAGCTACCAAATGTTGGAAAGAGCTACACCATTGTGATTAGTGAAGGCCATCATGAAGTGAATTTTGTTTATGTAAAAAAAATGGAAAAATCAAAATAGTGTTGATAGGAATTCATAAAACAAATCTTTGATTCAAAGCCTAAAAAGAAAAGAGAAAGGCTTAAAAAGAAGTTTAGTTGAAAATCAAATGAGCTCGGGTTGAAAAACTGAAATGGAATGACGAGCCACATGCACACACACACTCATATGTTGAAATCTATACTCTTAAAAGCAAAAAATTCTGGATGATAATCGGTTTGACTTTTTATGGAAAAAGCTTAGGATGAATAGTTGTTGGAAACTGTTTGCATGTTGATTATCAAACTACTTCTTGATATATATTGGAAGCATATCTCTCACACACACACTTTATTTATGAGTATGATGATATCTTTACAATTGTTGAAGAATTATGAGAGAATTTGAAAAATCTTTGTGTATCTCTCTTAGCATATGAAGCTTATTTTGTTAATATTTCTTCAAATTGCTTGAATGTGTGATTGTGTGAATATCTTCGTGAACTTTATGCTATCACTTATTTTAGTTATAGCATTTATCAAAGGGGAGCATTTTATGCTAGACATTGTTCTCTTTTATGATATGTTCACATGCTTCATTTTGTTACATGTTGGCATATTTTGATTTAATGATAATTGTAAGATATTACTCACTATTTTTGTCTTGCATGATGATTCATTCTTAAATCATATGTCATTGTGTTTATATATTTGTGAAAAATATGTTTGTTTTGTCTTTCTCTCACTTTTGTTGTATGTATATAGCATCTTATTTCACAAGAATAAATGGGAAGAACTAAGGTTACCGGAAGTGGAAATCAATTGAATTCCATTGTGAAAGCCAAGTCTACCTCAAAGGGATCCAAAGCTTCAAGGTCAAAGGATTTAGGGATCTTTGAAACTAAAAAGATATTTCAAGAGAGAGGCATTGACTTAGGTAAATGTAAAGATTCTTATGTTCTTAAATGCATTAAGGATAGAAATTGGGAATCTTGGGTGAGCATGCTAGGAATAGTGAGTGACACTATTGTTAGAGAATTTTATCATGAATATAGAGAGAGTGCCACCTTATTGGATGCTTTGATGAATATTATGGGTGTTGTGTTTAGAGTTAACCCGGTAAACATTAACAAGTTTCTTGGGCTATCTAGTGATATTGATTCAAACTTTCTAGATGTTGATATCATTGAGAATTTTAATATCATGGGTAGAACTCTATGTGACAATGCTTCTTTTGAGTGGAAAGGTAGAGCATATATTAGTCAACATGAGTTATCTAAGGCAAGTGCATTTTGGCATCTTTTTATTTGCACAAATATTATTGGCTCTTCAAATTCAACCGAGTTGAATAAATATAAGATCAAAATAGTATATGCCTTGGTGACTAATCAACCTATAAACCTTGGGGATTTGCTTATGTTTTACTTAGACAATGCGGCTTTCTCAACTAGAAGAGATAAGAAGCTTGCATTACCAGGGTTTATAACTTCTTTGTGTTTAGCTCTTGGTGTTCAAAGTAGTGGAGATGATATGTTGGTACAACCCTTGGAAAAGTATAGTGATAAACGTGTGTCATACATGTCATATAAGGATAAGGGTAAGACATGTGATACTTTTGGACTATTTAGTAGTTCACAAGTTGATTGTAAAGACTAGCATAAACATTCTTCTGGATTGGGCTTTACATTTGAAGAAAAAGGTTGATGAGCATAGTGCTATAGTTGAAAAACAAGATGCTAGAATAAAAGAGTTGGAGGAGTGTATTACCTCAAGTTCAAGACCACCTCTCAAGCATTATGTTAGGTTAACTACACACACATCTTTCTTTGGTGGATCTAGTAGCTAGTATTTGAGTCTCATGGTATGTTTCTTACCTTTTGGCATCATTTCACTTCAAAAAAGGGGAGAAAGAGTTGTTAAGAGTTGCTAGTTACTTAGTTTCCTTTTTATGTTGTTTTTGTGAACTTTTGAACTTTCAATGGCATGTAATATTTAGTATTAAGATTTGGTTAATAACTCTTGTATTTGGAATGTATTGAGGGGGGGATACATGTATTTGTGGACTTAATTGTATATTCTTATCCATTTTATATGTTGCCATTTGTTGTTTTTCTCTTGTATATGCATTGTGCTTTGAGATGATTTGTACGTTACTTCAAGAAAAGATCAAGATGAAGTTCAAGAGTTGGTGAAGATTAGTTATAGGAATCTTACTCATTGTAATGTGAGGGAGTGATTTTGTGACCTATCTTCATTTTTATATTTATAGTAAATGAATAGGTGTTTTGACATGAAATTTGCCAAAGGGGGAGATTGTTAGGTTTTAGTTTGTGTTGGCATTAATTCCATATCAAAATGATGTTCACTTGTAATGATTTAGATGTTTAAATTCATGATGATTCAAGCTTTAAAGAAGAAGAAACAACAAGTCAAAGCAAGTTCTTAGTCTTCAGGAGAAAGGATGGAATATGGTTCTACAAAGGTATACTAAATAAGGCTTAGGCACACACACACATATCATACATTTGTGTCCCTGCATCATTGTGTACCATTATAGACACACACATACAATTCATTCATATGTGTCCCTGCATCGTTGTGCACCATGTATAACACATTCACACACTTGAAGATGAATGCTTATGCATTCGTATGAAAATAACATGTTTTGGAATATGCATGATTGGAAACTATCTCTATGTAGTTTGCATTCTAGTGTGAATTGTGCTTGTGTGTATATATGTTTTGTACAACATGGATATTGAACTTGGATTTCGTCTTAAATCATTCTTGATTGAGTTCTGGTCATTTCGGTTACTCATACTATTGATTTCAAGTTCTAAGTCAAAAGATACTACACTTACAACTCATGTTTCATACATCGAGTCAAATTATTTTTTTCTAGGTTGAGTATCTTATATGTCCATGTTTGTGTGAGAGTTACAGTTCATAATCTGCAAACAAATTTGAATTCCGAGTTTGGAGGCCGGAGAACGGTCGAAGAACGGGAGGGAAGCGCGAGGGGAATGCACCATGGCCAAATGGCCACGAAGGTGTGCATGCCCGAGATGGGGCTAGCCATCTCGGCCACACAACCTTACTGCCCCAAGATGCCCATGTGCCATCTTGGGGAAATATTAACAAATAAGGGCAAAATGGTCTATTTTGCTTTCTTTTTTCCCAATCATTTGTAAACTCTTTCCCTCTCACATTTCATTCTAGGAAGAAATTCAAACAAGTGTGTAGAAATTTTCTATCTAAATTTTCTCACATTCCAAACAAAATAACTTCTTCATTTGAACTCCGATTTGAGTGATTCTAAGTTGAGAGTGTTCATCTATTTATCCTCCATCTTTTCTCTGAAGGTTTTAGTTAGTTTTACCACTGTTTTTGGTGTCTAATCATAAAAAAACCGGACTGAACCTAAATCAACTAAGGTATTGAATTTCTCTCAAAGTTTTCTTTTAAAACTTGGTCAATTGCCTTGGGTTTTCTTCTTCTACATATATTTGTATATTGTGAGTGTTTTGATTTGTGTTTTGAACACTTTCAAAGCTAGATTGAGTTTCAATTGAAATCATACATGTTGAGTTAGGATTTGATTTTTGCCTATGTTATCACATGTTTGGGATTGTATTGTGTTAGCTTTGATTCTAGGACTATTTTATTTTCTTCGATTGTTTGATTTTGTGAAAAATAGTTCCTCACATGTATTAGGCTCTCTTGGCCGAAATTCTCACATAATACATGTGCTTATGTTCTTTTGAGCTATTCATGTGATTTGTTGAATCTACGATTAGGAATATGCTCTAGAACTTTAGCTTAAATATAATTGACATTGTCATATGATTTTAGCATGTTTTAGGTTTATGTGATTTAAAATTGATCTTGTGATTTGTTGAACATATCTTGTGATTCAAGTTTAGATGTATGCATGTATCTAGGTTGTGATTGTTATTGAACATATCTTACATGATCTAGATTGTTTATACATGCATGAGTAACTAGACTATATTTGATTTGTGCATTCATGCTCATTTCTAGTATTTTCCATAGGATGTGTTGATCATAGCATTTTATGTTGCGTGCTTGTTTGCGTTTTGCATTCATGATCACCTAGATGCCTTGTGAGAAGGAAGTCTTGACAATAGGTGTGAGACCTATGGTGTTGAGCAAGAAGTCTTGGCAAGAGGTGTGAAGTTTCGGATTGTCGAGCAAGGAAGTCTTGGCTAGGGTCGGGAGGATTCGGATAGTCGAGCAAGAAGTCTTGCCTAGAGTTGGGAGAACGCGGATTGGTGAGCAAGCAAGTCTTGACTAGAGTCGTAAGGTCTTAGTTGAGCAAGAAGTCTTGCCTTGGGTCGTGAGGATCCGGATAAGGTGAGCAAGGAAGTCTTGACAAGATGTGTGAAGCCTCGGATTATTGAGCATAGGGCGGTAACTTCTAGAGTAGGATTGGAGGGTAGTTTCTAGGTGAAGAGGTCACTTGAGAGATTGCACTTGTGTTATCTACTAGTGGATTTTGTTTGCCGGTGGCTGCTAGCCCGTGGATGTTTCCTCTTTGGAGGTTTAACACGTTATATCTTGTGTCAACTTTTCTCTATCCCTATCTTTCTAATATTTGTATTGTGGATAGAAGTCTCTATGGATGTTGACTTCCTTTCTATAAAATTGATTGTGTATGTGTTACAATTACTTGTTTGTATCACACTTAACTTGTGTTTATATATTGATTAATTGTCTTTAATTAATATATATATTGTGATACATGCAATCTAGAGGGACAAACTTTTGTTTGTTTCTAAGGGAGTCGAAAACGGTGTCTAACCTATTCACCCCTCTTCTAGGTTAGCCTTGAGCATTTAACCGTGATTGTATTTTCATTATGAACATGTCATTTAGCTCTTGATATTTAGGATTGTTTTATATGTCGTCTCATCATCCTAGATAAGCATCTAAGATTCCCTAGCCTTGTTTGTTCTTTGAATATCTTTATATATTCACATATGCCATTTTATCTCTTTATTGAGAAGCAAGTCTTGTGTTGCTTCCAGGAGTAGGTTGCTTCAAGCACAAGCAAATTGGACTGGGTTCACTCATACCAGGATTAGGTAGTGGTTTTGGGTTATTTATCAGGATTAGGTTGTAACACCATTATCATTAGTGGATTCGAGGTTCGAGTGTGGCTCACTTAACAGCCCGTGGTTTTTCCCAGTTGGATGATTTCCATGTAAATCTCAAGTATCTTTTATTATTCCGCACTTTTTGCACTTGTGATATTATTATGACTAGTTAGGGGTATTTTCATATAAATTGGCCATTAATGAAAATTGGGTTAAAAATTTGATTAAAATCTATTCACTCCCCCTCTAGATTAATATTAAACACACCATAATATTTCTTTCAATTAGTATCAGAACGGGTTCCTAGAAATACATAGGTGATCCTTGCTCTTTTTGGTGTGTGTTGCATTTTGTGTGATTCTTTTATCATTCATACATTTGCATTTATTTCATTCATTCATAAACACTATGAGTGGAAACGATGGCAACAAGGGCGCTTCTAGCACAAGACCTCCCCTTCTCACTGGGTTGAATTATGCCTCTTGGAAAGGCAAGATGGAATCGAGCATTTGTCAAATCCATGATAGGGCATGGATGGCTGTTGAAGACGGCTACATAGGTCTAGAGATGCCGCAATGGATAAGAGTATCCTAATGGATTTAAGCATGGCCACATGAGAGAAGGTTTCTTCATAATCGATACCTTCCTTCTGTGTATAACCTTTAGCTACCAATCTAGCTTTAAAGGTTTCCATATTTCCATCCATTCCTCTTTTCCTCTTGTATACCCACTTGCACCCTATTGGTTTTATCCCTTTAGGCAAGTCTACAAGAGACTAGACTTTGTTTTTGAACAAAGATTCAATTTCGGATTGCATTGCCTTTTGTCAATGGCAACAATCAACATCTTCCATTGCTTCCTTATACGTATAGGGATCATCATCGTCTGGAAGATTCTCTATAGATTTTCCTAGACCAATGTGTCTCTCGGGTTGTCTACTAACCCTCCAACTACGACGAGGTATGGTAGATTGTTGTTCTTGTGTTGGTACGTAACTTACAAATGGACTTGCTTGCGAAACCTCTTATGGAATTTATCTCCTAAAAGCTCATTTAGGAAAATTCTACTTTTAGGCCAAAATTATTCATATAGTCCTCTTCGAGAAATTTAGCATTTGTCGAACAAAAACTTTAAGATCTGAAGGACTATAAAAATAATATCCTTTTATTCCTTTTGGATACCCTACAAATATGCATGTTTCTGAACAGTACTCATCTTTTTTGTCTTTCCTTTTAACACGTGCGCATGACATCCAAATATCCTTAAGTGTTTTAAACTAGGATTTCGCCCGGTCCATAATTCATGCGGTGTTTTAGGAACCGACTTAGATGGTACATCGTTTAGAATATACATGGCAGTTTGTAAATCATATCCCAAAAGAAAATGGGGAACGTTGATTAACTCAACATAGACATAACCATGTCCAAAAGAGTTCTATTTCTCCTTTCTACTACCCCATTTTGTTGAGGTGTGCCTGGTGCAGCAAATTGAGAAATTATCCCATTATCAATAAGATACTGCTGAAACTCACCAAATAGAAATTCTCCACCACGATCAGATCTCAAGATTTTTATGGGTTTCTCAAGTTGATTTTCTACTTCAGCTTTAAATGCTTTGAACATATCAAAAGCATCAGACTTATTTCTCATGAGATACACATAGCCAAATCTTGAGAGATCATCCGTGAAAGTGATGAAGTACTCATATCCATCTCTAGCTTGAATGCTCATAGGTCCTTACATATCAGTGTGTACCAATCCTAAACATTCAATGGCCCTTGTGCTTTTGGTCGTAAATGACCTTTTGGTCATTTTACCTTCCAAACAAGATTTACAAGTTGGTAGATCATCGACCTTTAAGTCACTTAGAGGTCCTTCATTTACCAATCTTTTAATTCTATAAAGGTTAATATGACCTAGGTACAAATGACATAGGTAGGTTTCATCTTTCGATAATTTTACTCTTTTATGATTAAGTTCCGTTGATTCTGTGTCAAACAAGTGAGAGATATTTCCATGCAAATAGAATAAACTGTTTTCCAATGTACCTTTGCAAATAATTTTGTCATTCTTACTGATAATAAAAGCTTTATTAAAAGTAACCAAATAACTAAATTTATTTAAGCAAGAAACTGAAATTAAATTCCTCTTGAATTGAGGTACATAATAAATGTCTATTAAATCAAAATGCCTATAAGAATCTAAACTAATTCTAATATCTCCAATTGAACTAGCAGACACCAACGCTCCATTGCCTAAACGCAAGTTGAATTCGTTCTCATTAAGCCTTCTCGTTTCCTTAAACCCCTATAAGGAAAAACAAACATGATTAGTGGCTTTGGAGTCTATGATCCAAGAATCCATAGAATCCGCCAAAAAACATGTTTCAAGATAATTAATATTACCTTCTTCCCTCTTGTCTTGAGACTTTGGGCAATTTCTTTTCCAATGTCCCTTTTCACCACAAAGGAAACACTTCCCTTTGATCTTGGTTACTTTCTTTATCACCTTCTTAGTAGGTCCTAGTTGCTTTTTCTTCTGTTGTTTCTTAACCTTCTTACGGTTCTTAACAGTAGCAACTTTACCTATGGTATGAATCTCTTGACCCTTTCCATTCTTAAGGTGGATTCCTTATTTTTCAAGGTGGAGTCTAACTTGAATTGATAAAAGGAATCCGACAGTGAGTTGACAATCATGTCAATTTTGGTCTCACCATCTATCTCAACACCATTTAGTTCAGTAATGTTGAGATGTGCTATGACTTTCATCATATGATCTTTCACACCCTGTCCAAGTTTCATCCTATGATTCATAAAAGCAGTCACTACCTCTCTCTTAGTTGTCCTAGTCCTTATAGCAAACATCTCCTCTAGAGACATCATTATATCGACTGCAGTCTCCATTCCTTCATGTTGCTCTTGCAACACGACGGAGATGGTGGCTATAATGTAACATTTAGCCAAATCATTAGAAGACTCCCACTGCTGATACTCATCTCTTTGCTCATTAGTAGATTCATTAGTAGGAGTTGGTTGTTTAGGAGTGCACAGAATGAACTTATGCTCTTCGGATTGCAATAAAAGCCCAATTTTCCTTTTCCATTTGACATAATTATCACCAGTTAAAGTATTGTCTTTTAGGATGTTGATTAGGGATGGGGTCATAATTTTTGAACAAGTAAATAATCATGACAAAACACTTCTAAATATTTATCTTGAATTAATTTAAATAATTCAATAGTAAAAATTCAATGGTGATCCAACACCCATAAATGTCACGCCTTTTTTGGGAGTTCGCAACATTTACTAGTTGGACTAGGTCCCACCTAATTGTTAATCAACGTTTTCAATTTTAGCCTTGCAATTTTATTAACAATAACTCTTGGGAGGATATTAATAAAATTACATTGAGTGTGTTACCAAGTTATCGACCTTCAATATAATCCGTCACGAATATCCCTCCTTTGGGAGTAGATATCGCTTGGGATAATTGTCTAGTCTATCCTTGTAAGGAAGTATCTTGCTAAATTCCATTCATGAATATCTCTTGGGAGGTTATTACACGAAACATGAAGCTCAACTAAACTTGGAGGCCGTAGGTGTTCAAAAACACCTTCTCCCACTCAATTATTTATGTCGTGTGATCGAATTCCAATGAATGATTTACCAAGTTATCGAGATGTCAATTTAGATACCTAAACCATTCTATGCATGTTCATACAAAAAGAGATATATGAGTAGAACTCCTATTCTATATGACATGTTATCAAACAATGACAAACATTGCAATATTTATAAAAAATATAAATAGCTACAATCTAGGTTCATCCTAGAAAAGCAAGTAAATTACACTCTTGGCGAACAAGTCTTCACGCGACCTTCGTCGTTTGGACTCCCTCGGCTACCTCCCATGGGCGTACGCACCCTTGGCCCTTACCCATGGTCGTGTGCATGCCATAACCTCATAAAGGGCTGCCATACGCAGCCCATGGCTTCCATAGGGCTGCCGTGCGCTGCCCATGCCACAACAAACGTGACCGTGTGCTCTTCGCACGCACGTTTGTTGCTACGGCTCGCACGGTCCCAAACTTGTTCCGGTTGCTTCCAATTCTTCAAACCTTCGAGTCTTCGGTACTTGAAGGTATTACAAAATAATTTTAAATAAAAAATACTGCATTTTTTTTATTCTTATTACAACAAAAAAATAAAATAAAATAAACATAGCAACTACCAAGAAGGAAATTATGGCAATGATAGGCCACACTTCTTGTTACAATCCCAAAACAAAAATACATTGAAATTCTAGGACCAAAATTGAACAGTAACAAACCACATATAAAACGTATATATATCCATACATTCCAGTTTAAAAATATATGTGAATACCTAGAGTGTCATCTCTTTCTAAAACATACATATATACAATAAAAAGAAAAAGAATCATGAACACATACATCAATTAATCAAGGGTACAACCAGGATCTGATGCCAATTGTAGGGAAAATACGCGCAGCGGAAGCGTGAAAATTTATAAATTATAAAATTAGGGTTTCGGTATAAATAAAATTTTCCCTTTTAATAACAAGAACCTTAACCCTAAATTAATTGATGTATATAAAAAGTGTCGTAGCTTTTTCTAATGACGATTAAACAAGCGCTGATTTGAATCTGCAATATCTTCCAATCCAATCACGAATGTGAATAACCTGGGAGTGTGGGTTCCCTTTCTTCAAATTATATACCTGAGGATGGAAACAAACAAAATCTTTTTCTTTGTTAGTTACAATTATCCTACTAGGGAAAACACCAAGAACGTCCGATCACTTATGAATTATCAATCTAAATGATTGAAACTCACGTGAACTCGATTTGATTTTGTACACAAAACCCTTTAGATGTAAATGATTCTAGTATACTACCAAAAACTAAAACGTTCCTTTTGCCTATTCTCTTTGGCCGAATTCTACACCCTTTATTTATGAGTTGACCGAATTTTGTCTAGAGCAAAAACTCAAAATTTTCTCCCTTGCTTGGTCGAATTCTCTCTTAGAAAATCACCTTGCTTGGCCGAAATGTTTCTCATAAAATCATATGGTTGGCCGAAAATTATGAGGTGGTATATATAGGATCATAAATCCTCTACTAAGAAGGATTTACTTAGTTGGCAAGAATCATTTCCTTTGGTGGATTTACTTGGTAGTTAAGAATCCTTTTCAAAGAAGAATTCTAGTCTAGTAACCATATTAAAGATTTCATAATTTGAAGAGATAAATAATTCCTATTATTTATCGACTTATCAAATATAATCTTTAATATTAATTATACTACCAACAATAGTATAATATTAGGAGACCATCTCCTACTAGGAAAAAGATTTTGACATTTAATTAAATAATTAATTAATTACCAAATTAATTAATTTCTATTTAATTAAATAATAAAATAAAAATAATATAATTAAGCTAAACTATATAGCTTTGCTGCCCAACACCATTATATAGGCATATATATTATTTTTCTTATTTTATTAAATCCATTGGACCTTAACAAAAAGTTCACATGTGAACTAGACCCATTCTTACAAAAGAAACAACTCCACATGCCTTAATACAATTCTAGATGGACCTCTAAATTGATCCGGTAGAATATATCAAGTGATCCATGCAAGTTCGTGTGGATTGGGGATCTTGGCGGGCTATCAAAATTTAAGCTCCAATACACACAACCCAATCACAATCAACAAATGATCCACTTAGGTCCGATCTATTAATTTTAGTTCATTCCACTAAAGAACCAAAATTGCACTCTTAAATAAAGATGGAATAAGTTAATATTCCTCATTCATACCCTAGACAATCTTATTAGAGAAAGTGTATTCTCGTGAAGAATATCAGTAATTGCCAAGAGCTCATAGACCGCCTATATCTCTCCAAGTTACCATATTTACTCATATGACCACATTTTAAATTTAGATATTTTGACATGTCCAGAAGCCATGTTTCAATAGACACTATTGAAAACTTAACGTTAAGATTTAATATCCAATACCTCAAAACATCCATATGATGATATTCTACTCTCATTTCGTAAATGGAGCCACGATGTCCATATCTATAAATGAAGTCCTCTATCGATTAACAAATGAATACCACCAAACTATCGAGGATAGACTATGCTATATAATCGTACTCACTGATAGCGCAAATGATAACACTTGCAACCATAAGTCCATCATTTATCTCAGGATTGAGATAGACTCTCCGATTGCCTTCAAGTGAAAACTTTTATCCATTGACGGTTCTAGATAAAGTATTTCACTGTGATCTAATTAAATGCACCCAGTGCACTAGATTCTTTTGCTCAAAGACACCACACTTTTATGATTTTAGACTCATCATAACACATTTGATCTCACTCAAATGCTAGCAAAAGAATCTACAACTTTGACAAGATAAAGGTGCCTAACCTTTATCTTAAATTATGGATATTATTCAAGACTAACTAAAGAGTTGTGTGTACTTCATACATATCTATATGTATGAACAATTCTTTTTTTCTCAGTCTTTTGACCTTATGATTATTTACTTTTCACAATTATAATAATTAAACTATAAATGCTATAAGATTTTTTAAACTTGAAATCACTTTATTAATATGAAAAGATTGTCAAATACATTATTATACTTTTGCTATCAAGCATAATCCCATCACTATAGTCCTTCAGATTTTAAAGTATTTGTTTCGACAAATGCTAAATTTCTGGAAGAGTATTATTTGAATAATTTTGTGCCTAAAAGTAGAATTATCCTGAATGAGATTTCAGGCGATACAATTCAACAAGAGGTTTCACTACCAAGCCCAATTGTATGTTCTGTACCAACACAAGATCAACAGTCTACCATACCTCGTCGTAGTAAGAGGGTTAGTAAACAACCCGACAGATACATCAGTATAGGAGAATCTGTAGAGAATCTCCCGGATGATAATGATCCTTATACGTACAAGAAAGCAATGGAAGATGTTGATTGTCCTCATTGGCAAAAGACAATGCAATCCGAAATTGAATCTATGTTCAAAACCAAAGTATGGTCTCTTGTAGACTTGTCTAAAGGGATAAAACCCATCAGATGCAAGTGGGTATACAAGAGGAAAGGAGGAATGGATGGAAAGGTGGAAACCTTTCAAGCTAGATTTGTAGCTAAAGGTTATACACAGAAGGAAGGTATCGATTATGAAGAAACCTTCTTTCCTGTGGCCATGCTTAAATCCATTATGATACTCTTATCCATTGTGGCATCTCTAGACCTAGAGATTTGGAAAATGGACGTTAAGACAGCATTCTTTAATGGAAGTCTTGAAGAAAGAAACTACATGATGTAACCAGAAGGATTCATTAAAAAAGGCCAAGAGGAAAGTGCAAGTTGCAAAGATCCATATATGTATTGAAGCAAGGATCCAGATCCTAGAACATAAGGTTCGATCAAGCCGTGATTTTTTATTTATTTATTCAAAACATTGACGAACCTTGTGTATACAAAAGGATTAAAGGTGACAAGTTGGTCTTCCTAGTTCTTTAGGTTGATGATATACTACTCATAAAAAAATGATGTAGGTGTATTGACATCAATAAAAGAATGGTTAGCAAAACAATTTGATATGAAGAACTTAGGAGAAGCAAGTTATATTCTTGTTATCCAAGTCATAAGGGATAGAAAGAATAGAACGATTGCATTATCTCAAGCTTCATACATAGATAAAATCTTGTCTAGGTTTTCCATGCAAGATTCCAAGAAAGGTATGTTACCTTTCAGACACAGAATCAAGCTTTCTAAGGAACAAGTTCCCAAGATTGAGCATGAAGAGTAATTCATAAAAAGGGCTCCATATGCATCGGCAGTTGGAAGTCTCATGTATGCAATGCTCTATACTAGACCTGATATTTGTTTTGTTGTGGGCATAGTTAGCAGGATTCAATCGAAACTTGGTCCTGATCAATGGATGGCTGTCAAGCATATTTTCAAGTATCTTAGGAGAACGGGAGATGATATGCTTGTATACTCTAGAGGGGTTTTTATTCCCGTTAGGTATACATATTCTAATTTTCAGTCAGGATCTGTGTTTACTATTAGATGAGGTACATTCATATAGAGGAGTATCAAGAAATCTTGTATTGTTGATTCCACCATGGAAGCTAAGTATGTTGCCGCATGCGAGGTTGCTAAAGAGGCTATCAGGCTCTACAAATTCTTGATTGACTTGGAAATGGTTCCTGATGCGAATAAGCAGATCACTATCAATTTTGATAATAGTGGAATAGTGGCTGATTCGTGAGAACCAAGAAGTCATAAGATAGGGAAACACATTAATAGAAAGGATCACCTTCTGAGGGAACTTGTCCATAGGGGGTGACGTGACGATTACCAAGATCGCGTCAACAGATAATCTAGCGGATCCCTTTACAAAGGTTCTTCCACAAAAGAGTTTTAATGAGCATCTAGAGAATATGGGGATGGGAGATATGACATATTTACTATAGAGCAAGTGGGAGATTTTTTGAATTATGCTCGATAGCAAGATTATAATAATGTATTTGACAATATTTTCATATTAATAAAGTTATTTCTAGTTTAATAAATCTTATAGCATTTATAGGTTAATTATCATAAATGTAAAATCTGTTAATAGTAAAATTTAGCCAGGGGTCAAAGAGAAATTTTCAACTTTCCCGCCTCAAGTCAAAGCCCATAGTCTCATGAAACCCGGGTAGACCATAAAGCTACCCCACAGGAGCAGGGAAGGATGTCCCTGCTTTAAAACTAACAGAAAGCAAGCTAGGTGTGATTGGGACGAGCCCCCACATGAACACTAGAACCCAGGCTTCTCAAGGCCACCTATCTAGGAACCTCGGTTCTTGGGGTCTAGCTCCTCAATCACCCTATGAAAGCCAGGGGGTCTCCAAGCTCAAGAAACATTTGAAAGAAGCCCAACAAGCAAAGTAAGTCCCCTCCATATTAAGAATTTCAGAGGTCAAACTTAACAGTATTCTTAGATAGAAGCCCACCAACCTCTCAAAAAGCCCTGGCTACCTCTCAGGAATGTCCACAGGGACACCTCAAGCTCCCAAGGGTCAGGGAAAATCCATCCCAAGCTTCTAAGAATAGAGTCAAAGCATGGATCTACCTGGCTCTGTGAGAAAACATACAGCTAGCTCGGTGACCTCCATGAAAAATAATGCCGCGAGAACATACAAGATCATATCCATGTGATAGCCAACATTAATTCCGCATACATGTGAGTCAAGAGTTTGATTCCTAAAAGGAAACAAACTTATCTCCGTCAACGATATCATCGAATCTAGTAACAATTTAAATTCAAATGACGAATCCCGCACGATAAGGAGGGAACGGATTCATTGGATCACCGCAAGATATTTGCGAACTAAAAATCTACTTGGACCACATATATATGTTAGCCCAAGCATGGTAGAGGAGATATACAGAAAAACATAAAAAGAGAGAAAAAGAGAGATAACGATAGATAGACGAGAAGAAAATAAGAGAGGAGGGCCTAAATTCTGTATCCAGAACACGGCCGCCATTGTTTTCCACTATTCGACAAGTACAAAGCGACCAACTTCCTACGTCCTAGATAATGTATGAGAGCGAATTCCATGTAACAACGTGCTTGATAATAAAAGCTCTCGTTTGTCATTATTACAATCCAACCTCTCGTTTACCTCTAAACAGGTCAGGTATCAATGGTACCGACCCCGGCCACCACTTCCGTGGTAGTGGTCTCGATGGTGTAAATAGGAATTTCTCATCCAGAAAAAATTTCCCGTTAATACTTTCTGGCGCCATTTGTGGGAACTCTCACACCAACATCTTTATATTCAAAAGTTTACTAATTTACGTGAATCATGAGCCTCTGCTCCACACAAGGACAGCGAAACGCATCGGGACAACCTTCTGCTGCGTCAACACGAAAGGTCTAGAAGAAAGGGAGAAAATCCGAGCTCCACAGCCAGGTTCCAGACCAGCCATCGACTGTGTGGGCTCTAGATCCCCTTACGGGAAATCAAGTCTAGCTCGACCAACAAGCGAAGGCCTTCATGGAAAACTTCAACCTTCGACTGCTTGCTGAGGTCATTACTATCCAACAAGCAAACCTTTGCAATCGGGGGGAGTCAAGCAGGCCCGAGGTTAGGCAACCCGCCTTTGATCGCCTAGGACCTACCCCTCGAGAGCTAGCTCGTAATAGAACGGGACTCCTAACCGCGATCCTAGATAGGTTAGGGCCCATGCCCCAGTTCCCTGAAGCGCTGCCATGCTACCAACCCAGGTAAGTCAAATCTGCGGTGGACATCCTTCCCTGAGAGCGGGGAAAGTTTCTCCACACAATGACTTCAAGGAGGGAAGCCTGCAGTACGGAAGAAGAAAGTCAGCAAAGCCCCCGAGCAGACCCCCTCCGAAGAAGGAACCGGATAGAGGTCACCAGTTTGTCAGAAGGATCTGATGGTGAGGAAATTGAAAACAACTCAAGGAAATCCGAAAGCAAATGCCTGATGGACCAGTTGGCAGAGCTTCAGAAGGAGGTCCAATTGATGAATGAATGGGAAGTACAAGGAGGACAAGAAAGATCCTCTAAGTGAAATGAATGCTCCCTTCACCAGGAGGATCCAGGAGGTGGAGCTCTTGCCTAAGTTCAAAATGCCAACTGACAGATTCTCCGAAATAGAGGATCCCTTGAGCCACTTAGAGAGTTTCGTTTAACAGATAGAGGTCCAGAACACGACCCGGGCCGCTATATGTCGAATGTTCCCCACTACACTCACGGATTACCCTAAAACCTGGTTTAAGAAACTACCTGCCGGCTGTGTGGAATCCTTTACCAAGCTATCGATAGATTTTTGCTCACAATTCCATGGAGTTAAGCCCCGATTGATGGACCCAATCAATCTACAGTACGTGATCTAGGAGAGAAGGGAAATCCTCCAAGCTTATATCGAGCATTTCTACAAGAATGTCATCCAGATGAGGGTCTTCACCGAGAAAGAAACCCTCGCCAACTTCAGAAGGAACTTATTGGAGGGTAAGCTTTTCCGGTCCTTTGTAAAAAGACCTCCAGAAACCTACCAAGAAGCCTATGATCGGGCTCTAGAGTATATTAAGGTTGACGAACAACTTAAGGTCAAGATGGAACACGATGACATGAGATCCGTAAAGCGACAAAAGAAGGAAGCTCCAACACCCGAGCAAGCTTAGAAAAGCTAGAACAAACCCCCAATAAGTCGACATACCACTTCTCTCTTTCTTAACATAGATCAGAAAGGCATCTAGAAAAATGAACTCCTATACAAGCTTCACCACCTCCCAGGACAGTGGCCCCAATAGTGGGAGATGATAGGGGGTACGATCATTACACTCCATTAAGTGTATCCCGTGAAACAGTCTATCTCGCCATTTGGGACAAGGGTTTGCTATAGAAGCCCGCTCCCATGAAAGCTCTAGTCGATAAGAGAAAGCTCTAGTCGATAAGAGAAATCGCTATAAATATTATGACTTTCATGAGGATGTGGGGCACAGCACTTCAGAGTGCTACAACCTACGGAATCAGATCGAGGCTTTGATAAGAGGAGGATTTCTGGTGGAATTCTTGCAGCAAATCATGGAGAACATTCAGACTGGAAGCCGAGATCCGAGAGCTAGAGCAAATCGAGAAAAGGAAGAAGGAGCAGGCGGACCTGATGCAACAGATTCAGATAATACATACCATCAGCGAAGGGCCTACTCTGGCTGGCACCTCTAACAATTCTAGGAAAAACCATGCGAGGAAAATCCCTCGTACGGACGAAGAGCGGGATATCTTCAAGGTCGACCAGAGACCGACTAACCCCTCCCAGCTATCACATATCATTTTCACCGAGGCAGATGTCTACAACACCGTGCAGCCTCATAATGACCCCATGTTGATCACGGTACAAATTGCCAACTGCTTGGTACACCGTGTGCTTGTCGACACAGGTAGCAGCGTTGACATCTTATTTAAAGATACCTTGGAAAAGATAAACTTGAAACAGTGGTGTTACAATAGCTGCACGACCCCGCTCTATGGATTCACTTAGGACTCAATCACACCCGTGGGATCCAAAATCCTACCAGTGATCATTGGAGCCACATCTCTCCAGCAGAATATCATGACAGACTTCGCGGTGGTAGATACCCCATCGGCCTACAATGCAATATTAGGGAGGCCATTTTTATCATCCTTAAAAGAGGTCATTTCCATTTACCACAACGTCCTGAAGTTCCCAGTAGGAGACAAGGTGAGGGAAGTTCGGGGTGACCAGCAAGCAGTTAGGAGATGCTACACTGTGTCAGCCAACCCAATGGCTCTAGCAAAACAACTCGCCCAGATGACAACGATCCAAGACAGGGAAACCCCTCCATTAAACCTAGGAGATGTAGGGACCATCGATCACCCTGAAGACGACCTCATAATTCTTGATAGGGAGGAACAGATAAAGGAATGGGCCAGCTGCCATCCAGTGGATAAGTTAAAAGATATTCCTGTCCGAGTGGGCGATCCCTCGAAGGTCGTCAAAATAAGAGCCAACCTTGAGCCGGGAGTGAAAGAGGGTTTAATTAAGCTCCTCACAGAGTTCAACGACATTTTCGCTTGGAGTCATGCTGAGATGCCATGGATCTCGATGACATTGCCTGCTCATCGGCTCGCAGTGGATCCGAACTTCAAACCCATTAAACAAAAAAGACACCACTTTAACACTGAAAGAAATGCTACAGTTCAGGAAGAGGTAGGCAAACTGACCTAGGCGGGCTTCATCCGAGAAGCACGCTATCCCGAGTGGATCGCCAAAGTGGTCATGGTCACGGTCACGGTCACGGTCACGGTCACAAAGGCAAAAGAAAAGTGGTGTATGTATCGATTATACCGACCTCAACCGGGCATGCTTGAAGGACAACTTCCCTCAATCAAAAATTGATCAGCTAGTCGACTCTACCTCCGGAAACAATATTCTGAGCTTCATGGGTGCATATTTAGGGTACAATCAAATTATGATGCACCCCGCGGACCAGGAAAAGACCAGTTTTATCACAGCTCAGGGTTTGTATTGCTATAAGTGATACCTTTAGGGCTCAAGAACGCTGGAGCTACTTATCAGTGGCTAGTCAATCGGTTCTTCAAGCCCAAAATCTGGAGGTAAATGGAGGTGTATATCGATGACATGATCACCAAGTCTTCAACCTCTGAAGGCCATCTATGCGACCTTCGTAGAACCTTCATGATCTTAAGGGAGAACCAGATGAGATTGAACCCTTCCAAATGACCCTTTGGGGTAACTACAGGGAAGTTTCTGGGCTTCATGGTCCGTGAGAGAGGCATAGAGGCTAACCCGGAAAAGATCATGGCTATCCTGGATCTAGAATCCCCCACATCTCTTAAACAGGTTTAAGCCTTGACCAGGTAGGTAACAGCGCTCAATAGGTTCATCTCTTGGTCTATCGATAAGTGTCTACCATTCTTCAAAGCCATCAAGCAGGGAAGAAACATAAAATGGGATTAGGAGAGTGAACAAGCTTTTCAAGCCTTGAAAAAATACCTATCAAGCCCTCCACTGATGGTTAAGCCAAGTCCTGGAGAAAAGCTTCAAATCTACTTGGACATTTTAGAAATCGCCGTGAGCGGGGCCATGGTCAAGGAATACGGGGATAAGGTCCAGCGGTCTATTTACTACGTAAGTCACACTCTAACCAGGCCAGAAAAGAACTATACCCTGTTGGAGAAGCTCACATTGCTTTGGTTACCTCGGTAAGGAAGCTTTGCCTCTACTACCACACTCATTCAATAGCAGTGGTGACGGATCAACCCCTTTGTCAATTCTTACAAAGGCCAGATGTTTTCAGAAGGCTGGTTTTATGGGCCCTGGAGCTTACCCAGTTTGATTTAAGGTACAAGCCTAGGACCGTAATAAAAGCTCAAGCACTAGCGGACTTTGTAGCAAAGCTCTCAATACCTTTAGGCCAAGCAACCCCCGCCAAAAGGTTACGAGTCGTGGATCCTCTACACTGATTTAGCTTCCGGGCAAGCTGGGGGAAGAGCGGGCATAGTCCTAATCGACCTAGAAGGAGCTGAGTGCTACCATTATTTCATACTTGAATTTAAAGTCATGAACAATGAGGCAGAGTACGAAGCACTTCTAGTGGAATAAGGTCAGCCATAGAGCTCGGGGTTGATTATCTGAATGTTAAGAGCGACTCTTCGCTCGGGGTCAACCAAGTCTCCATGGATTATCAGGCAAAAGGGGATAATATGATCGCTTACCTGAAATTGGTTCAGCAACTCAAGAACAGATTTAAATGATTCATAATTGAGCAGATGCCTCGACAACTGAATCGTCGAGCTGACGTGCTTGCCAAGATAGCTGTATATGGAAGCCAAACCTTACCCCATGGAGTCCCTCTTCAAGTGATCCCCCTACCTAGCATAATGATTTGTAAGGAAACTTATACCTTGGATCGACAACCGTGCTGGATGGATCCAATAGTGGATTATCTATAAGATGGGAAACTTCCCGGGGAGCCCGATCAAGCTAGGATAGTCAAAAGGCTCTTAGTTTGGTATTGTTTGGTAGATGGGCACCTATACCGGAGGAGAAGATCCCTTCCTCTACTCCGATGTTTGCACCCGGAAGATGCCAAGTGAGCTTTAGGGGAGGTTCATTCCGGGGAATGTGGGAACAACACTAGTGGGCAGGCTTTGGCATATCAGGTTCTCCGCATGGGGTATTAATGGCCAACCATCCATCAAGACGCAAAGAGCTTAATACAAGCCTGTGAGGCATGCCAGAAGGCCGCAAACTTGAGTCATCTCCCTCTGGAACGGTTGTCGTCCCTTAGCTCTCCATATGTGGGGAGTCGACTTGATCGAACCTCTCTCTACTGCTCCGGGTCAAGACAAGCATGCTATCGTGGCAATCGATTATTTCACAAGATGGGTCAAAGCTGGACCGATCTCCCAGATATCAGAAAAAAACACAACAAGGTTCATCAAGACTAATGTAATTTGTAGGTTCAAAACCTCTCTTGCCATTATCGTTGACCTTGGAAAACAGTTCAACAATTGCAGGTTTAAAGAGTTTTACGAAGGCTTGGGAATCGACCGTCGTTTTGCTTCGATAGCCTACCCCCAGACCAACGGTCTAGTGGAATCCATGAACAAAACTATTAAGAAGTTGTTGAAGAAAAAGCAACAATAGAAGAAAGGCAGATGGGCAGAGGAGCTTCCCGAGGTTCTCTAGGCTTACCGCACTAAAAGGAAAACAGCTACCTGGGAAACGCTCTACTCTCTAGCCTTCGGGGTTGAAGCAGTCCTACCCATCAAGCACAAATTGACCTTCTTCAGAGTCCAACATTTCTAACCAGGGAGCAATGAAAGTAAGCTCCGAGCTTGCTTGGACCTTCTGGAAGAAAAACAATATCGAATAGCCAAAAAGGTAGCAGTCTACCAGAGCAAGATTGCTAGATACTTTAACAGGAGAGTACAGGCCCGAAACTTTAAGGAGAGGGACCTAGTTCTTAGAAAAGTAACGTTGAATACCAGGAAGAGGTCAGACGGGGTCTTAGGTCCCAACTAGGAAGGACCATACCTAATAAAAATAGTGATCCGTAATGGGGCATACAAAATCGAGGATATGAATGGTCGACTCATCGATTATACTTGGAATGCAGATCACTTAAGAAAATTCAACCCTTGAATAGGGGACTCATGAACAGGCGGCCTCCACCGAGTTTTTTTTATCTCCGGTAATAATTTACTATATCCTTCTTATCAATAAAGCCTGTTTTTCTTATTTTCTCCATCTTAACTATGTTCTACAATGATTTGAGTCTATGTGGAAAGTTCGACATTATCACCCCAAGACTAGGGATAAGCCGGGGAAGCCCCATCGCCACTCCTGATGCCTCGGCCGGGCACTACCCTTCGCCAAGAAGGGTTTTAGTATAAGAGCGTAGTTGTCATCCAGATTTCGAGACCAGGAAATAGTTAGATAACCCTCATGATGCCTTGGTCGGGCTATCACCCTCAAGAAGGGTATGAGTATAAGAGCATAGTTACCATCCAGATCTCAAGACCAGGAACTACCTAGATAGCCCTCATGATGCCTTGGTCGGGCTACCACCCCCAAGAAGGGTCTGAGTATAAGAGCGTAGTTGCCATCCAGATTTCGAGACCAGGAAATAGCTAGATAAGCCTTCTTGATGCCTTGGTCAGGCTACCACTCCCAAGAAGGGTCTAAGTGTAAGAGCGAAGTTGCCATCTAGATTTCGAGACCAGAAAATAGCTAGATAAGACCTCCTGATGCCTTGGTCTGGCTACCGCCCCCAAGAAGGATTTGAGTTTAAAAACGCGGAAGCCCTCCCGATCCCTAGCCAAAGAGAGGGCTAAACAATTCTTTATTTGATGCCTCACTCGGGTTACAACCCCATAGAGGGACTTAAGGACTGAGGGCTCGATTTAGTTAAACTCTAAATATCCCAGTTATTATTGGCTACTAATTCTTCTTGTACATGTGATTGCTTACGATAACAGGTCTACGATCAAACAATGGGACTATCGACAAATGACATTGAGCTACAAGTCTTTATAGTCAAAAAGCCCTGGCTAGCTGTATGCTTTCACGCTTAAGCAATGTTCTTATCTTGTTATTTTTCTCAAGCTAAGTCAATTTGCAATAGAGGCTGAACCTATAGGGAGGTCAGAAAAGAAGCAAGTACATGTAAGTCAAAATATGAACCAGATCTCAAGTTAAGTGTTATTAATAAATGGGGGAGCCTATTCCCCAGTAAGGCTACAGCAGATAGGGAGCCTAGCCCTTAATTCCGGGCTTCTAAAAAAAATGAAATGATGAATGGTCAAGCTCGGGTAAAGATAGGATGCCCCCCCTTTTTCTAGGCATTCAAAATAAACTATAAGAAAAAGAATTCAAATTGATGCATCCTACCGATGCCCTCCAGCCTCCTCTTCCACAGGATGAACCTTAACCTCTGTTCCCCTTTCTATTGGTCGCTCATTCTGGTTAGCTGCCTCTACCGCCTCTGCCATCTCCTCCTAAGGATTCGCCTCGACTGCCTCATGATCAACAAGGTCCTCCTCCATCTCAACTGCATCATTATCAACAGGGTCCTCCTCCACGACATTATTGATCACCGTCATAACCTCAGGCGGTATGCCTGCATCAAGAAGATTGGCCATTGACTCTGGCATGCTCTCTTCCCCTGTTGTTTCTTCCTCTGAAACAATTCTGGAGAGGTCTCAGTCTTCTGTAAGATCTCTTTCTGGCTCCGTAGATAGAGCCCCCCTCGAAGACTCTCTAGGACCCAATGTTGGATAGACGAAAGAAAGAGAATGAAGGTCTAATCCAGCTGCTTGCTTCCCGGCTTCGGCCATGTTGAAGGGATCCAGGTCATCACCTAAGGGGCCAGACATCTCTGTGGTCTTGGCCAATATCTCATCCCTATTCCAATTAGCGATGATTGACCGGTCAAAGGGAGAGGGGAGGGCTTCGGTGAACTGGTAGGAAGCATAGAAGTAACATTCGTTGAAGAACGCATCCACCTCTACCTGGACCTTGGCAATACGGGCATGCATATCTTGATTCTCAGGGTCCAGCTTCTTGGCTTCGACCTTCCAGAAGTCTCTCTGCCTATCCCGCTGCTCTGACTTGAGGGTCTCTATGTCAAAGGATTTTTTCATCCTCTCATGGTCGCAACGAAGCTCGCTTAGTTCAGTTTCCATTTCCCTTTTATTGGATGTCATCTCTTCTACAAGAGATCGAGCTTGCGCAAGAATTCCCATGACCCATTCAGTTTTAGCTTCAGCATGGGTAGCCCGAACATGAAGAAGGGATACATGTCGACCCATTGCGATAATAAACTTGAAAGCTTGCAAAATATGAAACAAAGGTTAGAGAACAACCAAAGCTCGCAATCACAAGAAACAAAGACAATGGCTACCTCGGCCAGGAGGGCAGACCCCTTGGTAAGCATGATGTCCACAGGCATTAAAACCATCCTGAAAAGCCCTCCACCTAGGCAAGATGCCACGAACTGCTTTAGAACCTCGTCCTAGCAAGTCGATCCTGACTGATGGTGAGGGCGAGAAGGGGGAGTCCCCAGAACACCAGCCTCGGGATCCCTCATAGCCTGAATTGAATGGGGCGCATGTAGATCGATTGGAGTAGTGGGTAATGCAACTAAAGGAGCTACAACTGTAGTTGGGACCGCTGATGAAAGGGTAGATGTGGTCGTAGTAGCAACCTGGGAAGCAGGGCCTCTTTTGATTAGCACCTTGGAAGCCCGCGATGCAAGAATAGCCATCCTGGACCTTGCTTGGGTTGAAGATGGAGCTGGAACAGGCAAAGCAGATGCTGAGGTGACAGGCCTCCCTCACTCCGAGGTAATCGAGAAGAGCCATCGGGGAAATCTAGCAGGAGGGGGAGGGGTCTGAGCTTGCTGAGCTTCACGGGAAGCTGGAGCAACAACAAAAAATGTTTAAAAAAAAAATTTAAGAAGCAAGCCAGCTAATAGATTAAAGTGTAATAACTTGAGATCACTTACGAGGGGTAGCATCAGAGATCCGCAGATATTGGTTCACCCGGTGGGAATCGAAGGGATCAGCGATGGGGTATTTCAAATTCAGGTAGTTCCTAGCAAAGATTGCCCTCAACACTGTTCAGATTTAGCGGGCAAGGAATCTCAATCTCACGCTGGTTTGTCATTGAAAGTTGTGGGGACCTTGAACTCATGCCCACCTATGAAGATCGTGCACCCCCAATCATCATCGGCCAGTATCCATTCCTCATTCCAAGCTGGATCCTTCCTTGAACCTCCAGGGATGATGAAGTTAAGCTTGTTCTTGGCCTTGGCATAGAATTGACCTCGAGGGACCCCAGCCAGACTCCTGATTTGGATAAGAAAAGCCAATTCCTCTGCTCCGGGTTACCGGGTTATTTTTCTGAGCTCACACTGCTCCCTCCACAGCACAAGAAAGCCAATTAGGTGCCTCTAGAAGCCAGGCGTCAACTGGAGAGGAGCTAATTGAAGGGCGGTTAGGGCCTGCCGTAAGTTAGGATGGAGTGGAAGCCTGACCCCACTCTCGAGGGCCGCCAAATGAATCAGAAGGATTCTCTGGGGAGGATTGAAGACGTCATAGTCTCTGTAAGAGATGGCGAGGGAGACGCTGTCAGGAATACCGTACTTAAATCTGATATGACTGAGGGAGTCCGGGTTAACAGTAGAATTGGGAATGACCCTAAAATCATACGAAGGAAGCCTTACCGGAAGAGGACCGGCTACCGTGAATTGACCCTTCCTAGCAAGGTTATCCTTCTCTCCTATGTTAGAGTCTTCATCAACCAACTCTAGAGGGTTGTCAGGATGGTTCGAGAAGCCGAAGCCGATGGAGACGTTCCTACAAGAACGACGGTACTGATGGGCCGGGGAAGTATCCTTGTCGCTCGAGATTCCTTATACCCGTTTTTGAGGAACTAAGTTAGAGCCGCCAATGCCCTCAACCAGAGCTTCGATGTTATTAGAAGAGTTCGACATTGCTGAGTGAGGAGAACTTGAAGGTGGATGAAAGATGGTGGTGAGGTTAGAAAAAATGACGAGAGAGGAAGTATGAAAATTTGAAATTGAAAGAAAGTGTGAAGAAAAGTATGGTGAGGCCGGGATTAAATAGAGGTTAGAGGTGTAATGATGTCGGCGATATCCTCTGGAAGATCACCTAGAGCCATGGAGAGAGCCGTAGCGCGGCCGTTTTTCCTCGAAGAACACACTAATTCAAATTCGATATTGGGTAATTAATGCGAAGATTTCGTTTGAAATTCTCATTAATTACTTTATAAAGGAAAATGTTTTCCAATTAAACAAGGAATCTAACTCCAAGCCCAACTCTACCTCTGGTGATCAAGTCATAGGGTACTTCTGTTAATAGTAAAATTTGGCAAGAGGTCAAAGAGAAATTTTCAACTTTCCCGCCCCAAGTTTAAGCCCATAGTCTCATGAAACCCGGGTAGACCATAAAGCTACCGCACATGAGCAGGGAAGGATGTCCCGGCTTCAAAACTATCAGAAAGCAAGCTAGGCGCTACCGGGATGAGCCCTCATATGAGCACTGGAACACGGGCTTCTCGAGGCCACTTATCTGGGAACCTTGCTTCCTGGGGTCGAGCTCATAAATCACCCTGTGAAAGCCATAGGGGTCTACAAGCTTAACAAACTTTCAAAAGAAGCCCGACAAGCAAAGTAAGCCCCCTCCGAGTTAAGACTTTCAGAGGTCAAACTTAACAGTATTCTTAGATAGAAGCCCACCAACCTCTCCAAAAGCCCGTTGTCCCTGTTGGGCATGAAAGAAGAATCACGCCTAAATCTACACTACCCCGGCTACCTCCCAGGAATGTCCACAGGGACACCTTAAGCTCTTAAGGGTTAGGGAAAATCCATCCCAAGCTTCTAAGAACAGAGTCAAAGCATGGATCTACCTCGCTCTGTAAGACAACAGACAGCTAGCTCGAGGACCTCCAGGAACAATCATGCCGCGAGAACATACAAGATCATATCTATGTGATAGCCAACATTAATTCCGCATACGTGTAAGTCAAGAGTTTGATTCCTAAAAGGAAACAAACTCATCTTCGACAATGATATCATCGAATCCAGTAACAATTTAAATTCAAATGATGAATCCCCCCCGATAAGGAGGGAACAGATTCATGGGATCACGACAAGATATTTGCGAACTAAAAACCTAATTGGACCATATATATATATATGTGTGTGTGTGTGTGTGTGTGTGTGAGGCCAAGCATGGCAGAGGAGATATACAGAAAAACATTAAAAGAGAGAAAAAGAGAGATAACGACAGATCGACAAGAAGAAAATAAGAGATGACGGCCTAAATTCTGTATCCAGAACACGGTCGCCATTATTTTCCACTATTCGACAAGTACAAAGTGACCACCTTCCTACGTCCTAGATAATGGATGAGAGCTATTTCCATGTAACAAAGTGATTGATAATAAAAGATCCCGTTTATCATTATTACAATCCAGCCTCTCGTTTACCTCTAAACAGGTCATATATCAACGGTATCGACCTCGACCACCAATTCCGTGGTAAGGGTCTCGAGGGTGTTAACAGGAATTTATCATCCTTAGCAAATTTCCCGTTAACAATTATAATCATAAGGTCAAAAGATTATGAGAAAAGAAGAATTGTTCATACATCTAGATATGTATGAGGTTGACAAAATTCTTTAGTTAGTCTTGAATAATATTCACAACTTAAGATAAAGGTTGGGCGTCTTTATCTTGTCAAGGTTGTAGATTCTTTTGCTATCATTTGAGTGGGATCAAATGTGTTATGATGAGTCTAAAATCATCAAACGTGGTGTCTTAGGGAAAAAAAATATAGTGCACTGGGTACAATGAATTGGATCACAATGAAATACTTTATCTAGAACCGTCAATGGATAAAAGTTTTCATTTGAAGAAAATCAGAGAGTCTATCTCAATCCCGAGATAAATGATGGACTTATGGTTGCAAGTGTTATCATTTGAGATATCAATGAGTACGATTATATAGCATAGTCTATCCTCTATAGTTTGGTGGTATTCATTTGTTAATCGATAGAGGACTTCATTTATAGATATGGACATCGTGGCTTCATTTATTAAATGAGACTAGAATACCATCATATGGATCTTTTGAGGTATTGGATATTAAATATTAAAGTTAAGTTTTCAATAGTGTCTAATGAAACATGGCTTCTGGACAAGTCAAAATATCCAAATTCAAAATGTGGTCATATGAGTAAACATGGTAACTTGGACAGTTATAGGCGTTCTATGAGCTCTTGGCAATTACTGGTATTCTTCACGAGGATACACCATCTCCATTAAGATTGTCTAGGGTATGAATGAGAAATATTAACTTTTTCTTACTTTAATTTAGAGTTCAATTTTAGTTCTTTAGTTGAATGAACTAAAATTAATAGATCGAACCTAAGTGAATCATTTGTTGATTTTGATTGGGTTGGTCTATTGGAGCTTAAATTTAGATAGTCCGCCAAGATCCTCAATCCACACGAACTTGCTTGGATCACTTGATATATTCTACCGGATCAATTTTGGGGTCCATCTAGAATTGTATTATGGCATGTGGACTTGTTTCTTTTGTAAGACTGGGTCTAGTTCACATATGGACTTTTTGTTAAGGTCCAATAGATCTAATAAAATAGGAAAAATAATATATATGCCAATATAATGGTGTTGGGCGGCAAAGCTATATAGTTTAGCTTAATTATATTATTTTTATTTTATTATTTAATTAAATAGAAATTAATTAATTTGTTGATTAATTAATTATTTAATTAAAAGTCAAAAAGAAATTCCTAGTAGGAGTTGATCTCCTAATATTATACTATTGTTGGTAGTATAATTAATATTATAGACTATATTTGATAAGTAGATAAATAAAAGGAATTATTTATCTAGTCAAATTAGGAAATCTTTAATATGGTTACAAATACAATATTGAGTTGGATTAGGAGTCTTGGTATAGAGTAGAATTATTTATTGAAAAGGATTCTTAACCACCAAGTAAATCCGCCTAAGGAAAGGATTCTTAACAACCAAGTAAATCCTTCTTAGGAAAGGATTTTGAAATCCTAATATATTTCCAAGAGAAAATTCGGCCTGCCCTATATATATAAGTAAAATTTCGGCTAGCCATAAGAATTGGTCTTGGAGAGAAATTTCAGCCAGCCCTTGTATTTTTGAGAGAAGATTTCGGCTACCATAGAATTTTGGGGGAGAAAAATATGTTTTTGCTCTAGACCAAATCGATCAACTCTAAGAAATAGTGTGAGATTCGGCAAAGAAGAAAACGAAGAAAGAACGTTTAGTTTTCGATAGTACACTAGTAGCCTTTACATTAAAAGGTTTTGTATACTACATCGAATCAAGGTTCACGCGAGTTTCAATCAAATTGATTGGTAATTCACAAGTGACCTAACGTTCTTTGTTTTCTTCTTGGAGGGTTATTGTAATTAACAAAGAGAAAGATTTTGTTTGTTTCCATCCTCAGGTATACAATTTAAAGAAAGAGAGCCCACACTCCTATGTGATTCACCTTCGTGATTGGATTGGAAGATCTTACAGATTCAATTCGGCACTAGTTCAATCGAAACGAGAAAAAGGTACGACACTTTTATATACATCAATTAATCTAGGGTTAAGGTTCTTGTTATTAAAAAGGTAAAAAATTTATTTATACCGAAACCCTAATTTCTATATTTTCATGCTTTCGTTGTGCGATTTTTCCTACAGTTTCATCTTTTAATAATTTAACTCTTTTATGATTATGTTCCTTTGATTTTGTGTCTAACAAATGAGAGATGTTGCTATGCAAATAGAATAAATTATTTTCCAATGTACATTTGCAAACAAATTTGTTATTCCCACTAATATTAAAAGCTTTATTAAAAGTAACAAAATATCCAAATTTATTTAAACAAGAAACTGAAATTAAATTCCTCTTGAATCTAGATTGACTCTAATATCTCCCACTGCACTGGTAGACACCAACGCTCCGTTGCCTAAACGCAAGTTGAATTAATTATTATTAAGTCTTTTCCTTTCCTAGAACCCTTTTTTGGTAGACCGATGTTGTTTTCTCTTCTGTTATTACTTGACCTTCTTACGGATCTGAACAGTAGCAACTCTACCTATCGTATGAATCTTTTGACCCTTGCCTTTCACAAGGGTTTTCTTGGCGCATCTTGCATCAGGCCCTACAAGGTGTATTCCTTATTGTTCAAGGTGTAGTCCAACTTGAACTGATCAAACGATCATGTCAATTTTCGTCTCACCATTTATTTTAGCACCATTCAGCTCAGCAATGTTGAGATATGATATGGCTTTCATCATGTGATCTTTCACAGGTTGTCTAGGTTTCATCTTAAGATTCTTATAAGTAGTCACTGCCTATCTCTTAGTCGTCCTAGACTTCATAACAAACATCTCTTCCAGAAACATCATTATATCAGTAGCAGTCTCCATTCAGTCATGTTGCTGTTGCAACACGTCGGAGATGGTGGCCAAAATGTAATATTTAGTCATCTCATCAGAATACTTCCACTGTTGATACTCATCTCTTTGCACTTGAGTAGATTCATTAGTAGGAGTAGATAAGGAATAGACATAACGAATTTAAGTTTTTCTTCTTGCAATAACAACCCAATTTTCCTTTTCCATGTGACATAATTATCATCAATTAAAGTATTATCGTTTAGGATGTTAATTAGGGATGGGGTCATGATTTCTTTTTAATAACAAAAATTTTATATGTAAATAATCATGATAAAGCTCTTTAGAATATTTATCTTGACTTAAATAAAATAATTCAATAGTAAAATTCAACGGTGATCAAACACCCAAAAATGTCACACCTAATTTAAGAGTTCGCACCATTTACTAGTTGGACTAGATCCCACCTAATTGTTAACATAACAACTAGTGTTTTCAATTTTAGCCTTGCGATTTTATTAACAAGAACTCTTGGGAGGATATTAATAAAATCACATTGAGTGTGTTACAAAGTCATCGACCTTCAATATATTCTCTCACGAATATCCCTCTTTTGGGAGTAGATATCGTTTGGGCCAATTGTCTAGTCTATCCTTGTAAGGAAGTATATTGCTAAATTCCATTCATGAATACCCATTGGGGGGTTATTACACAAAATATAAAGCTTAACTAAACTTGTACGCCGTAAGTGTTCCGAAACACCTTCTCCCACTTAATTGTTTAAGGCGTGTGATCGAATTCCAAGGAATGATTTACCAAGTTTTCTCGATGCCAATTAGATACCTAAACCATTTAATGCATGTTAATACAAAAAGAGATATATGAGGTGCACTCCTATTCTATATGACATGTTATCAAACAATGACAAACACTGCAATATTTAGAAAAAATATAAATAGCTACAAATTTTTTCCATCCTAGAAAAACAAGTAAATTACATATGTCTTGAATACAAAAAACTCCTTTCTTGGCGAACAAGTCTTCATGCAACCATCTTCCGTTTGGACACCCTTGGCTGCCTTCCATGGGTGTGTGCACCCTTTAGATCCAAAAAGGGTTGTCGTGCACAGCCCAAGGCTTCCATAGGGTTCTCGTGTACAGGTTTCCATAGGGCCGCCTTCCGTAGCCCATGCCACAACAATCATGGTCGTGTGCTCATTCGCATGCACGTTTGTTGTTATAGCTCTCACGGTACCAAACTTGTTTCGGTTGCTTCCAATTCTTAAAACCTTCGAGTCTTTGATACTTGAATGTATTACAGAAGAATTTAAAATAATAAAATTCTGTATTTTTTTTATTACAACAACAAAAAAAATACAAAAAATAAAAAAACTTAGCAACCACCATGAAGGAAATTATGGCCATGATAGGTCACGCTTCTTGTTACAATCCCAAAATAAAACACATTGAAATTCTAGGACCAAAATTGAGCAATAACAGTCCACATATAAAACATATATAAATATCCATACATTCCAATGTAAATATATATATATATATATATATATATATATATATGCGAATACCTAGAGTGTCATCTCTTTCTAAAACATGCATCTTTACAATAAAAAGAAATAGATTCACATATATATACATCAATTAATCAAGGGTACAAATAGGCTCTAATACCAATTGTAGGGAAAAATGGGTTCAAAACACGGTGGAAGCATAAAATTAGGGTTTGGTATATTTTAAAAAATGTCCCCTTTAATAGAAAGAACCTTAACCCTAGATTAATTGATATATATTAAAAGTATCGTACCTTTTATTTTTGTGACGAATGAACTAGCATCGAATTGAATCCGTAAGATCTTCTAATCCAATCATGAACGTGAATCACCTAGGAGTATGGGAACCATTTCTTTTAATTGTATACCTGAGGATGGAAACAAAAAATAATCGATCAAGAGAAAATCCAAGACCGTCCGGTCACTTGTGAATTATCAGTCTATTTGATTGAAACTCGTGTGAACGTTGATTCGGTGTTGTACACAAAACCTTTTGATGTAAAGGCTACTAGTGCACTATCGAAAACAAAACGTTCCTTTTTTCTCTTCTCCTTGGCCAAATTCAATACACAATATCTATGAGTTGGACGAAGTTTTTTTTTTGTTATAACTATAAAAAAACAAATAAAAAACAACTTCTCACACCAAAAATTAGTCCCTGGTTGAAATGATATATGTGAGTATATATAAGTGGCCAAAAATCCTCCTAGAAAGAGGATTTCTACTTCACCAAGACTCCTATCAAAATTTGGATTCAATCCTCTTAAAAATAGGATTTATTTTACACATCAAGACTTCTAATCAAACTCAAATAGTGTATTTATTTAATAACCAATTATTGAATATAAATTAAATTGTGACTAAATCAAAAATTTCCTAATTTGACCAATTATCAATTAGAGTCCTAATAGAAATCAAATACTTCCTAATTTGACTAGATAAATAAATTCATTTTATTTATCTATTTATCAAATATAGTATTTGATACTTATCTACTTATCAAATAATATGTCTCTAGGAGACCTTCTCCTACTAGAAAAAAGGTTTTGACTTTTAATTAAATAAATAATTAATTAATTTCTATTTAATTAAATAATAAAATAAAAAACAATATAATAAGCTATTATATATAGCTTTAGCCGCCCAAGCCAATATATAAGGGCCGAATATTGTTTTTTCTATTTTATTAAATCCATTGAACTTAAATAAAAAGTCCACATGTGAACTAGACCCATTCTTACTAAAAGAAATAAGTTCACATACCTTAAAACAATTCTAGATGGACCCATAAATTGGTCCGGTAGAATATATCAAGTGATCCATGTAAGTTCGTGTGGATTGGGGATCTTGTCAGGCTATCAAAATTTAAGCTCCAATAGACATAACCTAATCAGAATCAACAAATGACATAATCTATTAATTTTAGTTCATTCCACTAAAGAACTAAAATTGAACTCTCAAATAAAGATAGAATAAGTTAATATTGCTCATTCATACCCTAAACAATCTTAATGGAGAAACTGTTTCCACGTGAAGAATACCAGTAATCGCCAAGAGCTCATAGACCGCCTATAGCTCTCCAAGTTACCATATTTACTCATGTGACCACATTTTGAACTTGGATATTTTGACTTGTCCATAAGCCATATTTCAATAGACACTATTGAAAACTTAACTTTAATATTTAATATCTAATACCTCAAAACATCTATATGATGGTATTCTACTCTTTTTAAATAAATGGAGCCACGATGTCCATATCTATAAATGAAGTCCTCTTTCATTAACAAATGAATACCACCAAACTATCGAGGATAAACTACGCTATATAATCGTACTTATTGATAGCTCAAATGATAACACTTGCAACCATAAGTCCATCATTTATCTCAAGATTGAGATAGACTCTCCGATTGTATTTAAGTGAAAACTTGTATCCATTAACCGTTCTAGATAAAGTATTTCACTTTGATCCAATTCAATGAACCCAGTGCACTAGATTCTTTTGCTCAAAGGCACCACACTTTGATGATTTTAGACTCATCATAACACATTTGATCCCACTCAAATGCTAGCAAAAGAATCTACAACTTTGCCAAGATAAATGCGCCCAACCTTTATCTTAAGTTGTGAATATTATTCAAGACTAACTAAAGAATTGTGTCTACCTCATACATTTCCAGATGTATGAACAATTCTTCTTTTTTCATAGTCTTTTTACCTTATTTACTTTTGGCAATTATAATAATTAAACTATAAATGCTATAAGATTAGTTAAACTAGATATCACTTTATTAATATGAAAATATTGTCAAATACATTATTACACTCTTGCTATCGAGCATAATCCCAACACATTGGTTAGTATTTTCACTAGCAACTTGTAAGCTTAATTGACAGTACATGGTTTGATAATACATATCGTTTACTTTCATATACCTCATTATCTTAAGTATTGTTATCAAAGCTAGCTAGAGGTACAAACATAAGTTTGTTTCAAAGGATTGAAAAAGGTGAAAAAATACCTATACACCCTCATCTAGGTTAGTCTAAGTCAATTTAATCGTGTTTATGCAATTTTATTTGGTATCAGAGCAGGTCGTTAGACGAAACTTAATGCGATCTATGCTACAAACTCAGTTGATTGCACAGTTTTTGGAGTAGTGGGTTTTCATGAAGAGATGATGTCCAAAGGAGCATCAAACTCTAGACCGCCACTTCTCAAAGGATATAATTACGGGTTTTAGAAATTGAGGATGAAGTCTTACATCTGATCTATAGGTGAACAAGCATGGATATCGGTCGAGAAAGGTTACTATCCTCTTAACGAAGTGCTTGAAGACGGATCTATAGTTCCTAAACCAAGAGGCGAATGGAATACAAATGAATTTGAGTCAATTAAATGGCTTCATAGAGCCATGAACGCCATTTTTGGAGGAGTGGATAATAGGCAATTTTTCTTATATCCAAAATTTAGAGACCGTCAAAAAGGCTTGGGATATTCTTCAAGTGACCAATGAGGGAACAAAAGCGGTAAGGAAATCTCGGCTCCAAATGCTTACATCTCAATTTGAAATGTTGCAAATGAGTGAAGAGGACAAGTTTGATAATTTTCAATTTAAGCTTTTAGATATAACCAATCAATGATGATCACTTTGTGTACCAATCTTCTAGGAGAGACTTAATTGGAAGATCTTAAGATCTTTTCCCAAACCATTCAAGGCTAAAGTGATGGCTATTGAAGAAAGCAAGGATGTTGATAGCATGAGTGTCGATGAATTGCTAGGATCTCTTGAAACCTATGAAACAAGCTTGAAACCTAAAGCGAAGAGCAAGGGAATAGCTCTCAAAGTCATCAATGAGGATAGTGAAGATGATGATGAGGAGATGTCAATATTGGTTAGAAACTTTAGACAGTTTATGAGAAGAAATGTCAAGTCGAGTGGCAAATCTCCAAGGAGAAGGAAGTTAAGAAATCATCATCTTTAAAGAATGAGAAGAGTGGTAATGCTAAGAACAATCACAAGGTTAAAAGCTTCAAGTGTAAGAAGTTTGGTCATTATGCTTCAGTGTGTCCAAGTGAGAAGACAAATAAGGACAAAAAGGGTAAGGCTATAACGACCGCATGGAGTGTGATGACTCTAGCAATGAACATAGCTCAAGTAAAGAGTCCTCAAGTGTGGAAGAGTCAGTTAGTAACTTTGTTGCTTTCACGGCCTCTCACAACATACTAAAGGAAAGTTGTCAAACATCTTTATGAAAGGTAGTTGATCCAAATAATCAGGAGAGTTCAAATTCTAAACCAACCTATCTTGAGCTATTGACCAAGATAGAGAGTCTTGAAAAAGAAAGAGATAAAGTCTTGAGTGAGGTTGAAAATAAGAAGGATTTGATCAAGTTGCTAGTAGATAAGTTTGTAATGGTTACTCAAAGGCTTCTAGGTAAAAAAGATAAAATCTTTAAGAAGCTTAAAGAAGTTGAAAAGGTAGTCCTTGAAAATAGATCATTTCTACTTTAAAGAAGAGGGAGAAAGAATTCATTGAAGAAATCAACATTGCTAAGGAGGCCATTAATGACTTAGTCAATGGGTCGGTCAATGTGACAAAGGTGAAGTATCTTGCTAATTCTTAAGGGGGTATAAGTAGCTTGAAAGTTGAGGAGAAGCTCATAGAAGCATCACTTCCTACAAGCACGGAGAATGTTGAAATTGACAAGAAATCTCCTAAGAAAAAAAATCTAAGACCAAAAAGAAGTTGAAGGACAAGGTATCTCTACAAACTCCTACTATTGTTACTTCTATTCTGGAAGGTACAATCTTACCTTTTATTCACATTTGTCATTATTGCAATACTATAGGTCACATTAGGCACCCAAGTGCTTTAAATACATTGAGCATTACAAATTAGGGAATGCATTTAGATATAGTGAGATTGAACTTCAAACTAAGCATGCTAAGGCTTTAGATTTTGAGAAGCATGATATGGTAGCAAAGCTTGGTAAGAATGTTTGGATTAAGAAGAAAACAAACCTTGTTAAACTTGCCAAAGCATGTGTTTCTAATATTGAAAAAAAGAGTATTCATGACATTATTATGGATCATTTTATAGTAGGTCTTTAGTCTCGTTTCAAGATTGTTGTCAAGAAAGATATTGTGTTGGTTCTCCCAAGACCAAGTGGCTCAAGGATGAGTGTTTTTACCATTAGTGTAAGTTGCATATTTGAGTTAACTTTAAGATTAGTGTCAAGTTGTGATGAGTTTAGTTTACTGGCTTTGTTTTGTTATAACTCAGCATGGAATTAGCTATCTCACAAGTTTTTTATGATAGTCAAAATTTATTGATTAACTTTAGAGAAGTTGCATCAATGAAGTCTAAACGGTGTTGTTTATGTTAAGACTTTTAGAGAAAGTGAAATTGCACAAACACGGTTAAATTGTCTTAAGCTAACCTAGAGGGGGATAAATAGGTTTTCACACCTTTTTCAATCCCTTTAAAACAAACTTTCATTTGTCCCTCTAGCTAGCTTGGATAACAATACTTAAGATAATAAAGCATACTTGAGTAAGCAATATGTGTTATCAAGATTAGTATTGTAAAACAAGCTTACAGGTTGCAAGTGAGAGATTAAGAAATAAAACTAACAAACATACAATACTTGTATTCTCATTAATATTCAATATGTACAAGTATTTTTTCAAAAGGTATTATAAAAAAAATATTTAATGTACTACATTTACAATTTTTGATCATTTGAAATGCTTGTGAATCACATATTACAAACATCTTGTCTTATTAAGATATCTAACAATGAAACTTGTAGAGCAAGATATAGACATACGCATTCAAATTTATGAGAGGGATAGGAAGAATTTACACATCATGTTTTTACGTGGTAAAACCTCTGTAGAGAAAACATCCACGGGTTGAATACAACCATCAGGTACTTTTATTGGAAAGTAGATAAGAAATTCTTTAAAAGTGACCAACAGATGACACACTCTATATTGGACTCTACATCTACCCGGTCTCTATTGGTAGATTGAAAATTCCTCAAAAGTAATCAACAAATGACTCACTTTCTATTGGAGTTCAATCTAACCAATCTCGTTAAGAAGTTGGAAATTTCACTAGAATGGTAAAGAAATGACTCACCCTATCCATGGACTCCATCGCATCTTAACATCCTGATTCTACCAATAAAAGTCTACTTTCTATCCAAGGCACCCATACCTCTAGAAAGTCTCACATGCTTGATTATCCAGACTACATGTCCTAATCAAGACTCCTTGCTTAGCTATCCAGACCACATGTCCTAACCAAGATTTCATGCCTTTTACAAGACTTCCTATATGATCAATGAATGCATGAATGCAAACAAGCACTCAACATAGAGTATGATGATCACACATATCCTATGGGAACTAGACATATGCATGAACAACCATAAACAAATGTAGTCTAGTTACTATACATGAATGATAAATCTAGATCATGTGAAAGCACTAAAAACATATTTGATATCTAGAATCATTCAAGAAACTAAAACTTGAATCAAAGCATGAACACTTAGCACACATTCAAGGTTTTAGTCACACACAAAAATATGCTAAAATCATATGACAATGTCAATTAGATTTCTAGAAAAAATCCTAGAGCATATATCATTCACAATATTTAATTAAACTCAAGAATAGCTATAAGAAATCAACCAAATGTGTTATTCCTAAAGATATTCAATTAAATGGACCTAACACATGTAGAGACTATTTTTGTCAAAAATCAATCAATCAACGTTCACAAAATAGTCCTAGATAGAAGCTATCAAAATACAATCTCAAACATGTGATAACATAGGTAAAATCAAAAACCAAACTCAACATTTGAGATTTCAATTAATTTTCTCTTAGCTTCAAAAGAGTCTAAAACTCTAATTAAACTATATACAAAACACATACATATATGGAAGAAGAAAGCCCAAGGTAATTGAACACATTTAAGAGCAAAAACTGAAGAAGGAATTCAATACCTTTAGTGATAATGTACAGTCCCGTTTTTGTGTGTAGCACAACTAAAAAAGGTACTCAAAGCTCCTCAAACCATCTTGAAATAGATGAAGAATTGAAAGATGAACGTTATCTAATTCGAATCACTCAAAACGAAGCTCAAACGAAAAAGATATAGTGTTTGGAAGGTGAGAAAAATTGAGAGAAAATTTTATGCACACTAGCTTCTTCAACTTCTTCAAATGAAAATGTGATAGGGAAGAGATATTTAAAGTGGAGGGAACAAAGAAAGCAAAAAGACCAAACTACCCCCCAAGCCTACTAACTCCTAGAGATGGCGCGTGGGCATCTCAGGGGCAACAAGGCATCTTGCCCGAGATGGACACGTGTCATCTCGGGAAGATGGGCTTGATGACCTTTTGGCCATTGCCTTACTCCCTTGCACTCCTCCTGCGTTCTTCGACCGTACTCCGACCTCCGAACTCTGAATTCAAATCTATTTTTGGATAACGAACTGGGACTCTCTCACACACATGGACATCTATGAAACTTTGACCAGAAATTTTGAATTCGACCCGATATACGAAGACGAAGACAATGCATGCAACATGACCGGAAAGCTTCGTAACTCATGACTCAGAACTCAAAATCAATTGTATGAGTAATCGAAATGACCGGAACTCAATAAGGAACAATGTGATACAATTTCAAGTCCAAGGTCCAAGCTATACAAACATATAAATATACAAACACATATTACACAAGGTTGTTTATTTTATAGACATGGTCCAAACACATACATTTTCCAAAACTAGTCAACTTAACACCAATGTATGAGCATTGGTGAATGTGTTATACAAAATGAGCACTCAATATCAAGTGTGTGAATGTGTTATACAAAATGAGCACAACAATTGCAGAGACACATATGGATGTAAGGTGTGTGTGTGCCTAAGCCTTATAAGAGAAATGAAGTCTTAATGCACCTTTATAGAACAACGAAGCGTGCATTTTTCTTTACAGATTTGAACTTGCTTGATAAGTTGTCATATCTTCTTTGAAGCTTGAATCATCATAAATCTAAGACAACTAATCAATACAAGTGAAACATTGTTTTGATATGAAATTAATGCTAACACAAACCAAAAACCTAACAGAAAGTCATTTTTATACGTGTTTGAGTTGAGGTTTTTAGTCTTTTTTCTCTTAGGAAGATAGAGCAATAAATTGTTGTCATGGAGACAAACAAGCTAAGAGAGCTCATAAAAAGGGTAAAGGCTTTACATTGAATGAAAAAGCTTACTAAGGTATTCCTATATCCTAAAGCTTGTTTACTAATTTTTCATCTTTCAGCTCTATGATTGCTCATGTCAAATTAGAGAGTTAGTAGTAAACACAAATCTAAAGAAACAAATTATACGAGACCATAATCTTTAAAGAATAGTAAATTACCTTCCAATGTAAGCACCAATTCGATGATTGAGATGCCCTCTTTCCACCAACCGAGCTTTAGCGTTCACACCCAGAAATTGAACGCTACTGACCAAGCAACGCAATCTACAGAGTGAGAGAGCTCGGGAGACAAAACCTAGATGGAGATTGGAGAATGATATGAGAGAGAGGTAGAGTTTGATTTATTTGGGTAACAGACTGGTATAAAGGGTAACTGGTCAAATAATATGTCCTAATTTTCTATTTCAACCGGTTGACAGTTTCTAAAAGAGGTGTTGTACGCTACGAAGCAATTCCTTGTTCATATCGTAGCATGACCACCCCCGTATTAGTGATGAGCTTCAAATGATCGTTAAATCTCTTTCTTATGCAGTGTTTAATCTAGATAACAATTTTCATAACTCTAATTCGTATCTTCAGCCCATGAAAAGAACAAATATGCTAGGGAACCATTATAGATGTCAAGCAGTATGTTGAAAGTGGATATTTGTTTGCTTTCAATTTTCTGTTGCAAAAATGTCACGATCTCTCTATTGCAAGTGATAGTTATCCTAAAACACCAACGATTAGAAAGACAATGTGCAGAATATATTAGGATTAGGCTTGTATTCCTATAAGAACAAAATAACTTCAACCGATGCGAAAGTGCACTACAAGAAACAGCCCGAGTGCTAAATATTGTTGGAAAATATCAAATATTCATCGGAAATGTGTAATTTTGACGGAAAAAGATCGTCGGTCTTTATCAAAATTAACATTGTTGGAAATAAACCTTTTCCAGCTAGCCAACGAAAATAAAATTATTTACGAGGGAAAAAAATGGTCGGTTATGGAAGAAAGATGTGGTCAAAAATGTTATCCAATCAATACCAAGGGATTATTTTTTACGGCTTTTACCGTCATAAATAATGCATTAATGACGAACGTTGTGATCGGAAATTAGGTATTAATGAGGGAAGTTGGAGTAAAAAATAGTTCAACATTGCAAATGAAAAAAAAGATATATATTATTAAAACCGATTGATTATTTATTTATTTGTTGTATTTGGTTTTATAAAACTGACACTAAATTATAAATAATCTTAATATAATGAACAACAATTAAATATTTTCCACCAAATGACAATAAATTATAAATAATCTTGATATAATGAACAATAAGATATATATTTCCACCAACAAATGCAGTACATAATAGTATGATACAAATCAAAATTAAAATATTTCTAAGCTAATGTGTATATGTATTTGTTTTCAAATTCAAGAGAACTCGTTAAACATCCCAAATCTCTCTCCGCAATAAGTTTGATTTCCTCTTCGCCTTATACGTTTGTTTTGTATCTGTACGGAAAAGATATATAAGAATAAAAAATCAAATAAAAAAGCACAATATGATACCAAGTTTTTCACATTCAATCATTTCATCAAACAACTTGCGTTTACCATAAAGGTAATAAAAACACTCAAAAAAAGAAATTGAAAAATAATAATAAGAGATAAAATTGGATAATAAAAGAGCAATCATACATGTGACATAAACAAATAATGTAAGGAACAATATAGAGTAATCTCGCAGCCAAGCAAGGAGATCTGAAGAAAAAAATACTAGTTTTTAATAACTGAATGATAAATTAGAGAAAAAAATAATATGAATCTAAAAATTAATTGAATATTATGCTGAAAACAATATAACTCATGTATAAACTCAAAGAAACATAAAGAAATTCAATAAAAAAAATATGTGAATGTAATTATTTGATGTTGTGAGAGTGCACAACAACTATTATGATTTATGAACTAATATCTGTGATTTTCAGATATTGGTAAGAAAATAAAATGGCCAGAGTGAAAGGACGAACACAGAGAGATTTGCGAGGGAGTGGCGTTGTAAAGACATGTGTGACTGAGAAAATAGATAATAAATGGGATCAGGGTTTTGTTCAGATTCTACCTATAATAATGATTAGGTGAGGGTGAGTTTATGTTATTGTGTATCCACATGTATTGATTGCTACATGTGCTCTGTTAAAACAAATGAAGTGAATATTTGTAAAATATAAATAAAGAATATTTAATTAATATTAAGCCTAAAATTAATAAATTAAACCATAAAGTTTTAAGAACCTGTAAATAAAAATTTAATAACTAAAAAATGGTAAAAACTAAAATTAAAAATATTATTTGAAAAAAATAAAACAATGTGTTAACGGAAAATTTGTTCGAAGTGAGAAATCTCAGCTAACACCCTCGAGACCGCTACCACGGAAGTGACGGCCGGGGTAGATACCTTAGGTACCTAATATGTTAGAACAAAGGTGGGTGTTCAAATGTGAATACGATGACGATGAGAATATAGCTTTTTACTATAGATCATGTATACCATACAGAATTCTCTCAAAACACTCTCAATCTCGCTGGAGTACAATGGGGTGGCAACCTCGTACCTGTCGGATAGTAGAATACAATGATGACCGTGTTCTGATTACAAAATTTAGGCAATGACTCCTCCTCTTGTTTCTTTTTCCTCCGTTCTTCATTCCCGCCTAGTCCGTTTATACTCAATCCTAATAGGTTAAGTATGTGACTCTCTTGCCATCATTTTCTTAATCCAATCCCCCCCTTATCAGGCGGGATCCATTATGTTGAATGTTATTGACTTTGATTTAATGACGGAGTTGAGAATATCTTTTAGAGATAAGTTTGTTTCCTCTTTGGACTCAAATACTTGCCATGCACGTACGTGGTGTTTCAACATTCGATGGAGTGTAGACATGATCCTATGTGTCTTCATGGTGTGATTCCTCATGGAGATTGTCAAGTATAAGTGATAATTGTTTCATAGTGTGTGGCAAGTCCACACCTCGGTCTTGGTTCTAGGAGCTTGGTTGGACCCATCTAGGTCTCTTGGAGCTGAGGATGGCCTCGTGGGCATCCTCTGGTGGTAGCGGTACTCTGATGGGCTCCTTTCTTCCAGTCTGGATGGATTCGAAACTTCCTTAGCGAGGTGGAGTAACTATGTAGTGTGAGTTTGGTGCTTAATGGATTTCTCTCTATGTTCTGAGAGCATGGCGGGCTTCTGGGGAGGTTGCGGGATGATCCCAAGTTCTGGGAGCCTGGTTCGTCATGCATCGGGCTTTATCTGAACTCTCTTTTTCGTGTAAGGAGCTCAATCCGATCGTGTCAAGATCCACCCCTGATGCTTCTAGAGCTTAACGACCTTTTCTTACTTCTACGGGACGTTTCCATGGATCGACCATAGGGTCCGGGATTCAAAGATGGGTTATCTTGGCCTGGACCCAGGCTAGGAGAGTGAAAAATTTCTCTTTGGTCCATAGCCAAATTTGGCTATTAATAGAAGTCCCCTCTAACTTGAACATCGGTGATTGAGTTGGGGGGAGTCAAATTTCCTAATTTAATTGGGAAATCTCCCTTCCCCCCTTTATCATTACTAAAGATCTCAGAGTAGATCTTCTCATTAATTGTACAAATGACATGGCGAGCATTGGCCAGTACATTCCCCGAAACAGTTCGGCTACGTTACCGATATCCCCCCTATTTGAGGCAATCTGACCATAGATTTCGTCGACGTCATCGCTCCCTTACTTTTATTTATACCCAACTATTTCACTGCCTTTCTCACATTTCCTCTTAACTTCAAATTTTAAAAATCCCTCTCTTTTATTATCCTCTTCGACTACGCCTCTGTTCCTTCTCTTCTTTTTCGTCGAACTCAAAAAAGAATTCTACCATGACAAAAAACAGTCGAGACTTCGTCGATTCTATTGTAGATGGCGATGAAGTTTCCAAACTCAGCCTCGGGAAGAGAAGACGACAGAACTTTAACAGTGATGACTCTCCACCTAAACTGTAAAGACGTCGGTCGAATAGAAACGTAGCTATTGGGACTGGGTTTTCCAACAAGCCTGATAACCCCCTGAATTTAGTTGACAAAGATTCTGACGGTGAACCCAAAAATACTGCTACCGGGAGGGGTCAGGTTACAGTTGTCGGTCCTCCTCTAGAGAGGCTTCTGCCCTCAGTTTTCAGAGTTATCCCAGACTTTACCACTGACCCCAACTCACTCGATCGCCTGCGGTTGAAGTACGGTATCCCGACAATGTTTCTCTCTCCGTCCCTCATAGGAATTATGACTTCTTCAATCTTTCCAGCGGCATGCTCCCAATTCATATAGCGGCCCTAGAAAAATGGGGCCAGGCTTCCTCTTCATCCTACTCTTGGACGGGCTCTCATCACCCTACAACTAGCTCATTTCCAACTGCCACCCGACTTCTAGAGGTATCTGATCGGATTTCTAACGCTGTGGAGGGAACAATACGAGCTAAGCAAAGTTATCAGGTAGCCCCGAGTAGAGGAGTTGGCATACCTATTTCAGATTGGAAACCTGTCTGGAGCTCCTTAAGGTCAGTTTTATGGCAAGGCAAAGAACAAGCTTAATTTCAACATCCCTGATGCTTCGAGGAACGACCCTACTTGGAAGGATGAATGGATCCTAGCAGGAGTTGACTGGGGAAGCTCGACCTTCATTGGCGGGTATGAGTTTGTTGTTCCCATGACTTTCAAAGATAAACTATTATAGGGCCGGGATTCTTTGTTCACCGAGTCTAAATCTGTGTTGAAGACCATCCTTGCTAGAAACTACTTGAACCTTAAATTCCCAACTGTCGACCCTTTCGATTCTCAATGGGTAAACCGTTATCTGTGAATCTCTGACGCTACTCCTTTTAAGTAACACTAAACCATCATGTTTTGTTACATTAACTAGTTCGATTCTGACGGTTTCACTTTTCTCTTTTTTTTTTAATAATTTTGGTTGTTATCCCCTCGAAGCCCAACAAGCTCGCACCCCTCCCCTATCTGCCAAATCGAGTCTGGAAATTCCATTGGCTTCCTCAGAGAAAAGGGGGCCAACTGTTCCAGTTGAGGCTTCATCTGCTCTTACTCCATCTACCTCCCAGCATAGGTCCAAGATGGTGTTCCTCAGATCGCGGGCTACCAAAGTGCGGGGTAAGGGGGCCTCTGTTTCTCAAGCATCTGACGTAGTAATGACAACTTCTGCTCTAGCTGTCTCTACTCCTGCTTCTGCTTATGTCACCCCCGCTTCTAACTTGCTAGACGCTTCTGTCTTTCCATCTACATTCCCAACCCCCCGAGTTTCAAAGGAACTGAGGCTGCAGTTCAAGGGGTCCCCCCTGTTTGTCCATAAAATCACTCCAGCTCTGCCATGCATGACGAGGTCCTAAGGTAATTTGTCGCTTCTTGCCCTGGGGGCAGTCTATCTAAGATGGCTTCAATGCCCATAGATATCCTGATACCCAAGGGGTCTATCCTCATGGATGAGGTAATCATCCTCTTTATATTTTCCTACAATGGTTTGTTTCATCACTTCTAACTTGAACTCCTTTATAGGCCTTCAAATTCAACGTGGCTATAGGCCACTAGGTGGCCACTCTTCACGATCGGGTAGCCAAAGCTGAGGCTGAAGCTGAGTGGCCCGTGAAGTTGTTGGCACGGGCTCAAGATCTAGTGGAAGAGATGGCCTCTACTAGAGGGGGATGGAGACGAAGCTAGGTGAGCTTCATTGTGACAGCGAGAGATTGAAGCGATCTTTTGATCAAGAAACCCTCATATCTCAACGTCGCTCAAGTCAGCGGGATTCCTAGAAGGCTGATGCTAAGATGCTAGAATTCGAAAACCAGGCCTTGAATGCTCAGGTGGCCAAGTTACAAATAGAAGTGGATGCCTCCTTCAGTGACAGATACTTTTACGCCTCCTTCCAAGTCACTGAAGCCCTCCCTCTTCCTTTTGACCTTTCAAGTATCGCCAACTGGGATAGAGAGGAAATCATGACCATGGCTGTAGAGATGTCTTTCCCCGAGGGAGACAGAGTCGATCCTTCTAACGAGGCTGGAGCTGCAAAGCAAGCAGTCGTGATAGATCCTCCTTTTTCTCCTTCCGTCTTGCCAGTTTCAGGTATTGGGGAAACCTTTAGCGGGGTTCGACTTGCACAACAAAAGGGGGACCTGCTAAAAGGTCGGGAAGAGGTCCACCGTTGCCTTGAAAAGCCTGCTAATGAAGAGTTTGAGGTTGATCATGATAGGATTGAGTCTCTAGCAAACTTTCTCGATGCGTCCATTCCTCATGAGGTTAGGGTGGTGGTTAATGAGGTTCTGGGAAAGGATCCAACTGAGCAATAACCAATTGAGGAACCTTTAAAATAAGGGATTGCTGAGGATACCGAGCAGGATGAGCAACCACCGAAAAGAGGGCGGAGAGCGAGGGTCGTTATAGAGGAGGAGCGGCTGGAGGCAATCAGGAGGATGTAGGAGCTTGATACGACCCATTATTGACTTACTTTGACTGCCTGCAAAGAGGGGTGGGCACCCCGTTTTACTCTTGACCAGACAGATAGTCTTTCTAATTTTATATTTTCTGTAGCCCGGAACTAGGGGTTGGGCTCCCTGCTTCACAACTGTAGCCTCTTAAGAGGGATGGACTCATATATTATTAATGAAGATTAGCTTCAGATTTTATTCATGCTGCTTTATCCTGGCCTTCACCATGACGCTACCTTCGAAATAACTTGAATTTGGTAAAAATAAAGAGATATAAAATTTATCTAAGCGTGGAAGTAGGAAACTAGCTCGAGCTCTCAACTCTCAGCAGAAACTTGTAGCTCGATGGCTTTAGTGAGTAGTCCCCTTATATGATTCTAGTTTGTACCTGTTACTACAAGCATTCATATGCACATGGGGGATTAGTAATCAGTAATAACTTGGACATTAGAGTTTAGGTAGGAGAACTTTCCAAGGCTAGGTCCCTCTAAGGGGTTATAGCCGGATCATGGTATCAAGAAAGCTCGATAACTATTTTGATCTCGAGATCTGGATGACAACTATTTTCTTACACTTAGGGCCTTCTTAGGGGTGATAGCCCAACTAAGGCATTATTAGGGCTATCTAGTTATTTCCTAGTTTTGAGATCTAGATGGCAACTATGCCTTTACACTCAGATCCTTCTTGGGGGTGGTATCCCAACCAAGCCATCAGGAGGGCCATCTAGCTATTTCCTGGTCTTAAGATCTGGATGGAAACTATTCTCTTACACTTAGACCCTTCTTAGCAGGGGATGGTGCTCTACCGAGGCATCAAGGATAGAGAGGGGGCTTCCCAGCTAATCCCTGGTCTTGAGATGGCTATGTCGAACTTACCTGTGTAGACCCTAATTGGATATAGAGACATTAATGTAGAATATAATCGAAGATGGAGAAAGCAGACATTATTGATAAAAAAATGGAGTACATTATTGTTGGGGTTTTTACTGAAACCTAAATGGAGGTAGTCTGCTCACGAGCCCCCTTTTTAGGGGTAGTACTTTCTCAGGTGATCTGCATTCCATGTGTGATTGATGGATCGGCCATTCATGTCTTCTAGCTTGTAAGCCCCGTTACGGACCACTACCTTTACTAAGTAAGGCCATTCCCAGTTGGGTCCTAGAACCACGTCTGACCTCACCCTGGTACTGTGTCTAACCTTTCTGAGGACTAAATCCCTTTCCTTGAAGCTCATGGCCTTCACATTCTTGCTAAAAGCTACCTTTTTTTCCACTTGTTTTTGTTTTTCTTCCAAGAGATCTTGACTAGCTCAGAGCTTGACCTCGTTGATCTCTGGTTCAAAGTATTGTACCCGGAATGAGGTCCGCTTATGTTCTATGTGGAGGACAGCTTCAACTTCGAAGGCCAGAGAATAGGATATTTCCTTGGTTGCTGTCCTCATCGCGGTTCGAAACGCCAAGAGGTCCTCGGGAAGTTCTTTAACCCATTTTCCATTCTTCTGTTGTAGCGTCTTAACGGTTTTGTTAGTTGCTTCAACCAAATTGTTGGTTTACGGGTGAGATGCTGATGCAAACCAAAGGTTAATACCCAACCTCTCGTAGAAATCTCTGAACCTCGCATTGTCAAACTGTTTTCCCAGAACGGTGATTATGACCAGCGGGGTACCGAACCTGCATACCACGTCTGTCTTGATGAACTTTGAAAAAAAAGCACGGTTAAATGCTCAAGCCTAACCTAGAAGGGGGTAGGGGGGTGAATAGGTTAGACACCCTTTTCGACTCCCTTAGAAACAAACAAAAGTTTGTCCCTCTAGATTGCTTGTATCACAATATATATATCAATTAAAGACACTTAATTAATATATCAAACAAGTAAAGTGTGATACAAGCAAGTAATTGTAACACATACACAATCTATATTATAGAAAGGAAGTCAACTTACATAAAGAGTTCTATCCATAGTATTCAAATAACAATACAAATACAAGAGAGATAGGGATAGAGAAAAGTTGACACAAGATATAACGTGGTAAACCTCCAAAGAGGAAACATCCACGGGTTAGCGACCACCGGCAAACAAAATCCACTAGTAGATAAGACAAGTAAAATCTCTCAGTGACCCCTTCACCTAGAAACTACCTTCCTATCCTACTCATGAAGATGTCACCCTCACGCTCAACAATCCAAGGCCTCAAACCTCTTGTCAAGACTTCCTCACTCACCTTTCTAGATCCTCCTGACCCAAAGGCAAGACTTCTTGCTCAACTATCCGAGTTCTCCCGACTCTAGTCAAGACTTCCTCGCTCACCCTTTCGGATCCTCATGACCCTAGGCAAGACTTCTTGCTCAGCTATCCGAGTCCTCCGACTCTAGCCAAGACTTCCTTGCTTGACAATCCAAGGTCTCACACCTCTTGCCAAGACTTACTTGCTCAACAACATAGGTCTCACACCTATTGTCAAGACTTCCTTCTCCTAAGGCATCTAGGTGATCATGAATGCAAAACGCAAACAATCACGCAACATAGAATGCTATGATCAACACATCCTATGGAACTATTTTTCACAAAATCAATCAATCAAAGATCATCAAATAGTCCTAGAATCAAAGCTAGCACAATACAATCCCAAACATATGGAAACATAGGCAAAATCAAAACCTAACTCAACATGTAAGATTTCAATTGAAACTCAATCTAGCTTTAAGAGAGTTCAAAACTCAAATCAAAACACTCACAATACACATATATATGTTGAAGAAGAAAACCTAAGGCAATTGACCAAGTTTTAAAAGAAAACTTTGAGAGAAAATCAATATCTTAGTTGATTTTGGTGCAGTCCAGTTTTTGTGTGTTTAGACTCAAAAAACAGCAATAAAACTCACTCAAACCTTTAGAGATAAAATGATGGATGATGAATAGACAAACACTCTCAACTTTGAATTACTCAAATCGAAGTTCAAATGAAGAAGTTATGGTGTTTGGAAGGTGAGAAAATGTAGAGAGAAAAATTTCTGCACACAAGTTTAAATTTCTTCTTAGAATGAAATGTGAGAGGGAAGAGGAATATAAAGGAGAGGGAAAATTGGGCATATGAAATGACCAAAAGAAGCAAGAATCATCCAATCATGCTTGCTGCCCAAGATGGCACGTGGGCATCTTGGGGCAGCAAGCCTTCTGCTCCGAGATGGTCACGCGCCATCTCGGGAAAGAAGAGCTTTGCTGTCTTCTTTCTCCCTCGACCTTGCTTTGTGTTCTTCGACCGTTCTCCGGCCTCTAAGCTCGGAATTCGAATCTGTTTGCGGATTACAAACCATAACTCTCTCATGGACATGGGCATATAAGATACTCAACCCAGAAAATAACAATTCGACTCGATATACGAAGACAAAGACAATGTATGCAACATGAGTTGAAAGTGAAGTATCTTTTGACTTAGTACTTGAAATCAATAGTATGAGTAACCGAAATGACCGGAACTCAATCAAGAATGATTTAAGACTAAATTCAAGTTCAATATCCATGTTATATAAATATATACACATACAAACACAATTCACACTAGAATGCAAACTACATAGAGATAGTCTTCAATCATGCACTTTCAAAAAACATGTTATTTCCATACCAACGCATGAGCATCCATCTTCAAGTATGTGAATGTGTTATAAATGGTGCACAACAATGCAGGGACACATATGAATGAATTGTATGTGTGTGCCTATAATGGTGCATAACGATGCAGGGACACAAATGTATGAATTGTGTGTGTGTGCCTAAGCCTTGTAAGAGAAAGATAAGGTCTTAGTATACCTTTGTAGAACCATATTGCATCCTTTCTCTTTCAAGACTTAGAACTTGCTTTGACTTGTTGTTCTTTATTCTTTTAGGCTTGAATCATCATGAATTTAAACAACTAAATCATTATAAGTAAACATCATTTTGATATGTAATTAATGCCGACACAAAATAAAACCTAACAATCTTCCCCTTTGGCAAATTCCATGTCAAAACACCTATACATTTACTACATATATAAAAATGAAGATAAGTCACAAAATCACTTCCTCACATTACAATGAGTAAGATTCCTATAACTAGTCTTCATCAACTCTTGAACTTCATCTTGATCTTCTCTTGAAGCAACCTACAAATCATCTCAAAGCACAATGCATATACAAGAGAAAAACAACAAATGAGAACATATAATATGGATAAGAATATACAATTAAGTCCACAAATACATGTATCTCCCCCTCAATACATGCCAAAACACAAGAATTCTTAACTAAATCCTAAGACTAATTATTACATGCCATTGAAAGTTCAAAAGTTCACAAAAACAACATAAAAAGAAACTAAGTAACTAGAATCTCTTTCTCCCCCCTTTTGACATGAAATGATGTCAAAAGGTAAGAAATATACCATAAGACTCAAATACTAGCTACTTGGTCCACCAAAGAAAGATGTGCGAGTAGTTGATCTAACATAATGCATGAGAGGTGATCTTGAACTTAAAGCAATATATTCCTCCAACTCTTTTATCCTAGAATCTTATTGAACAACTAAAGCACTAAGTTCATCAACCTTCTCCTTCAATTAAATAGCCCAATCCGGAAGAATATTTGTGCTAATCACATGACAATCAACTTGAGAACTACTAAATAGTCCAAAAGTATCACATGTCTTGATGAGAATCAATAAGCATCACCAAAGGATCCATTGCATATTCAAATTGGGCCAATTACAAGAAGACAAGTGGATCAAAGAAGCATTTAATGATGGGCTAATTATGAGTTTCTGAAATCCAAGTTTGGCCCACATGAAGACCAAATCCTGGCTGAACTTCTAGGGCCTCTATAGATAGCATCTGAGGTCAGATCATCTATCATAATATGTTTCCGGAAAGCCCAAGACAAGCCCTACAGATGCTGTGAAGACTTTGTCCTCTGAAAAAGATCATAACAAGTCTAAATTCAGCCATCTATATCCTTGCACGAAAACATGAATTGAGGAGTCCGAATTTCAACATATTTCCTATATTTTGGGCGACGTATGGTTGGAGGAGAATTCAATTTCAGCATATTTCCTATTTCAGCATATTCCTTATTTTATTTATTTCCCCAAATAAAGAGTTGATTTGCTTTCCAAATAAAGGGCTGATTTGTTTCCCAAATTCAGCTTTCCAAATGAGGAACAAATCAACTAGTTGCTAGTTTAGTATTTATTTATTTTCTAAATTTCTTTGCATTTATTTTCCTGATTGTAAGGCATTAATTGCCAAATATTTATTCCTTTTTTAGGACTTAGATATTTTAGTATAAAAGGGACTTATTGATGTAATTTAAAAAAAAGACTTGAATTGAATACAAAATTTGTGAGAGTTCATCTCTTTTTGGTTCTGAAAACTTAACTTTTCACTCACATCTTCTTCTTGTTTTTGAGTGTGGCGTCTTCAACTTCTTGATACCGTTGGTTCTTACCTCCTTATAGGTAATGGGTCGTGGTCCGATAACGTTATTGTTTGTAAACTTGGTTAGAAAACGATCCTTTGTTACCATATATTGGTTCCGGGTCTCACTGCTCTTGGTGAGGTTCATATCAGTTGGTATCAAAGCTTAGCTTCTAAAATCAGGTTTAATCTATCATTTTTTGTTCTTTGTCTTTTTTTTTCTGTTTGATCTAAAAAAAAATCTGATATGTTACAAAAAAAAAGAAGGTTTGATCAGTTTTTTTATAAAAAAAAAATACAATTTTTTTTAGGTCGTGTAGTTCAACTAATATCAACAATTTTTATTTCTTTTCTTGATTTCGTGCGTTGATATTCAAAAAAAAAAAAAAAACTTTCAATAGAATCTCGTTTTTGTTATTCTTGTCCTATTTTATTATTTTGTTTATTTTTTTTACATCTTATTTCTTGAACTTCTTGTGAGTGTCGGTCTAAGTAAAAAAAAAAAGTGAAAAAAAGCAATAGAGTGTGAGCTTATTAGAGTGTTAAAGCCAAAAGATTGAGTGAAACACGATTGTGAGTGCCACCATCTTTGAGGTAAACACGTGAGGGAATGTTTTTTGAGGCTTAATTGTTTTCTTTGTTTTGTAGGATTTAAAATATGTCCCATGATAAGTGTAAAGATTTATCCGACGATGCACCACAAACGGTAGATCTCAATTTTTTATATAAAGCTATACAAAAAAAATGGAGCGGATGGAGATTAAGTTTGGTGAGGTGCATGATCAGATAGATAAAGTGGAGTCTAGTTCGCAAAAAGAGCAGCCATTCAGGGCTCCTGAGATGGAACGAAGAGAAAGAATCCCACTTAGGAATGACTATGAAGATGATTATGGGATTGACCTAGAGGAGGATGATCGCATGTCTAATGTAGGTGCGGGCAGATTTCGACTTGGAATAGGAGGTAGTGGAGTTAGGTATGGGAATAGAGAAGATAGGTATGGGAATATAGGAGATAGGTATGGAGAGCTTTTGGTGGCAAGAAGAGCTCTTAGTGCTCAAGCCAAGGAAGATGATGAGGTACAACGTGACAATATTTTTCACACTCGCTACCATGTTAATGATAAGGTATGTAGCATGGTTATTGATGGGGGGAGTTGTACTAATGTGGCTAGCACTAATGTTGTGGAGAAACTGAATTTGACTACTTTGAAGCATCCAAAACCTTATAAGCTACAATATGATAGTGGGGAAATCAAGGTGACTAAACAGGTGTTAGTGTCGTTTTCAATTGGAAAATACAAAGATGAAGTCCTTTGTGCGAGTCATATCCTTTTGGGGAGACCATGGGAATTTGATAGGCATGTGACGCATGATGGGTATACCAATAGATACTCCTTTGTACTAAATAAAAAGTCAATCACTCTTGTACCTTTAACCCCAAGACAAGTATATGAAGATCAAGTGAGGTCTAAAAAAGAGAGAGATGTAAAAAAGGAGTGTGAGAGTTCAAAAGAAAGAGAGACAAAGCAAAGATTGTTCGAAACGGCAAAAAAGGTAACAAAAGGTGAAAAAGAAAAAGTGGTTGATGAGGAAAAAAGAGAGAGAAAACAAGTGAGTTTTTATGCAAAAGAGAGTAAGATAAAAAAGACTTTGTTTTCAAATCAGCCAATGATTGTACTTTTTTACAAAGAGACATGTTTTAGTACTAATGGAATTAACCCTTCCTTGCCTAGTTTTGTTGTTTCTCATTTGCAAGGCTTTGATGAAGTGTCGAAGGCTATCAACAACATTATGGTGAAGATTCGAGGACGAATCCTTTTGAAGAGAGGGAGAATGATGAGAATCAAGAAGCATCACCAAAGGATTCATTGCATATTCCAATTGGGCCAATTACAAGGAGGCAAGTGGATCAAAGAAGCATTTAATGATGGGCTGATTATGAGTTGCTGAAATCCAAGTTCGGCCAACATGAAGACCAAATCAGGGCTGAACTTCTAGGGCCTCTATAGAGAGCATCTGAGGTAGGATCATCTATTATAATATGTTTCCGGAAACCCCAAGACGAGCCCTATAGATGCTGTGAATACTTTGTCTTCTGAAAAAGATCATAACAAGTCCAAATTTGGCCATCGATATTGTTGCACGAAAACTTGAATTGAGGAGTCCGAATTTCAACATATTTCCTATATTTTGGGCGACGTATGGTTGGAGGAGAATTCAATTTCAGCATATTTCCTATTTCAGTATATTCCTTATTTTATTTATTTCCCCAAATAATAAGTGGATTTTTGTTTCCAAATAAAGGGCGATTTGTTTCCCAAATTCAGCTTTCCAAATAAAGAACAAATCAATTAGTTGCTAGTTTAGTATATATTTATTTTCTAAATTTGTTTGCATTTTTTTTCCTGATTGTAAGGCATTAATTTCCAAATATTTATTCCCTTTTTAGGACTTAGACATTTTAGTATAAAAGGGACCAATTGATGTAATTTTAAAAAAAAGACTTGAATTGAATAAAAAATTTGTGAGAGTTCATCTCTTTTTGGTTCTGAAAACTTGACTTATCACTCACATCTTCTTCTTGTTCTTGAGTGTGGCGTCTTCAACTTCTTGATACCATTGGTTCTTACCTCCTTATAGGTAACGGGTCACGGTCTGATAACGTTCTTGTTTGTAAACTTGGTTAGAAAATGATCCTTCGTTACCATACATTGGTTCCGGGTCTCACTGCTCTTGGTGAGGTTCATATCATGTCTTACCCTTATCCTTATATGACATGTATGACACACGTTTATCACTATACTTTTCCAAGGGTTATAATAATATATCATCTTCTCTACTCTTAACACCACGAGCTAAACACATTGAAGTTATAAACCCCAGCAATGCAAGCTTTTTATCTCCTATAGTAGAGAAAGCCGTACTATCAATATAAAGCATAAGTAGATCCCTAAGGTTTATAGGTTGATTAGTCACCAAGGCATACACTATTTTGATCTTGTCTTTATTCAACTAGGTTGAATTCGAAGATCCAATAATATTAGTGCAAATGAATAGATGCCAAAATGCACTAGCCTTAGTTAACTCATGTTGACTAATATATGCTCTACCTTTCCACTCAAATTAAGCATTGTCATAAAGAGTTCTACCCATGATATTAAGATTATCAATGACATATACATCTAGAAAATTTGAATCTATATCATTAGATAACCCAAGAAACTTGTTAATGTTTTCCGGGTTAACTCTAAACACAACACCCCTAATCTCTATCAAAGCATCCAATAAGGTGGCCATTTCTCTATATTCAAGATAAAACTCTCTAACAATAGTATCATTCACAATTTCTAACATGCTCACCCAAGATTCTCAATTTCTATCCTTAATGCACTTAAGAACATAAGAATCTTTACACTTACCTAAGTCAATGCCTCTCTCTTGAAATATCTTCTTAGTTCCAAAGATCCCTAAATCTCTTGTCCTTGAAGCTTTGGATCCTTTAGAGGTAGACTTGGCTTTCACAACGGGATTCAATTGATTTCCACTTCCGGTAACCTTAGTTCTTCCCATTTGTTCTTGTGTTATAAGATGCTATATGCATACAACAAAAGTGAGTGAAAGACAAAACAAGCATATTAGTCACAAATATATAAAAACAAAGACATATGACTTAAGAATGAATCATCATGAAAGACAAAGATAGTGAGTAATATCTTACAAGTATCATTAAGTCAAAATATGTCAACATGTAACAAAATGAAGCATGTGAACATATCATAAAAGAGAACAATGTCTAGCATACAATGCCCCCCCTTGATAAATGCTATAACTAAAATCAATGATAGCATAAAGTTCACAAAGATGTTCACACAATCACACATTCAAGCAATTTGAAGAAATATAATAAGCTTCATATGCTAAGAGAGATACACAAATATTTTTCAAGTTCTCTTATAATTCTTCAACAATTGCTAAAATATCATCATACTCATAAACAAAGTGTGTGTGTGAGAGATATGCTCCAAATATATATCAAGAAGTAGTTTGATAATCAACATGCAATTTGCAATAACTATTCATCTTAAGCTTTTTCCATAAAAAGTCAAACCGATTATCATCCGGAATTTTTGCTTTTAAGAGAATAGATTTCAACATATGAGCGTGTGTGTGCATGTGGCTCGTCATCCCATTTCTTTTTTTCAATCCGAGCTCATTTGATTTTCAACTATACTCTTGTTTAAGCCTTCCTCCTTTTCTTTTTAGGGCTTGAATCCAAGAATTTTTTTTAAAGATTCCATTTCAATACTTCTTTGAGTATTCCATTTTTTTTAAATATAAACAAAATTCACTTCATGATGGCTTTCACTAATCACAATGGTGTAGCTCTTTCCAACATTGGGTAGCTTTCACAACCAATGTATGTAGCCCTTTCCATGAAGGTGCTCGTTGAGTTCTATGTATTTGCCGAAGCAAAATGGATACTAACCATAGATCATTTTTAATGTACTTAAGCACAAAAACTTCAAGGTGTATCCATAGTTTACATATTAGTAAACTCAACCTACTAGCAAAACATATAAGAGAAGCAAGGTGTAATTTTATAAAACCAAGATTTTATGGCTCATATGCACATGATCTAAGAGCAACAAGTAGAGACTTATTCAAGATCATTACTTCTCTAATGAGTAGCTTTCAAAGAATATGAAGCTCATATTTTCAAAAGTAATGCCACTCAATATACTATACACAAAAAATCATCAAAATTAAGATCAATGTGAACAAAATCACTATTAGATACTAAAATAGCAAATGTAAATGAGAACCATATGTATGCTATACAAAATTCTCTAATATGACATGCTATGAGATGTATATCAAAAATTGAGTCAAAAGATGAATATCTAAGAGAACATGTATTAGAGTATAGAGATACCTTTTTGCACATTATATTCACCAAATATCATACTTCCACCCTTTTTATGAGCACTCTTGCCTTGAATGTCCCCATGACACCAAGTTGATGATGTTTCACAACAAGAGTATAAAAAGCATAATATCTCAACTCAATCAACACATATATCAGAAGAACTTTTCTAAAGTTAATCAACAAATTTTGACCATCATAACAAACATGATGTGAGAAAACCAAGTTCATATCAATACATGGAGTATTCAAAGCTAGCAAGCAAGAATTCTCAACACAATTGATATATTGCCTCAAAGTTATCTCACATGTGTTTCTTATATTAGTGATAAATGCACTCACCCTTGAACCACTTGTTCTTGGGTGTACCTACACAAACATTTCCAATATCATCCTTGACAACAATGTTAAATCTAGAGTAAAGTCCTTCAATGACTTGATTAACAAGAATATCATTAACACACTCTTCCTTAACAATTTCAGCATAAGCTTTGTCAAATTGAACAAGATTAGTATTCTTTCTACTCCACAACTTCTTCTCATGCTTAGCAATATTATCATGTTTCTCAACTTTCAAGACCTTAGCATGTTCAGGTTGAAGTTTAATCTCCTTATCTCTAGATTCATTTCCTAATTTGCATTTTTCTATATATTTATAACACCTAGACTTAATGTGACCTATTGTGTTGCAATAATGGCAAATTGGAATAAAAGATGAGATTGTACCTTTTAGAGTTGAACTAGCTTCACTAAGAGTTTGCAAAGGTACCTTGTTAGCCAATTTCTTCTTGGCTTTTGATCTTCTCTTCTTGTGTGGTTTCTTATCAATTATGACTTCATCAAAGTGAGTAGGAAGTGTTGTTTCCAAGAGCTCCTCTTCAACTACCAAGTCGTCTTCACCAATATGAGAGTTAACAAGATTCCTCACACTAGACACACTTACCGAATCATTCACTAAGTCCTTGATGGCCTCATTAGCCGTGTCTATCTCTTCCATCAATTCTTGTTCTCTCTTCTTCAAAGAAGATATCACATTATCCTTCTCAAGGTTTATCTTTTCAAGTTCTCAAAACTTCTTCATAATATCACCTTTCTCATCAAGAAGTCTACGAGTAACAACCACAAACTCATCTAGTTGTATCTTGATCAAATCATCATTCTCAAATACCTATCTTTGAGCATTATCTCTAGCTTCTTCAAGTTTTTCTATCTTTTCCAACAACTCAAGATTAGTAGGAATAGAACTAGAGCTTCCATGATGATTTGCATCAAAGTTCTTGTTCAAAGATATTGTACCATGAACATCTAGTAGAGAATGAGAAGTTGTTAGAGCTACAAAGTTGCCCACCAACTCTTCATCACTTGAAGACTCACCGCTAGAACTCTCATTGTCACTAGAGTTATCATTACTCCAAGTAGCCGCCAACACTTTGCCTTTCTTGTCTTTCTTAGATGGCTTCTTGGTGTACTCACTAGCAAAGTGACTGAAACCATGACAATTATAGCATTGAACATCTTTCTTGTTCATGGCTTGACTATTCTTCTCATTCCTTGGAGATGATGTTTTCTTAACTCCCTTTTCCTTAGAAGACTTGCCTTTAGGCTTGGCATTCTTCTTTAGAAACTTCTTGAACCTTCTAACCATAAGAGCCATCTCTTCGTTTTCATCATCACTCTCCTCCTCTATAGCAATGAGAGCGATTCCCTTACTCTTAATCTTTGGCTTCAAGCACATCTCATAAGTTTGGAGAGACCCAAGCAACTCATCAATGTTCATGCTATCCACATCCTTGCTTTCCTCAATGGCCGTCACCTTTGATTTGAATCTCATATGAGGATACCTAAGGATTTTCCAATTTAAATGCTCTTTTGAGATAGGTACTCCAAATGCTTGACATTGATTAGCAATGTTAAGAAGCCGAAATTGGAAATCTTCGAACTTTTCTTCTTCACCTATACTTAAACCTTCAAATTATAATGCAAACATTTGAAGCCTCGATTTCTTCACCGCTAAGGTTCCTTCATTAGTAACTTGGAGAGTATCCCAAGCTTCCTTTACGAATTCAAGATTTTGAATGTAGGAGAATTGATGCCCATCAACTCCTCCAAATATGGCATTCATAGCACGATGGTGCCATTTAGCAACCTCAAACTCATTCGTTGTCCATTCACTCATTGGGTTGAGTATCATGGTTCCTTCCTCTTGAACCTTGGTAAGAGGACTATAACCTTCTTCCACTACAATCTAAGCCAATTCATCAATAGAGCGGACGAAGGATTTCATCCTTAACTTCCAATACCCATAGTTAGTGCCTCGAAGTAATGGTGGCCTAGTATTTGAGTCTCCTTCCGCCATTACATCATCTTGTATGACTTCAAAAGCTTTGTAAAAACCGTGAATGTATCACTTGGACTCTCACTAAGTACAATCTTGTGTCATGCTCTATTACCAACTGAAAATACAAACACGGTTAAATGCTCAAGGCTAGTCTAGAAGGGGGGTGAATAAGTTAGACATTTTTTTTTACTCCCTTAGAAACAAACAAAAGTTTGTCCCTCTAGATTGCTTGTATCATGATATATATATATATATCAATTAAAGACACTTAATTAATATATCAAACAAGTAAAGTGTGATACAAACAAATAATTATAACACATACACAATATATATTATAGAAAGGAAGTCAACTTACATAAAGAGTTCTAACCATAGTATTCAAATAACGAATACAAATACAAGAAAGATAGGGATAGAGAAAAGTTGACACAAGATATAACGTGGTAAACCTCCGAAGAGGAAACATCCACAGGTTAGCAACCACCGGCAAACAAAATCCGCTAGTAGATAAGACAAGTACAATCTATCAAGTGACCCATTCACCTAGAAACTACCCTCTTATCCTACTCATGAAGATGTCGCCCTCATGCTCAACAATTCGAGGCCTCACACCTCTTGTCAAGACTTCCTCGCTCACCTTTCTGGATCCTCATCCCAAAGGCAAGACTTCTTGCTCAACTATCCGAGTTCTCCCGACTCTAGTCAAGAATTCCTCGCATAACGTTCCGGATCCTCACGACCTTAGGCAAGACTTCTTGCTAGGCTATCCGAGTCCTCCCGACTCTAGTCAAGACTTCCTTGCTTGACAATCCAATGACTCGCACCTCTTGCCAAGACTTACTTGCTCAACAACATAGATCTCGCACCTATTGTCAAGACATCCTTCACAAAAGGCATCTAGGTGATCATGAATGCAAAACGCAAACAATCACGCAACATAGAATGCTATGATCAACACATCCTATGGAACTATTTTTCACAAAATCAATCAATCAAAGATCATCAAATAGTCCTAGAATCAAAGCTATCACAATACAATCCCAAACATGTGGAAACATAGGCAAAATCAAAACCTAACTCAACATGTAAGATTTTAATTGAAACTCAATCTAGCTTTAAGAGAGTTCAAAACTTAAATCAAAACACTCACAATACACGTATATATGTTGAAAAAGAAAACCTAAGGCAATTGACCAAGTTTTAAAAGAAAACTTTGAGAGAAAATCAATACCTTAGCTGATTTTGGTATAGTCCCGTTTTTATGTGTTTAGAATCCAAAAACAGCAATAAAACTCACTCAAACCTTTAGAAAAAAGATCGAGGATGAATAGAAAAACACTCTCAACTTTGAATCACTCAAATCGGAGTTTAAATAAAGAAGTTATGGTGTTTGGAAGGTGAGAAAATGTAGAGAGAAAAAAATTCTGCACACAAGTTTAAATATCTTCTTAGAATGAAATGTGAGAGGGAAGAGGAATATAAAGGAGAGGGAAAATTGGGCATATGAAATTACCAAAAGGAGCAAGAAGCAGACAAGCATGCTTGCTGCCTGAGATGGCACATGGGCATCTCGGGGCAGCAAGCCTTCTGCCCCGAGATGGTCACGCGCCATCTCGAGAAAGAAGAGCTTTGCTGTCTTCTTTCTCCCTCGACCTTCCTTCGCGTTCTTATACCGTTCTCCGGCCTCTGATCTCGGAATTTGAATCTGTTTGTGGATTACAAACCATAACTCTCTCTTCGACATGGACATATAAGATACTCAACCCAGAAAATAATAATTCGACTCGATATACGAAGACGAAGACAATGTATGCAACATGAGTTGAAAGTTTAGTATCTTTTGACTTAGAACTTGAAATCAGTAGTATGAGTAACCGAATTGACCGGAACTCAATTAAGAATGATTTAAGAGTAAATTCAAGTTCAATATCCATGTTATAAAAACATATACACATACAAACACAATTCACACTAGAATGCAAACTACATAGAGATAGTCTTCAATCATGCACTTTCAAAAAACATGTCATTTCCATACCAACGCATGAGCATCCATCTTCAAGTATGTGAATGTGTTATACATGGTGCACAACAATGCAGGGACACATATGAATGAATTGTATGTGTGTGCCTATAATGGTGCATAACGATGCAGGGACACAAATGTATGAATTGTGTGTGTGTGCCTAAGCCTTGTAAGAGAAAGATAAGGTCTTAGTATACCTTTGTAGAACCATATTGCATCCTTTCTCTTTCAAGACTTAGAACTTGCTTTGACTTGTTGTTCTTTCTTCTTTTAGGCTTGAATCATCATGAATTTAAACAACTAAATCATTATAAGTAAACATCATTTTGATATGTAATTAATGCCGACACAAACTAAAACCTAACAAACTTGGTAGTATTTTCCTCTAAAATCTTGGAAAGGGGGCCTGCTTCGACCCACCGGATGAAGTAATTAATGGCGATGATATCATACTTTGCTTGCCCAAGGGCTATAGGAAGCGGTCCGATCAGGTTTACCCGCCACATTACAAACGGGTACGGTAAACTGAGCAAGTACAACCATTCAGGTGGTAGATGACTTAGGTTTGAGGTCCTTTGGCCCAACTCGCAAGATCGTACAATCTCCTTTGCATCCTGGTAGATAGTTAGCTAATAGTATCCCATTCGAAGCATCTGATAGGCTAGAGCTTCGCTGCCAATGTGATTTCCACAGTCTCTAGCATGAACTTCTCTCAACTCCCAACTGGCATCATCGGGGTGTAAACATCAAAGCAGAGGAAGGGATTTACCGTTTCTATAGAGGTACCCGTCCTTTAAGTAATATCGGACCGAAGCCATTTTGATTCTTCGGGCTTGGTCGGGCTTCTCTGGGAGCTTTCCTTCCTGGAGGTAAGCCACTATGGAATCTATCCAGCACGACTATCTCTTTACGGGGCATACTTCTCTAATCTTGGCTATACTTCGCTGGGAGATTACCGAAGAGGAACTTTTTTTGGTAAGGCCTGACCTCCATTCACAGCTATCTTGGCCAAAACATTTGCCCGATGATTTTGTTGTCGTGGTACTTGCTCAATCCTGAATCCCATAAATTTATGCTTGAGCAGCTGAACTTGTTTTAAGTATGCAATCTTGTTATCCTCTTCAGCTTGATAAACTCTAGAAACCATATTGACTATAAGCAATGAGTCACTCTTGACATGCAGGTAGTCAGTCCCGAGCTCGACGGCTGCCTTTATCCCGGCTAGGATGGCTTCATATTTTGCCTCAATGTTGGTGGCCTTAAATTCGAATTTGAAACAGTGGCAACACTAAGTCCCCTCTGGGTCTATTAGAACTATACCAGCTCCTCCCCCAGCTTGCCAAGACGCTCCATCCATGTAGAGGAGCCAGGACTGGCAACCCACTGGTCAGCCGTCAAACTCTGAAATCTTCTCTGGAGCTATATTTGTCACTGCGGAGGTTGCTTATCCTGGGGCGTTGAGAACTTTACCACGAAGTCCGCCAAAGCCTGGGCTTTTATTGTGGTCTTGGGTTTATATCTTAAATCAAGCTGGGTGAGTTCCGGAGCCCATAAAACCAATCTACCAGATACGTCCGACCTTTGTAAAAATTGACGAAGAGGTTGGTATGTCACTACTGCTATTGAGTGAGATTGAAAGTAGGGACAGAGCTTCCTTGCCGAAGTCATCAGAGCATAGGCGAGCTTCTCCAGAAGAATATAATTTTTCTCTAGCTTACTTAGGGCGTGACTTACATAGTAGATAGGTTGTTGAACCCTATCTCCACATTCCTTGACCAAGGCCCCACTTAATATAGCTTCTGAAGCAACCAAGTAGATTTGCAACTCCTCTCCAGGACTTGGCTTGACTAGTAATGGAGGGCTCGTCAGATATTTCTTTAAGGCTTGAAAGGCTTGCTCGCTCTTCAAGACTAGCAACCATTTCATGTTTCTTCCCTTCTTGATAGCTTTGAAGAAAGTTAGACATTTATCAGTGGAGCAAGAGATGAACCTATTTAGCATTGTTACCTGTCCGGTCAGGACTTGTACCTGCTTAGGTGATATATGGGATTCTAGGTCCTAGATAGCTTTGATCTTCTCTAGGTTAGCCTCTATGCCTTTTTCATGAACCATGAAGCCCAGAAACTTCCCCGTAGTTACCCTGAAAGCACATTTTGAGGGGTTCCATCTCATCTGGTTTTCCCTTAGGATCATGGAAGTTCTTCAAAGGTCGTCATGATGTCCTTCTACGGTTGGTGACTTGGTGATCATGTCATCGATATATACCTCCATCGATCTTCCAATCTCAGGCTTGAACAATCGATTGACCAACCACTGATATGTAGCTTCTGCATTTTTAAGACCGAATGACATCACCTTGTAACAGTATAAACGCTACCCGGTGTTGAAGCTGGTCTTGTCCTGGTCAGTGAGGTGCATCATGATCTGGTTGTACCATTAGAATGCATCCATAAAGCTTAGGAGCTTGTTCCCAGATGTGTAGTCAACCAACTGATCAATCTTTGCTAAAGGAAAGCTGTCTTTTGGACATGCCCAGTTGAGATCGGTGTAATCAATGCACATACGCCACTTCTCATTCACCTTCGTGACCATGACCATATTGGCGATCAATTCGGGATAGCGCGCTTATTTGATAAAGCCTGCTATGAATAATTTATCAACTTCCTCCTGAACCGTATTATTCCTTTCTGTGTTAAAGTAACGCCTTTTCTGCATGACAGGCTTGAAGGTCGAATCCATTGCTAATTGGTGAGCAGCCAATGACATAGGGATCCTGAGCATCTCGTCGTGACTCCAAGCGAAGATGTCGTTGAATTCTTTGAGGAGCCTAATCAGACCCTCATTCATTTTCGGTTCGAGGGTAGCTCCGACCTTGACGGCCTTCGAATGATCGTCCATCCGGATAGGTATCTCTTCTAGCTTGTCCACAGGATGCCCGCTGGCCCATTTCCTGCTCTATTTTTCTACATCTGGCATCACGGGGTCATCCTCTGGGCGATCTGCGGGTTCTCTATCTTCCAACGCCATCCCGGGTGTTACCCTATCCTAGATCATTGTAACATGTGCAAACTGTTTTGCTAGAGCTGTCGGGTTGGAAAATACTGCATAGCACTTCGTGGCTGCTTGTTGGTCACCACGTATCTCCTCCACCTTGTCTCCTACTAGAAACTTTAGGACGTTGAGGTAAATGGACAGGACCTCCTTCAAGGATGACAAGAAAATTCTTCCTAGTATCGCATTGTAGGCTGATGGGGTATTTACCACCACGAAGTTGGTCATAACATTTTACAGGAGAGGTGTTGTTCCAGCGATTACTTGGAGGATCTTTGATTCCACAAGTATGATCAAGTCCCCAGCAAATCCACATAGTGGGGTAATGCAGCTATTGTAACATCATTGTTTCAAATTCAGCTTCTCCAAGGAGTCTTTAAAGAGGATGTCGACGATGTTGTCTGTGTCAACAAGCATGTGGTGAACCACGCAGTTGGCAATCTGTAACGTGACCACCATGGGATTGTCATGAGGCTGCACGATCTTGTAGACGTCTGCCTCGGTGAAAAGAATTTATGTTACCTAAGAGGGGTCAATTGGGCTCTGGTCGATCTTAAAGATACCTCTTCCTTTATCTACATGGGGAATCTTCCTCGCGTAGTTTTATTTGGAATTATTGGAGGTTCCAGCCAAAGTGGGCCCTCCATTGATGGTATAAATCACATAAATTTACTGCGTCAGATCTGTCTGCTCCCTCTTTCTCTTCTCGATATATTCACGGATCTCTACTTGCACTTCCCTTCTAGTCTGAATATTATCCCTGACCTGTTGCAAGAACTCTATCAAACATCCTCCCCTTATCAAGGCCGCGATTTGATTACACAATTTGTAACACTTGTACCGGTTCCTCTTATCGACAAGGGCTTTTATGGGTACGGGCTTCTATCGTAACCCATTATCCCGAATAGCGAGATAGATTGTTTCGCATGATGCATTCAAGGGGGTGTAGTGATCATGCCCTTTCTCATCTCGTGTTACATGGGCTACTATCCTAGGAAGAGGTGAAACCCGTGGAGGGGTCCGCCTTACTGGATACCTTTCTTGCTTGGGTTGAGAAACGGGGAAGCAATATGTTGACCTATTGGGTGGTTTATTCCGATTTTTCTTAGCTGACTCAAGTCTGGGAGTTTCCTACTTCTGACGCTTCGCCATTCTCATAACGTCATGTTTTATCTTGACCTAAAGTGGCTCGTCTACTTTGATTTGCTCTAGAGCCTGATTATAGGCTTTTTAAAAGGTCTCTAGAGGCTATTTGGCAAAGGATCGAAAAAGCTTGCCCGCCTACAGGTTCCACCTGAAATTGGTAAGGGTTTTTTTCTCAGTGAAGATCCTTATCTGGATGACTTTCTTATGGAACCGTTCCATATAAGCCCGGAGGGTTTCCCCTCTCTCCTAGATCACGTACTGTAGGTGCTTGGGATCTTTAATCGGGGTTTGACTCCGTGGAATCACAAGCAGAAATTAGTTAACAGCTTTGTGAAGGAATCCATACTAACAGTGGGTAGCTTTTTGAACCAGGTCTTACTATAATCTGTTAGTGTAGTAGGGAACATCCAACGCATGGCGACCCTGGTTGTATTCTGGACTTCTCTCTACTGGACGAAACTCTCTAAATGGCTTAAAGGATCCTCCGTGCCGAATAACTTGTGTGATGACATCTTAAACTTTGGTGGAAGCTCCGCCTCCCAAATCCTTCTGGTAAAGAGGGCGTTCAACTCACTCAGTAGGTTCTTCTTGACCTCCTTACCCTTCCTTCTTTTCATTTGCTGGATCTCCTTCTTGATTTTGGCCAGCTGGTCCCTCAAGCACTTATTTCCATGTTTCTCGAAGTTGACCTCGGATCTCTCGTTAGCAGATCCCCCCAACGAACTGGATATCTCTATTTTGCCATCTTATGGGACGGGCTCCACTTGTACAGTTTGCCAGTTACCACCGGCCTCAGCTCAAGGTTCCCTTCTGGAAGCCAACTGTCGAGAAGGGCTACGAGGTGCCCTTGGCCGAGCGTCATCTGCTGACTTGACCTGCCTGGGTTGATAGTAGGTTGACCTGTCTAGGACTGGGGGCATAGGCCGTAGCCTATCCTGGTAAGAAGTCATGAGTCATATCCTTTTATGGGCAGGAACCGGTGGAGAGGGTCCCAGCCGATCAAAGGTAGGTTGCCTGGCAGCGGATCTACTCACCTCTACTCGAGTACCAAAGTCTGCCAACTGAGGAGCAATTTCTTCTACGGCTAAATGGAGGCGGACATTCTCCATGATGGTCACAACATGCTGGTTGATCATTGTTTGGTTCATTTCCTGAGGGGTAGGAGCTCGCTCCATGTCTGGCTGATACGAGGCTGGCTTGTGATGCTTGGATTTTCTTTCCTTCTTCTGTCCCTTCTTGGTTGAGGGGCAGACTGATGTCTTGTGGTTTCGAGTTGTCCTTGGGAGGAGCGAAGCCTCATAATTACTGCAAAACAATAAACTTGTAAATATAAAAATGGCGGTGTGGGTTTGTTCCCATAGACGGTGCTAGAAAGTGTTAATAGAAAATTTGTTCAAGGTGAGAAATCTCAGCTAACACCCTTGAGACCGCTACCATGGAGGTGACGGCTGGGGTAGATACCTTAGGTACCTAATCTTTTCGAACAAAGGTTGGTGTTATTAACAATAAAAAAATGAAATGAATCTTAAACTAAAACTAAGATAAAAACTAGCGAAAGATTTGTATATTGCTAAGAAGGAGATCGTCCTCAAGGATGTGTGGTATCTAAAGATAGTTTTCGTCTCAATTTATTAAAATCTAACTACGTCCGTTAAAAGTAAAATCGAAATTGTTGATAGCAAGTTCGGAACACAATTATAATTAAATTCAAATTAACTAAACTAACTAATTTAACGAATTACAACTCAAGCATGGTCATACAAGAGTAGTAAGATGGTGATATGGTGATGGAGTTGCTAGGAAAAAATCTAACATGCAAAATTATTTAATTCACTAGTTAATTTCAATTAAGCACATCTAGATTTTTTCTTTACTAATTAATGAATACTAATCACCTAAGGTCTTAGCATGGAAAGCTTAACAAATTAATCAATTTAAACACAAAGTTGTCAATCTCTGAACACCTAAGATCATGGAATGGCAAGAGAGACAACTATCAAGCTCAAGAGTCCAAGAATCACTTAATAAAGCATGTTCATGCACAAATCAAATAATTCCTCATCAACCTAGCTTAGAATCAAGGCACATGCATCAATGGGCATTCATACATGAAATTTGACTTCTCAAATAGCGTAAATTTTAATTGCATGTTAAAAATAGCTCAATCAATCAATATGCATGCATAAATTGAAGCTCAAATCAACATTAACAACAACTAATTATATAGATAAATAATACATGTTCATGAAATTCCCCACATTAATTTTAATTACACATAATGTAACTTAAAGAGAAAAGTAAGGAGAAGAGAATTCATGATGATCTTCAGGAGCTTCTAACTCCATCTTCTTCTTCTTCTTCTTATGTGTAACAGGAAATGGTGAGAAATAAGATGGTTTTGGTGGTGAAATGGTTGGATGTGGGTAGAGAATGGTGCTGAGAGAGTGTTTGACAACTCTCATATCCCTTCAATTTCAGACCAGAAAGGCTGGGTATTATGGAGGAGAGGTTATGGCACGAATTGGGTTACAAAAGGATGAAATTGCCCCTCTAAAATGTTGGTTTTGGGGAGAAATGTTAGAGGTAGGGATGGGCATTTCCCCCATGGAACTCCACCCCCACAGGGCCCCACTTTTATTTGAAGGCAAAATTTATCCCCAAACGGGGTTTGGGGATAGGGGTGGGGGTGGAGCCCTATTTCCCCATAAATATTTATATATTTTTACTCTTATTTTCTTAAAAAATAATAACTTTAACTCTATTACTCATTTACTCTCTACCTAATTCCCCTATTTTCACATATATTTATGTGTAATACTATATTACTATAGTTATTTTTGTTAATTTTGAACTAAATTAAATCAATTATATATTTTAGATTATTTATTGGATTTGATACTGAAATACGGTGAATCGAACAATTTGAATGAACGAATTTCGAATCTCAAATACTAAATTTTGGATTTTAAATTGAAAAATATTATGATTAAAAATGGAAAAAATATAGAAAATGGGGGTAGGAGTGGGGGGGACCTTCCCCCTCCCCAATGGGCCCCCACGCCTTAGCTGGAGGTTGAAGATTAAGTCCAAATTTGGGGTGTGTTTAAAAAGCTAATGGGCTTGGTCTCTTGGTGATTGAATTAGATATGCACTAGGGTGCATATTAATGGTTTAAGAGTTGGCATGCCCGGCCTGTTTAGGCACGGCCCACCGGGCCTATTTTCCAAAACAGGCTGAGCCTGGCACGTGGGCACGACCCTGGCGTACCGTGCCAACAGGTCGTGCCGTGTCGGCCTATGTGCCGGCTAGGCGTGCCAAACAGGCCGACCCGTTTTTTTTTTTATTATTAAATTTTTTAATGATATCATAGAGCACATATATCATAGGGTATTGGGATGTGGCTCATAACCCTTATCCAAGTAAGTATGTTTTCCTTTATTTTTTCCTCATTTTTACATTGGTTATACCACTATTCATTCCTCTTATTTATCCGATGTGGGATGCGAGATTAAATTTCTATTTCTATTTCTATTCATTGATATAAGTATATAACATAATTATATTCTCTTGAGTCCATTTTTTTCTCTAATTATGTAAAACATAGAGAGAGTTGGGAGGTCTATTAAAATTAGATAATGGTTTTATTAAAAAAAATCAAATAAGTCATCTATTGATATTATATTATTATGCAATAATTTCCATCTTTTCCATCTATGAACAAAAATCATATATATATATATATCATTAAATATCATTTACATATTTTTCTTCTATAATCTTGGTCTTAACAATTTGCTTATAATCATAGTTGTATGAAATCTCACATCCCACATCAAATAAATAAGAGCATTGAAGAGAGGTCTAACCAATATAAAAAGGAGGAAAAGACAAATGAAAACTTACTTATCTAAACAAGGGTTATGAACCATGGTTCAATACTTTACAATATTATTTATTTTTAAAACATTTTATTTTTTATAATTAAAGTGTTTTTTTAAAGTTTTTTTTTAATAATTTAATGGGTCCCTCGTGCCGGACCGGGCTGACATAGCGTGCCTCAATCGAAGGCCCGACACGGCCCATAGATGTGGGCCGGGCCTAGCACGGCACAACCCCTAGGTGGGTCATGCTAGGCACAGCCTACCTTTCTTGACAGGCCAAGCGGGCCGATCCAGCCAGGCCCGTTCCATATTTACACAACTAGTGCATATGGAGGCTTTAAATGTGAAGCAAAACACACAGCATCATTAATCGACGTGGCAGCTAGCCAACTTGCATTGCAAATTACGTCAAGTCCCCTGCATTCTTCCAAACTCACCGAAACTACGATCTTGCCTCCAATATTTCACCTAGGCCCCTGATTTCTCCAAAATTACACTAAACCTTCCAAACTTCCCAATTCTCCTGAAATGCTCATTTACATCATTATAAAAAATCCAGTTTACCCTATAAACAAGATAAAAGCAATAGGAAAATAGGGGTCTAAATTAGGTACAAAAAAGTGTACGATCAAATCCATATTAACCTTAATATTATAATAATAATAAACTAGATTGAACAAAATTTAAAAAATTAAGTCAATCCAAAATAGAGAAGAAAAACAGGCCTATCTCAACTTTACATTTGATTTTCACTAAATTTGATTATACTATTATAGCATTTTGGTTGTTGTGAATTCTGGGGGAAGTCAGGATTTTGACTTTAAGGGGACCGAGACAAAACGAAATTCAAGTTTATGACTAATATATTAATATTTGAAAACAAAATTATTCATATATATATATATATATAATACTGTTTAGTCTCATATATTAATAAATAAAATAAACATAAAATTTAAGAACCAAAATGACATTCTTTAAAATCTGAAAAATCATTTATAATCGAATATATACTCATATTTTGTAATTGAAAATCAATTGCAATATAAAATATATAAATATCCAATAATACTTTTTAATTGTAAAATTATATTGTTTAATTGTAAAATTTTATTGTTAATGGTGGGTTTGACCTAACTCGTATTGCAATGTAATGAGCATTAATATATGGAATATTTATGTTGCATGTCTCATAAAATGAACTTATTACTTCAGTAAATAATCTATCACATTCTGTTTTTCTTAGTGATCATAATTAATAATTTTCATGATATCTATTCATTAAATACTTATTAAATAGGAATATATAAATAATTTCTTCTTAAAACACTTATGGTCACGTGGTAATATAGTTGATACTGTCAGGTTTATAATTTTAAAAAATGTGATGGGTCAGAAATATCTTTACCTATATAATACATTATGACAATTGTATACCTGAAATTTTATTGAAAATATTTTGGTTGAGGGGGCCATGGCCCCTATTGGCCCCCGCCTATCTCCTCCTCGGTTGTGATTGCGTGTGTTCCAAAATTCTAGAAACTAATACAACATTTGCTTCCGACTTTAATTAAGTCACCAAAAAATCAAATTACACAATACTTTTTTGAGATTTGGATTTTTACACGTGGAAACAATTTTATTGTTAATTGACAATCACTTACTTTCTCATCGGTTATATTTGATCAAACTAAATCATTGACCAAGTTTAACTATAAAAAATAAATGTATTTCATCATTTCAAGCATATTTTTACATAGATTTAAAAATGAATTAATGTTCTTTAAAAAAATCAAAATAAAACATTTTAAAAATCTTCATCATTCATCTTAGAGATTTATTTTAAAGAAACTGAACGTATAGAGCTCCATATTTGGTCTCTATATCCAGATCTCCATCAAGGAGATCCAACCATCTTCATCGACCAAAATGGAGATCAATCTCCGTCGTGGTCAATGGAGATGACTCCATCAATTGTTTTTTTTTGTCTTTTTTATCTCCATTAAAAGAGATCATATCCCATTCAATAAAGATTTGGATCTCCACCAATCCTTTTTTTTCTTTTACTTTTCTTCTAAATTCTTTTTATTGAATATAGTGGAGATTTGTTTAATAAAAAAAAATCAGTTATTTTATTTTATTTTTAATAAGTAATTTCAGTGGCATTTTGGTATTTTGATAATCAAACTTAGTCAACTTTTAGTTTTGATTATGTTTGACTTATGGGAGGAAAGAGGAGAGATGGCTTAAAAGAACAAATCTTTGGAAATCATTGTGTACTTTTGCTCTATCAAAAAGACAAAAACAAGTAACTAAATTTTGATGTTGGCATTTATTTTTAGTATGACATACTGACTCCTATAAATATTCAGTTAATTGCTTCTATTTTGAGATATTTCAAGTACAACCAATTAGAATCGACAAATAAGACATTCTAAGAGTTTTTAGTTGTTGATTAAAATTTAAAGAAAAAAAAACGTTTTAAGGTTGAACTTTTTTGCAAACGCAAGAAACCCTAATCGCACTCAAGTAGTGCAACAGTCAATTAATTACTCCATGAATTAGGTGAATCGCACCTCTTTAAATTATTGGGTAATCTATAATTTGAATTGTCCATATTTCACTAAAAGTTAGTTATAATCCAAATTAGTACAAAAATTTCATACAAAGTACAATCATCAATCAATTAATCAGAATGTCAATGGTCTTCTTCTATTTTATACAAGTTGTTCACTTCAATAAGGCTTAGTTTGACACTGCTTCCCCAGCTGCTTTTGGGGTCAAAAGTGATTCTGGACATAAGACAGGGTGTTTGGTAAAATCGCGGGGAAGTGCTTTTGGTCACTTTTAACTTCTCCCAACTGAGTTTTTGAGAAGCTACAAATACATGCTTTTGGATTTTGGCTTCTGCTTTTAGAAAACGTGCTATAGTGATACTAAATGAAATTTTACTAACTTTCCAACTTTGTTCTTACCTTTAACGAAATTTAACAAAAAAAAAATGGACTTTTATTTCTGTAAAAAAAATATTGTCATAACTGTATAAAAAAATTGGGATAATTAATTCAATAAAGTAGAATAAAAATGAAATAAAAAAATAAAGTAGAATAAAATAAATAAATAAATAAATAAAGAAATAAAGAAATAACGTAAATTAATTAAATAAAGTAGAATAAAAAATTGGACTAATTAATTCAATAAAGTACCGTAATTATATAACACTAAACATAAATAAACAAGAAAAATATAAAATATAGCACATTAGTACCATGTAGATGTCTATGTTCTTTTAGTAATTTTACACACTCACAACCCTTTTTATTTCAGTTTACCAAACACATTAAAATTGCTTTTAGTTCTCACAGCACTTTTAAAAATCAGTTTACCAAACACTCAGCTGATTCTTCCCACAGCAATTCTAAAAGCAATTCCCCCAACAGCAATTTCAAAAACACTTCTCTCCATAGCACAACAATACCAAACTGAGCCTAAGTTAGGTAATGTATTAAAGTTTTGAAATACATATTTATGGGGAAAAGTTGAATTAATCAATCTTATCTTAGAATTAGACATGTCAAATTGTCAATGATAGAATATTAATTTTTTTTATCGAAGTCAATAATAGAGTACTAATTATATACAATAGTTTGGTGACATGGTAAAATATAAGGTAATTGTCATATGTAAACTTTATCAGATGTACACGTCATTGACGAAGATGATAAAATTGTCAGGTGAGCATCCAAATAGGCTTTCGGGAAATATCCCGCAAGATATCACCAAAGAATAGGAACCCGAGTAGGTATAAATTCAAGTATTTATTTATCGAAGTCAATAATAGAGTACTAATTATATACACTATTTTGGTGACATGGTAAAATATAAGGTAATTGTCATATGTAAACTTTATCAGATGTATACGTCATTGACAAAGAGGATAAAATTGTCAGGTGGGCATCCAAATAGGCTTTCGGGAAATATCCGGCAAGATATCACCAAAGAATAGGAACCCGAGTAGGTATAAATACAAGTATTGAGCGAGAGACCTACTCGGGATCAGCTGACGTCACGATTTACTCGAGGATCACTGACGTCACAATTTACTCGGGAATTAGTTGACGTCACGATATACTCGGGACGAACATAAAGAAATCCATCACATAACTCATATGAACCAAGAATCATATCAAATACCCAAAGATATCCACGTCGAAGAAGGATTCCAAAAAGAATAGAATACCAAATAGGAAAGAGGTCCAAATCAGGCAACAATTTTATTTCTTCAAAAAGACTACGCATTAATAAGGAAATAAGTCATAACTGGACTATATCACTAGAGTCCCATTCAATCTCTATACAAATATCCAAAATAGGAAAGAAGACAGACGACTCTAAAAGAGTAACCAATCCTAATTATGGCAAATTCAACGAAGTGAAATTGGGTAGGTCTAAAAAAAAATAAACAAAGTGTAGGTCACTTAAAGTAAGCAAAGATTAGAACTGAAATATCAATTTCTATCCCAACAAGAATTCTGTTTCTTTTGGTTAAGAAGACAATATTTAAATATTTCCCAAACTGAAACAAGAATGATATGAACAAAGATTTTTTTTTGGAATTTTGCAAGAATTCCTTGAATCCGCAATACTTTTTTGTTGTTATTTTTTTTTTGTGCGAAAAACAAAGAATAACGATAATAACCTCAAGAAGCACAACAATTAAGATGAATTATAGATACGGTGCTATAAGATGAACAAGAAAAGAAAGTGAGAAAAAAAAACTAAAAGAACAACAAATAAATGGATATGCAAACCTTAAACTTGAGCCATGCTCTGATACCAAAATGATGAAAATCATTAACTTAGCAACCATACACCCTAATAGCTAAAGAGCTATGATACATATGGAATGCAATTTAATACCCTCCAACTAATTGAAAACAAACACGATCGTTCAAGATTCAAGTAAGAGAAACTATTCTAATCACTTTATCAATGGAATGATGATAAAAGCTAATTAGAACAACACATTGATTTCCCCAAAACGCCACAAACTATGAAGTTTGATAAGTTTAAAGGCAAAACAAAGATTTTAAGGTTGTTGAACGCCACAAGCCGAATAAACTTGATAAGTTCCAAAGTTCATACAATAACTTAAAAACAAAACACTCACAAAGTGCTCAAATAAGTTTATATTACTCAAATCTCTGCCCTTACATAGAAAAAGCAGCCTTATTTATATAGAACAAAGGCCAAGGACAATACAACACAAATATAACTGCCCATTAAATGTGTAACCTCTCACTAAATGACATTTAGACCATGAATAATGGCCATAAAGTATTCAGCCTTTGTAACTCCTTATTCCTAATCAAAGAACACATGAACTCACACTTAACAAAATAAAACCCAACACAAAAACCCAAACTATTCATAAAACAAGCCCACAAAACCCAACACAATTAAACCCAAACTAATCTGAAAATAAGCCCATAAAACCCAAACTAATTATAAAATAGGCCCACAAAACCCAACATGGCTGAATGGCCTTTTATTCTTCAAGATAGGCTAGAATACTTCATTCTATCAAGGCTGGACTCTTGTCTTCGGGATTTGGACTTGTTTAAAACATGTTAACCATTTTATACTCTTCTTGCATCCTTAGAACCTTGACCAAATCTTGACTAGCTTGCTCCTTCCAAATGTTTTCCATTAAACAAGTTAAGGCTTCTTTCATCCTTTTAGTTTTAGCTCTTGTCATTGGTCTTCCATGAATGGTTAAAGGATCTGGATCTTTTCCAACCTTAGCCGAATTGTGATCAACTGGCTGGTCCTCATCACTATAAAATGTAGATCATAATGTTGACATGCTGTTTCAAAGTCTAGATGAGCTAGAAGAGAAAAAGGAGAAGTTCTGAATACGAAATATGGCATATTAACAAAGAGTAGCTCGCCACTATAACTCTCATGTTCGAGTCAGGAAATTCCAACAAGGAGACCTGGTACTCAGAAAAGTGTCACTGAATACGAAAAATAAAGCTACAGGTTCCTTGGTTGACAAGTGGGAAGGCCCGTACAAAATTGAAGGAGTAGCTGGTTATGGAGCATATTGGATTGCACGACAATATGGAGGGGTCTTACCCCGACCAAGCAATTCCCAATACTTGAATATTTTCTATCCTTAAAATTTTGTTTCTTTTTTAGTTAGGACAATTTTAGTCAGGTCAATTATTAGCTTTGGAATTTAAATCATTATTGGTTTTGCAATTATAAATAAAAGTCAAACTCGGGATTTCCAAAATATAAAGCATATGATAATAAGAATATATGAGAGATGAGCATGATAATAAGAACATGCAAATAGAATACTCGGGACCATTAATTCCCCAATGGGCAGAAAAGCTCGAAGGAGCATGCCAGCCGAGCAAGGTCAGTCGACCTTAGCAAAAAGGCAAACCCGATGCATCAGATTCTGGATAACGGCTCGGGGCGCTATCGGGAAAAATACCGGTGAAATGCACAAATGTGTTAAGCGGTTTGAAAAGCTTAACAATTCGATAAACCCTTACATAGACAAAACTGGGGAGACGTCCTTGGTAATGTGTGAGGACTCAACATATGATCATGGTGAGCCTTGATGTAATGTTTGAGTAATAACCCGAGTATGAAATACGAGTAAATCTACTCGTTTGTTTCAAGATGGCTCGGTTAATATAAGCCAGTTTAATAAGATACTTGGCACAAAAAGATTGAATTAGCCAGTTTAATAAGATACTTGGCGTTGAAAGTAGCTTTGGGTAACGAAACCAAGTTTAATAAGATACTCGGTGAATTTACTTGGACAAAATAACCAGTTTAATAGGATACTTGGCACAAAAAGATTGCATTAGCAAGTTTAAACAAGTTTTGACAGAGATCGTGTTAGCTAGTTTAATAAGATACTCAGCATTAGAAGCGACTCCAAATAATAAAACCAAGTTAAGATATTTGATACTTGGTGAAAATTCTTGAGCAATGAGTTGGATTAAACCACTCGGTTTTCTGAATTACAATCTAACATGAGATTTCATTAAATAAAAATCTTTACAAAAGTGAATCTTTACAAAGATGAGTCAAGGCTGGGAAAAGGATTTGGAACTCTTGCCGATGCTCGGATCGAGCACCATTTCGTACTCACGGAGGAGACTTTCATTTGAAGGCCAAGTAATTGTGTCGACCGAATCATCCATCCATTCGTTGTAATCTTCTCCAAGGATCGGACCAACATCAGGTATCAAACCTTCTATGCCGGGTTCCTAACTGGCATAAAAGGTTGAAAGAGAGTGCTCTGATGGAACCTCCAAATGCATCGGATGGGGCTCTTTGCCCCGACACTTCATCTGAGTCTAAAGAGATTCCAAGGACCGATCCACGTGGTTCTTGATCGACAGCTCCCAGTTGGTTCAGGCTTTTTCAGTTGCCCGATTCTTGACCTTAAAAAATTCGCCAGCTGAAACTTACCCTCGCTGAAATTCCCGAAGGAGAAGGGTGTCACAAGTAGGGGATCTTTTAAAACGATCGACCCCTTGAACTTCAAGTTCCAGCCTTGCCTCTTTGGATAGGGACTTGACCTTCAATGCTTGGCGTTCCAAGTCTTCGATCTTCTGTTCATAGGATGACTTGGACTGCTCCGCTTCCTGTTCGGCTTTGAGCATCGATTCCTGGGCAGAAGACAATAAGTTTTGAAGTGACATAGCCTTCTCCTCTGCCAAAGAAGCTCTTTCCTTGGCCTCCACTTGCTTTTCCAAACAGTGGTCGGCAAACACCTGGGTAGAGCCCCACCTCATTTTGATAAGCCGATTCAACCCGAGCACAGCTATCCTCACTTTCCTTCAGTTGAGCTTCAAGACGCCTTATTCGATCGGCTTGATATTGTTGTGTCTGAACCAGCTCAGTAAACTCGGCCACCATCTACAAGGAAATGAAATTAAAAATCTAACTAGCAAGACAAAAAAGAGTTGGGAATAAAACATACATAAGATGCACCGTTGAAGATATTCTGAAGACGGCTCGATAAAAAAGCTTCTATGAGATGGCTCTAGTGATCATCCCCGATGAAAGCCTGATCAAATGACATCGCTCTCAGTATATCCTGGGGAGAAGAATAGGAAGGACCTCCCGAAGGTTCAGCTCTTACATCTTCAACCTCGGGAGGGAAAGAGCCCTTATTCGGGTCAGAAGTCTTCGCACCTGCTAATGCTCCAACATGAACGTTAGGGGGAATCTCAGCCCCGACATCCTCATCACTTAAGTCAATGAATGAAACTACCCGAGGAACCTTATAAGGACAAGCAGGAGAATTGACCGCTTTCCATTTCTCATCCCGAGTATGGTGAAAGCTGAGATCAGCTGAGGGGTCTTCCTGATCTTCATCCTGAAATAATTTAAAAAAGTCAGGACCTACATTTATTTGTCCATCAGAGGTTTTATCTCCATCCCCGACACTCAACCGTTAGCTAAAAACCTCAATCGGGGAGCTCGACTCACCGGGCCCTTCACCAAGACCACTTTGCCTCCCCCCGTCTTTAGGTAATTTCTGAGTGCAGTTAACTGGGCCACTCAGACCACTAGATTCCCCTAAGGTCGGCCAGATGACTTCTTTGGAGACATATTCAGGGATATGCTTGTCAACCTCATCAGGGTCTTTATCTGACTCAGGTGGGGCAATGCCTTCTTTGCTTTGGCGAAAAGCTTCTTTTTGGCTTGCCTGAAGGATTGATTTCCCCTGGCGAGCTTGGATGCCGCAGACGATGTCCGAGTCATACACTTAAAAAATGATGATAAAAGGAATCAAGTCAGAATATAAAAAAACAATATTTTTTTTTAAAAGAGGGGTAGGAAGATCACTTACATCGCCTGCGGTAGCCTGAAATTTAGCTAAAGAAGCCAAGATCTATCATCTTCTTCTTATTAAAAAGATAAGACCTTCTCATTTTTTCCAAAGTGCGAACTGCAGCCCGAGCAAATCTGGTCAGCTCAGTATCATAAAATTCAAGTTTTTTCTTGTTCCATACATCAGGGAAACAGAAAAAATGGGGAACCTTTAGCACCGTCCGATTCTCCCCAGCCGAAAGAGTAACTTGAAGTCTAAGGTTCCCTCCGGTAAAAAACCAACTGTTCTTCCAGTACTTGTTGGATGAAGGGAATCACCATACAAAGCCCCTCTTTTTGGCATCATCGGTGGTGTCAACTACCCGATTCACTTTTGTCCCCTTAGGGACCCAGCAATCTGGCGGATTAGACATGAGAAAATAAGTCATTGTCCGACTAGATTGCCTTAGTGTGTAGAAGTGCTTGATTTCACTAGGGGAAGGTGGCGACAGATTCATCCGGCTTCATATATGCCACATGCACATTAAGATCTTGTAGCTGTTTGGGGCCAGTTGGGCTGGAGCGATCCCTGCTTCAACTAGAAACCAGGCAATAAACAGCTAAAGAGGAAGAGTAACGCCGCAATAAAGCATGGACCCATAAATTGCCACCATGCCGTGCCTGATTTCACTAGGGGAAGGTGGCGACAGATTCATCCGGCTCCATATATGCCACATGCACATTAAGATCTTGTAGCTGTTTGGGGCCAGTTGGGCTGGAGCGATCCCTGCTTCAGCCAGAAACCAGACAATAAACAGCTGAAGAGGAAGAGTAACGCCGCAATAAAGCATGGACCCATAAATTGCCACCATGCCCGGTGGAGGGTTCCACACGGCTCTATCACTGGTAGGAGATAGTGTAAATGACTCATCCAAGTCGAATCGAGCATGATACTTCCAGATCTCATCTTCCTTGACAACATTCAGCTCGGCGTCATACCCACTCTGGCGATCGACAGAAAAAGAGGGACAAGATTTTCTAAACTCCTCTTCAACGTCCTTTTCATCAATAATTTGTTCCCTGATTCGAATGCTGTCCGAGTTGTGTTTATGGACTTTACTTCTACTTTGATGTTTCCCTATCCTCGATTGAAGAGGTACCCTGTGATCAGAAACGATAGATTCAGAACTAGATGATTCATAACTAAAACGGGGAGTCAGGGTAAAGCCTAGAAATGTCAACATCTAAAAAATGAGGTTCATCAAGAGGGATTTTCCCCAATAATCTACGAGCGCAAGAAACCAGTTGAAAATCTCCATGATCAAGCGCTTCGAGAGCAATAGTAAAAAGATGACGACGAGAAGATGGATCCATTAAAACTAACCTTTTGAGTGAAGAAATCTATTGTAAAAACTTCAACGGAGAATAAAGATTTTCTGCGCAAAGAAATATGGGTTGGAAAATTCTGGGTTGAGCCTCTAAGAATAAACCTGGGCAACTCCGTTCAGTGAAGCATTTAAAGGGATAATAGCACAAACCCTAGGATCTCAAGAAACGAGAAAAATCAAAGACAGATTTGATGATGTAGGCGGCGCACTAGCAGACGCGTAGGTCGTTTCTCATAAATGGTATCGAGAAATAAAATGGTGGAAGACACGTGTTAAGAGAAGAACTGACCAAGACCGTCAGGATTCCAAAACGTCACAATCATTGAGATTTCGTGTGAGGGGGCAAATTGAATTTACATGGTCACCATTAAGACACATCATTATGACAAGACATTTACTCTGGTGATAATGAGACGTAAAAGATTGAAGGGTTGATTAAAATACTTTCACCTGGAACGGATCCCTATTCGGAAAAAATATTTTAAGGGGGTTTTGTCATATGTAAATTTTATCAGATGTATACGTCATTGACAAAGAGGATAAAATTGCTACGTAGGCATCCAAATAGGCTTTCGGGAAATATCCGGTAAGATATCACCAAAGAATAGGAACCTGAGTAGGTATAAATACAAGTATTGAGCGAGAGACCTACTCGGGATCAGCTGACGTCACGACCTACTCAGAAATTAGCTGACGACACGATCTACTCGGGACGAATATAAATAAATCCATCACATAACTCATACGAACCAAGAATCATATCAAATACCTAAAGATATCCACGTCGAATATGGATTCCAAAAAGAATAGAATGCCAAACATGAAAGAGATTCCAAATCAGACAACAATTTTATTTCTTCAAAAAAACTACGCATTAATAAGGAAATAAGTCCTAACTGAACTATATCACTAGAGTCTCATTCAATCTCTATACAAATCTCCGAAATAGGAAAAAAGACAGACGACTCCAAACGAGTAACCAATCATAATTAAATACAAAAACCTTTTCATGGCTTGTACAAAAAGGATTAGGGTTCTATGTATATATAAATAGACCCATAATCTCATTAGAAAAATATATAGAAATATACAGAGAAAAAAGAGAGATTGAGAGTTGTAAATCTTTATTTCAATAGTGGATTTTGGCTCGGTTGTTTACTCAACCACCCGGTGGACGTTTTTCCTGTCATTGGAGTTTTACCATGTAAAACTTGTGTCTAATTACATTTTCCTTCTCTCTCTTTGAGATCAAAGCTAAAATCCAATCTGTTTGACTTTTCTCACACATCAAGAAATCGACGTCAACAGTAATGATCATCAAATTAACGTGGCAAGTTGGAGCTCCATTATTATATAAAATATTATGATTAAAAAAAGCAAATGTATTTATCACTTATAGCAGCTAAATAATTTAGACATGTATAATTAATTAAGTCTATCGGAAAAACCATTTAGACCTGTATTTACTTTTGACAATAAAAAACTTCAAGCCTAATATACGCGTGTCATCTATAAAATATATGGCCATCTTAGAGATACCAATTTAGTCTTCAGTACATGATAGTGTCTTAATCTCTCATCTGCATCATCAGGAAAAACAACAAATTAAAGTGTAATACATTAACAATAACAAACTTATGATATATCAATTAATTTATCTTTAGGATATGTAAACATAAAAAATGCATGTTCATAATAATATAAAGTTAAAACGATATAATGAATAATTTATAAATGATTTTATAACGATTTACAAATAAAATGAGAACAGTGAGACGTTTCGACTTCATATCCAGTTTTAATATGGGTTTTCCTTTTTTTTTTCCTTGTCTTTCCAAAATATTAACTTATGAAATACTACAAAACCTCTTCTTAGATAATAATAATAATATACTTTAATAATAATAATAATAATAATAATAATAATAAATATTATGAATGATTAATTAATGGGTTTCGATAGTGCAACCCATAATTATTAATTTGAGACACCCAAATGTTCAATACACCCATTATTAGAATTTTAAAATTAAGCAGTTACCATGTACACCTAATAATTTGCAAAAATTGTAAAATATTACAATTAACATTTAACAACTAATATCTTAATTCACTATATAAACAACCATATTATTTTTATTTCCTAAATTAAAAAAATCCACATTTTCTTTTATCTTTGTTTTCAAGATCTATCTTTGAAGCACTCTAATCTTCTTTTCATGATGATCAGCATCTCCAATATTCTCAAACATTGTCACATTATCATATTTAGACCTATCCAACTGGCAAAGCCTACCTACTTTCTGTTGGTAACAATTCACTGGCTATAACCTGAAACTAAATAATTCATGACCAACTGCAAATTAATTTGGTCAAGACATGAAGAAAAAAAAACAGTAATAGTGGAAATTAAGTACCGATATGCTGGACATTGAAATGGTGCATAATTATCATATATTTCTTTATCAACACTTTCAGTTGAACATACCTGTAATCAAACAACAAACATGTAGTAGAATTTAAGAATTGTAGCTACTAATTGTTATAGATATATAGAATATTATAAAATATGGGGTCAAAAAATAAATAACACTTTTTGGAGATGACGTTTCAACACTATCACTGCTTTTATAGCTTATGTTTAAAAGACACCTATTATGGTGAACGGACAAAATACCCCCAATAGTTGTTTCATCAGAATCTTTTATTCATTTTTTTTACAGTGAGAGTAATGAAATAGAGAGAGCAAAATTTCATTCAAACTCAGGCGCTACGCAGACACATTTGGGGGTTGAGCCTTTTTGCCAAGTTAAAAAAAAGCTCGGGCACTTGGTAAAAAAGCTCGAACCCATTAAAAAAAACTCTGGCACTTGATAAAAAAGCTCGATATCGAGCTTTTTTGCCAAGTGCCCGAGCTTTTTTGGTAAGGGTTCGAGCAACTCATAAAACAGACCTAAAACCTTGCCATGGCAGTCTCTTAAAACCCCTCCAATCCCGCTTTCACCTGGATTACCTCTTGATGAACCATCTAAATTGAATTTCAGACCATTTCCCAAAGGGGGGAGGGGGGTAGATATGGTCCTCTAAATTTGGGTGTTCTGCATAAAGCTCTCAGTCACTGTCATGTTTCCAACCTTACGCACCGTTACGAAAACAAACATATCTCCCTCTAGAAAACCCGGAATTGCGATCCGTAAAAATTGTTGGTAAGAAGACTTCTAGGGCTTTCTAAAATTATATATTACGAAACCCTGTTCACTTTGAGGAGGGAGATATAAACCCGGAAAAATTGGGTAATCTGCACAACCCATTTCCATTTCAGCCCAACTAACCTCCACAAGGCTTACAAACACTTTAAATGCCAAAATATGCTCGAAAACGAGAACAAAAGCTAGGTAATGGGGACCTCAAATAGGTATATAAATCGTTCCGATCAATACCCCAAGCCTATCTTTTGCTCGTCCTCGAGCAAAACTAAAACAAAAAACAATAAAACAAAATGAACATAATTAAAAACTAAGCTAGGCTTGTCCACTTTCGTAGGAAACACGATGACACTTAGCACGTGCCACGAGCCTTTCAAGCACTAGACGATCCCTAGATGGAAAAGTTTTGTCTTCTGAGGGCTTACAGATATGAACACACACAAACGTATTACTCTACAAGAAAGCTGAGATGCAATCCAAACATACCATATAAAGACAACACATGCATGCTGGTATCTCAAATATACTAATCAATAACAATGCTTCACACAATGCAAGTATACCAATACTTAAAATGTTTTCGGTTTACAAAACATCGAAATTTGGGTGTTCTACATAAAGCTCTCAATCGCTGTCGTGTTTCCAACCTTGCGCACTGTTACGAAAACAAACATATCTCCCTCTAGAAAACCAAAAATTGTGATCCGTAAAACCCGCTGGAAATAAGACTTTTGGGGCTTTCTAAAACTAGATGGTACGAAACCCTGTTCACTTTGAGTAGGGAGATATTGACCTGAAAAATTTGGGTGTTCTGCGCATCCCATCTAACCTCCATAACTCTTCAATTAAGCTCAAATACCTTTCGTAGGGAACATGTACCTACACAAGGCTTACAAACACAATAAATACCAAAAATGCTCAAAAACGAGAACAAAAGCTAGGTAATGGGAACCTCAAATAGGTATATAAATCGTTCTGATCAATACCCCCAAGCCTATCTTTTGCTCGTCATCGAGCAAAACTAAAACGAAAAACAATCAAACAAAATGAACATAATTAAAAATTAAGCTAGGCTTGTCCACTTTCGTAGGAAAAACGATGACACTTAGCATGTGCCACAAGCCTTTCAACCACTTGGCGATCCCTAGATGGAGAAGTTTTATTTTCTGAGGGCTTACAGATATGAGCACACACAAACGTATTACTCTACAAGAAAGCTGAGATGCAATCCAAACATGCCACATAAAGACAACACATGCATGCTAGTATCTCAAATATACCAATCAATAACAATGCTTCACACAATGTAAGTATGTCAATACTTAGGATGTTTTCGGTTTATAAAAGAACTACGCTCGAATGCTCAAGATAAAATTTGCCTCGACTATAATCCTCACCGGATTTCAGTCAGATAGTTCCACTCAGAACATAGGCGATCACTCTTTAGCATACACACTCTAAAGCATACACATGCAATTTAAAAGTTATGTTCGTGGAATCATATATAATCGCATATGAATATTTTCAACAAAAGCACATTTTCTAAAAATATATCTCATGGAAGGAACTGAAATATCATGAACGTGGAAAGAGCATGCATCAATTCATATCCCAATATAGACTTCTTATGAGATCAAATGAACTTTCCCTCACTTGTATTGTGGCCAAGTTGATTTGTGATGGTGTAAGAGATGAAATATATGGTAGGAGTGAAAAGGATTAAGTTACTAACCATGTCAAGGTGTTTACACATTACAACACTTTGGTGGCTCTAAAATTCATTACACAACAAGTAACTAGGCACTAAAATTTACATTGCACATTTGTTCTACAATTGTACTCAAATTGCTGAGTAGCTTTACATTTGAAGAATTAAAGGCTTAAGTGTTTATAAATTGCACTTATCATATATATTTTTTTCCTTTTCTTTTATAAGCCTTTGCCTTTGCACAATTACACATATATGCCTATGTACACATTACTAAAAAATTTAGAGTAAAATACAACTTCTCTAAAGCTATACACCTTAACATGGTTAATAACTAGGGTATGGCTTGTGTTTGGGTTGGAAGGTGTATGGAGGTTTAGTGTTTGTCCTCAAATTTTACAACATAAGCACATATAGGGACATGGGAGTGTTTGGGCTATATTTTTGGACTTTAAGAACACACTTAAGTTCAAAATCACTTATAAAAGTCCATCTAACAAGGGAATACAAATCTCAGTAAGCAATCCACATGATAAAGTTCTATGGTAATCAATGCAAATTTGAAGTATAATGAGATCGTTAAGATCAAAATCGGAAAGTGTTTAAAGAGTAGAATCAAAACCCACAAATTTAACTTTTTAGGCTTAAGTGTAGCTCACAGGTAGTCTCCACTATTTTCCTAAGCTAAACAAGTAAAGAGTTTTATCCACCTCAACATCAAAAGATTGGCACTGTACTAGCAAATTTAAGTGATGCACGGAGCTAAAAGCATACAATGCATGTCTCTACCGGCACACCAAGAACAACTCAACAAAAATGGACTAGAATTCCCCAATTTTTAAAAAATGTTCGATTTGTGCAGAGATTTCAAAATTGACTAAAACAAACACTCTAAGATCTAAGCACAACACAAATCCACTCTTAGATCTAAACAAAAATAAAAAGAAATGTGTCTACACCCCCAAACCTAAACTCAACATCGTCCTCATTGTTGCTCCACTCATTAAATATGGATAACGCTTAGCAAGATTTGGGAGATAAGACAAAACATAACATTCCTATCATTAAGCGCATGGGCGGTTCCCACCAAATTCGACAACTACTCTACAAGCACATAAATTTAAACACCAAATTTAGAGAATACCTCTTATCGCTGCAGCCACGTGGCCTTTGTGGCACTACCGTTTTACTTGGAGAGTTGTTGTGGTGCGACAGGCGCACACCTGGCCCACATGAGTCGTGCAATCCATTAAACCTATTTTTTTTCCTTGCACAAGCACAACTCAAAAACAATCAAATGCAAATGAGTTAAACAGAAATAAGAAAAAAAAAACACGACCAACACATCTCAAACCTAGCCTAAACACCGTCGTGCACACAATGAAAGACATAAGTAGGAGAAAACAGTAAAATGGAAGCTAAAACTATCAACAATCAATAAATGTGCTACCTCCCCGACAGCGACACAAGTTAGTAAATTGGCCACTACGTGTATAGCCTACACGCGGTTTTGCACGCATTGTCTCTACATGTGTCTCATTGAACAGAGTGCAGTTCGGGCAACCATCGAGAGATAGATTGTTGGTGCATTTTGATATAGTCGATTGTCACTAGAGTGAGGGCAATTGACGAGGATTAAGTGAGCATGGCATTCAACCTGGACTATGCATGTTGTATGAAATTGTGTGATTGTTATGGTGGAGTCATTTGCTTAGTGTAACCATTTACATTCCATGTCACTCCATTCCATCCTATCATTGTACATATTGTTTATTTATGTAGTTTGTAAGGTTAGTTTATCATTTACTTTTCAACATATTCTTTCGCATATGTAACACACGAGTCCGCTCGGAGTGTTGTAATAATAGCTAGAACTAGAGACGGTAGTAAATCCCACCTCCCTGCGGAACGATCCTTGCTTGCCACTGTGCTAGTCTCTATGACTCGCATGCTTGAGGTCGAACTTAAATGTTCATATTTTAACGACACTACAACGACTTGTCCGTCATCGTCGATGTACACCTCCATCGACTTTCTAATCTCGAAACTGAACAGTTGGTTAACTAACCGTTAGTATATAGCCCCATCATTCTTAAAACCAAACGACATCACTTTGTAACAGTACAAACCTCACCCGGTAGTGAAACTGGTTTTATCTTGGTCGGCTGGATGCATCTTAATCTGGTTGTACCCTGGGAATGTGTCCATAAAGCTTAGGAGCTTGTTTCCGGATGTGGAGTCAACTAACTGATCGATCTTTGGGAAAGGAAAACTGTCTTTTGGACATGCCCCGTTAAGGTCGGTGTAGTCAACGCACACGTGCCATCTCCCATTCACCTTCGTAACCATGACCACGTTGGCGATCCACTCGGGGTAACAAGCCTCTCTGATGAGGTCTACTCTGATTAGTTTATCTACTTCCTCCTGAACCGTATTGTTCCTTTCAGCGTCAAAGTGACACCTTTTTTACGTTAAAGTGACGCCTTTTCTGCTTGACAGGTTTGAAGGTCAGCTCCACTGCTAATCGGTGAGCATACAATGGCATTGGGATCCCAGGCATCTCATCGTGACCCTAAGTGAAGATGTCATTGAATTCTTTAAGGAGCCTGATCAAACCCTCTTTCACTCCCTGCTCATGGGCTACTCCGACCTTGACAACCTTCAAGGGATCGTCCATTCGGATGGGTATCTCTTCTAGCTTGTCCACATGATGCTCCCCATCCCATTCCCTACTCTGTTCTTCCACATCTGGCATTACGGGGTCATCCTTTGGGAAATTTTTGGGCTTTATATCTGCCAAGATCAGCCCGGGCTTTACCCCTTCTTGGATCATCGTAACATATGCAAACTGCTTTGCTAGAGCTATCGGGTTAACAGACCCCCTAGTCTTCTACTGGAAACTTTAGGACGTTATGGTAAATGGACATAACCCCTTTCAAGGATGACAAGAAATGTCTTCCTAGTATCGCATCGTAGGCCGATGGGGTATCTACCACTACGAAGTCTGTCATAACATTTTACTTGAGAGGTGTTGTTCCAGCGATTACTAGGAGGATCTTTGATCTTTAAGGTATGATCGAATCCCCAGTGAATCCATACAGTGGGGTAATGCAGCTATTGTAACACTATTGTTTCAAATTCAGCTTTTCTAAGGTATCTTTAAAGAGGATGTCGATGTTGCTGCCTGTGTCAACAAGCACGTAGTAAACCATGCAGTTGGCAATCTGTACTGTGACCACCATAGGATTGTCATGAGGTTGGTCGGTGTTGTAGACATCCGCCTTGGTGAAAATAATTTATACTAACTTGGAGGGGTCAGCCAAGCTCTGGTCGACCTTGAAGATACCTCGACCTTCATCTACAAGAGGGATCTTCCTCGCGTGATTCTTTCTGGAATTATTGAAGGCGCCAGCCAAAGTGGGCCCTTCACTGATAGTACGTATCACCTGAATTTGATGCATCGGATCCGCCTGCTCTCCCTTGCTTTTTTCGGCATGCTCACAGATCTCAACCTGTACTTCCTTTACAGTTTGAATATTATCCTTGACCTATTGTAAGAACTCTATTAAACATCATCTCCTTATCAGAGCCTTGATCTAATTACGCAGGTTATAGCACTTTGAAGTGTTGTGACCCATGTCTTTGTGGAAGTCACAGTACTTGTGCCAATTTTTCCTATCGACTGTCCTGAACTGCTTATCGACTTCGACTTGCTCTAGAGCCTGATCATAGGCCTCGTGGTAGGTTTCTAGAGGTCGCTTGGCAAAGGACCAAAAAATCTTTCCTCCCCACAAGTTTCACCTAAAATTGGCAAGGGTCTCTTTCTCAGTGAAGACCCTCATCTGGATGACTTCCTTATAGAATCGCTCCATATAAGCTCGGAGGGTTTCCCTTCTCTCCTGGATCACGTACTGCAGATGGATGGGATCCTTCGACCGAGGTTTGATTCCCTAGAATTATTAGCAGAAATCAACTCACAGCTTTGTGAAGGAATCCACACTACCAGCGGGTAGCTTTCTGAACCAGGTCTTGGCACAATCTGTTAGCATAGTAGGGAACATCCGGCACATGGCAGACCTGGTTGTGTTCTGGACTTCTATCTGTTGGACGAAGCTTTCTAAATGGCTACAAGGATCCTCCGTGCCTAAAAACTTGTCTGATGGCATCCTAAACTTCAGTGGGAGCTCTGCCTCCCGAATCTTTTTGCTAAAGGTGGCGTTCATCTCGCTCAGGGGTTCTTTTTTGACCTCCTTACCCTTCCCACTTTTCAGCTGTTGGATCTCCTTCTACATCTCAGTCAGTTGGTCCCTCAAGCGCTTATTTCCGTGTTTATTGGAATCGACCTCAGAACTCTCATTGTCAGATCCCTCCGACGAGCTACATACCCCCACTTTGTCATTTTCAAGGGAGGGCTCTGCTTGCGTAGTTTACTGGCTACCACCGGCTCCAGCTCGAGGTTCCCTTCTAGAAGCAGCCGGTCGAGGGGGGCTGCGAGGTGCCCTTTGTTGGAACCCAATTCACCGGTCACACAGCGGAACTAGGTTTTATACAGATCATAATCTGTATCTAGGACAAGTGAACTTGGGATCGTAATTATTTTTTGAAACTAATACATACAATATGTATACACAGGAAATTGTAATCAATAAAATCAAAAGAACATACCAACGCTTGAAGGCTCCTTCACTTTTCGATATGCTCTTGTCTGAACCAATCTTACCAACGTTTAGAAGCTCATTCACGTTATGGTGTGCTCCTGTTTGAACCACTCGATCTTCCTCGCTATCAGTTACACACCAAAAAAAAAACTTTTTCTTAAAAAAAAATCACGCCTGCCAACTCTCTTGTTTTCAAAATATATATATATGTTCAACTATTTTTGCTGTGCGTTTTTTTACACTATATATATGTTAATACTCACGCACCAGCTGAATATATATATATATATATATATATATATATATCACTTTTTTATGCCAAAACCAATTCTCTCTCTCTCTCTCTATATATATATATATTTGCATCCAATACAATCTCTTGTTTTATAATTGATATATATATATATATATATATATATATATATATATATATATCTTTTAATTATCCTTTTCCAATATATGTAATATATTAAAAGTGATAATAAGTATTTTAAATTTAAATTTAAATTTAAATACTTAGATAAATAATTTAGTAGAAAAAAATAATCTCATTATTTTATATTCACCTAAATCCATATATCAATTAACACTCTCCAATTAATAGTTAATTAATAATTCATAATTATCAATATATTTAAATAATCTAATTATTTAATTAATTTGACTATTAACATTCATTAATTAAATAATCTCATTATTCAATTAATCACCGAATATTTACATGTCACTTTTGTAACAAAATTAATTGGACAATCCAATTAATTAACCATGACCCTTGTTACCGAAATCGATCGGGCTAGCAAAGGGACCTAATGGACCCACAGTATTTTGAGCTCCAATAATCCTCAGAATCATTAATTAAACTCTTTAATTAATATTCCTTGATTATTAATTCCGGTGTTATTCCACTAAAAACCCGAAGCTGCACTCTCTCAACTGTAGACGCTTTTACACAAACCGATACAATTTGGTGACCATCGCTATAGCTATTACACATGGTGTGATCCTCCACAATAGTTCATAATTAGAGCTGGGTCATAATGTCCGTTATACCCCTCTAATTACATATATCCTTTAAGTACCATTGATTCTCTAATGGACAATAAATCCTATTTCCTTACGGAATTAGGAGAGCGCTCATATTGTCCAAGCCCCGAATCAACCCTTATGGGAACTACCATCTACTTCTCACAAGAAGGAGTGGATTTCACTATTGTGTACAAACCTTCCCAGCCACAAGCCAAACCGTAATCCCAACATACGGAGCATACTGATCGGGAACATCATCCGACCTGACCCATGGTATATCAAAGACCACGATCTAACCTGAAGGAGTCGATAAGACACTCAGGATTAAGATCACCCATATATAGTCATTATTAGTTGATATATATGAATCTCATCGGTAAACAGATCTTGGTGAGAGATTCATATAGATTATGCCCCAGTCCTATATGATCACATCATACAAGGTGCCTCCATTCCCATATCTCATATGAATGATTCAGGAGAGAATCATCGTACATTACTGAATGGACCGCAGCTATAGATTAACCATAAATAAAGTACCCAGCTTTATTTGCTATCTATGGACTCTTTAGATTGCACGTCTCTTACTGTATCCATCTGTATATGACACTCATATACACAGTTTGAGATTACATCTGACAATCTTGGATGTTAAATAAATGCACAAGTTATATAATAAATAACACACCAAGAATGAATTGAACTTTTCCTTTTATTTATTTCATAAATCCATTTACAAATTACATCTTTAGGGTATAAACCCCAATAATCTATCACTTGCACTAAAGCATGTGAGGCATGTCTCATAACCCTAGACCATCTAGGTGACCCAAAAACACTTTAGCATGTAAGGTCTTCGTAAATGGATCAACGTGATTGTCTTGTGAGGCTATTTTGGTGACGATCACATCTCCTCTCTGCACTATCTCTCTAATGAGATGATACTTTCTCTCTATATGCTTCCCTCTCTTGTGGCTTCTTGGTCCTTTGGAATTAGCCACAGCACAACTGTTATCACGATAAAGTGTGATGGGCATATCTAAATCTGGAACAACTTCCAGATCACTTAAGAACTTACGGAGCCAAACAACCTCTTTAGCAGCTTCACAAGCGGCTACATATTCCGCTTCCATGGTGGAGTCAGTAATGCAAGATTGCTTGATACTTCTCCACACAATGACTCCACCACCCAGGGTGAATAATGATCAAGATGTGGATTTCGTAAAATCCCTGTCTGACTGAAAATCAGAATTTGTGTACCCTAACCGGATCAAATCCTGCCCAGAATACACTAGCAAATAGTCTTTCGTTCTCCGAAGATACTTGAAAATTATCTTGACAGCAACCCAATGATCCAATCCTGGGTTAGACTGGTATCTATTGACTACTCCTACAGCATAACAGATGTTCGATCTCGTGCATAACATAACATACATGAGACTACCTACTGCCGATGCATAGGGTACACGTCTCATATCCTCAACTTCTTGAGGTGTCTTAGAACACTGTTCTTTAGACAAGTGAACTCTATTCCTAAAAGGTAAATTACCGTTTTTGGAGTTTTGCATCAAAAATCGCACAAGAATCTTGTCAATATATGATGCCAGAGACAGTGCTATGAGTTTGTTCTTATGATCCCTTATAAGTTGAATCCCTAGAACATAACTTGCCTTTCCCAAATCTTTCATTTGGAATTGGCTAGCCAGCCAGCCCTTTACATCAGACAATACTCCCACATCATTCCTAATGAGTAGGATATCATCTACTTATAGGACCAAGAAAACTACTTTCTTATCAATGATGTGCTTGTAGACACAAGGCTCATTGACGTTTTGCTCGAAGCCATAGGTTTTCATCACATCATTAAACCTAATGTTCCAATATCTAGATGCTTGCTTAAGTCTATAGATAGACCTTTGCAACTTCTAAACCTTTTGCTCTTGATCTGGAGACACGAATCCCTCTGGTTGTATCATATAGATGCTCTCTTCAAGATTTCCATTCAAGAATCCAGTCTTGATGTCCATTTGCCAAATTTCATAATCGAAATAGGCAGCAATGGATAAAAGAATCCTAATAGACTTAAACATGGCTAGTGGAAGGTCTCTTCATAATCGACCCCCTCTTTCTTAGTATAACCCTTGGCCATTAACCTTGCCTTGAAGGTCTCTACCTTCCCGTCTACTCCTATCTTTCTCTTGTAGATCCACTTACACCCTATGGGTTTTACCCCATTCGGTAAGTCTACAAGATCCCAGACTGAGTTAGAGTACATGGACTCCATCTCGAGATTCATGGCTTTGAGCTATTCCTTTTTATCAGGATCTTCCATTGCATTTTTAAATGTCAAGGGATCATCAACACTATCAGTAGAGAAAACACCTTATCCCTCACCTATACCTAAATAGTGTTCAGGTTGTCTCACAACCCTTTCACTACGTCTAGGTGGTAGTGTATCTTGATCAGGAACCATCTGACTCTCAGATGTTTATGGATCAACAACTCTTATTGATGAAGCACTAGTCTTACCAGTGTTGAGTAGTGTAGTATGTATTAACGGTCTTAACACATACAAATTGTTTTCATTAATTCTTGAACAAATACTAAGACCATTTTATTCAATAATAACAGACTTATTATTAAAAAAACAGAATATTTTTGTTCTAACAACCTAGAAACGGAAATCAAATTTCGCGTAAATCCAGGAATATAAAACACATTGTCCAACAATATATAATTATTACAAAAATGTAATCTAATTATGCCCACTACTCATGCCGACACGACATCCCCTAACCCCACACACATTGAGAAGGCTTGCTCCTCTAGCTATGTCCAGGAATCAGTCCATTATAAAGAAGAACAAACATGATTAGTTGCCCCGAATCAACTATCTAGGGTGAAGAATCATCTTCCACTAAACATGACTCAAGAACAAGTAAATCATATTTACCTTTCTTTGACTTCTTCTTGCTTTGTGCTTTCTTGGGTTTGGGGTTACCCTTCGCTTTTCCAGTAGACCTCTTTCTCTTCTTATTATTAGAGTAGGAAGATGGTTCGACAACATTTGCCTCACCGGTCTTACCCTTGTTGTCCTTAGTCAAGGACTCAAAGGTAGTGAGCTCATTGAGCAACTGTGTGAGATTGAACCTTAACTTGTTTATCTCGTAGTTGCTCTTAAACTAATTGAAACTCTTTGGAAGAGTCATCAGTATGATGCTTACTTGACTGGGTTCATCAATGGCCCCGCCATTGATTTCTGTCATGTTGAAGTAGGACATCATACTCAGGACATGTTTCCGAATTGACGTACCTTCCTTCATACAAGCAAGCATAGCATAATGAACAACTTTGTGTCTCTTTTGCTTGGAGGGCTGCCCGAACATAGCTTGCAATGACTTCATGATTTTGAATGCTGAAATCATTGCTCCAAGCTTTGTGACAAACACGTCTGCTATAGAAGCCAACAGATATGTTCGAGCCTTCTCATCAGATAAGACCCATCGCTCGTATGCCTCACGAACAATTCATTTGGCATTGGCAGCAGGCGTTGGAGGACATTCCTCCGTAAGCACAAACTTGAGGTCTTTGGTGACCAATATTGCATTAATGTTAAGTTTCCACTTAGTGTAGTTATCACTAGTTAATTTGTCGTTTGTGAGAATTTGAAGTAACATAGAAGACATTATTGCTGAAATAAATAAAATATTCATTCAGTCATTTATTTAAAACAAGTGCGAGTGCTTCACATATATTTAAACATGATGAATGAACATGTTTAACGAACTAGAACTACCCTAAAACTAGTTGCTATACCATGATAATCCAACATACCACAAAGAAGTGCCGCCTTAGGGTCGGTCAAGTCTTTGTACGTTGGACCGAGACATTCTCAATCAAATGATATTCTGGAATAACTCTTATTCCATATCATTTAACCATCGTTCATTCAGTCATAATTTTAAATAACAAACTTAATCAAAACCTTCGTGAGTGTAACCCACCTTTTCAGATCTAACGAGCTTAACTCGAGAATTGCCGCCATAGGGTCGGTCAATCCCGAAATACCCTCAGAAATCCTATCCGTTAGGAAGTCAACCTTGGTATTGACCTTTGTGGAAACCCTCCTTAGGGAGGATGAAAGCAAAGTCGTCACGAGGCCCCACTTGGATCTCACAGTGTTGAACTAATAATGGAGACCGCGGGATATATATGTCATATATCCCTCTCCCACTTACTATTTTAAAAGTAGGGTTTTCTATTAACCCTTAATGCACCTAGACTCTACAGGATTAAACGACTAACTTTAATCAAGTTATCTAATGCATTAACTAATTAGAAACACATTCTAATTAACTAATAAATTATTAATGATTTTTAACAATTAAAAATCTAATCTATCAGTGAATAATCTAAGCCTTTGTAAATTATTTACTAAGGTCAGATTATTATGTCAGTGTTTACCAAGTTTTAACTATTAAAACCCTAACACTTTATACGGTTCATTTATTATTAGGTTATTAATCATATTAATCCTAATTACAATAAATGACCATATTAATCCATCTTATTAAACTCTTTAATAACTAGATTAATATTAATGATAATTACCAAGTTTTCTAACCATTAAAAAACTAATCTCATAGCCATTTATGTATATTGCCCATTTTAATCACATTAAAACAAAATACATAAAATACCAGGCTATGATGCATGTATGACATATAACATCTAATCTAAATGACATACGTATGCATGACAATGTTTTTATCTTCACATAATATAAAGCATACATGAATTGACCGAGTACTGTGGATTATTTAACCTAAAAAGTTGGAATCTAAAATTACAAAAATTTCCCAAGGCATTCCTTGGTCTTCTAGTAACTTCAGATATCTTCCAGTCTATTCAGGTCACTCCGATTCATCTCATGAATCATTCTTCGTGATTTTTCCAGGTCTTCAGTATATGTTACATTTTTTTTTCAATACAATAACAGTAAAATAATAATAATAATAATAATAATAAAATTATACAACCCAAAAACCCTAAATCCACAGTACCGTAAAAATTTACAATCAACCATGTTTAAATTAAACAATTTAATTATAAACATTCATACAATCATAAAGATGGTGCCTACACATTCATACATACAGGAGCATCGAAAAAGTTTTCCTGTTCCGAAAAATAAAATTGGCTCTGATACCAATTGTTGGAACTCTATTCACCGGTCACGCAACGGAACTAGGTTTTAAAATTTTTATACATATCATAATATGTATCTGGGACCAGTGAACTTGGGATCGTAATTATTTTTCGAAACTAAATAAATAAAAAAATTATTACAATAATAAAATATACATTTATATAGGAAATTGTAATCAATTTAACAGAAGAAGAAAATCTTACCAACGTTTGGAAACTCCTTCACTTTTAAATATGCTTCTGTCTAAACCATTCAATCTTCCTCGCTATATCCCGGAACTGGTAACTGCGTGTAGTCGCGTCATAGTCTCAAGAACTATAATGAAGAATGTAGAGAAAAACTTGAAGAAACTCAATCTTTGATATCAGTGCACAACACTTGTGAAAATTTCCTTTATCTTTGTAGTGTAAATATACCTAGAGTGGGGTGAATAGGTATATGCTCCAATTTTTATCTTCTTTTAAAACAATGCAATTTTAACAATGCTTAATGAAAATTGCAAATAATGACACACAAATTTACGTGGTAAACCACCAAAGAGGAAACATCCACGGGTTGATACCACAACCACCAGCAAAAGCAAATCCACTATTTCAAAAGAGTTACACACTCAAGCAATCAATACATGCTCTCAAAGCTATCACTCTCACTTTATCCTTGAATCTAGTGATCTACTAAGCCAACTTCCTATCCAAGACACCTTGTCTCTAGGAAGGTTCCTTGCTCACCTATCCAGATCCTTCCGACCCTAGGCAAGACTTCTTCCTCAACTATCCGAGTCCTCCTGACTCTAGTCTAGACTTCCTCGCTCAACAATCCTAGGTCTCACACCTCTTGTCGAGACTTTCACTTGCTTAGCTATCCAAGTCCTCCCGACTCTAGCTAAGACCTACAATTGCTCAAATCAAAGAATCACTCTAAGATATGAGACTTTCTACCTCTTCACAAGGCATCTAAGTGATCATGAATGCAAAACGTAAACAAGCACTCAACATAGAAAATGATTATCAACAAATTCTATGGACATGCAACTAGATAGCTAGATTATGCTTTCAAAGAACAATCACAAATATATCTAGGCAACATAAGCATGTTATAAACTAAGAACATAGATATAAAGATATAAATACCAATTGAAACACAACCTAGTTCTTAGAAAATGAAATTAGATCTAGAAATAATCAATCAAGCATAAGAACAAAAGATTCCTAGAAACAATTTCATGTTTATCAAGTTTAACACAAATCATTCAGTATATCACAAATTCAGCTAAACTTGAAAATCAAATCAACAAACCACAAAATGATATCAAAATCATCCTAGTCATGCTTCTTAATCAAATAGCATCAATCAATAAGAAGATATAAAAAGAAAACTAAGAAGAAGATGATTTTACCAACATGGATGAACACCACGAACTGAAGATCAGATCACAAAGACACATCTAGACATCATTTGGTTCTGGAAATGATTGAGGCTTGTAGAACTCTTCAAGACACTCGAAATCGGCTTTTGAATTAAGTGATTCGGAGTAGAAATGAAGAATTTATCACAAAAACAAATATCAAAATGTTGAGAGAAAAATTCTGCACTTGTTCTTCAAATTCAATTTTCTCAACTTGTAAAGAATGAGAGGGAATGATAGGTTTTAAAGAGAGAATAACCAAATGACCATTTTGACCCCTTTCATTCTTTCCTCCCTAAGATGGTGCATGGGCATCTCGGGGCAGAGCACCTTAGGGCCGAGATGGCCACGCGCCATCTCGGGATGGTGCAAGGTGATGGCTTGAGCCATCGCACCTCATCCCTTGCACTCCTCTCGCGTTCTTCGATCGTTATTTGGCCTTTGAACTCCGAATTCAAATCCGTTTGAAGATTAAAAACCAAGACTCCCTCATGGACATGGACATATAAGATACTCAACCCAAAAAATTAGAATTACTTGATATATGAAGATGAAGAAAATATATGCAACATGAGTTGAAAGTGTAGTATCTTTTGACTTTGAACTCGAAATCAATAGTATGAGTAACCGAAAAGACCGGAACTCAATCATGAACAATATAAGGCTAAAATCAAGTTCAAGATCCATGTTATACAAACATATAAACAAACAAACACATTTCACACAAGAATGCAAACTACATAGAGATAGTCTCCAATCATGCATTTTCCAAAACATGTTACTTTCATACCAAATGCATGAGCATTCAACTTGAAGTGTGTGAATATGTTATACCAAATGATATGCTATGATGCAGGGACAAAAATGTATGAATTGTGTGTGTGTACGCATTTAATGATGTACAACTAAGCAGGGACACATGTGAATGAATTGTGTGTGTGTGCGCTTACGCCTTGCAAGAGGAAGAAAGATCTCGATACCTTAGCATCCAAGAATAGTACCAATCCTCTTGAAGACGAACTTTGCATCATGAGAAGTTGCTTTTCTTCCATGAAGTTCTTATCATCACGAACCACTTAAGCAACTAAGCATTACAAAGAAATGAAGTTTTGTTATGGAATAAAGCCAACACAAATCTAGAACCTAACAACTTGCACACAAAATATTTTCTCTCTTTTTTGGTGTTATTTCATGCACACATACTTGCACAAAAAATAACTCACGAACACAGTGCACTTGCACAAATCTCACTTGTGCATCTCACCCAAATATATTTGCTTTAAACTGAATGTTTATGTGTTCACCGTGCATGTTGCCTTTTAAGAACATATATATATCTTATATATTTTGTTACTTAAAAGTATAATTGATATCTTGTTTTGGTCGGTTTTTAAAGAATATATATATTAGATATATATTTCCTTTTAAAAAAACTTCATGATATCTTTTATTTAAAACACAATCTTTATTTTTAATTAATATCTTGTTTTGATTGATTTTCATAGAATATGTATATCAGATTTATATTTTCCTCTTGTAAAACCTCATGATATCTTTTTATTTAAAACAAATTCTTTATTTTATTTTCATTGAAAGATACCAGCTAACTTGAATTTAACTATTTAAATTCAAAATTTTAATATTTAATTTAATAAAATAAAATAAAAATCATATTATTCTAATTTATTAAAAAAAACAAATATCAACAAATACCCTCCACTTAGTGATTAATAACATAATTAAATAATCTTATTATTTAATTTCTTTAATCACCATTAATCATTAATCAAATAATCTCATTATTCAATTAACTCGCGAACAAATACGTGTCACTTTTGTAGCACAATTAATTGGACATTCCAATTAAATAACCGTGACCATTGTTACCTATATCAATCGGGCTAGCAAGGGGACCTAATGGACCTACAGTATTTTGAGCTCCAATAATCCTTGAAAATATTAATCAAACTCTTTAATTAATATTCCTTGATTATTAACTCCGATGTTATTCCACTAAAACCCCCGAAACTGTACTCTCTCAACTGTAGGCGTTTTTACAAAGATCGGTACGACTCGGTGTCTATCGATATAGCTATTACACATGGTGTGATCCTCCACAGTAGTTCATAATTAGAGCTGGGTTATAATGTCTGTTAAAACCCTCTAATTACATATATACTATAATCAACCCTTAGGGAACTACCATATACCTTTCACAAGAATGAGTGGATTCCACTATTCTGTACAAACCTTCCCAGCCACAAGCCAAACCGTAATCCCAACATACAAAGTATATTGATCAGGAACTGCATCCGACCTCACCCATGGTATATCAAAGACTATGATCTAACCTGAAAGAGTTGATAAGACACTCATGATTAAGATCATCCACATATAGCCATCATTAGGTTATATATATGAATCTTATTGGTAAACAGATCTTGGTGATAGATTTATATAGGTCATGGGTCAATCCTAAATTATCACATCATACAAGGTGCTTCCATTCCCATATCTCATATGAATGATTCAGGAAAGAATCACCTTCCATTATTGAATGGACCGCAACTGTAGATTAACCGCAAATAAAGTATCAAGCTTTATTTGCTGTCTATGGAATCTTTAGATTGCATGTCTCTTACTGTATCCATATGACACTCATATACACTGTTTGAAATTACATCCAGCAATCTAGGATGTTAATATGCATAAGTTATAAAATAAACAACATAACAAGAATGAATTGAACCTTTCTTTTTATTTATTTCATAAATCTATTTTTAAATTACACCTTTAGGGCATAAACCCCTACAGTAATTGCATGCCACACGTTCCATCCTCTTTCCTAACTTTCTTCAGATTTGGGCTGCTTCTTATCCTTCTCTAAGACTACTTCAATATGTGGGCCTACAAAATCTGGATGTGGTGAGAAATCAGGCATATTTTCTGATTGGCTTGGCATATTACTGGGGCTAGGGCTCTATGTTGGGTACCATTGGATTCATAAATTATTAAAAGGGGATTTGGATTGGCTGGATAGTTTATGGTTTCAATATAGGCTTATCGTTACATGAACTCACGGTAAACGATGTCATCAAAACCAATGTTATCCGGTGGCTGGACTGGAATGTTGAGGTTTATGCCCTAAAGATGTAATTTGTGAATGAAATTATAAAATAAATAAAAGGAAAAAATCAATTCATTCTTGTTGTGTTGTTTATTTTATAACTTGTGCATATATTTAACATCTAAGATTGTCGGATGTAATCTCGAACTGTGTATATGAGTGTCAAATACAGATGGATTTCGTAAGAGACGTGCAATCTAAAGAGTCCGTAGATAGAAAATAAAGCTGGGTACTTTAGTTATGGTTAATCTATAACTGCGGTCCATTCCGTAATATACGGTTATTCTATCCTGAACCATTCATATGAGATATAGGAATGAAGACACCTTGTATGATGTGATCATATAGGACTGGGCCATGATCTTTATGAATCTCTCACCAAGATCCGTTTATCAATGAGATTCATATATATCAACTAAAAATGGCTATATGTTGGTGATCTTAATCTTGAGTGTCTTATCGATTCCTTCAGGTTAGATCGTGGCATTTGATATACAATGGGTGAGGTCGGATGCATTACCTGATCAATATACTTCGTATATTGGGATTGCGTTTGGCTTGTGGCTGGGAAGTTTTGTACACAATAATAGAATCCACTTCTTCTTGTGAAAAGTAGATGGTAGTTCCTTTAAGGGTTGATTCGGGGCTTTGACAGTATGAGCACTCTCCTAATTGCGTGAGGAAATAGGATTTGTTGTCCATTAGAGAATCAACGGTACTTAGAGGATATATGTAATTAGAGGGGTATAACGGATATTATGATCGAGCTCTAATTATGAACTACTGTGGAGGATCACACTATATGTAATAGCTATATCGATGAACACCGAGTTGTATCGGTCTATATAAAAGCGCCTGCAGTTCAGAGAGTGCAACTTCGAGTTCTTAGTGGAATAACACCGGAGTTAATAATCAAGGAATACTAATTAAAGAGTTTAATTAATGATTCCAATTGGAGCTCAAAATACTATGGATTCATTAAGTCCCCTTGCTAGCCCGATCAATTTAGGTAACAATGGTCATGGTCAATTAATTAGATTATCCAATTAACTGTGTTACGAGAGTGACACGTATTTATTCGGGAATTAATTGAATAAGTAGATTATTTGATTAATGAATTATGGTGATTAATTAAATTAAATAACAAGATTATTTAATTATGTTATTAATCACTAAATGGAGGGTGTTTGTTGATATTTGTTTTTTGAATAAAATAAGATAATATGATTATTTTATTTTATTAAATTTTTGAATTTAAATAATTTAAATTCAAATTAGATGATATCTTTGAATAAATGTAAAATAAAGATTTTGTTTTAAATAGAAAGGTATCATTCGGTTTATGCATCATGTTTAAATTTATACCAAAACATACGCATTTGTTTTAAATAAATGACTGAATGAATGTTTTATTTATTTCAGCAATAATGTATTCTGCATCACTTCAAATTCTTGCAAACGACAAATTAACTGGTGACTACTACACAATGTGGAAACTTAACATTAATGCAATATTGGTCACCAAAGACCTCAAGTTTATGCTTACGGAGGAATGTCCTCCAGCGCCTGCTGCCAATGCCGCACGAACTGTTCGTGACGCATACCAGCGATGGGTCTCATCTGATGGGAAGACCAGAACATATCTGTTGGCTTCAATGACAGACGTGTTTGTCACAAAGCAAGAAGCAATGACTCAGCATTCGAAATCATGGAGTCCTTACAAGCAATGTTTGGGAAGCCCTCCGAGCAAAAGCGACACGAAGTTGTTCGTTCCACTATGCACGCTCACATAAAGGAATGTACGTCAGTTCATGAACATGTCCTGAGCATGATGTCCTACTTTAACACTGTAGAAGTTAATTGGGGGGCTATTGATGAACCCAGTCAAGTAAGCATCATACTGACGACTCTTCCGAAGAGTTTTGATCAGTTTAAAGGCAACTATGGAATGAACAAGTTAAAGTTCAGTCTTATACAGTTGCTCAATGAGCTTGCTACCTTTGAGTCCTTGACTAAGGACAACAAGGGTAAGATAAGTGAGGCAAATGTTGTTGAGCCATCTTCCTCCTTTAATAATAAAAAGAGGAAGAGGTATATTGGGAAGGCAACTGGTAAGCCCAAACCCATGAAAGCCCAAACCAAAAAGAAGGGCGTCTTTACTGACCAGGGTAAGGGAAAGTGTTTCCATTGCGACAAGGTCGGGCACTGGAAGAGCAATTGTCCTCAATATCTGGAGGAGGCAGCCAAGAAGAAGAAAATGAAAGGTGAATATGGTTACTTGTTCTTGAATCTTGTTTAGTGGAAGATGATTCTTGACCCTCGATAGTTGATTCGGGGGCTACTAACCATGTTTGTTCTTTTTTGCAGTGGACTAATTCTTGTACATAGCTATGTGAGGGAGCCTTCTCAATGGGTATGGGGTTGGGGGATGTCGTATCGACCAAAGCAGTGGGTGCAATAAGATTGGTTTTTTGTAATAATAATAGTCTTTTATTATTGAATAATGTTTTTTACATTCCTAGATTTATATGGAATTTGATTTCCGTTTCTAAATTGTTAGAACAATCGTATTCTATTTCTTTTAATAATAAGTCTGTTATTATTGGAATGAATGGTTTGAATATTTATTCAGGAATTATTGAAAACAATTTGTATGTGTTAAGCCTGTTAATACATACTATACTTCTCAACATCGAAATGTTTAATGTTGAAAAACCAAAAACTAAACGACATAAAATTTCTCCAAATAATGACATGTATCTTTGGCATCTAAGGCATGGTCATATCAACCTTGACCAGATAGATAGACTAGTAAAAAATGGACCTTTAAGTAAGTTAAAGGTTGACACCATATCTGTCTGTGAATCTTGTTCGGAAGGTAAGATGACTAATAGACCTTTTACTAGAAAATGACTTAGAGCTAAAGAACCGCTAGAGCTTATACATACAGAAATTTGTAGACCGATAAATGTTAAAACTAGGGATGGTTATGAGTATTATGTCGACTGTATAGATGATTACTCAAGATACGGATATGTCTACCTAATGCAATGGAAGTTAGAAACATTTGAAAAGCTTAAAGAATTCCAAACTGAAGTTGAGAATCAGTTAGGTAGGACTATCAAGTCACTACGATCAGATCGTGGAGGTGAGTACCTTGATGAAGAGTTTGAAGACTTCATGGTCGAGCATATGATAGTTTCCCAACTCACAGCTCTGGTACACATTAATAAAATGGTGTAGCGGAGAAGAGAAATAGAACCCTGATGAAAATGGTGAGATCTATGATTAGTTTCTCATAATTATCAAATTCCTTTTGGGGATTTACGTTACAGACAGCGGCATAAATTTTGAATATAGTACCATCCAAATATGTTCCTAATACTCCCCTAGAGTTGTGGAATGGTTGTAAAGCTAGTTTGTGACATTTCTGTATATCGGGGTGTCCAGCACACGTGTTGAAGAACAGAAGTGGAAAGCTAGACACCAAGTCTGTGGACTGCCTGTTTGTAGGATACTCCAAGGAGACCAGAGGTGGACGCTTCTATAGTCCCGATGATAACAAAGTATTTGTATCGACAAATACAATGTTTCTTGAGGACAACTATATTAGTGACCATAAACCTCATTCTAAGATTGCATTTACTGAGTTAGATCCTGGTGAGACTAGTGCTTTATCAACAAGAGTTGTTGATCCACAAACATCTGAGAGTCAGATGGTTCCTAATCAGTATACACTACCACATAGACATAGTGAGACAATTGTGAGATACCTGAATGCTATTTTGGTATAGGTGAGGGATGAGGTGTTGTCTCGGCTGATAATGTGGATGATCTATTGACATTTAAGAATTTAATGGAGGATCCTGATAAAGAGGAATGGATTAAAGCCATGAATCTTGAGATTGAGTCCCTGTACTCTAACTCAGTATGGGATCTTGTAAACTTACCGGATGAGGTAAATGCCATAGGATGTAAGTGGATCTACAAGAGAAAAATAGGAGTAGACGGAAAGGTAGAGACCTTCAAGGCAAGGCTAGTGGCAAAGGGTTATACCAAGAAAGAGGGGGTCGATTATGAAGAGACCTTCCACTAGCCATGTTTAAGTCTATTAGGATTCTCTTATCCATTGCTGCCTATTTTGATTATGAAATTTGGAAAATTGACGTCAAGACTGGATTCTTGAATGGAAATCTTGATGAGAGCATCTATATGATGCAACCAGAGGGATTCATGTCTCTTTATCAAGAGTAAAAGGTTTACAAGCTGTAAAGGTCCATCTATAGATTCAAGCAAGCATCTAGATCCTGGAACATCAGGTTTGATAATGTGATGAAAACCTATGACTTCGAGCAAAACGTCAATGAGCTTTGTATCTATAAGCGCATCATTGATAAGAAAGTAGTTTTATTGGTTCTATACGTGGACGACATCTTATTCATTGGGAATGATGTGGGAGTGTTATCTGATGTAAAGGGCTGGCTGGCCAGCCAAATCCAAAGAAATATTTGGGAGCGACGAGTTATGTTTTAGGGATATAACTTATAAGGGATCGTAAGAACAAACTCATAGCACTGTCTCAGGCATCATATATCGATAAGATTCTTATGTGATTTTCGATGCAGAACTGTAAGAAAGATAATTTACCTTCCAAGCATGGAGTTCACTTGTCTAAGGAACAGTGTCCTAAGACACCTTAAAAGTTGAGGATATAAGACGTGTACCCTATGCATCGACAGTATGTAGTCTTATGTATGCTATGTTATGTTTAGGGTATAATCCTCAACAATGTAACCTATATTGAAGGCTTGGATAAATCATGAAGAAGGATTCATGAGATGAATCGGAGACACCTGAAGAGACTGGAAGACTCAAAAATTATAATAAGACCAAGGAATGCCTTGGGACTATTTTTGTAATTTTAGATTATAAAAGTAATCAAAATTAGAATGCCTTGGGGGTATTTCCGATATGATATAGACTTAAGCAAGTCTCTAGATCTTGGAACATTAGGTTTGATGAAATGATCAAAACCTATGGCTTCGAGCAGAACGTCGATGAGCCTTGTGTCTACAAGTGCATCATTGATAAGAAAGTAGTTTTCTTGATCCTATACGTAGATGATATCCTACTCATTGGGAATGATGTGAGAGTGTTGTCTCATATAAAGGGCTGGCTGACTAGCCAATTCTAAATGAAAGATTTGGAAGAGGCAAGTTATGTTCTAGGGATCCACCTTATAAGGGATCGTAAGAACAAACTAATAGCATTGTCTCAGGCATCATATATCGACAAGATTCTTATGCGTTTTTCGATGCAGAACTCCAAGAAAGGTAATTTACCTTCCAAGCATGAAGTTCACTTGTCTAAAGAACAGTGTCCTAAGACACCTCAAGAAATTGAGGATATGAGACATGTACCCTATGCATCGACAGTAGGTAGTCTCATGTATGCTATGTTATGAACGAGACCAGACATCTGATATGCAGTGTGAGTAGTCAGCAGATACCAGTCCAACCTAGGATTGGATCATTGGGTTGCTATCAAGACTATTCTCAAGTATCTTTGGAGAATGAGAAGTTATATGCTAGTGTATTCCGGGTAAGATTTGATCCCGTTAGGATACACGGATTCTAATTTTCAGTCAGACAGGGATTCTAGGAAATCTATGTCTGGATCAGTATTTACCCTGGGTGGTGGAGCCATTATGTGGACAAGTATCAAGCATTCTTGCATTGCTGACTCCACCATATAAGTCGAATATGTAGTTGCTTGTAAAGCTGCTAAAGATGTTTGGCTCCTTAAGTTCTTGAGTGATCTGGAAGTTGTTCCAGACCTGGATAAGCCCATCACACTTTATTGTGATAACAATGGTGCTGTGGCTAATTCCAAAGCACCAAGAAGCCACAAAAGAGGGAAGCATATAGAGAGAAAGTATCATCTCATTAGAGAGATGGTGCAGAAATGAGATGTGATCGTCACCAAGATAGCCTCACAAGACAATCATTCTGATCCATTTATGAAGACCTTAGCGGATAAAGTGTTTTCGGGTCATCGAGATGGTCTAGGGTTACGAAACATGCCTCACATACTTTAGTGCAAGTGGGAGATTATTGGAGTTTATACCCTAAACATGTAATTTATAAATGGATTTATGAAATTCATAAAAAGAAATGTTCAATTCATTCATGTTATGTTATTTATTTTATAAACTTGTGTATATATATTAACATCCTGGATTGCCAGATGTAATCTTGAACTGTGTATATGAGTGTCATATACAGATGAATACAGTAAGAGACGTGCAATATAAAGAGTCCATAGATAGCAGATAAAGCTGGGTACTTTATTTATGGTTAATCTATAGTTGCGGTCCATTCCGTAATATACGGTGATTTTATCCTGAATCATTCATATGAGATATGGGAATAGAGGCACCTTGTATGATGTGATCATATAGGACTGGGTCATGATCTATATGAATCTCTCACCAATATCCATTTACCAATGAGATTCATATATATCAACTAATGATGGCTATATGTGGGTGATCTTAATCCTGAGTGTCTTATCGACTCTTTCAGGTTAAATCGTGGTCTTTGATATACCATGGGTGAGGTCAGATGCATTTCCTGATCAATATACTCCGTATGTTAGGATTGTGGTTTGGCTTGTAGCTGGGAATGTTTGTACACAATAGTGGAATCCGCTCCTTCTTGTGAGAAGTAGACGATAGTTCCTTTAATGGTTTATTCGGGGCTTGGACAATATGAGCGCTCTTCTAATCTCGTCAAAAAATAAGATTTATTGTCCATTAGAGAATCAACGGTACTTAAATGATATATGTAATTAGAGGGGTATAACAGATATTATGACCCAGCTCTAATTATGAACTATTGTGGAGGATCACACCATATGTAATAGCTATATCGATGGACACCGAGTAGTATCGGTCTGTGTAAAAGCGTCTATAGTTAAGAGAGTGCAGCTTCGAGATTTTAGTGAAATAACAACGAAGTTAATAATCAAGGAATATTAATTAAAGAGTTTAATTAATTATTCCAAATATTATTGGATCTCAAAATACTGTGGGTCCATTAGGTCCCCTTGCTAGCCCGATCGATTTAGGTAACAAGGGTCACGGTTAACTAATTGGATTGTCCAATTAATTGTGTTAAGAAAGTGACACGTATTTATTCGGAAATTAATTGAAAAAAGAGATTATTTAATTAATTAATATTAATTGTTAAATTAATTAAATAATTAGATTATTTAATTGTATTAGTAGTTATGAATTATGAATTAACTATTAATCGGAGAGTGTTAGTTGATATTTGGATTTAGGTGAAGATAAAATAATTGGATTATTTTATTTTTACTAAATCATTTATCTAAGTATTTAAATTTAAGTTTAAATTTAAAATACTTATTATCACTTTTAATATATTATATATATTTAAAAAGGATAATTAAAAGATTTTAGTTTAAAATATATACGATATATTTTTTAATAACTAAAAGTATATATATCAACTAACAACAAAAGAGTTTGCAACCGATACAATTTGTGTGTGCATGTGAAACAATATTAGAGTTTGCATGAGATGCAAATGGTGGGTGCGTGAAACAATATAAGAGTTTTATATTTTTTACAAACCTTACATGATAACAATATAAATAGATATATTGTTTAAAATGCACAAAAAGAAAAAGTAATGGTTTGGCTTTATGATATGCAATAGGCAAACAACATGTGGCGTGAGGCATGAGATGTAAATTATATAGGCGTGAGGCATAGATTGAAAAAAAAAAACACACGAAACAAAATAAAAGGTTTTTTTTTTGGCTTATTGGCGTAAACAAGTAAAATAGCAATCGTATGTATGCATGTAAAGAGATCAAAGCAAGTGTTGCATATTGAACAATAAGAAAGAGTTCTTTCAAGTCTTTTCTCTAGATCCTCTATTTAAATTCCTGAGATCATGACGTGCTCACACGCAGTTATCGGTCCCGGTCGATAGCGAGGAAGATCGAGTGGTTCAGACAAGAGCACATTGTAAAGTGAAGGAGTCTCCAAACGTTAGTAAGAGTGGTTCAGATATGAGCATATCGTAAAGTGAATGAGCCTCTAAATGTTGGTAAGTTTTTCCTTCTTCTCTTTATATTGATTACAATTTCCCGTGATTACATATTGTATATATTCGTTCCGAAAAATAATTACGATCCCAAGTTCACTGGTCCCAGATACAGATTATGATCTGTATAAAATTTTTAAAACCTAGTTCTGTTGCATCACCGGTGAACGGGGTTCCAACATATTATGCACGAGACTGAACATTCGCTATGTAGTAGGAGCAGTCAGCAGATACTAGTCAAACCCAAGACAGGATCTTTGGGTTACAGTCAAGACTTTCTCAAGTATCTTTGAAGAACGAAAAACTATACGCTAGTGTATTCCGGATAGGATTTGTTCCCATTAGGAAACATGGTGTTAACAGAAAATTTGCTTGGGGTGAGAAATTCCAGTTAACACCCTCAAGACCTTTACCGCGGAGGTTGTTGGTGTTTATGCCCTAAAGATGTAATTTGTAAATGGATTTATGAAATAAATAAACAGAAAAATTCAATTCACTCCTGTCTTGTTGTTTATTTTATAATTTGTACATATATTTAACATCTAAGATTGTCGGATGTAATCTTGAACTGTGTATATGAGTGTCATATACAAATGGATACAGTAAAAGACGTGCAATCTAAAGAGTCCGTAGATAGCAAATAAATGTGGGTACTTTATTTGTGGTTAATCTATTGTTGCGGTCCATTCCGTAATGTACAGTGATTCTATCCTGAATCATTCATATGAGATATGGGAACGGAGGCACTTTGTGTGACGTGATCATATAGGACTGGGCCATGATCTATATGAATCTCTCAACAAGATCTGTTTACCGATGAGATTCATATATATCAACTAATGATGGTTATATGTGAGTGATCTTAATCCTGAGTGTCTTATCGACTCCTTCAGGTTAGATCGTGGTCTTTGATATACAATGCGCGAGGTCAGATGTATTTCCTGATCAGTATACTCTGTATGTTGGGATTGCGGTTTGGCTTATGACTGGGAAGGTTTGTACACAATAATTAAATCCACTCCTTCTTATGAGATGTAGATGGTAGTTCCCTTAAGGGTTGATTCGGGGTCTAGACAGTATGAGCTCTCTCTTAATTGCGTGAGGAAATGAGATTTATTATCTATTAGAGAATCGACTGTACTTAAAGGATATATGTAATTAGAGAGGTATAACGGAAATTATGACCCAACTCTAATTAAGAACTATTGTAGAGGATCACACCATATGTAATAGCTATATCGATGGACACCGAGTTGTATCGGTATGTGTAAAGGCATCTACAGTTGATAGAGTGTAGCTTCAGGTGTTTAGTGGAATATCGTCGGAGTTAATAATCAAGAAATATTAATCAAAGAGTATAATTAATGATTTTGAGGATTATTGGAACTTAAAATATTGTGGGTCCACTAGGTCCCCCTGCTAGCTAGATCGATTTAGGTAACATGGGTCACGGTTAATTAATTGGATCGTCCAATTAATTGTGTTACGAAAGTGGCACATGTTTATTCGGAAATTAATTGAATAATGAGATTATTTAATTAATGAATATTAATGATTATGTAAATTAAATAATTAGATTATTTCATTGTTTAATTAATCATTAGTTTTAGGATGTTGATTGATATTTAATTTTTAAAGATAAAATAATTCTATTATTTTATTTTTATTAAATTATATATTTAATTTTGAATTTAAAGAGTTTGAATTCAAAGAAAATTTATTAATATCTTAATAGAGTAAAATTGATTAGTTTTATCAAATATATTGGAATTTGCATAAGATGCAGTTGGTTATGCTCATGAAGTCATCAGTTTTTTCTCTCAATGGATAACACACATGCAGAAGATTTTTTTTTTATGAACAAGTGCAATAGGCAAGCAAGTGTGCGTGAGAGAGAAAATTGCAAGTGTGTGCATGTACCATACAAGGGCTTGCTCTGTTGTGTTCAAGGGCACACTAAACAAAGAAGAAAGAGTTTCTTCAAGTCTTTTCTCTACATCCTCCATTCAAGTTCTTGAGATCATGAAACGCCAACACGCAGTTACCAGTCTCGGGAGATAGCGAGGAAGATCAAGTGGTTCAGAAAGGAGCATATCGTAAAGTGAAGGAGCCTCCAAACGTTTGTAAGATTTTCTTCTTCTGATTATATCGATTTCAATTTTCTATGTTTACATATTGTATGTATTAGTTCCGAAAAAAAATTACGATCCCAAGTTCAATGGTCCTAGATAGAGATTATGATCTGTATTATAAATTTTAAAACCTTACTTCCGCAACATTATCGGTGAATGGAGTCCCAACAATTGGTATCAGAGCCAATTTTTCAGAAAATGAAACTGTTTTCGATGCTCCTGTATGTATGAATGTGCATGACCATCTATATAATTGTATAAATGTTTATAATTAAATTGTTTAATTTAAACATGGTTGATCGTAATTTTTTATGGTACATTGGTTTTAGGGTTTTGGTTTTTTAATAGTAATATTAATTCCGAGTTGTAATAATTTTTTATTATTTTTGTTGACGGGAAATTTGCTCGGGATGAGAAATTCCCACTATCACCCTCGAGACCACTACCACGAAAGTGGTGGCCGGGGTCGGTCTTGTTTATACCTGACCTGTTGTGATGTAAATGAGAGGCTGGATCGTAGTAACAATAAATGGGAGCTTTTGTTATTGATATATTTCTTTGAAAATATAAATCACTCTCTCATATGCTCGTAGTCTCTCTAAGATGTAGGGTGGTGGCAACGCTGTGCCTGACGAATAGTGGAAACGTAGGTGGCCATGTTCTAAATACAAAATTTAGGCCTTCCCCTTTTCTTTTCTTTTCTTTTTCTCTTCTCTCTACTTCTATGTATGTTTTTCTATCTCTGTCAGTGGCTATCGTGCTTGGCTCTATTTATACACGGTCCAGGCTGGTTTGAATTGGCTGATATCCCGCCACGATCCTTTGAATTCGTTTCCTCCTTATCGGGCGGGATCTTATATTTAAACGTGGTTGACCCCAAATAAATAGCATAAACAATTAACGTGAATGAGTTTGTTTCCTTTTTGGACTCAAACTCTTGGTTCGTACGTATACGGGATTAATGATGGTTATCTTCTAGAAATGATCATATATGTTATCGCGGCATGGTTTTTCATGGAGGTCAGCCAGCTCATTGCCCGTCGTCCTATAGAGCGAGGTAGATCCCTACTTCAGCTATGTCTTTAGAAGTCTGGGATGGATTTTTCCTGTCCCTTAGGGGCTTGCAGTGTCCCTACAAACATTCCTGGGAAGTAGCCATGGCAGTATAGGTTCAGACGTGATTCCTCATTCATGTCCAGCAGGGATAACGGGCATCTGGAGAGGTTGGCGGGCTTCTCTCGAATGTCTCTTGAGCTTGGAGGCCCCTCCTAGCATTTACGGGCCGGATGTAGAGCTCGACCTCAAAGCGGGGGTTCCCCGATAGGAGGCCTGGAGAAACCGGGGCTCCAATATTCGTGTGGTTACGCCTAGCTTGTTTTCTAGTAGTTGTAAAACAGAGCTAGCCTTCCCTGCTCCTGCGGGGTGGCTTCATGTTCTACCCGGGCTTCATGATTGTCGATTATGGGCTTTGACTCGTGGTGGGAAAATGGAAACTTTCTCTTTGACCTCTGGCAAAATTTTACTATTAACGGAAGTCCTCTCTGACTTGAACACTGGTGGTAGAGTTGGGGTTGGAGTCAAACTCCTTGTTTAATTGAGAAAGTTTTCTGTTATAAAAATAATTAATGAGAGCTAAATCTTCTCATTAATTACCCAATATTTGAATTTGAAATAGTGTTTTATTCGAAGAAAGACTGCTGCAATACGGCTCCCACCGCAGCTTTAGGTAATCATTCCGAGGATATCACCGATATCATTACCCTTAATCCTCTATTTAAACCCGGCCTTACTGTCACTTTCTCCACACTTTCTTAAATCTCAGATTTTCAAATTTCTTCTTTCCTGCTCTTCTCTGCCGATTTTCCTCTATCTTTCGCTTCCTTTTTAAATTCTTTTTACCCACTAATGTCGACTTCCTCAGACAGTATTGACCCCTTGGTTGAGGGTACCAGAGGCTCTAACCTCGTTCCTCCTAAACGGTGTGAGGAATTTTGAGCGATGAGGAATCTTGACGAGGATTCAGATATCGGAACGGTTCAGGTCACAGTGGCAGAGCTTCCTCCAGCGGTGATCCCTCTTTTCAAACCTAGGGTCATCCCTGATTCCACTGTCGACCCTCAGTCGATTAGCCGTCTTCGGGATAAATACTGTATCCTTGATATCGTTTCCCTTACTATCCACGTCGCAGCTTTCGAGAGTGGGGTGAAGCTCCCTCTTCACCCTACCCTTCGGCGGGCTCTCAATGCCCTTTAGCTAGCTCCACTTCAACTGACGCTCGGCTTCTAGAGGCATCTAGTCGAATTCCTTGTATTATGGAGGGAGCAATGCGAGATGAACAATGTAACTAGGGAGCCCAGAGCTGAGGAGCTTGCCTTTCTTTTCCAGATAGGTAGCCTGGCTGGGTCCCTCGAGGCCAATTCTATGCCAAGGCTAAGAATAGGCTCAATTTTAACATCCCCAGGGTTTTAAGGAAGGACCCCGCTTGGAAAGAGGAGTGGGTACTGGCGGGGGGAGACTGGGGGAGCTCTATATTCGTTGGCAGGCATGAGCTCGAGGTTCCTACCGCCTTTAGTGACAAACTCTCATGGGGTTGGGATTCCTTGCCCGCTGAGTCTGAAGCCGTGTTGATGACCTTCCTTGCCCGAAATTACTTAAATTATAAGTTTCCAACCGCTAACCCCTTCGACCCCTGCAGGGTGAACAAGTACCTGCGGATCTCCGATGCTACTCCTCGTAAGTATCCTGTTCTTAAATTGTTGGATGTTTCAGTTCTGATGATATTAATCTCTTTCTTAACAGTGTTTGTTGTTGCTCCAGCTTCTCACGAAGCTCGGCAAGCTGGAATCCCTCATTCTCCTTCCAGATCATCCCCGGGAGCTCTCTCGGCTGCTCTGAAGAAGGGGGGTCAACCACTAAGGTAGCTGCCCCGCTCGTTCCTTCCCTTTGCGATGTCCAAGATAGCTCTTCTTGCATCTCGGGAGGCAAATGCTTTAAGCCGAGGAGGGTCTGCCTCCTAAGTCGCCAATAAGTCCACTCCTACCCCCTCGCCAGTAGTTTCTGCTTCAACCGATGCTCATCCAGTCAAATTATCCCTCTCTGCTGATCCGGTTGTATCCCGGGCAGTCCAGGTTCCTAGGGAGCCCGAAGCTGATTTTCCTGAGGTCGCCCCTTCTCCCCCTTATCATCAATGGATCTCGTTGGGTCAGAATGAGGTCCTGAAGCAATTTGTTACGTCCTGTCCAGGCGGCAGACTTTCTAGGATGACCTCGATGCCCGTGGACATCATGATTACTAAAGGGTCAGCCTTTCTAGCTGAGGTAATCGCCGCTTTTACTTCCCAATTCAGCTGCTTGATTTATCATTTTCTAACACGAATTTCCTTTGCAGTCCTTTAAGTTTTAAGTAGCCATGGGACATCAGGTGGCCTCCCTCTGGAATCAGGCAGTCAAGGCTGAGGCTGAGGTTGAGGCTGAGGCTGAGGCTGAGCGGGCCATAGGGTTGCTTGCTCGGGCTCAAACCATGATTCAAGAGATAACTTCTAGCCAACAGGGAATGGAAGTACAGCTAGCCGAGCTCCAGTGCGACTACGATAGGTTGAAGCAGGATTTTGATCAGGAAACTCTCTGTTCTAAGGAACAACCCAGCCAGTGAGATAACTGGAAGGGAGAGGCGTGGGCACTGGATGTCGAGAACCAAACTCTAAAGGCCAAAGTTACCAAGCTCCAGGCTGAGGTGGAAGCCTTTTTTAAAGAGGGGTATTTATATGCCTCCTATCAGGTTGCAGAGGCCCTTCCTCCCCCATTCGATCTCTCCAACATCATCGACTTGGACAGGGAAATGGTCATGTAACGTCTGTAGAGATGTCTCACCCCGAAAATGATGGAGCTAGTCTTTCTACTAGGGAGGGAGCTGGGAAGCGGCTGGAGGTGCCAGATCTATCTTTTCCTGTTCCAACCTTTCCAGCATCTGGTCTTAGCGAATCTTTTAGGGGGGTCCAAGCCGATGAGCCAGAAGGAGACCATGCTGAACCCCGAGATCCCCCCACAATGCTCTCAGAAGTGGAGTCAACCAAATGCGGGATTTTGTATGAGTCAGTGGACATCGTTCTTGATACAACCATACCGCTTGAGGTTATGGCGGTGATCAATGATGTTGTGGATGAGGATCGTGTTGACCCCAAAGCAGCTGAGGCGGAGGATGCAGCTGACCAGGATGAGCTACCATAAGAGAGGGGAGCAAGAGGCGAGGTTCATTCTGTGTAGAAGGAGGCTGAAAACCATCAAGAAGTTGAAGAAGTTTGAATTCTTTCTTTTGTGATTCATTTTGAATGTCCGGAAAGAGGGGTGGGCATCCCGTTTCTAAACCTGTTATACCCTTTATTATTTTTCTTTTTTGTAGCCCAGAATCAAGGGTTGGGCTCCCTGCCTGATGTAGCCTTATTGAGGAATAGGCTCCCCCGTACATTAATAAATTCCAACTTTAGATCCAGTTCATTCCCCGACTTGCATGTACTTCCTCGATCTCCCTCTAGGTTCGGCGTTCACAGTACATTGACTTGTCTCGGGGGAAATAACAAGATAAGAACACTCAAAGTCTTTGGTTGGTGGTCCCCTAGTTCGACCGTATGCCTGTTATAATGAGCGACCACATATCGACAAAAAAATAGTGAACAATAATAACTGGAATATTTAGAGTTTAAGTAAATCGAGCCCTTCATCCCCGAGCCCCTTTGGGAGGCTGTATCCCGAGTAGTACATTAAGTAAATAACTATTTTGCCCCTTCTTAGGCTTGGGATCAGAAGGGCTTAAGCGCTTTCAAGCTCGATTCCTTCTTGGGGGGTGGTAGCCCGGTCAAGGCATCAGGAGGGCTATCTAACTATTTCCTTGTCTCGAGATCTGGATGTCAGCTATGCTCTTACACTCAGACCCTTCTTGGGGATGGTAGCCCAACCAAGGTATCATGAGGGCTATCTAGCTATTTCCTAGTCTCGAGATCTGGATGGCAACTATGCTTTACACTCAGACCCTTCTTTGGGGTGGTAGCCCGACCAAGGCATCAGGAAGGCTATCTAGCTATTTCCTGGTTTCTAGATCTGGATGACAGCTATGCTCTTACACAGATCTGGAAGACAACTATGCTCTTACACTCAGACCCTTCTTGGGGGTTGTAGCCTGACCAAGGCATCAGAAGGTCAATCTAGCTATTTCCTGGTCTCGAGATCTGGATATCAGCTATGCTCTTACACTCAGACTCTTCTTGGGGGTGGTAGCCTGACCAAGGCATCAGGAGGGCTATCTAGCTATTTCTTGGTCTCGAGATCTTGATGGCATCTATGCTCTTACACTCAGACCCTTCTTGGTATTGGGGTTGTGCCCGACCGAGGCATCAGGAGTGGTTGGGGGGCTTTCCTGGCTTACCCCTGGTCTGGAGGCTATAATGTCGATTTTTCCATGTAGACCCAAATCATTGTAGGCTATAGTTGAAGAAGGAGTAAACAAGAAAAGCAATCTAAATTGATCTGTAGGATGGAGTACATTATTGTTGGAAAAAAAAGAAGCTAGTCGGAGGCCGCCTGCTCCTGAGTCCCCTGTTCAAGGGTAGAATTTCCATAGGTGATCTGCATTCCAAGTATGGTCGATGAGTAGGCCATTCATATCCTGGAGCTTGTACGCCCCATTACGGATCACCATCTTTATTAGGTATGGTCCTTCCCAGTTTGGCCCTAGGACCTCGTCTGACCTCTTCCTGGTGTTCAACATTACTTTCTTGAGGACTAGATACCCTTCTTTGAAACTTTGGGCTTTAACCCTCCTGTTGAAGTACCTGGCAATCCTGCTTTGTTAGATTGCTACCTTCTCAGCTATTCTACTCTCTTGTTCGAAATGTTGGACTCTAAAGGAGGTTAACTTGTGCTCGATAGGTAGTACTGCTTCAACCTTGAAAGCCAGCGAGTCGGGCGTTTCTCCGGTAGTTGTTCTTCTTATAGTGCTGTAAGCCAAGAGGACCTCGGGAAGCTCCTCTACCCATCTACTTTTCTTTTGCTGTAGCTTTTTCTTCAATAACTTCTTAATGGTTTTGTTAGTGGACTCCACCTGATCATTGGCTTGAGGGTGGGCTACGGAAGCAAACCGAAGGTTGATTCCCAAGCATTCACAGAAATCTCTGAATCGACCATTATCGAACTATTTTTCGAGGTCGGTTATGATGGCAAGGGGGGTTCCGAACCTGTAAACTACATTGGTCTTGATGAACCTTGTTGTGTTTTCTTCTGATATCTTGGAGAGTGGTCCGGCTTCAACCCATCTTGTGAAATAGTCAATTGCTACGATAGCATGCTTGGCCTATCCTGGAGCTGTAGGAAGCAGTCCAATCAATGGGTATGGCGAGCTAAGGGACGACAAGCGCTCCGGAGGGAGGTGACTTAAGTTTGCTGCCTTCTGGCATGCCTCACAAGTTTGCACCAAGTTCTTAGCATCTTGATGGATGGTCGGCCAATAATACCCCATGCGGAGAACCTGATATGCCAAAGCCTCCCCACCAATATGGTTCCTGCATTCCCCGAAATGAACCTCTTTCAAAGCCCATTTGGCATCTTCAGGGTGTAGACATCGGAGTAGGGGAATGGACTTTCCCCTTCGGTATAAATGCCCATCCACCATACAATACCGGACCGAGAGCCTTTTAACCCTCATAGCTTGGTCGGTCTCCCAGAGGAGTTTCTTGTCCTGTAGATACACCACTATTGGATCCATCCAGCACGGCTGTCGGTCCAAGGTATAAGCTTCTTGACCTTTCATAATGCTAGGTAGGGTATTACTTGAAGAGGGACTCCTTGAGGTAAGGTTTGGCCACCATATGCAGCTATCTTGGCGAGGACGTCAGCTCGATGATTCAGTTGTCGAGGTATATGCTCGATTCTGAATCCTTTAAATCTGCTCTTGAGTTTCTGAACCAATTTCAGGTATGCGATCATATTATCTCCCTTTGCCTGATAATCCCTGGAGACTTGGTTGACCACGAGTGAAGAATCGCTCTTGATACTCAGGTAATCAACTCTGAGTTCTATGGCTGATTTTATTCTAGCTAGCAGGGCTTCGTACTCGGCCTCATGTTTGTGGCTTTAAATTCAAACCTGAAACAGTGGCAGCACTCAGTTCCTTTTAGGTCGATAAGGACTATGCCCGCTCCTCCCCCAGATTGCTTAGAAGCTCTGTCAGTGTAGAGAGTCCACGACGCGTACCCTTCCAGCTAGTTGTTGAATTCTGGAATCCTCTCAAGGGTTACATCTGTTACCATGGGGGTTGCCTGGCCTGAAGGTATTTAAAGCTCGGCTACAAAGTCTTCTAGTGCCTGAGTTTTTATCGCAGTCCTAGGCTTATACTTTAAATCAAACTGGGTAAGCTCTAAGGCCTATAGGACTAGCCTTCCATAAACATCCGACCTTTGTAAGAATTGACGGAGGGGTTGGTCTGTCACCACTGCTATTGAATGGGCATGGAAGTAGGGACAAAGTTTCCTTATCGAGGTGACCAAGGCGTAAGTGAGCTTCTCCAATAGAGTATAGTTCTTCTCGGGCTTGGTTAGAGCATGACTCACATAGTAAATAGATCGCTGGATCTTATCCCTGCATTCCTTGACCAAAGCCCGGCTTAAGGCAGTCTTTGAAACGGCCAAGTATATTTGGAGCTCTTCTCCAAGGTTTGGCTTGACCAGTATTAGAGGGCTTGTTAGGTATCTTTTCAAAGCTTGGAAAGCTTGTTCGCTCACCTGATCCCATTTCATGTTTCTTCCCTGCTTGATAGCTTTGAAGAATGGTAGGCACTTATCGGTAGACCGAGAGATGAACCTGTTGAGCGCTGCTACCTGTCCGATCAAGGCTTGAACCCGTTTAAGAGATATGGGGGATTCAAGATCCAGGATAGCCATGATTTTTTATGGGTTAGCCTCTATGCCTCTCTCATGGACCATAAAGCCCAGAAACGTCCCCGCAGTTACCCCAAAAGCGCATTTGGAAAGATTCAACCTCATTTGGTTCCCTTAAGATCATGAAGGTCCTACGAAGGTCATCCAGGTGGCCTCCTGAGGTTAAAGATTTAGTGATCATGTCATCGATGTACACCTCTATCGACTTTTCGATTTCAGGCATGAACAACCGATTGACTAACCGTTGGTAAATAGCTCCAACGTTTTTGAGCCCCGAAAGGCATCACTTTGTAGCAGTACAGGCCTTATGCGATGATGCAACTTGTTTTTTCCTGGTCCGCGGGATGCATCATAATCTGATTGTAGCCAGAAAATGCATCCATGAAGCTCATGAACTTATTCCCGGAGGTGGAATCAACCAACTGATTAATTTTTGGTAGAGGGAAACTGTCATTCAGGCATGCCCGGTTGAGGTCGGTGTAGTCTACACAAATGCGCCACTTTCCATTTGCCTTTGTGACCATGACCACGTTGGCGATCCATTCGGGGTAACGGGCTTCTCGAATGAAGCCTGCCTATGTTAGTTTATCCACCTCTTCCTGAACCGCCACATTTCTTTCAGTGTTGAAATGGCACCTTTTCTGTTTGATGGGTTTGAAGGTCGGATCCACCGTCAGTCGATGTGCAGCTAATGTCATCGAGATCCCCGACATCTCAGTATGACTCTAAGCAAAAATGTCATTGAACTCTGTGAGGAGCCTAATCAAACCATTTTTCATTCCTGGTTCAAGGGTAGCTCCGATCTTGACAACCATCGAGAGGTCCCTTATTCGGATAGGAATCTCCTCTAACCTATCCACTAGATGGCCGCATGCCCATTTCCTTCTTTGTTCTTCCATGTCGGGCACCATGAGGCCATCTTCGGGGCAATCGGTGGAACCCGCGTCTTCCAGGCTTAGTGTAGGGGTTATCCTACCTTGGATTGTCATCACCTGGGCAAGTTGTTTTGCTAGAGCTGCTGGGTTGGCTGACACTACGTAGCATTTCCTAGCTACTTGCAGATCGCCCCGAACTTCCCCCACCTTGTCTCTTACCGGGAACTTTAGGACGTTGTGGTAAATAGAAAGGACCTCTTTCAAGGATGATAGAAATGATCTCCCTAATATTGCATTGTAGGCCGATGGGGTATTCACCGCCACAAAGTCGGTCATTATATTTTGATGGAGAGGCGTGGCTCTAATGATCACTGGTAGGATTTTAGATCCTATGGGTGTGATTGAATCCCCAGTGAACCCATATAATGGAGTAGTGCAACTATTGTAACACTATTGCTTCAAGGTATCTTTGAACAGGACGTTGACGCTGCTACCTGTGTCGACGAGCACGCGGTGCACCATGAAGTTGGCAATTTGTACAGTGATGACCATAGGGACATCATGTGGCTGCACGGTGTTATAGACATCTACTTCGATAAAAATGATTTGTGACAGCTGGGAGGGGTTGGTCGGTCTCTGGTTGACCTTGAAGATATCCCGCCCCACGTCCGTACAAGGGAATTTTCTCGGCATGTTCTCGGATCTCAGCTTGCACCTCCCTTCCAGTCTGAATGTGTTCCCTGACTTGTTGTAAGAATTTTATCAAGCATCCTCTTCTTATCAAAGCCTCAATTTGGTTTCGTAAGTTGTAGCATTCTAAAGTGTTGTTCCCTACGTCCTCGTGAAAGTCACAATATTTATAACGATTTCTCTTATCGACCGGGGTTTTTATGGGAGCGAGCTTCTGTAACAAACCCTTGTCCCGAATGGTGAGGTAGACTGTTTCTCGGGATGCGTTTTGAGGAAGTGTAATGGTTGTATCCCCTCTCATCGCGAGCTATAGAGGCCATTGTCATGGGAGGTGGTAAAGCTTGAGAAGGAGCTCCTTTATCTGGATACCTTTCCGGTCTGGGTTGAGGAAGGGGGAAGCCGTATGTTGATTTATTAAGGGGTTTGTTCTGGCTTTTTTGAGCTTGCTCGGGTCTGGCAGCTTCCTTCTTTTATCGTTTTACGGCTCTCATGTCTTCATGTTCCATCTTGACCTTGAGCTGTTCGTCGACCTCAATCTGCTCTAGAGCCAGATCATAAGCTTCTTGGTAGGTTTCTGGAGATCTCTTAGCGAAAGACTGGAAAATCTTTCCCACCCACAGGTTCCTTCAGAAGTTGGCGAGAGTTTCTCTCTGGGTGAAGACCCCCATCTAGATGACTTCCTTATTGAAACGCTCGACATAAGCCCAGAGGGTTTCCCCTCTCTTGGATCACTTATTGTAGAAGGATCGGGTCCTTCAATCGGGGCTTAACTCCTTGGAGTTATGAGTAGAAATCGGTTGATAACTTGGTGAAGGAATCCACGCTTCCAGTGGGTAGTTTCCTAAACCAGGTTTTAGCATAATCAGTGAGTGTAGTGGGGAACATTCGACACATAGCGGCCCAGGTTGTGTTTGGACCTCCATCTGTTGAACGAAGCTCTCTAAGTGGCTCAGGGATCTTCAGTCCCGGAGAACCTGTCAGTTGGCATCTTGAACTTAGGCAGGAGCTCTGCCTCCCGGACCCTTCTAATGAAAGGGGCATTCATTTCACTTAGAGGATCTTTCTTGTCCTCCTTGTATTTCCCCTTCTTCATCAATTGAACCTCCTTCTGAAGTTCTACCAACTGGTCTTTTAGACGTTTGCTTTCGGATTTCCTTGAGTTAATCTCAGATTCCTCACCATCAGATCCTTCTGACGAACTGGCAACCTCCACCCGATTCCTTCTTCGAAGGGGGTCCGCTCTGGGGCTTTGCTGACTTTCTTTCTCTCTACCCCGAGCTTCTATCCTTGAAGTCGTTGGGTGGAGAAACTCTTCCCTCTCCTAGAGAAGAATGTCCGCTGCAGATTTGACTTGCCTTGGTTGGTAGCGTGGCAGCGTTTCGGGAACGTGGCGCATGGGCCGTAGCCTATCCCCCGCTCTATTACGAGCTGATTCCCGAGGGGCATGTCCCAGGAGATCGAAGGCGGGTTGCCTAATCCCAGGCTTGCTTGACTCCCCCTGATTGCAGATACCCGCTTGTTGGATATCGATACCCTCGGCGAGTAGTCGAAGGCAGACGTTGTCTACAAAGGCCGCTTGTTGGTCAAGCTCGACCTGACTTCCTAGGGGGAGATCTAGAGCCTGCACAGTGGCTGGCTGGCTGGGAACCTAGCTATGGAGCCCGGATTTTCTCACTTTCCTCGGGACCTTCCATGTTGATGTAGCAGAAGGTTCACCCGACGTGCCCTGCTGCCCCTGTAAGGAGCAGAGCCTCATGATTATTATGAAATAACAAACTTTTCGAATGTAAAGGTGGTGGTATGGGAGTTTTCCACAGACGGTGCCAGAAAGTTTGTAAACTTGAAATTTACTCGGGATGAGAAATTTCCACTAACACCCTCGAGACAACTACCACGAAAGTGGTGGTCGGGGTCGGTACCGTTGATACCTGACCTGTTGTGATGTAAACGAGAGGTTGGATCGTAGTAATAATAAATGGGAGCTTTTGTTATTGATATATTCCTTTAAAAATATAAATCACTCTCTCATATGCTCACAGTCTCTTTAAGATTTAGGGTGGTGGCAACTCTGTGCCTGTCGAATAGTGGAAACGTAGGTGGTGGTGTTATAAATACAAAATTTAGGCTTTCCCCTTTTCTTTTCTTTTTCTCTTCTTTTTTCCTTCTATGTATGTTTTTCTGTCTCTGTCAGTGGCTATTGTGCTTGGCTCTATTTATACATGGTCCAGGTTGGTTTGAATTTGCTGATATCCAGCCATGATCCTTTGAATCCGTTTTCTCCTTATCGGGCGGGATCCTACATTTAAAAGTGGTTGACCCCGAATAAATAGCGGAAACAATTAACGTGAATAAGTTTGTTTCCTTTTTGGAATCAAACTCTTGGTTCGTACGTATATGGGATTAATGATGGTTATCTTTTAGAAATGATCTTGTATGTTATCGCAGCATGGTTTTTCATGGAGGTCACTCAGCTAGTTGCCCGTCGTCCTATAGATCGAGGTAGATCCCTGCTTCGGCTCTGTTTTTAGAAGTCTGGGATGGATTTTTCCTGGCCCTTAAGTGCTTGCGGTGTCCCTGTAAACATTCCTGGGAAGTAGCCGAGGCAATGTAGGTTCAGACGTGATTCCTTTTTCCTGTCCAGCAGGACTGCGGGATTTCCATGAGGTTGGTGAGCTTCTCTCGAATGTCTCTTGAGCTTGGAGGCCCCTTCTAGCATTTACGGGGCGGATGTGGAGCTCGACCTCAAAGCCAGAGTTCCCCGATATGAGGCCTGAAGAAGCCCGGGCTCCAGTATTCATGTAGGAGCTTGTCTTGGTTGCGCCTAGCTTGTTTTTTGGTAGTTGTAAAACCGAGCTAGCCTTCCCTGCTCCTGCAGGGTGGCTTTATGGTCTATACGGGCTTCATGATTGTCGATTGTGGGCTTTGACTCGTGGTGGGAAAATGGAAAATGGAAAATAGAAAATTTCTCTTTGACTCCTGACCAAATTTTACTATTAACAATTCTTTTTAGCAGTAATCGGTCTATGTAAATTATATTTTGTAATATCGTTTGAGAGATCGATTTGGGAAGACGAAGATATTGGGTGTGTGTTGGACACACAAGCGGTGACACAAAGTAGAAGTTATGCAATATATGTGCAATTGTTGCACAGGCCAACGCAGTTCAACACAATATGCATAAAAAAAATTGCTTGTGTCGCTGATGTCATGCATGCACTAATGTTGTGCGTTTAAGCTTGCATGCAGATCAAATGCTCAACATATTGTACGTTGGAACATTGGTCATGCACGCAACATGACGTGAGCACAACACACGTGTAATCAATATGCAAGTGTTGGGTAAATTGTTGTGTTTTGTGCGGCTAGTCACGTTCGTGCATACAAACAATTTTGGGCTAATTTTTTTTGGAAAATCATGGACCTATCAAAAATGTTAGAGAAACATTTAGGCTAATTTTTTTTGGAAAATCATGGACCTATCAAAAATGTTAGAGAAACATTTAGGCTTCCATGAGATAGATCCATTAAAATCTCTAACATTTAGGCTTCCATGAGATAGATCCATTAAAATAAACAAAATCAAGTTGGATTTGATTTTGGACTCGGAAGATTCTGAAGACAAGACTTGAAGATTATGGAATTACAAGAAAACCAAGGAATGCTTTGAATATTTTTTGTAATTAGAAATTTTTAAGTTAGATAGACTCATAGTACTCGGTCAACTCATGTATGCGTTTAATTATGTGATGATTAAGTATTGACATGGATACACATGTCATTTAGATTAATTGTGCCTACACATATATATTTGATATGTCATACATGCATCATAGCCTGATATTTTATTTATTTTTAATGTGATTAAAACAGGCAATATACATAAATGGGTAAGAATAATGAGATTAGTTTTTTAATGGTTAGAAAACTTGGTAATTCTCATTAATATTAATCTAGTTATTAAAGAGTTTAATAAGTTAGATTAATAGGGTCATTTATTGTAATTATGATTAATATGATTAATAACCTAATAATAAATGAACCGAATAAAGTGTTAAAGTTTTAATAGTTAAAACTTGGTAAACAATATCATAATAATCTGACCTTAGTAAAAAGTTTATAAAGGCTTAGATTATTCACTATTAGATTAGATTTTTAATTGTTAAAAATCATTAATAATTTATTATTTAATTAGAATTTGTTTCTAATTAGTTAGTGCGCTAGATAACTTGATTGAAGTTAGTCGTTTAATCCTGTAGAGTCTGGGTGCATTGATGGTTAATAGAAAACCCTGTTTTTAAAATAGTGAGTGGGAGAGGGATATATGACATATATATCCCGCGGTCTCCATTATTAGTTCAACACCGTGAGATCCGAGTGCGGCCTCGTGACGGCTTTGCTTTTGTCCTCCCTAAGGAGGGTTTCCACAAAGGTCAATACCAATGTTGACTTCCTAACGGATAAAATTTCTAAGGGAATTTTGGGATTGACCGACCCTAAGGCGGCAATTCTCGAGTTAAGCGACTGAATGAATGTTTTACCACGACAATCCTGTAGAGTTTGTTAATTAAAAACCTGAATGAATGAACGATGGTTGAATGATATGGAATAAGAGTTATTCTAGAATATCATTTGATTGAGAATGTCTCGGTCCAACATCCAATGACTTGACCGACCATAAGGCGGCACTTCTTTGTGGTATGTTGGATTGTCGTGGTATAGTAACTAGGTTTAGGGTAGTTCTAGTTGGTTAAACATGTGCATGCATCATTTTTAAATTTATGACAAAGCACTCGCGCTTGTTTTAAATAAATGACTGAATGAATGTTTTATTTTATTTCAGCAATTATGTCTTCTGCATTACTTCAAATTCTTGCATACGACAAATTAACTGGTGATAACTACACTAAGTGGAAACTTAACTTTAATGCAATATTGGTCACCAAAGAGCTCAAGTTTGTGCTTATGGAGAAATGTCCTCCAGCGCCTGCTGCCAGTTCCACATGAACTGTTCATGAGGCATACGAGCGATGGGTCTCATCTGATGAGAAGGCCCGAACATATCTATTGGCTTCTATGATAAACGTGAATGTCACAAAGCATGAAGCAATGACTTCAGCATTCGAAATCATGGAGTCATTGCAAGCTATGTTCGTGCAGCCCTATGAGCAAAAGTGACACGAAGCTGTTCGTTCCGCTATGCTCGCTCATATGAAGGATGGTACGTCAGTTCGGGAACATGTCCTGAGCATGATGTCCTACTTCAACATGTCAACAGTCTATCACGGGACCATTGACGAACCCAGTCAAGTGTGCATCATACTGACGACTCTTTCGAAAAGTTTTGATCAATTTTAGAGCAACTATGGGATGAACAAGTTAAAGTTTAGTCTTACACAGATGCTCATCATTACCAAATTCCCTCTAGGGATATGCGTTACAAACAGCGGTATACATTTTGAATGTGGTGCCATCCAAATCTATTCCTAAGACTCCCCTAGAGTTGTGGAGCGATCGTAATGCTAGTTTGCAACATTTTCGCATATGGGGATGTCCAGCACACTTGCTAAAGAACAGAAGTGGAAAGCTAGACTCCAAGTCTATGGTCTGCCTATTTGTAGGATACTCCAAGGAGACTAGAGGTGGACACTTCTATAGTCCCAAAGATAACAAAGTATTTGTATCGATAGATGCAACGTTTCGTGAGGACAACTATATTAGTAACCATAAATCTCGTTCTAAGATTGTATTGAAAGAGTTGGAGCCTGGTGAGCCTGGTGAGACTAGTGTTTCATCAACAAGAGTTATTGATCCATAAACATTTGAGAGTCAGATAGTTCCTGATCAGGATACACTACCATCTAAACGTAGTGAGGGGGTTGTGAGACAACCTGAACGCTATTTTGGTATAGATGAGAGACTATGTGTTGTCTCTGTTGATAGTGTGGATGATTCATTGACATTTATGAACTCAATGGAAGATCCTGATAAAGAGGAATGGCTTAAAGCCATGGATCTCGAGATGGAGTCCATGTACTCTAACTCAGTCTGGTATCTTGTAGACTTACTGGATGGGGTAAAAGCCATAGGGTGTAAGTGGATCAACAAGAGAAAGAGTGGAGTAAATGGGAAGATAGAGACCTTTAAAGAAAGGTTAATGGCCAAGGGTTATACCTAGAAAGAGAGGGTCGATTATGAATAGACCTTCTCGCCAGTAGCCATGTTTAAGTCTATTAGGATTCTCTTATCCATTGCTGCTTATTTTGATTATGAAATTTGGCAAATGGACATCAAGACTGCATTCTTGAATGACAATATTGATGAGAGCATTTATATGATGCAACTAGAGGGATTCGTGTCTCTAGATCATGAGCAAAAGGTTTGCAAGTTGCGAAGGTCCATCTATGGACTTAAGCAAGCATCTAGATCGTGGAACATTAGGTTTGATGATGTGATCAAAACATATGGCTTCGAGCAGAATGTCAATGAGCCTTGTGTCTACATGCGCATCATTGACACCAAAATAGTTTTCTTGGTCATATACGCATATGATATCCTACTTAATAGGAATGATGTTGGAGTGTTGTCTGATATAAAGGGTTGGATGGCTACCCAATTCCAAATGAAAGATTTGAGAGAGGCAAGTTATGTTCTAGAGATCTAACTTCTAAGGGATCGTAAGAACAAACTCATAGCTTTGTCTCAGGCATCATATATCGACAAGATTCTTGTGTGGATTTTGATGCAGAACTTCAAGAAAGGTAATTTACTTTCCAAGCATGGAGTTCGCTTATCTAAGGAACAGTGTCCTAAGACACCTCAAGAAGTTGAGGATATGAGACATGTATCCTATGCATCGGCAGTAGATAGTCTCATGTATGATATATTATATATGAGACCGGACATCTGTTATGCAGTAGGAGTAGTCAGCACATACCAGTCTAACCTAGAATTTGATCATTAGGTTGTTGTCAAGAATATTCTCAAATATCTTTGGAGAATGAGAAATTATATGCTAGTGTATTCCGGACAAGATTTGATCACGTTAGGATATACGAATTCTGATTTTAAGTTAGATAAGGATTCTAGAAAATCCACGTATGGATCAGTATTCACCCTGGGTGGTGGAGCCATTATATGGAGAAGCATCAAGCAATCTTGCATTGTTAATTCTACCATGGAAGCCGTATATGAAGCCGTTTGTGAAGCTGCTAAAGAGGTTGTTTCGCTCCATAAATTCTTGAGTGATCTAGAAGTTGTTCCAAAGAGGTTGTTTCGCTCCATAAATTCTTGAGTGATCTAGAAGTTGTTCCAGATCTGGATAAGCCCATTAACATTTTATTGTGATAATAGTGGTGTTGTGCCTAATTTCAAAGAACCAAGAAGCCACAAAAAGGGAAGCATATAGAGAGAAAGTATCATCTCATTAGAGAGATAGTATAGAGAAGAGATGTGATCGTTACAATGATAGCCTTTTAAGACAATCATGTTGATCCATTTACGAAGACCTTACCGGCTAAAGTGTTTTCAAGTAACCTAGATGGTCTAGGGTTACGAGACATGCCTCACATGCTTTAGTGCAAGTGGGAGATTGTCGGGATTTATGCCCTAAAGATGTAATTTGTAAATGGAATTATGAAATAAATAAAATGAAAAGTTTAATTCATTCTTGTTGTGTTGTTTATATTTAACATCCAAGATTGTCAGATGTAATCTGGAACTGTGTATATGAGTGTCATATACAAATAGATACAGTAAGAGATGTGAAATCTAAAGATTCCATAGATAGCAAATAAAGCTGGGTACTTTATTTGTGGTTAATCTATAGTTGGGTTCATTTCGTAATGTATAATGATTCTATCCTGAATCATTCATATGAGATATGGGAATGGAGGTACCTTATATGACGTGATCATATAAGACTGAGCCATGATCTATATGAATCTTTCACCAAGATCCATTTATCGATGCGATTAATATATATATCAACTAATGATGGCTATATGTGGGTGATCTTAATCCTAAGTGTCTTATCGACTCCTTTAAATTAGATCACGGTCTTTGATATACAATGGGTGAGGTTAGATGCATTTCCTGATCAATATACTCTATATATTGGGATTGTGGTTTGGCTTGTGGCTGAGAAGGTTTGTACACAATAGTGGAATTCACTCCTTCTTGTGAGAAGTATTTGGTAGTTCCTTTAAGGGATAATTTAGGGCTCTAATTCCATGAGGAAATAGGATTTATTGTCCATTAGAGAATCAACAGTATTTAAAGGGTATATGTAATTAGAAGGGTATAACGGACATTATGAACCAACTCTAATTATGAACTATTGTGGAGGATCACACAATGTGTAATAGCTATATCGATGGACACCGAGTTGTATAGGTCTGTGTAAAAGTGTCTGCAGTTGAGAGAGTGCAGCTTCGGGTTTTTAGTGGAATAACACAAAAGTTAATAATCAAGGAATATTAATTAAAGAGTTTAATTAATTTTTCTGAGGACTACAGGAGCTCAAAATACTATGGGTCAATTAGGTCTCCTTGCTAGACCGATCGATTTAGGTAACAAGGGTCACGGTTAATTAATTGGATTATCCAATTAATTGTATTACGAAAGTGACTAGAGTTTATTCAGGATTGCATAATGAGATTATTTAATTAATGAATATTAATGATTATGTATATTAAATAATTAGATTATTTGATTGTTTAATTAATCATTAGTTTGAGGATGTTGATTGATATTTAATTTTTAAAGATAAAATAATTTGAATATTTTTTTTATTAAATTAGATATTTAATTTTGAATTTAGAGAGTTTGAATTCAAAACAAATTGATTAATATCTTTAAAGATATGTGATATCTTAAAAGATTGAAATTGATTAGTTTTATCAATATATATATATATATATATATATATGTGTGTGTGTGTGTGTGTTTTAATATATGAGAAAAACAATCACCAAGTCAACGCAGTAATTAGAATTTGCATAAGATGCAGTTGGTTGTGCTCATGAAGTCATCAGTTTTTTCTCTCATTGGATAACACACACGCAGAAGATTTTTTTGTGTGAACAAGTTCAATAGGCAAGCAAGTGTGCGTGAGAGAGAAAATGGCAAGTGTGTGCGTGTAACATACAAGGGCTTGCTCTGTTGTGTTCAAGTGCAACCACACTAAACAAGGAAGAAAGAGTTTCTTCAAGTCTTTTCTCTACATCCTCCGTTCAAGTTCCTGAGATCGTGATTTGCTCACACACAATTACCAGTCTCGGGAGATAGCGATAAAGATCAAGTAGCTCAGATAGGAGCATATCGTAAAGTAAAGGAGCCTCCAAACGTTCGTAAGATTTTCTTCTTACGATTATATCGACTTCAATTTCTTGTGTTTATTTATTGTATGTACTAGTTCCAAAAAATAATTACGATCCCAAGTTCGTTGGTCCCAGATACAGATTATGATTTGTATTAGAAATTTTAAAACCTTACTTCCGCTGCTTGACCGGTGAACGGGATTCCAACAGAGATTGTGGTTGGGGATGGTACCATGGGTACCTAGTTTAATCGAACAACTGTGGATGTTTAAAGCAGATGTTAATGCAATGAAAAAGATAATATAATGCTTTTGTTATCAATTATGTAAATCATACAAAAATCCCTTCAATGCTCTCAATCTCTCCGGGTTATAATAGGGTGGTGGCTTCGTGCTTGTTAAAAAGTAGATAATAATGGTGGCCATTTTCTGATAATGGAATTTAGGCTAAAAATATCCCATCTCCCTCTCGCATGATCAGGCCTATTTATACACAGTCCCATTATGTTAAACTCATGATACTCCCACCATTATTCTTCGATTCCAATCCCCCCTTATCGGGTGGGATCATTTGTTTTAAACGTCGTTGACTTTGATTAATAACGGATTTGAGAATATCTTGAGTGGAGATAAGTTTGTTTCCTTTTTGGAGTCAATCACTTGCCGTGTACGTAAGCGATGTTTTAATGATTGTTAGAGTGTGGATATGATTCAATACGCCTTCATGGCGTGATGCCTCACAGAGGTCGTCAAGTTTGGCCTTCGTTTCCTCAAAGAGAGAGGTATATCTATGTTCTGGTTTTGGTACCAGGAGCTTGGTTTGACCTTTCCTTGTCCCTTAGAGCTTGAGATGCCTCTTATGGGCATTTTTTGGTGTTAACAGAGCTTCGATGAGCTTCCTCCTACCTGTCAAGATAGGTTTGAATCTTCTTGTGGTGAAATGGAGCGATACTACAACTCGAACTAGATGTTATTATATGTCCATTTTTATGTCTGGAGAGGTCGACGGGATTTTTGAGAGGTTGCGAGGTAATTTCGACCTCAGAAAGCCTGGATCGTCATGTATCATGTATGCTCGAGGCTCCAGCTTTGGTGTAAGGAGCTCGATCTGATTGTGTCGGGCTTCACTTAGGGTGTTCCCAAGGTATGACGGCATTTCCTTGCTTCTGTGGGGTGGCTCAGTAGCTCGACCTCTGGAAGCGTGGTACCATGGTAGGTAATCCCGGATTTGGACACAGGTTAGAAGAGTGGAAAATTTCCCTTTGGTCCCTAGCTAAATTTGGCTATTAACAGAAGTCCTCTCTAACTTGAACATAGGTGATTGAGTTGGGGTTGGAGTCAGATTTTCTATTTTAATTGGGAAAATTTCCCTCCATTATTGCTACCAGAATCTTGGTGGAAATCCTCTCATTAAATGCAAGAGTGACGTGGCGAGTAAAGACCGGTGCGTTTCTCAAGATAATTCAGCTTCGTTATGCTAGCCCTTGAGATGTAAGGCAATCTCGTCGAAGATTCTACATCCGCCTCACCTACGTCACTGCTTCATTCATCTCTATTTAAACTCGGTTGTTTCACCGCCTTCCTCACACTTTCTTTATTTCAAATTTCAAAATTTTTCAAAGAGAAAAAACAAAGCTTCCTCTTGCTAATTTCATGAGCAACGCCTCCATTCTTCCTTCTGTCTATCTCTGAACCTTCCCTCACCATGTTGAAAGCTAGCCGTTATTTTGTTGACTCCATTTTAGATAGTGAGGAAGTTTCCAGTCTCACCCCTAGAAAATGGGCACAAAGGGACTTTGACGACGATGACTCTCCTCCGACCCTGTAATGTCACCGGTTGAACAAAAATGTAGCTATCAGGATCAGGTTCTTCAACAGACTAGAGAACCCTTTGAACTTGGTCGATGAAGACTCTAATAGAGAAAATAGGGACGACGCTGCTGGAAATGGTCAAGTCATAGTTGTTGGTCCTCTTCTAGAGAGGCTTCCTCCCTAGGACTTCAGGGTCATCCTAAATTCTACCACCGATCCGAATTCAATTGTCCATCTAAGGTCCAATTCTGGCATCCCTAACAACATTTCCATCTCTGTTCCTCCCATTAATTATATCGTCTTTATTACTCCAAAATGTGTGCTTCCAATTCACGTGGTGCCCTTCGAGAGTGGGGTCAAGCTTCCCCTTTATCGTGCCCTACAACTAGCTCTTAGTACCCTACAACTAGCTCTTCTTCAGCTCACGCCTGGCTTCTTGAGGCATCTGATCGGCTTTCTAGTGTTGTGGAGGGAATAGTATGAGTTCAGGAAGGTTACTAATGAGCCTGGAGCAAAGGAGCTGACTTACCTCTTTTAAATTGGAAGCCTGTCCGGTGTTCCCCGTGTTTATTTCTATACGAAAGCTAAAAACAAGCTCAATTTCATTATTCTGGTGCTTCAAATAAAGATCCCGTCTGAAAGAAGGAATGGATTCTGGCAGGGGATGATTGGGGTAACTCGATCTTCATTGGTGGGTACGAGTTCGAGGTCCCTATATCTTTCAATGACAAACCATCATGGGATTGGGATTCTCTGCCCACTTAATCTGAAGCAATCTTGAAGGCCATCCTTGCCAGAAATTATTTGAACCTGAGGTTCCCGCCTGCTGATCCCTTTGATTCTAACAAGGTGCATAAATACCAATGAACTTCTACCCATACTCCTTGTAAGTAAAGTAACGCTAGGCCATTTTTTTTTGGTTCATTAGCTAGCGTAGTTCTGACATATTTCTTTTTATTTTAACAGTTTTTACTGTTACTCCAGCTTCCCACGAATCCTAGCAAGCTCGCACCCATCCCCCGCCTGCCAGATTGACCCGAGGAGTCCCTTTGACTACCTCGGAGAAAGGGGGGCCAACTACTCTGGCTAAGGCTCCGTCTACTCCTACTCCATCCCCTTCCTAGGTCAGGTCCAAGATGGTGCTCCTCGCATCGCGGGCTACCAAGGTAAGGGGGCCTCTGTTTCTCAAGCTGCTGATTCAGCTACTACCCCTCCCATTTTAGCTTCCTCTGTTGTTGATGCTACTTCCACCGCCCCTGCGGTTAACTTGCCAGATGTTTCTGCCTCTCCATCTATGCTCCTAACAAATCGAGCTTCTAAGGACCCCGAGGCTGGTGTTGAGGAGGTTCCTCCCGCTCGGCCATATTTTCAATCGAGCTCTGCCATGCTTGATGAGGTCTTGAAGAAGTTTGTCGTATCCTATCCAGGTGGCAGTCTTTTCCTGATGGCTTCAATTCCAGTAGACATCCTGATCACCAAGTGATCCGCCCTTTTAGCTGAGGTAACCATCACCTTTTTTCTTTTCTTGTAACGGCTAGCTTGACTGTTTTCTAACTTAAGCTATTTTTAATCTATACGCTTTCAAGTTCAATATAGCTATGGGCCACCAGTTAGCCTTTCTTCATGACCGGGCGGCTAAAGCTAAGGCTGAGGCTGAGAGGGTAATGAGGTTGCTGGTACAAGCTCAGACTCAAATGTAGGATATGACATCTAGCCAGAGGGATATGGAAATAGAGTTGGACGAGCTTCATTACAACTATGAGAGGTTGAAGCGGTCATTTGATCAAGAAACCCTTCTTTCTGAACATCAAGCAAAGCAGAGGGACACTAGGAAAGCTGAGGGTAAGATGTTAGACATCGAGATCCCTGCATGCTTAGGTAGCCAAGTTGCAAGCTGAGGTAGATGCCTTCTTCAGTGATGGGTATTTTTATGCATCCTACCAAGTCGCAAAAGCTCTCCTACTTCCTTTTGACCTATCCACTATTGCCAACTGGGATACATAGGAGATCATGATTAAATAGAGATGTCTCGATCCGATATCACGGAGCGGGTCCTTCTAGCGTAGTTGGAACCGGAAAGCTTTCGGTATCGGGCCCTAAGGAATCATCAGGGGGGTTCAGCTCATGTAGTCCGAAGGCGTTCGACCAGAAGCCCGAAAGGGAACCAAAGAATGCTTTGAAGAACCCTCTATAACATAATTGGAGGTTAAACAGAGGCAGCGGCTATCCTTATGGATGCGGCCATTCCCCCTAAGGTTATGACCATAGTTAATGAGGTCTTAGAGGAAGACTAAGCGGATCAACATGTAGATAAACAGCTTCAAGAAGATGGGGTGGTAGAATGGCTAACCAAGGCAAGCAACCACCGGATGGAAGGGCGATGGACGAGGACCAACAAGGTGGTGGAGTAGTGGGAGGTGACTAGGAGGAAGCCAGAGCTTGATATTGCCTGTCTTGATTACCCGGAATGGGGGGTGGGCACCTCGTTTTACTCATGACCAGCTTTATCTGACTTTTTTTTTTGTGTAGTCCTAAATCGGTGATTGGGCTCCCTGAATGATGATTGTAGCCTTATAAGGGGATATGCCCCTTATTGTTAGTGAAAACTTGTTAGGATTTCTTTCATGCTTGCTTTGATTGGTCCTGATTATGAGCTTTAAACTTGGCTGATAACTACTTGCTTAATTCTTATCCTCGACCTGGATGCTACCTTCGAAATAATATTGACTTAACTGAATATGGTAAAGAAAAACTCTGAATATATTAAGCATAAGTTTGCTAGCTGGGTAGACATCTAGGTCCAATTCTCATCACTTGGTAGGAATTTATATCTTTGGGAGGAGTCCCCTTGCAATGTATCTCGCATACTTAATGATTCTTCGTTCAAACTTTAAGCTGGCCATATAAAAAATCACATGCTCATGAAAACCAATGGTTAGTAGTAATCAAGTGTTTAGTAGTAATCAAGTGTTTAATACTTAGGCATAGGTTGTGTAGTAACAACTTAGATACCCCTTATCCTAACATTCAGGAAGGTATCCTGTCATGGCGACCTTGGTCCAACAAATCAGTATTAAAACTTAGATCTTTCTCGGGGATAGTAACCCGCTCGAGGTATCAGGAGGGCTATCTAACCATCCTGACACTATAAAAAAAAGCTATTGGGACATTTTTTTTCGTCCCAATAGCCCAAAATTCATCCCTAAAGACCTATTAGGAAGAAAAAAAAATCTTCCCAAATTCAGTCGCCACATGTGGGTTGCAATAGCCTCTTTGGGACGAAAATTGAAATTTGTCCCTAAAAAGTACCTATTGAGACGTCTATTTAAGATTTTTTTGACATGTTTAGTTGGAATTTTGAGATTGTCTTTTTTAAATTGAGTAGAGGCTAACTCTACTGGGCAAAAACTTATAGGGGGTACTTCTCCAAATATATATTTAAAAAAAAAAAAATCTACCAACCAGACAGATATAATATTTTTTTTTCAAAATATCTATTTATAATAAATCTACTATAAGTAGATCTTTTAACAATAGAGGTTTTTCAAAAGTCCAACTAAACAAGCTCTTAGAATCAAAGACTATAACACTAATATTTATTTGTCGTTGTAGTCTATCTATCGAATCCATCATCCGTAAGTATAGAGCATCTCACAATTTTCAATCGTTCCCATTGATTTTCTACATTGGTGGTAATGAGCAGAATACTAGCTATACCGGAAGGTTGCATAGGGAACACCTTATTAAAGATTCCATAATACATCAAAACATTAATCAGTCCAAAATTACCTTTACAACTACCAAAGTATTTCTTAAAAAAAAACCTCTAAAGTATTTGAATCAAATAACATAGAGATGCCTTGTATTGATAAGAAAATTATTGAGCTTGTACACTGGTGTTCTCGAGTCTGCTCTCGTGTTGCAGAGGAATTACGATTTTGAGTTACTCAATATCGGTTGTCTCATGGATTAATAATGGAGGATTTGGCAATCTGAATTATGTTACGTGGATTTATGACATCAGACAATGCATTCTATCTAGGAATAGTATTTCAATTAAGTACACTACTAGAGAGTCTAATGCTTTGGCAGACACTTTTGCAAATGAGGGTGCAGATTCGATTGGCGAAAGATTGGAGTGGGGTGCTTGAGTAGTGGTGTCTTTGTGCTTTGGTTTTCTTTTTGTTGTGTTGTTTGGTTTTGACCTGAAGTTTTCCTGTTTTTCTTTACATGATAGTTTTGTTTTTGTTTTGGTGTGGTTTTGAAGTTTTCATGGAGGGAGTTGGATTCTTCTGTGGTTGTTTTGCAAAAAATAGATCTAAAGAGATTTTGAGTTTCGTTCTTTGTCTATTGACAGCTGGGCAGTTGGGTTTATGCCTCTTACTGCAAGGAATGTTAGTGCTTCATTGTTTGTTGTTTTGTTTCTAGCTTTCCAAGAGCTTCTAGTGTCTGTTATCAAGGGTGTGATGCCAGTACAAAAAAAAGGCTATTGGGACTTTTTTTTTCCCAATAACCAAAATTCATCCTTAAAGACCTATTGGGACGAAAAATAATCTTCCCAAATTTCGTCGCCTCAGGTGGGTCGCAATAGCCTCTTTGGGATAAAAAAAATTTAAATTGGTCCCTAAAAGTACCTATTGGGACGAAATATAAAATATTATAAAAAGTTATCATTTGGGACGAAATTCTAAATTCGTCCCAAGTGATATACTATTGGGACGATATAATTCGTCCCTATTGATCGTCCCAATAGCATATCTCTTGGGATGAAGTAATTTGTCCCTATAGATTAAATAAATAAATAAATTTTTAATCCAACCTTCATCGATCACACCAGGCGCGCACAACCGACCCTAAACACTGAACCCCACCCCACCATAGCACACCACACCACACGTCCAGACCACACACGCATAACCCACCCTCTTTCCACACTTAAATTAAGTGGAGTTTAACTCGTGACCTCTTTCCCATTGTGTAATGCTCAAACCACTACACTATAACATCAACTTTGATGATTTATGTAAAACAATTTATATATAGCGTTAATATGTTACTATACTTATTATATTCATCTAAATTAAAATTTTAGTGAACAAATTATAAAAAAATATTAATAGATCATTTAAATTGATCCCAATAGTCTTTATAATTATTTTATATATTACACAAACGAATATTGCAAAACATTTAGTAGATAATGTTTTACAAAACTATTATTTTTAAAATCAGATACTAATCGAGTCAAGAGTCTACAGTAATTGATTAGATAAATGGTATCAACAAAAAATTGGAATGCGACTCTCACTTCTGAAGAGATTTCTCATCACATCTGCGATTTAATGAGTGAAGTTAGACTTGAATATTTATTAAAAAAACAGGAAAAATATCCATATATACTTTGCCAAAGGTCGTTGACCATTTTTATTATTATTATTACAACATATTTTAGATTCTTATTACTATATTTAAAAATAAAAAGAATATATATATATATATATATATATATATATATATACATAAACAAACATACATACATATTTTATGAATTTATTATAGTAATTATTATAAAAAGGTGAAGAAAATTAATTAAGAATCTCAATTAAATTAACAAATTATTTAAACTAAATTTTAAATAAAATAAGGAAAATACAAAGAAAACTTTTTGGGACAAATACCGATTTGTCCTGATAGAGGGCCTATTGGGACAACATATAATTCATCCCAATAGGTTAGTTTTAGGGACGAATTATTTAGTTCGCCCCAATAAATATCGTATTGGGACAAAAACAATTCGTCCCTAAAAGTATCGTTAGGTTTGCACTTTCTAGGGACGGATAATTTATTTCATCCCAATAGACATCCTATTGGGACGATATTTTTCATCTGTAAAAGTATTGTCAAGATTGTGATTTTTTGGGATGAATAATTTATTTCATTCCAAAAGACAATCTATTGGGACAAAAATAAATCGTCCTAAAAAATTTGTCCCAGAAGCTATTTTTTCTTGTAGTGTGACTTCGAGATCTGGATGACAACTATGCTCTTACACTCAGACCCTTCTTAGGGGTGGTAGCCCGATCAAGGCATCAGAGGGCTATCTAGCTATTTCATGGTCTCGAGATCTGGATGACAAATATGCTCTTACACTCAAACCGTTCTTAGGAGTGGTAGCCCGACCAAGGCATCTGGAGGGCAATCTAACTATATCTGGGTCTCGAGATCTAGATGGAAACAATGCTCTTACACTCAGACTCTTCTTAGGGGTGGTAGCCCAACCAAGGCATCAACAATAGTGAGGAGGCTTCCCCGATTGATCCCTGGTCTCGAGATCTGGATGGTCGCTTTGCTTTTATACTCAGACCCGTCTTAGAGAGGGGTGGTGCCCGGCCAATGCATCAGTGGTAGCGAAGGGGCTTCCCTGACAAATCCTTAGACTCGAGGTGGTTAAGGCGAACTCACTTGTAGAGAACTTAATCGTATATGGAGAAATTAACAGCTTGTGGAGAACACAATCAGATATGGAGAAAATAGTAGACTTTATTGATGATCGAAATAGAGTACATTGTCATTGGGAGTTTTATTGAAACCTAACTGGAGATAGTCTACTCAAGAGTCCCCTGCTTAGGGATAGAACTTCCTCAAGTGATCAACAGTTTAGGTATGGCCGATAGGTCGATCCTCTATATCTTCGAGCTTGTATTCCACATTACGGACCACAATCTTTACCAAATATGGCCCTTCCTATTTGGGTCATAAGGCTTCATCCGACCTTTTCCAGGTGTTTTGTATCACTTTCCTAAGACCCAAAACCCCTTCCTTGAAATTTTGGGCTCTGACCTTTCTGTTGAAATACCTAGCGATCTTGCTCTGGTAAATTGCCACCTTCTCAACTACCCGACTTTGTTTCTCTCATAGTAGGTCTAAGCTAGCTCGGAGCTTGGCCTTGTTGTTTTCTGGTTTAAAGTGTTGTACCATGAACGAAGTTAGTTTATGCTCGATGGGAAGGACTGCTTCGACCTCGAATGCCATAGAGTAAGGTGTTTCTCCAGTAATTGTTCTTTTTGTGGTCCGATATGCCCAAAGAACCTTGGGGAGCTCCTCAACCCACTTACCTTTCTTTTGCTGCAATTTCTTCTTCAACAGCTTCTTGATAGCCTTGTTAGTGGATTCGACCAGTCCATTAGTCTGAGGGTGGTCTACTAAAGCAAACCTGAGGTTGATTCCCAAACCTTGACAGAAGTCCTTGAATCGGGGATTGTCAAACTGTTTGCCTAGGTCGGCTATAGTGATGTGTTGAGTCCCGAACCTGCAAACCACATTTGTTTTGATAAACCTCGTCCTGTTTTCTTCTAAAATTTGGGAGAGAGGTCCTGCATCGACCCACCTTGTAAAATAGTCGATTGCCACAATAGCATGCTTAACTTGCCAATGAGCGGTAGGAAGCTGTCCAATCAGGTCGACCCCCCACTTGGCAAAGGGGTAGGGCGAACTGAGAGATGACAGTTGCTCTGGCGGTAGGTGACCCAAGTTTGAGGTCCTCTGGTACGGTTCATAAGATTGTACAAAACTCTTCGCATCTTGGTGAATAGTTGGCTAGTAATATCCCAAACGGAGCACTTGATATGTTAAAGCCTCCCCACCAATGTGGTTCCCGCAGTCCCCTTAATGGACCTCTCTTAACGCCCAACTGGCATCGTTCGGATGAAGACATTGAAGAAGGGGAAGGGATTTGCCCTTATTGTAGAGCTATCTATCTATTAGGCAATACCGAACTGAAAGTCTTTTGATTTTTCGGGCTTGATCAGGGTTCTCTGTAAGCTTTCCTTCCTGGAGGTAGTTAGCTATCAAGTCCATCCAACAAGGCAGCTGGTCTATAAGGCAGATTTCTTTGCCTGTTGTAAAGCTTGATTAAGAGAACACCTGGAGGGGTACTCTTTTAGGTAAAGCTTGGCCCCCCTTCACGACTATCTTTGCTAAGACCTTCGCCCAGTGGTTTTGTTATTGAGGTATCTGTTCGACATGGAATCCCTTGAACCTTTCCTTCAGTTGTTGGAATAGCTTTAGATAGGTTGCCATGTTATCACCCTTGGCTTAGTAAAGTCATGTAACCTGGTTGACAATGAGTAGTGAGTCTTTTTTGACATGCATAAAATCAGCCCCAAGCTTGATGGTGACCTTCATTCCGGCTATGAAAGCTTCGTACTCGGCTTCATTATTGGTTGCTTTAAATTCAAACCTAAAACAAGGGCAACAATCAGTTTTTTCAGGATTGATAAGAACTATGCCAACACCTCCCTCTGCCTGGCCAGATGCCCTATCAGTGTAAATGGTCTAAGATTTACAGTCTTCTGACCAATTATTGTCTTTCTGAAGTTTCTTAGGAGTTGGATCTAGTGTTACCGGTGTCCATTCACTCGAGAGGGCTACGAACTCAGCTATAAAGAAGGCTACGAACTCAGCTATAAAGTTTGTCAGAGCCTCGAGACTTGTACTTCAGGTCAAACTGGGTGAGCTTTAAAACCCACAGAACTAGCCTTCCAGATATATCCAGCCTCTATAAGAACTTGCGGAGAGGTTGGTCTGTTACCACTTCCATTGTTTAAGCTTAAAAATAAGGACAGAGCTTCCTGGTTGAGGTAACCAAGGCAATGGTGAGCTTCTCAAGGAGATGGTAGTTCTTCTCGGGCTTGGATAATGTATGGCTGACATAATAGATAGGTTACTGGATCCCATCTTCATACAACTTAACTAAAGCCTCACTTACTGCTGCTCTAACACTGCCAGATACATCTATAATTCTTTCCCCAACATTGGTTTAACGAACAATGGTGGGTTGGCGAGGGATTCCTTCATGTCCAAGAAAGCTCGCTCGCTGTCCTTGTCCCACTTCATGTTCTTCCCCTGTTTGATGGCTTTGAAGAAGGGAAAGCATTTATCTGTGGAACGAGAGATGAATCTGTTGAGCGCTACTACACGTCTTATTAAAACTTTGACTTGTTTAAGAGTGGTAGGAAAATCTAAGTTCAGGATAGCTTGGATCTTTTTTGGATTTGCCTAAATTCCTCTTTCATTCACCATGAAACCCAAAAACTTTCCCGCTGTTACCTCGAAAGCACACTTGGCGGGATTCAGCCACATTCGATTCTCTCTCACTATCTAAAATATCCTGCAGAGATGGTCGTGGTGTTCTTCTGCTTCTCGGGGAATTGGTGATCATATCATCTGCGTACACCTCCATTGTTTTTCCTATCTCCGGTTTGAACAATCGATTAACCAATAGCTGGTAGGTGGCTCCTATATTTTTGAGGCCGAAAGGCATTACCTTGTAGCAATAAAGTCCTTGCCCCATGATGAAAATGGTCTTGTCTAGATCGACAGGGTGCATCATAATCTGAATGTACCCCGAAAACGTGTCCAAGAAACTAAAAAGCTTATTTCCAGCCGTGGAATCTACTAGCTGATCGATTTTTGATTAAAATAAGCTGTCTTGGACATGCTCGATTGAGGTCAGTCTAGTTGACACACATTCGCCACTTCCCGTTCACCTTTCGTGACCATGACCACATTGGCAATCCATTCATGGTAGCGCTTCTCTGATGAAGCCTGCTCTGATCAACTTATCCATATCCTGTTGAACCGCAACGTTCCTTTCAGCGTTAAAGTGATGCCTTTTTTCCTTGACGGGCTTAAAGGTCGGATCCACTGCTAATCGGTGAGCAGCCAATGATATTGGGATCTCGAGCATCTCTGAATGACTTCAAGCGAAGATGTCATTGAATTCTCGAAGTAGTTCGATCAAACCTTTCTTCACTCTTGGCTCGAGGGTAGCCCCGACCTTGACTACCTTGGAGGGATCATCACTTCTGACAGGTAGTTCCTCTAATTTATCCACTAGGTGCCTGCTCGCCCATTTTCGGCTTGGTTTTTCCTCTTCCAGTACCAAGAGGTAATCCTCTGGACGATCAGCGAGCTCTATATCTCCCAAGTTGATTGGTGCTTCTATATCTTGGTTTGTCGCGACTTGCACGAACTATTTCACCAAAGCTATTGGATTGGAAAACACTGTGTAGCATTTCCTAGCTGTTTGTTGGTCACCACGCACCTCCCCTACCTTGTCCCCCACTGGAAACTTTAGGACATTGTGATAGATGGACATGACCCCTATCAAGGATGACATGGAAGGTCTTCCTAGTATAACATTATAAGGCGACAGGGTGTCAACCACAACGAAATTTGTATAATATTTTATTGGAAACATACCATTTTGGTGGTCACTGGAAGGATCTTTGACCCCACCAGTATGATTGTATCCCCAGTGAAGCCATATAGCAGGGTAAAGCAGTTATTGCAGCACCAGTGCTTTAAATTCAGTTTCTCCAATGTATCTTTAAAGAGGATGTCTATGCTGCAGCCTGTGTCGATGAGCACGCGGTAGACCACGCAGTTGACAATCTCTACCGTGATCACCATGGGGTCATCGTGAGGTTGTACAGTGTTGTAGACATCTGCTTCAGTGAATACAATCTGGGCTATTTAAGATGGGTTAACCAGGCTCTTGTAAACCTTAAAGATATCCCAGCCTTTATTAACCCGGGGGACCTTCCTAGCATGATTTTTCCTGGAGTTATTGGAGGTGCTAGCCAGGGTGGGTCCCCCACTGATGATGTGTATCACCTGGATTTATTGCATCAAATCCTTCTGTTCCCCTTTCATCTTCTCAGTATGGTCACGGATCTCTGTTTATACCTCTCTTCCAGTCTGTATGTTGTCCCTAACCTGTTGCAAGAATTCCTTAACTTTCTAGAGTTCATTCCTCTACTTTATCTGCATTTAATTTGAATAAGCACTCTACATTATCGTATTTGTGGCATTATAGATTAGGGCATGTTTCTAGTTCTCGTTTGAAGTACATGTTATCTGTTGGTTTACTGGATGGTGTTCCATGTTCTGAAATATCTGATCGCAAGAGCTATAAGCTAGCTAAGTTTTCTGCACTTCCATTTCGTAATAAGAAATACTGTGTCTTCTGCTCCCTTTGATCTTATTCATTCTGATATATCAAACATCCTACCCTTATCGGAGCCTCAATCTGATTACACAGGTTGTAGAACTCCGAAGTGTTATACCCTACGTCTTCATAAAAGCTGTATTACTTGTACCTATTTCTCCTGTCTACCGGGGCTTTCATAAGTGTGGACTTCTAGAGTAGCCTCTTATCCTGAATGGTGAGGTAGATTGTTTCCCGGGATGTGTTGAAAAAGGTGTGTAAAGTTCTCATTTATTGATTGGCTTATTTCCTAAACAAACCACATATTGGGGTTTTACATAAGGGTAGTTTAGGCTCTCAAGACCTCAAGAGAAGAAGCACTAAAGGTAAAATTCTTATGCTTACTTGCTTTGAAGAGATAGTTGTACACACTCACAAATTGATGCATAACTCATATTTATATAGGTTGTGTGTTTATACTTGTGTGCATTCATGATTGAATAACTCTTCTTGATTTATTTGCATCTTGTGATTATAGTACCATGTCATGTTAGGCATTAGTATAGGATGCATCTTTATCGCTCTAGTACTTGTTGAAAATGTGTGTTTAAGTGTCAAGAAAGTAGGTTGTGCACTGGTGGTGCGCTACTTGACTAGCGCTGCCTCACCAGCGTAAAATTCCAGTAGATCGTCGCTTGTTCTGTGCCACTTCACCCGCGCAATATTGAGAAAGTTGGTTGTGCGCTGGTGGTGCGCTACTCGACTAGCATAGCCTCACCAGCTCAAAATATCAGTGGATCGTCGCTTGTCATACGCCACTGAGTTGCGCCACTCCACCAGCGCCTATTAAAAATTTAGGTTGTACGCTGGTGGTGCGCTACTCGACTAGCGCCACTCCAATGCACATAGCGGGAGCTGGAATGTTTTATTTCAAAATGACCTCACTTTGGTTGAAACTCATATATATATATATATATATATATATATATATATATATATAACTCTTTGTATTCAGGTCGTGTAAGAGTTCAGAATATAATATCTTTTCCTTAGAACATATTTCAAAAGGAAAAATCTTGCAAGAACTCATCTTTAAACACTCAAAGCATTTCCGTGTGCATAAAAACATTATCTTGCATCATCTATGGTCATTTAGAGTGCATCAATGGATAGTTTTGCATCATCACATCTTGTTTGGTAAGTTTCTCACTATCTTCTTACAAGTTAAGTGTTTTTCTTGCTAAGCCATCTCTTTTATCATTTGTATGCTCTTAGAATGTATTCTACATACAAAATAGTGATTGTTGTGATGACATGATTGAGTGTTGTATTGTGATAACTTTATAGGATTATTTGATCTATGTTTAGCTAAGCTTTATGAACATGTCATTTAGCTTTTGATATCTAGGATTGCATTAATTGTCATCTCATCATTCTAGATAAGCATATAAGGTTCCCTTGCCTTGTTTTTCTTTGAATATCATCATATATTCACATAGGCCATTTTATCTCTTCATTGAGAAGTAAGACTTGTGTTTCTTTTAGGAATAGGTAGCTTAAATCACAAGCAAGATAGACTAGGTTCACTTATACCGGGATTAGGTAGTGGTGGTGGATTATAAACCAGGATTAGGTTGTAATTCCTTTACCATTAGTTGATTCGAGGTTCAAGTGTGGCGCACTTAACAGCCAGTGGTTTTTCCCATTTGTAGGGTTTCCACGTATATCTCAAGTGTCTTTACTATTTTCGTACTTATTACACTTGTGATATTATTGTAACTAGTTAGGGGTATTTTTGTCAACTTGACCATTAACGAAAATCGGATAAAATTGTTTAAAATCTATTCACCCCCCTCTAGATTGTTCTTAAACACACCATAGTATTTGTTTCAATTGGTATCAGAGGGGGTTTCTAGACATATATGGGTGATCCTTTCTCATTTTTGTGTGTGTTGCATCTTGTGTGTTTGTGTTGATCATTCATTCACTTGCATTCATATCATTCATTCATAAATACAATGAGTGGAAACGGTGGCAATGAGGGCGCTTCTAGCACAAGATCTCCACTTTTCACCGGGTTGAATTATACCTCTTGGAAAGGCAAGATGGAGTCGTATATTTGTCAAATTCATGATAGAGCATGGATGACGGTTGGAGACGGCTACACTCCACCCATGATGACTCCTACGGATGGAGGAGATGATTTACTCAAGTCAAAGGCACAATGGAATGCACAAAAGTTTGAGACATCAAAGTGGAATAGGAAGGCAATGCATGCCATCCTATATGCAATGGATGAGAATCAGTACAAGCTGGTTCAAAACACTAGGATAGCTAAGGAGGCATGGGATATCCTAGAGGTTGCACATGAGGAAACCGATGTGGTTAACGAATCAAAGCTTCAAGTTCTCCAAACGCAATTTGAATTGCTCAAGATGGATGAGAACGAGTGCTTCAATGACTTTAAAGTTAGGTTGATGGACATTGTGAACCAAAGTCATCAACTTGGTGATCCTTATTCGGATAGGAAGATCAAGCAGAAGATTATGAGATCTCTACCTGATAGATTTGAGTCTAAAGTAATTGCTTTAGAAGAGAATAGTGCTTACAAGGACATATAGCCAAGTGAGGTTATTGGGAGGCTTCTATCTTATGAAACTAGGAAATGTCCTAACCCCATACCACCAAAAAAGCAAAAGGATATTGCTTTGAAAGCCTCCAAAGTTGAGAAGGAGGAAAGTGATGACTCGGATGAGGAAATGGCTTTACTAATGCGGAAGTTTAAGAAATTCTACAAGTCCGAGAGGAAGGGTTTCGGATCCAAGGGTCAAGACTTGAAGAAAAAGGCTCCCTTCAAGAAAGTTGAGCCTGGGCAAGAAAAGACCGAAAAGAAAGGAGTTTGATGCTATGAATGGGGTGGGATAGGTCACTTTGCCCCCGAATGTGCAAATCATAATGTCAAGAAAAAGGGAAAAGTGATGGCCTCCACATGGAGTGGAAGTGATAACTCTAATGAAAGAGATGAGTCTTCGGATGATGAAGAACTCATGGCTAACTTCATAGCCATTACTTCCTCTCAAAGGAGCAAAGATGCTAGTGAAGAAGAAAATGAGAGTCAAGAGGAAAACTACTCAAGTGATGATGGATCTTCATCAAAATCCTCAAATGGAAATGTGGATAGGATGGATCTCAAGGACTATATGGCTAGGTTTGAGAGTTCAAGGTTAAAGAACAAGAATGAAATTAAGAGATTAAAAGAAGAAAACCTAGAGCTCTCAACTCAAGTGGATCAACTAAATGAAGAGTTGGTGAGAACCATGAATAGTGAAGATAAGCTAAGAAATGAATTAGACTTATCTAAGAGAAGTGAAGAAGGGTTGAAGAAGGAGCTTGAAGATGCTAGAGAGTTAATGGCCAAGATGAATTTTAGTACTAAAAAACTTGACCACATGTTAGATGTTGTAAAGAGGCCGAGTGACAAGAAGGGGATTGGGTTTGAAGATGACAAGATGTCCTCCACTCCAAGCAAGACCATTTTGTGAGAAGCATGAATCTCAATGGGTCCTCTTCTCATCAATCACCTAGGAAGAAACCAGACCTAGGAGAGTGTTCAAGTAGTGCTTAAGTAAAGGTGACACCAAGAAGTCTACCTCAAGCTTATCCTACAAGGACTCCTCAAGTTAACTTCCCTCAACCGAAAGCTCATAAAGGGAAGAAGCCTATCATGCAAGTTTAACCAAGGAAGCAATCAAGTCTTGCTCAACAACAAAGAAGGAAAGTTCATCAACAACAATCAAGACAACCACAAAGACATGGGAAGGCTACAATGCATCCTCAAGGTTATGGTATGATTCCTAACTTCATTCCTGCATGTCATTTTTATGGTATTGATTGGTCATATTAGACCAAATTGCTTTAGGTATATTAAATTGTATAGAATTGAAAGCATGATAGAGAAAAAAAAGGCTAAAGCCGTGATGCATGTCACTAGGAAAAAGGGAACACTTTTGCATGATCCTAGGACATTTAGAGCCCATGTACCATTGACCAATAAGAAGGAAAATGTTTCACCTAGGTGGATTAAAAGAGATGAACACTTTTGTCATGTTGCACAAATTGCCTTGAAAGCTCATTCTTCTAATTTTTTGTATTCGGATAGTGGGTGCTCTAGGCACATGATTGGAGATAAGAGTTTCTTTGAGACCCTTGTGATGGAGGAGGGAGGAAATGTAACCTTTGGTGTTGGATCCAAAAAAAAAGTTAAAGGAAAGGGAACTATTTCCAATCAGATATGAATTCTAAGAAATCCACGTCTAGATCAGTATTCACACTGGGTGGTGGAGCTATTGTGTGGAGAAGTATCAAGCAATCTTACGTTGCTTACTCTACCATGGAAGCCGAAAATGTAGTTGCTTGTGAAGCTACTAAAGAGGCTGTTTGGCTCAGTAAGTTCTTGAGTGATCTGGAAGTTGTTCCAGATCTGGATAAGCCCATCACACTTTATTGTGATAACAGTGGTGTTGTGGCTAATTCCAAAGAACTAAGAAGCCATAAGAGAGGGAAGCATATAGAGAGAAAGTATCATCTCATCAGAGAGATAGTGTAGAGAGAAGATGTGATCGTTACCAAGATAGCCTCACAAGATAATCATGCTGATCCATTTACGAAGACTTTATCGACTAAAATGTTTTCAGGTTACCTAGTTGATCTAGGGTTACGAGACATGCCTCACATACTTTTATGCAGGTGCAAGATTGTTGGGGTTCATGCCCTAAAGATGTAATTTGTAAATGGATTTATGAAATAAATAAAAGGAAAAGTTCAATTCATTCTTGTTGTGGTGCTTATTTTATAACTTGTGCGTATATTTAACATCCAAGATTATTGAGTGTAATCTCGAACTGTGTATATGAGTGTCATATACAGATGGATACAGTAAGATACATGCAATCTAAAGAGTCCGTAGATAGCAAATAAAGCTAGGTACTTTTTTGTGGTTAATCTATAGTTGCGGTCCATTCCGTAATGTACCGTGATTCTATCTTGAATCATTCATATGAGATATAGGAATGGAGGCACCTTGTATGATGTGATCATATAGAACTGGCCATGATCTATAGGAATCTCTCACCAAGATCCGTTTACCGATGTGATTCATATATATCGACTAATGATGGCTATAAGTGGGTGATCTTAATCTTGAGTGTCTTACCGACTCCTTCAGGTTAAATCATGGTCTTTGATATACCATGGGTGAGATCATATGTATTTCCTGATCATTATACTCCGTATGTCGGGATTGTGGCTTGGCTTATGGTTGGGAAGGTTTGTACACAATAGTGGAATCCACTCATTCTTTTAAGAAGAAGGTGGTAGTTCCCTTTAGGGTTGATTCAGGGATTGGACAATATGAGTGCTCTTCTGATTCCATGATGAAATAAGATTTATTGTTCATTAGAGAATCAACGATACTTAAAGGATATATTTAATTATAGGGATATAACGGATATTTTGACCCAACTCTAATTATGAACGACTGTGGAGGATCACACCATATGTAATAGCTATATCGATAGACACCGAGTTGTATCGGTCTGTGTAAAAGCGTCTGCAGTTGAGAGAGTGCAGCTTCTGGTTTTTAGTGGAATAACACTGGAGTTAATAATCAAGAAATTTCAATTAAAGAGTTTAATTAATGATTCTGAAGATTATTGGAGCTCAAAATACTGTGGGTCCATTAGGTCCCTTTGTTAGCCCTATCGATTTAGGTAACAATGGTCACGATAAATTAATTGGATTGTCCAATTAATTGTGTTACGAAAGTGACACGTACTTATTCGGGAATTAATTGAATAATGAGATTGTTTGATTAATGAATAACGGTGATTAAATAAATTAAATAATAAGATTATTTAATTATATTATTAATCACTAAATGGAGGGTGTTTGTTGATATTTGTTTTTTGAATAAAATAAGACAGTATGATTATTTTATTTTTATTAATTTTTTTAATTTAAATAGTTTAAATTCAAATTAGATGATATCTTTGAATAAAAGTAAAATAAAGATTTTGTTTTAAATAAAAAGGTATCATGCGGTTTTTAAAAGAGGAAATATATATATATCTGATATATATATATATATATATATATATATTATTTGAAAACCAACCAAAACAAGATATCAATTAAACTAAAAATATTTACAAAATATTATATATATATATATATATAATTTGATTTTGTGCCTGAACAAGTGCAAAGGCAATTTGCTTGGGTACGTAAGACACAAGACAGTGTTTGCATATGATGCCAATTGGGTGCGTGAAACAATAGATAAGAGAAGCAACACAAACGTGCAAAGAAGATTTTTTACATTGGATGCAATTTGGTGTTCGTGTAACAAGCACATGATCAGATCTCTTAAATTGTTTTTTTAGGCAATTGAAGCGTGGGTTAGAAGAACACACAAAAGAGGTCAGGTCGAAGACTTCTTTGCGTGCTTTTGTGCGTGAAAAGAGAAGAATAACAAGTGTTGTTTTCTTAAGTTCCTATCTACCTCCATTCAAGTTTCTGAATACGTGACACGTCCACACGCAGTTACTAGTCCTAGGATATAGTGAGGAAGATCGAGTGATTCAGACAGGAACATATTGTAAAGTGATGGAGCCTCCAAACGTTGGTAAGATTTTCTTCTTTTGATTATATTGATTACAATTTCCGTGTATACATTTTATTTATCATTGTAATATTTTATATGTATAAGTTCTGAAAAAGAATTATGATCTCAAGTTCACTGGTCCCTAGAATGTTTACGATATGTATAAAAAAAAATTAAAAACCTACTCCGGCTGCGTGACCGGTCAACGGGGTTCCAACATGGAATCGACTATGACGTATGACTCTTACCGGTCCTGAAACGAAACGCCTTGGTGGAGCGTCTCCTGCTCCATTTAAAAAATTTGTTTGCGAAAAATCTCTTAAAAAAAACAAATGGGTGGAAATAAATTTGAAAAATTCTTGGAAATAAATTTAAAAAACTGTTGACAATGGTTTTGAATTGATTTTAAAACATAATTGAAATACAATAAATATAAATAATTGACTAATTGAGAGATAATCTAAGAGAATTAGGAGAATTGAAAGAGAGTTGAGACAGAATTGGTGTGAAAAGAAATGAATTTGGGTGGGGGGGGAAGAAAAAGGGATTAAAACAGTTGTTGCGCCCAACAGTCAGTTAGACGTTGGGCTCCAACGGTTTGTTTTAAAAAAAACGTCAATTTTTTTTTAAAAAAAGTTGGTCTAGAACCAGCGGTTCCAGGACCGGAATTGAAACGGCGGTATGAACCATCAATTCTTGGTCGGTTTTTTGTTTGGGGCGAACCAGAATTGAACCTTAAGACCCATGATTCCGGTTACAGTTTCGAAACCGATTCCACGGTTTCGATTCATTTCACACGATTATGATTTGATTTCACGATTTAAAACGAACCGTGGTCATGATTAACCACCGTTCATGAAACCGATATTATTATTATTATTACTATTATTTTGAATTGATATAAAGAAAATTTTGGTTGGCTTGGTGACGCAGTCGGGAGCAAATAAAATAGTGACAGAACACGTCTAACTAATTATAAACAGGAATCCTTCAGATTGAACTCTCAAAAAGAAAATTTTATTAAGTGGCACAATAAAAAACTACTCTAGTAAAATCTCTTTTACAGGTTACATTCTCATACCATACTGACTGAGAAATAAATAAAGAAATAACAATTACCAAAACAAAAGAATTGAAAAAGTAAAAATTGCCAAAATAAACACAGTTTAAAAACAAATAAATAATTATTGTATTGTGCCTTCGCCTGGGGTTGTTATTCGAAATTGTGAACGTCAAATCTTGGCCGCTTGCGCTCTTGTATTCATTGAGTTAGGCTAATTTCACACCATGGGTGGCTGAAGCTTTAGTCATTCGAACTAGTTATGCAAGGGAAATTTATTTTTTTAGAATATAATAGGGTTTAATTATCAAAAGCTTACTTTTTGAAAAATAAATAATTAATTAATTAAAGGGTTTGATATATGTTTAAGATAAAGTTGTGTAAAATTAATGGATGTATATAGCATTTGATTGAATCTTAATTAAAATAATTTATCATTATCGGTACTTTTATATAGTGATGTTTTTATAATAATTTTTTTTAATAAAAAATAAATATATAAATCATATTTATGAATGACAATATCGACATCTAAATCTTAATTATAATCTTTCAGTTATATGACATAAACCCACAATCAAGATGCATGGAGTACTATTATCATATTAAAAACTTATAGTGGGCCAATTTTGGAAGAGCTTATGATGAGCTTTTTTTGAAAAAAAAAACTTTTAAGAAATTAAAATAATTTTATTTAATAATGTTGACGTCAATTTCTCGATGTATGAGAAAGTCAACAAGATTGGATTTTAGCCGTGACCTCAAAGAGAAGGAGAAGGAGAAGGAGAAGGAGAAGGAGAATGCAATTTGAAACAAGTTAGACACAAGTTTTACGTGGTAAAACTCCGGTGATCGGAGAAAAGTCTACGGGTGGTTGAACACACAACCGAACCAAAATCCACTATTGAAATAAAGATTTACAACTCTAGATCTCTCTTTTTTCTCTCTGTACTCTTCTATATCTTCTTATGACGAGAATATGGGTATATTTATATGTACATAGAACCCTAATCCTTTTTGTACAAGTAATAAAAGATTTTTGTATTTAATTACAATTGGTTACTTGTTGGAGTAGTCCTTATCTTCTTTCCTATTTCGGAGATTTGTATAGAGATCGAATAAGACTCTAGCAATATAGTCCATTAAGGACTTATTTCCTTACAAATGTGTAGTCTTCGTGAAGTAATAAAATTGTTGCCTGATTTGGAATCTTTTTCCTATTTGGTATTCTATTCTTCTTGGAATTCTTCTTGGAATTCTTCTTCGATGTGGAATTTGATAAAATTTGATAAAATTTACATATGACAATACCCGCTTAAAATATTTTTTGTCGAATAGGAATTTGTTCCAAGCGAAAGTATTTTAATCAACCCATTAATCTTTTACGCCTCTTTTATGCCAGAGTAAATGTTTTATCATAATGATGTGTCTTAATGGTGACCATGTAAATTCAATTTGCCCCTTCACGTTAAATCTCAATGATTACGACGTTTTGGAGTCCTGACTGTCTTGGTCAGTTCTTCTCTTAAGGCGTGTCTTCCACCGCTTCATTTCTCGGTACCATTTATGAGAAATAACCTACGCGTCTCCTAGTGCTCCGCCTACGTCATCAAATCAGTCTTTGATTTTTTCCCGCTTCTTGAGATCCCAGGGTTTCATGCCTTTGTCCCTTTAAATGCTCCACTGAACGGGGTTGCTCTGGTTTATTCTCACAGACTCAAACCATAAATTTCCAACCCAGATTTCTTTGCACAGAAAACATCTATTCTCCGTTGAAGTTTTTTATAGCAGGTTTCTTTATTCCAAAAGTTAGTTTCAATGGATCCATCTTCTCGTCGTCGTCGTTTTACTATAGCCTTCGAAGCGCTTGAACGTGGAGATTTTCATCTGGTTTCTTGTGCTCGTAGACTATTGGGGGAGACCCCTCCTGATGAACCTTCTTTTTTAGATGTTGACATTTCCGGACTTTATCCTGACGTTCGTTTTTGTTATGAATCTATCATTTCTGATCATAGGGTACCTCTTCGATCTAGGATGGGAAAACATCAAAGTAAAAGTGAGATCCATAAGCACAGCTCGGGCAGAGTTCGAATCAGGGTGCAAATTGTTGATGAGAAGGATGTTGAAGAGGAGTTTAGAATATTTTGTATCTCTTTTTCTATCGATTGCCCGAGTGGGTATGACGCCGAGCCGAATGTGGTCGGGGAAGATGAGATTGAGAAGTATTATGCTCGATTCGATTTGGATGACTCGGTTACAATGTCTCGTGCTGGTGATAGAGCCGCATGGAACCCTCCCCCGGGTATGGTGGCGATTTATGGGTCCATGCTTTGTTGCGGCATCACCCTTCCTCTTCAGCAGTTTATTGCCTGGTTTTTGGTTGAAACAGGGATCGCTCCAGCCTAACTGGCCCTGAATAGCTACAAGATCTTGATGTACATATGGCATATGTGGAGCCGGATGAACCTATTACCGCCTTCCCCGAGTGAAATCAGGCACTTCTATACACTAAGACAATCTGGCCAGGCATGGATTTATGTTCTCATGTCCAATCCGCCAGATTGTTGGGTCCCTGAGGGGACATAAGTGAATCGGGAATGGACACCTCTGATGATGCCAAAAAGAGGGGCTTCGTATGGGGATTCCCTTTGTCAAACAAGCATTGGAAGAACAGTTGGTTTTTTACCGGAGGGAACTTAAGACTTCAAGCTACTCTTTCGGTCAGGGAGAATCAGACGGTGTTAAAGGTTCCTCGCTTTTTCTGTTCCTATGACATATGGAACAAGAAAAAACTTGAATTCTTCGATGCTCAGACTTGCTCAGGCTGCAGTGCATACTTTGGAAAAAATGAGCAGGTTCTATCTTTTCAGCGAGAAGAAGATGATAGAGATTGGCTTCTTTAGCCAGATTTTAGGCTATTAAGTAATCTTCCTACCCCCCCCCCCCCCCCCCCCCCCCTTTGAATTTCGCTTTTTATATTCTGACTTGGTTCTTTTTATCATTAAGTGTATGACTCGGACATCGTCTGCAGCGTTCAAGCTCGCCAAGTGAAATCGATCCTTCAAGTGAGCCAAAAAGAAGTTTCTTGACAAAGCAAAAAAGGCATTACCTCACCTGAATCAGATGAGGAATCTGGTGAGGTTAACGAGCAAATCCCTGAGTATGTCCCCAAAGAAGTCATCTGGTCTACCGTAGGGGAATCTAGTGGTCCGAGTGGCCCTGCTGACCACACTAAAAAATTGCTTGAAGATGAGGGAAGGTAAAGTGATGGTCTTGGTGAGGGGCCTGGTGAGTCGAGCTCCCTTGTTCAGGTTCCTATTGAGCGGTTGAATGTCGGGGATAGAGATAAAACCTTTGATGGACAAGCAGACCTCGATCTTGACTGTTTTGGATCCTTTCGAGATGATGATCAAGAAGACCCTTCGGTTGATCTCAGCTTCCATCGTTCTCGAGTTGAGAAACGAAAAGCGGTCGACTCTCCTATTCATCCTCATAAAGTCCCTCAGGTAGTTTCATTCATTGAATCGAGTGATGAAGATACCGAGGCTGAGATTCCCCTAGCATTCACGTTGACGCATCAGTAAGAGCGAAAACTTCTGATCAAAACAGGGGCTCCTTTCCTCCTGAGGCTGAAGATGTAAACGCTGAATCCTCGGGAGGCCTTTCCTATCCTTCTCCCTAGGATATGTTGAGGGCGAAGTCGTCCGGTCGGGCTTTCATTGGGGATGACAACTGGAACTGTTTCAGGGACGTTTCTTTAACTAGTCGTCTTCAGAATAATTTCAACGGCGCATCTTATGTAAGTTATACACCCAACTTTTCTCAAGTCTTTTGCCTGCTAGATTTTTAATTTAACTTCCTTGTAGATGGTGGCCGAGTTTGCTGAGTTGGTTCAGACGCAACAACATCAAACTGATTGAATAAGGCATCTTGAGGCTCAGCTGATGTAGAGTGAGGATAGCCGTGTTCGGGTCGAATCGGCTTATCAAAAAGAGGTGAGCTCATACCAGATGTTTGTCGACCACTGTTTGGATGAGCAAGTGGAAGCCGAGGAAAGAGCGTCTTTGGTAGAGGAGAAAGTTATGTCGTTTCAAAACTTACTGTCTGCTGTAAAGGAATCGATGCTCAAAGCCGAATAGGAAGCGGAGCAGTCCAAGTTGTCTTATGAGCAGAAGATCGAATACTTGGAACGCCAAGCTTTGACGGTCGAGTCCCTATCAAAAAAGGCCAAGCTGGAACTTGAGGTCCAGGGGATCGATTATTTCAAAAGGTCCCCAGCTTATGACTACCTTTTCCTTCAGGAATTTCAACGAGGGCTAGTTTCAGTTGGTGAATTTTTTAAAGTCAAGAATCGAGCAACTGATAATGCCCGAACCAACTGCGAGTTGTTGATCAAGAACCACGTGGACCGATCCCTGGAATCTTTTGAGACTTAGATGAAAGAGTGGAGAGCTTACAACCGCAGCAGAGGTAAAGAGCCTCATCCTATGCATTTGGAGGTTCCATCAGAGCATTCTCTCTCGACCTTTTATGTCAGTCAAGAAATCTGGCGTAGAAGGTTCGACGCCTGATGTTGGCCCTATCCCTAGAGTAGATTACAGCGAGTGGATGGATGATTCGATCTACACAATTGTTTGGCCTTTAAATGAAAGTCTTCTCTGTGAGTATGAAATGGTGCCTGACCCGAGCATTGGCAAGAGTTTCAAATCCTCTCCCAGCCTTAGTCATTTTTTGTAAAGATTTTCACCTTTGTAAAGATTTTTATCAATGAAGTTTCATATTTGTGAAATGTTTAATTCAGAAAACCAAGTGGTTTAATCCGGGCGACTTATTGCTCCAAGAAATTTTACCGAGTACCGAGTACCGAGTATCTTATCTAACTTGGTTTTATTATATGGAGTTGCTTCTAACGTCAAGTATCTTATTGAACTGACTAAAGCAATCTCTGCCAAATCTTGTTAAACTGGCTAATGCAATCTCTGTGCCAATTATCTTATTAAATTGGCTAATGCAATTTCTTTGTGCCAAGTATCTTATTAAACTGGCTAATTTTGCTCGAGTATCTTATTAAACTTGGTTTTGTTACCCGAAGCTATTTTAAACGCCAAGTATCTTATTAAACTGGCTTATATTAACTGAGCCATCTTGAAACAAGTGAGTATATTTACTTGTATTTCATACTCGGTTGTTACCCAAACATTACATCAAGGCTCACCATGATCATATGTTCGAGTCCTCTTACAAGTTACCAAGGGCGTCTCTTGGTTTTGTCTGTGCAAGGGTTTACAGAATTGTTATGCTTTTGAACTGCTTAACACAGCTGGGCATTTCACGGGGATTTTTCCCTACAGCGCCCCGAGCCGTTTTCCAGAATTTGGTGCATCGGGTTTGCCTTTTTGTTAAGGTCGACTGACCTTGCTCTGCTGGCGTGCTCCTTCGAGCTTCTCCGCCCATTCGAGAATTTTACCAAATTAATGGTCCCGAGTATTCTATTTGCATGTTCTTATTATCATGCTCGTCATTCATATGTTCTTATTATCATATGCTTTATAATTCAAAAATCCCGTGTTTGATTTTTATTTATAACTGTAAAACCAACAATGATTTAAATTTTGAAGCTGATAATTGACCTGACTAAAATTGTCCTAAATAAAAAGAAAACAAAATTTTAAGGATAGAAAATCATCAAATATTGGGCGTTGCATGGTCGGGGTAAGGCCCCTCCATCTGGTTGTGCAATCCAATATGCTTAATGGCCAGCTACTCCTTCAATCTTGTACGGGACTTCCCACTTGTCAGACAAGGAACCTGCAACTTTGTTTTTTATATTCAACGACACCTTTCTGAGTACCAGGTCTCCTAGTTGGAATTTTCTGACTCGAACATGAGAATTATAGTGGCAAGCTATTCTTTGTTGATATGCCATATTTCATATTTGGGACTTCTTCCTTTCTCTTCTAGCTCATATAGACTTCGTAACAGCATATCAACATTCTGGTCTTCATTATATAGCCTGACCCTGGGTGATGCATATGATGTTTCTATGGGGATAACAACTTTTGTTCCAAACGCTAAAGCGAATGGAGTCTCTCCTGTTGAAGTTCCTGTTGTAGTCCGATATGCCCATAATACCTCGGGAAGTTTTTCAACCCAACTTCCTTTCTTAGCATCTAGCTTTGCTTTAAGTGTATACTTGATGAATTTGTTTAATTTGCTTGAGGGTAGGCAGGTGTGGCGTAATAATTGGCAATGTGGTACTCTTTACACAGCTGTCTGAATTTTAGATTATCGAACAAGGTGTCGTTGTCAGTGATGATAGTGTTTGGGACTCCAAACCTGTAGAGTATATTTTTCTTCACGAAATTTATGGTATTTGCTTCTATGATATGAACTAATGCTCAACTTCTGCCCACTTCGTGAAATAGTCAACGGCTATTATTGCATGATTTGCTCCACCCCCTGTCCCTCCTGGCATTAGGCCAGTTAAGTCCAATCCCCATATGGTAAATGGCCATTGGGGATGTAAGGTTTCTAAGTTGTTCAGGGAGTTGTCGGATATCGTTAACAATCCTTTGGCATGCATTGCAGCTTTCCGAACATCGTTGTGCATCTGAGAATAAAGTAGGCCAATAATAACCTTGTCTGAGTACCTTGTGTGCTAAACTTTTGCCCTCAGTATGGTTTCCGCATACTCCATTGTGGATTTCCTGTAGTATCTGATATGCATCTTCCCCTGATACACATCTTTGGAGTGTTCGGAAAAACCCCTTTCTGTACAGTTCTCTTCCGATCAATATGTATCTTGCTGACCGATACCTGATACGTTTGGCTTATAGGGGATCTTCCGGGAGTATGCCTTCTTCCAGGAACCTTTTTAGCTGAGTCATCCAACCGTCTAACGGTGATCGAATTTATAAAATTTCAATTTTTTTTAGCTCAGCTGTGCTCGGTTTGAGAAGATTTGCGACCAGAATAGTTTTTGGCCTGATTGTGGTTGTTGCTGATGCAAGCTTGGACAAAGCATTTGCCTTTTCATTCTCCTCCCTAGAGATCTGGGCATCTTATATTCTTTGAATTTCTGAAGGAGCTATTTTGCTATGCCACGATAAGCTATCATACCTTCATCTCTGGCTTGGTATACGTCTAGGACTCGGTTGACAACTACCTGTGAGTCGCTAAATATCTCGACCTCATCTGCTCCGAGGTCTATTCAGACTCTGAGTCCAGCTAGTAGCGCCTCGTACTTGGCTTGATTATTCGTTGCATTAAAGTCGAATCTCATGGCACACTCGACATCATCTCATTCCGGAGTGCATACTATGATCCCTGTCCCGCTGTCGTGAGTGTTTGGAGAGCCATCGACATATAATTTCAATGAAAAACTCTTACCCAACATCTTTTTTGCTTCCAGGTTTTGTTCTGTGAACTCTGCTATAAAATCTGCCTCTGTTTGGCCTTTGAGAGATGTTCTGGGGATGTACTAGATATCAAATTCACTTAGCGCGATTGCCCATTTGGTTAGTCTTCCCGAAATTTCTGGCTTATGTAAAATTTACTTAAGTGGGCAGTCGGTGAGAACCTGGATTGTATGAGCCTGAAAGTATGGCCTTAGCTTCCTTACTGGTGAAACCAATGCTAAGGCCATTTTTTTCTGCCTGTGAATACTTGGTTTTAGCTGGAAGAAGTGTCTTGCTGGTATAGTACACTGGCCTCTGTACTCCATCTTCTTTTTAGACTAGAACTGAGCTTGCTGCTAATTTTGTAATTGATAAGTACAAGTGGAGTATCTCTCCCATTTTTGGTTTCGAAAGGATGAGAGCTTGCCCTAGGTACTCTTTGATTTTTAAGAATGCCTACTCGCATTCTTTGTTCCGTTCTAGTCCTTTTTCTTTTTTAATTACTTTAAAAAAAAGAGCACATTTGTCTGTGGCCTTTGAAATAAATCTACCCAAGGAAGCTAAGCATCCTGTTAAGAGCTGCACTTCTTGTAGCGTCTTTGGTGAGGTCATTTTTTGTAGGGCTTAGATCTTTTCAGGGTTTAATTTGATTCCCCTCTAGTGAACTTGAAAACCCAGGAACTTTCCTGAAGGATCTCCAAATATGTACTTATTCAGATTCAACTTCATTTGATATCTCCTCAAGACGTCGCATGTCTCTCGCAGGTCTGAGGTATGCCTGTCAGTCGAGATGCTCTTGGTCAACATGTCATCTATGTAAACTTTCATGTTTCTTCCTATTTGGCGTGCGAAGATTTTGTTGACCAGCCTTTAGTATGTTGCCCCTGCATTTTTTAGCCCGAAAGGGGCATTACTGTGTAACAGTATAAGCTTTGATCGGTTGTGAACGCCGTTTTTTCTTCGTCAACCTTATTCATCCGGATTTGGTTATATCCTGAGTAGGCGTCCATGAAACTCAGTAATTCGTGGCCTGATGTGGCATCAACCAGTTGGTCTATCCTTGGCAGTGGAAAACTATCTTTTGGGCATGCCTTATTCAAATATGTGAAATCTACGCACATTCTCCACTGACCATTTTTCTTTTGGACGAGGACCATATTATCTACCCATTAAGGGTAGCTGATCTCTCTAATTTACGCTACAGTGAGTAACTTCTCCACTTCCTACTTGATTGCCTAACTTATTTTGAGATTGAATGACCTTCTCTTTTGTATTACTTGTTTTACATTCAGGTCTACCGAGAGATGATGAGATATTATTCAGGCATCTATCCTGATCATGTCTTCATGACTCCAGGCGAACACATCCTTGTATTCTTTGAGCAGATCAGTGAGGCATTGCTTAACTTTACCTTCCAAATTGGCCCCAATCTTGAAAGAAGATGAACCAGATAAGAAGATCAAGATCTTTCAAGATTAATTCTTCGACCGATTTATTTTTAGACTCCTTCGGTTCTTCCCTTGGGTCAAACTCGAATGATAATGACTCTTTATTCTGATTTAGCTGTGTTATAGTGCATACTTGTCCACCATTATCTTTATCTTTGAAAACTGACAGATTAGCTCTTCGGGTCATCTCCTAGGACTACTCCGACCCCTCGTTCGGTCGAGAATTTGATCATTAAGGCTTAAGTAGTTATTACGGCTTTAGTTTTATACAAGAATGACAGACCTAACAATGCATTATACCGCCAATTATCTAAGTCTAGTAGTACGAAATCGAGTAATGCATTTCTCTGACAAGATGCTACTCCAATTTTTATGGTCCCCGAGAGACCTGACCTTAACTCCCCGAAATCCTTTGAGTGGGGTATGAAAAGACTATAAATCCTTTCGGTTCAACCTGAGCTAATCGTAGATAGCTACATTGAGAATATCAGTCGAACTACCATTGTCTATTAAAATTCTCTTGACTTCTCGTTGTCCAATTCGGACACTTATGACTAGGGCATCATTTGGCTGAACATCATGGGGTCAGCTTCTTTGAATATTATTGGGTCACATCCTTCCTTTACCCTTTTCAGGTATGGTTCGACATAGTTGACATCAAAATTCTATCTTGCCTCCACCGCTTCTCTGATTTTTTATGTTCGCTCTCGGTTATTTCTTCCAGTTGATGGTCCTCCAAAGATTGTTTGTATTACTTCATTGGCCTTGGGGCTGGGCCTTTGGTTTCGACCGGAGCTATGATCGGCCCTAGTCTCTTTCTTTGTTTTTGGCCTCTCATCTCTTTTCAAGATTATATCTTGTAAGTGTCCTTCCCGAATGAGGGTCTCTATGTAGTCTCTAAACTGGTAACATTTGGAAGTCTTATTACTGGTTTCCCTGTGGAACCTGCAGTACTTTGTTGTATCTCGATGGGTAAACTGAGACTGTCGGCGTGGCTCTTTTACCAGATTCTTTTCTTCCAATATGGCCAAGATTTCTTCCTGCTTTTTTCGGAGAGGGATGTAGTTTGTGTATTTTCCTCGAAATTTCTATGTGGTCTGGTCGGTATTATGCCCGTTTCCTCCGTCCTTGCTTCTTTCTTTACCTTTTTCTTTTTGTTTTCCCTTTTGGTTTTGTACCTTTGACTCGACATCTTTTTGTTTAGGTTTTCCTCCGTGCATGTAACATCCTCCCGTGGCTAACTCTTCTTCATCGGCTAGTGCATATCCTCCCGCCATGTCCATCATATCTGTATATCTGGTTAGACAGACCCTTCTTAAGTCAAAAGATAGTTGTCCATTCTGTAAGTTGTTTATGAATGCAACAATTATTGCTGCGTCATTTGCACTGCCGATTTCTGATATCGCCTGGCCGAATCTCCCCATATATTTTTTTAATGACTCATCTTTCCCTTGTTTCAGCTGAGAAAGGTAAGCCACTGATTTTTTCATATGAACGTTGCCCAAAAATTGTCTTGAGAAACTTCTTCTTAATTCACCAAAATTTTCGATACTTGCTGGAGGCAATATGAACCATCTTGAGCATGTGTCTCCTAGAGTCTGTGGAAAGTTGAGACACAGTAAGGGGTCGCTGTGGGTATACTGAGCCACAACACTTTTTTACCGTCTGACGTAATCTTTAGGATCCGTATCCTTCTTGAACTGTTCCATGTGTGGCATCTTGAATCTTTCTGGAAATGGGGTTCGCAGGATGTCCCTAGTGAATGGACTATCAGAATCGTCATCGGATAAGTCATTGTACCTATATTGTCTAACTAGTGGGTCCATTAAACACCTATTGTTTTCAACTTTTCGGGTCAGGCTCTGAATTATAACATCTCTATCTTCCACCTGATCTCCATGATAGTTAAACCGTCGAGTGACTGTCATGCCTTTTTCCATCTCCTCTTCACTTCATTGCCGAGTCTCACTGGTTGATCCTTGCAGGCGTATGGTTCCATGACGACGCTTGCGATGGTGCTGATCACTATCCTCTGATGATGACGACAGATTCCTGTGTCGATCATGCTTGCGGTGTCTATCATGGGCTATCTGACCATGGCTCTGCCTTTGGCGTTGTCGCTCATTTTCCAGTGTTTCACGTCCAGCATGATTAATTGTAACGGAGTTCCTACTAGCTTCTGGTGCATCTGGTTCTGGCCTAACTATAACCTAACGAAGCCTTGTAAGTGGGAGATTAGGAGGTTGCGTTTCTTCTATAGCTGGTAGATCAACTCCTTCATTTTCCGCGTCCGCTACCAGCTGTTGTAGTGCTTCACGGAAACGTCGTGGCAGGTCTTCACTGGTCAGAGGGATTTGTTGGATCCCCACCAGAGATGTTGGTTGGTTCTCGGTGGTCGTGGCAAGATCTCGTGAACTACTGCCAATATGAACATTATCTGGAGATTTTTGGATATACCCAGAACTGTTTTTGCTTCCACTTCCTGCCATAACTTTTAATCAAATCGGAGGTTCACCCCCTCCTTCTAGCGCCAAATGTTGACGTCAATTTCTAGATGTGTGAGAAAGTCAACAAGATTGGATTTTAGCCGTGACCTCATAGAGAAGGAGAAGGAGAAGAATAAGGAGAATGCAATTTGAAACTAGTTAGACACAAGTTTTACGTGGTAAAACTCCAGTGATCGGAGAAACTTCCACGAGTGGTTGAACAAACAACCGAGCCAAAATCCACTATTGAAATAAAGATTTACAACTCTCGATCTCTCTTTTTTCTCTTTGTACTCTTCTATATCTTTTTATGACGAGATTATGGGTCTATTTATATGTACATAGAACCCTAATCCTTTTTGTACAAGTAATGAAAGATTTTTGTATTTAATTACAATTGGTTACTTGTTGAAGTAGTCTTTATCTTCTTTCCTATTTCGGAGATTTGTATGGAGATCAAATGGGACTTTAGCAATATAGCCCATTTAGGACTTATTTCTTTGTCTTCGTGAAGTAATAAAGTTGTTGCCTGATTTGGAATCTTTTTCCTATTTGGTATTCTATTCTTCTTGGAATTCTTCTTCGATGTGGATATCTTTGCGTATTTTAATATTACTCTTGGTTCGTATGCGAGTTATGAGCTGGACTTCTTTATTCGGATTTCACCATATTTGTCCAGAGTAGAACATGATGTCAGCTGATACCAAATAGAACATGACGTCCGATAATCCCGAGTAGAACATAAAGTCAGTTGATCCCGAGTAGGTCTTGCTTAATACTTGCATTTATACTTACTCGGGTTCTTATTCTTTGGTGATATCTTACGGGATATTTTCTGAATGCCTAATCGGATATCTACCTAGCAATCTTATCCTCATTGTCAATGACGTTTACATCTAATAAAATTTACATATGACAAATAATTTTGGTATTAAAAAAGAGTTAATTAATTTAAAAAAAAAAACAAATTATATTTATTAATTGTATTTTGAAGTATTGTAAAAACTATTACAATAGGACTTCAGGGACTTACTGAGATTAAACAATACATGAACACCCTATATATCTATTTCCATAACGGGAGATAACTCCACCCACGATCCGGGAAGAAAACTTCCCACACATATTTGTAAAATACATGTGGTGAGATATAAACCCCTCGCTACTATTATGGAAAAGAGATATATTGTCATCTATGTTAAGAAGTGAGGTGCAAATTATATTTTTTAATTTAACATAAAGACATTTTTAACCCAACTTTTATTTCATATAAGTAAATTTTTATTATTTACTATTATAACTTGAGTTTATTTAAAATAATTGTTTTAAATGGCCATTTTATTTATTTTCATAATTTTTTTAACCGACTTTTATAATAATAATAATAATAATAACAATAATAATAATAATAATAATAATAATAATTAGTAGAATATTTTTTCTTGTATATACTCTAAGAATATATAAAGTAGTAGTTGATCTGCCATAGCGGAAGCTGATAGTTTAGCCGAATCCGCAACAAGATAAATGCTCCAAAAGGAACCGTTTTTATTAATATTGATCAAAAGTTTTAATAATTACTCTTGACTCTTGCTTAAATAGAAATAAAACAAATCGAAATCCTTTAGGATTCTGGACTGAGAAAATATCAAATCTTATCAAAAAGGTAATTTTGATTTATTTCCTAAACTATATAGGAAAATGAAATCCTAACTAAAAAGGAAATCTAAAAGAGAAATTCCCACTTCATCAAAAATCTCTGTAACATTCTTGGTACCCTTGAATGCTGAAAAATCGTTACAAATATTTTAATCGTTGTCTTATCACGGTCTCCTTAGACCTTTGTCATCTACCTTCATCGTTGGTAGAATTTTCAAATGAAACGTTGGTTTAGGATTTGGTATCATTGGCATCAGACCATGAGTCATCACATTAGCCCTTCTATGCCCTTGCTCCATAGCTCTGTTGTCATTAGGTGACATCACATCCAATCATTAAAGAATTTTCACTAACTGGATCTGCATCAAAGGAATTAAGTTCAGTGTAGGATGAGTCTCATCTATGGCAGCAACAACAACCTTGATTGTTATTGCCTTTGTTCTTTGATCTTTGTCAGAAGAATGGTTGCCTCCAGTCTTGTCATGCACCATCAAAAGGTTACAGTTGCCATGCTCTGATACCACTTGTTATAAGTATGGAACCCACATTTTCCACATTGGTATAATAATATCCACTTTGGCCGAAGCCCACATAGATTTTCTTTTGGGACCTTACCTAAAAAACTTCATACCAATGAGTGCCAACACTTATATACCCATGATCATCCCAATGTCTGGCTAATGTGGGACTTTGGTCGTACACCCAACAACCTTCCCCTCGAACAAAGAACCACTTTTATCTTCGTGGTTGGGCCTCCCCTGAAGAGATCATTTATTCATCATGCTAGGGTCCATTGAGGTCACTCCTCTCCACCGCGTCGGAGCACACACCTTACGTGAAACACTAGAGCATTGCCTGCCTCAAGAGCTCAATATCATGGATCCATCGCAAGCTAAACTTTGGCCAACCACCTCCTTGTTTAGTTCGACTACTTCTGGCCAATTAATATTGATCAAAAGTTTCTATAATTATTCTTGACTCATGCTTAAATAGAAATAAAACAAATCTAACTCCCCAAGGATTTTGGACTCTTAACTTGATTCAAAAGAAAAGATAAATTCTTACCAAAAGTAATTTTGATTTAATTCCTACAACTAAAATGGAAAAAGAAATCCTAACTATGAAGGAAATCCTAAATAAAAAAAAACTCTAAAAAATAAATTACCTAAAAAAATTCCCTAAAGAAAGTGTCTAAAAAAATTCAGATCAAAATTCATTCAAATCAATGTGATTTAATGGGGGCTATATATACACACACACACACACAGAGTTCTTTTCTACTCAGTGCGCACTGATATTAAATAGATCAGTTCATTGTATGTGGGTCATAGAATATGGACAAGTAGTGACAAGTGCATACATACTGAGTTAAAGCAATTGAATCTAATAGTCCACATGTAAGGTACTAATATATATTTATCAGTGCATACTGAGGAGAAAAGTTTCACACACACACACACACACACACACATATATATATATATTATTTTGTCAACACTGTAGGGAAAATCACGCAACGAAAGTGTGAAAATCAAAATTAGGGTTTCGGTATAAATAAAAAAATTCCCTTTTAATAACAAGAACCTTAACCCTAGATTAATTGATGTATATAAAAGTGTCGTACCTTTTTCTCGTGACGATTGAACTAGCGCCGAATTGAATCCGCAAGATCTTCCAATCCAATCATGAAGATGAATCACCTAGAAGTGTGGGCTCCCTTTCTTTAAATTGTATACCTGAGGATGGAAACAAACAAAATCTTTCTCTTTGTTAGTTACTATAATCCTCCAAGAAGAAAACAAATAACGTTAGGTCACTGTGAATTATCAATCAATTTGATTGAAACTCACGTGGACATTGATTCGATGTTGTAAACAAAACCTTTTAATGTAAAGGCTACTAGTCTAGTATCGAAAACTAAACCTTATTTCTTCTTTTTCTTCTTTACCGATTCTCACGCTGTTTCTTAGAGTTGATCGAATTTTATCTAGAGCAAAAAACAAAATTTTCTCCCAAAATTCTTATGGTGGCCGAATTCTCTCCAAGTTGAATTACTAGGTTGGCCAAATTATCTCTCTAAAAATATATAGGGCTGGCCGAAATTATTTCTTGCAATTTCTTAGGACTGGCCGAAATTTAGAGGAATATATATAGTACCACAAATCCTTTCCTGAGAAGAATTTACTTGGTGGTTAAGAATCCTATCCTTAGGTGGATTTACTTGGTGACCAAAAATCCATTTCCAAAAAGAATTCTTTCCTACACCAAGATTCCTAATCCAACTCAAAAGTTTATTTGTAACCATATTAAAGATTTCCTAATTTGATTAGATAAATAATTCCTTTTATTTATCGACTTATCAAATATAGACTTTAATATTAATTATACTACCAATAATAGTATAATAATAGGAGACCATCTCCTACTAGAAAAAAGATTTTGAGTTTTAATTAAATAATTAATTAATACCAAATTAATTCATTTTCATTTAATTAAATAATAAAATAATAAATAATATATTAAGCTATTTTATACAGCCTTGCCGCCCAACACATATACATGGGCTAATGTATTTTTTTTCTTATTTTATTAAATCCATTGGACCTTAATGAAAAGTCCACATGTGAAATAGACTTATTCTGATAAAAAAAAAACAAGTCTACATGCCTTAATACAATTCTAGATGGACCCCTAAATTGGCCTGGTAGAATATATCAAGTGATCCATGCAAGTTCGAGTGGATTGAGGATCTTGGCGGGCTATCTAAATTTAAACTCCAATAGACACAGCCAAATAACAATCAACAAATGATTCCCTTAGGCCCGGTCTATTAATTTTAGTTCATTCCACTAAAGAACTAAAATTGCACTTTTAAATAAAGATAGAATAAGTTAATATTCCTCATTCATACCCTCGAAAATCTTAATGGAGAAAGTGTATCCTCGTGAAGAATATCAGTAATTGCCAAGAGCTCATAGACCGTCTATAGCTCTCCAAGTTACCATATTTACTCATATGACCATATTTTGAACTTGGATATTTTAACTTGTCCAGAAGCCGTGTTTTAATAGACACTATTGAAAACTTAACGTTAAGATTTAATATCCAATACCTCAAAAAATCCATATGATGATATTCTACTCTCATTTAATAAATGGAGCCATGATGTCCGTAGCTATAAATGAAGTCCACTATCGATTAACAAATGAATACCGCCAAACTATCGAGGATAGACTATGCCATATAATTGCACTCATTGATAGCTCAAATGATAACACTTGTAACTATAAGTCCATCATTTATCTCAGGATTGAGATAGACTCTGTGATTATCTTCAAGTGAAAACTTTTATCCATTGATGGTTCTAGACGAAGTAATTCACCGTGATCCAATTCAATGCACCCAGTGTACTAGATTCTTTTGCCAAAAGACACCACACTTTGATGATTTTAGACTCATCATAACACATTTGATCCCACTCAAATGCTAGCAGAAGAATCTACAACTTTGACAAGATAAAGGCGCCTAACCTTTATCTTAAGTTGTGAATATTATACATGACTAACTAAAGAATTGTGTCTACCTCATACATATCTAGATGTATGAACAATTTATCTTTTCTCATAGTCTTTTGACCTTATGATTATTTACTTTTGACAAATTATAATAATTAAACTATAAATGCTAAAAGATTTGTTAAACTATAAATCACCTTATAAATATGAAAAGATTGTCAAATACATTATTATACTCTTTCTATCGAGCATAATCCCAACAATCTCCAACTTGCTTTTTAACAAATGTGTCATATCTCTCATCCCCATGTTCTCTAGATGCCCATCAAAACTATTTTATGGAAGAGCCTTTGTAAAGGGATTCGCTAGATTATCAGCTGACGCGATCTTGGTAATCGTCGCATCACCCCTATGCACAATTTCCCTCATAAGGTGATACTTTCTTTCAATGTGTTTCCCTCTCTTATGACTTCTTGGTTCTCTCGAATTAGTCACTGCTCAACTATTATCACAATAGATAGTGATCTGCTTATTCGCATCAAGAACCACTTCCAGGTCAATCAAGAATTGGTGGAGCCAGAAAGCCTCTTTAGCAGCCTCACATGTGGCAACATATTCGGTTTCCATGGTGGAATCGACAATATAAGATTGCTTGATGCTCCTCCAGTAGTAAAAATCTGACTAAAAATCAAAATTTGTATTCCCAACAGGAATTAAATCCCCTCAGGAGTATACAAGCATATAATCTTTCATTCTCCTGAGATACTTGAAAATATTCTTGACTGTCGTCCAGTGATCAGGACCAGCCTTCTATTGAAACCTGCTAACTATGCCCACAGTAAAAGAAATATCTGGTCTAGTACAGAGCATTGCATACATGAGATTTCCAACTGCCGATACATATGGAACCTTACTTATGAATTGCTCTTCATGCACATTCTTAGGAACTTGTGCCTTAGAAAGTTTGATTCCATGTCTGAAAGGTAACATACCTTTCTTGGAATCTGGCGTGGAAAACCTAGATAAGATTTTATCTATGTATAAAGCTTGGGATAATCCAATCGTTATATTCTTTCTATCCTTTATGACTTGGATACCAAGAATATAACTCGTTTATTCTAAGTCCTTCATATCAAATTGTTTTGCTAACCATTCTTTTATTGATGTCAATACACCTACATCGTTTTCGATGAGTAGTATATCATCAACGTAAAAAACTAGGAAAACCAACTTGTCACCTTTAACCTTTTGTATAAACAAGGTTCGTCAAGGTTTTGAATAAATCCAAAACTTTTCACCGCTTGATTGAACCTTATGTTCCAGGATCTGGATGCTCGCTTCAATCCATATATGGATCTTTGCAACCTACATACCATTTCCTCTTGGCCTTTTTCAATGAATCCTTCTAGTTGCATCATATAGATGCTTTCGTCAAGATTTTCACTAAGGAAAGATGTCTTGACATCAACTTGCCAAATCTCTAGGTCTACAGATGTTGCAATGGATAAGAGTATCCAAATAGATTTAAGCATGGCCACAAGAGAGAAGGTTTCTTCATAATTGATTCCTTCCTTCTATGTATAACCTTTAGCTACCAATCTAACTTTAAAGGTTTTCACCTTTCCATCCATTCCTCTTTTTCTCTTGTATACCTGCTTACACCCGATGGGTTTTATCTCTTTAGGCAAGTCTACAAGAGACCATACTTTGTTTTTGAACATAGATTCAATTTCAGATTACATTGCCTTTTTCTAACTGCGACAATCAACAACTTCCATTGCTTCCTTGTACGTATAGGGATCATCGTCGTCCGAAAGATTCTCTACATATTCTCCTAGACTGATGTATCTCTCGGGTTGTCTACTAACCCTCTCACTACGATGAGGTATGGTAGATTGTTGATCTTGTGATGGTATGGAATTTACAATCGGGCTTGGTTGTGAAACCTCTTGTGGAATCGCATCTCCTGAAAGCTCATTCAGAACAATTCAACTTTTAGGCACAAAATTATTCATATAGTCCTCCTCTAGAAATTTAGCATTTTTCGAAATAAACACTTTAATATCTGAAGGACTTTAGAAATAATATCTTTTTGTTCCTTTTGGATACCCTACAAATTTGCATGTTTCTGAACGGGATTCCATCTTTTCTATCTTTCCTTTTAACACGTGCGCAGGACATCCAAATATCCTTAAGTGTTGTAAACTAGGTTTCACTTTGTTCATGACTCATGTGGTGTTTTAGGAACCGACTTAGATGGTACATTGTTTAGAATGTACATAGCGGTTTGTAAAGTATATCCCTAAAAAGAATTAGGGAGCGTTGAATAACTCAACATAGACCTAACCATGTCCAAAAAGGTTATATTTCTCCTTTCTGCCACCCCATTTTGTTGTGGTGTACCTGATGTAGAAAAATGAGAAATTATCTCATTATCAATAAGATATTGCTAAAACGGACCAGATAGATATTCTCCACCATGATCAGACCTCAAGATTTTTATGTGTTTCTCACGCTGATTTTCTACTTTAGCTTTAAATGCTTTGAACATGTCAAAAGCATCTGACTTATATCTCATGAGATACACATAGCCAAATCTTGAGTGATCATCCGTGAAAGTGAAGAAGTACTCATATCCACCTCTAGCTTGAATGCTCATAGGTCCATACACATCAGTGTGTATCAATCCTAAACATTCGATGGCTCTGGTGCCTTTGGTCGTAAACGACCTTTTGGTCATTTTACCTTCCAAACAAGATTCACAAGTTGGTATATCATCAACCTTTAAGTCACTTAGAGGTCTATCACTAACCAATCTTTTAATCCTTTTTAGGTTAATATGACCTAAGCGTAAATGCCATAGGTAGGTTTCATCTTTTGATAATTTTATTCTTTTATGATTAGGTTCTGTTTATTCCGTGTCTAACAAGTGAGTGATATTTCTATGCAAATAGAATAAGCCGTTTTCCAATGTACCTTTACAAATAAATTTGTTATTCTTACTAATAATAAAAGCTTTATTAAAAGTAACCGAATAACACCAAATTTATTTAAACAAGAAACTGAAATTAAATTCCTCTTGAATCTAAGTACATAATAAACGTCTATTAAATCTAAATGCCTACTAGAATCTAGATTGACTCTAATATCTCCCACTACACTAGTAGACACCAACGCTCTATTGCCTAAACGCAAGTTGAACTCATTCTCATTGAGTTTTTTCCTTACCTGAAACCCCTTCTAGTTAGGCCCAAGTTGTTTTTTCTTATGTTGTTACTAGATCTTTGACAGGTCTTAACAGCAGCAAATTTACCAACCATATGAATCTCTTGACCCTTGCCTTTCACAAGAATCTTTTTGGTGCTTTGAACATCTTGCATCAGGTCTTGCAAGGTGTATTCCTTATTATTCAATGTGTAGTCCAACTTTGAACAAACCAAAATAATCCGACAGTGAGTTGACAATCATGTCAAGTTTTCGTCTCACCATCAATCTCACCACCAGTGAGTTCAGTAATTTTGAGATATGCTATGACTTTCATCATGTGATCTTTCACAGCCTGTGCAGGTTTCATCCTAAGATTCATAAAAGCAGTCACTGCCTCTCTCTCTTAGTCGTCCTAGACCTCATAGCAAACATCTCCTCTAGAGACATCATTATATCAGCAGCAGTCTCCATTCCTTTATGTTGTTGTTGCAACACGACGGAGATGGTGGCCATAATGTAACGTACATTTAGCCATCTCTTCTGAAGACTCCCACTGTTGATAATCATCTATTTGCTTTTGAGTAGATTCATTAGTAGGAGTAGGTGGTTTAGGAGTATACATAATGAACTATACTTTTCAGCTTGCAACAACAACCAAATATTCCCTTTTCCTTGTGACATAATTATCATCAGTTAAAGTATTATCTTTCAGGATATTGATGTTGGGAAAATGCTTGATAGCAAGAGTATAATAATGTATTTGACAATATTTTGATATTAATAAAGTGATTTCATTTTAATAAAGCAAGTAAATTACATGTCTTGGAAAACAAAAAACTCTTTTCTTGGGGAACAAGTCTTCACACAACCTTCATCGTTTGGACTCCCTCGGCTGCCTCCCTTGAGCATGCTCACCCTTAGCTCCTATGCATGGGCTTACGCATGGGCTTACGCATGCCACAGCCCCATAAAGGGCTGCCATGTATAGCCCATGGCTTCCATAGGGCTGCCGTGCACATCCCATATCACAACAATCGTGGCCACATGCTCTTCGCACGCACGTTTATTGCTATGACTCGCACGGTCCCAAACTTGTTCCAGTTGCTTCCAATTCCTCAAACCTTCAAGTCTTCGATACTTGAATGTATTACCGAAGAATTTAAAATAAAAAAAAATACTGCATTTTTTTTTACTACAACATAGTACAGTTTTTTTTATTACAATAACAAAATTAAAAAAAAACTTAGCAACTACCAAGAAAGAAATTATGGCGATGATATGCCACCCTTCTTGTTACAATCCCAAAACAAAATACATCGAAATTCTATGACCAAAATTGAGCAATAACACACCACATATAAAACATATATATATCCATACATTCTAATGTAAATATATATGTGAATACCTAGAGTGCCATCTCTTTCTAAAACATGCATATATACAATAAAAATAAAAAGATTCACGTACACATACATCAATTAATCAAGCGTACAACCAGGATCTGATGCCAATTGTAGGGTAAATCGCGCAACGGAAGCGTGAAAAATCAAAATTAGGGTTTCGGTATAAATAAAAAAATTCCCTTTTAATAACAAGAACCTTAACCCTAGATTAATTGATGTATATAAAAGTGTCGTACCTTTTTCTCGTGACGATTGAACTAGCACTGAATTGAATCCGTAAGATCTTCCTATCCAATCACGAACCTGAATCACCTAAGAGTGTGGGCTCCCTTTCTTTTAATTGTATACCTGTGGATGGAAACAAACAAAATTTTCTCTTTGTTAGTTACAATAATCCTCCAAGAAGAAAACAAAGAACGTTAGGTCACTTGTGAATTATCAATCAATTTGATTGAATCTCGCGTGAACCTTGATTCAATGTTATACACAAAACCTTTTAATGTAAAGGCTACTAGTGTACTACCGAAAACTAAATGTTCTTTCCTCCTTTTCTTCTTTGCCGAATCTCACACTATTTCTTAGAGTTGATCGAATTTTGTATAGAGCAAAAAACAAAATTTTCTCCTAAAATTCTTATGGTGGCCGAATTCTGTGTTAGGTTTTAGATTGTGCTGGCATTAATTCCATATCAAAATGATATTTACTTGTAATGATTTAGTTGTTTAGATTCATGATGATTCAAGCTTCAAAGAAGAAGGAACAACTAGTCAAAGCAATTTCAAAGTCTTCAAAGAGAAAGGATGCAATATGGCTCTACAAAGGTATACTAAGACCTTATCTTTCTCTTACAAGGCTTAGGCATATACACACAATTCATACATTTGTGTCCCAGCATCATTGTTCATTATTATAGGCATACACATACAATTCATTCATATGTGTCCTTACATCATTGTGCACCACGTATAACACATTCACATACTTGAAGATGAATGCTCATGCATCGGTATAGAAATAACATGTTTTGGAAAATGCATGATTGGAGACTATCTCTATGTAGTTTGCATTCTAGTGTGAATTGTGTTTATATGTGTATATGTTTGAATAACATGGATATTGAACTTGATTTTAGTCTTAAATCATTTTTTATTGAGTTCCAGTCATTTCGGTTACGCATACTATTGATTTCAAGTTCTTAGTCAAAAGATACTACACTTTCAACTCATGTTGCATATATTGTCTTCGTCTTCGTAAATCGAGTCAAATTATTATTTTATGGGTTGAGTATCTTATATGTCCATGTCCTTAAGAGAGTTATGGTTTGTAATCAGTAAATAGATTCAAATTCCGAGTTTGGAGGCCGGAGAATGGTCGAAGAACGCGAAGGAAAGTCAAGGGAAAAAGAAGACAACAAAGCTCTTCTTTCCAGAGATGGCGTGTGGCCATCTCGGGGTAGAAGGCTTGCTGCCCCGAGATGACCATGTGCCATCTAGGGCAGAAAACAAGCTTGGCTGCTTCTTGTCCCTTTTGGTCATTTTATATGCCCATTTCCCCTCTCCTTTATATATCCCTTCCCTCTCACATTTTATTCTAAGAAGAAATTCCAAAACTTGACTGTAGAATTTTCTCTCCAAATTTTCTCACTTTCCAAGCACCATAACTTCTTCATTTGAACTCCAATTTGAGTGATTCAAAGTTTAGAGTTTTTTTATATTCATCCTCCATCTTTTCTTTGAAGGTTTGAGTTAGTTTTATTGCTTTTTTTAGAGTCTAATCTCACAAAAACGGGATTGCACTAAAATCAACTAAGGTATTGATTTTTTCTCAATGTTTTCTTTTAAAACTTGGTCAATTGCCTTAGGTTTTCTTCTTCAACATATATATGTGTCTTGTGATTGTTTTGATTTGAGTTTTGAACTCATTTAAAGGTAGATTGAGTTTCATTTGAAATCTCACATGTTGAGTTAGGTTTTGATTTTGCCTATGTTTTCACATGATTGGGATTGTATTGTGCTAGCTTTGATTCTAGGACTATTTAATGATCTTTGATTGATTGATTTTGTGAAAAATAGTTCCTCACATGTATTAGGCTCTCTTTGGCCGAAATCTCACAATGATACATGTGTTTGTGTTCTTTTGAGTTATTCATGTGCTTTTGTTGTATCTATGAATAGGAAATATGCTCTAGAACTTTAGCTTTAATTTAAATGACTTTGTCACATGATTTTAGCATATTTTTGGTTTATGAGATTTAAACTTGATTATGTGTTAATTGAACATATCTTGTGATTCAAGTTTTAGATCTATACATGTATCTAGGTTGTAATTAATGTTGGACATATCTTACATGATCTAGATGGATTAAACATGCATGATTGAATAGACTACATTTGTTTTGTGCATTCATGCTCATGTCTAGTATTTTCCATAAGATGTGTTGATCATAACATTCTATGTTGTGTGCTTGTTTGCGTTTTGCATTCATGATCACCTAGATGCCGTGTGAGAAGGAAGTTTTGACAATAGGTGTGAGACCTATGTTGTTGAGCAAGAAAGTCTTGGCAAGAGGTAGGAGACCTCGGATTGTCAAGCAAGGAAGTCTTGACTAGAGTCAGGAGGACTCAGATAGTTGAGCAAGAAGTCTTGCCTAGGGTCGTGAGGATCCGGAAGGGTGAGCGAGGAAGTCTTGACTAGAGTCGGGAGGACTCGGAGAGTTGAACAAGAAGTCTTGCCTAGGGTCGTGAGGATACGGAAGGGTGAGCGAGGAAGTCTTGACAAAAGGTGTGAGGCCTCTGATTGTTGAGCAAGAGAGCGACATCTTCATGAGTAGGATAAGAGGGTAGTTTCTAGGTGAATGGGTCACTTGAGAGATTGTACTTGTCTTATCTAATAGTGGATTTTGTTTGCCGGTGGTTGCTTACCCGTTGATGTTTCCTCTTCGGAGGTTTACCATGTTATATCTTGTGTCAACTTTTCTCTATCCTTATCTCTTTTATATTTGTATTTGTTATTTGAATACTATGGATAGAACTATATTTTTAAGTTGACTTCTTTTCTATAATATAGAAATTGTGTATGTGTTATGATTACTTGTTTGTATCACACTTTTCTTGTTTTATGTATTGATTAAGTGTCTTTAATTGATATATATATATTGTGATACAAGCAATCTAGAGGGACAAACGTTTGTTTGTTTCTAAGGGAGTCGAAAAAGGTGTCTAACCTATTCACCCCTCCTCTAGGTTAGCCTTGAGCATTTAACCGTGTTTGTATTTTCACTCTGCAAGTTGAATTACTAGGTTGGCCAAATTCTCTCTCTAAAAATATATAGGGCTGGCCAAAATTATTTCTTGCAATTTCTTAGGGCTGGCCGAAATTTAGAGGAATATATATAGGATCACAAATCCTTTCCTAAGAAGGATTTACTTGGTAGTTAAGAATCCTATCCTTAGGTGGATTTACTTGGTGACCAAGAATCCTTTTCCAAAAGAATTGTTTCCTACATCAAGACTCATAATCCAACTCAAAAGTGTATTTCTAACAATATTAAAGATTTCCTAATTTGACTAGATAAATAATTCCTTTTATTTATCTACTTATCAAATATAGACTTTAATATTAATTATACTACCAACAATAGTATAATATTAGGAGACCATCTCCTACTAGGAAAAAGATTTTGACTTTTAATAAATAATTAATTAATTTCCATTTAATTAAATAATAAAATAAAAAACAATATAATAAGTTATTTTATATAGCCTCGCCGCACAACACATATACATGGCCCGATATATTTCTTTTCTTATTTTATTAAATCCATTGGACCTTAATAAAAAGTCCACATGTGAACTAGACCCATTTTTATAAAAAATAAACAAGTCCACATGCCTCAATAAAATTCTAGATGGACCCCTAAATTGGTCCAGTAGAATATATCAAGTGATCTGTGCAAGTTCGTATGGATTGGGAATCATGGCGCACTGCAAAAAAAATGGTCTTTTCGGACGATTTCCCGTCAGAAATACGCTTTTCTGACAGGAAATGGTTGTCGGAGGCCGTCACGAATACGCTTGTCTCAAATAAAAATGTCGTCGGTAATAGTAATCAGAGGTGGTCAAATTTACTAGTATTTCCGATGGCTTAGCTTTATTTCCGACGGGGATTGGCGGTCGGAAAAAGTTTAATGAAAAAAAAAATGACGCGTGCCACCTAGCTATTTCTATGCATTTCATGTGGCTTGAACCCGTGACCTCAGTGATTGATAGTAAATGTTACTTTTGTTGTTTTGCTATAACTTTATATCTGATAATTTTTGCATACTATTTATATATAAGCTATTTATATGTTAATTAAATATGTTTTGTTTGTACAATATTTAAATATAACTATTGATATTGTTTTGGAAAATAATATTTTTATTAAAATATTTCCTTTATTTGATAGGAAATTACATTTTCCTACTTTATCTTGAAATAGGATACGTATATTATATCCTTGTTAATTTTAAATTTCTTTAATCAACATTTTACTAAAAAAAATTAATAATTTAAACTTAGTTCAGTAAAATTTATAATTACTTTGTATGATAAACAAATAGATATTAAATAAAATTATTAGAGTTTTTTTTTCAAAAAATATGATATAGTAGTGTCATTAAACTTAATTATTAATAACTAATTATTCTTGTAATTACTAATGATTTTGCTATATTTTATATTTATTTAATTTAGTTAGATATACACATAAAATAGTCTTCTTATTAGTCTCATTGTTTTGTTCCTAAAGTTGGGTCCATATTGTCTATTTTTTTTACAGTGATCACCATAAATTTTATTTTTTTTTAACATTATCTATGACATATTATTTGAAAAATTCAAATCTAAATCAAAATATTTGATGAAAAATTTGACAGAGTGATTTCGTTAAAAAAATAGTGATAAAAAAAATAACATATATAGTGATATATTTAAAATATTGATCTACAAGTCATATTTTTTTAGTGGATAAATTATCAAATATATTCCATTATAATTTATTAATTAATATTATAATAACAAATTAATTATTTTTTCAATGAAAGTGCCATATCAAATAATATAGAAAATAGTACTACATTTTCGATAGCATAATTCCCCTTAAAACCAATTTGAATTAAATTTTATCATTTCCGACAGCACAAAAAATACTGCCAGAAATGTGGACTATTTACGACGGTACAAAAAATACCGTCGGAAATGTAGACTATTTCCGACGGCATAAAAAATACCGTCGGAAATGTGGACTATTTCTGTCAGCCTCATGGCCGTCAGAAATATTGTATTACTTTTTCCATATTTCCGACGGCATAAAGACTATTTACAACGGTTATTCGACTGTCGGACTTGTGGTATTATATTTTGACTCATTTTCGACAACTCTAATATGGCCGTCGGAAATAGTTCGTCACTAATAGACTTTTTTTTTATAGTGGCGGGCTATCTAAATTTAAGCTCCAATAGACACAACCCAATCACAATCAACAAATGATTCACTTAAGTCCGAACAATTAATTTTAGTTCATTGCACTAAAGAACTAAAATTGAACTCTTAAATAAAGATAGAATAAGTTAATATTCCTCATTCATACCCTACACAATCTTAATGGAGAAAGTGTATCCTAGTGAAGAATATCAGTAATCGTTAAGAGCTCATAGACCGCCTATAGCTCTCCAAGTTACCATATTTACTCATATGACCACATTTTGAACTTGGATATTTTAACTTGTCTATAAGCCATGTTTCAATAGACACTATTGAAAACTTAACGTTAAGATTTAATATCTAATACCTCAAAACATCCATATGATGATATTCTATTCTCATTTAATAAATGGAGCCACAATGTCCATATCTATAAATGAAGTCCTCTATCGATTAACAAATGAATAGCACCAAACTATCGAGGATAGACTATGCTATATAATCGTACTCATTAATATCTCAAATGATAACACTTGCAACCATAAGTCCATCATTTATCTCGGGATTGAGATAGACTCTCTGATTGTCTTCAACTGAAAACTTTTATCCATTGACGGTTCTAGACAGGTATTTAACTGTGATCTAATTTAATGCACCCAGTGTACTAGATTCTTTTTCCCAAAGACACCACACTTTGATGATTTTAGACTCATCATAACACATTTGATCTCACTCAAATGCTAGCAAAAGAATCTACAACTTTGACAAGATAAAGGCGTCTAACCTTTATCTTAAGTTGTGAATATTATTCTAGACTAACTAAAGAATTGTGTCTACCTCATACATATCTAGATGTATGAACAATTCTTCCTTTCGCATAGTCTTTTGACCTTATGATTATTTACTTATGAAAATTATAATAATTAAACTATAAATGCTATAAGATTTTTTAAACTAGAAATCACTTTATTAAAATGAAAAGATTGTCAAATAAATTATTATACTCTTGCTATCGAGCATAATCCCAACAAACACAACTTTCATGGAATTGAAATTATTTGATATGAATTATGTAAACTAGAACCCTGAAATATATACATAAGACTATCTATGGAGCATGTAAATTATATAGGACTATGAAAATACAAACACGGTTAATTTGTCTAAAGCTAACCTAGGGGGGTGAATAGGTTTTTATACCTCTTTTCTATCCCTTGAAACAAACGAAAGTTTGTCATCTAGATAGCATGTATCACAACTTATTAAGCACATACAACCACACATAAACCATTGAAAGACATATTCAATCTAGTAAAGTTAATATAGTCTATGATATGGATGTGAAGAGATATCACTAAAACATAAATCATTAAGCACTTGTGCTCATATATATATACATGTCAAGTGTAAGCAAGTGCTAAACAAGGCTTGATTATTTACAAATAAATCAATCTTGTTAGAATAAATGAAGCATGCTACTTTGATCAGGTAACTGATTGTATTTCACATATATATAAAGATCTTTTTCCTATAAAGATATCAAACAATAAGGTTCTAAACAAGATATTAGAAAAACACATATACCAATATCAAAGAGATAAGGAAAGAGATATTTGACACTTGATTTTTACGTGGTAAAACCTCTAAAAAGGAAACATCTACAAGTTGATACCACGACCATCGCCAAAACCACCTTTTGCTAGTTGGATAAATGTAGACCCACATTAGTGACAAATCCAAATGATACACTTTCTATTGGATATCCATTCTATCCTACCTGCGAACCTTTTACTAATGAAAGACTTGCCTCCTTACTTGACTTTTTGGATAACCCCGATCCTAGCCAAGACTTCTTGCTTAGATTTTTTAATTCCCTTTGGTCTTACTCCTAGTCAAGCCTTCTTGCTTAACTTTCCGGACAAATTCTTGCTAAAGCTCTACTTATCAAATTGAAGTTTCACACTCCAATAGGAGTCTCTTCCTTTTGCAAGGAAAATGATCTAAGTCTAATGCCAATGATGCAATCACACACAACATGGAATATGTGATCAAAATATCCTATGGAAACTAGAAATGAACAATTAGCACTCAATGTATGATTTTCTAGTTTACAATACCAATAGCAATGTCATCATACAAATGATACATGTATAAAAGAAATTTATAGATTAAGTACACTTCAGGAAAAAAGAGACATAGTCATCAAAAGGCTCAAAGTCTAGATCTTGTAACATGAACAAAAACCTAGAGCATGTGAAGCACCTAACACACACTAAAACCTAGATTTTATTCATGTAACTAAAGCTTGAAATTTTTTATATCCATGAAGTACAAATCCAAGGCTTTAGAACTAAAATAAAAAATGCTAGTATCAAATAATATGAACATGGAAATTCACTAGCATTCATTTAGAGCAAATATACTCAAATAATCAATTAAATCCTAATTGGCTCTCAATGAACAATCAAATGTGCTAATCCTACACATATTCAATTAAAGAATTGTAACACATGTAAAAGGCTATTTATCATCAAAATCATTCAATTAAAACATAATTAGCCCTTGATAATAAGCTAGTTACATTACAACTCACAAGTATGTGAAAACATAGATTTATAAAAACCTAACTCAACATGCTGGTCTTTAATCAAGCTCAACTAGCTTAAAATTGAAGTTCTATCTATTAATAGATTTTGTTCAAGTAACATACACATATGGAAGAAGAAAACCAAGATAATTGAAGACTTTGAAGATCAAAATACAAAGAATATATCAATACCTTGTAAAAATGTGCAACCAAGAATTTAGATGTAGAACCACCATAAAACTTGAACAAAATACTAAAAACTTTGATGAACATGATAGAGGACTCTATTATGAAGATTCTCCAACTTGAATCACTCAATCGGATATGAGAGAGATATGGCTTTCGGAAGTTGAGAGAATATCAAAGAAAATTTTGCACATTTTCTTCTTCTTCAAATGAAAACTGAGAGGGAAAAGTAAATTTAAAGAAGGGAGATGTTGTGGAAAAAAGATCATCACAGGTGGCTGAAAATACAGACACGGTTAAATGCTCAAGGCTAACCTAAAAGGGGGGGGGGGGGAGGTGAATAGGTTAGACACTTTTTTTGACTCCCTTAGAAACAAACAAATGTTTGTCCCTCTAGATTGCTTGTATCACAATATATATATCAATTAAAGACACTTAATCATTATATAAAACAAGTAAAGTGTGACACAAACAAGTAATTGTAACACATACACAATCTATATTATAGAAAATGAAGTCAACTTACATAAAGAGTTCTATCCATAGTATTCAAATAACAAATACAAATACAAGAGAGATAGGGATAGAGAAAAGCTGACACAAGATATAACGTGGTAAACCTCCGAAAAGGAAACATCACAGGTTAGCAACCACCGGCAAACAAAATCCACTAGTAGATAAGACAAGTACAATCTCTCAAGTGACCCCTTCACCTAGAAACTAACTTCCTATCCTACTCATGAAGATGTCGCCCTCATCCTCAACAATCTGAGGCCTCACACCTCTTGTCAAGACTTTCTCACTCACCTTTCTGGATCCTCACAACCTAAGGCAAGACTTCTTGCTTAACTATCTGAGTCCTCCCGACTCTAGTCAAGACTTCATTGCTCACCCTTCTGGATCCTCACAACCCTAGGCAAGACTTCTTGCTAGACTATTCGAGTCCTCCCGACTCTAGTCAAGACTTCCTCGCTCACCCTTCCGGATCCTCATGACCCTAGGTAAGACTTCTTGCTCGACTATCTGAGTCCTCCCGACTCTAGTCAAGACTTCCTTGCTCACCCTTTCGGATCCTCACGACCCTAGGCGAGACTTCTTGCTCGACTATCCGAGTCCTCCCGACTCTAGTCAAGACTTTCTCGCTTGACAATCCAAGGTCTCACACCTCTTGCCAAGACTTTCTTGCTCAACAACATAGGTCTCACACATATTGTCAAGACTTCCTTTTCACAAGGCATCTAGGTGATCATGAATGCAAAATGCAAACAAGCACGCAACATAGAATGTTATGATCAACACATCCTATGGAAAATACTAAACATGAGCATGAATGCACAAATCAAATGTAGTCTAGTCAATCATGTATGTTTAATCCATCTAGATCATGTAAGATGTGTTCATCATTAATTACAACCTAGATACATGCATAGATCTAAAACTTGAATCATAAGATATGTTCAATTAATCATATAATCAAGTTTAAATCACATATACCATAAACATGGTCAAATCATATGACAAAGTCATTTAGATTAAAGCTAAAGTTCTAGACCATATTTCTATTCATAGATTCAATAAAACACATGAATAGCTCAAAAGAACATAAGCACATGTATCATTGTGAGAATTCGGCCAAGAGAGCCTAATACATGTGAGGAACTATTTTTCACAAAATCAATCAATCAAAGATCATCAAATAGTCCTAGAATCAAAACTATCACAATACAATCCAAAACATATGAAAACATAGGCAAAATCAAAACCTAACTCAACATGTAAGGTTTCAATTGAAACTCAACCTAGCTTTAAAAGAGTTCAAAGCTTATATCAAAACAATCACAAGACACATATATATGTTGAAGAAGAAAACCCAAGGCAATTGACCAAGTTTTAAAAGAAAACTTTGAGAGAAAATCAATACCTTAGTTGATTTTGGTGCAGTCCCGTTTTTGTGAGTTTAGACTCCTAAAACAGCAATAAAACTCACTCAAAAATTCTGAGAAAAGATGGTGGATGAATAGACAAACACTCTCAACTTTGAATCACTCAAATCGGAGTTCAAATGAAGAAGTTATGATGTTTGGAAAGTGAGAAAATGTAGAGAGAAATTTCTGCACTCAATTTTTAAATTTCTTCTTAGAATGAAATGTGATGGGGAAGAGGAATATAAAGGAGAGAGAAAGAATGAAGCTAAAATGACCGAATTGCCCTCCTTTGTTATTGCTTCCTCGAGATGGCACGTGTGCATCTCGGGGCAGAAAGGAGTTGCAATCGAGATGGCCACGCACCATCTCGGGCTTGCACCTCTTGATGGCCTTTGGCCAAGGTGCAACTCTCTTGCACTCCACTCGTGTTCTTCGACCGTTCTCCAGCCTCCAAATTCGGAATTCAAATTCGTTTGTGGATCACGAACTGTAACTCTCTCATGGACATGGATATATAAGATACTCAACCCATAAAATAATAATTCGACTCGATATACGAATACGAAGACAATGTATGCAACATGAGTTGAAAATGTAGTATCTTTTGACTTAGAACTTGAAATCAATAGTATGAGTAACTGAAATGACTGGAACTCAATCAAGAATGATTTAAGACTAAATTCAAGTTCAATATCCATGTTATACAATCATATACACAAACAAACACAATTCACACTAGAATGCAAACTACATAGAGACAGTCTCCAATCATGCATTTCCCAAAATATGTTATTTCCATAACAATGCATGAGCATTCATCTTCAAGTGTGTGAATGTGTTATACATGGTGCACAACATTGCAGGGACATATATGAATGAATTGTATATGTGTGCCTATAATGGTGCACAACGATGCAGGGACACAAATGTATGAATTGTGTGTGTGTGCCTAAGCCTTGTAAGAGAAAGATAAGGTCTTAGTATACCTTTGTAGAACCATATTGCATCCTTTCTCTTTGAAGACTTAGAACTTGCTTTGACTTGTTGTTCATTCTTCTTTGAAGCTTGAATCATCATGAATCTAAACAACTAAATCATTACAAGTAAACATTATTTTGATATGGAATTAATGCCAACACAAACTAAAACCTAACAGTGGCAAGTGGTGCCATGCCACATCACAACCCTGTGAAGGCACGTGAGCCACATGAGGGTAGCAAGATCTCCTTCCTGTGAGGCTCGTGAGGCTCATGTGCCTCCATAAAAAGAGGGATGAAGTGGCCTTTGTCGCCCCTTGTTTCCCTTGCGCTCCTCTAGCATTCTTCAATCGTATTTTGGCCTCTGAACTCTGAATTTGAATCTGTTTTTGGATCACGAACTGAAACTCTCTAAAAAATAGTGATGTCAACAAAAAATTCATAAAAAATATGGAAATCAACTCGATATATCAAGACAAAAATCATGTACTACAAAGACATGTAAAGTTTCATAACTTCCAATTCGAAACTTGAAATCTAATGAATGAGTAGCCGAATAGACTGAAACTCAATAAGGAATAATATGAGAACATATTCAAGTCTGATATCACAAAAACCCAAATACACAAACACAAGAATACATAAGTATGCAATTTCCTACCTATAATCCTAGAACAAACAATTTTACATAATTTGTCAATTTAAATCTAATGCATGTGCATACATTAGTTTGTATGTGTATGTGTTATACCAATTGAGCAATATGATGTAGGGACACATATGGATGCTGTTAGAATTATGCTCAATAGTACGAGTGTAATAATGTGTTTGACATTCTTTTCATATTAATAGTGATTTCTAGTTTAAGAAATCTTATAGAATTTATAGTTTAATTATTATAATTGTGAAAAATAAATAATCATAAGGTCAAATGACTACGAGAAATGAAGAATTGTTCGTACATATGGATATGTATGTGGCAGACAAAATTCTTTAGTTAGTCTTGAACAATATTCACAACTTAAGATAAAGGTTGGGCGCATTTATCTTGTTAAAGTTGTAGATTCTTTTCCTAGCAATTGAGTGGGATCAAATGTGTTATGATGAGTCTAAAATCATCGAAATGTGGTGTCTTTGGGCAAAAGAATCTGGTGCACTAGGTGCATTGAATAGGATCACAGTGAGTTACGTTATCCAGAACCTTTAATGGATAAAAGTTTTCACTTGAAGACAATCGAAGAGTTTATCTCAATCTTGAGATAAATGGTGGACTTATGGTAACAAGTGTTATCATTTGAACCATCAATGAGTACAATTATATAGCATAGTCTATCCTCGATGGTTTGGTGGTATTCATTTGTTAATCAATAGAGGACTTCATTTATAGATATGGACATCGTGGCTCCATTTATTAAATATGAGTAGAATATCATCATATTGATATTTTGAGGTATTGGAAATTAAATCTTAACATTAAAGTTTCAATAGTGTCTATTAAAATATGGCTTCTAGATAAGTCAAAATATCCAAGTTCAAAATGTGGTCCTATGAGTACATATGGTAACTAGGAGAGCTATAGGCAGTCTAAAAGCTCTTGGTGATTATTGGTATTCTTCACGAGGATAAACTATCTCCATTAAGATTGTCTAGGGTACGAATGAGGAACACTAACTTATTATATTTTTATTTAAGAGTTCAATTTTAGTTATTTAGTGGAATGAACTAAAATTAATAGATTTGATCTAAGTGAATCATTTGTTGATTATGATTATGTTATGTCTATTGGAGCTTAAGTTTAGATAGTCAGCCAAGATCTCCAATCCACACAAACTTGTATGGATCACTTGATATATTCTACCAGATCAATTTTTGGGTCCATCTAGAATAGTTTTTGGATTTCTAAATCCAAAAGTTTTAGAGAGGTGCGGTTATGAGCAATCAAGACACGTGGTAATGACCGAGCTATTTTTGTCATTAAAAAAAACTATCGTCAAACAATATTTATAAAATCTCAACAATGCCTAAAATGTATACAAAACAAGTACAATGGCAAGTCGAGTGTCGTCCACAGATAAAGGGAAATCAGATGGCTAAAACTAGTTAACTAATATGAAACTAAAGCTAAGAATGAAAATTTAAATGATATTGGGTTTGGTTTTGGAAAGTTAATTGTAAAGATGCAAACTACAACTAGGCAAGTTAATCTAAATGCAATTAGTGTTAATATGAGATAAGGTGTTAGAAATGATGGTTAAGACTAAGGTATTGATGATCCAACAAGTGAATTATGGGCATGTATGAACTCTCATGAAATGAAAGCACATAGATCGATTGCAACCAATCTAGATGTGTAGTATCGGTTGTATTCCCTCGTGAGTTTCCAATCTAGATGTATAGTATGGGTCACTCACAAGTGATTGTTCATGGATGCATATCTATCAAATTGAGGGACTAATCTCTTTATAAATTCACCAACCTAGATGTATAGTGTTGATGCTTAACCTATCACAAGCAACCAACCTAGATGTATAGAATTGATCACCCATTCAAGATTAGATTTAAAATTGAGATTATTAAGTTCGGGTCTCAATTGAGGATGTACTCTTGTTTGACCCTTCCATTCAATTTAGCTTAGGGAGATTAAGTAGATGTATACCCAATCACCTAAACAATACATGAGTTTAAGAAGACCAAATAGATGTATACCTAGTCAACTACCCAACTAATTCCCTCAATCAATTAGCTAAGAGAGGAATGTACAATCAAAGACAAATCAACTAAGGGAAGCAATTAAAGCAATGAATAGAACATAATTGATAAATTTAATTAGATTAAAAATAGAGTTCATTACAAAGCCCAATATCCACAAGTGTTCACATCAATCCCCTAGTGGGATGTTTAGCTACTCATGACAATTACAATAAAATAACAAGGAGAAAAGAGATAAAGAAGACCCATAAAGAGAATCTCCTCGTTTCTTGAAGCTTTGATCCAATCTCCAAGTGTCCTTAAGTAGATGATAGTGGAGGATGGTTAGATTTGGTGGGGAATGGTAGTGTTTGGAAGAGAGAATAGTGGAAGAGTTGTGGAAGGAGTTGAAGAGTGACCTTTCAATAAGAAAATGGTGTATATATAGGCTTAGAGAGACTATGGCATGATCTGGGCATGAAAGGACACATATCCCCCTCTAAAAAAGATTGATTTTCATCCCAAGTGTTGATCCCGTCAGATTCACGACTCTCAGTGCGTGGGCAAATGCGCTGGTGGTGACCCGCGCAGGACCCGTGCATCTCTATGTAGCAGTCAATAAAATGGCCATAACTTTCTCTAGAAGACTCGGAATCATAATCCGTAAAAAATGTAGGAAACTAGACTTCCAGGGCTTCCAAATATATGTCGATGGAAGAATGGATAGATCCAAGGAGAAATATATAACCCTCCAAAGTTGGATGACTTGCATGACCTTTTTACAATATCACCTCCTTTTGTTTCCAAATCTCATTCTTTGATAATTTTTGCCTCTCCAAACTTATTTTGAGATTAAACACCATTGGTAAGGAATATAACCTTTGCTCTTTTTGACATGCTTTGTGTCCCACACTAACTATATTGCCTCTGATCTGCTTCCAGGTCTTGATGTTTACGCGGGTTGTACGCAGGTTGTGACCCGTGTAGTGACCCGCACATAGACCAGATGCTCTGTTTTCGTCTCTCGGGTGTTGGCAAATGTGCTGACAAATGTGCGGTTGGTACGCGGGTTCAAGACCCGCGCATTGACCTGCGCATTTATGCCTTTCTCTACTGAGTTATTCTTGTTTTCCCCCAATTAAAGTGTTTTTCATCCTTTCTTCTCGCATGCACCTAATTGCCTGCAAATGTATCAAACGAGCCATAAGAAATACAAAAACACTTGACAACAAGACAAAAGAAATGGAAATGAGGGCCAAAATATATGACAATTTTGGCACAATCAGGTAACTCTTAAAATGCCTGGAATGGGCGGCCAAGGATGTGGGAATCATTGGGTGCCCCTAATAGGGTGCGATTAGCATTCCATTAATACAATTTGAATATAATTTGCATATTTTAATTAAATGGGTTGTTTAAATTATATTAATGTATTAATTTAAGTCACATAGACTTATTTTTTATTTATTTTTTAGTAAGAATGGGTCTAGTTCACATGTAGACTTTTTATTAAGTCCAATGAATTTAATAAAATGGAAAAACAATATATGGCCCATTTAATATGGCTTGGGCGGCAAGGGCTAATATAATAGCCTAAGATATTGTTTTTTTATTTTTTTATTTAATTAAATAAAAATTAATTAATTAATTATTGAATTAAAAATCAAAATCTTTTTCCTAGCAGGAGAAATTCTCTTAGTGTTATACTATTGTTGGTAGTATAATAAATATCAAAGACTTGATTTAATAGGTAGATAAATAAAAGAAAATTTTTTATTTAGTCAAATTAGGAAGTATTTGATATCTATCAAAACTCTAATTGACAATTGGTCAAATTATGAAGTTTTTGTTAAAGTCACAATTTTATTTATATTCAATAATTAGCTATTGGATAAATACATTAATGAGTTGGAATATGAGTCTTGGTGTGGAAAAGAATTCTTCTTTGAGTGAGGTTTCTTTTCTAACACATAAATCCTACTTTTAAGAGGATTTGGACACAAGACATAAATCCTCCTTAGGAGAGGATTCAACCATGACCAATATGTTCTCTAAGTGAGAATTCGGCCAACATAAGTTTTCTAGAGTGAGAATTCGGTCAAGATTAAAATCTTGAAGAGAGAATTCGGCCACCACCCTAGTTCTTGTGTGGGAAGTTTTTTTTTTTTATTTGCTTATATAGTGAAAAAAAAACTACATCCAACTCATTGCTTGAAGAATTCGGCCAAGCATAGAGAAAAGAGGAAACATTTTTGTTTTCGATAGTGCATTAGTAGCTTTTACATCAAAAGGCTTTGTGCACAAAATCGAATCTGGTTCACGCGAATTTCAATCAATAGATTGAAAATTCACAAATGACCAAATATTTTTCATTTTTCTCTAGGATGATTATTGTGACTAACAACAAGAAAAGATTTTTTTAATTTTCCATCCTCAGGTATACAATTCAAATAAAAAGAGCTCACACTCCTAGGTGATTCACGTTTGTGATTGGATTGGAAGATCTTACAGATTCTATTCAGCGCAACTTCAATTGTTACGAGAAAAAAGTACGATATTTGTATTATATGTTAATTAATCAAGAGTTAAGGTTGTACGGAAAATACGCGTTGCGGAAGCGTGAAAAATTAAAAATTAGGGTTTCAGTATAAATAAAAAACCTTCCCTTTATAATAACAAGAACCTTAACCCTAGATTAATTGATGTATAAAAAAGTGTTTTACCTTTTTCTCGTGACGATTTAATAAGCGCCGAATTGAATACACAAGATCTTCCAATCCAATCACGAAAGTGAATCACCTAGTAGTGTGAGCTCCCTTACTTTAAATTGTATACCTAAGGATGGAAACAAACAAAATCTTTTTCTTTGTTAGTTACAATAATCCTCCAAGAGAAAAATCCAAGAACGTCCCGTCACTTGTGAATTATCAATCAACTTGATTGAAACTCTAGTGAACCCGATTTGAATTTGTACACAAAACCCTTTTGATGTAAAGGATACTAGTGTACTATAAAAAACAAAAACGTTCCTTTTTTTTCTCTTATCCTTGGCCGAATTCTACACCCTTTATTTATGAGTTGATCAATTTTTTTGCCTAGAGCAAAAAACTAAAATTTTCACCCTCAAAATTCTATCTTGTTAGGCCGAATTCTCTCTTAGAAAATCACCTTTATTGGCCGAAATTTTTGCTCGTAAAATCATAGGGCTGGCCGAAAAATATGAGGTGATATATATAGGATGATAAATTCTCTCCGAAAAAGGATTTACTTGGTTGACAAGAATCATTTCCTTAGGTGGATTTACTTAGTAGTTAAGAATCCTTTTGAAAGAAGAATTCTACTCTACACCCAGACTCCTAATCCAACTCATTAGAGTATTTGTAACCATATTAAAGATTTCCTAACTTGACAAGTTAAATAGTTCCTACTATTTATCTACTTATCAAATATAATCTTTAATATTAATTATACTACTAACAATAGTATAATATTAGGTGATCATCTCCTACTAGGAAAAATATTTTGACTTTTAATTAAATAATTAAATAATTACCAAATTAATTAATTTCCATTTAATTAAATAATAAAATAAAAATAATATATCAAGTTATTTTATATAGCCTTGCCGCCCAACACATATACATAGGCTAATGTATTATTTTTCTTATTTCATTAAATCCATTGGACCTTAGGAAAAAGTCCACATGTGAACTAGACTCAATCTTTCAAAAAGAAACAAGTCCACATGCCTTAATACAACTCTAGATGGACCCCTAAATTGGTCCGGTAGAATATATCAAGTGATCTATGCAAGTTCATGTGGATTGGGGATCTTGGCGGGCTATCTAAATTAGGTCCGATCTATTAATTTTAGTTCTTTCCACTAAAGGACTAAAATTGCACTCTTAAATAAAGATAGAATAAGTTAATATTCCTCATTCATACCCTAGACAATCTTAATGGAGAAAGTGTATCCTCGTGAAGAATACCAGTAATTTCCAAGAGCTCATAAACCGCCTATAGCTCTCCAAGTTACCATATTTACTCATATGACCACATTTTGAACTTGGATATTTTGACTTGTCCAGAAGCCATGTTTCAATAGACACTATTGAAAACTTAACGTTAAGATTTAATATCCAATATCTCAAAACATCCATATGATGATATTCTACTCTCATTTAATAAATGGAGTCATGATGTCCATATCTATAAATGAAGTCCTCTATCGATTAATAAATGAATACCGCCAAACTATCGAGGATAGACTATGCTATATAATCGTACTCATTGATAGCTAAAACGATAACACTTGCAACCATAAGTCCATCATTTATCTCAGGATTGAGATAGACTCTTCGATTGTCTTCAAATGAAAACTTTTATCCATTGACGGATCTAGATAAAGTATTTAATTGTGATCCAATTCAATGCACTCAGTACACTAAATTCTTTTGTCCAAAGACACCACACTTTGATGATTTTAGACTCATCATAAAACATTTGATCCCACTAAAATCTAGCAAAATAATCTACAACTTTAACAAGATAAAAGGTGCCCAACCTTTATCTTAAGTTCTGAATATTATTCAAGACTAACTAAAGAATTGTGTCAACCTCATACATATCCAGATGTATTAACAATTCTTCTTTTCTCATAGTCGTTTGATCTTATGATTATTTACTTTTGACAATTATAATAATTTAACTATAAATGCTATAAGATTTTTTAAACTAGAAATTACTTTATTAATATGAAAAGATTGTCAAATACATTATTATACTCTTGCTATCGAGCATAATCCCAAAAATCTCCCACTTTCTCTATAGCAAATGTGTCATATCTTTCATCCCCATGTTCTCTAGATACCCATCAAAACTCTTTTGTGGAAGAGCCTTTGTAAAGGGATCTGCAAGATTTTCTGCTGACGCGATCTTGGTAATCGTCACGTCACCCCTATGCACAATTTCCCACAGAAGATGATACTTTTTTTCAATGTGTTTCCCTCTCTTATGACTTCTTGGTTATCTCGAATTAGCCACTGCTCCACTATTGTCACAATAGATAGTGATCTGCTTATTCGCATCAAGAACCACTTCCAAGTCAATCAAGAATTGTCGGAGCCAGAAAAACTCTTTAGCAGCCTCGCATGCGGAAAAATACTCAGCTTTCATGGTGGAATCAGCAATACAAGATTGCTTGATACTCCTCCATAAGACTGCCCCACCTCAAATAGTAAACGCAGATCCTAATGTTTATCTCCTAAAGTCAGAATTTGATTGATAATCAGAATCTGTATACCTAACGGGAATTAAATCCCCTTTAGAGTATACACGCATATAATCTCTCGTTCTCCTGAGATACTTGAAAATATGTTTGATTGTCGTCCATTGATCAGGACCAGGTTTCGATTGAAACCTGCTAACTATGCCCACAACAAAACAAATATCTGGTCTATTGTAAAGCATTGCATACATGAGACTTCCAATTGCTGAAGCATATGGAACCCTACTCATGAATTGCTCTTCATGCTCATTATTTGGAACTTGTTCCTTAGAAAGTTTGATTCCATGTCTGAAAGGTAACATACCTTTCTTGGAATTTTGCATGGAAAACCTAGATAAGATTTTATCTATGTATGAAGCTTGGGATAATACAATCGTTCTATTCTTTCTATCCCATATGACTTGGATACCAAGAATATAACATGCTTCTCCTAAGTCCATCACATCAAATTGTTTTACTAACCATTCTTTTTCTGATGTCAATAAACCTACATCGTTTACGATGAGTAGTATATCATCAACGCAAAAAACTAGGAAAACCAACTTGTCGCCTTTACTTCTTTTGTATACACAAGGTTCGTCAAGTTTTTGAATAAATCCAAAACTTTTCACGGCTTGATCAAACCTTATGTTTCAGGATCTAGATGCTTGCTTCAATCCATATATGGATCTTTGTAACTTGCATACCTTTTCCTCTTGGCCTTTTTCAATAAATCCTTCTGGTTGCATCATATAGTTGCTTTCTTCAAGACTTCCATTAATGAAAGTTGACTTGACATCCATTTGCCAAATCTCTTGGTCTAAGGATGCAGCAATGGATAAGAGTATCCTAATGGATTTAAGCATGGCCACAGGAGAGAAGATTTCTTCATAATCGATACCTTCTTTCTGTGTATAACCTTTAACTACCAATCTAGCTTTAAAGGTTTCCACCTTTACATCCATTCCTCTTTTCCTCTAGTATACCCATTTTCACGCAATGGGTCTTATCCTTTTAGGCAAGTCTACAAGAGACCAGACTTTGTTTTTGAACATCGATTCAATTTCAGATTGCATTGCCTTTTGCCAATGGCGACAATCAACATCTTCCATTGCTTCCTTATACGTATAGGGATCATCGTTGTTTGAAAGATTCTTTACAGATTTTCTTAGACCGATGTATCTCTCGAGTCATCTAATAACCCTCCCACTACGACGAGGTACGGTAGATTGTTGATCTTGTATTGGTACGGAACTTACAATTGGGCTTGGTTGTGAAACCTCTTGTGGAATTGTATCTCCCGAAAGCTCATTCAGGAAAATTATACTTTTAGGCACAAAATTATTCATAAAGTCTTCTTCCAGAAATTTAACATTTGCTGAAAGAAATACTTTAAGATCTGAAGGATTATAGAAACAATATCCTTTTGTTCATTTTAGATACCCTACAAATATGCATCTTTTCTAAGCGGGTCTCCATCTTTTCTGTCTTTCCTTTTAACACGTGTGCAAGACATCCAAATATCCTTAAGTGTTGTTAACTAGGCTTTCGCCCGGTCCACGACTCATACGGTGTTTTAGGAACCGACTTAGATGGTACATCATTTAGAATGTACAAAGAAGTTTGTAAAGTATATCCCCAAAAAGAATTAGGAAGCGTTGAATAACTAAACACAGACCTAACCATGTCTAAAAAAGTTATATTTCTCCTTTCTGCCACCCCATTTTGTTGAGGTGTACCAAGTGCAGAAAACTGAGAAATTATCCAATTATCAATAAGATATTGCTGAAACTCACCAGATAGATATTTTCCACACGATCAGACCTTAAGATTTTTATGCGTTTCTCAAGCTGATTTTCAACTGCAGATTTAAATGCTTTGAACATGTCAAAAGCATCCGACTTATGTCTCATGAGATACACATAGCCAAATCTTGAGTAATCATCCGTGAAAGTGATGAAGTACTCATATCCACCTCTTGCTTGAATGCTCATAGGTCCACACATATCAGTGTGTATCAATCCTAAACATTCGATGACTCTTGTGCCTTTGGTCGTGAATGACCTTTTCATCATTTTACCTTCCAAACAAGATTCACAAATTGGTAGATCATCAACCTTTAAGTCACTTAGAGGTCCGTCACTAACCAATCTTTTAATCCTATTTAGGTTAATATGACCTAGGCGTAAATGGCACAGGTAGGTTTCATCTTTTGATAATTTTACTCTTTTATGATTAGGTTTCATTGATTCTATGTCTAACAGAGATATTTCTATGCAAGTAGAATAAATCATTTTCCAATGTACCTTTACAAACAAATTTGTTATTCTTACTAATAATAAAACCTTTACTAAAAGTAACCGAATATCCAAATTTATTTAGAAAAGAGACCGAAACTAAATTCCTCTTAAATTGTGGTACATAATAAACGTTTATTAAAACTAAATACCTATAGGAATCTAAATTGGTTATAATATCTCCCACTACACTAGTAGACACCAACTCTTTATTGCCTAAATGCAAGTTGAATTCATTTTTGTTCGGTCTTTTCCTTTCCCGGTAACCCTTCTTGTTAGACCCAATTTGCTTTTTCTTTTGTTGTTTCTTGACCTTCCTACGGGTCTTAACAGAAGCAACTTTACTAACCGTATGAATCTCTTAACCCTTACCTTACACAAGGATTTTCTTGATGCTTTGATCATCTTGCATCAGGCCTTGCAAGATGTTTTCCTTATTGTTCAAGGTGTAATCCAACTTGAACTGATCAAAGGAATCTGATAGTGAGTTGAAAATCATGTCAATTTTCAACTCACCATCTATCTCAGCACCATTCAGTTCAGTAATGTTGAGATGTGCTATGACTTTCATTCATCATGTGATCTTTCACAGCCTGTCCAGGTTTCATCCTAAGATTCATGAAAGCAGTCATTGCCTCTCTCTTAATCGTCCTAGACCTTATAACTAATATCTCTTATAGAGACATCATTATATCGGCAGCAGTCTCCATTCCTTCAAGTTGCTGTTGCAACACGTCGGAGATGATGGCCATAATGTAAAGTACATTTAACCATCTCATCTCTTCCACTACTAATACTCATCTCTTTGCTCCTGAGTAGATTCATTAGTTTGGTGGTTTAGGAATAGATAGAACGAATTTATGGTTTTTCAACTTACAAAAACAACCCAATTTTCCTTTTTCCATGTGACATAATTATCATCAGTTAAAGTATTATCTTTTAGTATTTTGGTTAGGGATGTGGTCATGATTTCTTTATATTAACAAAAACTATATAAGTAAATAATCATGATATAGCACTTTTGAATATTTATCTTGAATTATAAATAAAATAATTCAATCGTAAAATTCAACGGTGATCCAACACCGATAAATGTCATGCCTCATTTGGAAGTTCACACCATTTATTAGTTGGACTAGGTCCCACCTAATTGTTAACATAACAGCCAACGTTTTCAATTTTAGCCTTACAATTTTATTAACAAGAACTCTTGGGAGGATATTAATAAAATTACATTGAGTGTGTTACCAAGTTATCTACCTTCAATATAATCTCTCACGAATATCCCTCCTTTGGGAGTAGATATCGTTTGGGCTAATTGTCTAGTCTATCCTTGTAAGGAAATATCTTGCTAAATTCCATACATGAATACCTCTTGGGAGGTTATTACACGAAACATAAAGCTCAACTAAACTTGGAGGTCGTAGGTGTTCCAAAACACCTTCTCCCACTCAATTATTTAAGGCGTGTGATTGAATTCCAAAGAATGATTTACTATGTTATCTAGATGCCAATTTAGATACCTAAAGCATTCTATGCATATTCATACCAAAAGAGATACATGAGTGTCACTCCTATTCTATATGACATGTTATCAAACAACGAAAAAAATTGCATTATTTACAAAAATATAAATTGCAATAATTTTGGTCCATCCTAGAAAAACAAGTAAATTACATGTCTTGGAATACAAAAAACTCCTTTCTTGGCGAACAAGTCTTCACACGACTTTTGTCGTTTGGACTCCCTCGGCTGCCTCCTATGGTTATGCGCACCCTTGGCTCCCTCCCATGGGTGTGCGCATGCCACAACCCTATAAAGGGCTGCCATGCGTAGCCCATGGCTTCCATATGGCTGTCGTGTGCAACCCATGCCACAACAAACGTAGTCGCGTGTTGCTACAGCTCGCACGCACGTTTACTGCTACGGCTCGTACGGTCCCAAACTTGTTTTGGTTGCTTTCAATTCTTCAAACCTTCAAGTTTCGATACTTGAATGTATTAACGAAGAATTTAAAATAAAAAAATACTGCTGTTTTTTTTTATTACAATATATAGCAGATTTTTTTTATTACAACAACAAAATAAAAAAAAAACTTAGCAACTATCAAGAAGGAAATTATGGCGATGATAGACCACCCTTCTTGTTACAATCCAAAAAAAAAAATACATTGAAATTCTAGGACAAAAATTGAGCAATAACAATACACATATAAAACATATATATCCATATATTCCAGTGTAAATATATATGTGAATACCTAGAGTGCAATCTCTTTCTAAAACATGCATATATACAATAAAAATAAAAAATATTCACGTATATATACATCTATTAATCAAGGGTAAAACCTGACTCTGATACCAATTGTAGGAAAAATACGCGCAGCGGAAGCGTGAAAATTTAAAAATTAGGGTTTCGGTATAAATAAAAAAAATCCCTTTATAATAACAAGAACCTTAACCATAGATTAATTGATGTATATAAAATTGTCGTACCTTTTTCTCGTGACGATTGAAAAAGCGCCGAATTGAATCCATAAGATCTTCCAATCCAATCATGAACGTGAATCACCTAGGAGTGTGGGCTCCCTTTCTTTAAATTGTATACCTGAGGATGGAAACAAACAAAATCTTTTTCTTTGTTAGTTACAATAATCCTCCAAGAGAAAAATCCAAGAACGTCCGGTCACTTGTGAATTATGAATCTACTTGATTGAAACTCGTGTGAACCCGATTTGATTTTTTACACAAAACCATTTTGATGTTAAGAATACTAATGTACTATCAAAAATAAAAACGTTCCTATTTTTTCTCTTCTCCTTGGCCGAATTCTACACCCTTTATTTATGAATTGATTGAATTTTGTCTAGAGCTAAAAACTAAATTTTTCTCCCTCAAAATTCCCTCTTGCTAGGCCGAATTCTCTCTTAGAAAATCACCTTGCTTGGCCGAAATTTTTGCTCATAAAATCATAGGGCTGGCTGAAAATTATGAGGTGATATATATAGGATCATAAATCCTCTCCTAAGAAGGATTTACTCTGTTGGCAAGAATCCTTTCCTAGGTGGATTTACTTGGTAGTTAAGAATTCTTTTCAAAGAAGAATTTTACTCTACACCAAGACTCCTAATCCAACTCATTAGAGTATTTGTAACTATATTAAAGATTTCTTAATTTGACTAGATAAATAATTCCTATTATTTATCTACTTATCAAATATAATCTTAAATATTAATTATACTACTAACAATAGTATAATATTAGGAGACCATCTCCTACTAAGAAAAAGATTTTGACTCTAAATTCAATAATTAATTAATTACCAAATTAACTAATTTTCATTTAATTAAATAATAAAATAAAAAATAATATATTTAGGCTTTTATACATTAGCCTTGCCGCCTATAAAAATATATAGGTATATATATTATTTTTCTTATTTTATTAAATCTATTGGACCTTAATAAAAAGTCCATATGTGAACTAGACACATTCTTACAAAAAGAAACAAGTCCACATGCCTCAATACAATTCTAGACGGACCTCTAAATTGGTCCGGTAGAATATATCAAGTGAACCATGCAAGTTCGTGTGGATTGGGGATCTTGGTGGGCTATCTAAATTTAAGCTCCAATAGACACAACCCAATGATTCACTTAGGTCCGATCTATTAATTTTAGTTAATTCCACTAAAGAACTAAAACTGAACTCTAAAATAAAGATAGAATAAGTTAATATTCCTCATTCATACCCTAGACAATCTTAATGGAGAAAGTGTATCCTCATGAAGAATATCACTAATCGCCAAGAGCTCAAAAACAGCCTATAGCTCTCCAAGTTACCATATTTACTCATATGACCACATTTTGAACTTGGATATTTTGACTTGTCCAGAAGCCATGTTTTAATAGACACTATTAAAAACTTAACATTAATATTTAATATCCAATACCTCAAAACATCCATATGATGATATTCTACTCTCATTTAATAAATGGAGTCATGATGTCCATATTTATAAATGAAGTCCTCTATCGATTAACAAATGAATACCACCAAACTATCGAGGATAGATTATGCTATATAATCGTACTCATTGATAGCTCAAATGGTAACACTTGCAACTATAAGTCCATCATTTATCTCAGGATTGAGAGAGACTTTCTGATTGTCTTCAAATGAAAACTTTTATCCATTGATGGTTCTAGATAAAGTATTTAATTGTGATCCAATTCAATGCACCCAGTGCACTAGATTCTTTTGCTCAAAGACAACATACTTTGATGATTTTAGACTCATCATAACACATTTGATCCCACTCAAATGCTAGCAAAAGAATCTACAACTTTAACAAGATAAAAAGGCACCCAACCTTTATCTTAGGTTGTGAATATTATTCAAGACTAACTAAAGAATTGTGTCAACCTCATACATATCCAGATGTATGAACAATTCTTCTTTTCTCATCGTCTTTTGACATTATGATTATTTACTTTTGACAATTATAATAATTAAACTATAAATACTATAAGATTTGTTAAACTAGAAATCACTTTATTAATATGAAAAGATTGTCAAATACATTATTATACTCTTGCTATAGAGCATAATCCTGATAAAGGTCCATTCTTCTAAAGATTGTTTTTTTTTTAATATACAAATCCAATTTTTCAAGTTTTTGAATTCTTTGAAGCTTGAATCATGTCAACCTAGACAACTAATTAATATAAGAGAAATATTATTTTAGCTTGGAATTATGCCAATGCAACTAACAAACCTAACCTAGAGAAATATTATTAATATAAACTATTATGTTTTTTAGTTGTGTTAGCATTATTCTATATCAAAACAACATTTTACTTGTATTGATTAGTTGTCTTAGATTGATTATGATTCAAGCTTTAAAGAAGATTTGGCAACTCATCAAGCAAGATCAAGTATTCAAAGAGAAATGTGCTTCATTGTTCTACAATGGTATATTACGATCTCATTTCTCTTACAAGGCTTAGGCACACACACACGTTGCATCCATATGTATCACTGTATCGTTGTGATCATTTTGTGTAACACATTCACCTACTTGATATTGAATGCTCATGTATTGGTGTTAAATTGGTTAGTTTTGGAAAATGCATGTATGTGGACTATGTCTATGAAAATAAGCATTCTTGTGTGATATGTGTTTGTATATTTATATGTTTGTATAACATGGACCTTGAACTTGAATTTGGTATACATTATCCCTTATTGAGTTCCGGTCATTTCGGTTACTCGTACATTTGATTTCGAGTTACGAAACTTTCCAGTCATTGTACATGCATTGTCTTTATCTTCGAGTATCGGGTCGAATTCATAATTTCTGGTCTAAGTTTCGTAGATTTCCAAGTGTGTATGAGAGTCCCGGTTAGTAATCCGAATACGGATTCAAATTAGAAGTTCGGAGACCGAAATACGGTTGAAAAACACGAGAGGTACACGAAAGAAAGCAAAAGGGAAAAAGGATGGCAATTTGCCATTTGCCATTTGCCTCCCTTGGCAGAATAGGCGCGTGTGCATCTCTCGCTAATGTCCCCTCTGTCCAAGAGATGCCCTCGGCAAATGCATTTGAAAAAAAAAAATCAACTGATAAGGGTTTTTACTGTTGGGCTTCCTTTGCTGCACGCATGGACTTAGGCTCAGTTTGACATTGCTTCCCCAACTGCTTTTGGGGTCAAAAGTGATTCTGGACCTCAGACAAGGTGTTTGGTAAAATCATGCGGAAGTGCTTTTGGTAACTTTTACCTTCTCCCAACTGAGTTTTTGAGAAGCTACAAATACATGCTTTTGGATTTTGGCTTCTGCTTTTAAAAAACACGCTATAGTGATATTAAATGAAATTTTACTAACTTTTCAACTTTGTCCTTGCCTTTAACGAAATTTAACAAAAAAAATTGGGCTTATATTTTTGTACAAAAAAAAATGTTTCCGTAATTAATTCAATAAAGTAAAATAAAAATTAAATAAAAAATAAAGTAGAATAAAATAAAAAAATAAAAAAAATAAAGAAATATGACTAATTAATTAAATAAAGTAGAATAAAAAATAGAGATAATTAATTCAATAAAGTACCATAATTATATAACACTTAAAACTAAATACAAATAAACAAAAAATAAATAAAGTATAGCAAATTAGTACCATTTAGATGTCTTTGTCCTTTTAGTAATTTTACACACTCACAACACTTTTTATATCAGTTTACCAAACACATTGAAATTGTTTTTAGTTCTCACAGCATTTTTGAAAATCAGTTTACCAACACTCAGCTGATTCTTCCCACAACAATTCCAAAAGCAATTTCCCTCACAGCAATTTCAGAAGCACTTCTCCCCACAGTACAGCAATGCCAAACTGAGCCTTAATTAGATCTGTTATTGGTCTGGTTGAACGCTTCTTGTGTGGGCTCACTGCGTGGAATATTGTTTTAATTGATAAGCATTTTATTGAGTGTGGAGCATGTACGTGAATTCTCTAGAATTTGTGTCCTTTTCTGTACACGTGGTTTAAAATTGGGCTGTTTCACTGTCTCATGCGTGAGCTCACTGTATACAATAATTTGCCATAAAAAAAAATTAAAAACACGCGTGATCAGATGTATTCTGCGTGTGGCATATCACGTCTTGGTCCCTTGATTTTTCTTTACTGTCATCTTCCCATTTTATTTTAAAATATCTATTTCCCTCTCATTTAAATACACTTTCTCTCTCTCATTTTTATTTTAAGAAGAAAATTTAAAAACTCTAAGAGTAGCAAAATTTCTTTCATCTTTCTCATTTCTCAAACACCATATCCTTTTCGTTTGAACTCCGTTTCACACGATTCAAGTTGGAGATTGCCCATATTCCATTTCTCCATCTTTTTTAAGAAGGTTGAGGTCATTTATTCAAGTTTTTCTAGTGGTTGTCCATCAAATACGGGACTGCACTTTTCTACTAAGGTATTGAAAATTTTCTTATTATTTGATCTTCAAAAAATTTCAACTAACTTGAGTTTTCTTCTTCTATATATGTATGTTTAATGTGTATACTTTGATTAGAGTTTTAAACTCTAGAAAAACTAGATTGAGCATGATTAGAATCTAACATGTTGAGTTAGGTTTTTAATTAAGCATATGTTTTCACATGTTTGTATTTTTGTATTGTGCTAGCTTTTCATCTAGGACTATTTTAGACTTTGATCGATTGATTTTGATGAGAAATAGTTTTTACATGTGTTAGGCTTCACTTATTAAATATATTTTGGAATAACACATGTAGATTTATTGAGTGCTTATAGCTATTTTTGACTTCATTGAATTTTGTAATAGAAATATGCTCTAGGTTGTAGCTAGAACTTTGATTAATGTTATTACACGATTCTAACAATGGTACTAAAACCTTGAATATGTGCTTGATATCACTACAAGAAAATTGAGCTATAGAGATGAATTTTATTGGGACGAATAAAATTCGTCCCAATAGAACATCTATTGGGACACAATAGCATATTCGTCCCTAAAAGTTTAAAATCTAAAGAAAGTTTTAGGGACGAAAAAAATCGTCTCAATAGAACGTCTATTGGGACGAAACAAATTATTTGTTCATAAACAGGACAAACCCAATAAGACTTTTAGAGACGAAAAATATTTGACCCAATAGAATATCTATTGGGATGAAAAAAATTATTCGCCCCTAAAAACTGTAAAAATATCGAGACGTTAGGGACGAAAATAAATTGTCCCAATATGATGTGTATTGGGACGAAATAAATCATTCGTCCCTAAAAAGTTTAACAATTGTTTTTGGAAATAAAAGGGAAAAAAATTTAGAGGTTATTTTATTAAGATAAAAATAATATTTATTTTATCTTTATTTTTTAAAGTTTTTCTAAGAGACAAAGATCATAATTAAATTTGCTTAAATATTTTATATTAATTACTATAGATTAATTCAAAAAATTACGAAAAATTATATATGTATTTTCATAAATATAAAAAATTCAAAACTAAAATTCAAAACTACTTTTTAAAAAAGTTGTTGTAAATTTATCCTTCTCTTTGTGATAAGAATTCAAATATTACATTTGTCGATTAAATTGAAAAATATAAAGAAAGTCTCTGTAATCCATATATGATTAACGATAAACCATTTCATCAGACAATATGTGATTTGAAAAAAATAGTTAATTAAATACTACAATAAATGTTTTTTTAACAAGAAAAGAAATTATTGGAATTAATCTACAATAAAAATGTAATAACATATAGAGGTTATATAAAAATAGTATGCTTTAATTAATAAATTCGAAGTAGTAGCAAAGTGATATGAACCTTACAAAGAGCAGTGAGACCCGGAACCAATATATGGTAACGAATGATCATTTTCTAATCAAGTTTTTAAACAAGAATATTATCGGACCGCAACCCGTTACCTATAAGGAGATAAGAACCAACGGTATCAAGAAAATTGTAGACGCGACACTCAAGAATAGGAAAGAAGGTGAGTGATAAGTCAAGGTTTGAACGCCACAAGGTAGAACCTTGATAAGTTCACAAGTTCTATGAAGAACCAAAGAGAAAATTCTCTCAAATTTATTTCAATTCAAAATATATTCTCAAATTACATTAATTGGTCCATTTTATTCTAAAAATATCTAAGATCTAAAAGGGAATAAATATTAGACAATTAATGCCTTACAATCATGAAAATAAATGCAAACAAATTTAGGAAATAAATAAATATTAAACTAGCAACTATTGACTTGCTTCTTAATTAGAAAGCTAAATCTGGAAACAAATCAGCCCCTTAATTTGGGAAACAAATCAACTATTATTCTTTGGAAATTAAAAGAAAATAAATCAACCAAAGTTGACTAGCTTGTGCCACACGCCCAAGTCTTCTTATTCGGCCCAATCAATTGCCTTGATGACATTAATTACGCCTTGGTCTTCATGTGTGCTTATCTTGGACTTCAACAATTCAAAATCAGCCAAAGTGTCTTGAATTAGGCCATTTAGTGCTTTTTTGATTCTCTTAGTTCTTGCCCTTGTTATTAGCCCAACCGGAACATGCAATGGATCATTTGATGACTTCTTGATTCTCATCATTCCCCCTCTCCTCAAAAGGATTCGTCATCGAATCTTCACCATAATGTTGTTGACAAACTGTAGCATAAAGGATGGTTCCCCCCTTTTATCTTTTTTTGATGAATCTCCTTTGAAAGACATCCTTTTTTTATCAATGTACGAAAACAAGAAAAAGAATAAAAATTGTTGATATAAGTTCATCTACACGACCTAAAAAAAATTGTACTTTCTTTTTTTTCGGGATTTTTTTTTATATCAAAGCTGATTTTTTTTTTGTAATAGATCTGATTTTTTTATAAAAAAAAATCAATCAGAAAAAAAATAGACGAAGAAGAACAAGGATAGATTAAACCTGATTTAGAAGCCTAAGCTCTGATACCAACTGATATGAACCTCACCAAGAGCAGTGAGACCCGGAACCAATATATGGTAACGAATGATCGTTTTCTAATCAAATTTTTAAATAAGAATATTATCGGACCGCGACCCGTTACCTATAAGGAGGTAAGAACCAACGGTATCAAGAAAATTATAGACGCCACACTCAAGAATAGGAAAGAAGGTGAGTGATAAGTCAAGATTTGAACGCCACGAGGTAGAACCTTGATAAGTTCACAAGTTCTATGAAGAACCAATGAGAAAATTCTCTCAAATTTATTTCAATCCAAAATCTATTCTCAAATTACATCAATTTGTCCCTTTTATACTAAAAATATCTAAAACCTAAAAGGGAATAAATATTAGGCAATTAATGCCTTACAATCATGAAAATAAATGCAAACAAATTTAGGAAATAAATAAATACTAAACTAGCAACTATTGACTTGCTTCGTAATTGGAAAGCTAAATCTGGAAACAAATTAGCCCTTTAATTTGGGAAACAAATCAACTATTATTCTTTGGAAATTAAAAGGAAATAAATCAGTCAAAGTTGACTAGCTTGTGCCACACGCCTAAGTCTTCCTTATTCGGCCCAATCAATTGCCTTGATGACCTTAATTACGCCTTGGTCTTCATGTGTGCTTATCTTGGACTTCAACAATTCAAAATCAGTCAAAGTGTCTTGAATTAGGCCATTTAGTGCTTCTTTGATTCTCTTAGCTCTTGCCCTTGTTATTGGCCCAACCGGAACATGCAATGGATCATTTGATGACTTCTTGATTCTCATCACAAAGTGGATAATCTTTGCTTTAGTTTCAGGTTAGTGGTTCGATGCTGGTGGACGAAACATTAAATTAGGCTCGACTGCGATGGGAGGGTTGTGATCATAGTGAGATATGGGTGAGTGGGTAGTGGGACGATAGGCTTCTAAACAATGTGGGCAAATTTACTCATAAATCGCATATATGGTTAGAAATCTCTACTAAAGTGGGAGTTTCATTCTTGTATCCATTGAACTAATATTTTAATAAATTATTATCTAATAAATATTTTTTAATAGTCATTTGTATATCATACAAACTAATTATAAAGATTACTGGAATCAATTTTAATTATCCAGTAATAAATTTTTGAAATTTGTTCAATACAATTTTAATTTTAATAAAAAAATTAATAACATTTTGCATTATATAAAAATAGTTTTGCATTATTTTAAAAGTTGAAGTTGTGTAGTGTAATGTTTGAGCTCTACAAAATCGAATGTAAAAAAATGAAAATTAATTGTCCCGATAGAAATTAAAATGTTATAATATGTCTATCATTTTATTCTTGAAATATAACTACTGTCGAGATCTGGTGAAATTCATTAAACTCTACAAGCACGACCAAAAATAATACTCTCATTTTTAGGGAGTGGTTACATATGGACTATAACTCTCACAACCGAAGACTTGTAAAATACACATGGTGAGACTCAAACCGCTGACCACTAGGTGTGGAAGGATATGCAAAACCATCATTGAAATAAAAATTTTGATTAGTGAAATAAAATTTAAATTTATCAAACAATTACTTTTTTCAATAAGAGGTTGATTTAAAATCATAAATAAAATTTTAACAACCAGTATATTTTATATATAAATATTGAGTAATTATTAACAAATTGAAGCAATTGGTCCAGCGGTTAAGGCTACTAATCACGTTAGGTCATGGGTTTAAAACCCACAAAACCAACGACAATGATGGAAATCTGGGCGGGGTGTGCTGGTGTGTAGTAACATGTAGAGTGATTGTAGTGTGTTTGATGATATATCACTAGATCAAGGTGTTAGATTTTTTTGATTTTTTTTATCTCTTCCTCTATTGGGACAAAATTTAGATTTCGTCCTAAAATGACAATTTTTTTAATATATTTTTGTTTCATCCCAATAGGTACCCTTTAGCGACGAATTTTGATTTTCGTTCCAAAGAGGCTATTGTGACCCACCTGAGGCGAGGAAATTTGGGATGAACAAAATTTGTCCCAATAGGTCTATAGGGATGAATTTTGAGCTATTGGGACGAAAAAAAAACCTCCCAATAACCTTTTTTTGTAGTGTGTATATATATATATATATACTTTGATTCAAGTTTTAGTCACATGAATAATTCTAGGAATTTAATTAGTTTGTGGTGTTTCACATGATTCTAGAATATCATTCATGTTTAATAACTAGACAATATTTGTTTATGGTCTTTCATGCAAGTGTCTAGTTCCCGTAGGATATGTTTGATCATCATATTCTATGTTGAGTGTTTGTTTGTTTGTATTTTTGCATTTATTGATCACACAAAGGAAGTTCTTGTAAAAAACATGAAGTCTTGGTTGAGACATGTGGTCTGGATAGCCAAGCAAGGAGTCTTGATTATGACATATGTGCCGGATAATCAAGCATGAGAGACTTTCTCGAGGCATGGGTGTCTTGGATAGAAAGTATACTTTTATTGGTATACTCGGGATGTTAAGATGCGATGGAGTCCATGGATAGGATGAGTCAATTGTTGATCATTCTAGTGGAATTTCTAACTTCTCAAAGGTGTTTGTTAGAGTAAACTCCAATAGAAAGTTAGTCATTTGTTGATCACTTTTGAGAAATTTCCATTCTACCAATAGGGATTGGGTAGATGTAGAGTCCAATAGAAAGTGTGTCATGTGTTGGTTACTTTTGAGGAATTTCTTTTCTACTTTCTAATAAAAGTATCTGATGGTTGTATTCAACCCGTGTATGTTTTCTCTATGGAGGTTTTACCACATAAAAACCTTATGTGTTAATTCTTCGTATCCCTCTCATATATTTGTATGTTAGTATTTTGTTTTACAATTTTCATTTCTACATATTATCGAGAAACAAGATTGTTGTAATGTGTGAAATGCAATCACTTCATAAAATCAAAATTATAAATATCATTTTAATTACTTGTACATAGATTTAGTTGTATATAATCATAGTGGAGTTAAGTGCTTGTACATATTGAACAATATTGTAAATACAAGTATTATTTGTTTTTTTAGTACATTTATATTTTGTAACTTTGTATGTGTTTGAACTTTGTATCTTGTTATAATCCATTTCAAGTTGCCTATCTTGTACACAAGGTTTTGTCACAAGTCTCGAAAGAGTTTTCACAAGTCTCGAAAGAGTTTTTAAAAAATAGAGTGACAACCCCTTCACCCTTTCTGGGGCCCCCCCCCCCCCCCCCCCCCCCCCCCAAGTTGTTTTGTATAACCTTGTAGGTATTTTCATAAACAACAATTTTTTTCTCTCAAATGTACACATTATAGGCATATCTATAGCACAATAATACACATCACAACACTTTTGCCATATGTATTATTATGATTTAAGTTTATTGCTTACATGGTAAAAGTGTGTTGTTGTATATTAGTATGTTATACGTATGCCTATAATGTGTGCCTATATGAGAAAAATTGGTATAAATGAGGGATGTAAGGATTCTGATTGTTGATAGTGCACCGAAATCACACACACACACACATATATGTACACATAAATACACACACACACACAAATATATATATATATATATATATATATATATGTATTTATATATATATATATATTATATATATATATATATATATATATATATATATATATAGGGACCAAATCCAAGAAATTTTTTCGACTATGGCTAAATTAAATATACATTTTTTTTTTGGTACACAACGATATTATAAAGTCAGTTCCTTAGCCATCAATCGTTGGTTTTATCAACTTTTTTTAGTCAATATATTCTAATGCATAATGAACAGCTCACAAACTTTAATTGTTAAGTTAATATATTATAATGTTTAATAATGGCTCACAAACCCTCACACTAAATTTTTTAAGTTGAGTGTGCTCGATATATTATCTGACACCATTTATAATTTTTTATAAGATGATTACCTATGATTTTTTAAGGAAAAGAACAATATATATATATATAGAGTCTCTTATAAGGGATCTCTTAATTTAATTTCGGTAAGGATCCATGAAATCACATTGATTTAAACGAATTTTGCTCTGAATTTTTGTGTGGATGATAGATTCATCGAAATCTATCTATAAATAAAATTTGAAAAATTTTCAAGCACTATAACTATTTTTATTGAATATACCTATATTTTGTTCATTTTTTCGATGCCTTCATATTAAAAAAAAGGGATAAATAGTTCAAGTGCTTGAATTTTTTAAAAAATATATTCATAGATAGATTTTAATAAACTTATCATCCACAAAAAAATAAATAATCCAAATTCATTCAATTCGATATGATTTCATAGTGGTCCTTATCGAAATTAAAATAAGTAATCTTTTATGAGAGACTCAATATATATATGTATATATATACACACACACGATGCTTTTTCTAGGAGTGTGTATTAATATAAACAAATTTTACGTCAACTAAAATCTAAGCATGGGATTCATAGGTTTCAATTGTTATTAAAAAAATATTAAAAATACGGGTTAATATCACTGATGCCCTCTATACTTATAGCAAAGTTGCATAGTGTCGCCTGATTTTTTTTCTTGGCACTTAACCCCCTGAACTTCTATAAATTTATAAAAACTAACATAAGTGAAACGGACTTCAATGGTAAATTACACTTACACACCCTGACTATATGAATAATTACATTAAAACTGGAAAAATATAATAATATCATACAAATACCCTTTGACATGTTTGACTAATGTACAAAAAAATAAAAATAAAAATAAAAATATTAATAACATCAATTATTTTTTAATAAATAATAATAATAATGATAATAATAATAATGATAATAATAATGATAATAATAATAATCATGAACCCATATTCAATTAAACCCATATTCAATCCATCACCAACATCATGGACATCAACATCAAACCCAAACCCAGCAAATCACACAAGCCACCACCATCATGTACCAGTAATGAAGATTCAAATGAACACAGACAAATTTAAAACACTAGAAATTCATCAACACCGAACCACCAAACTGAAACACCCAGAAATTCATCAACACCGAACCAAAATGAAACCCAGAAATGAAACACCCAGAAACCACAATACCCAAGAATGAAATGAATCACAGAAATTCATCAACACCAAACCAAAATCAGATGACAAATTGACAAAAAAAACTACGACTTCGATCTTATCTGATTTCACGTAAAAAGTAGAACCCAAATAGCAAACCCAAAACCCAACTCAACCCCATCAACAATCACTATCCCACCAGACCCAAAACCCAACTCAACCCCATCACCCAATCCATGTCGTCGAACATGCTCTCGTTGAAGAACAGATCCTATACTCTCTCGAACTCCCGCATTCGCCACTGCCGCTTTGATGACCGAGAGAATCCCCAATGGTACATGGTGAGTGAACTTCCGCTTGAAGACTGACTTGTCGCCACCAAGTGTTTTGCTTTCATCTCAAGCAGTACATGCATGCGCACTGCATCGGTGAATAACCTGTAGGGAAAATAAAACCACGTGCAGCGGAAGCGTGAGAAAATTTAATAAAATTAGGGTTTGCGTATAAATAAAAAATTTCCCGTTTAATAACTAGAACCTTAACCCTATATTAATTGATGTATATAAAAAGTATCGTACCTTTTTTTGTCGTGACGATTGAACTAGCGTCGAATTGAATCCGTAAGATCTTCCAATCCAATCACGAACGTGCATCACCTTGGAGTATGGGCTCACTTTCTTTAAATTGTATACCTGAGGATGGAAACAAACAAAATCTTTTTCTTTGTTAGTTACAAATATCCTCCAAGAGAAAAATCAAGAACGTCCGGCCACTTGTGAATTATCAGTCAACTTGATTGAAACTCACGTGAACCTTGATTCGATGTTGTACACAAAACCCTTTTGATGTAAAGGATACTAGTATACAATCGAAAATAAAAACGTTCTCTTTTTCAGTTTTCTCCTTGGCCGAATTCCACACCCTATGTCTTAGAGTTGATTGAATTTTGTCTAGAGTAAAATACCAAATTTTCTCTCTCAAAATTCTCTCTTGCAAAGCAAAAGTCTCTCCTAGAAAACTCTTAGGTTGACCAAAATTTTCACTCTAAAAATCATAGGGCTGGCTGAAATTCACAAAGATATATATATATATATATATATATATATATATATATAGGATCACAAATCTTTTCCTAAGAATGATTTACTTGGTTGGCAATAATCCGTTCTTTAGGTGGATTTATTTGGTAGTTAAGAATCCTTTTCTAAAAGGAATTCTATCCTCTTATATTTATTTATGAGCTGGCCGAAATTCATATGAATATAATTAGGAGACTTAATTCTTTTCCTAAGAATGATTACTTGGTAGTTAAGAATCCTTTCTGTAGGTAGATTTACTTGGTGGTTAAGAATCCTTTTCAAAAAGGAATTCTATTCTAATACCAAGACTCCTAATCCAACTCAATAGTGTATTTGTAACCATGTTAAAGACTTCCTAATTTGATTAGATAAATAATTCCTTTTATTTATCTACTTATCAAATATATTCTTTAATATTAATTATACTACTAACAATAGTATAATTTTAATAGACCAGCTCTTATTCGGAAAAATATTTTGACTTTTAATTAAATAATTAATTAATCAACAAATTAATTAATTTCCATTTAATTAAATAATAAAATAAAATTAATATAATTTAAGCTATTCTTAATAGCCTTGCCGCCCAACACATGTATATGGGTAATATATTATTTTTCTTATTTTATTAAATCCATTGGACCTTAATAAAAAGTCCACATGTCAACTAGACCTATTCTTACTAAAAGAATCAAGTTCACATGCCTTAATACAATTCTAGATGGACCCTTAAATTGACAGAATATATCAAGTGATCCATGCAAGTTCTTGTGGATTGGGGATCTTGGCGGGCTATCTAAATTTAAGCTCCAATAGACACAACCCAATAACAATCAACAAATGATTCACTTATGTCCGATCTATTTAATTTTAGTTCATTCCACTAAAGAACTAAAGCTGAACTCTTAAATAAAGATAGAATAAGTTGATGTTACTCATTCATACCCTAGACAACCTTATTGGAGAAAGTGTATCCTCGTGAAGAATACCAGTAATCACCAAGAGCTCATAGACCGTCTATAGCTCTCCAAGTTACCATATTTACTCATATGACCACATTTTAAACTTGGATATTTTGACTTGTCCAGAAGCCATGTTTCAATAGACACTATTGAAAACTTAACGTTAAGATTTAATATCCAATACCTCAAAACATCCATATTACGATATTCTACTCTCATTTAATACATGGAGCCATGATTTCCATATCTATAAATGAAGTCCTCTATCGATTAACAAATGAATACCACCAAACTATCGAGGATAAACTATGCTATATACTCGTACTCATTGATAGGTCAAATGATAACACTTGCAACCATAAGTCCATCATTTATCTCAGGATTGAGATAGACTCTCCGATTGTTTTCAAATAAAAAAAATTTATCTATTGACGGTTCTAGATAAAGTATGTCATTGTCATCCTATTCAATGCACCCAGTGCACTAGATTATTTTGCCCAAAGACACCACACTTTGATGATTTTAGACTCATCATAACATATTTGATCTCACTCATATGCTAGCAAAAGAACCTACAACTTTGACAAGATAAAGGTGCCTAACCTTTTATCTTAAGTTGTGAATATTATTCAAGACTAACTAAAGAATTGTGTCTATCTCATACATATCTAGATGAATGAACAATTCTTCTTTTCTCATAGCCTTTTGACCTTATGATTATTTACTTTTAACAATTATAATAATTAAACTATAAATGCTATAAGATTTGTTAAACTAGAAATCACTTTATTAATATGAAAAGATTGTCAAATACAATATTATACTCTTGCTATCGAGCATAATCCTAACAATCTCCCACTTGCTCTATAGCAAATTATTCATATCTCTCATCCCCATGTTTTGTAGATGCCCATCAAAACTCTTTTATGGAAGAGCATTTGTAAGGGGATCCGCTAGATTTTCTGTTGACGAGATCTTGGTAATCGTCGTGTCACCTCTTTGCATAATTTCCCTTAGATGGTGATACTTTCTTTCAATCTGTTTCCATCTCTTATGACTTCTTGGTTCTCTCAATTTATCAACTGCTTCACTATTGTCACAATAGATAGTGATCTTCTTATTTGCATCAAGAACCACTTCCAAGTTAATCAAGAATTGGCAGAGCCAGAAAACCTCTTTAGTAGCCTCGCATGGGGCTACATACTCGGCTTCCATGGTGGAATCAGCAATACAAGATTGCTTGATACTCCTCCATATGACTGCCCCTCCTCTAATAGTAAACACAGATCCTGATGTTGATCTCCTGGAGTCAGAATTTGACTGAAAATCAAAATCAGTATACTCAACGGGAATAAACTCCCCTTTATAGTATACAAGCATATAATCTCTCATTCTCCTAAGATACTTGAAAATATGCTTGACTGCCGTCCAATGATCAGGATCAGGCTTCGATTGAAACCTGCTAACTATGCCCACAAAAAAACAAATATCTGGTATAGTATAGAGCATTGCATACATGAGACTTTCAACTGCCGATGCATATGGAACCATACTCATGAATTACTCTTCATGCTCATTCTTAGGAACTTGTTCCTTCGAAAGTTTGATTCCATGTCTGAAAGGTAACATACCTTTCTTGGAATCTTGCATGGAAAAACCTAGGCAAGATTTTATCTATGTATGAAGCTTGGGATAATGCAATCGTTCTATTCTTTCTATCCCTTATGACTTGGATACCAAGAATATAACTTGCTTCTCCTAAGTCCTTCATACACCTACATCGTTTCCAATGAGTAGTATATCATCAACTTAAAGAACTAGGAAAACCAACTTGTCGCCTTTAATCCTTTTGTATACACAAGGTTCATCAAGGTTTTGAATAAATCCAAAACTTTTTACGGCTTGATCGAACCTTATGTTCCAGGATCTTAATGCTTGCTTCAATCCATATAAGGATCTTTACAACTTGCATACCCTTTCCTCTTGGCCCTTTTCAATGAATCCTTCTGGTTGCATCATATACCTGCTTTCGTCAAGACTTCTATGAAGGAAAGTTGTCTTGACGTCCGTTTGCCAAATCTTTTGGTCTAGAGATGCCACAATGGATAAAGTATCTTAATGGATTTAAGCATGGCCACATGAGAGAAGGTTTCTTCATAATCGATACCTTCTTTCTGTGTATAACCTTTAGCTACCAATCTAGCTTTAAAGGTTTCCACCTTTCCATCCATTCCTCTTTTCCTCTTGTATAGCCACTTGCACTCGATGGGTTTTATCCCTTTAGGCAAGTCTACAGGAGACCAGACTTTGTTTTTTATCATAGATTCAATTTTGGATTGCAATTTTCCAATGGCGGCAATCAACATCTTCCAGTGCTTTCTTGTACGTACATAGATCATCGTCTTCCGAAAGATTCTCTACAGATTCTCCTAGACCGATGTATCTCTCGGGTTGTCTAACAACCCTTCCACTACGACGAGGTATGGTAGATTGTTGACCTTATGTTGGTACGGAACTTACAATTGGGTTTGGTTGTGAAACTTCTTGTGGAATTGTATCTCCTAAAAGCTCAATCAGGACAATTTTACTTTTAGGCAAAAATTTATTCATATAGTCATTTTCCAGAAATTTAGCAATTGTCGAAACAAATACTTTAAGATCTTAAGGACTATAAAAATAATATCCTTTTAATCCTTTTGGATACCCTACAAATATGCATGTTTCTTAATGGGACTCTATCTTTTCTGTCTTTTCTTTCAACACGTGCGCAGAGCATCCAAATATCCTTAAGTGTTGTAAACTAGGCTTTCGCCCGGTCCACAACTCATACGGTGTTTTAGGAACCAAATTATATGTTACATTGTTTAGAATGTACACTGCGGTTTGCAAAACATATCCCCAAAAAGAATTAGAGAGCGTTGAATAACTCAACATAAACCTAACCATATCCAAAAGAGTTCTATTTCTCCTTTCTGCCACCCTATTTTGTTGAGGTGTGCCTGGTGCAGAAAATTGAGAAATTATCCCATTATCAATAAGATATTGCTGAAACTCACCAGATAGATATTCTCCACCACAATCGGACCTCAAGATTTTTATGCGTTTCTCAAGATTTTTTTTCTACTTCAGCTTTAAATGGTTTAAACATATCAAAAGCATCCGACTTATGTCTCAAGAGATACATATAGCCAAATCTTGAGTGATCATCAGTGAAAGTGATAAAGTACTCATATCCACCTCTAGCTTGAATGCTCATACGTCAACACACATCAGTGTGTATCAATCCTAAACATTCGATGGCTCTTGCACCTTTGGTCGTAAACTACATTTTGGTCATTTTACCTTCCAAACAAGATTCACAGTTGGTAGATCATCAACCTTTAAGTCACTTAGAGGTCCGTCACTTACCAATCTTTTAATCCTATTAAGTTTAATATGACCTAAGTGCAAATGCCATAGGTATGTTTCATCTTTTGATAATTTTACTCTTTTGTGATTAGGTTTCGTTGATTCCGTGTCTAACATGTGAGAGATATTTCCATGCAAATAGAATAAACCATTTTCCAATGTACCTTTGCAAATAATTTTGTCATTCTTACTAATAATAAAAGCTTTATTAAAAGTAACCGAATAACCAAATTTATTTAAACAAGAAACTGAAATTAAATTCCTCTTGAATTGAGGTACATAATAAACGTTCGTTAAATCTAAATGCCTACTAGAATCTAAATTGATTCTAATATCTCCCACTACACTAGTAGACACCAACGCTCCATTGCCAAAATGCAAGTTGAATTCATTCTTATTCAGTCTATTCCTTTAACCCTTTTCACCACAAAGGAATTATTTCCCTTTGATCTTGGTTACTTTCTTGGTCTCCTTCTAAGAAGGCCCAAGTTGCTTTTTCCTCTGTTGTTTCTTAACCTTCTAATTGGTCTTAACATTAACAAATTTACCAACCATATGAATCCCTATCTAGAGACATCATAATATTGACAGCAATCTCCATTCCTTCATGTTGCTGTTGCAACACGTTGGAGATGATGACCATAATGTAACGTACATTTAGCCATCTCATCTAAAGACTTCTACTACTGCTAATCATCTCTTTGCTCCTGAGTAGATTCATTAGTTTGGTGGTTAAGGAATATACAGAATGAAATTATACTTTTCAAATTGCAACAACAACCCAATATTCTTTTTCCATGTGAGATAATTATCATCAGTTAAAGTATTATCTTTTAGGATATTGATTAGGGATGGGGTCATGATTTCTTTTTAATAACAAAAATTATATAAGTAAACAATCATAATATAGCACCTTTGAATATTTATCTTGAATTAAATAAAATAATTCAATCGTAAAAATTCAACGGTGATCCAACACCCATAAATGTCACGCCTTCTTTGGGAGTACGCACCATTTACTAGTTGGACTAGGTCCCACCTAATTGTTAACATAACAATCAACGTTTTCTATTTAGCCTTGCAATTTTATTAACAAGAACTCTTGGAAGGATATTAATAAAATTACATTGAGTGTGTTACAAAGTTATCGACCTTCAATATAATCCCTCATGAATATCCCTTCTTTGGGAGTAGATATTGTTTGGGCTAATTGTCTAGTCTATCCTTGTAAAGACGTATCTTGCTAAATTCCATTCATGAATACCTCTTGGGAGGTCAGTCATGAAACATAAAGCTCAACTAAACTTAGAGGCCGTAGGTGTTCCAAAACATCTTTTCCCACTTAATTGTTTAAGGCTTGTGATCGAATTCTAAAGAATGATTTACCAAGTTATCTAGATGTCAATTTAGATACTTAAACCATTCAATGCATGTTCATACCAAAAAAGATATATGAGTGGCACTCCTATTCTATATGACATGTTATCAAACTGCTTGTTCGCCAGATTTTTAATTAAACTCCTTTGTTGATGGTGGACGAGTTCGCTTAGCTGGTTCAGACGTAGCAACATCAGGCAGATTGAATAAGGCATCTTGAGGCTCAGCTGAAGGAAAGTGAGGACAACCGTGCTCGGGTTGAGGCGACTTATTAAAAGGAGGTGGGCTCTACCCAAGTGTTTGTCGACCACTGTTTGCTAAGGCAAATGGAGGCCGAAGAAAGGGCTTTTTAAGCAGAAGAGAAGGCTATGTCACTTAAAAACTTGTTGTCTTTTGCCCAAGAATCAATGCTTAAGGCCGACCAGGAAGCGGAGTAGTCCAAGTCATCATATGAACAGAAGATCGAGGACTTGGAACGCCAAGCTTTGACAGTCGAGTCCCTATCCAAAGAGGCCTTGCTGGAACTTAAAGTCTAGGGGATTGATCGTTTTAAAAGATTATCTGCTTACGACGCCCTTCTCCTTCGGGAATTTTAACGAGGGCTAGTTTCAGTTAGCGAGTTTTTTAAGGACAAGAATCGGACAACTTAAAAAGCCCGAACCAACTGGGAACTGTCGATCAAGAATCACGTGGATCGGTCCTTAGAATCTCTTCGGACTCAGTTAAAGGATTGAAGAGCTTATTGCCGTAGTCAAGGCAAAGATCCCCATCCCATGCATTTAGAGGTTCCATCCTAGCACTCCCTCTAGACCTTTTATGCCAGTCAGGAGTCAGGAGTCAGTCGTGGAAGGTGTAGTGCTTGATGTTGGACCGATCCCGGGAGAAAATTACAGTAAATGGATGGATGATTCAGTCGATACGATTGCTTGACCTTCCAATGAAAGTCTGCTCCGTAAATACGAAATGGTGCCTGACCCGAGCATTGGTAAGAGTTCAAAATCCTCCTAACTAATTTATTTTGTAGAAATTCATTTTTGTAGAGATTTTTTGTAACAATTCTTTGTAAAGATTATCAATGAATTTCCGAGTTAAACTGTGATTCTGAAAATCGAGTGGTCTGATCAGATTCATTGCTATAGGAATTTCACAGAGTCTTCTTTAACTTAATTCTATTATTGCCGAGTATCTTATTAAACCGGCTATTGCAATCTTTATGCCAAGTATCTTATTAAACTGGCTATTTCTGATGTTCGGATAACTTCACCAAGTATCTTATTAAACCTGTTTCGTTACCCGAATAATTTTTAGCACCAAGTATCTTATTAAACTGGCTATTTTTGATGTTCGAGTAACTTCACCTAGTATCTTATTAAACTTGTTTCGTCACCCGAATAATTTTTAACGCCAAGTATCTTATTAAACTGGCTAATATTATTAACCGAGTCATCTTAAAACAGGTAAGTAGGTTTATACTTGTATTTCATACTCAGTTGCTACCCGAACATTACATCAAGGCTCACCATGATCATGTGTTCGAGTCCTTACACATTATCGAGGACGTCTCCCTAGTTTTTCTGTGCAAGGGTTTGCCGAATCGTTATGCTTTTCAAACCGCTTAACACAGCTACGCATTTCACCGGGATTTTTTCATATAACGTCCCGAGCCTTTCTCTAGAATCTGGTGCATCAGGTTTACCTTTTTGCTAAGGTCAATTGACCTTGCTTGGCTGGCATGCTCCTTCGAGCTTCTCTGCCCATTCGGGAATCAATGGTCCCGAGTATTCTATTTGCATGTTCTTATTATCATGCTTGTCATTCATATGTTCTTATTATCATATGCTTTATTTTTCAGAAATATCGAATTTGATTTTTATTTATAACTGCAAAACCAACAAAGATTTAAGTTCCAAATCTAATATTTGACCTAACTAAAATTGTCCTGACTAGAAAAGAAAACAAAATAATTTAAGGATAGAAAATATTCAGATATTGGGCATTGCATGGTCGGGGTAAAACCCCCTCCATTGGGTCGTGCAATCCAATATGCTCAATGGCCAGCTATTCCTTCTATTTTGTACGGGCCTTCCCACTTATCAGTCAGGGAACCTGCAACTTTATTTTTTTTATTCAATGACACCTTTCTGAGTACCAGGTCTCCTAGTTGGAATTTCTTGACCCGAATATGAGAGTTGTAGTGGCGAGCTACTCTTTGCTGATATGCCATATTTCGTATTCGGGATTTCTCCCTTTTCACTTCTAGCTCATCTAGACTTTGTAATAGCATATCTACATTCTGTTCTTCATTATATAGTCTGACCCAGGGTGATGCATATGACGTTTCTATGGGGATAACAACTTCTATTCGAAACACTAAAGTGAATGAAGTCTCTTATTTTGACATTCTTGATGTTGTCCGATACGCCCATAATACTTCGGGAAGCTTTTCAACCAAACTTCCTTTCTTGGCATCCAGCTTTGTTTTTAGTGTATGCTTGATGATTTTTTTTACTGCTTTAGTCTGCCAGTTCGTTTGAGGATGGGTAGGTGTGGCATAGTAATTGGCAATTTGGTACTCCTTGCACAGCTGTCTGAATTTCAGGTTATCGAACTGGGTGCCATTATCAGTGACGATAGTGTTTGGGACTCATAACCTATAGAGTATATTCTTTTTCATGAAATTTGTGGTATTTGCTTCTGTGATATGCACTAATGCTTCAGCTTCTGCCCACTTCGTGAAATAGTCAACGGCTACTTTGGCATACTTTGCTCCACCCCCTGTCCCAGCTAGCATTGGGTCGATTAAATCCAAACCCCACATGACAAATGTCCATATAGATGTGAGGTTTCTGAGTTGTTCAGGGGGTTGTCGAATATCATTAGCAATCCTTTGGTAAGTATTGCAACTCTCTGAACATCATTGTGCATCTGAGAATAAAGTAGGCCAATAATAACCTTGCCTGAGTACCTTGTATGCTAAACTTTTACCCCCAGTATGGTTTTCGCAAAATCCTCCATGGATTTCCTATAATATCTGACATGCCTCTTCTGCTGACACATATTTTTGAAGTGTTCGGGAAACCCCTTCTGTATAGTTCTCCTCCGACCAACGTGTACCTTGCTGATCGATACCCGATACATTTTGCTTGTAGAGGATCTTCCGGGAGCATGCCTTCTTTCAGGAACCTTTTCAGCTGGGTCATCCAATAGTCTAATGGTGTTCATATTTCTAAAATTCCATAGTTTTTTGGCTCAGCTGTGCTCGGTTTAAGGAGATGTGCGATCGGAATAGTTTTTGCCATGATTGTGGTTATTGCTGATGCTAGTTTGGACAAAGCTTCTGCCTTTCATTCTCTTCCCTGGGTATCTGGGCAATCCTATATTTTTTGAATTTCTGGAGGAGCTGTCTTGCAATGTCACGATAGGCTATCATGCCTTCATCCCTAGCTTGGTATTCGTCCAGGACTTTGTTGACAACTACCTGTTAATCTTTAAATATCTCGACTTCATCTGCCCCGAGAGCTATGCAGACTTTGAGTCCAGCTAGTAACGCCTCGTACTCAGATTGATTATTGGTTTATTTGAAGTCAAACCTTATGGCGCATTCGACATCATCTCCTTCTAGAGTGTATACTACGATCCCTGTCTCGTTGCCGTGAGTGTTTGAAGAGCTATCAACATACAATTTTCATGGGAAACTTTTTCCCCACATCTTTTTAGCTTTCAGGTTTGGCTCTGTGAACTCTGCTATAAAATCTGCCACTGCTTGCCCTTTGAGGGATTTCTTGGGGACGTAGTTGATATCGAATTCACTTAGCTCAATTGCCCATTTGGTTAATCTTCCTGAAATCTCTAGCTTCTATAAATTTGTTTCAGTGGGCAGTCGGTGAGAACCTGTATTGTATGAGCTTGAAAGTATGGCAATAGCTTCCTTACCGCTAAAACCAATGCTAGGGCCATTTTTCTTCCTGTGAATACCTGATCTCGGCGGGTGAAAATGCTTTGCTGGTATAATACACTGGCTTCTGTACTCTATCTTCTATTCTGACTAGGACTGAGCTTGCTGCTAGTTCTGTAATTGATAAGTATAAATGGAGTATCTCTCCCATTTGTGGTTTCGAAAGGATGAGAGCATGCTATAAGTACTCTTTGATTTTCAAGAATGCTTGCTCGCACTCTTTGTTCTATTCGAGTCCTTTTCCCCTTTTAATTACTTTGAAAAAGGGTGCGCATCTATCTGTGGCCTTTGAGATGAATCTACCCAATGAAGCTAAGCATCCTGTTAGGCGATGTACTTCTTTTAGTGTCCTTGGTGAAGTCATTTTCTACAGGGCTTGGATTTTTTCTGGATTGACTTCGATTCCTTTTTGGTGAACTTGGAAACCCAAGAACCTTCCTGAAGGAACTCCGAATAAACACTTGTTCGGATTCAGCTTCATTTGGTATCTCCTCAAAACATCAAATGTCTCTCGTAGGTCTGAGGTATGCTTGTCTACCGAGATGCTCTGGTTAGCATGTCATCAATGTATACTTCCATGTTTCTTCCTATTTGTCGTGCAAAGATTTTATTGACCAGCTTTTGATGTGTTGCCCTGCATTTTTTAATCCGAAGGGCATTACTGTGTAACAGTACAAGCCCCGATCGGTTGTGAAGGCTGTTTTTTCCTCGTCAACCTTGTTCATCCAGATTTGGTAATATCTCGAGTAGGCGTCCTTGAAACTGAGCAATTCATGACCTGATGTAGCATCCACCAGTTGGTCTATCCTTGGGAGTGGAAAACTGTCTTTTGGGCATGCTTTGTTCAAGTCTGTGAAATATACGAACATTCTTCATTGTCCATTTTTCTTTTGGACGAGGACTACATTAGCTACCCATTGAGGGTAGTTGATCTCTCTAATTGACCCTACAACGAGTAGCTTTTTCACTTCTTGTATCACTGGTTTTGCATTCGGGTCTACCCGAAATGATGAGATATTATTCGGTCGTTTATCCCGACCATGTCTTCATGACTCCAGGCGAACACATCCTTGTATTCTTTAAGTAGATCAGTGAGGCTTTGTTTGACTTTTTCTTCCAGATTGGCCCTGATCTTGATCTTTTTATTTTGTTCATCTTCTTTCAATTTAATTTCTTCGACCGGTTCATTTTTGGACTCATTCGACTCTTCCCTTGGATTAAATTCGAATGATAGTGACTCTTTGTTCTAACTCAGCTGTGTTATAGTGCATACCTGTTCATTTTTGTCTATGTATACTGACAGGTTAGCTCTCCGGGCCATCTCTTGGGATCCCTTGACTACACCGACCCCCTGTTCGGTCAGGAACTTGATCATCAATGCATAAGTGGCTTTTACGGCCTTAGTTTTATTTAAGAATGGTCGACCCAATAACACATTATATGGCCAATTGTCTAAGTCTACTACCACGAAGTCGAGCAATACAGTTCTCTAACAAGGTGCCACTCCAATCTTTACGGGTAGCTTTACCGTCCCGAGTGACCTGACCTCAATTCCTCTGAATCCTATGAGTGGAGTATGGAAAGGTTATAGATCCTTTCGGTCCAACCTGAGTTGATCGTAGACGGCTACATTGAGAATGTCTGCTAAACTTTCATTATCTATTAGGATTCTCCTGACCTCCCGGTGACCAATCCGGGCACTTATGACCAGAGCGTCATTTGGTCGAACATCGAGCCCATGTGAGTCTGCTTCTGTGAATATTATTGGGTCCCATTCTTCCTTTACCTTTTTCAGGTTTGGCTCGACCGAGTTCAGGTCAAAGTTATGTCTTGCCTCCACTACTTCTCTGATTTCTTGCGTTCGCTCTCGGTTACTTCTCCAAGTGGATGGTCCTCCAAAGATTGTTTGTATTATTTCATTGGCCTCTGGGCTGACCCTTTGATTTCGACCAGAGCTGTGATCGGCCCTGATCTCTCTCTTTGTTTCTTACTTCTCATCCTTTTTCAAGATTACATCCTGAAGATGTCCCTTCCGAATGAGGGTTTTTATGTAATCTTTGAGCTAGTAACATTTGGAAGTCTCATGACCGGTTTCTTTATGGAATCTGCAGTATTTGGTTGTATCTCGCGGAAACAAACTGAGAATTTTTGGTATGGCTCTTTTACCAGATTTTTCTCTTCCAGTATGGCCAGGATTTCCTCCTGCTTTTTCCGAAGAGGGGTGTAGTTGGCTTATCTACCTCAGAATTTCTCCGTGGTCTATTCAACATTACTTCTGTTTCCCCCGTCCTTGCTTTTTTCTTTACTGTTTCCTTTCTGTTTCCCTTTTGGTTCTATACCTTGGACTTAGCGTTCTTTTCGGGTTTTCCTCCATGCATATAGCATCTTCCCATGGCTAATTCTTCTTCTTCGGCTAGTGCATATCCTCCCGCCATGTCCATCATATCTGAATATCTGGTTAGACGGACTCTTCTTAAGTTAAAAGATAGCAGTCCATTCTGTAGATTGTAAATGAATGCATCAATTATCGCTTCGTCGTTTGCACCGCTTATTTCTAATACCGCTTGGCCGAATCTCCCCAGGTATTTCTTCAACGACTCATCTTTTTCTTGTTTTATCTTAGAAAGGTAAGCCACTAGATTTTCCCTATGAACGTTGCTTAGAAATTGCCTTGAGAAACTCCTGCTTAGTTCACTGAAGCTTTCGATGCTCGCTGGGGGCAATCTCCCGAGCCATCTTGAGCCTGTGTCTACTAGAGTTTGTGGAAAGTTGAGGCATAGTAAGGGATCGCTGTGGGCATACTGGGCCATAGCACTCTTATAGCCTTTGAAGTGTTCTTTAGGGTCTGTCTCCTTCTTGGATTGCTCCACGTGGGGCATCCTGAACCTTTCTGGAAATGAAGTCTGTAAGATTTTCCTAGCGAATGGACTGTCAGAATCTTTGTCAAATGAATCGTTGTACCCATAACGTCTGACCAGTGCGTCCATTTTACGCCTATTGTTTTCAACTTCTCTAGTTAGGCTCTGAATTACGACATCTCTATCTCCCACCGGACTTCCATGATGGTTAAATCGCTGGATGATTGCCATTCCTCTCCCTGGCTCTTCATTTTGGTGTCGAGTTTTGCTGGTTGATTCTTGTAGGCGTACGGTTCTGTGATGATGCTCGCGATGGTGCCGATCTCTATCTTCTGATGACTACCGATCCCTGTGCCAGTCATGTTTACGGTGTCTTACACTGGTGTCTGATCATCATTCTGCTTCTGGGGTTGTTGTTCCTTTTCAGGTGTTTCACGTCCAGCCTGATTAATTGGAGCAGAGTTCCTTTCGGCTTCCGGTGTATTTAGTTCCAGCCCCACTACAACCGAATAAAGCCTTACAGGTGGGAGGTTAGGAGGTTGTGCTTCTTCTGCAATTAGTAGATCAACTCTTTCCTTTGCTGCTTTTACCACCAACTGTTGCAGCGCCTCACAGAAGCATCGTGTTAGGTCTTCGCTGGTCGGAGGGATTTTTTGAATCCTTGCCAGGGATGTTGGTTGGTTGGTTACGGCGAGATCTTGTGAACTATTGCCAATATGGACATTATCTGGAGATTTTTGGACATCTCCAGGACTGTTCCCGCTTCCCGCCATTACTTTTAATTAAATCAGAGCTTCAAGCCTCTTCTTCTAGCACCAATTGTTGACGTTAATTTCTGGATGTATGGAAAAAGTCAACAAGAATTGGATTTTAGCTGTGATTTCAAAGAGAGAGAGAATGAGAAAGTAATCGGATGGAAGTTTTACGTGGTAAAACTTAGATGATCAGAGAAACGTCCATGGGTGGCTGAATAATCAACCAAGGCAAAATCCACTATCGAAAAGATTTACAACCCTCAATCTCTCTTTTTCTCTCTGTATTTTGCTATATTCTGTGTATATTTTGTGACGAGACTATGAGTCTATTTATATGTTCATAGAACCCTAATCCTCTTTGTACAAGTAAAAAAAGATCTTTGTATTTAACTATGATTGGTTACTTGTTTGAAGTAGTCTGTCTTCCTCCCTATTTCAGAGACTTGTATTGAGATCGAATGGGACTCTAGTGATGTAGTTCAGTTAGGACTTATTTCCTTATAAAAGCGCAGTTTTTTTTAAAGAAATAAAATTGTTGCCTGATTTAGAACCCTCTGTTTTGTATTCTATTCTTCTTGGAATTCCTCTTTGATATGGATATCTTTGCGTATTTTAACGACTCAACTCGTGAGCTACGCACTAGGCTCTTTATTCGATTTTCTTCATGTTTGTCCCGAGTAGAACACGATATTAGCTGGTCCCGGGTGACGTCATCTGATCCCGAGTAAAAAATGTCATCTAGCCCCGAGCATCTTTAACTGACCCCGAGTAGTATATGACGTCAGTTGACCCCGAGTAGGTTATGTTCAATACATGTTTACTTGAGCTTCTCTTCTTTGGTGATGTCTTGTAGGATATTTTCTGAATGCATATTCGGATGTCCACCTGGCAATTTTATCCTCTTTGTCAATGACTTGTACGTCTGATAAAATTTATGTACGACAACTTCCTACACAAATAAGTTTGGACACCAAATCTATCCTAAGCTCTAATAATATATACTTAATCAAACCCAACATCGACCAAGATTTTTTTTTTCAGATATAGTCGAGGAATAAATGAACAAAGAAATAATTTTATCGATTCCGAATGCATTCATGTATGTTTTCTTTCATTTTTATTACTGTTTCGTGATTTATTAAAAAAATTTGCAGTTGTAATTTCTTAGAACTTTCTTTTTAAAGCAGTCGTAGAACTTGATCAAGCTTATACAATTCTCAAATACAACTCACACGCTTATTTTACTTTAGTTCAACTACAAATTCATTTTAATTTGATTGGTTTGTAAAATGAAAAACTTGATGGATGGAATTAAAAAAAAGTTTTATGAAAAAAATGTTGATTTGTTTAGTGATTGAAAAAGTAGTTTTTGTTTTTTTAAAGACAAAAGAAGTTGTATATTGTTGTTTGTTGTTGAAGTATTTTTTAAAGTTCATTTCTTAGGGATCAAGTGAATTATCGGTTAAAATTAATTACTCCTGTGTAAAATTTATTCTAAGTGCATGAAAATTAAACAGATTCAAATTGATCAAGTTGAATTGCAGAATTAAAATATTTAAAAGTAAAACACTTCATTATGATATCAAACCACAACTAGAATCAAGAGAGTGAATATGAATGATAGGGAAACGAGGGAATCAATAGTCAAACTATAAACAATTGGGTGTCCTCAATCTAATCTCGCTAATACTTAATTATTCAAGTTAGGACCAATCCTGTTATCTAGTGTGATTGAAGAAGATATTTTTAAGCATAAAGATTTAAAAGGCTCAAAATCAATTTTGAGTGACATTCTCTTCATAAAATCTTTTTTATTCAATTAGAGCATGATTTAATAAAGCATGGCATTTACTTAATCAAATCCTCAAGTAATTCTTTTATCTAATTTGAAATAAAGAGTGGCATTCAAATTAATAACAAATTGAGATTGAAAACAATTAAAACTGAATGAAACTAAGTTGGGTAAATATTCTAAAAATAGGTCATTGATAACACCCAACACCCATAGAATCCTCAAGTTGATCCCCTATAAAGAGAAAACCCAAGTTGATAAGGCAGAGATTCCTCAATCTTCAGGTGCGAATCCAAATCTTCAAGTCTTCTTCCTTATATGAAGTCGAATGTGTATAATGGAATTTGTTTATGATGATGATGATGAAGGATATCTTGTGAAGGTAGGTTTAATTCTATGTTGTTGAGGTCTTCAAAACTCAATTTTGAATAATGAATCTCTCCTCCTTCTCTTGAAGAAACTCTTGTATTTATATGTGATTTCTCCTTGTGAACTCTCATTTTGCTTTGGTGTAGGAAACTCACCAAGTAGGAAAGTAGAATGAAACAAGGAACAAGAATTCTTTCCTAACTTGGCTTTCTTCATTTGCTAATTGACTCCTATTTTGAGGTTAGGAAGTTTTCCAAACATGTCTTGGTTTTCTAGAGACATTAAAATTTGATTTGGGAAGTTTAAAAAAAATTCTAGACTAATTTGGAGTGGCTTTCCACCAAAAATACATCTAGCCGCAGCCTGTGACGCTCCATGTGTCAACCACACTCAAAACAACAAAATTATACACAGTCTAGCCCAAATCATCCCGCTATTTAGGCTGTTATGCATAAACTACAGTCTATCCCACTATCGACTTTTCAAACTCTAACCTACGGTTACTAAATCAACCTTAACTTTCTATTAAAAACTCTGATCGATAAACCGTGAAGTGCACTAGAAAATAAATATCCAGAGCTTTCTGAAAACATATGAATATCAATCTAGTTCAATACAAGGAGAGAGATATGGCCTTCGCAACTTAAGTGTTCTGCACTGTCTGGAATTCCTCTTTCCATGGTTTGTGTTGCGGTATATGCGTAACATCTTGTCTTGTGATAAATATCTGGAAATCCGCTGTTTGAACTTCCTCTTTCTGAACTGCAGTCTAAGCTGCATATAATCAGTATAATTCATTGTTGGCTATGCAGTGGTTCAAGCTCTTTGCCTGGCTTACGGTTTGGACCATGGAACATCATCTTTTTGCTCTTTTTCTCCATCTTTTGACTTCTTTTCTTCCAAAATAAGTTCCAACACCACTTGTAAGGAATATACCTACACATGATAAATAAACATATAAGAATACTAATTTCACCCGATAACAAGCACAAATAATAAGAAATGGGGACCTAAAGCATGTATAGAAATGGATCGATCATTTGTTTAATTATTATTGTTGTTTTCTATGATGTTGATTACTTGTGTCAGCCATTATAATTTCATTATTTTCTTTTCATAATTCATTACATTGATTCCGCAACCAAAAACGAAAAAAATATAATTTGAGGAGTTTAATTTGTATTTGATTTGTTCCCAAGTGAAATTTGAGTCGTTGAGTTTTATTTGAATATGATATTTTTTTTTCTTGGTAAAATCTATAATATTTGTCAATGTGAAAGAAGAATCTGTACGTAGTTTTTTTTTTGAAAGAAGAAACTGTACGTAATGAGAAAAAATATATGTTTAAAATAAAAAAAAAACAGTTAGAGGATAGCTTTAGTATTTTAAAGGTTGTACGATGTGAAATTAACAATTTTAACTTTTTAATATGGATATAGAAACAAAAATAGGTGTAGAAAGATATTTTGTAGGTGTCAATAGAACCACCCTAAGATTAAATGATGGTAAAAGTCAAACATTGTATTTCTATATTTTCCTTTTCTTCTCAATATCCTATTCTCAGTTTTTTTTTCTATTCACCCTAAGATTAAATGACAGGGTTTCCCATCTATCCTATTCCTCAACAACCAACAAATAGGCTGCCAGACTAGTTTATTATTTATGGGTGTGTCATGCAATTGGGGAGGACAGGTGGATGGGTGCTTGAAAGAAGTCCAGAATCCTTGATACCAAAAAAAATGTGTTTGCTTGCTTCCATGAAGGTCTCTTGAGTGCTACCAAAATAATCCATATCTTTTATTTTTGAAATACCAAAATAATCCATATCTACAATAGAGACAATAAACTTTTAAATGCTTCTAATAACCATTCCAGTCTTATTTGAAGAAAAAACCATTTCAGTAAAAAAAATCCATTAAATTATATCACAAATTTATTAACAAAAGAATTTCCAGATCCATTAAAAAACAATGGCAACTTTTTTTTTTCAAATTAGGTAAGATGTTTTAAATAAGAAAAACATCAACAAGAAGCATAAATTGAATTTCATCGACACGTAGGAATGAACAGCAAACATTGTTGACAATGATTTTTATATTGTTGAATTGTTGGAAATTTTGTGATAATCTCTCATTTTGAGAGCAAAAATTGAGTATGATAAATTCCATAGAAATGGAAGATTAAAGTGGATTCGAATTCTCCTCCGTGAGAACTTCAAAATGGTATACTCAAATTCACAAAATGGTTAATGGGTGAATGAGAATTTGAGTCTCAAAGTGAACCCATTGGTTCATATGGTGATGAAATCCATCTAATGGTTGAGATTTAATAGTACATATGTCTTATCTTTAGATTTTGGAAAAAACGAAGATAAGATTTTGAAAATAAGTAAAGGTAATATTTTGGAAATTAATCATATTGTTAAGATGGTGATAAAATCCACCGAATGGTTGGGATTAATAGTAATGATTTCTTATCTTAATATTTTGAAAAAAAAATGAAGATAAGATTTGAAAAAAAGTAAGGGTAATATTTTGGAAATTAATCTTATGGTTCAGATGGTGATGAAATTCATTCAGTAGTTAGGTTTTAATAGTACAGATTTATCTAGAATATTATCTTCAACAATTATAAAAGCTTACACCAAAATTTGTTAAAACTCACTCAATTTATCTATCTTAAAAAATGAATTTCAATGTTAGAGATCCATCTCATTTATCATATTCTACTTCATTTTCATCTTCACCTTTCGACACTAACAATGATGATGAAGTACAACTTATGGATGATCTTAAAGCAATTAATATGAAACAAGAAGCGATAATTAAACATCTTGCTAACAACCACCTCCACATCACTCGGTATCTCAATCAACAAAACAACCAAGTGACCCATGAAGGCTTAATTCCTAGTCATATAGTGATCAACTGAGACTAGAAAAATGTTGATCAAATATGTTCACTGACTATTTTGTCGAGAACCCACAATATAACGAATTGATGTTGACGATTTTAAATGGCTCGAAATTTATTCATTCGTATTGTTAATTTTGTGGAATGTTGTGACAATTACTTTATGTAACGAAGAGATGGGCTTAGTAGACTCGCTTTGTCTGCTTCTCAAAAAATAACAGTCGTGTTTCGAATGTTAGCATATGGTCTACCACCAGATGATAATGTTGAGTACTGAAAATAAATAATATGTGTCTAAAATAACCTAGGGGGTGAATAGGTTTTAATCAATTAATTACCAACTTTTTCAATTAGTCAATATTAACAAATCACCCAAAAACATGGGCCCCGAGCCTTCGAATACACGATTCGTGTGTGGGCACAACCTGCGGACACGAATGCCTCTCCGATTGGACCGTGAGAGTCCAGTTGACCTTTTGCCACTTCCCTTAAGTCAACGTTTTTGATTGTGATGAATAAGGAAAGCTTTAATTGTTTGGATTCTGATTTCTTACTTGATCACTAAGAATACATAATCGGGTTTTAATTAGAAATAAATCTCTTTGGAGAATATTATCTAATTAAATTATTTTCTTATTAAATCAAAAAATGAATTTTCCAAAAATAATCCCGAATTAATCCCAAAACCCTAGTGTTTCGGTTTGGGTATTTAATATCTCTAACATTCTGTTCAACACACACAGAAAAACAATTCCAGTTTTCTTTTAAGCAGCCGAATTCTTTTCTTCTTTGTTTTCTTGGTGAGTTCAAAACTCGGTTTGAGTTCGTTGGTAGTGGATAGTGCTTAGGCCTACCATTGTTGAACCGTTGTATCCTGGGAGACAATCGCCTAATACACATACGGTTTTTTCCGACGAAATTGTCTTAAGGACACCGTGCGAAACACAGGCCTCGGATCAAACTCTGTTTTCTAAGGTTACTTTCTGTTTTCTTTGATACTAGTAAGGTTTGATTGCAAAATACGTTTTACAATCTTAAGACAAGTTTTTTCTCTTTTTCGTTTTTAAATTATTTTTAAACAATGTTTGCTTATTCAAACTTTCTGGTATCAGGGTCCTGGTTCAGATCGTAACAAACATGAAAAAAAAATCATTGATTCAGTGTTTCAACTGTGGTAATCGGGTTCCTCTGGAACACTGATTCAATGTGGAAATCGGGTTCTTTGGAACACTGATTTCAATTTTTATATACATACGTTGCCTATGGAAATCGGGTTCTTTGGAACTCTGATTTCAATTTTGAATATGTATATATATATATATATATATATATATATCATTAATATGTGGAAATTGGGTATATTATTAGACACTGATTTCGAAATCAATTGCGATTTCAATTGTGTTATCGGGTCTACAATATCAGACACTGATTGTGATTTCCATCGTGAAATCTGATTTGATATCAACTGATATCTTTGCTATTATTTCTGTGATACTAAAACGATTCTGGTTTTGTTTCAGAGATTATGGCAAACAAAACGAATGTGAACTCCAGTGTTCCACTAGAGACTCCAGAAGTTAATCCAAGTATGGGATTATATACTTCAGTTGTGAACTCTGTGCTTGTGGGCCACGTACCAGTAGTAGTACCTACTATGGCTACAACAACTCCGGCCATCAACTCCTTCGTGAGAAACTTGCCTGATCCGGTGATGAGCCAGTATATGAGTCAAGGGAATGTTCCCATGGCAAATCCCTACATGAATTCGGTACCTTTACCGATGAATCATATGAAGAAACCTGATAAGTTCAATGGACCGAATTTTAAACGATGGCAGCAAAAGATGTTGTTTTATCTGACCACACTGAACCTTGGCAGATTCTTGACTGAAGATGCTCTTAAACCTAATAATGGTGAAGAGCGAGATGTTTAAGTATGGAATGCTATTGATGCATGGAATCACTCGGATTTCTTATACATTAATTACATACTGAACTGGCTGTCAGATTCGCTATATAGCGTTTATTCTTCAAAGAGAACAACTAAAAAACTGTGGGAATCATTAGACCGCAAATACAAAACTGAGGACGCTGGTTCCAAGAAGTTTATTGTCGGCCAGTTTCTTGATTACAAGATGGGGGATTCCAAGACAGTTATGAGTCAAGTCCAAGAGCTACATGTGATTCTGCATGAGAAACATGCCGAAGGGATGACCCTGAGAGAAACTTTCCAGGTGGCTACAATCATTGAGAAGCTTCCTCCTTCATGGAAAGAGTTCAAAAACTATATCAAACACAAGCGAAAGGAGATGAAGATCGAGGATCTGATTCTCAAGCTTCGTATTCAGGAAGATCACATAAAGTATGACAAGAAAGATGTCAATGCATCTGAAGTGAAGATCAATGTGGTTGAGCATGGGCAAAGTTCTAAACCAAAGAAGAACAAGCCTGGGAAAGGATCCAGATTTGGTCCTAAGAGAAGAGTCTCTAAGAAGCCGAAATTCCAAGGGAAGTGCTTCAACTGTGACAAGTTGGGTCACAAATCTTCTGAGTGCAGGTTGCCAAAGAAGAAGAAGAATAACCACGAGGCAAACGTGGTTGCTGGGATCTCAAGAGATGTATCCAAGATCAATCTCTCTGCAGTTGTGACAGAAGCAAACCTTGTTGGGTCAAACCCAAGGGAGTGGTGGTTGGATACTGGGGCTACTTGTCATATATGCTATGACAGAGAGATGTTCAATATATTTGAAGAAATAAAGAATGAAGAAAAGTTGTATATGGGCAACTCAGCCACATCTGACGTGAAGGGACGTGGTCAAGTCATTCTCAATATGACCTCTGGAATAACTTTGAGCTTGAACAATGTACTGTATGTACCTGATATATGCAAGAACTTGGTTTCCGGTTCGTTGCTCAATCAGTATAGGCTCAAGATGGTGATTGAATCAGACAAAGTAGTTTTAACCAAGCAGGGAACTTATGTGGGTAGGGGATATGTAACTGAAGGGCTGTTTAAGCTTAATGTATATATTGTTAAAAGAACAATAAAAAAAGATAATTCTTCAGTTTATTTTCTTGAGTCTTCCAATTTATGGCATGGTAGACTAGGACACGTTAATTATGATACCCTGTGTAGATTAATTAACTTAAATCATATTCCTGCATTCAATATTGATCCTAAACATAAGTGTGAAGTTTGCGTTGAAGCAAAACTAACAAGGTCATCATTTCAAATTATTGAAAGGAAATCTGAACCTCTTGATTTATTTCACACAAATATATGTGATTTAAATTTCGTTCAAACAAGAGGTGGCAACAAATATTTCATCACATTTATAGAAGATAGCACCAAATACTGCTATGTATATTTGTTGAAAAACAAGGATGAAGCTATAGAGAAGTTTAGTCTCTATAAAACTGAAGTTGAGAATAAACTCAACAAGAAAATCAAGGTACTGAGAAGTGACCAAGGTGGTGAATATGTAGCACCGTTTGGTGAATTCTGTGCTCAACACGGAATCATACATCAAACTACTGTACCATATTCCCCTCAGCAAAACGGTATCGCACAACGTAAAAATCGTACCTTGAAAGAGATGATGAATGCAATGCTGATAAGTTCTGGACTGCCTCAGAACGTGTGGGGTGACGTTATATTGTCTAGCAATTACCTTTTAAACAAGGTACCCTGAAAGAAAGAAGACAAGACACCATATGAACTATGGAAAAGAAGAAAGCCTTCGTATAAATTCTTACGAATGTGGGGGTGTCTTTCCAAAACAGCAGTACCTATACCTAAGAAGGTGAAAATAGGTCCGAAAACTGTTGACTGCATTTTCATTAGATATGCACAAAACAGTAGTGCTCATCGATTCTTGGTCTATAAATCTGACATATCAGATATACACAAAAACACGATAATGGAATCTATAAATGCAATGTTCTTTGAACATGTATTTCCATGTAAATCCAATGATGAAGCAAGTTCGTCAAAACGAACACATGATGATAGTTGTGAGGACCAAGAACAAGGAAATGAAGTAGAGGATGAACCTAGACGTAGCAAAAGAGCAAGGACGGAAATGTCTTTTGGTCCATATTTTATGACCTATTTACTAGAAGGTGAACCTCAAACTTTCAAAGAAGCGGTAAGCTCTTTTTAAGGACTCTTGTGGAAAGAGGCAATCAAGAGCGAAATTGATTCCTTCTTTCAAAATCATACTTAGGAATTAGTGGATCTTCCTCTGGGATGTAAATCGCTAGGATCCAAATGGATTTTCAAAGGAAAGATGTAAACAGATGGATCAATTGATAAGTATAAGGCCAGACTCGTAATTAAAGGTTACAATCAACGAGAAGGCCTAGACTACTTTGATACATATTCTCCTCTGACGAGAATAACCTCCATTAGAATGATACTTGCAATCGCAGCTTTACGAAATCTTGAAGTACATCAAATGGATGTGAAAACGGCTTTATTAAATGGAGATTTAGATGAAGAAATTTACACGGAACAACCTGAGGGTTTTTTCGCTCTAGGACAAGAAAAGAAAGTCTGTAAATTGGTAAAGTCTTTACATGGTTTAAAACAAGCACCAAAACAATGGCATGAGAAATTTGACAATGCTATGATGTCAAACGGATTTAAAATCAACGAATGTGACAAATGTGTTTATGTCAAGGACACGGAAAATGGCTATGTCATTGTGTGCCTTTACGTTGATGACATGCTCATTGTTGGTAGTAATGATAAAGTGGTCAAATCTACCAAGGATATGTTGAAATCAAGATTTGATATGAAAGATATGGGACCGGCTGATGTAATGTTGGGAATGAAAATCTCAAGGACATCTAACGGACTCATACTAAGTCAATCACACTATATTGACATGATTCTTGAGAAATTCAACAAAAATGATTCTGGAATTTCTAGAACACCTGTAGATACAAATCTACATCTATCCAAGAATAAGGGTGAGAGCATCTCTCAACTAGAATATTCTCGAGTGATAGGAAGTCTGATGTACTTAACTAGTTGTACAAGACCAGACATAGCAAATGCAGTCAGCAAATTAAGCAAATATACGAGTAATCCAGGAACTGATCACTGGAAAAGAACAGTAAGAGTACTGGAGTACTTACGATTCACTCGTAATCATGGACTGCATTATACCAGATATCCAGCTGTCCTAGAAGGATACACTGATGCTAACTGGATATCTGATATGAAGTATTCAAAATCCACTAGTGGGTATGTGTTCACACTAGGTGGTGTGGCGGTATCTTGGAAATCCTCCAAACAAACATGTATAGCCAGATCCACCATGGAATCCGAGTTTATAGTATTAGATAAATGTGGAGAGGAGGATGAATGGCTACGCCAATTCTTAGAAGATATTCGAAGATGTCAAAAGTCTGTGCCGGTGATTTGCATTTACTATGATAGTCAATCAGCAATAGGAAGAGAACAAAGCAATATGTATAATGGGAAGTCTAGACATATACGTCGAAGACATAATACCATTAGAGAACTAATCTCAACTGGGTTATCACTATTGACTATGTAAGGTCAAAAGAAAACATTGCGGATCCGCTAACTAAAAGGTTAAACAGAGAACTAGTAGAGACATCATCGAGAGGAATGGGACTAAAGCCCATTAGATAAAAGGTCGATACAATGGACAACCAACCTAGTTGACTAGAGATCCCAAGATCTAGGTTCAATGAGACAACCAAGTTGTAAGACTCAGTTGGATCACTGTGGGGGTTACCCTCAAGTCCATTCCTATGATGAAACAGTGATGCCCGTAGGGAAAAGGTTAAACTGTGGTTTTTAATGATTCTTATGTGTCGAAATTCCTTGCTATGGAAATCTGAGCATAGTAAAGTGGGTTACTCTTAATTAAGAAATCACCTATGTGAGAGAGAAGCGGGGCCACTTCTAAAAGAGAATAGTGAAGGGCTATATTCTCCAGAGACTCTCACAGAACCAGGAACATGTTCATGGCCAAAACAAACATAAAAACGAGAACCAAATCAGGTCTGGAAGATACCTGTGTAAGGTGTGTGAGATATCACATCTACTGATCAGCCAGTAAAGTAAGCATACCTTTACAATAGAAGGTTCAAAAAGTAACACCTACCTATCCTATGCAGGCTTCGACCGTTTGAACATACCAAACATCTTCTTTGTGTCTCCTAGGTCAATTTCATTCATGTGAGGGATTGTTGGAAATTTTGTGATAATCTCTCATTTTGGGAGCAAAAATTGAGTATGATAAATTCCATAGAAATGGAAGATTAAAGTGGATTCGAATTCTCCTCCGTGAGAACTTCGAAATGGTATACTCAAATTCACAAAATGGTTAATGGGTGAATGAGAAATTGAGTCTCAAAGTGAACCCATTGTGTAGGGATTAAAAGGAATCCCACATTGCTTAGGAAAATCATTTATAAGTAGTTTATAAATGAATGTGTGATATGAGATTTCAACATGTTTGTGGCATAGAGGCTCTCTCTCGCGCGCGCAGGGTGGGTGTTCAAATCATGGACCCCGAACCTTCGAATGTATGACTCGTATATGGGCACGATCTGTGGACAAGAATGCCGTTCCGATTGGATCATGAGAGTCCAGTTGACCTTTTACCACTTCCCAAAGTCAACTTTTTTGATTGTGATGAATAAGGAAAGCTTTAATTGTTTGGATTCTGATTTCTTACTTGATCACTAAGAATACAGAATCGGGTTTTAATTAGAAATAAATCTCTTTGGAGAATATTATCTAATTAAATTATTTCCTTATTAAATCAAAAAACAAATTTTCTAAAAATAATCCCAAATTAATCCCAAAACCCTAGTGTTTCGGTTTGTGTATTTAATATTTCTAATATTCTGTTCAACACACAGAAAAACAATTCCAGTTTTCTTTTGAGCTGCCGAATTCTTTTCTTCTCTGTTTTCTTGGTAAGTTCAAAACTCGGGTTGAGTTTGCTGGTAGTGGATAGTGCTTAGGCCTACAACTGTTGAACCGTTGTATCCTGGGAGACAATCGCCTAATACACATACGGTGTTGTTCGGCGAAATTGTCTTAAGGACACCGTGTGAAACATAGGCCTCAGATCAAACTCTATTTTTTAACGTTACTTTATGTTTTCTTTGATACAAGTCAGGTTTGATTGCAAAATACGTTTTACAGAATGATCATTGTGCCAAACAATGACATGTAAGCAGATCAAAGTTTGATCAATCAAGGTGAGAAAGTCAAAACCTCTCTCTTCCATGTAGATGTGATGCGGTCGATGAATAGCCTACTATTGATGGCTAATTTGTTGAATATGGTGATTTACAGAGTAATATAAAAGAGAAAAAAAATAAGGTAAGAACAAGAGGTTTACGTGAAATCCTTATAATGGAAAAAAATCACAACTACCAAAGATGGTGGAGAAATATCATTACGAATCTTGGGGATTGCATTCTCAAAATTCACTTTCTTTCTATTAAATTGCTCGTGTCCTTATACATTGATTTTGCTAGTATTTATATGGGATGATATGAGGTTGCCCTAATCCTTGCCATGTAAGTAAAGGATTTGTAGTTAGAATCCTCGTAAGATTCTAGTTGTGTAACCCGTTTATGATTTACTTAATGATTATAGTGTAATCTTCTAGAAGTGTTGTCATTGTCTGATTAGGATTCTATGATACTTATGAGGGAATAAGGATACTTTCTTGTTGTAATAAGATTATGATATTCCGCATATGGGTAGGTCTCCGCTTGATATAGTGCATCCTATCTAGGTGCATCCTATTCACTAACACTTCTTGACCGAATGGGTTTACATGGCACATATGTTTCTAAATTTTTAACAACTCTCCAAATGATATGTCCGGACTTGATGACGTGTACTCAATCTGGTCCCCTTTGGTTGATCATTCGACTTTTAATGATATGGCACTGCCATATGTCCGCATTATTCACAAATCAAATTATACATATAACAATACCCCTTTAAATACTTCTAGCCAAATGACTAGTATTAGCTTTTGCTAACTATAATGTTCACACATGCTTGCGCTCGACATCGGTCTTATTTGGCATGTAGAATTTAAAAGATTCTTTTGCTCCTCATAGACTGCACTCGATAAATTTTTAGCAAAGATTAGTTGTTTGCCAGTTTGTTGTATTCATTTGCAGCCTTGGTTGTTAGGTGGCTTAAAAAAGATTTCCTTTCGAATTTCGTCATTTCCTTCATAAATGTTACATCAAATGCCTTATCTATTAATTGACGCCTCTTCAACTGAACTTTAAATTAGGTTCGTAAAACATTCGAACGATACTTTAATTGACATCTAATGATTAGACTTTCTCCATACCCTAACCCTTTTTCCTTTTGTATTGATTGTAAATCCTAATTCCAAAAAGAAATCTGGTAGGTATCTGGAAACAGAAAGTAACAACACAAGAAAGCAACACGTTAGAAAAAAGTGTATGGACTGAGGCTCGTGTTTCACACGGTGTCCTTAAGACAATTTCACCGGACAAGATCATACGTGTATTAGGCGATTGTCTCCCAGGATACAACGGTTAAACCAGTGATAGTCCTAAGCACACCACCACCAGCGAACTCAAATCAAGTTTAAACATACCAAGAAATAAGAAGAAGAATACAAATACGGCTGCCTCTAAATTTTGTATTTCTTTTCGGTAGGTTGAACAGAATATTAGAGGTATTCAATACCCAAACCAAAACACAAGGGTTTTGGTATTAATTCGGGATTATTTTGGAAAATTCGTTTTTGATTTAATAAGTAAATAATTTAATTAGATAATAATCTCCAAAGAGATTTATTTCTAATTGAAACCCGATTCTGTATTCTTAGTGATCTAGTAAGAAATCAGAATCCAAACAATTAAAGCTTTCCTTATTCATCACAATCAAAAAACGTTGACTTAGGGTAGTGGCAAAAGGTCAACTGGACTCTCACGGTCCAATCGGAGCGGCATTCGTGTCCGCAGGTCGCGCCCACACACGAGTCGTGCATTCGAAGGTTCAGAGTCCATGATTTGCACCCCCCCTGCGCGTGCGAGAGAGAGCCTCTATTTCACACATGTTGATAGCTCATATCACACATTCACATATAAACTATATATAAGTGATTTCCCTAAGCAATGTGGGATTCATTTTATTCCCTACACAATGGGTCCACTTTGAGACTCAATTTCTCATTCACCCATTAACCATTTTATGAATTTGAGTATACCATTTCGAAGTTCTCACGGAGGAGAATTCGAATCAACTTTAATCTTCCATTTCTATGGAATATATCATGCTCAATTTTTTCTCTCAGAATGAAAGTTTATCACAAAAATATCCAACATTGATAACTCCCCATAAATGGCTAGAACTTCAAGACCCAGTGGCAACAGATCAAGAACATCTAAAAAGCCCAGAACGCCTAAGGAATCCAAATTGGTTGCGAAAAGAATAGCCAAATCCAATATCAAAGAACATCGAAGGGATATGCTGGAATTGTTTGCTCAATAGTCCTTGCGCCTTCGATCCCTAAGTGAACATGGTCGGTAAGTCTGAACTCTACAAGTAAAAGGGTGTTTCAACATACCTGAATCGGTTGAGCTGCTACTACCCGGGGAGAGGGCCGTATGGAACCCTCCGTAGAATGCCATGGCCATATATGGCTTCATGTTGGTTATGAGGTCACTCTTCCCCTTTAACCTTTCACTGCATGTTTCCTCACTGAGTGTAGACTTTCCCCTGCTCTGCTTACTCTGAATAGATATCGGATCCTGATGTGTCTACGTTTGACATGGAAAAGGAAGAGTAAGGCACCTCTTACTACTTACTAGACTCACCACCTCTACAACTTGAGCCAGTCAGGTTTTGGAGGTACTTTTTTTATTCTTTCATCTCCTATTGAGCACTGGATTCTGGAAGAGTTACAAATCCGGGTACAATCAAGGCATCCAGTGATGACAAGAAGAAAAATTTATCTTGGGATTTCCCACTTCAAACAAGAGATGTAAGAATAGTTGGTTTTTCACCTACGACGAGTGGAGGAGAGATGCCTATGAAGATGTTTGCCTAAAATTACTAGCGATGAGAGTTCCCTAGCATTTCATTTCTTCGGAATCTTATTTGAAGATAACACTCACTTTGGATAAGAATGTGGTAGCTTACCAAGCCACTACTGTTATTCTATCACTGGAAAAGAAAGGCTGCCCTAACCTCTTGCATAAGGAGAAGATGATTTTGGCAGGCCCAATCGTTGTAATTGGTATTTCCTCATTTCTTTCTTCATGTACATTTCTATATTTTTCTTTCTGAACTCTTTACTTCCTCTGTTCTCTATTTCATTTGTGAGTGATGTAGATGTAGTTTGTTATGTTCAGGCGCGCGCGATAAAGTACATTGCCACTGCTAGTCAAATGCATGTCCGTCGATCAGGCCAAGACAAGTATTGTTGCTCCATAAAAAGATTATTTTCCTCAAAATAGTGAGTATATAGAAGAAAGAAATGATCTTGATTATCAATTACCCGTTGCGAGTCAACCTGCTAAAGAAAGAAAGGTTCATACTGAACGGTAAACAAAAAGTTATCACCCAACTGAGTACGGTTGATGGCGATATCCCATCTTTGATACTAACGTACCTGATCCTCCTGAGGATCCTAATAGCAATCTATATTAAAAAGATAAAGGAAGTTCACTTAGCCTGGCAAATGTGCTTCGAGGGAAGTTCAGTATGTTGTTTCCTCGGACGAAGCTTGACACACTTCAAGCATAACTCTAAGCTAATGATGCTCTGAAAATGAAATGGAATGTGTGAGTCTAGATAACTTTTCGTAAGTGTATGAGTGGTTGTCAAGTATAGCGGACACAAGTAAGGGTATCGATTCCACAAGGAACTCTAGGTAGTGAAAATCGAATAGAACAATAAAACTTGCTTAACAAAGATTGACTAGTGAATTATCTTAACACATTTAAACTAAAAGTGGAACAAGTGAGATACAAGGGAATATGATAGAACATAAGTGTCAACCATGATCTTAAGTAAATAACTTTAAAACAACATTCATTAATCTAATATGCGACCTTAATTGTAAAAGGTTTTTAAGAAAGTCTTTCATCAACTCTACATCTCAATGTGTCAAAGGATGTTAAGTAGAGAAATCTTTAATCTAAAAAGGCAAGTGAAATTAATAAGCATGGTCATGCATCATCAACAATACACCAAAGGAAAGTGAGGATAATAGTTATGTTTCTTCAAACACATTTATTGATAATCCAACCACATAAAAGCACCTTAAATACTACTAATGCAAAGTAAATCACATAAAATGTACATATCATACATTAATTGCACATATATAAACAAGATAGAATGGATAAATACATTATATTGACTTAGATCATGGTTAACAACAAATGAACATCTATCCCTTACATCTCAAGAAATTTAGCAGCACATAATTTTCATAACTACATAAGATAGAGATAGAGAAATACAACCGATAGTCATGGACGATGATCCTTGACTTTGATTACAAATTCTTCCTTCAATCTTCTCTAAATTACATCCTTTTTCTACTAAGTATTGTATCTATATATCTTTTTTTATATATACTAGGTAAATAAAGAAATTTAAGTATATGTAGTGGGTAGGAAAAATCATTGATTTATCAAGTGGATTGCTGATGTGGTAGACTTTTGTGAGTTAGATTTGCGAGATGGAACTCATAGATTGAAGTCGCAGTGTCACTTTTGCTAGTGAGAACACACAGATTTTGATGGCGATGGGATTCTTGGTAACTTCTACGAGGTGACTCTACGAGATGGAACTCGTAGATTTAGTAGCCGCTTTATTTCTAAGAAGAGGCAGTTTTTGCTGGAATGGATCTGCAAGTTATTTCTACGATAGGAAACTCATAGATTTGAAATAGTAGTTCTAATTTGCTAGCTTGTGGTCGTAGTTTGACATGGCAGTTGCTTTTGGAGTATTTCTGTGAGAAGGTCTTGTAGGATGGAACTCATAGAAGGACATCGTAGACGGCTTTGGAAAACATCTGCTACTTTGAAATAGATGCTAAAGTCGCAGTTTGATGTAGCAGTCCTCTTTGGGGAAGTTCTGGGACTTTGATCTGTGAGATGGAACTCACAAATTTCTTATTTTCTTCCAAAAACCTCTTCTTTCATATGAAATATTCAATTTGGAATGGAAATGCCCTTGGATGAGTGTATATGCCTGAAAATACTTTTACAATCAATTAATCACTTAAAACATCCCAAAATGGCAACAAAGGTAAAGGATTAGGAGCTAAAAACGTGTATATTTTTAGAGCGATCGAAACCCCCAAACTTAAGCTTTGCTCATCCTCGAGCAAATCATAAGATAAGAAAATTAACCACCCACATATATAAAAACTACTCAAACAAATAAACAAAAATAGGGAGAGAACCTGTACGAAAGCAATGCCAAGATTGGTGTATGAACGAGAAACTCTACTTATAGGAATTTCTGAGTGAAGAATATCCTGAAATCATTTGGATGATTTTATCTTCCAAAATTGAATCCCACACTTTATGTGGCAACATCAAAGACTCCTCACATGAGCATTACGGATGTTATTCGCCTCGACTCTAATCTCACTTGATAAAGTCCTAGGCTTATTCATTTTCTAGCACATGCGATTTGGAAGATATGTTGATGGCAATCTAATATATTTCGCACATGAGTGTTTTGAAACAAATCATATTTTATGTAAATCAATCTCACGAAGGAATTGAATGCCATGAACATGCTAGAGCACATTTAAAACTCATATTCCCGAAATAGACTTCCTAAAAGATTAATTTGACTCTCCTTAAATACTTGGCCAAGGTGTGATGATGGGATGGTGACACAGAAATACACAAATCAAGCCAAAGTGTTTATGCGATACTCTACAAAATTTCTTTCATAATTTCACATTCAAAATCAACGTCTAGGCTGTGTTATATAATAGTTTGAAGTGGTGCTAGGTCGTTACCCTTATTTGGGGTAACTATAATTTGAAGACCAAAGGCTTTAAGTGTTAAATATTTAAACACTAGAATTTTTAAAGCCTATCTAAAGCACATATTACACTAACGTCTCAGTACACGTTGCTTCAACTAGAGCTTGCAAATTAAAATCTTTCACTTTGAACACTTTTGACAAAACAATAGTAATGGTGCATGTTTTGGTACATGGTTTGTAGTAGTGATGTGCGTAGGCTTATGTATTCTGGCCATATTTGTAATGAAGCATTCATAAAGGGAATTGGATGTGTTTAAGCAATATGATCGTGAAACACTAACAAGGCCCTAATATCATCTCTAGAAGTCCGTATATCATGGGAATATAAATTCAAACATGTTATCCACAATTAATGAATATTCTATGACAAACAATACGAGTGATGCAATGAGATCATTATCATCCAAAAACTTAATCAAAAAGTGTATAGTAATAGAAAAAAGAAATACCCTTAGAAATGAATGCTAAGACACAAAAATTCATGGGTAGTCTCCATTATTAATCCTAAACACATGAGTACTGAGTCCGTTTTGTTAAGATATTAGAGAAAGGGATTATGCTCACATGGCTCAAGCGAATCTTAAATTGATAAAAAGCTAGTCTATACTTAACAACGAAAACAAGCAATAATTTGTCACTGACTCATACGAACTGGCATTGTAGTAAACTCTTATGTTCAAAAAGGGTTTGACTAGCCAAAAAGATATTGCAAAAGTTTGAATTTTTTTACAAGAAACAAATGCTAATATATTTACCTAAAAGATGTTAACATGCCTACACCCCCAAACCTAAACTCAACATAGTTGCCAATGTGTAACAATAAAGAACAAGGGCATGCGTTCAAAGGTTTGGTTGTTTAGCCAACAAACAACTAATCAAAATTAATATAAACATATACATACAAGCATACTTCTTAGATCCACTTAGGCAGTAAACAAGTTTCAATCAAAAACCACCCTTAGATCTATTCAAAAAGTATAAAGGCATAAGTACAAATATACAGTCAAAATCCTATGCAAAATATGAACGAGTAGCATGCTTACTAGGTTACATTATCTATTTTAAATACTAAAAATGGTAAACTATAAATTAGCATGCATACAGTAAATAAATTATAATATCCACAATGTTATATACTGTAATGTAATTGAGAAAAGAAAAAAAATAATCATCCTGAATTTGAGTCTGTCTCAAACTCTGTACTGTCTGGGTCATCTGGTAGTGCAGTTCGAAGAGGTGTAGTATATGGAATCAATGCCATGGGAGAGTAAGGTGATATATGCTAAAACTAGGCAGTAGGATCATAGGTGGGGGCCTAGGACTGGGGAGTAGGAAGGGCACGTTGGTGAAACATTTAGATATGGCTCTAGATTATTAGTAACATCAGCTCATGAAGATGGTCCCTCATCTCTGGTCCTCTTCCATGTTAACTATAGAGTTCTCCAGGTATAAGTTTCGTCACTATCAAAACTATCCTTATATGCTCTAAGCTCGACAGTGAGATTTCTGACCATGGTGGTCACATCCATCGCCAATCCTACATCTGTGTTGCTGATCTCCTTGGTGAAAGTCTCTCATGCTGAGTGCTAGGCTCCGCTTCTAAGTCGAATCCATCTTCTTACTGCTCAGCTATAGTAGCTTCTACGAATGCCTTCCTCTCAACTCTCCTCTCTTTCTGGAGCATCTTCTTCTTTCCTTCCTTTATCTCCAATCTCTGAATCTTTCTTGGGATAGCTGCCTCATTGTAGGCCTTCATGCCTAAATTGTTTCCCGAACTCCACTTATATTCATATAAAAACCTCACTCTTGCTCTGTCACAGAAATGAGTGATGAGGCAAGGAAATGCCAAACTAGGCACATTGGTCCTACTCATTTCTGTTATCCTCTTGAGAGCAATAGTACCACATTCAAAAGGTAGGTTTATTTTCATCAAGTACAATAGGATTACCGGGCCAAGAGTGACATTGAGCCTACGATGTGTTGGGAACAGTGAATAGCTAAAAAATATGTGCCAAAAAGCACTCTTGAAGTCCAACTGGCCTTGAACAAACATGTTAGAAGTGTTCCTAACTGCTTACTCATTATCATGTAATGTGTTGGCCAAAGATTGGTTGCATAGGTGGTACATTCCTTTAGGCTCATATCCATCGGCCCATTGTGGATAGCTCACGGTCTCCCACTGTTCATTGATGTCTTAGGCATTGAAACTCACACTTTTGCCCTGGACCTTCACTGGTCCTTATAGGAAGCTCTTTAAAGATATAGCCACATACAACTCCTGCACCATAGTAGTGTTACACTGGTTTTGGATGGTACAGTTGGTCTCTACCCAAGACGGTCTATGTTCTTTATAAAACTCGTACCCTCTAAATCTTTGAAACTCACCCCCCGCTATATAACTATACTTATTCTCTTGTTCATCAGCCTTTGTTGAATTTCTGTGTTTCGCTTAGTTGATCTAGGCATCGGATACTTCCCCTTCCGTCACCTTGAATCGACTAATCATACCTAATTGATGCGTTGTTGAAGTGAAAACAAGACAATTGGAGATTAATTTGAGAAGGATTTGAAAATTTGAATAGATAGCAAAATGAGGAAAAATTTAGGGTTTCTGGAATATTGACATTCCAGCTTTATACTCGTAAATTTTCATGAACTGAGAACTCCTAGATTTGTTATTCATGTCACATATTTACATCATACAAATTAGGGTTCATACCCAAGGAAACACTATGAGATATGATTTGGGAAGTGGAACTAGCAGATGTAAGTCACATATTTCATCCAGTAGACACTACGATTTGAGGCTAAAAAACACTGCGAGGAAGACCTCATATAAACTTTTCACATATCATCTCAAGAAAAGACTACAAGTTGAGCCAAAGAACTCTGCAAGAACTAACTCACAGAAGTAAGTCACAGAATTACTCTGGTGAGGACTGTGACTACAAACTGACAACAATTGCAGGAACTAACGTGTAGAATAAGCTAGCAGATTTAATTTGCTCTTATAGATGCTGAAACTCCAAAATTTGACTCATTTGTTATAACACGATATTTTGAAAACAATTTTAGCAAGCAATTCTCCCATAAACATGCAATTCTTCATACTTAGTAAGCACCAAAATGTTGAACCCCAAAACCTATCTCAATTAAGGCCCTTGACAAAAGATATCAACTACTAAGGCCTAAATCGGGATAAATAAGACGCTCCAAACTTCTGGATATTTAAAGTAATCTAATATAATAAAATATGTACAATGTAAAAGGTTTTAAAAATTCAGAGGCTACTCTTAGCTCTCCCAACATAAAATGATGCTTCTTTCTAAAGCTTCGTGCCCTGCACATTCAAACAAATACCTCACAACATTCACACATTCAAAAACTACCAAAAATGGGTGGTTTCAACACAACAGAACCTATTCCTTTTTTCTTCACCTAAAGAGGTCCTTTAGTTTCGATTCCTATTAGCTTATTCTTTTCCACCCAAATTGATTTGACATTGTTTGTGTTAACCTTTGGTTCGACATTAGGAATGTTTTTTCTAGGGTTTACTTTGTTACGAGTGTTCTTCCTATTCAATTGAACACGGGAAAGTTTTGTGTGACCCTTCTTACAGCAATAACAACATTGAGAAAGTAAGGTAGGAATCTTACCTTTAAGGTGATTCTTATTTAGTGGAGGTTGAGGTCTCTCCTTTCTCTCATTTGTCTTCAATTTACTTGATGAAGGGATGGGCACTTTGTTAGAGATATTTGAATTTCTTTTCCTCTCCCTATCCAATTTCTTCTTAGGGAAAGATATGACTTCCTTTTGCTTTCCTTTTTTTGTAACTTTCGATTCCTCTTCAACCCATAATGCTTAGTCTCTTTCCAAAGTCTTTTCTTTGAATCGAATTACCCCAATTAAGCACTCACCTACATGCTCATCTTGCTCCTTCAGGACCTCCTCTAGCTTGGTTGTGAGCTCAAAATTCATTGTTCTCACCATTTTATTTTCATCAACCATGTGCCTTACGCTTGAAAAGAGGTGTTTTCCTTTCATCTGGTGGAAAATTTGATATTCCCACATACTCACCTAGATCTAGTTAAGGGTCGAATTGAATATTCTCAATTTGAATATTAAAGCAATCAAGTGCTCTCATAGGGAGTTTCACTGATTTAAAAACTTCAAACTTTACCGTCTCTCCTAGCATAGTCATGGATAATTCCCATTGTGGATATTAATGATTGCCTTGGAGGGATCCTCTTCCATATCAAGTACTACGAAGTCCATAGGAATGATTAGCTTCCCGACTTGTACCAAGATATCTTCTACTTTACCGCATGGGTGTCTAATATACTTGTCTGCTAGAATTAGCTCCATATTTGTTGCCTTCAGCCTGTCTATCCCTATTTCTATGCAAATCATGTGTGGCATCAGGTTTATCGATGCACCAAGATCTAGCACTACTCGATCCTTCTTTGTATCCCTGATATAGATATCTATGATGGAACTCCCTACGTCTTCCATCTTCTCAGGCAAAGTGCGTTGAATGGTTGCGCTAACTTCCTTTGGTATGATTATCCTCTCCTTGAATTCCTTACTTCTCTTTCTAAAGTTGATCTCTATGAAGAATTTGGCATAAGCCGACATCATCTCTATTACTTCAAGGAGTGGTAAGATCATGAAAACCTTTGACAAGATGTCGTAGATCTCTTTGAAAGCTTGACTGATCTTTGTCTTTTCCAATCTTCCCGGAAAAGGAATTAGAGTAATATATCACTTCAGAGACTCTGGTTCTTTCATCATCTTTCTCAATCTGAGCTCCGGGTTCTCCTTTTCTTCAGGTTTTTCTTCACCCTCTTCTTCATCTAGATTATCTCCTAAAATATTGACAGAAATATTAGAACATTCTGATTATGCTATAATTTTCATATATTTTGGCCCTCAATTCTATTTTTCTTGTCTTGTTTTCATGCATTTTTTATGTGTCTTATGGATCTTTTGATATGTTTGCAGGCAGTTAAGTACATTTTGGAAGAAAGGAAGAAAAGTGTGAAGATTTGCCAAATAGTGTACAAACCGCGTAGCAAGAGAAGATCCGAGAAGTGCCCATCAGGTCAGTGCATGGGTCACTACGCAGGTCCTTACCCACGTACAACTCGTGCACATGTTAAAAATAGAGAATAAAAAGTGGAAGTAACAGAGCACTGTATGGGTCCCTACCCGTGCACTACCCATGCATTTGGTGCTTCATGACTGCCACATCAGTATTTTCAGACCTAATCTTAGGACCCTATGAATATATTCTTTCCTAAAACAAAAAAGGATCCCTTGACCATCTCTCCACGATCTCTTAATCATCTCTTACACCTATCTTCTCATCTCCTATATTTTCTCACATCTCTAATTACAAACCTAGATTTAGGAATCATCTCCCACCAATCTCACCAACCTTCATCCTCATCTACTCAAGAGCACTTGGAGAATTGGAATAAAGCTCGAAGGAAAGATGAATCTATACATGGGTCATCTCTATCTCTTTTCTCGTTATTTTATTTTAATTGTCTTGAATAGCTAAACCCCGTAATGGGAGTTATGTAATTGATGAATTTATGGGTTTTTCACCATGCTTTGATTGATTAATATAGTTCCCTTCTTTGTGCTTGATTGTGTTTAATTATCTCTTGAATAAGTAGGCACTCCAACTCTTGATTCTTGTTGATTGATTGAACTTATTTGAGTAATTATACTTTAATTAATATATTCTTGGAGTGGGTAGCACTCCAACTTGCATTTCACTAAGTGGTTGAATTTGTTCTTTACAGCATTTTGTACTCATCTTGGTTTGGGTAGACACTCTAATTCCCAATCCACTGTAGATGTGGAATTGTGGTTTCTTTGTGAGCCAAGTAGTCACTCCAACTCTTGGCTTACATTAGGTACCAATATATGTTTTAACCATCCATGCATTAGGTGTCTAAACAAGCTCACTTGAATTGGAAAGAATATCTTGTTAGCACTCCAATCCAAGCTATTCCGGAAACTCAGGCTAGGAAGATAAGCCCTAATTGATCGAATTGACTCTTAAAGAATGGACTGCCCACTATTTATTTTTGAGTGCATTGACTCCCACTCATCTCATTATATTATTTCTCCGCATTCTTACTAATTGTTAGTTTATCCTTAGATTAATTAACATAATTAACATAATTGTAGTTAGCGTTGTAGCAATTGACTTTTCAAAACCAAACCATTTACGTTTACTATTTCATGCATTGTTTTAGTTTAACAATAGTTAACTAGTTTTAGACATTTGATTTCCCTTTCCCTGTAGATGATACCCTTACGTGTCACTATATTGTTTATCTATTTTGCTTGCAATTCGGGTTTAAAAATTTTGTTTGAGAAGCTATTTTATACATACAAAATGAGACTTGTCAAAATGGCACCGCTGCCGGGAAAAGCGTTAATTAAGTGACTAATCTTAGTTATCTATCTAATTATCTTAGTTTTTTTGGCTTTCTTTAGTTTCTTTCTACTTCTTTTGGTATTTTTTTTTTCAGAAACGGTGGACTTTTATGGTCAAGCGATGGCTGTTTCATGCATGATATGTGGTGAAGTTGGGCATCATATAGAGAGTTATCCGCTAAGAGATGAATTTCTAGAGTTTTGTAGGAAACAAGCTCGAACATTAAGGTCTTACAGTCTAGAACCCATTAGCATATTTAAAGATTTCTACAACCTAGAGCCAAGCAACAAACCATACAATAAATCTCCCAACCAGGATTGGAGTACTCAACAAGACTCCTCATGGATCTATAATGTGAACAATGCCCCTGAGCAACCCTAATCATTTAAAGTCAATCATAATAGTAAATTGGAAAATAAAGTCTATTTACTTATAGAGAAATTGATAAAATATTCCCATGAGAAAGAAGAGATGAGAGACGAATTTAAGAAGAAGTTACGGCTCATAAGGAAGGAATTTGAAGGAAAGGAGGCCTTAGGAAGGGTAAAGGTGGAAGAGCTAGAAATGTTAAATGGGAAGCTCACTCTTGAAGTAAAATTTCTAAAAAAAGAGAATGGTACACTCTAAAAAGATGTAAGGAAAGTCTCTGATAATGACAAGGCTTTGAAGAACAAATTGAGAGATTTGAAGCAAAAAAGAGTGCCATAGTAAAGGCTTTGGAAGATCTGGTGAGGCTATCAGTAGAATCAGAAAATGAGATAGCTCAAAAATTGGAGAAGATGCAAATTGAAGTTATGCTTCTTATGGAAGAGAATGAAACTTTGAAGAATAAAGTATAAGAACTCTCCAACCTCAACAAAAAAGATTGAGAAGAAAGTTGAGGATGTTGAGGAAGAAAAGAAAGCGATTTCAAAGAACCTAGTGGAAGTTTCCAAGCTTTTAAAAGAATTCAAAGAGGAAAATACAAGGAAGACTAGAAGAATGATGACACAGGTGGAACAAAAGGCTAATTCCTTAAAGGTGGTCAATGAGCAATTATACAAGAAATAAGAACAATTGAAAATTGCCAAGGTCAAAGAATGCGACTACATAGTCCAACTTGACAAACTGGAGACTGAAGTGAAGACCCTTCAATGAAGGCAACACCAAAGGCTTTACGACAATGACTATTGAGGGAGTTATTCTCATTACAAATTTACTTGCTTCTTTTGTTCTAAGAAAGGGCACAGGCTCATTGCTTTAAGTTCCAATAAAATAGGTCTAGGAAGAACCCAACAAAAATCAAGAAAATTTGGGTTAGGAAAGACCTATTAGATAAAGTGAAAACCAAGGGAAATGATAAAATGAAAAAGGTATCTATATTGGTTTGGATTGAAAAAAATGAGAGAGTTCCCTAACTTGGTTAAATCACCCCTAGCATCCCATTGAACATCTTTGATGCAATCTTTTTAAGTTTATTTGATGCTTTTCACGTTTGTTTTTGTTATTAGTAGAGAAATAATGCAAGTTTAGTTGATGGTAGTAATGATTGTGTGCATGACAAAGGAATGAAGAACACAAGAAAATAACAATCCAAGTATGAGAGACCAACACGATCCATGGGAAACAAGCCTCAGTGCACTAGTCTAACTGGGTAAGTGCAGACTCACGCACTACAAGCATATTGCTAGAGTGATTCTCGGCCAGAACCAACTGCACAAGCACTTTCGGGATGACAGAGCCGAGTTGGTGGATGAATGTTACTATTCTTGCCATGTATTTTTGTCTTTATATTTGAACTCCTTATTTTATGAGTTTCCCCTAGTTGCTTTAGTTAGTTTAGTTTAATAGCTATTTGTGGATAATGGATGTTGTTGAGAGTTATGGAGAGTGATTTATCTTGTGAGATATTTGATTTGAGATATATATTTGTGTGGTTGTTAACCTTTTTTTTTGTTACAACTTGTGCTTTAAGGATAGGTTCTTTATCTCTTGAAATTGACACATCGAAATCTTGCAAGTCTTAGAGGGCGAGAAAGCCAAGAGTGCTCATAAAATGGGCGAGAACATAATCATATTTGAGAACATCCACCTCGGTTTCATTTCTCATCTCAATCTCTATCTCTTTATTTGTGTTTATAGACAATTTTTGGATACATGCAAATGTGAATATGCATATTGAACAATGTTTTGGGATGCACATGTTAGGATTATGCTCGATAGCAAGAGTATAATAATGTATTTGACAATATTTTCATATTAATAAAGTGATTTCAAGTTTAACAAATCTTATAGCATTTATAGTTTAATTATTATAATTGTCAAAAGTAAATAATCATAAGGTCAAAAGACTATGAGAAAAGAAGAATTGTTCATACATCTAGATATGTATGAGTTAGACATAATTCTTTAGTTAGCCTTGAATAATATTCACAACTTATGATAAAAGGTTGGGCGCATTTATCTTGTCAAAGTTGTAGATTCTTTTGCTAACATTTGAATGGGATCAAATGTGTTATGATGAATCTAAAATCACCAAAGTGAGGTGTCTTTGGGCAAAAGAATCTAGTGCATTGGGTGCATTGAATAGGATCACAATGAAATACTTTATCTAGAACCATCAATGGGTAAAATTTTTCATTTGAAGACAATCGGAGAGTCTATCTCAATCCTGAGATAAATGATGGACTTATGGCTGCAAGTGTTATCATTTGAGCTATCGATGAGTACGATTATATAACATAGTCTATCCTCGATAGTTTGGTGGTATTCATTTGTTAATCGATAGAGGACTTCATTTATAGATATGGACATCGTGGCTCCATTTATTAAATGAGAGTAGAATACCATCATATGGATGTTTTGAGGTATTGGATATTAAATCTTAATGTTAAGTTTTCAATAGTGTCTATTGAAACATGTCTTCTGGACAAGTCAAAATATCCAAGTTCAAAATGTGGTCATATGAGTAAATATGGTAACTTAGAGAGCTATAGGCGGTCTATAAGCTCCTGGCGATTACTGGTATTCTTTACGAGGATACACTTTTGTAAGTTCCTCAATTTTTGATTGGCTCATTTCGTTGACAACCACATTTGGGGGTTATTATGTAAGGGTAGTTTAGGCCATCATTGCTCAAGACCTAGCTCAAGCTTCAAAAGGTAAATCACTTGCTCAACCTTGTTTGAAGAGTTTCAGTGCACACATATACCCTCATGCATGTTTTTGATCATCTTGCATGAATGCTTAATTGCCTTAATTGTGTGCCTCTTTGCCATAAATCTTGCTTGGGTGTTTGTTACATTTAGTTTGCCCTTAAAAGAGGATTTTCCCCTTGACCGCGTCCGGGACTGCTCCTTGTGCATTGCCTCCGCCGCGGTATGCACAATGGTGTTCTCCAAGCGTTACACGCTGCTGCTACCGCGGCCTGTGCACGTTGCATGCACAACGGTCTCCCAAGTGGAGTTTCCCAGTGATGCGCCGCTTGCTCTACCGCGGTCTGGACATTGCCTGTACCGCTGTCCAGACAGCGGAGAATTCCAGGCGATGCACCACTGGCTCTACCACGGTCTGGACACTTACCTAGGCCGCGGCATGCACAGCGGTCATGACGGGAATCAGTTGGCCATTATCCAAAACGACGCCATTTCGTGTAGGGCACATTATATATATGTTCTCTTCTCTTCTCTTTAGCATAGTGAGTCCAACAAGCCATTTTTACTCACGAAGCTTTCCTTTAGAGAGAAATTGACTCCAAGAGAGAGAGAGCTTTCAAGAACCCATCTTGACTTAACCAAACTTCAATCAATGAGCATCTAGCTTTTTCGAGCATCTAGCTTCTTCTTGCATCTTCCAAGCATGGATTGTTTGTGTTTTCATTGACTTGTAATCTCTACGTGACCTAGAATTAATTGTTTCATTACTAGGCCTTGTTTACCTAGAAAAAAGCATTAATTACTCATTAATTGTATGCTTTTAAGCTTTATTGCATTTATAACATGCTTGTGTTGTTGATTGTTGGTTGAGATGTATATTTTGTAATAGCTAGGGTTTGTGACCATTTTTCCCTTCTAGCTAAATCTCTATGCTTTGCATTTAAATATTGTTTAGGACTCATTGATTGCATTTTGAGATTGCATTATAGTCCTTGACATGTTTAATGACAACTTATGTTGAAATGGCCTTGTTTGATAACTAGGATATATTGTTGCATAACTATATCTAGTTAAGTCTTTATGAGCATTCATTTAGACGTTGATATCTAGGAATTGTACTTAGTGACATTCTTAAATTACTAGATAAGCTTTTAGTGTTGCCTAGCATTACTTGCATGTTCGAATATTTTATCATATTCACTTAGGTTGTGTTTGACTCTTCATTAAAGTTAAGTCTTGTGGCTTCGGTGTGAAGTTGCACAGGCAAGGGAAGTCTTGCAACCAAGAGTGGGTTCACAAGCAATTGGTCGGGAGCCACTGTAAAAGGCCCAAGGGGGAAGAGTAAGAGGCGTTCACGCCAAGAGAAGTGTATCAGAGGATATCACTAGGGACTGAACCAAGAGTGGTAAGTGGCGGTGTCCATAGTCTGAGGTTGCCGAGATTGAGAGTCCAAGAATCACTTGAGGGTGTAACATTTTATTCATATAGTGGATTTCTATGGCCGAGTGTGGCGCACTTAACAGCCCGTGGTTTTTCCCATTTAGAGGGTTTACACATATACATCTTGTGTTATTTATATTTCTTTACCATACACTTGATGTTGTATGTTTGTTTTATTGGGTGAATTTTAAATATTGACTTATCAAGAAAAATTGGCAATTGACTTGATTAAAACCTATTCACCCCTATAGGTTTAGACACACACGTTTTTAGGGAACTTTCAATTGGCATCAAAGCAGGTGCCTAGACATACTTAGGTAATCCAAGCTTTTGTTTGTGTGTCTTGCATTTGTTTGCGCTTGATTGTTGCATTCATTTGCATTCATCTCATTCATTGAACAACCATGAGTGATTTTGAGAGACTAGAGGGTGCTTTGATCTCTGAACCACCAATGCTCACCAAGAATAACTACTCCTCTTGGAAAGTGAGGATGGAAGTTTTTTTGTGTGACCTTGATGAGCATGTGTGGATGTGTGTGGAAGAAGGGTATTCACCTCCCACGGAGACACAAGAGAATTGGGCTTCTATGTCTAAGCCCAAGTCCAAATGGACAGCTGATGAACTCGAGGTTGCCGAATGGAACTCAAAGGGCCTCCGTGCCTTATATTGTGCAGTGGGTGAAAGTTATGCAAAACTCATCCAAACAACTCAAGATGTTCAAGAAGCTTGGGAAATTCTAAGAGTCATCCATGAAGGTACCGTGAAAGAAGAACACAAAAAATTAGGTACCTCAAAGATCAAGCTTAAATGTTTTGATTGTGGTGGCTATGGGCACATCTCCACGGATTGTGGAAACTCAAAGAGCAAGAGTCGAAGAGGCAAACTAAAGGCCTACTTTTGTAGTGAAAGTGAAGAATGCTCTTCGGGTTTGGAGGGATGTGAAAGGAATCACATAGTCTTGCACGCTTTACATAATGACAACACTAAAGTGGCCACAAGACACCCATCACTCAAGTTCGACATTGAAGAAGCTAGCTTAGATGATGATTACCATAAGAGCATAGTAGAAGCTTCGATGAAGAAAGTTCTAGCTCCAAGAACTTGAGTTGTGAAGGGTTTGATTATGAAGACTTCATCGAAAGTCTTCAAGGGTCATTGAAAAAGAAATATGAAGAAATCAAGGAGTTGAGGATGGAAAATCTTCAAATAAGAACCAAGTTAGATGACTCCTTGAAAGTGGACATAGTTGATATGTCAAAGTATGAGAAGGAGATTAATGATTGCCATCAAAGGATGAAGGCAATGAGGGATGAACTAGCCAAGAAATACAATTCTTTGAAGATTATCAAGGATAAAGAGATGAGGTCTCTTGAAGAATCGAAGAAGGTCAAGGTCAAACAACCTCAAGCTCAAGGTAAAAGGAAAACTTCACCTCCACAGATCTTGGAGAGTCATCCAAGAATGACCAAATGCAGATGCCAATGAATAATGAAGCTAATCCTCAACAATCAAGATCTCCACCTCCAAGCTTTCCTCAACCAAGGAGCAAGCCAAGCAAGCTCAACCAAGGAAGCAATCTTCTCTAACTCAACAGCAAGGGAGAAGAGAATCAATACCACACCTAAGGAAAGCTCAAAGACATGGGAAAGCATCTTTGTCCTCACAAAGGAATGGTATGACCCCTCATTTTATTCCTTCATGTCATTTTTGTGGTGTTGATGGTCATATTGACCAAATTGCTTCAAATACATTAACATGTGTAGAACTAAGAGCATGATTGAAAGAAAAAGGGGTAGAGTCAATATGCATGTGCCTAGGAAAGCTAGTGTTAATGAACCTAGGAGTAATATGATGATCTTGACCACTAGGAATGACAATGTGTCACCTAAGTGGATTAGAAAAGATGAACCCACATGTCATTGTGCTAAGGTTTCACTCATAGGCTCAACTAGGTCAAATGGACTTGGTAAATCTATAGGGACTCATATCCCCTCTTGATTTGTTTTGATTGACCCCATATGGGGAGCTCAAGCAAAGAGAGCAAATTGGCATTGCATTGTGCTCATTGATAATATTTATGCTTCTTTATTAATTACTTGAGATGATTGGTTGTACATATTTTTTTAATAAGTGTGCAACTTTGTTTTACATGCAATCCATGTCTTATTTATGACCAAACATACATTTTTGGACTAGGAGAATTGATTGGGAAGTACATTTTGAATGACCTAGAATTGATCTCCATGACATGTTGATTATTTCTATGACATGCTTTAAATTGATATGCATGATAAGATTTTTTGAATGCTCTAAAATGAATGCAAAATTTATGTTTGAAAGCAATTATGAGACTTCAATCAATAAGGATCTTGTATCCAATTCAAGGATTTTACAATCCAAAAGTCTCTCTCTCTTTACTTGTCAAATAATGCTACTATTATACGGGCATTCCACCTGGAAAAATTGAAAAGGGCGCAATAGTCACTCATGTCTTGTTTTACTTGTAAAGTTTGATATAGTTGTTCTTAAAATAATTTTATTTTACAGTCTATATCTTGCTTACTCCATGACAAAGGGTGAAATTGGTTTGAATTCTCTTGGAAACCGTTGTCATTTTGCTTTGCCAAATACCATGTTTTGATCTTGAATACAACTTGTCTTGTATGCAAAGCATTTGTTCACACTTTTTTTTCCTTGATTCTCTCCTCTTAATTAAGTTGCATAAATTTTGTTATATGATTATGCATATGTCTTGTGCCATAAGCTCTCCTTGCTAATGTCTTCTTAAGGGGATACTCCTTTGTCTATCTCATGACAACAAGGGGGAGTAGTGTGGATTTAGGGGGAGTTGAGTTTGACTCATTGAGGGGGAGTTAACCTATTTAAGGAGTTGCATATGAGGGGAGTTTGATTCGTTGAGGGGGAGTTAACATATTTAGGGGGAGAATTTGCATTTGCATTGTTGATGCATGTTGCTTGTTTCTATTGTTTGCAAATTTCTCTTGTTTTTATGTCTTTGATCACCTCACATACACTTGTCTTGGAAATCGTAGTTATTTTGTTTTGTAAGGATGTTGATTCTACAAGAGATGGATGACTTGAAGATCCAGTTTATTAGACATCTCTTTGTAATGTAGAAAAACTTTGTTGACCCCTGTTTTTGTTTAGTTTATTTGTGAGGATGAATTGTGAGTGGTGGTTTTGTCACGAAATAGCCAAAGGGAGAGATTGTAAGTTCCTCAGTTTTTGATTGGCTCATTTCGTTGACAACCACATTTGGGGATTATTGTGTAAGGGTAGTTTAGGCCATCATTGCTCAAGATCTAGCTCAAGCTTCAAAAGGTAAATCACTTGCTTAACCTTGTTTGAAGAGTTTTAGTGCATACACACACTCTCATGCATGTTTTTGATCATCTTGCATGAATGCTTAATTGCCTTAATTGTGTGCCTCTTTGCCATAAATCTTGCTTGGGTGTTTGTTACATTTAGTTTGCCCTTAAAAGAGGATTTTCCCCTTGACCGCGTCCGGGACTGCTCCTTGTGCATTGCCTCCGCCGCGGTATGCACAACGGTATTCTCCAGGCGTTGCAAGCTGCTGCTACTTCGGCCTGTGCACATTGCATGCACATCGGTCTCCCAAGCGGAGTTTCCCAGTAATGAACCGCTTGCTCTTCCGCGGTCTAGACATTGCCTGTACCGCGGTCCAGACAATGGAGATTCCCAGGCGATGCACCGCTCGCTCTACCGCGGTCTGGACATTTGCCTAGGCCGCGGTATGAACAGCGGTCATGACGGGAATCAGTTGCCCCTTGTCCAAAACGACGTCATTTCATGTAGGGCGCATTATATATATGTTCTCTTCTCTTCTCTTTAGCTTAGTGAGTCCAACAAGCCATTTTTACTCACTAAGCTTTCCTTTAGAGAGAAATTGACTCCTAGAGAGAGAGACCTTCCAAGAACCCATCTGGACTCAACCAAACTCCAATCCATGAGCATCTAGTTTCTTCTTGCATCTTCCAAGCATGGATTGTTTGTGTTTTCATTGACTAGGTAATCTCTACATGACCTAGAATTAATTGTTTCATTACTAGGCCTTGTTTACCAAGAAAAAGCATTAATTACTCATTAATTGTATGCTTTTTAGCTTTATTGCATTTATAACATGCTTGTGTTGTTGATTTTTGGTTGAGATGTATATTTTGTAATAGCTAGGGTTTGTGCCCATTTTTCCCTTCTAGCTAAATCTCTATGCTTTGCATTTAGATATTGTTTAGGACTCATTGATTTCATTTTGTGATTGCATTATAGTCCTTGCCATGTTTAATGACAACTTATATTGAAATGGCATTGTTTGATAACTAGGATATTTTGTTGCATAACTATATCTAGTTAAGTCTTTATGAACATTCATTTAGACATTGATATCTAGGAATTGTACTTAGTGACATTCTTAAATTCCTAGATAAGCATTTAGTTTTGCCTAGCATTACTTGCATGTTTGAATATTTTATCATATTCACTTAGGTTATGTTTGACTCTTCATTGAAGTTAAGTATTGTGGCTTCAGTGTGAAGTTGCACAAGCAAGGGAAGTCTTTCAACCAAGAGTGGGTTCACAAGCAATTGGTTAAGGAGCCACTGTAAAAGGCCCAAGGGGGTAGAGTAGGAGGCGTTCACGCCAAGAGTAGTGTATCAGGGGATATCACTAGGGACTGAACTAAGTGTGGTGAGTGGCGGTGTCCATAGCCTGAGGTATTCGAGATTGAGAGTCCGAGAATCACTTGAGGGTGTAACCTTTTATTAATATAGTGGATTTATTTGACCGAGTGTGGCGCACTTAACAGCCTGTGGTTTTTCCCATTTGGATTCCACGTATACATCTTGTATTATTTATATTTCCGCACCGTATACTGTATGTTGTATGTTTGTTTTGTTGGGTGAATTTGAATATTGACTAATCAAGAAAAATTGGTAATTTACTTGATTAAAACCTATTCACCCCCCCCCCCCCCCCCCCCCTCTAGGTTTAGACACACACGTTTTTAGGGAACTTTCAACTTTCTCCAATAAGGTTGTCTAGGGTATGAATGAGTAACATCAACTTATTCTATCTTTATTTAAGAGTTCAATTTTAGTTCTTTAGTGGAATGAACTAAAATTAAATATATCGGACCTAAGTGAATCCTTTGTTGATTGTGATTGGGTTGTATCTATTGGAGCTTAAATCTATATAGCCCTCCAAGATCCCCAATTTACACAAACTTGCATGATCACTTGATATATTCTACCTGACAAATTTAGGGGTCCATCTAGAATTGTATTGAGGCATGGGGACTTGTTTCTTTTTGTAAGAATGAGTCTAGTTCACATGTGCACTTTTTATATAGGTCAAATGGATTTAATAAAATAAGAAAATAATATATTGGCCCATATATATTGGTATGGGCAACAAGGCTATTTAGAATAGCTGAATTATATTATTTTATTTTATTATTTAATTAAATGGAAATTAATTAACTTGTTGATTAATTAATTATTTAATTAAAAGTCAAAATATTTTTCCTAGTAGGAGATGGTCTCCTAAAATTATACTATTGTTGGTAGTATAATTAATGTTAAAGACTATATTTGATAAGTAGATAAATAACAAGAATTATTTATCTAATCAAATTAGGAAGTCTTTAATATGATTACAAATACATTATTGAGTTGGATTAGGAGTATTGGTGTAGGATAGAATTCCTTTCTGAAAAGGATTCTTAACCACCAAGTAAATCTACCTAAGGAAATGATTCTTAACTACCAAGTAAATCCTTCTTAGGAAAAGAATTAAGTCTCCTAATTATATTCTATGAAATTTCGGCCAGCTATGTATATATAAGAGGAGGATAGAATTCCTTTTAGATAAGGATTTTTAACTATCAAATAAATCCACCTAAGGAAATGATTTTTACCAACCAAGTAAATCATTCTTAGGTAAGGACTTATGATCATATATATATATATATATATATATATATATATATAGGTTTGGAAATTTTGGCCAGCTCTAATTAATTGCAAGAATTAATTTCGGTCAAGCTTGGGACTTTCTAAAGAGAGAATTCGGAAAAAGCAAGAGAGAATTATGAGGGAGGAAAAATTTGGTTTTTACTCTGGACAAAATTTGACCAACTCATAGAGATAGTGTGAATTCGGCCAAAAAGAGAAAGAAGGGAACATTTTTGTTTTCAATAGTACACTAGTATCCTTTACATCAAAAGGGTTTTGTGTACAACATCGAATCAAGGATCACGCGAATTTCAACCAAAATGATTGATAATTCACAAGTGGCCGGACAATCTTGATTTTTCTCTTGGAGGATTATTGTGACTAACAAGGAACAAGATTTTGTTTGTTTCCATCCCCAGGTATACAAGACAAAGAAAGGGAGCCCACACTCCTAGGTGATTCACATTTGTGATTGGATTGGAAGATCTTGCGGAATCAATTCGGCGTTTGTTCAATCATCACGAAAAAAAAGGTACTACACTTTTTATATACATCAATTAATCTAGGGTTAAGGTTCTTGTTATTATAAAGGGAAAACTTTTATTTATACGCAAACCGTGATTTCTTATTTCTCACGCTTCCGTTGTGTTTTGAACCATTTTTTCCCTTCAATCTGTCTCAGAGCCTGGTTGTACCCATGATTAATTGATGTATGTGTTCGTGAATCTTTTTCTTTTTTTGTATATATGTATGTTTTAGAAAGAGATGGCACTCTAGGTATTCGCATATATATTTACATTGGAATGTATGGATATATATATATATATATATATATATATATATATATATATATATATGTTTTATATGTGGTTTTTTATTATTTTGGTCATAAAATTTCAATGTAATTTTGTTTTGGGATTGTAACAAGAAGGGTGGTCTATCATCGCCATAATTTCCTTCTTGGTAGTTGCTAAGTTTTTTTTTGTATTTGTAATAATAATTAAAAAACTAGAGTATTTTTACTTATGATTCTTCTGTAATACACTCAAGTTTCGAAGACTCAAAGGTTTGAAGAATTAGGGGCAACCGGAACAAGTTTGGGACAGTGCGAGCCGTAGCAACGAACGTGCGTACGAAAAGCAAGCAGCCACGTTTGTTGTGGCATTGGCTGCGCACAGCAGCCCTATGGAGGCCATGGGCTGTGCATGGCAGCCCTTTATGGGTTTGTGGCATGTGCACACCCATGGGTAAGGGCCAAGGGTGCGCACGTCCATCGGAGGCAACCGAGAGACTCCGGACGACGAAAGTCGCGTGAAGACTTGTTCGCCAAGAAAGGAGTTTTTTTGTATTCCAAGACATGTAATTTACTTGCTTTTCTAGGATTGACCAAAATTGAAGCTATTTGTATTTGTTGTAAATATTGCAATGTTTGTCTTTGTTTGATAACATGTCATATAGAATAGGAGTGTCACTCATATATCTCTTTTGGTATGAACATGCATTGAATGGTTTAAGTATCTAAATTGGCATCTAGATAACTTGGTAAATCATTCTTTGGAATTAAATCACACGCCTTAAACAATTGAGTGGGAGAAGGTGTTTTAGTACACCTACGGCCTCCAAGTTTAGTTAAGCGTTATGTTTCGTGAATATCCCCCCAAGGGGTATTCATGAATGGAATTTAGCAAGATACTTCCTTACAAGGATAGACTAGACATTTAGCCCAAACGATATCTACTCCCAAATGAGAGATATTATTGAGGGATTATATTGAAGGTCGATAACTTGGTATTACACTCAATGTAATTTTATTAATATCTTCCCAAGAGTTCTTGTCAATAAAAATTACAAGGCTAAAATTGAAAACGATGGTTGTTATGTTAACAATTAGGTGGGACCTAGTCCAACTAGTAAATGTTGAGAACTCCTAAAGAAGGTGTGACATTTATGGGTGTTGGATCACCGTTGAATTTTTACAATTGAATTAATTTATTTAATTCAAGATAAATATTCAAAAATGTTGTATCATGATTATTTACTTATATAATTTTTGTGAATATAAAGAAATCATGACCTCATCCCTAATCAAATTCCTAAAAGATAATACTTTAACTGATGATAATTATGTCACATGGAAAAGGGAAAATTGGGTTGTTGTAAGTTGAAAAACCATAAGATCATTCTGTTTATTCCTAAATCACCAAACTAATGAATCTACTTAGGAGCAAAAACATGAGTATCAGTAGTGAATGTCTTCGGATAAGATGGCTAAATGTACATTACATTATGGCCATCATCTCCGACGTGTTGCAACAGCAACGTGAAGGAATGGAGACTACTGCTGATATAAATGATGTCTCTATAGGAGATATTAGCTATGAGGTCTAGGATAACTAAGATGAGAGGCAGTGTCTACTTTCATGAATCTTAGGATGAAACCTGGACAAGCTGTGAAAGATCACACGATGAAAGTTATAGCACATCTCAATATTGTTGAACTGAATGGTGCTGAGATATATGGTGAGACAAAAACTTGACATGATTGTCAACTCATTATCGGATTTCTTTGGTTTGTTCAAAGTTGGACTACACCTTGAACAATAAGGACTACACCTTGTAAGGCCTGATGCAAGATGTTCAAAGTGCCAAAATGATTCATGTGAAAGGCAAGGGTCAAGAGATTCATATGGTTGGTAAAGTTGCTACTGTTAAGACCTGTCAAAAGGTCAAGTAACAGCAAAAGAAAAAGCAACTTGGGCCTAACTAGATGGGGTTTCGGGAAAGGAAAAGACTGAATGAGAATGAATTCAACTTGCATTTAGGAAATAGAGCATTGGTGTCTACTAGTGTAATGGGAGATATTAGAATCAATTTAGATTCTTATAGGTATTTAGTTTTAATAAACGTTTATTATGTACCACAATCCATGAGGAATTTAATTTCGGTCTCTTGTCTAAATAAATTTGGTTATTCGGTTACTTTTAATAAAGCCTTTATTATTAGTAAGAATGACAAAATTATTTGCAAACGTACATTGGAAAATGGTTTATTCTATTTTCATGGAAATATCTCACTTTTTAGACACGGAATCAACAGAACCTAATCATAAAAGAGTAAAATTATCAAAAGATGAAACCTACCTATGGCATTTGCGCCTAGGTCATATTAACACCTTAATAGAATTAAAAGATTGGTAAGTGACGGACCTCTAAGTGACTTGAAGGTTGATGATCTACCAACTTGTGAATCTTGTTTGGAAGGTAAAATGACCAAAGGTCGTTTACGACCAAAGACACAAGAGCCATCGAATGTTTAGGACTAATACACACTGATGTGTGTGGACCTATGTGCATTCAAGCTAGAGGTGGATAGGAGCACTTCATCACTTTCACGTAAGAACACTCAAGATTTGGCTATGTGTATCTCATGAGACATAAGTTGGATGCTTTTGACATATTCAAAGCATTTAAAGCTGATGTTGAAAATCAGTTTGAGAAACGCATAAAAATCTTGAGGTCTGATAGTGGTGGAGAATATCTATCTGGTAAGTTTCAGCAATATCTTATTGATAATGGGATAATTTCTTAGTTTTCTGCACCAGGCACACCTCAACAAAATGGGGTGCAGAAAGGAGAAATATGACTCTTTTGACATGGTTAGGTCTATGTTGAGTTATTCAACGCTCCCTAATTCTTTTTAGGGATATGCTTTACAAACTGCCATGTACATTCTAAACGATGTATCATCTAAGTCGGTTCCTAAAACACTACATGAGTTATGGACCAGGCGAAAGCCTAGTTTACAACACTTAAGAATATTTTGGATGTCCTGCGCACAAGTTAAAAGGAAAGATAGAAAAGATGGAGTCTCATTCGGAAACATTCATATTTGTAGGGTATCGAAAAAGAAGAAAAGGATATTATTTTTATAGTCCTTCAGATCTTAAAGTATGTGTTGCGAGAAATGCTAAATTTTTGGAAAAAGAATATATGAATAATTTTATGCCTAAAAGTAGAATTGTCCTGAATAAGCTTTCAGGAGATACAATTCCACAAGAGGTTTCACAACCAAGCCCAATTGTAAGTTTCGTACCAACACAAGATCAACAATCTACCATTTCTCGTCGTAGTGGGAGGGTTGTTAGACAACCGAGAGATACATCGGTCTAAAAGAATCTGTAGAGAATCTTTCAGACGATGATGATCCCTATACGTACAAGGAAGTAATGGAAGATGTTGATTGTTGCCATTGGCAAAAGGCAATGCAATCCGAAATTCAATCTATGTTTAAAAACAAAGTCTGGTCTCTTGTAGACTTGCCTAAAGGGATAAATCTCGTCGGGTGCAAGTGGGTATACTAGAGGAAAAGAGGAATGGATCGAAAAGTAGAAACTTTTAAAGTTAGATTGGTAGCTAAAGGTTATGCACAGAAGGAAGGTATCGATTATGAAGAAACCTTCTCTCATGCGGCCATGCTTAAATCCATTAGGATACTCTTATCCATTACGGCATCTCTAGACCTAGAGATTTGGCAAATGGACGTCAAGACAGCTTTCCTTATTGGAAGACTTGACAAAAGCATCTACATGATGCAACCAGAAGGATTCATTGAAAAAGGCCAAGAAGAAAGGGTATGTAAGTTGCAAATATCCATATATGGATTGAAGCAGGCATCTAGATTCTGGAACATAAGGTTCGATCAAGCAGTGAAAAGTTTTGGATTTATTTAAAATCATGACGAATCTTGTGTATATAAAAGGATTAAAGGCGACAAGTTGGTTTTCCTAGTTTTTTACGTTGATGATATACTACTCATCGAAAACGATGTAGATGTGTTGACATCAATAAAAGAATGGTTAGCAAAACAAATTGATATGAAGGACTTAGGAGAAGCAAGTTATATTCCTAGTATCCAAGTCATAAGGGATAGAAAGAATAGAACGATTGCATTCTCCCAAGCTTCATACATAGATAAAATCTTGTCTAGGTTTTTCCATGCAAGATTCCAAGAAAGGTATGTTACCTTTCAGACATGGAATCAAACTTTCGAAGGAACAAGTTCATAAGAATGAGCAAAAAGAGCAATTCATGAGTAGGGTTCCATATGCATCGGTAGTTGGAAGTCTCGTGTATGCAATGCTCTGCACTAGACCAGATATTTGTTTTGTTATGGGCATAGTTAGCAGGTTTCAATCGAAACCTGATCCTGATCACTGGTCATTAGTCAAGCATATTTTCAAGTATCTTAGGCAATCCCCAGATAGAGAAAGTTTGTCTTCTGAGGGCTTACAGATACGAACACCCACAAACGTATTACTCTGCATGAAAGTTGCATCCAAACATTCCAAACAAAACTTACGATGTTTTCTGTTTACAAATCAACAATGCTCGAATGCTCAAGATAAAAATTGCCTCGACACTAATCCTCACCGGATTTCAGTCAGATTTTCCACTCATAACCTAGGTGATCACTCTCTAGCAAACACATGCGATTTGGAAGTTATTTTCATGGAATCAAATATGTATCGCATATGAATATTATCAATGAAGCACATTTTCTAATGATAAATCTCATGAAAGGAATTGAAATGCCAAGAACGTGGAAAGAGCATGCATTGAATCATATTCCCAATATAGACTTTCTAAGAGAACAATTAAACTTTCCCTCACTTGTATTGGGGCCAAGGTGATTTGTGGTGGTGTATGGAATGGAAGATATGGTAAGAGTGGGAAGGATAAAGTTACTAATCATGCTAAGGTGTTTATACATATTACAATACTTTAGTTAGCTCTAAAACATATTACAATACTTTAGTTAGCTCTAAAACATATTACATCACAAGTGACTAGGCACTAAACTTTACATTGCACATTTGTCCTAAAATTGTACTCATTGGTGAGTAACTTTATATTTGAAGAACTTAAAGGCTTAAGTTTTTATAATATACACTTTTTTTTTCTTTTCTAAGCCCTTACCTTTGCACATTTACACATTGTCATCCGTAAATTTTATCAAATGTACAAGTCATTTGACAAAGAGGATAAAATTGTCAGGTGGACATCCAAATAGGCACTCAGAAAATATCCCGCAAGATATCTCCAAAGAAGAGGAACCCGAGTAAATAAAAAATAAGTATTGAGCAAAACCTACTCGGGATTAGTTAACGTTGCTCGGGGTTAGCTGACGTCATGTTCTACTTGGGATCAGATGATGTCATTCGGGACCAGCTAACATCATGTTCTACTCGGGACAAACATGAAAAAACCCGAATAAAGAAGCCCATCACGTAACTCAAACACGAACCAAGAATCATGTTAAAATACGCAAAGGTACCTGCGTCATAGAAGAATTCCAGGATAATAGAATACCAAACAAGAAAAAGGTTCTAAATCAGGCAACAATTTTATTTCTTCAAAAAGACTTACGTATTTGTAAGGAAAGTCCTAACTGGAGTATATCACTAGAGTCCCATTCGATCTCTATACAAGTCTCCGAGATAGGAAAGAAGGCAGACTACTTCAAATAAGTAACCAATCTTAATTAAATACAAAGATCTTTCATTACTTGTATAAAAAGGATTAGGGTTCTATACACGTATAAATAGACCCGTAATCTCGTCATAAAAAGAGATATAGCAAGATACAGAGAGAAAAAATAGAGATCGAGAGTTGTAAATATTTTTCAATAATGGATTTTGGCTCGATTGTTTATTCAACCACCCGTGGACATTTCTCTGGTCATCGGAGTTTTACCACGTAAAACCTGTGTCCAACTACTCTCATTCTCTCTCTTTGAAACCATATCTAAATATCCAATCTTGTTGACTTTTCTCACACATTCAGAAATCGATGTCAACATTTGGCGCTTGAAGGAGAGGGTGAAGGTCTGATCTGATTAAAAGTAATGCCGGGAAGCAGAAACAGTCCTGGGGATATCCAAAAATCTCCAGATAATCTTCATATTGACAGTAGTTCACAAGATCTCGCCGCAACCACCGAGAACCAACCAACATCCCTAGCAGGGATCCAATAAATCCTTCTGACAAGCAAAGACTTGACACGACACTTTTGTGAAGCACTGAAACAGCTGGTGGCAGACTCAACAACGGAAGGAGTTGATCTACTAGCTGCAGAAGAAGCGTAACCTCCTAACCTCCCACCTACAAGGCTTCGTTCTATTATAGTTGGGCCAGAACCAGATGAACCAGAAGCAGGAAGAAACTCCATTCCAATTAATCAGACTGGACGTGAAACACCCGAAGAGAAGCAACCATGCCAGAGGCAGAGCCATGATCATATAGCCCATACTAGACATCGTTAGCATGACCGACACAGGGATCGGTCATCACCAGAGGATAGTGATCGGCACAATCGTAAGCACCGTCATGGAGCCATACACCAGTAAGGATCAATCCGTGATACTCGGCAACAAAGCGAAGAAGAGCTTGAAAAAGGTATGACAGTCACTCAGCTGTTTAACCATCATGGAGATCCGGTGGGAGATAGAGATGTCGTAATTAAGAGCCTGACCTGAGAAGTTGAAAACAATAGGCATCAAATGGACGTACTGGTTAGACGTTATGGGTACAACGACTTATCCAATGAAGATTCTGACAGTCCTTTTACTAGGGACATCATGCGAAATTCATTCCTAGAAAGATTCAGGATGCCGCACGTAGAGCAGTTCAAGAATGATACTGACCCTAAAGAACACATCAGAAAGTATAAAAGTGCTACGGCTCAGTATGCCCACAGCGACCCCTTATTATGTCTCAACTTTCCACAGACTCTAAGGGACATAACCTCAAGATGGTTCGGGAGATTGCCCCCAGCAAGTATCGAAAGTTTTGGTGAATTAAGCAGGAGTTTCTCAAGACAATTTTTGGGCAACGTTCACAGGGAAAAATCAGTAGCTTACCTTTCTCAGCAGAAACTAGGAATGATGAGTCGCTAACAAAATTACCTGGGGAGATTCGGCCTGGCGATATCAGAAATTGGTAGTTCAAACGACGAAGCGATAATTGCTGCATTCATCAACAATTTACAGAACGGACGATTATCTTTTGACTTAAGAAAAGCCCGTCTAACAAGACATGCAGATATGATAGACAAGGTGGGAGGATATGCATTAGCCGAAGAAGAGGAGTTAGCCACGGGAGGATGCTGCATGCATGGAGGAAAACCGGAACAGAAGGATGCCGAGTCCAAGGTACAGAACCAAAAAGGAAAACAAAATGGAAATAGTAAAGAAAAAAGCAAGGATGGGGGAAATGGGTGTAATACTGACCAGACCTCAGAGAAATTCTGAGGAAAATATGTAAACTACATCCCTCTCTAGAAAAAGCAGGAAGAAATCCTGGCTATACTGGAGGAAAAGAATCTGGTAAGAGAGTCACATCGACAATCTCAGTTTTCCTGGTGAGATACAACAAAATACTGCAGATTCCATAAAGAAACCGGTCATGAGACTTCCAAGTGTTACCAGCACAGAGATTACATAGAGACTCTCATTCGGGAAGGACACTTACAGGATATAATCCTGAAAAAAGATGAGAGGCCAGAAACAAAGAAAGAGACTAGGGCCAATCATAGCTCCGGTCAAAACAAAAGGGCCAGCCCCGAGGTCAATGAAGTAATACAAACAATCTTTGGAGGACCATCAACTGGAAGAAGTAACCGAGAGCGAACACAGGAAATCTAAGAAGCATTGGAGGCAAGACAGAACTTTGACGTGAACTCAGTCAAACCAGACCCGAAAAGGGTAAAGGAAGGATTGGACCCAATAATCTTCACAGAAACGGGATCACATGGGGTCGATGTTCGACCAATTGACGCCCTGGTCATAAATGCCTGAATTGAACACATGGAAGTCAAGAGAATCCTAATAGACAATGGAAGTTAGACATATATTCTCAATGTAGCAGTCTACGATCAACTCAGGTTGGATCGAAAGGACTTGCAACCTTTTCATACCCCATTCAGAGGGTTCGGGGGAGTTGAGGTCAAGCCCCCAGTTGCATATCCAGAGTGAGTAGTTGCTTCAGTAGAGCCGGTTGATTCCGGCTCTTGGGATGGTAAAGCTGCCCTTAGAAATTTGAGTAGCACCTTGCCAAAGAACAGTACTACTTAATTTCGTAGTAGTAGACTTAGATAATTGGTCGTATAATGCATTGTTAGGTCAATCATTCTTGAATAAAACTAAGGCCGTAACAGCTACTTATGCTTTGATGATCAAATTCCCAACCAAACAGAGGATCGAAGAGCTAACCTGTCAGTTTACAAAGACAGAAACGATGGTGAACAAGTATGTACCATAACGCAGTCGAGTTAGAATAAAGAGTCATTGTCCTTCGAATTTGACCCAAGGGAAAAATCGAAGGAATCTAAAAATGAACTGGTCAAAGAAATTATCTTGAAAAAAGATGAACCAGATAAGAAGATCAAGCTCGAGGCCAATTTGGAAGGAAAAGTCAAACAAAGCCTCACTGATCTGCTCAAAGAATACAAGGATGTGCTCACCTGGAGTCATGAAGACATGGTCGGGATAGATGCCAGAGTAATATCTCATCTTCTCGCAGTAGACCTAAATGCAAAACCTGTAATACAAAAGAGAAGGTCATTCAATCTCGATAGAAGTCAGGCAATCAAACAGGAAGTGGAAAAGCTACTCGTTGTAGGGTCAATTAGAGAGATTAGCTACTCTCAATGGGTAGCTAATGTAGTCCTTGTCCAAAAGAAAAACGGTCAATGGAGAATGTGCGTAGATTTCACAGATTTAAACAAAGCTTGCCTAAAAGACAATTTTCCAATACCAAGGATAAACCAATTGGTTGATGCTACATCAGGCCACGAATTGCTCAGTTTCATGGACGCCTACTCAGGATATAACAAAATCAAGATGAATAAAGCTGACGAAGAGAAAATGACATTCACAACCGATCAGGGTTTATAATGTTACACAGTAATGCCCTTCGGGTTAAAAAATGCATGGGCAACATACCAAAGGCTGGTCAATAGAATCTTCGCACAACAAATAGGAAGAAACATAGAAGTGTACATAGATGACATGCTGACCAAGAGCATCTCGGTAGAAAGGCATACTTTAGACCTGCGAGAGACTTTCGATGTTCTGAGGAAATACCAAATGAAGCTAAATCCGAACAATTACATATTCGGAGTTCCTTTATGAAGGTTCCTGGGTTTCCAGGTTCACCAAAGGGGGATAAAGAAAATCATGAAAAAATCCAAGCAATACAAAAAATGACCTCACCAAGGACGCTAAAAGAAGTGCAGCGCTTAAAAGGATGCTTAGCCTTCTTGGGTAGATTCATCTCAAATGCCACAGATAAATGTACTCCCTTTTTTAAAGTGATTAAAAAAGGAAAATGACTTGAATGGAATGAAGAGTGCGAGCATGCATTCTTAAAAAACAAAGAGTACCTAGGGCAAGCTCCCACCCTTTCGAAACCAAAAATGGGAGAAACACTCCATCTGTACTTATCAATTATAGAATTAGCAGCAAGCTTAGTTCTTGTCTAGACAGAAGATGGAGTGCAGATGCCAGTGTATTATACCAACAAGGCACTTTTACCAGCTGAAACCAGGTATTCACTAGTAGAAAAAATGGCCATAGCATTGGTTTCAGCAGCAAGGAAGCTAAGGTCATACTTTTAGGCTCATACAATCCAGGTTCTCACCGACTGCCCACTTAAGCAAATTTTAAAGAAAACCAGAAATTTCAGGAAGACTAACCAAATGGGCAATCGAGCTAAGTGAACTCGATATCCAGTACGCCCCCAGGACATCTCTCAAAGGCCAAGCAATGATAGATTTTATAACAGAGTTCACAGAACCAAACCTGGAAGTAAAAAAGATGTTGAGCAAAAATTTTCCATGGAGATTTTATGTCAATGGCTCTTCAAACACTCATGGCAGCGGGGCAGGGATCGTAGTATGCACTCTGGAAGAAGATGATGTCGAGTGTGCCATGAGGTTTGACTTCAAAGCGACAGATAATCAAGCCAAGTACGAGGCGCTACTAGCTGGACTCAGAGTGTGCATAGCTCTCAGGGCAGATGAAGTCGAGATATTTAGCCATTCACAGGTAGTTGTCAACCAAGTTCTGGACGAATACCAAGCCTGGGAAGAAGGCATGATAGCCTATCGTGATATAGCAAAATAGCTTTTTCAGAAATTCAAAGAATATAAGATTGCCAAGATCCTAGGAAGGAGAATGAAAAGGCAGATGCTTTGTCCAAACTAGCATCAGCAACAACCACAATCAGGCCAAAAACTATTCTGGTTGCACATCTCCTTAAACCGAGCACAACCGAGCCAAAAAATTTGAAATTTTAGAAATCTGAACACCTTCAGATGGTTGGATGACTCAGCTAAAAAGGTTTCTAGAAGAAGGCGTGCTCCGAAAGATCCCCTACAAGCAAAACGTATCAGGTATCGATAAGCAAGGTACACATTGGTTGGAGGAGAACCATACAGAAGGGGGTTTTCCCGAACACTCCAAAGATGTGTATCAGAGGAATATGCATGTCAGATATTACAGGAAATCCATGGGGGAGTTTGTTGAAACCATACCGGGGGTAAAAGTTTAGCAGACAAGGTACTAAGACAAGATTTTATTGGCCTACTTTTTTCTCAGATGCACAGCGATGCTCGAAGAGCTGCGATACTTGCCAAAGGATTGCTAATGATATCCGAAAACCCCTGAACGACTCAGAAACCTCAAGTCCCCATGGCCATTTTCCATGTGGGGCTTGGTTTGATTGGCTCAATGCCAGTAGGGACAGGAGGTGGAGCCAAGCATGCAATAGTAGCCGTTGACTATTTCACGAAGTGGGCAGAAGCTGAAGCATTGGTGCATATCACAGAAGAAAATACCACAAATTTCGTGAAGAAGAATATACTCTATAGGTTTGGAGTTCCAAACACTATCATCACTGACAACGGCACCCAGTTTGATAACCTAAAATTCAGACAGCTGTGCAAAGAGCACCGAATTGCCAATTACTATGCCACACCTGCCCACCCTCAAACAAATGGGTAGGTTGAAGCAGTAAACAAAATCATCAAGCATACACTCAAAGCAAAGCTAGATGCTAAGAAAGAAAGTTGGGTTGAAAAACTTCCCAAACTATTATGGGCATATTGAATGACAACAAGAAATTCAACAGGAGAAACTCCTTTCACATTAGCGTTTGGAACAGAATCTATCATCCCCATAGAAACATCATAGCATCACCTAGAGTCAGGCTATATAATGAAGATCAGAATGTTGATATGTTGTTACAAAGTCTAGATGAGCTAGAAGAGAAAAGGGAGAAGTCCCGAATACGAAATATGGCATATCAACAAAGAGTAGCTCGTCACTACAACTCTCATGTTTGGGTCAGGAAATTCCAACTAGGAGAGTTGGTACTCAGAAAAGTGTCGTTGAATACAATAAACAAAGCTGCAGGTTCCCCGACTGATAAGTGGGAAGGCCCGTACAAAATTGAAGGAATAGTTGGCCATGGAGCATATTGGATTGTACGACCCGATGGAGGGGTCTTACCCCAACCATGTAATGCCCAATACTTGCTCGGGGTGCTATCTGAAAAAAATTCGGTTAAATGCGTAGCTGTGTTAAGCTGTTTGAAAAGCTTAACGATAACCATTACACAGAAAACTGGGGAGACGTCCTTGGTAATGTGTGAGGACTCGAACATATGATCATGGTGAGCCTTGATGTAATGTTTGGGTAATAACCTGAGTATGAAACACAAGTAAATCCACTTGTTTCAAGATGGCTCAGTAAATATAAGCCAGTTTAAAAAGATACTTGGCGTTGAAAATAACTGGGTAACGAAACCGAGTTTAATAAGATACCCGATAATGTTACCTGGACAAAAATTGCCAGTTTAATAAGATACTTGCACAAAAAGATTGCATTAGCCAGTTTAATAAGATACTTGGCACAGAGATTGCATTAGCCAGTTTAATAAGATACTTGGTACAAAGATTGCGTTAGCCAGTTCAGAAAGATATTTAGCATTAGAAGCAACCCCTAATAATAAAACCAAGTTAAGAGATACTCGGTGAAATTTCTTGGGCAATGAATCGGATTAAACCACTCGGTTTTCTGAATTACAGTTAACATGGAATTTCATTGATAATCTCTACAAGTGAATCTTTGCAAAAATAATCTTTACAAAGGTGAGATCTCTACAAAAATAAATCAAGGCTATGAGGATTTGGAACTCTTGTCGATGCTCGGGTCAGGCACCATTTCGTACTCACGGAGGAGACTTTTCATTTGAAGGCCAAGTAATTATATCGACCAAATCATCCATCCATTTACTGTAATCTTCTCTAGGGATCGGCCCCAGTATCTTCATCACTGAAGTCGATAAATAAAACCACCCATGGAACCTTATAAGGGCCAACGGGAGAATTGATCGCCTTCCGTTTCTCAGCTTGAGAAGGGTGGAAGCCGAGATCAGTTAAGGGATCTTCCTGATCATCATCCCGGAAGGATTTAAAAAAGTCGGGATCTATATTTACTCATCCATAAGAGGTTTTGCCTCCATCACCAGCGTCCATCCGCTAGGTAGGGACCATAACCGGGGAGCTCGATTCACCAGGCCCCTCACTAAGACCACTTTGCCTCCTTTCGTCTTCAGGCAATTCTTGAGTGTGGTCATCTGGGCCACTCGGACCACTAGACTCTACTACGGTTGGCCAGATGACTTCCTCAGGGACATATTCGGGGATCTGCTCATTAGCCTTATCAGGGTCCTCATGTGACTCAGGTAGGGCAATACCTTATTTGCTCTAACGAGAAGCTTCTTTTTGGCTCGCCTGAAGGATTGATTTCACCTGGCGAGCTTGAATGTCGCAGACGATGTCCGAGTTATACACTTAGATAAAAAAATAGTAAAAAAGAATCACGTCAGAACATAAAGAGCAACAAAAAAAGGGGTAGAAAGATCACTTACATTGCTTGAGATAGCCTGAGATTTGGCTAAAGAAACCAAGATCTATCATCATCTTCTCATTAAAAAGATAAATCCAGCTTCTTTTTACCAAAGTGCAAACTGTAGCTCGAGCATGTCTGGTCAGCTCAGTATCTCAAATTCTAGTTTTTTCTTGTTCCATACGACAGGGGAACAGAAAAAATGGGGAACCTTTAACACCGTTCGAGTCTCCCCAGCCGAAAGAGTAACTTTAAGTCCAATGTTCCATCAGGTGAAAAACCAGTTGTTCTTCCAGTACTTTTTGGACGAAGGGAATCCCCATACAAAGCCTCTCTTCTTGGAATCGTTGGAGGTATCAACTCCTCGATTCACTTTTGTCCCCTTAGGGACCAGCAATCTGGCGGATTAGACATGAGAAAGTATGTCCCTGTCCGACCAGATTACCTTAGTGTGTAGAAGTGCATGACTTCACTCGGGAAAGGCGGCGATAGGTTCATCCGGCTCTACATATGCCACATGCACATTAAGATCTTGTAGTTGTTCGGGGCCAGTTGGGCTGGAGTGATCCCTGCTTCAGCCAAAAACTAGGCAATAAACGGCTGAAAAGGAAGAGTGACACCGCAACAAAGCATGGACCCAGAAATTGCCACCATGCCTGGGGGAGGGTTCCATGCGGCTCTATCACCGGCAGAAATCGGAATAACTGAATCATCCAAGTCGAATCTAGCACGATATTTCCCGATCTCATCTTTCCCGACCATATTCGGCTTGACATCATACCCACTCGGATGATTGACAGAAAAAGAGAGATGAGATTTTCTGAACTCCTCTTCAACGTCCTTCTCATCAATAATCTGATCCCTGATCCGGACGCTGCCCGAGTTGTGCTTAAGGACTTCACTTTTACTTTGATGTTTTACCATCCTTAATCGAAATGGTACCCTGTGATCAGAAAGGACAGATTCAGAACTAGATGAATCAGAACTAGATTCAGAACTAAAACGGGTGTCAGGGTAAAGCCTAGAAACACCAACATCTAAAAAATGAGGTTCGTCAGGGGGTATTTTTCCCAATAATCTACGAGCATAAGAAACCAGTTGAAAATCTCCACAATCAAACGCTTTGATAGCTATAGTAAAGAGTTGACAACGGAAAGATGGGTCCATTGAAACTAACCTTGAGTGAAGAAACCTGATGTAAAAACTTCAACAGAGAATAGAGATTTTCTGCATAAAGAAACCTGGGTTGGAAAATTTCTGGTTTGAGTATCTAAGAATAAACCAGGGTAACTCCGCTCAGCGGAGAATTTAAAGGGATAATAGCACAAAACCCTAGGATCTCAAGAAGCGGGAAACATCAAAGATAGATTTGATGACGTAGACGGTGCACTAGGGGACGCGTAGGTCGTTTCTCATAAATGGTATCGAGAAATGGAGCGATAGAGGACACGTGTTAAGAGAAGAACTGATAAAGACCATCAGGACTCCAAAACGTTGTAATGATTGAGATCTCGCGTGAGCAGGCAAATTGAATTTTCATGGTCACCATTAAGACACGTCATTATGACAAGACATTTGCTCTGGTGTTAATGAGATAAAAATTGAAGGGTTGATTAAAATACTTTTGCCCGGAATGACCCTGTTCGGTAAAATTATTTTAAGGGGGTATTATCATATGTAAATTTTATCAGATGTACACGTCATTTGACAAAGAGGATAAAAATGCCAGGTGGACATCCAAATAGGCACTCAAAAAATATCCCGTAAGATATCTCCAAAGAAGAGGAATCAGAGTAAATAAAAAATAAGTATTGAGCAAAACCTACTCGAGATCAGTTAACGTCACTCGGGGTTACCTGACGTCATGTTCTACTCGGGATCAGATGATGTCATTCGGGACCAGCTAACATCATGTTCTACTCGGGACAAACATGAAGAAACCCGAATAAAGAAGCCCAACACATAACTCGAACACGAACCAAGAATCATGTTAAAATACGCAAAGGTACCCGCGTCATAGAAGAATTCCAAGATAATAGAATACCAAACAAGAAAAAGGTTCCAAATCAGGCAACAATTTTATTTCTTCAAAAAGACTTACGTATTTATAAGGAAAGAAGACAGACTACTTCAAATAAGTAACCAATCATAATTAAATACAAAGATCTTTCATTACTTGTATAAAAAGGATTAGGGTTCTATACACATATAAATAGACCCATATTCTCGTCATAAAAAGAGATATAGCAAGATACAGAGAGAAAAAAGAGAGGTCGAGAGTTGTAAATCTTTTTCAATAATGGAGTTTGGCTCGGTTGTATATTCAACCACCCGTGGATGTTTCTCCGGTCATCGGAGTTTTACCACGTAAAACCTGTGTCTAATTACTCTCCTTCTCTCTCTTTAAAACCACAGCTAAAGATCCAATCTTGTTGAATTTTCTCACACATCCAGAAATCGACGTCAACACACATAATTGCCTAAGTACACATTTACAAAATTTAGAGCAAAATATTACTTCTCTAAAGCTATACACCTTAACATGATAAATAACTAGGTCATGGCTTGTGTTTGGGTTGGAAGGTGTATTTAGGTTTAGTGTTTGGCCTCAAATTTTTACAATGGAAGCACACATAGGGACGTGGGGGCTATTTTTAGAGTTTGAACACACTCAAATCCAAAATCATTTCTAAAAGTTCATCTAACAAAGGAATATAAATCTCAACAACCAGTCCACATGATAAAGTTCTATAGCAATCAATGCAAATTTGAAGTACAATGAGATCACAATTAAGAACAAAATTGGAAAATGTTTAAACAGTAAAAACAACCATAAATTTTGCTATTTTAGGCTTAAGTGTAACTCACTGGTAGTCTCCACTATTTTCCTAAGCTAAACAAGCAAAGAGTTCTATCCACTTCAACATCAAAGATTGGCACTGTAGAAGAAAATTTAATTGATGCACGGAGCTAAAAACATACAATGCATGTCTCAATCAACACAAAAAAGAAAGCAACTTGGAGGCCAAAAATTTCAAAAACTGTCGAAATTTAAATTTGTCCAATGTCCACTCTTTGGTATATATCTTTAAAAAACCATAAAATCATCCAATAAAAGCTTTACACCATCAATTATACATATAAATACACACTTTTCATTCAGAAAATATTTCAAAATTCGAATTGAAAAAGTGTGAAAACGGACGGTGAAAACAGTGTAAGTACAGTTTCGAAAAACAAGGCATCGCCCTTGACCTTTGGTCAAAGAAATGATCATAACCTTTAAACCGCCATCCAGAATTTTGCATTCTTTATATATTCAGAATTGTAATGAAAAATCAAGAATCTAGCATAGGCAGAAAAATTAATTTCATCACCGATTAGTACAATTTTAAAGAAACATTTTCTATAAAAATATTCAAAACATGACACTTTTTGTAGAGATTTGAAAATTTTCTAAAACAAACACACTAAGATCTAAGCATAACACAAATCCACTCTTAGATCTAAACAAAAATGAAATTAAAAGAAAATAAGCAAAGCATTCCTAACATTAAGCGCATTGGCGATTACCACCCAAGTCAACAACTACTCTACAAGCACTCAAATTGAAGCTCAAAATTTAGAGGATACCTCTTATGGCCGCAACCACATGGCCTTTGTGGCGTTGCCATTTCACTTGCAGAGTTGTTGTGGTGCGATAGGCGCACACCTAGCTCTCAAGAGTTTTGTGGTCTTTCTAGCCTGATAGTTTTTGTTCCTTGCACATGCACAACTCAAAAAGCAATCAAATGCATATGCTATAAATAAAATACAAAACATGACTAACAACTTCATAACCTAGCCTAAACACAGTCGTGCACATAATGAAAGACATGAGCAAAAGAGATACTTATTTTCAATATAACAATCTACTCCGCAAAGCAATAAAAAGTAGTAAAATGGAAGCTAAAACTATCAAAAATCAATGAATGTGCTACCTCCCCGGCAGCGACGCCAATTTGATGAACACGTCATTGTAGTGTTTTCAAATATGAACATTTAAGTTCGGCCTCTCAAGGGAGGCAAGTCCCAGAGACTTGCACAATGGCAAGCAATGGATCGTTCCACAAGGAGGTGGGATTCACCGACTGTATTTAGTTTTAGCTGTTATTATAATACTCCATATCTAGTCTATTGGAGCATAAATTTAGATAGTCCGCCAAGATCCCCAATCCACACGAACTTGCATGGATCACTTGATATATTATACCGGACCAATTTATGGGTTCATATAGAATTGTATAAAGGCATGTGGACTTGTTTCTTTTTGTAAGAATGGGTCTAGTTTACATGTGGACTTTTTATTTAAGTCCAATGAAATTAATAAAATAGGAAAAACAATATTTGGCCCATAGATATAGGCTTGGGCGGCAAGGGACCATTTACTAGTCTTATGTATTGTTTTTTATTTTATTTTTTAATTAAATGGAAATTAATTTAGTAATTAATTATTTAATTAAAAGTCAAAATCTTTTTCCTAATTGGAGATGGTCTCCTAGATTCATATTATTGTTGGTAATATGATAAGTATCAAATAATATATTTGATAAGTAGATAAATAATATGAATTTATTTATCTAGTCAATTTAGGAAGTATTTGATTTCTATTAAAACTCTAATTGACAATTGGTCAAATTAGGAAGTTTTAATATAATCATAATTTAATTATATTCAATAATTGGTTATTGAATAAATACACTATTTGAGTTGGATTAAGAGTCTTGGTGTAGAAAAGAATTCTTCTTAGAAATGGATTCTAAGTCACCAATTAAATCCTTCTAAGGAAAGGATTATTGCCCACCAAGTAAATCCTCCAAAGGAAAGGATTCTTGTCCATCAAGTAAATCCTTCTTAGGAGAGGATTTGCTTTCTTAAATTAAAAGGGTGAAGAATTCGGCCACTATATATATGATAGTGTAAAATTCGGTCAACCTAAATTTTAGAGAGAAAAATTTCAGCCATTACCTTTTCTATGAGAGAAATTTCAGCCAAGCCCTAATTTAAGGGAGAGAAATTTCAGCCAAGAGAGAATTCTGAGTGTAGAGAATCTGGTTCTTGCTCTAGATAAATTTTTTCAACTCTAAATATTGGTGTTTGAAAATTCGACAAAGAAGAAAAGGAAGAAAGAACGTTTTTTATTTCGATAGTGCTCTACTAGCCTTTTCATCAAGAGGTTTTGTGTACAACATTGAATCAAGGTCCACGCGAGTTTCAATCAAATTGATTGGTAATTCACAAGTGACCTAACAATCTTTGTTTTTCTTCTTGGAGGATAACTGTGAATAACAAAGAAAGAGATTTTGTTTGTTTCCATCCTCAGGTATACAATTTAAAGAAATGGAGATTTTGCGGATTTAATTCTATGCTAGCTTAATCGTCACGAGATAAAAGGTACGACACTTTTATTATGCATCAATTAATCCAGGGTTAATGTTCTTTTTTGAAGGTAAAATATTTGTAAATATACCTAACCCTAATTTTACGCTTATGCCACGTTTTAAACCGATTTTTCCCTACAATGGGGACCTCAAATAGGTATATAAATCATTATGATCAACAATTTGATGGACACGTCATTGCGATATCGTCAAATATGAACATTTAAGTTCGGTCTCGCAAGGGCGCAAGTCACAGAGACTAACATAATGGCAAGAAAGGCATCATTCCACAAGGAGGTGGAATTCACCGACCGTATCTAGTTTTAGCCATTATTATAACACTCCGAGTAGACTCATGTGTTGCATATGAAAATGAATTGCAGAAAAGATAATGCTAAACTAACCTAACAAACTATATAAATAGAAAATATGTACAATGATAGGATGGAATGAAGTGATGTAGAATGTAAATGGTCACACTAAGCAAATGACTCAACCATAGCAATCACACAGTTTCATACAACAAGGATAGCCAAAGTTGAATTCCGTGCCACTTAATCATCGCCAATTGTCCTCTCTCTAGCAACAATCAACTATACCGATATGGACCAGTAACATCTCTCGATGATTTCCCGAACTACACTTAAGTTCATTAAGAACAATGAGACACACATAACGACAATACGTGCAAAACCGCGTGCAGGCACTATACGCAGTGGCCAATCTACTAAATGCATGTTGAGTGCTTCACCTCTCGGTTCTTCATACACAACCTAGGTTCAATTGAATGGTGGCTAACAACTTAAAGGCTCTAAGCACTTCGATAGACCACTTAACCAATAACAAGCATATGCAACGAAATAGGCAACAACACTAGGTTTATATCAAATTCCTAATGAATGAAAGCACACATTGAAAAACAGATAAACCTAGCTTCACCAAATCTTTAAAGCTAAAACTCAAACACTCAAATCACTCTAAACATGGTATTTAGGCTCATTCATCAACATACAAACAATCATGGGAAATTAAATTACTCTACTCCTAATCCCATTCATGAATACATATCAATTTTGACCATCCACACACATGCATATCATAATATGAGAGAAATTCTGCTTAAATCAAAGAGTAGAACAAAACACAATGAATTTAAGAACAATCAATACATTTATTGTACAAATATAGGTTTACAATATCCTAAATGGTGATTACACAATTAAGAAAACAAGAAATACAATGAGAATGAGTAAAAAGAGTTACAACCCTTGAAGGAAACCCTCAAAGAGCTCATTTCCATGCCACTCAAAATTTGTTATAGACGCTTCCAATTTGGTTGTTTTGCATGAGTCACTATAATTTCAACTCTTCTACTCCAAAATTCTTCAATTAAGCTCAAATGCCTTCCGTAGGGAACATGTACATACACAAGGCTTACAAACACATCAAATACCAAAATATGCTTGAATAAAAGATGAAAACTTAGAAATGAGGACCTTAAATAGGTATATAAATTATTCCGATCAGTAGCAGACTCATGTAGTATTCCTACTTCTGGATTCTCTCATCTTGTATAACTATCACAGTGTTGGTTACCACCTCAGTGATAGATAAATAAAAGTATAGGGTTTCTCCGGCTACTGGTTTTGATAGTAGGAGTTTTTCGTCCAGGTAGTCTTTCAACAACTGGAAAGCTTTCCTATAACTATCATTCCTTTCCCCCCCTTGACCTTCTTTAAGGCTTTGAAGAATGGTAAGCATTCATCAATTAATTTGGCGATGAATCTGTTCAAGGACGCTAGATGGCCTGTAAGTCTTTAGATATCTATCAAGGTCTGTGATGAAGTCATGTTCGCTAAGGCCTTGATTTTATAAGGGTTAACCTCAATCCCTCTTTGGTAAACCTGGAATCCAAGGGACGGTTTAACCATTTTGCATTTTTTGTAGGTTTTTCTTCATTGAGGACAAAGGTCTAGGTTGGTTCTTATATCCCTTTTCAAACTCATCACTAAGACTGAATTCAAATTCTCCTGGGGTGGGGTTTCTTCCTGTAGTTTCTCGCTTCCACTGATAACACAAATATTGTGCGACTCTTCTCCTATTATATCCTAGAATACTCAAAGGTTTGCCCGTCAAGCCATCTCTTAGTACCCTTTGAGTTCTCCAATCTCGAATTCTGTAGGGAATTTTACCTGTAAGGCGTAGGATTTTGTGACTGCCTATGCTTTGTATAGAAAAGGTCTCCGTTATAGCGTATTGTACAACCATTGCTCCATGCCCACCACCACAAAGCCAATAGGAAATTCTTTCAATAAGGGGTTGTGCTGAACCTGACTAATAGGTTTACTAATCCCAAGGATCTTACTTATACACCCTTGAAGCCTCTGAACAGGGAATGCAATGCTTACATGTCTTTCCTATCATGTCTAAACTGATCATAGACATTTATGCTAAGGATATCGGTCGAGCTTCCATTTATTGATCATTACCTGAAAGACATCTCAATTTACAATTCAGACCTCCACTATGATAACATCATTGGGTTTTGGATCGATCTCTTCAATGTCTTCTACAGTAAAAATAATGGGATCTTAACCCTCATTGGTTCTCTTAGGACTTCTTTGGGCTGTATTAATGTCGACGACTCTCCATGTACAAATGGCTTCTCGAATTTTTGACTTCCTTGTTCAATTGCTTTTTTCTGTGAAAGGACTGTCAAAAATGGTGTTTATCGGGGCATTTTGATCTACATTCTTCAGGCTTTCCCTTTTACTTCAACTGTCTTCTTGAATGATGTATCGGTGACAGTCTTGCTTATGATCCTCCTTCTTGACGACAAATTTTTTTAGATGCCCATCTTAGTTCAAACTTTAAATGTGATCCCACATCTAGTAGCATTTTGAGGTCTATTATCTGTGATCTCTATGGAAGCGACATTACTTGGTAATATCTCTTCGAGCAATGGTAGATTGCTTCTATAGGTACCTGACCAACCCTTTTTCTTCAACGACTATGAGGATGTCTTTTTATTTGCTCGCCAAGAGATTGTAATTGTTGTAATTACCTTGAAACTTTGTGGGTCATCCACCTTTTTGATATCCTTCTACTGGTCCTCCCAACTTTTATCACCATTTCGTTGGCCGCCATTCTGACATTTCACATTCGGTTCGTAGTCTGGGGCCAATGGCCATGCACATAACTACCCCATTAGGCTACCTGTTCTTTTTTATCTACCATGTAATCACCGGCTATATCCTTCATCTTCTCGTATGTCATTGGCCGATCTCTTCTCAGGTCAAAAGACAATCAGTCACTTTGTAAGTCGTTGATGAAAGCTGTTATAATTAGGGGTGGGCGTTGATTGGATCAGTTCACTTTTGGAGTGAACCGATTGATACTATTCAGTTTTTTTTAAAAATGATCCAATCAGATCTGATATACAATTGTCAACCAATCAAAAACCGATTGAATTGAACCGGTTCGGTTCGGTTCGATTTTTTTTATATTGGGCCGATTGGGCCCAATTATTAAGCTTTAATTTATAAAATATTCATCTTTTCAGTTTATGATGAAAACCATTGATTTCATATACATGATCTTGTTGAAAACCAGAAAACTTTGATGAAACTCATTGATTTCATATACAACTTGCTAGCTCTGCATTCATAATACTATAATCGGCACAACAGGAGAATGAGTACCAAAGATTGCATAAATTGACCATTTAGTTTTTTTCCTTTTTCTAGTTTAAGATTTATGATCGATACTGCTTATCCCTTAATTTATTTCTCTTCTTGGTCATGTTAAAATGGTATCCGAACTACTTTTATCCAATATGAAAACATTTTAAAATTTATAGAAGTAGGAAACAGAATCTGGGGGAGAGTGAAATAGAACTTAACAAAAAGTAGATGATTATGGCTACATTTTCACATAGCACAGTTGAAGCATTAACATTCAAAATCCAAGGAACATCCATTCGATTTTTTTAATAACGAAGACAATCTGGTAGGATTAACAGAAACCAAAAGAGTACCAAATCTTCTACTTCAAACCTGCACCAAATACCGCATAGCGTAAAATTAATCATTTTAAGTAAATTAATCAGTTAGTTTTGATGACAGTAGAAAGTTGAACTTTCTAATATAACTTGACAACCCAGATGTGCATTATTAACATTTTGATTCAATGCAAAATTTATAGCCTTTAACAACGACTATAGTCTACCAAGAACAACAAATTAGAAAGATTCAAAAGATCATAATCTGATATATAATTAATTTTTAAGAGAAACATAACAATTCATTTTAACTTACGGTCGGTGGAGGAAGAAAAGAGAATCATAGTGTTGTTGAGAGAGTTTGGGATTGTCAAAGCCATGGGATTTGATGGAGTAGAAGAAAATGAAGTGAGACAATTTGAGAGAAAAGTCGTCGAGCAAGACCAAGACTAGTCGATCCAAGAAGCAACGTCGGACGGAGAGATGGCGGATGAGAGAGATGGCAGATGAGAGAGGCGAAGTTGAGAGATTTAGGGTTAGAAGCGAGAGGTAAAGTTTGCAGAGAGAGAGAAAACTGAAAAAAGTAGGGTTTTTTTTATATACCCGGTTTTCAGTTCGGTTCTCGGTTTAAGTCATCAAATTATTAAAAATCCGATTTTTAATAATTTAAACCGAACTGAACTGGTTCATGAAGAAAAACTGGAAATAAACCTATTGAATCGGTTCGGTTCAGTTTAATGGATTTTTTCCCACCCCTAACTATAATATCGACGTCATTAGCAACCTCAATCTATGCAACTTCTCTTCCAAACCTCATCAGGTATTTTCTTAGTGATTTGTTTCTTTCTTGTTTGAGGTTGGGCATGTGGGTAAGTGACTTCCTTCATTGAAAGCTTCCCATGAATTCCCAAATGAACGCCTTACTGGACACTTGAGAAACTATTTATGATCTAGAAAGTAGACATGGCGTCGGTTTGGTTCAAACCGGTGAACATAACCGAAAAAACCAGAACCGATTTTTTTAGTATCCAGTTCTGAACCGAATCGGAATCGGTTTCATGGCGGTTCCGGTTTTGGTTCCAACTTTTAAGAACTATACGGTGCAAACAAAAATAAAACCGGTGATTCAGGTTTTGATTTCAAATTTTAGAAACCGTCCGGTTTAAACCAAACTGGAACCGACGGTTCTGGTTCTGGTTTGAATCGGTGGTTCCAACAATTTTTTTAATAAATTTATGGAACCTGGGGTTCAAAGCCAGATCTCTCATATCTCTCTCTACCATAAACCCATATCACTTTTTTCAAAAATCCAAACTAGAATACTAGATCTCTCCCTAATCCAAATCAGTCAAGCTTAAGCACCCATGACCTACCACTACAAACCTAAAATCCATCACCACCTAAACTAAATCACACCAACCGGTAACCACCATGGCACCACCCCAATATCATCTCCTTCTAGGCCAATCCAAGCAAGAAGACTGAAGACAAAGAGAGACGAAGAGAGATGAAGAAGATGACAGATGAAGAAAAAGAATAAAGAAGAAAAAGAAAGAAAGAAAGAAAGAAAAAAAAAAGAAGATGATGATGATGATCGATCCAACCGATGGAAAATCTAGGCTGATTTGGGTTGATTTGAGAAAGACAAAGTTATGAAGATCTGTTCATCTGGGTTGAGAGAGAGAGAGATAAAGATCTGTGTTGTGTTTATTTATGAGAGGGAGACACTAAGTGAGTGATAAGTCTGAGTGGATTTTTTAAAAAAAAAAAACTAAGAACTGAACCGGAATTGGAATCGACGTCATGTCTAATAGGGAGGTAATTGCCAAAAACATATTAGAGTGAGATCATCGAACATTTGCTGAAACATGAGACATAGTAGTCCATTGTTCGATGCATATTGTGCCATTAGATTCTAGAATCGCCTTACTTGTTCCTTCAGATCTCTAGCTTCTTTATACTGCTCATTGGTTAACATCATGAATCTTCTTAGAAACGAGGTACAAATCATCTAGTTGATGAATATGCTTTTTGAGTCATCATCCAATAATGTACTATGCCCGTATCTTCTTACCATCGCTATGACCTTTTTTGACAATTCCTGTAATATGACCTCCCGTCTGCCAATTGGCTTCGCATCTGGGCCAAGGCAACTTCTCATAATCAGCCTCCGGTGTGTTCTATCTACTTTTCATATGTCTTCGTCATCCTTGTATCTTGGGTCCTTTGTACTTTTAGCCCTCCTCAGGTCATTTCTTTCCTACCAGAACCTCCTCATTAGCCTCTGGTCACTCTCCTCTTACAAACTAGAGCGGTGCCATTGTTTGAGTTGAGCGTGTGGGCAGAATTTTATCCTCTCGGGGTATGTCTTCATTCACTAGCCCTTTTCCCTTTCATCGTCTCTTTTCTTCTGAAGTTTCAGAGAAAAACTTGGAAGATCCTAATTAACCGAAAATTTGACCCTCAACCGCTACCGGGGTAGGTTACAAAGGGTAGGTACCTTCAGTACCGGGGTTTTTAATAAACAATGATAGAGAGAGAAAACAGAGATAGAAATGGCATTGTATTGTGGGTCAAAGTATGTACTTTTTTATTGATTACAAGAATACAATAATAGTGATGACTCACTCAATATCTTTCTTTCTCACTCATACGCAACTGGTGATGGTGATCTCGTATGATTGGTTATCCTCTGACATGGTTCGCAAGATTGCATGAACTATCTCACATCGTGGTGTAAGGTTGGCTAGTAATACCCCATGCCTAGTACTTGGTAAGCTAGCACTTCTCCTCCTACATGGTTTTCACACTCTTATGAGTGCACCTTTCTGAGTGTGTAGCTCACAACATTAGGATATAGACATCGCAGCAAGGGAAGAGACCTCCCTCTACCAAGCAGAATCGAACAGAAGTTCTCTTGAGTTTGTGAGCTTGGTCAGGATCTTCAAGAAGCTTCACCTCTTAGAGGTAGTCCACAATAGGATACATCCAACAATGGAGGCGATACACTAGGCTAACCCTCTTTCCCTTCAGCTATACTTGATTGGGAAAACACCTGGAGCGGTAATCCCTTTGGTAGCGCCTTTCCTTCGCCTGTAGTTATCTTGGCTAGGATATCATCCCGGTGGTTCTGCTGTCTAGGAACCTGCTCTATCTTGAACCCCTTAAACTAGGCCATGAGCTTTTGGACCCTTTCAAAGTAGGCTACCATATTGTTACCCTTTGCTTGATATAGCCCCGTTACCTAGCTGTGAAAATTCCCAAGTCTTTATAGTGTAAATATACCTAAGGGTTGGGGGGAGGTGAATGGGTATAGGCTCAAATTTTAAACTTCTTTAAAACATAAGCAAATTTAATTCACACTTAGAGCAATTTTCAATATGATCACTTTAACAATATGATATGAATGACAATATAGCAAATGTTAAAGTAATCCAAATCAACTAAGCAAAGGAATTAAAATGCTAAGAATCAACACAAGATATTTACATGGTACAACCTCCGAGGAGGAAAAATCCACGGGTTGATACCATAACCACCGAAAAACTATAATCAGCTATGTTGAATAAGAGTTACACACTCAAGCAATCAACACATGAAATGCTCTCCAAGCTATAACTCATACTCTACCCTCGGGCCTAGTGAATTACTTGCATACTTCCTATCCAAGATGTGACAAGCACACATCTAGGAAGCAACTACCTATCCAAGGCACCCTTGCCTCTAGGAAGATTCCTTGATTACCTATCCATATCCACCGATCCTAGACAAGTCTCCTTGCTTGGTTATCCGGACCATGTGTCCTTGCCAAGACTCCTTGCTCAAGTTAAAGCTTCATTCACTCTAACAAGAGACTTCAACCTCTTACAAGGAAATAATCTAAGTGATGTGCACACATGCAATCATGATGCAATCACAAGAAAATAGAGAATGTTGATCAAACTAAACATTATGAACATGCAACAAGATAACTAGATAAGACTTTCAAAGATCAATAAAAAAAATATATCTAGAAACCTAAGCATGTTATCAACTAAAAACTAGTTAGAAGAAATGGAAATATCAATTGAATAAGATCTAGTTCTTAGAACATGAAATCAAATCTAGAAACTAGCAATCAATCACAAGAATACAAAAGTATTTCTAGAAACAAGTTCATGTTAATCAAGTTCAGCTTGAAAATTGTCAATTGAACACAACACAAGCTAAACTTTAAAATCAATTAAACAAGACACAAAATGAAATCAAAATCATTCTAGTCATTCTTCTAAACCAAATAAGAAATATCATTAAGAGGATCAAAGAAGAAAACTAAGAAGAAGATGATTTACTACAAAAAGATGAATTCTCCTGTAGAAATCTGATCACTGTGAAAAATCAAGATATCCTTTGGTTCTGAAAATGCTTGAGGTTTGTAGATCCTCTCAAGCCACTCAATTTCGGTTTTCGAGTCAAGTAAATTGGAGTAGAATTGAAGAAGATATCATAAAAACAAAAAATCAAAAGTTGAGAGAAAATTTTCTGCACACAAGTGTTCTTCAACTTCAACAACCTAAACTCTTGAACCTATGAGAGAAAAGAAAAGGAAACATATTAAAAGGTAAAGTAAAGGGCATAACCACCCTAAGATGGTGTGTGGTCATCTCGGGGGCAGAGGGCTGTCCCTCTCGAGATGGCCACACGCCATCTTAGGGGAGTGTGGCTTGATGACTTCGGCCATCGCCACTTCCCCTTTGCACTCCATATGCTTTCTTCGACCGTTCTCCGGTCTCCAAACTCTAAATTCGAATCCATTTTTGGATTACAAATTAGGACTCTCTCATGCATATAAAATTCTATGAAACTTTTCCCAGAAAATAAAAATTCAACTAGATATACAAAGACGAAGACAATGCATGCAACATAACCGGAAAGTTTCGTAACTCTGTACTCAGAACATGAAATCAAATATATGAGTAACCAAAATGACCGAAACTCAATAAGAAATAATATAAGACAAATTTCAAGTCCAGGGTCCATGGTATATAAACATATACACATTTAAACACATATCACACAAGAATGCTTATTTCAAAGACATAGCATACAAACATGTATTTTTACAAAACTAGTCAATTTCAAACCAATGCATGAGCATTCAATATCAAGTGTATGAATGTGTTATACAAAACAATGTAGGGACACATATGAATGCCATGTGTGTGTGCCTACGCCTTGCAAGAAGAAGAATAATCTTGTCACCTTAGCATTCAAGTAAGCACCAATCCTCTTGAAGATTAACTTTGCATGCGAAATTGGTTTTCTTCGTTGAAGCTCAAATCCATCACGAACCACCTAAGCAAATAAGAAATACAAAGAAAGAGAGTTTTGTTATGAAATCAAGCCAACACACATCTAAAACCTAATAGGTTAACCACCAATTCTGAATCACTCTTGACATGGAGATAGTCAGCCCTAAGTTCTATAGCCACCCTCATCCCTGCTAGCAAAGCCTCATATTCGGCCTCATTATTGGTGGCATTAAACTCAAATCTAAAATAATGCCAGCATTTAACCCTATATGGGTCGATCAAAATGATCCCTACTCCACTTTCTACTTCATTGGACGCTTTATCTGTATATAAGATACCGTCTTCTTAATCAGCTGGCCAGTCTGTAGGTTCCTGATCTTTCTAGGGGACCAGGTCTGTGCTTGGAGCGGTACCGGAGTTGGGAGTCTCGTTGAACTCAGCTATAAAGTTTACTAAAGCTTGGCCCTTTATGGTAGTTCTAGCCTTGTATATGATATCATACTAGGTGAGCTCGAAGGCCCGTAACACCAGTCTTCCCGATATGTCTGGTCTATGGAGAAATTATCATAAAGGATGATCACTAACTAGCACGATTGAATGGGCTTGGAAGTAAAGGCGCAGCTTCCTAGCTGTGGTTACAAGGGCAAAGACGAGCTTTTCTAGGAGAGTGTAGTTTTTCTCTGGTTTGGTCAAGGCTCAGCTCACATAGTAGATAGGTCATTGAACCCCATCTCTACATTCCTTAACTAGGGCCTCATTGACAGTAGTCTCGGATATTTCCAGGTACAACTGTAGTTTTTCTCTTAGTATTGGTATAACCAATAGTTGTGGGCTACTTAGGTACTCCTTTATCGATTTGAAAACAAGCTTGCTAGCATGGTCCCACTTTATATTCTTCCACCGTTTGAAAGCTTTGAAGAAAGTAAGGAACTTATCTATGGACCAGGATACAAAGCAGTTAAGAGCTGCAATCCGATCGATCAGGACATGTACCTGTTTGAGGGAAGTAGTAGATTCAAGATCTAGGATGGCCCAGATCTTTTTTGGATTGGCTTCTATTCCTCTTTCATAGACCATGAATCCTAGTCACTTCCCCGTTGCTACCTCGAAAGCGCAATTGGTGTGGTTCAACAGCATCCGATTTTTTTTGACTTCTTGTAATGTTTGACGGAGGTAGTCTTGGTGTTAATCAGCTACCTAGGATCGTCTTCCTTCATCGTCATTGATGTACGCCTTCATCGTCTTCCCTATTTGTTCCTTGAACAACTGGTTAAACAGGTGTTGATAGGTGGCACATGCATTCTTATTATAATAGTAGAGACCTTGCTAGATAATGAAGCCGGTCTTGTCTTGGTCGACGGGGTGCATCATGATTTGATTGTAGCCCAAGAATGCATCCAAGAAGCTTAAGAGATTATTTTCTATGGTTGAGTCTACCAGTTGGTCGATCTTCAGTAGCCGAAAACTGTCATTTGGGAAGGCGCGATTAAGGTCTGTATAGTCAACGCACATACGCCACTTTCCATTGGCTTTCATCACCAATACCACATTGGCGATCCATTCAGGGTATCGGGATTTCCTGATGAACCTAGCCTTTAAAAGCTTGTCAACCTCTTCCTATACTGTGACATTACTCGTAGTGTTAAAATACCGCCGCTTCTGTTTAACTGGTGTAAAGTCGAGGTAGACTGCCAATTTGTGAGCTGATAAAGAAATTGAGATTCCAGGCATCTCCTCATGGCTCTAGGCAAAGATATCATTGTACTCTCGAATGAGTCTAACCAAACCTTCCATCACTTTTTTGTCCAGTGCAGCTCCGACCTTGACCACCTTAGAGGGATCAGCCCCTTTGATTGGTATTTCTTCTAACTCATCCACCGGGTGGCCACTGACCCATTCTTTATCCTCTTTTTTCATATCCTCCGTAATGAGAGTCTCTGCCTCAAGCTCATCCTCTATTGGCCCCATTTTCTCTATGGCATCTTGAGTTTTGTGAACCCTTCCTGGTAACTCCTAGTCTTGCAAGACGGTTACCAGTGCACACTATTTAGCCAGTGTTGTTGTATTGGTGGACACTGTGTAGCATTTGCGCACTACCTACTGGTTTCCCCACACCTTGCCCACTTTGTCACCTATCGGGAACTTTATGATGTTATGGTAGATTGATAGGACACCCTTGAGAGGCCTTCCAAAGTTGAAGTTATAGACAGACGGGGTATCCACCATGACAAAGTCAATCATGGTGTTCTGTTGAGTGGAAATTTCTCTACTATCACTGGTAGAATCTTTTATTTGTATTAGTGAGTTCCCAGTGGATCTATATAGTGGTGTGGTACAACTGTTGAAGCAAGGATGCCTTAGGTTGAACCTCCTAAGGTGTCGTTGAAGACGATGTCAACACTACTATCGGTATCAATCAGGACACGGTGGACCAGGCAGTTGGCTATGCACAGTGACAACCATGGGGTCATCATGAGGTTGTACTGTATTGTATACATCATCGTCAGTGAAGACAATCTGGGTTGAGCGGGACGTTCCTAACGACCCTTGGACAATTCTGAAAATGTTCTGACCTGTCTCGATCTGGGGCATCTTTCTAGCATGTTTTTTTTCTTTGAATCCTTGGAAATTTCTGCTAATATGGGACCTCATTGATGGTGTAGATAACTTAGATCTGCTACATCAAATCCTTCCCACTTACCTTCCTCTTTTCTTCATCCGCCTTGATCTTCATCTGTACCTCTTTCTCCGTTTGGATGTTATCTCGCACCTGCTGTAGGAACTCAACCAGGCAACTGCCCCTTATCAGTGCCTCGTGGTTGGGTAAGCTATAACACTCTGATGTGTTGTGTCCTACATCTTTGTAACGATTCTGCTTATCATTTGGTATTTTAATAGGACCTGGTTTCTTAAGTAGCCCCTTATCGCGGATGGCGAGGTAAGGTAGATGGTTTCGCAAGGTGTGTTAAGAAGGGTATAATGGTTATATCCCTTCTTCTCTCTGGCTATCCTCACTACTTCCCTCGGAGTTGGAGTCGTTTGAGAACGGGTCCTCTTTACTTGGTATTGCTCTCGTTGAGGATGGAAAGGTTAGGGTTGTACATAGACCAGTTGGGAGGTCTCTTCTAGACCTTATGGACTGGTGCAGGCTTGGGCACTTGACAGTCTTCAAGTAGTCATGCTCTAACATGACCCAAACCTGCACATCTATTTCTACCTGTTCCACAACCTTATCACAGGCTTCTAGATATGTCTCTAGTAGGTGCTTTACAAATGACTAAAACAACCTACCAGCCAATAGGTTCCTCTTGAAGTTAGCCAGGGTCTCTTCCTCTACGAAGATCCCCATCTGAACAACCTCCTTGTGGAACCTCTCCATGTAGGATCTAAACCATTCACCCCGCTCTTGGATCACATATTACAAATGGATGGGATCCTTAGGGCAATGCTTAATACCCTGGAATTGAGCACACGAGTCACTGGTTAACTTAGTAAATTAATATGCAGTACCTGTTGGCAATTTTCTGAACCATGTCTTGGAATAATCATTCAGCATGGTAGTGAACATTCTGTACATTACATCCCCGGTAGAGTTCTGGACCTCCATCTGTTGCATGAAGCTCTTTAGGTGGCTTAAGGGATCCCTTTTTCCGGAATACATGCCAGCCATCATTTTGAACTTAGGGGGAAGTTCTGCAACCTGATTCTTTTAGAAAAGGGTGCATTCATCTAGCCCAAGGGATCCATCTGGTTCACTTGATGCTTTCCCTTTTTTAACTCCTAGATCTCATTGGTTATTTTAGCCATCTGGTCTTGTAGGCGCTTGGTTCAACTTTGCCTGGATTCGACCTTTGAGTCTTCACTATCAAATCCAATTGATACTACGGAGGCCTCATCCTAGTTCTCTCATTGGGGGATGCTTTCCTGGACGCTTCTTCTATTACAGACACTACCTCCCGTAGTGGGTCGATGTCACTTCTCTTTCGCTGTCGGTTGGGACGGAGTGTATGGCTCCCTAGGTGGGATGTCGAAAGTGGATTTTACCTATCGGGGGTAAAAATTGGTGGGTCAATCCAGAAATGGGGGCAAGGGCTAAAGCCTATCATGGACCTGTATAGGAGGTTGTGGTCCAAGTCTGTCAAAAGCAGGTACCCTGGTACCTTGTCTAGTGGTATTGCCTCTGGTGTCAAGTAGCACGTACTGGGGAGTGATACCTTACATGACCACAACGGCGAACACTCTCTACGAATGTTACATCCTGCTGCTCTATAACAGTAAGGCTTGCCACTGAGGCAGTTGGGGCATGTGGCATGGTTCGTACGTTCGATGAGGGGACTGAAGCTAGATCACGGTGCTTCGATCTCATCCCTTGCTTCTTCTCCTACTGGGTTTAAGCGATTGATTGGTGCCCTGATTGCTTGGGATGCCCTAGAGAAGACCAAAGCCTCATTCGGATATGCTGTAAAAAAATAAAATTCACAGGCGTTTAAAGGGCATAGAAATACTTCCCACAGACAGCACCAAAAAGTGTTAACCGAAAATTTACTCTGGGTGAGGAATTTCAATTAACACCCTCAACCGCTACAGGGTAGGTTGCAATATGGTAGGTACCTTCGGTACTGAGGTTTTTAATGGGGGATGATAAAGAGATAATAGAGATAGAAATGGTGATTTATTGTAGGTCAAAGTAGGTACTGTTTTAATGATTACAAGAATACAATAACAGTGATGACTCTCTTAGTCTCTCTCTTTCTCACTCACACACAACTGGCGATGACAATATCTTATTTTCTCTCAATTTAGGATTCTGAATCCAGAGCTAAATCAGAAGTTTTGTCCTTCAAAATTGGAATCCTTTCTTTCATTTTAGGTCTTCCCTTTTAACCACTCATTGTTAGTTAAATCCCTATAATTTAGACCTGTTGATTGGCCTTGATAGAGGATGTCAGTTAACGTGGGAATTGCTCCCGTTGATTACATCATGTTTCCATTTTAGTTTAAATACGAATTAGTTGACCCATTTTGTCTCATTATAGTACTTTAAATGGTCGAAGGGGCTAACCTTTTTCCTTACACGTTGCTTAGTGGAGAATCCTGGCTCTATACCTTCAAGGAGTGGTACACTGATGTATTGGTTTGCTCTTTCTAGCATGGCACTTGATCTATCGTACTGGTATCTTTATAGCGGCATTCTTCTTACTTGGCGAGCAGGATACGTATCTCGATCAAATCTTGGACTAATATGGCGATACTTGGGTACCGGGTAGATGTCATGGTACTTAGGTACCAGGTGGGGGTACCGGTTTCGTTCGATATCTGGCAGTAGGTACGATGTTGTACTAGTCTTCCCAGATGGTGGAGTGAATCCCTTCTAGTACCTAGGTACTAAGTAGGTGAAAAATTCTTCCTTGGTCCCTCATTAAAAAAAGATTGCTAACAATCCTATCTGAGGGTGGCTTTATTGGGCATTCATGGTTGGCATATAGATCTCCAAATGCAACCTTCCGAGTGAATGAATGCTAAGTGTGCTCAGATCGTTTGGTGACGAAATTCCTATACTCACTGGTAGAGTGATCCCGAACCTAGCAACCTTGCTGACCAGTTGATGTAGGGTAGTCAGAAAATATTGTTGGGTTCCTAGGGCTGCTAACTGGGTGTCTAGTGCTATAATTAATTGCTCTCTGGTGGCTGGAGTGCCATGTCTAGTTACTCCAGTGGCACCGGGACCCGTTGACCGTTGTTGTTGTCACTAAGGTTACCATCAATATTGTTGATGTTGTTGTTATTGTTGTTATCCAAGCTTGAATCTGTTCGTAAGGGTTCCTCAAAGTTGAGTTGTAACCCCTTCTTCTAGCATCAATTGTTGATGGTGAATTTTTGATCGTTGAATGGTCAATTCGCCAAATAATAACACTTAAGCAGATCAATGCTTGATCAGTCAATGTGAGAAAGCCAAAACTTCTCTCTTCCATATGCACATGATGTTGTTGTTGAATAGCCTGTTATGGATGGCTATTTCGGCCAGAATGGTGATTTGTAGAGTAATATAAAAGAGAAATAAGGTAAGAACACAAGGTTTATGTGTAAAACCCTTAGGATGGGAAAAAACCACAGCTAGAGATGGCGAAGAAATATCATTATGAATCTTAGTGATTACACACTGAAAACTCACTTTCTCTCTAATAAGTTGCTCGTGTCCTTGTACATTGATTTTGCTAGTATTTATATGGGTTGATAGGGGATTGCCTTAATCGTTGCCGTGTAAGTAAATGAATTGTAATTAGAATCCTCGTAAGATTCTAGTTGTATGGCCTATTTAGGATTTACTTTCTGATTCGTATGCAATCTTCTGAAAGTGTTGAGTCATTGCTTGATTAGGATTCTCTGATGCTTAAGAGGGAATAAGGATATTTCCTTGTTGGAATGAGATTACGATATTCCGTATATGGGTAGGTCTCCGCCTGATGTAGTGTATCCCAATGACGTCATATTTCCTGTTTGAAGCTGAGAAAATCTTACTGGATAGAGATCTTCGACGACCATGATCTTTATCCATTAAGACCTTTAGACCGAATGGGCTTAGTTGGCACATATGTTTATGACTTTTATACCAACTCTTCCGATGATGTGTCCTCGGTCAGTGCCTCTTTGGTTGACTAGTCCACTTTGATAACATGGCACTATCATATGTCTGTGTTATTCGCTCTCTTTACTTACGTGCCATCCAATCAAATTATACGTGTCACATAAATATTAGCTACCGGTCTCTATCTTCTTGAATATAATTTTTCTAAGAGTAATATTATTCGATCTAAATAATTAATTCCAATTTTCAATCCAAATAACTTGTTATCTCAATATACAATATAAGATGATGTGGTTAATAAAAAAAACTCACTTACCATATTATTTTGGTTGAAATTTAGACTAAATTTTTGGGTTGTCTAACATTAGTGTTTTTCTTAAAGTGAAAGCTTTATAAAATCAAGAAAAAATTGATTGTATGTTTATTTTTAAGTAAAGTTGATTTTATTATTATAATCAGAATACAATTTTAAATAATTCTAAGTTGAAAATTTCTATGAACGTTCCACTAAGTTTTCGTTTTTGTTGATGTTTGGTGGTATAAAAAAAGAAGAAGATGAGAATAGGAATCGGAGAAGAAAAGTAAAATAGAGAAATATCAATTTGACTTTTACAGTCATTTAATATTATCACTATTTTTGTTTTTGTTATTTTTTTTTTAGCGATGTTCAAATTTAAATGTCCTACGATTTGTTTAAATTAGTAAACCGATGATCTATTCCAATATTTTAAAATTAAAAAATAGTAATGACTCGAAACCAAAATTCTATATTATATAAAAATCATGTTCAATGCAATAGAATAAAGATTAAATCTTGTTTAATAAAAATATTGATTAAATCTGTTGTGATTAATTAGGTAATTGGACACAACCATCCTCACTGTCAAAATATTTAGTCAATGTTTAAACGATATGATTTTAATCACAAATCTCTCCCTCAAATGGTCATGATTTTATTTTATTTATATTTACTCGTGGAAGATATTTTACAGGCAGAATTCATGTTTGACTAAATACAGTCAACTCTCTCCAGTTCCAAAATTGTTCAAAAACAATCGACTTCTGTTTACCAAAAAAAAAGGGTAAGTTTGTAATAAAAATAAAGGGGACTTTATTACTACCAAAACTGTTATTGCTACACCGATATTTTAATGATTTTTTTATTAAAATACCTTTATATACGATTACTTAATTGTAAATAATTATATAATTAAAATTTTAGATTTATTTCCAACATCCATAAATGATTAAAATTAGTGTTTTTTAGCATTTATAGTATAATGCTTATATTGCTCTTCCAAATGCATGTCTTTAAGATAGCGTCAAGAAAATTTACATAAAGTTCTGGTAGGTTATGAAGGTTGGGGTGGCTGGATATAAATAAAGGTGGTAAAGAGAAAGACAGAGGTGGGGTGGCTAGACCTGCTTCACACCGAGACTGCACGATCTCCATCGTCCCTTTTTTATTATTTTAAAATATTTTTTGAATTTACCTTTTTTAATTTTATTTATCAAAACCATTAAATCTAATTTTTTAAAAAAACTAAAATATCATTGAAAGAGAAGATAGATTTTAGAGATATAATAGAATTTTCCTGAAATTGATAAGGGTAGTATAATAGGCTTTTAATATGATCAATTCAAAACAATATTAAGTAAATCCTAATGCCTTAAGTCCATTCCATAGGGCTGGGTTTTTTATAAAACCATCTTTTTTTAGACAACTAATAATAGTTAAAAAAAATCAGGATTTTTATTTTATTTTAACAATAATTATGTTAGACACATTTTTTTTAGTGAAAATGGTGGGAAATGTCACATTTTTTTGGTGAGTTGCAGTGATGTCACCGTTATAGAAAGTTATGTTTAAAAGACACCTATTATGTTGAGCTACCGAAATTGCCCTTAAATAATCGATTTTATAATCTTTAAAGGCTGTCGTCCAAAAAAGTTGTCTGAAATCAATAATCTACTTTATTTTTTTTTTTTCAGAAAATGAGCTTCATTCTAGATATTGCACAAGAAGGTAAATTAATATTTCTGATCTTCATTTCCATTTTTTTTGTATTTCTGTGTAGTATAACATTGTATGAACATTTATAAACATGTTGTTTCAATTTTTTTTATGTTTATGTCCTGAAGTTGTAAACTTTTAAAAAATAATGAATGAACATGTATGCATATTTTTTGTATATATATTTGGCCGAGTTGAGTTGTAGTGGTGTAAACAAGTTTATAATCTTGGACATAAGCGCTGGAAAGGTTTAAAAAAAAGCTCGAAACATTTGGAAAAAAACTGGTTAAAATTCTAAAAAAGGTCGATCCAAAAAATAGATGCTGGATACGTAAAATGAAAAGCTCGATCCTTGCCAAAAAAAGCTCGATCCCTCATAAAAATAGATTGATCCCTCACAAAAAAAACTCAATTCCTCACAAAAAAACTCGATTTCTCACAAAAAAGCTCAATCCCTAAAATAAAAAGATTGAGCCATAATTGAAAAAAGCTCGAACCATATGAAAAAAAAGCTCGAGCCATATTAAAAAAAGCTCGATTATGTAGAAATAGGGCTCGGTCTTGTACAAAAAAAGCTCGATCAGTTAAAAAAAAAAGCTTCATCTCTTACACTTTTGATTTTTGTTTTATCCTTTATAATTGTAAATTTAATATGAAATATTTATTTCTTAATAATGGTTTTTTCGATGGTTTTGACAGGTCAATGGATAGGGTGAGAATAGTCATATCTTACAACGGTCGATGAGAGCAATTACCCGACGAAAATCAGAGGTATTTAGGTTCCGATAACAAAGGTTTGTATGTGTCAAAGAATTTAAGTTACGACGAACTGGTGTTGATCGTGCAAACCATTGTGAAGTTTGATGAGAACAAATACAGTGCTGAGCTACAGTCTCTATCAATTGTTCCTGGGACTACATATCGTACATTTATAAGAAACAATGTTGATGTTCAGTTTATGCTAGGGGAAGATAAGGTGATCCCTCAAGTATTTGTTAGTCTAATCGAGAGGCCAGCAGGAGGTGTCATTGGTGAAGATATCCCTGACCGTGATAACACCCAACAATTTTGATCGTCAGGCGGAAGCAACCAGTTGTTCACAGAAAAAAGTGAGATTGATGGTCGGGAAAACATATGTGCTATCCCACCGGAAGTAGACGCCCATGATAATATACCGGGACCTCAATTCGACGATGTATTTGGTTGTCAAATTGAGATGAATGGTAGACAGTACATCCACAAATACAATGAGATCTACAATGAGCAGAATACATCACTGAATGTTGGGGTGAATCATGAGGTGGATAATGAGGGCAATTTCAATTCTGTAGAAAATGTAGAGGACAATCAGGATGATGAAGAACCTGTTGAAATGGAAAGAAGTGTAAGACGTGTAAGACATGTACACAGATTTAGTTCCAGTGCACCAGATATAGCTGGGACCTCCGAGGGGAGGTCTAATGTAACTCCAGATGATTCTGATAATGCCACAACATGGGTTACTCCAGAAACAGAATCATACTCGTTTGGTATTAGTGGAAGTGGGAACTTGGTTGAAGATGAACCTACAAGCATGATATATAAAGGCCAATTTTTTCCAACGAAAAAGGATTTGAAGGGACTAGTAGCCCATTTTACAATGCGGCAGAACTTCGAGTGGAATGTGAAAAGGTCCAATAAGATAACATTACATCTAGTTTGTTTGATGGGAAATTGTACGTGGAAGTTAAGAGCGGTGAGGAGAGATGAATGCACATACTTTCAATTGGTGCCTCACTTAGAGGATTCCGGACATGTATGCGTCCAGTCATTAGCGTTGATGGTAGCCAATTGAATAGACGATTATGGGGAACAATGTTTGTTGCAACAACATAAGATGGAAACAAACAGGTGTATCTAATTGTTTTTGGGTACGGCGACTCAGAAAACAACCTTTCATGGGAATGGTTTTTGGATTGCTTGAAGAGTGCCCTAGGTCATATTGATGAACTAGTTTTCATTTTTGATAGGCATGCAAGCATTGAAGCAGGGATTTCTAAAGTGTTCCCTTATTCCACTCATACCATATGTTGCTGGCACTTTGCTGAAAATATCAAAAATTCGATTTCATAGGAATGATGTTGCCTCAATAATGGACAAAGCAGCCCCTGCATACACCGAGTTTGAATATAACCAGCATATGAAAGAGTTAAGAAACTTGCACTAGAATGCATATGATTATGTAATTGATACCGGTCCACACAAGTGGTCCAGTGTACACTGCCCAGAAAGAAGGTACAGGGTGATGACGACAAATGCTGCAGAATGCATAAACTCATGCCTAAAATTTGCACGCCAACTGCCTATGTTGACTCTGGTTGAGTTCATTAGGATTATGCTGCAACGGTGGTTTCACGATCGCTATAGAGCTGCACAAACCATGCGTCATCAGTCGACTGACACAGCACATCTTGTGCTCTTAAAACGTGTGGAGAAGTGTGGTTTTTTTACCGTAAATCCAGTAGACTGGAACATTTTCTCGGTCAAGCGATCTGGAAAACAATGGACTGTTGACTTAGCCCGGAAGACTTGTACTTACAACAAATTTTAAATTGATCATTTTTCATGTTCTCACTCCCTTGCGGTGACACGGTACATTAATGAAACTTGGACTTGACAACTTTGTGTTCGGACTGATCTTTTTCTCGGTGAAGCTGATCGTTTTCTATGTTTTTTACAGGGAGCGAAACTTGAACTTGACAACTTTGTGTGCGGACTACTACAAGAGACAGACACTTATTGATGCGTACTCGGTTCCTATTATGCCGGTGGGCCATCCTTCCACCTGGGTTGTGCCTTCTGACATTGCTCAGAGGGTGATTTTGAATCCAAACTCTGGGAGACAAGCAAGACGCCCGAGGGCAGGTCTTCATGTCTTGTCTTCGTAGAGGACAACTACACAATCCTGTAAAAGATGTGGACAACCAGGGCATAATTCCAGGAGATGTCCTAATCCACCTATGATTAATGAAGGTACAAGCAGAGGTGTTCCCGATGAATACCGCCGCAAGTGTAGCATCTGCCATTCAATTGGACACAACAAACAAACGTGCCCTAACATTGACTCTAATAGGGAATGAATGACAAAGTTTTAATCACATTGAAAACTTTTAGAAGTGTATCAAATTGTAATAATTTGGAATTGCAATAATTACTTTTTTAATGAATGAATTAATATTAATGAATGAATTAATATTCATGAATTAATTACATGTCTGTGTACATAAAAAATGGTAATATACAACCAATCGCTAGGCGGGTCTGGAGTTAGAAAAAATCTCCACAGCTATTTTCTCCTAAATGATCCCCATGTCGTCCTCTGACCAATCAAAAGGCCTTCTACCCCCAGTAGGTACTCGATAAGTCTCAAAGTATGGGGACCATAGTTACCTCTATAATCTGACACATAAAACAACATTAGAAATCGTTCATAAAGAATATCTAAGCACGTGAATGAAATAGAATGTCTTACGATTTTTTTTGTTTGGGGACTGTAGAAGTATGCACCAGGCTGACCGAGAAGGGCTTATTTTCCCGAGGGAACGCCTGACGACCAGCTCGTCGTGCTGTGTGGAACCCCGCGTCACTCAATATGGAGGGTAAAAACCACCGTAATGGCCAGACCTGCTGGTGCCTGATCTGATAAGGGACTTCCTGTCTCCAGGGGTCAAAAATGTCAATCTTCCCTCGACAAAGGTCGACGGTCACCACCAACCAATGTTGGCCCCCAACTTTGCACGAAATCATCACCTGTAATAGTATGCATATCTTGTTAGCTCAGGTTATACGAACAGTTTATTTTAAAATCATCTTCATCATTTAACACTTACCAGGTCAACCTCGTGTCATGGGCGGTTTCCACTCTTGGTTGCTCCACGGACCTTCAGAAAGTCCTCTTCCAACCATCAGGACTATAACACATTCAACCTTGCCGTGGTCACAGCCTCGTGCGAATCACGAGGCATCATCCTCTCCCACATGTACAACATAAGTGGCTGTACAAGTATTGACAATATTGTATTAATAATACATAACCAGAAAATGCGATTCGATTCCCAAAATTTATAAAAACTTATATAAAATTGTGTATCCAACACGTTGATCCTCTGGTTGTAGACATTGTGGAATCCTCGCTGACGCTTGCGAAGAATATGGAGGTATGCGCCTATATACTGACAAACAATAAAACCACCGTAATTGTTAACAATTCAACAATACTTACACAAATGTTAATATGAAAATCACATAAGTACGTACCGTGTCCTCCAAGTCCATGAAGTTGGACTACATGCGCACGAACCAACCCGCGGTAACTGGTGTCAGCACGTCCATATCGCGTCTATTTAATGATTAAATTAGCTTAGCTATACATAAATTTGAATAAACATGAAATGTACATCCATTTTTATTATAAAACGTTGGACTCACAGTTCCCCGTTGATGTTTCTCTTGAAGGCTTTGTATGACGCAAGCTGGTCAGCATCCACTAGTCCATGGGGGTTAAAAATGTGTTCCATGGACTCGGGCCGTTTCCTCAACCTCTTTGGACGGCATGGATCCGTGTAAGGGCTCATCAACTACCATCCGCGTTTAACTAAACACTTTGATGTATTGGCCGGGGGAGGGGACCGCTCTATCGCCACAGACGTGCTGGTGGGAGATGGGACCTCTCCGACGCCAGAGACTTGCAGGGTGGGGGAGGGGACCGCTCCGACGCCACAGATGTGCTGGGTGGGGGAGGGGACCGTTGTGGCTGAATCGATGTGCTGAGAGGTGGGGGATCAATATGCTGGGGGGGTGGAGGGATCGATGTGTTGGGAGGTAGGGGGGACCGCTGAGCCTGGATATCCGACCCGGCTGCTGTACGTGAACCAAGCCTACTATCGCTGGTATACGACTGAGGTTGCCTCTCCGGACCTACCCCCTCGGTAGGCGGGTCCTGACTTTATCGAGCTGTCATGTCTGTCCCCCACGTATACCTATTAGTCGACCCTCTAGGACTAAAGTCTGGATCAGGAGGTGGGGAACCATCCAGGTGTGTATGCATGGTCGACCCTTGAAGCCCCTGGATCATATCCAGTAACAATCGGTGTTGCTGCTGACGATCCTCATCACTCTTCCGGATCATATCTAACAACTCCAAGTGTTGACGCTGTCGATCCTCGTCACTCTTCCGGAGGGCTTCACGCACATCGTTCAACATATATGCCCACGGAGCCTGAAATCATGTCTACATTGTTAGTAAAAAACTATCAGCACGTGTTAATAAAAAACACTAAACTTTGTTTTCAACTTACCTCTCCATCATGTCCAACGCCCCCACGGGAATCCCCTGCAGATGTACCATGTCCGAGGGTGGAAAATCGAACCCGCCTATGCCTATGCCTTTCTCGTTGAGGGTCCGTCTCATATCCCTCACTATCACTGGGCCTTAAACCCCCAGCAGCGGGCTCAGATCCCTCACTGTCAATGGTCCTGTCTGTTAAACCCCCACCCTCTGTACCACTGATTCCGCCTAAGGTAGTCTGATCAGGGACCGGAGGCGGCATATCATCCATGTCATCTTCTACATACAGGCTCACCCCCCCCCCCCCCGTCTAGCCAGGCATAGTATGCTGTCTGTCTCTCAGCTGATGTCGGCACTAGTTCCTTCCTCGAAAACATCTGAAATATTAGTTAGAACAATGTTATTGTACGAATACTAACTAATAAAAATATTAACAAAATAAATACATACCCTGGCTTTGAAAATCTTTGTCAGCTTCTTCCCTCTCGGTTGTTTGGTCATCTCCCACTTCAAAATTCTAGGAGTCAGATCAGTAACCCTCTGGGCACCGACCTCTTAGGCGAAATCAGGGATCACCTTCAAAGTAAATATCTGCATCAAAGATAAGTACGATAAGTATCCATAATATTTTGGACACCAACAATAATGTACAATTTGTAGTTCGGAGTTCTTACCAATAGGGCATGAGATAAACCGTATATGTTGTAGGTCTCCACCCTGTGTAAGTCAAAGCTCTTTTCATACTGCGTCGCTCAAACCCATCTCTTCGCCCATCAAGCACATGCTTGAATGAGTAAATAAAATCCTTGTACATGTGGGCAGCCCCACAACGCGTCGAATGCATCGAGCTCCTCACCAGCCGAAACTGCCAAACAGGAATCATGAATCTCTCATCCACCCCATCAGTATCCAGTTCAGCATATATAAGAGGCAGAGCTTGACAGCATCGTATGCCTTTCCGAACTCTACGCCGGTGACAACACCCCTAATCTCCTCCAACGACACCTCATCGACTCTAGGAAAGTACCGCTCATGTATGCCATTCTCCACTGCTGCATACTTGGTGGTGTCTGGTACAACTCCAAACCATAGTCCGGTGATCAGGCAAAATTCCACATTCGAAAACCTTACCGACTGGTTTCCTAACATGAAGTGCACCTCATCTGTTGGGCCGTTATGATGGAGTTCCCTCAAAAGCAACCGATGGATAATACCACCGGAAAACTTTATCTACCGATGCATCGTCAGGAAATGCCAGAAACATGATGCCATGAACCGACGGCGGTCTTCATCTGCAAATTCTACAGTGACAAGGTTCAACGTGTCGTCTATATGGGCAAGAGCATCAAAATGGTTGTGTCGAGTCAATTTGCCCTCGTACAGTCTCCTTCTGGAGTTTTAAGCAAATCCCTCAACCTAATTCTCATCTGCAATGTAACAGAAATACAACATCATTCAACAGAACAATAAAAAAACTCGATCCAATTCAAAAAAAGGTCGAATCTATTGAAAAAAGCTCGAATCATTTTTGAAAAAACTCGATTCCTTTTTAAAAAGGCTCAATTGCTTTTTAAAAAAGCTCAATCGCTTTCAAAAACGCTCGATCAAATTCAAAACAGCTCGAACCTATTGAAAAAAGCTCGAATCCTTTTTTAAAAAGCTCGATCCTTTTCAAAAAGGCTCGATCCAATTCAAAAAAATCTCGATTCCTTTTCAAAAAAATTAGATTCCTTTTCAAAAAAGCTAGATCCTTTTCAAAAAAGCTAGATCCCTTTCAAAAAAGCTCGATCCCTTTCAAAAAAGCTCGATCCCTTTTAAAAATGGATCGATTCCTTTTAAAAAAACCTAGATCGCTTTCAAAAACGCTAGATCCAATTCAAAAACTGCTCGAACCTATTGAAAAAAACTCGAATCCTTTTTTTAAAAGCTCGATCATTTTCAAAAAGGCTCGATCCAATTCAAAAACAGCTCGATTCGTTTTCAAAAAAGCTCGATTCTTTTTCAAAAAAGCTCGATCCTTTCAAAATGGCTCGATCCAATTCAAAAAAAGCTCGACCCTATTGAAAAAGCTCGATCCCTTTTCTAAAAAGCTCGATCCCTTTGAAAAAAGATCGATCCCTTTAAAAAAGGCTCGATCCAATTCAAAAAACCTCGACTTACCAAAACCTAATTTTCACGAAAATAAAAGCTCGATTCTCTTGAAAAAAGTCTCGATAACCCAGATTTCATTTTCCTCAACTGATATTCAACCAAATTACAAACCCTAACCTAAACCACAACCATTCACACATCTCTATTTTAACCGGTTTCTACAATTCCTATCAACAAAACTCAATTCTAACATGTAATGCAAGTTAACAACAACAAAAACGAGGAAAAATAACCAATCTTACATTTGTCAATCGCAGCTCTTCTGGTCACTTCACCGTAGATTAGTTTCCAGTCGGTTTGACTGTTGCTTCTCTCTGACTTTGAAAACGACAACTTCCTCATTGTTTTAATATTTCGGGGTATTTTTGTCTGAACGACTTAAATGATGCCTTTTAAACATACATTAGTAAAGTGATGATATTTACACAACACCCCACTCAAATAGTGTCAATAATTTTTTGACCTCTTTTTTTACTGATGCTATATATTGGAACCCTGTAGTAAGTATTAACCTAATAATGCCATATTTTTTAAAGTTTTGGTTTAATTATATAAAATTAAATAATTTTATTACATTTTATTGATTTAATTCCAAAACTACAATTCTGAATTTTCAAACTTAACAAGTGTTTGTGTATCTGCAATACACAAAGAATGAAAAACTGAAAAAGAAAAATAGATTTCTTTTTTAGTCTTCATTTTGAAACAAACAAAACAAGAACAATTAATGAGTGTGGGGATTTACCTCGTGTACAAGATATCAAGGAAACTGGAAAAGTGATTTTTTTCTCTTCTCTATTAAACAAACAAAACATAAACAATTATATCTAAACCTAGAAAAAAAAAAAAAAAAACTCTTTTCCTTTCTTGGCATCGACGAAACGAAAGCAAGAAGAAGAAACATCGACTAAACGAAAGCAATAAGATGAAAAGAAAAAAATGCATAAGTACAAAATCAGAGGCATCGACGTGGATTTTTGTTTGAGATCTAAAATTGTGAGCTTGTGTGCATGGAAAATACCATTTAGTATCTCCAAATTGTGAGTTGCCCAGATCGGGAAATTCCTTGGCATATAACTTTGCTTCTTTGGCCTCCTCTGGTAGGGAGTGTTTCTGGCTGGAGTCCAGCCCTATCTGTTTCCCTTTTCTTGTTTAAATGCTGTTATTCAAAAAAAAAAAAAAAAAACAATGAAGAAAATCTGGTGCGCAGGTCTGATTGAACCAACTGGGGTGACACCAACATTCCACCACACACAACACACAGTACACACCATCTTCACCTCCTGGTTTTTGACTGTTTTTAAGGAATACAAGTTAGGTGTGTTTTATTAAGTTTTCCTCTTTTTTATTTCTTTCTCATAAATTGTATTGAGCATCCTCTATTTTCTTTCAAAGACCCCTCTTTTGTTCTATAAAAAAAAATTGAAACAAATATATACACAGAATATGAGATTTCATAATATTTTGTATATACTACTATACTAGGATTTGAAAGTTTAAAAATAATCTTTTCAGACAATAAATTTAGGGTTTTATTAGAATTAATATTTTGTGCGTGTTTAGGAAATAAGTATACTAGAATTCACACAGTAGAAAAGTGTGTTGAATTGAATTTTACTTTAACTAAAGGACATAAATATAATATAAATAAATTTAAAAGTGGAGTATTAATAGATTAATATAGGATGCTAAATTGCTAATAGCACCACTTACATTTTTTTTGTTGTTGGTAATTTCAAGAAAAAAATTCAATAAATTTATAATCCAGGTCAACATTCAATACAGTAGAAAAGTATTAAAGTAAGCTCATTCGTTTTACGATTATGTATAAATAAGGAGTTTTAGTTATCTAAAAAGAATCATCACACTCTTTACCCCAACACCAACTTCTCTCTCAATTTTCTCTTCCTACTTTTCCACCAATACTTTGTCTGAAACTTTTGTAACTTCTTCCATTGCTGTCCATTATCTATTTTGCTTGTAAGTTCATTATATATATACATATACCATTTTACATTTTTGAATATTCTGAATCATGAAATTGTTTATTTATACATTTAATTCTGAATTATCACATTCAACAGAAGAAACAATTATGTGGAGGCTGAAGATTGCAGAGGGTGGTAACAACCCATATATATTTAGCACGAATAATTATGTGGGAAGGCAAATATGGGAATTTGATCCTGAAGCAGGCAGCCCAGAAGAGGTAGCTCAGGTTGAAGAAGCTCGACAAAATTTCTACAAAAATCGCCACCATGTCAAGCCCTCCAGTGACCTTCTTTGGAGATATCAGGTTTCTAGAAATTAATTTCTCTTAATTCTCTCAAACTAGTCCAAGCTGGTTTGTGTATTTTGAACCAAATGAGTCACTTGAACAAGAAAGAAAGAACGGATTAGTAAAAAATATATGGAGAAGTCAAAGAAGTGCCCACTTTTGTTTATAAGTTGAAAAATAACTAAATATTTTGACATGTAAATAGTAATAATTTTATAATGTAAAAGCAATAAGTTATAATATCTTGATTTAATTACATTCAGACCTAGGTTGCGAGACCAATTGTCTTAAGTTCAAAGACTAGAATAGTTTGGTGCCAAGGTTAACTAATTGCAAAACACACCTAAGATGCTTTAACTAATCCTATTGTGGGTCAATTATCTTTTATTTCTGAATATGAATCAATCATGCTATAATTAATTTCAAATAAATTTGAGGACATCAATTATCTTTTATTTCTGAATATGAATCAATCATGCTATAATTAATTTCAAATAAATTTGAGGACATCAACCCCTTGGATATAATTCATTCTTAAAAAGTGGATTATTAGGAGCGGACTCGGATGAGTTATATATAAATACCAGTGACTAGTTCTATATTTTGCTAAATGTGGGATTTATCCCAATAAACTAATCAAATACGTAGTTGACTTTACGTACACTAAATTTTTTTTCTTAATGTTTTCTATTACATTACTTAAAAAGTTAAAAATGATATTATGTGCAGTTTCAAAGAGAGAAAATCTTCAAACAAACAATTCCTCAAGTAAAGGTGAAGGATGGAGAAGAAATTACATATAATACTGCCACAACAGCATTGAGGAGGGCTGCCCACTTCTTCACAGCCTTACAGGCCAGTGATGGTCACTGGCCTGCTGAAAATGCTGGCCCTATGTATTTCCTTCCTCCATTTGTGAGTGCTCTCTTCCCTCTTGACTTCATTCACTCATCATCACAAGCATCATCATATATACTTTTCAATCATGTATTATTAAAAAAAAGTAAAAATCCATTCGATGTATTTCTTATTTTTTGCCTAATTCTGATAATCAATAAATACTATCTATTTATAAGAAGTTATACGTTCATTCGGTCCGACAATGTCATTCAATCGAATACTATCCCCGGCTACTGCAGGCTGTATATAAAAACAAATGTAGATGAGGACTTTAGACTATGTTAATAATTAACTAACTTCCATCCGTTGATCTGAAAATTGCAGGTCATGTGCTTGTATATTACTGGGCACCTTAATACAGTATTCACTGCAGAGCATCGTAAAGAAATCCTTCGTTACTTGTATAATCATCAGGTATATATTAATTGGCATCCGGACTATTCAAAAACCTCCTTCAAGCCACCATTTTTTTTTTTTGAAAAAAATAAAAATTGTCGATGGATATTAGCATGAAGATATTTGGTTGTGCAGAATGAAGATGGTGGGTGGGGAATACATGTAGAAAGTCACAGCAGCATGTTTGGAACAGTTTTCAGCTACATTTGTATGCGTTTACTGGGATTAGGACCAGATGATGGTCAAAACAATGCTTGTGAGAGAGCTCGAAAATGGATTCTTGATCATGGTGGTGTTACTTATGTTCCCTCTTGGGGGAAAAATTGGCTCTCGGTATGATCATATTCTTTGTCAAAATTAAGGAGTTTCTACCAAAGTAGTACTTATAGTTATTAGGGAAAAGGTTCCTTACTACTTATTTCTCAAAATCTAAATAAAACAAAAATGAAAAATATTAACCGATTAGTTATATATATAGTCCTTTTTCTATTAGAACGTTTTGATTGAATTATATAAGGACGTTGAATGTGAGTCATTCTTTTATAAAAAAACATTGACAAGTACCTACATACAAAATCAAATTATGTAAAATAAGTGGCTCACGTTAAATGTATTTATATAATTCCATCAATATAATTTTCATATATATTATTTTGTTGTGTTTGTCACAGATACTTGGAGTGTTTGAATGGTGTGGAGTTAACCCAATGCCCCCAGAGTTTTGGATACTTCCTTCTTCCCTTCCAATGCATCCAGGTCTGCAAAATTTTCTCCACTATATTGAAAATTGTTATTTTATTTTATTTGTTGAAAATCGAAATATATGCAGCAAAAATGTGGTGTTATTGCCGACTGGTTTACATGCCTTTATCATATTTATATGGTAAAAGGTTTGTTGGTCCGATCACTCCACTGATTCAACAGCTGAGGGATGAACTCCACACTCAACCTTACAATCAGATCAATTGGAGACAAGTTCGTCATCTTTGTGCAAAGGTAAATGCCATCTTCATTTGGTATCATTTCTAAAATTGATTTTAAAAAATGAATATGTAAAATGTGCATAAGAAATGAACTGTATGCCTCTAACTTTATTTAATTGCTAAAATATTCCTAACCAAGCTAGAAGAATTAATATTTCAGGAGGATCTATATTATCCACATCCTTTAGTACAGGATGTGCTTTGGGACAGTCTTTATATAGCTACAGAGCCTCTCCTCACTCGATGGCCTTTCAACAAGTTGATAAGAGAGAAGGCTCTTCAAGAAACAATGAAATACATTCATTATGAAGATGAGAGTAGTCGATACATTACTATCGGGTGCGTAGAAAAGGTACGATTCAAAACTTCTAATAGTATTCATTCACTATAATAAAAAAGAAGAAAACGGGTTATGAAAATTGACTCTAAACTTGTATTTGAACAGCCACTGTGTATGCTTGCTTGTTGGGTTGAAGATCCAAATGGAGATGCCTTTAAGAAGCATCTTGCTAGAGTCTCGGATTACATTTGGCTTGCAGAAGATGGAATGAAAGTTCAGGTTAGTATTCATTCTTCACACTATATACAGTATCTAACATATATAGCTGCAAAGTATTTCAATCATTCAAAAACAATTTTGTAAGATTAAGACATACAATTTTGCAGACTTTTGGCAGTCAAGTGTGGGATACTGCTCTTGGCCTTCAAGCTTTGATTGCTAGCAACCTCACAGATGAAATCGGACTTACACTCGCTAAAGGACACAATTTCCTGAAGAAATCTCAGGTTTTCATATCAAAATCCTAAAAGAAATATATCCAAAATACAAACGTTTCTTCTTCATATATTTTTCTCTGTTTTCCACTAAACCATCTCTTTTGAAACATATGAAGATCAAGGATAATCCTTCAGGAGACTTTGAGAGCATGTTTCGACACTTTTCGAAAGGAGCTTGGACTTTCTCTGATCAAGATCATGGATGGCAAGTTTCAGATTGCACTGCAGAAAGTTTGAAAGTAACTTCTTGACTTCTTTATGGATATATAATATCACAGTTTTTTAAGGATATATTATATAATAGTTTTGTTATGCATTTTCTTAGTGTTGCCTACAATTATCCATGCTACCGCCAGAAATTATTGGCGAGAAAATGGGACCGGAGAGATTATACGAGGCTGTCAATTTCATACTCTCTCTTCAGGCAAGGATTACCTAGTTTATATTGAACTTCTGGACACAACACTTATTGAATTTTCATGAGTGTGGACTGGTTTCAATGATCTCTATCTTACAAATATTGCAGAGTGAAAATGGTGGATTAGCAGTTTGGGAGCGAGCAGGTGCCTCGCCACTTTTGGAGGTATGTAGCTACTTGGACAAGATTGAGTTGAGCTTTTGAGACAATTTTTATTAACACTCTGCTTCTACTTTCTGTTGACTGTTCTCTGCTTTCATCTTTAGTGGCTTAATCCTGTAGAGTTTCTTGAGGACCTTGTTGTTGAGCATACATATGTTGAGTGCACTGCCTCAGCAATCCAGGCATTTGTTCTGTTTAAAAATTTATACTCGCATCACAGAAAGAAAGAGATTGAGAAGTTCATCTCGAAAGCTATAATGTACCTCGAAGATGAACAGACTGCGGATGGCTCATGGTACTACCATTAAGAGTATTTTTTATTGGAACATTTGTATCGTTTTTTCTTTTTGTTTAAAACATTAGTAGATAAACTATATATGTCTACAGGTATGGCAATTGGGGAATTTGCTTCTTATATGGCACTACTTTTGCTCTTGGAGGGTTGGCTGCTGGTGGCAAGACTTATGGAAATTGTTTGGCAATCCGAAGAGCTGTTAAATTTCTACTAAATACACAAAGTGATGATGGTGGATGGGGAGAGAGCTTCCTTTCATGTCCAAAAAAGGTAAAATTCATTTGCTTACAAGATTAATTTACACTGAATTTTTGCAACAATATCAAACACTTGGCATTTGAAAACAACCCATGAATCTCAGACAAAAAGCATATAATCATCACACCATTTGCACACAATCGAACTATGTTTACAAAGATTTACGTGATACATAGTGATTAATGAGAATTTGCTTTGTTTGATGACCATACAGATATATACACCTCTTGAAGGAAAGAGATCAAATTTGGTACAGACCGCATTGGCTATGATTGGTTTAATTCATTCTGGGCAGGTAAGCTTATCATATTTTATTCAAATTTTATCTGTTACGGACAGATTTGCACCCCATGATAAAATTACCCTTTACTATGTGACAGGCTGAGATAGATCCAACACCTATCAATCGCGGTGCAAAGTTGTTGATCAACTCTCAGTTAGAAAATGGTGACTTCCCCCAACAGGTAAACTGCTTTGTTAATGTTAAGTAAATTTACTTTGTTGAACACAACAGACATAAAAGAAACAAAAAGAAATGCAGAATTTCTCGATTGTTGAGTTCAAAATCATCTATAATCCTCTATATAGTTTCTAATAAGTTATTTAATTACCTATGGCAGGAAATCATGGGAGTTTTCATGAGGAACTGCATGTTACATTATGCAGAATATAGGAATATTTTCCCATTGTGGGCTTTAGCGGAATATCGCAGGAAGGTTCCATTGCCTAGCTACGAAAGTAGTGTTTAATTAATACAAGAAGCGAATACACTGGAGATAACTAATAATAAGAAATCATTATAAAAGAGTTTAATTATTATACATGTGTACATGGCGATAAATATGTCTGCTCTGTACTTTGTAATAGATAAAAAAAATGAAATAAAACTATGATCCATTTTTGTCTTATCTTTAATTTCTAGATAGAGTGGGTGTGTTAATCGATAAAAGAAAAAAAAACTAGTGGTATGAGCAATGATTAGATATGACCCCGGTTCCCGGTTCCCCGGTTCAGACGGTTCCACCGATTTGGGTCTAATTTTTTAACCCATTAACCCATTTACCCATTAAACCAATCAAGCAATAACCCAATCATCCATCATCTCTGATCTCTTTCTGACTCTCAGATATGGTATCCAACCTAAGTATCTGACCTAGATTTCCCAAATCACCTCCACCTCTCTCTCCCTCTCTCTCTCTCTAACACACATATACACACACAAATCAACCCCAAATCAGCCATAACCACCCTTTAATCAGCCATCATCATCGGGACACCACCACACCAACACCCAAACATTTTTTTCTCCTCTCAAGTCTCAACCAGACTAAAATCAGAAGAAAAAAAACAAAATAAAATCAAACAAAAAAAATTCAAATCGGCCATCGTTTCTTCTCCTCTTTCCTCTTTGTCTCCTCAACTTCTTTGGTTTGGGTTTGTGGTGTTGTGTATGTGTTTGACTGGTGAGGTGGTGTTAAGTGTTGGTCACAAAAACGTGCAGCGGAAGAAAATTTCAAAACTTAAAAAAAAAAAAAATTAACGACTTTATATATAAGAATAAATAAAAGGTAAGATTCGAAATCATATCTCAGGAATAATTCATTCATTCCTTCATTCCTTCATTCCTTCATTCTTTAATTTTTGAATTTGATTTCCGATTTGTTCCACCGGATTTTCCTCCCTATCTCTTGAGTTCCTACAACTACATATGGGTGCGTAACGGGCTTTAGGATGTTGTATGGAGATTGTAGAAACAACACGAATCAACTCTTGTTTGTGTAGGAACCTTGTTCACCGGTCACGCAGCGGAACTAAGTTTTAAATTTTTTTATACAGATCATATCTGTATCTGGGACCAGTGAATTTTTTATCGTAATTATTTTTCAGAACTAATACATACAATATGTAAACACAGGAAATTGAAATCGATATAATCAGAAGAAGAAAGTCTTACCAACGTTTGGAGGCTCCTTCACTTTTCGACATGCTCCTGTCTGAACCAATCTTACCAATGTTTAGAAGACTCATTCACTTTATGATGTGCTCTTGTCTGAACCACTCGATCTTCCTCGCTATCTTCCGGAACTGGTAACTGCGTGTGGACGCATCAAGATCATAGGAACTTGAATGGAGGATGTAGAGAAATACTTGAAGAAACTCTTTCTTCTCAATTTGGTGTATAGATTTCACGCACAAATGAATTGCATCTCATGCAAAATTTATGTATTGATTTTTTTTATTTTTTATTTTTTTTTCGTGTGCATCATGTATAAAAACAAAAACACGCCTGCTGTCAATGCAAAATAAACAAGACAAAAAAAAAACTCTTTTTTTTGTTTGATTTTTTTAAAAAAAAAAACTGATGCATACTGCATTAGTTTTGCACAAATCTATTATATATATATATATATATATATATATATATATATCTTTATTTGTATCATATACAAACACTTATATTTATACACACACCAATTTGCATCCAATGTAATCTCTACAATCTCACAGAAAGAACCAATACCGAGGGATTTCCCCACTGGCGGCCATCCTTCGGCCTTAACAGGGTACTTTTCTGGTCAGATACTAACAGAGATGGATGGAGATCAGCAGGCCAAACTAGTCAGTACGGGGCTTTGTTAAACCTGAGTTCATCCTAGCCAGCAACATTCTGGTTTTTGATGTGTCCAGGGTGTCCAGCCAATATACCAAAATAGTATACAGGATCTGTTCTGATATGCAGGGTCCTCATAAGAGGCAAGCATAGAGCATACTAAGACCTTGAAGAACCATAGTCATAGACATAGAGCTATCTGAAGATCAAGAGGAGGAAACTGTTTAGAAAGCCATGAAAACTGAAAAACTCAATCTTTATTAAATTTTTCTCGTCCCTTTTACATCGAGGCTGGCCTTCCTTTTTATAGAGAAAGGAGACCTTACACGATTGATCCAGATATTTTACAAGAGATCAGGATGAGATCGGCCAAAGCTAAGAGTTATCATACAAAAGATAAGGGCGGCCGACAAAAGCAGAAAACAAAACAGGACAGCTGGAGTGCTTTACAAAAGTAGAGCTGGCCGACAAAAGCAGGAAACATAATAAAGCAAAAGATAAGATAGCTGAATAGCGATGCAATAATAGAGCTGGTGGAGCAGTCATGGGCTGCTGAGGTTGCAAGTGGAGTGGTACTCATCGTCTGAGTTGAGGGCTCCACAGATCGAGCAGGGCCACGTGTCAGCCTGGTCTTGGGAATCTTGGAGAAACGAGTCCGGGAGAGGGTGTAGGCTTCTTGTGGGGTCTCTTGGGACGTCTAGGAGAATAAAGATGACATCTGTATAGTCATTGTTGACGTCACAAAGGAAGTTGAGGAGGGGTATCTGGATGTTGGTCTGGTATAGCCTTTCGTAGTCGTAAGAAGTATCCCACTCGTAGCAGATGTTAGAGGTCCAGAGAAGCTGTGTATGTGGGTTATAGGTGTAGGGCCTGCTGAAGATCCAAATGCAGCACACTTTGGAGGCCTGGTCAGGGTCCATCTTCTAGAGATTGTATTGGCCCATGAGCTTAGTGAGCTCGGTCTGCCAGGCATGTAGGGGCTTGAACCACTGTAGGAAAGTCCGGAAGTTGACAGAGGTAGGATCCTGGACAAAACTGTATAGGGCTTGGAGAGGGAAAACCATGGCGTGGCGATAGAGAACAGACAAACACCATAGGAACCATAGCATCTGGTCGGAATAGTAGTAAAATGGAGGTGATATGAAAGGGTCAAGAAAAGGTTTCTTGAGGTTGGTTATCTGGTGGTGACAGCCCTGGCTGTTCATCTGGGAAAGGTATTGCGGAAGGTATAGACTGGAAAATGCCTGGATTTGTGGGGGGGAAGGGGTTTGGTTCGGAGAAAGAGTGGCTATGAACTCTGGAGGGAAACCAGGTGGTATCAGGGGAGTTTGAGGGGCTGTGGAAGAGAAAGCTTCGGGCGACACCATGTAGATCAAGGGGATAGGGCCAGTCCGGGATAAGAGGTTGACAGGTTGGGGTCTTGAAAGCATGTCTGGGATGATGTTATGATGGCCCTTTATATGTTTGACTGAAAAGTCGTATCTGGCAAACCAGTCTTTGAGTCTCAGGAGCTGGGGGTTTGGTGGGAGTTTATTGCGGAACTCAAGAACTTTGGGGAAGGAAGAGTTGTCCATCTCAACGGTGAATTTGGTTGTTCTGAGGTGGAAGTCAAATTTTGAAACTCCATTTTTTACTGCAAGGATTTCTTTATAAATGGTATGGTAATGCTTCTGGGATTCTTTGAATTGTCCGCTGGCATGGCCACAGTAGAAACGTTTTCCCTAGGTTTCTTCAATAAGGATAGCACCCTAGAAGTGATCACTGGCGTCTTTTTGTAGGATGAGGTGTCCAGTTGAGGGAATGCGTAAGGGAGGAGGACTTTGTGCAGCATGCTTGAGGTGGGAAATTGCTTCAGAGTGGAGGGTACTCCATTGCGGGGGATCCTTTTTGAGAAGTTTGGATAAGCATGTGGTGAAACGACCGGCTTGAGGGATGAAATCCCTGACATAGTTGATAATACCAAGAAATTGATGAAGCTGTTTTAATGAGAGGTTGGCATCTGGGAAGTCTAGAAGCTGGCTTGCATGGTGAGGTCCGGGGGCATAAGTCCCATCCTTGATTTTCATGCCAAGAAACTCGATTTCTGTGACACCTATCGAGCTCTTTTTGTCAGATAGCATGATCCCATACTCATCAAGGATTTGGTGAAATCTTATTAAGAGATTATTATGAGACTGTTTGTCCGCTGAGAATAGCAGGATGTCATCAATGTACAGAAGGGCCGAACTGAGCAGTGGTTGAAAGATCCTGGTAACAGCCTTTTGGAACAGGGAATGAGCCGTTTTAAGCCCAAAAGGGAGTACGGTCCATTGGTAATGGGCGTTGGGAAGGCAGAAGGCCGTCTTGGGCCTGTCATGTGGTTGTATTCCAATTTGCCAGAAGGCCCCCTTTAAATCGAACTTGGAGAAAACTGTGGCTCCAGGTATTTGGGAGAACAAGGTATTAGCTCTGGGAACAGGGAATTTGTCATCTTGGAGAAAAAGGTTGAGAGGCTTGTAATCAATGACAAGCCGTTTCTTTCCTCTGAGCTGTTCGGATCTTTTTTCTACTTAGAAGGCCTGGCAGGCCCAAGGGGATGAAGTGGGCTCTAGAAGGCCCTGGCTGAGGAGAGACTCACATTCTTCTGTGGCCAGGGACAGGTCAGAAGGGGACATCCCTGTGTGTATAGCCTTTGTGGGGTTGGCATCTTCATTGAGCTTAAAAGGAAGTTCTATGAAGAAGTTAGGGTTCTTCCATAGAGGGCGTGGGTGTTTGAAGTCTGTATGGCTAGTGGTGCAGAAGAGCTGGAGCTTCTCTTGTATCATTTTGAAATCAGGGTTGATGACCGAAAGGGGGAAGATCTTTGGGATGTCAATGAAGGGTTTGAACTCTCTTTTGAACAGAATGCCCTGAAGCAAAATCCTGATGGATTTTGCTTGGCTGTAAATATCCCATCCGATGAGGATATCTTTATCCGGGAGGGGTGTACCAATGACATGTGTCCAAAGAGTGAACGATGGGAAAAATTGTAACCCAATTTTATGCTTGGAGATCAAATGGGTGTTAAAAATTTGTCCATCTGCCGCTAGGAACTGATTGTTCTCTTGCTTCCAAGCTTCTGCTGGGAGGACACTAGGGTTCATCATAGATGAGTGGGCTCCAGTGTCAAAGTAGGCAATAACAGGGATCGGTTTAGAATACTTTGTGGATAGAATCTGGATTTTGATTTGCGGGCCCGAATTTTCTTTGTTGGAGGCTTGATATGCTTCTGATGGGTAGTCCTGGTCTGGGAGGCTTGATTGGTCTGAAGAGCTAGTGTCATCAGAGTCTAAGATCATGAAAGAGGTTAGTTGGTCGACATCTTCTTGCTCTGAGAAGTAAGACTCAATGTCAGCATCTGAGGGAATTTCTTCTGCAACCTGTCTCAGTTGTCTGATGAGCTTGGCCGACTTTGCTCTCTTGTTGGGACATTGCTTGGCATAGTGCCCTTCTGGTCCGCAGGCAAAACACTTGTTGGATTTGTTCCAAGATCTCCTTGCCTTTTTTCTGTAATACTTGTATTTTCTGGAACTTGAAAACCCTTTTGGGTTTCTGGTGTTGTGTGGCATTTTTCTGTAGGGCCTGTTTGCTTTGCAGTTGCAATGTTCATTGGAGTTGCATTTTAGGTGGTAATTTGGAGGGAATTTACAGTGTCTGCTGTACTTCTTTCCTTTCTTAATCATCTTGGAGATGACCCGTTGAGTGGCACAAAGCTTTTCTAGGGCAGTGTGGGTAAACATGTGGATTTCTCCCAAGGTGATTTCTCTAAGGCTTTTTCCTGAGAACTCAATCAATCTTTGGAGTTCTCCTTGGAGTTCTGATGGAAGCGAATTCAGATACACTTGTCTTAGGGTCTCATCATTGACACCTCCGAGAGCATGATACCTGAAAGACATGCGCCCGTAGTGATAGTCAATATCTTCTTTGTCCAAGGAGCAAACAGTCATTTCGAAGAATTCCTGTCTGGTCTGTTTATAGAACTGGGAAACATCTCCAAGAAATTCTCTAAAGATTATTCCTGTTGCTATGGAAACAGATCCGCACCTGACTAATTGTAGGTATTTGTATTCTCCGAGTGCTTGGTACCAATCTCTGAGAGATCCGGTGAATCTGGAAACAAATTCTCTCAGGATGGATTCTATGTTGTCACCTCCTTTTGCAATTTGGAGGTCGAGCCAGGCGCTCATTTCAGACATTCTTTTCATCCATTGTCTGGGAGCGACTTCGTCAAAATTGAACCAGGGACCATTGGTAGGTTTTGGGGGAGGAGTGTGTGTTTGTGTTGTATCCCTTTGGTCTCTTTGGTCGGGTGGTTCATCAGTTACTGGAGGAGGTACTTCAGTGGTTTCAGATTCTGATGATGTATCCATGGTTTGGGTGGACGGTTGAGGGTCGGCCCTTGTAGCCAGGAAAATTTATATGGGATCATCTGGGTCTGAATAGTTTGAAGAGTCTAGTGTTTGATTAGAGTGATAAGTTTCCCATGAAGAGGTGGAGGAAGGTTCTGATGTTTCTGTTTCTGTTGAGGAGGTATTTGATGGGTCATGTTGGTGGGAAGATGTGTAAAAGGCTTGTTTTTTGTAATGTGGTGGTGAGCGTTTGTGGGAAGAATGTGTCTTCTTTTTCTGGGAGGTCTTTCTTCTTTACTAGTTGATGTTTTTTCGGTGGGTAAAGGTGGGTATTTCCGGAAGAGGTCTCCGGTTGATTTGAAGAACTGGGAGTGGTCAGGAGGTCTTAGAGGGGGAGGTGGTGACTGGGTTGGGAATACCAAGGACGGGGAGTAAGGATGAGGATTTGGAAGGTAGGGTGTGTAGGAAAAGTGGTCCTTTGTTATTTGGTCTAGCTGGTCTTTGAGGCGTCTGATCTCTCTTTCTTTGCTGTCAAAATCAGGGCCAAAATATCCTTATGATAAGATACAAGCTAGAAGAAGAAAGGGAATTCTCAAACTATGTCAAACAACATCACTGAAAACGTTCCTTCTAGACTTTCCTCTCATGTTTCTATTAGACAAACAAGATCCAACACCTTGTTGAATACACCCACATCCCAGAATCTGCCCAGATTACTGAAACGGCCCTTCCTCTGTTAAACCCCTACACCATCTTTAAACGCAGCCGATCACTTTCCAGGCGAGTTACAGCCCTGGTCCAGCACCGCTCTCCACCAATCAAGGAGTATGTCCAATCTACTGCCTTGGACAATTGCCTGATTCCTGCTTCGTCTACTGAACAATATGTTGACCTAGAAATTGGTCAACCTCTTATTGAACAGTGGATCAGAGAAGGATACACTCACCTGCACATTGGAGCTATCAGAATAATCCTCACCTTGCATGGCAGGAAAGGATTACCAGTTACGGCCCGGATTGCTCTCCTCAATACGATTTACAAACAGTATGAGCATGCAGTCATTGGCACGTGTCTCTCCACTTTACATGCAGGAATCATCTCACTCACCTACTACCCGAACTTCAACATCCCTCTCAGGGATCTAAATCTGCACAACTGTCTCAAAATCCAACTACAGATCATAGGAGCCCCCATGATGCCAAACTCCTATATGGCAACCCTCCATCATCAGATTGCTTATAGACTCCAAGATCATGCTCTTGATCTACCCATCCCTGGACATTCTGGAGATACCATCTTCATCAAAGCTGAAAGAGAAGATGAGGTTCCTACTATCATCCAGATTCCTAAACAACTACCCAGAGAAAAGCTCACAGAAATCATGCCCTTGAACTGGATCACCAACTATGAGAAGGCTTTTCAAAACACCACACCTGTAGTGGCAGCTGAAACCACGTTCACAAAGTTAGCAGATGGTTCTATCCAAACAACTTACGAACATATTGGTACTTCAGAAGCAAGTACCCCTGTCACTGAGCCAGCACCCAGTGCTCCACCCGTTTTCCAGATCTTGACAATCCGACCTGTCACAACCGAACATGAAATCCCCATCCATCACTTTCAGACTGATGGAACCCCTGTCTACACAGACAAAGTCAACGGGCATTTCATTTGGGACGTAGACCCAGACATGTGCGATGCAGATTGCGAATGCAGGTCTTGCCATAAGTCCGAAAAAACACCCTGTAAACCTGTTTCCTTTTTCTCAAGGCCTGAAGACCCTCACAGCCCTTGGATTGGCCTACGACCAATAAAAAACAAGCCCCTTCCCATCTATGATAGGGCACTTCAAATCCTCAGAAAAGAAGGTTTGCTTCTGGATAGACCCGCAAAGATAGTTCCAACTATCTCGGCTCCTATCCCATGTTTCATGGCTTTTAGTTACGATAAAGACTTCCCTCCTTTGGATTCCTCGTCGAATCCCGAAAGGAACTTGTTTTCTAGACCTTTCATCCAGTCAACAGAAGTCTTACCTGATGGATCACACAAACAGCCTTCCCAGGCTGAACAGGTCCTCAACTGGCACACTCGCAATGCAACAGTGCAAAATAGAGTACTTCACTCTATCGACCAGAAAATTAACAAGGTCTCTCACCATGTCTCTCAACAGGATAACAAGCAACAACATCTTGATTCCACATTGCCAGACATGTATATAGACATGCAATCAAGAGTGTCTAGGTTGGATGTTGATTTGCATCAGTATATCAGCCAAGGATATTTTGGCCCTGATTTTGACAGCAAAGAAAGAGAGATCAGACGCCTCAAAGACCAGCTAGACCAAATAACAAAGGACCACTTTTCCTACACACCCTACCTTCCAAATCCTCATCCTTACTCCCCGTCCTTGGTATTCCCAACCCAGTCACCACCTCCCCCTCTAAGACCTCCTGACCACTCCAAGTTCTTCAAATCAACCGGAGACCTCTTCCTGAAATACCCACCTTTACCCACCGAAAAACCATCAACTAGTAAAGAAGAAAGACCTCCCAGAAAAAGAAGACACATTCTTCCCACAAACGCTCACCACCACATTACCAAAAACAAGCCTTTTACACATCTTCCCACCAACATGACCCATCAAATACCTCCTCAACAGAAACAGAAACATCAGAACCTTCCTCCACCTCTTCATGGGAAACTTATCACTCTAATCAAACACCGGACTCTTCAAACTATTCAGACCCAGATGATCCCACACAAATTTTCCTGGCTACAAGGGCCGACCCTCAACCGTCCACCCAAACCATGGATAAATCATCAGAATCTGAAACCACTGAAGTACCTCCTCCAGTAACTGATGAACCACCCGACCAAAGAGACCAAAGGGATACAACACAAACACACACTCCTCCCCCAAAACCTACCAATGGTCCCTGGTTCAATTTTGACGAAGTCGCTCCCAGACAATGGAGGAAAAGAATCTCTGAAATGAGCGCCTGGCTCGACCTCCAAATTGAAAAAGGAGGTGACAACATAGAATCCATCCTGAGAGAATTTATTTCCAGATTCACCGGATCTCTCAGAGATTGGTACCAAGCACTCGGAGAATACAAATACCTACAATTAGTCAGGTGCGGATCTGTTTCCATAGCAACAGGAATAATCTTTAGAGAATTTCTCGGAGATGTTTCCCAGTTCTATAAACAGACCAGACAGGAATTCTTCGAAATGACTGTTTGCTCTTTGGACAAAGAAGATATTGACTATCACTACAGGCGCATGTCTTTCAGGTATCATGCTCTCGGAGGTGTCAATGATGAGACCCTAAGACAAGTGTATCTGAATTCGCTTCCATCAGAACTCCAAGGAGAACTCCAAAGATTGATTGAGTTCTCAGGAAAAAGCCTCAGAGAAATCACCTTGGGAGAAATCCACATGTTTACCCACACTGCCCTAGAAAAGCTTTGTGCCACTCAACGGGTCTTCTCCAAGATGATTAAGGAAGGAAAGAAGTACAGCAGACACTGTAAATTCCCTCCAAATTACCACCTAAAATGCAACTCCAATGAACATTGCAACTGCAAAGCAAACAGGCCCTACAGAAAAATGCCACACAACACCAGAAACCCAAAAGGGTTTTCACGTTCCAGAAAATACAAGTATTACAGAAAAAAGGCAAGGAGATCTTGGAACAAATCCAACAAGTGTTTTCCCTGCGGACAAGAAGGGCACTATGCCAAGCAATGTCCCAACAAGACAGCAAAGTCGGCCAAGCTCATCAGACAACTGAGACAGGTTGCAGAAGAAATTCCCTCAGATGCTGACATTGAGTCTTACTTCTCAGAGCAAGAAGATGTCGACCAACTAACCTCTTTCATGATGTTAGACTCTGATGACACTAGCTCTTCAGACCAATCAAGCCTCCCAGACCAGGACTACCCATCAGAAGCCTATCAAGCCTCCAACAAAGAAAATTTGGGCCCGCAAATCAAAATCCAGATTCTATCCAGAAAGTATTCTAAACCGATCCCTGTTATTGCCTACTTTGACACTGGAGCCCACTCCTCTATGATGAACCCCAGTGTCCTCCCAGCAGAAGCTTGGAAGCAAGAAAACAATCTGTTCCTAGCGGCAGATGGACAAATTTTCAACACCCATTTGATCTCCAAGCATAAAATTGGGTTACAATTTTTCCCATCGTTCACTCTTTGGACACATGTCATTGGTACACCCCTCCCGGATAAAGATATCCTCATCGGATGGGATATTTAAAGCCAAGCAAAATCCATCAGGATTTTACCTCAGGGCATTCGGTTTAAAAGAGAGTTCAAACCCTTCATTGACATCCCAAAGATCTTTCCCCTTTCGGTCATCAACCCTGATTTCAAAATGATACAAGAGAAGCTCTAGCTCTTCTGCGCCACTAGCCATACAGACTTCAAACACCCACGCCCTCTATGGAAGAACCCTGACTTCTTCAAAGAACTTCCTTTTAAGCTCAATGAAGATGCCAACCCCACAAAGGCTACACACACAGGGATGTCCCCTTCTGACCTGTCCCTGGCCACAGAAGAATGTGAGTCTCTCCTCAGCCAGGGCCTTCTAGAGCCCATTTCATCCCCTTGGGCCTGCCAGGCCTTCTACGTAGAAAAAAGATCCGAACAGCTCAGAGGAAAGAAACGGCTTGTCATTGATTACAAGCCTCTCAACCTTTTTCTCCAAGATGACAAATTCCCTGTTCCCAGAGCTAATACCTTGTTCTCCCAAATACCTGGAGCCACAGTTTTCTCCAAGTTCGATTTAAAGGGGGCCTTCTGGCAAATTGGAATACAACCACATGACAGGCCCAAGACGGCCTTCTGCCTTCCCAACGCCCATTACCAATGGACCGTACTCTCTTTTGGGCTTAAAACGGCTCCTTCCCTGTTCCAAAAGGCTGTTACCAGGATCTTTCAACCACTGCTCAGTTCGGCCCTTCTGTACATTGATGACATCCTGCTATTCTCAGCGGACAAACAGTCTCATAATAATCTCTTAACAAGATTTCACCAAATCCTTGATGAGTATGGGATCATACTATCTGACAAAAAGAGCTCGATAGGTGTCACAGAAATCGAGTTTCTTGGCATGAAAATCAAGGATGGGACTTATGCCCCCGGACCTCACCTTGCAAGCCAGCTTCTAGACTTCCCAGATGCCAACCTCTCATTAAAACAGCTTTAACAATTTCTTGGTATTATCAACTATGTCAGGGATTTCATCCCTCAAGCCGGTCGTTTCACCACATGCTTATCCAAACTTCTCAAAAAGGATCCCCCGCAATGGAGTACCCTCCACTCTGAAGCAATTTCCCACCTCAAGCATGCTGCACAAAGTCCTCCTCCTTTACGCATTCCCTCAACTGGCCACCTCATCCTACAAACAGACGCCAGTGATCACTTCTGGGATGCTATCCTCATTGAAGAAACCCAGGGAAAACGTTTCTACTGTGGCCATGCCAGCGGACAATTCAAAGAATCCCAGAAGCATTACCATACCATTTATAAAGAAATCCTTGCAGTAAAAAATGGAGTTTCAAAATTTGACTTCCACCTCAGAACAACCAAATTCACCGTTGAGATGGACAATTCTTCCTTCCCCAAAGTTCTTGAGTTCCGCAATAAACTCCCACCAAACCCCCAGCTCCTGAGACTCAAAGACTGGTTTGCCAGATACGACTTTTCAGTCAAACATATAAAGGGCCATCATAACATCATCCCAGACATGCTTTCAAGACCCCAACCTGTCAACCTCTTATCCCGGACTAGCCCTATCCCTTTGATCTACATGGTGTCGCCCGGAGCTTCCTCTTCCACAACCCCTCAAACTCCCCTGATACCACCTGGTTTCACTCCAGAGTTTATAACCACTCTTTCTCCGAACCAAACCCCTTCCCCCCCAAAAATCCAGGCATTTGCCAGTCTATACCTTCCGCAATACCTTTCCCAGATCAAAAGCCAGGGCTGTCACCACCAGATAACCAACCTCAAGAAACCTTTTCTTGACCCTTTCATATCACCTCCATTTTACTACTATTCCGACCAGATGCTATGGTTCCTATGGTGTTTGTCTGTTCTCTATCGCCACACCATGGTTTTCCCTCTCCAAGCCCTATACAGTTTTGTCCAGGATCCTACCTCTGTAAACTTCCGGACTTTCCTACAGTGGTTCAATCCCCTACATGCCTGGCAGACCGAGCTCACTAAGCTCATGGGCCAATACAATCTCTAGAAGATGGACCCTGACCAGGCCTCCAAAGTGTGCTGCATTTGGATCTTCAGCAGGCCCTACACCTATAACCCACATACACAGCTTCTCTGGACCTCTAACATCTGCTACGAGTGGGATACTTCTTACGACTACGAAAGGCTATACCAGACCAAAATCCAGATACCCCTCCTCAACTTCCTTTGTGACGTCAACAATGACTATACAGATGTCATCTTTATTCTCCCCGACGTCCCAAGAGACCCCACAAGAAGCCTACACCCTCTCCCGGACTCGTTTCTCCAAGATTCCCAAGACCAGGCTGACACGTGGCCCTGCTCGATCTGTGGAACCCTCAACTCAGACGATGAGTACCACTCCACTTGCAACCTCAGCAGCCCATGACTGCTCCACCAGCTCTATTATTGCATCGCTATTCAGCTATCTTATCTTTTGCTTTATTATGTTTCCTGCTTTTGTCGGCCAGCTCTACTTTTGTAAAGCACTCCAGCTGTCCTGTTTTGTTTTCTGCTTTTGTCGGCCGCCCTTATCTTTTGTATGATAACTCTTAGCTTTGGCCGATCTCATCCTGATCTCTTGTAAAATATCTGGATCAATCGTGTAAGGTCTCCTTTCTCTATAAAAAGGAAGGCCAGCCTCGATGTAAAAGGGACGAGAAAAATTTAATAAAGATTGAGTTTTTCAGTTTTCATGGCTTTCTAAACAGTTTCCTCCTCTTGATCTTCAGATAGCTCTATGTCTATGACTATGGTTCTTCAAGGTCTTAGTATGCTCTATGCTTGCCTCTTATGAGGACCCTGCATATCAGAACAGATCCTGTATACTATTTTGGTATATTGGCTGGACACCCTGGACACATCAAAAACCAGAATGTTGCTGGCTAGGATGAACTCAGGTTTAACAAAGCCCCGTACTGACTAGTTTGGCCTGCTGATCTCCATCCATCTCTGTTAGTATCTGACCGGAAAAGTACCCTGTTAAGGCCGAAGGATGGCCGCCAGTGGGGAAATCCCTCGGTATTGGTTCTTTCTGTGAGATGGTAGTGGAGCTCTAACCCCTAATGCCTTTATATATATATATATATATATATATATATACATATTATATCTTTTAATTATCCTTTTCAAATATATCTAATATATTAAAAGTGATAATAAGTATTTTAAATTTAAACTTAAATTCAAATACTTAGATAAGTGATTTAGTAAAATAAAATAATCCTATTATTTTATCTTCACTTAAATCCATATATCAACTAATACCCTCCAATTAATAGTTAATTAATAATTCATAATTATCAATATAATTAAATAATCTAATTATTTAATTAATTTAACTATTAACATTCATTAATTAAATAATCTCATTATTCAATTAATTCCCGAATATATACGTGTCACTTTTGTAACACAATTAATTGGACAATCCAATTAATTAACCGTGACCCTTGTTACCTAAATCAATCGGGCTAACAAGGGGACCTAATGGACCCACAATATTTTGAGCTCCAATAATCTTCGGAATCATTAATTAAACTCTTTAATTAATATTCTTTGATTATTAACTCCGGTGTTATTCCACTAAAGACCCGAAGCTGCACTCTCTCAACTGCAGAAGCTTTTACACAGACCGATACAACTCGGTGTCCATCGATATAACTATTACATATGGTGTGATTATCCACAGTAGTTCACAATTAGAGCTGGGTCATAATGTCCATTATACCCCTCTAATTACATATATCCTTTAAGTACCATTGATTCTCTAATGGACAATAAATCCTATTTCCTCACGGAATTAGGAGATCGCTCATATTGTCCAAGTCCCGAATCAACCCTTAAGAGTGCGTTTGGTACGTGGGACGGGACGGGAAAGGACGGGACAACTTTCTCTTGTCCCACGTTTGGCACGCCATTAGTATGGGACGGGATGGGGACAATGTGGGACAAAAACCACGAAATCTTGTCCCACCTCAGACCCTCGGCCAGACTTGTCCCATGCATGGGACAAGTCTGGAAAAGACATTTTTGCCCTCAAATATTGCAAAAATTACAAAAATACAGATTATAAAATAAAACCCAACCCTTCATTCTCTCTCATTCTCATGCCTCTCTCTCTCTCTCTGTGTTCATTCTCACGCTTCTCTCTCTCTCTCTCCATTCTTTCTTCTTTGGTCGACGGTGAGGAGCAGAGATCTCAGTCTCTTCAGTCGAACCTGGGCTGCGATCTGAGGTGGTTATTGAAAGCAGGGCCTCCGAACCGGTGCGCTCGTACTCCGCCGAACCAAGGCCGCCGAGATGGTTCTAGGTTTGATTGAAGCTGGGTTCAGTGTTGATGGTTGGATTTGTTTAATTTGGTGGTGGTTATAAGGGTGGATGGAATTGGGTTTGGTGTTGACGATGATTGAGGGATGTTGACGATTTGGGTTTCAGTTTTAGGGATCTGGGTTTGGCAATATGGGTTCCAGTTTGATTGAGGGGCGTTGACGATCTAGGTTTCAAGTTTTGGCGATCTGGGTTTCAGATTTTGGAGAAATTTTTGATTTGTTGCCGATGATGATATGGTGTTGACGATGATGGTTGTTTTCAATCAGTTTTTGATTTGTTTTTGATTTGTTTGATTTGTTTGAATTGGAGCAATTTGGTTGTTTCAATCAGTTTTGGTTGTTTTCAATCAATTTTGGTTGTTTGGCTGGGTTTTCATTGAAGAATCGATGAAGAATCGATGAAGAAATATTTAATTTCATTGAAGAATCGGTTAAGAAAAATTTAGTTAGTTTAATTAGTTTCACTGAAGAAAAATTTAATATGGTTTTGTGGAATTAAATGAATTTAATTACTTTTAATCAAGTAATATTTGATATTTTTCAAATTAATGAAAGAATCTGAATTTGATCCAAATAGGAGGTTTTTTTTTCACATTTAATAAAATTGTTATAAATATTAGAAATGTCAAGAGGGGTACTTCTTGTCCCGTCCTGTCCCGTCCTGTCCTAGTCATACCAAACGTATAACAGTATATCTAACAGTTCTATTCCAGACCTTCCAAACACAATACAGAACAATATGTCCCGTCCGGTCTCGTCCCACCTTGTCCTGTCCCATCTCCGTGCCAAATGCACCTTAAGGGAACTACCATCTACTTCTCACAAGAAGGAGTGGATTTCACTATTGTGTACAAACCTTCCCAGCCACAAGCCAAACCGCAATCTCAACATACAGAGCATATTGATCAGGAAATGCATCTGACCTCACCCATGGTATATCAAACACCGCGATCTAATCTGAAGGAGTCGATAAGACATTCAGGATTAAGATCACCCACATATAGCCATCATTAGTTGATATATATGAATCTCATCAGTAAACTAATCTTGGTGAGAGATTCATATAGATCATGGCCCAGTTCTATATGATCACATCATACAAGGTGCCTCCATTCTTATATCTCCATATGAATGATTCATGATAGAATCACCATACATTACGGAATGGACCGTAACTATAGATTAACCGCAAATAAAGTACCCATCTTTATTTGCTATCTATGGACTCTTTAGATTGCACGTCTCTTATTGTATCCATTCCTTATATGACACTCATATACACAGTTCGAGATTATATCAGGCAATCTTGGATGTTAAATATATGCACAAGTTATAAAATAAACAACACAACAAGAATGAATTGAACTTTTCCTTTTATTTATTTCATAAATCCATTTACAAATTACATCTTTAGGGTATAAAACTGAACAGATTGTGTATATAGAATTTGACCACTTGAATAATAAAAAGAGAACAAAAACTAAAATTAAAATAAAAAACTTTTTTTTTTCTTTCTTTTCTTTGGTGGCCGCACACCTTTTTCTCTTTTTTTTTTCCATTTTTTTTATTTGTTTTTTCTCTTTGGTGGTCTCACCTGTTGCTTCAACATCGCTATGCCTTTTTTTTTTAATTAATATTGTTATATGTATATTTTTTCGAATGTACACATTACTGACAGGTAGGATAATCCCTTAAAAAATTGCCAGATGGGCATCCGAGTTGGCATCTAGTAGATACCCTTCAAGACATCACAGAGGAATAAGAATCCGAGTAAGTCTGAACACGAGTATTCGGCACGTTATGTCTTACTCAGGATAGAGTACTTAGCATATTATGTTCTACTCGGGACAATACGGGAAACCCGAATAAAGAAATCCAGCAAACGATTCACACACGTGGGTGAATCAAGAATCATACTCCAATACGCAAGACATCCGTATCAAAGAGAGTTTCTAGAAGAATAAAAAGTCAAACAGGAAACAGATTCCAAGTCAAGCAACAACTCAGTTATTCTAGAAGATTGCATGTCGATTAGGAATGTAAATCGTAATTCAGATTGTGTAATTAGAGTCCCACGAAGATTCAGATTCAACTCGAAAGGTCTCCGAAATAGGAAAGAAGAAAAAGATGACTCCAACAAGCAACCAGTCATAATACAATTTTTTTTTCTTACTTGTACAACAAGGGTTAGGGTTCTATGCACATATAAATAGACTCATAATCTCATTAAAAAAGATATATAGAAAAAAACAGAGGGACAGACTCAAGAGAGAGGCAAAAGAGATCGAGTTGTGTACTTCATTATAATTAAATAGTGGATTTGGCTTGGTTGCATAATCAACCACCCGTGGATGTTTCTCCGATCACCGGAGTTTTACCACGTAAATTCGTGTCGTTATTGCTCACATTACATTCTCTTTCTCTTTCTCTTTTGATAGGTCATAATGAAATTCAACATTGTTAACTTTCTCATCCATAGGGAAAGCGACGTCAACAATTGATGCTAGAAGAAGTGGCGCTCGAATCTCTGATTTGATTAAGAAATGGTTGGTAGCGGAAGCAAAGACAGTTCCAGAGATATCCGAAAATCTCCAAATAATGCTCATATAGGCTGGAATATATGAGATCCCACCGGGAACGAACCAGCACCTTTGACTGGTATCCAACAAATCCCTCCTACCAATAAGGACATAACACGTCTTTTTCGCGGTGCACTGCAATAGCTACTGACGGATGCGTCAAGAGAAGGAGTAGACCTATTAGCTACATGACAGGCACACTCGCCAAGTCCTCCACTACCTCTTCGGCTTCGATCGGTTGTAGTTGGGTGGGACCAGATACACAGTAGTCATTGGGGATTCAAGTCCAATCAACCAGACTGGGGGTACGATACACAATCAAGGTAAGGATCATGAAACGCCCGTAGAAGAACGGCCACGCTAGAGGCGAAGCCACAATCAGACAGGCCATGATAGGCACCGTAAATATGACCAATGTAGAGATCGGTCACCGTCATCAAAGGACAGTGATCGACACCATTATAAATGTCACCGGGGGACCATACGCTTACAGTTGTTAGCTCATGAGGCTCGAAGGCAAGATGAAGAGGATATGGTGACAGGTATAACATTCATGCGACGGGTTGACCATCGAGGAGAATGAGTGGGCGATAAAGATATCATAATTAGGAGCCTGACCTAGGAATTTTAGAATAACATACGCCAAATGGATACGCTGATCAGGCGATATGGATACAATGAATTGTCTGACGATGATTCTGATAGCCCTTTTACCAGGGATATCCTGCAAACCCCCTTCCCAGAAAGGTTCAGGATGCCACACGTTGAACAGTTAAAGAATGATACAGATCCTAAAGAATACGTCAGACGATATAAAAGCGCTATGGCTCAACATGCCCACAACGACCCTTTGTTGTGTCTCAACTTTCCATAAATTTTGGAAGACATAGGCTCTAGATGGTTCGGAAGATTGCCTCCGGCACGTATTGGGAGTTTCAGCGAGTTGAGCAGAAGCTTTTCAAGACAATTCCTAGGCAATGTGCACAGAAAAAAGTCAGTGGCTTACCTTTCTTAGCTGAAGCAAGGGAAAAGACGAGTCACTAACGAAGTACCTGAGGAGATTTGGCCAGTCGGTATCAGAAATTGGTAGTGCAAATGATGAAGCAATAATTGCTGCATTCACAAATAACTTATAAAACGGGCGACTGTCCTTCGACTTAAGGAGAGCTCGATTAATGAGATATAAAGGCATGATGGATATGGCTGGAGGATATGCATTAGCTGAGGAAAAGGATTTAGCAACAGGAGGTTGCTACCTGCATGAAGGGAGATTCGAACAAAAAGATGCCGAGTCAAAGGTACAAAACCATAAAGGAAGACATAAAGGAAATAGCAAAGAAAAAAGCAAAGATAGGGGAAGCAGATGTAATACTGACCTGACCATGGAAAAGTTCAGAGGAAAGTATACGAACTACACCCCACTCCAGAAAAAGCAAGAAGAAATCCTAGCAATACTAGAAGAAAAGAATCTGGTGAAGGAGCCGCGTCGGCAGTCCCAATTTGCTAAGTGAGACACAACAAAATATTACAGGTTCCATAAGGAAACCAGACACGAAACTTCCAAATGTTATCAGCTCAGAGACTATATAGAGACCCTCATTCGGGAAGGACATCTGCAAGATATAATTCTAAAGAAATATGAGAAGTTAGAAACTCAGAAAGAAACTAAAACGGGAGATCATAATTCTAGTCAGAACAAAAGGGCTAGTCCCGAGGCAAATGAAGTGATACAGACTATCTTCGGAGGACCATCAACTAGAAGAAGTAACCGAGAGCGGACTCAGGAAACCCTAGAAACGGTGGAGGTAAGGCAGAATTTTGACGTTAACTCTATCAAGCGCGGCCCAAAGAGAATAAAAAAATGATGAGACCCAATAATATTCACTGAAGCTGATCACATGGGGTCGACGTTCGCCCAAACGATGCTCTCGTTATTAGTGCCTGAATTGGCCATAGAGATGTCAGGAGAATTCTAGTGGACAATGGTAGCTCGACAGACATCCTCAATGTGGCTGCTTATGATTAGCTTATATTGGATCGAACAGATTTGCAACCATTTCATACCCCACTCAGAGGATTCGAGGGAGTCGAGGTTGGGTCTCTTGGAACAGTAAAGCTTCCCTTGAAAATCGAAGTAGCTCCTTGCTAGAAAAGAGTGTTACTCGACTTTGTCATGGTAGAACTGGATAACTAGCCTTATAATACGTTACTAGGAAGACCTTTCTTAAACAAAACAAAGGCAGTAACAGCTACTTACGCCCTGATGATTAAGTTCCCATCTGAATGGGGGGTAGGAATAGTTAAGGGATTGCATGAGATGGCAAGAAGAGCTAATCTCTCGGTTTACAAAGATAGAGATAATGGTAAACACCAAGTATGCACCTTAATACAACTAGATCAGATCGAGCAAGAATCACTATTATTCGAGTTTGATCCGAGGGAAGAATCGGAGACATCAAAAAGTGAACCTATAGAGGAGGTGGCCTTAAAGAAATAAAAGCTAGATAAGAAGGTCAAAATTGGAGCCAACTTAGAAGAAAATTTCAAGCTAGATCTTACTGTTTTACTTAAAGAATACAAAGATGTGTTAGCATAGTGTCATGAAGACATGGTGGGGATAGATTCCCGAGTAATATCACATCATTTGGCAGTGGATCCAAATGCGAAACCTGTAATACAAAAGAGAAGATCTTTCAACCTTGAGAGAAGTCGGGCAATTAAGCAGGAGGTGGAGAAGTTACTCGTTGAGGGTTCGATCAGAGAAATCAATTACCCTCAGTGGGTAGCAAATGTGGTTTTTGTCCAAAAAAAGAATGGCCAATGGAGAATGTGTGTGGACTTCAAAGATTTGGACAAAGCCTGCCCAAAAGACAGTTTTTCACTCCCAAGGATAGACCAATTGGTCGATGCTACATCAAGTCATGAATTACTTAGTTTTATGGATGCTTACTTGGGATACAACCAGATCCGGAAGAATAAAGCTGATAAAGAAAAAATAGTATTCACAACCAATCAAGGCTTGTATTGTTATATAGTAATGCTTTTTAGGTTAAAAAATGCAAGGGCAACATAACAAAGATTGGTCAACAGGATTTTCGCTCGATAAATAGGAAGAAACATGGAAGTTTACATAAACGACATGTTAACCAAAAGCATCTCGGTGGATAAGCACGCTTCGGACCTCGTGAAACATTCAATGTCCTAAGAAGGTATCAGATGAAGCTAAATCCAAACAAGTGCCTATTTGGGGTCCCCTCAGGAAGGTTCCTCGGTTTCTAGGTTCACAAGAGGGAGATCAAAGTAAATCCCGTGAAGATACAAGCAGTTCAAAAAATGACTTCACCAAGGACACTAAAAGAGGTACAACGCCTGACAGAATGCTTAGCTTCCTTAGATAGATTTATATCGAAGGCCACAGATAGATGTGCCCATTTTTTCAAAGTGATCAAAAAGTGGAAGGGGCTTGAATGGATTGAAGCGTGTGAAAGGGAATTCCTAAAGATCAAATAAACTTAAGCTATGCTCCCATCCTCTTGATATCTAAAGTGGGGAAAATACTCCACCTGTACTTGTCCCTTACAGAGTTAGCAGTAGGTTCAATCCTAGTCAAGACAGAAGACAGGATACAGAGGCCAGTATACAATACCAGTAAGGCTCTTCTTTCAGCTGAAACCAGATATTCACAGGTTGAAAAAATGGCTCTAGCATTGGTTTCGATAGCAAGAAAGTTGGAGCCATACTTTCAGGCCCATACGATCCAGGTTTTCACCGATTGATCGTTTAAGCAAATTCTACAGAAGTTAAAAATTTCAGGAAGATTAACTATATGGGTGATCAAACTTAGTGAATTCGATATTCAGTACATGCCCAGGACATCACTCAAGGGCTAAGTGGTGGAAGATTTTGTAACAGAATTCATAGAACCAAATCTAGAATAAAAAAAATGTTGGGTAGGAGTTTCCCATGGAAACTGTATGTCGATGGTTCCTCGAATACTCATGGCAATAGGGCAGGAATTGTAGTATGTACTTCAGAAGGAGATGATGTTGAATGTGCCATGAGATTCGATTTAAAGCAACAAATAATCAAGCCGAGTATAAGGTATTGCTAGCAGGACTAAGGATTTGAATAGCTCTCGGAGCAGATGAGGTTGAGATATTCAGTGACTCGAAAGTAATCATCAACCAAGTCTTGGACGAATACCAGGCCAGAGATGAGGGTATGATAGCTTATCTGGGCATAGCAAAACAACTTCTCCAAAAATTTAAGGAATACAGGATTGTCCAGATCCCTATAGAAGAGAATGAAAAGGCAGTCGCTTTGTCCAAACTAGCATCAACAACAACCATAATCATGCCAAAAAATATTCCGGTTGCATATCTCCTCAGACCAAGTATAGTTGATCCAAAAAACTTTGAAGTCTTAGAAATCCGAACACCACTAAATGGTTGGATGACTTAGCTAAAAAGATAATTGGTAGAAAATATACTCCCGGAAGATCCCTTAGAAGCAATGTGTCAGGCACCGGTCAACAAGATACATACTAATCGGAGGAGAATTGTACAAAAGAGGGTTTTCCCGAACACTCCAAAGATGTGTATCAGAGGAAGATGCATATCGGATACTACATGAGGTTTAAGGCGGAGTACGTGGGAATTATATTGGAGGTAAAAGTTTGGCACATAAGGTACTCATGCAAGGTTTTTGCTAGCCCACCTTGTTCTCAAACGCACAACGATGTTCAGAAAGTTGCAATGCTTGCTAAAGGATCGCCAATGATATTCGTCAACCCCCTGAACAACTTAGAAGCCTCACATCCCCAGGGCCATTTTCCATGTGGGGCCTAGATTTAATTGGCCCAATGCTAGTAGGGACAAGGGGTGGAGCAAAGCATGCGATCGTGGCCTTTGATTATTTCACGAAGTGGGTAGAAGCTGAAGTGTTAGTATATATTACGGAAGCAAATACCATAAACTTTGAGAAGAAAAACATACTCTACAGGTTTGGAGTCCCGAATACTATTATCATTGATAACGACACCTAGTTCGACAATCAAAAATTCAGACAGTTGTACAATGAGTACCAAATTGCAAATTACTATACCACACCTGCCCACCCTCAAACAAATGGACAAGCTGAGATGGTAAACAAAATCATCAAGCATACACTCAAAGCAAAGTTAGATGCCAAGAAAGGCAATTGGGTTGAAAAACTTCCTAAAGTATTATGGGCGTATCGGACAAAAACAAGAACTTCTACGTGAGAAACTGTGTTTTCTTAGGCATTTGGAATTGAAGTTGTTATCCCAGTGGAAACATCATATATGTCACCCAGAGTCATGCTATATGATGAAGATTAGAATATTGATATGCTATTACAAAGCCTAGACGAGTTGGAAGAGAAAAGGGAGAAATCCTGAGTACGAAATGTGGCATATCAACAAAGAGTGGCCCGACACTATAATTCTCATGTTCGAGTTAGGAAATTCCAGTTAGGAGACCTAGTGCTAAGGAAGGTGTCACTGAACACGAAGAACAAAGTTGCAGGCTCATTGGCTGACAAGTGGGAAGGCCCATACAAGATTGAGGGAATAGCTGGTCATGAAGCATATTGGATAGCCCGACCAGATGGAGGGATTCTACCCCGGCCATGCAATGCCCAATATTTAGAGAATGTGCAAAAAAGATGAGCATATCATAACAAGAGCATGTAATTGATTATATAATAAAAATAAAATGCTCGGGGCCATTAATTTGGCAAAGATCCTTAATGGACGGAGAAGCTCAAAGGAGCAAGCCAGTCGAGCAAGATCAGCCAAGACCTTAGCCAAAAGGCAAACCCGATACACCAGATTCTAGAAAACGGCCAGGGGTGCCATCGGGAAAATCTCGATGAGATGCATAGCTGTGTTGAGTAATTTAAAGCTTAACGATTCTGCAAACACTTATGCAGACAAAACTAGGAGACGCCCTCAGTAACTTGCGTAAGGACTCAAACGTATGATCGTGGTGAGCCTCGATGTAAGGTTCAAGTAGCAATCGAGTATGAGACAAGTATGAATTTACTTGTTTTTTTTCTCAAGATGACTTGGTTAATGATATTAGCCAGTTTAATAAGATACGTGTCACTCGAAATTGTATTAGCCAATTTAATAAGATACTTGACACGTAAAATTGTGTTAGCCAGTTTAATAAGATAATTGGCACGTAAAATCGTGTTAGCCAATTTAATAAGATACTAGGCATCTTAAGACTAGCCAAATAAGATGGAATATTAAAAACATTCACGACAAGCAACTACGTAAAAAATGGAATTTTATTAATCAAATAAATCTTTTACAAATAAGCCTAAGGTGGGGCTGAAGATTTGGAACCAACCCTTGACAATGCTCGGATCAGGCACCATCTCATACTCAAGAAGGAGACTCTCATTCGTAGGACAGATGATTGAGTTGACCAAATCATCCATCCATTCGTTGTAATCCGTTCCAGAGACCGGTCCAACATCAGGCTTCAACTTATGCACACCAGTCTCCTGACTAGCATAAAAGGTTGAAAGGGAATGCTCGGATGGAACTTCTAAATGCATAGGATGAGGTTCTTTTCCTTGATTGCAATAGTAAGCTCTCTACTCTCTCATCTGAGTCCGAAGAAAATCTAATGACCGGTCCATATGATTCTTGTTGGATAATTCCCAATTAGCCCGAGCTCTATCAGTAGCTCGGTTATTTACTTTGAAAAATTCACCAGCTGAAACCAACCCCCGTTGGAACTCCCTAAGGAGTAGGGCATTATAGGCTGAGGACCTTTTGAAATGATCAACCCTTTGGACCTTAAGTTCCAGCCGGGCTTTATTCAAAAGGGATTTGACAGTCAAGGCTTGACGCTTAAGATCTTTAATTTTCTGCTCATAAGATGATTTGGCCTGATCAGCCTCTTGTTCAGCTTTGAGCATCGACTACTGGGCGGCAGAGAGTAATTTTGGAAGGATATAGCATTCTTTTCTGCAGGAGAAGCTTTCTCCTCGGCCTCCATTGTTTTAGTCAAATAGTGGTCGGCAAACTCTTAGGCAGAACTCTCCTCCCTTTGATAGGCCGCTACAATTCGAGAACGGCTGTCCTCACTCTCCTTTTACTGAGCTTCAAGACGCCTAATCCGATCAACTTGGTGTCGTTGCATCCGAACAAACTTAACAAACTCAGTAACCACCTTTAGGGAAGAGTGAGTTAAAAATCTAAGTCAATGAGCATCAAGTCAAGGGTTTGGATAAAAGACTTACGTAGGACGCACTATTAAAAATGTTTTTAAGACGTTCTGTTGGGGAACCATTCCTAAAGCAGCTCCAGTGGTCATCCCCGATAAAAGTTCGACCAGTTGACATCGTCCTAAATGTATCTTGGGGGTGGAACACGTAGGATTACCTGAGGATCCTACTCATGCATCCTCAACTTCAGGAGGCAAAGATTCCACTCCTCCTAAAGGCACCTCAACCTGGGCACTCGGGAAGCTCTAATATCGGCGTCATCGTCACTCGATTCAAAAAATGACACCACCCGAGGAACTTTTTGAGGACGAGCTGGAGAATCAACTGCTTTTCTTTTCTCGATCTGGAACGGTAGAAGCCGAGGTCAGCCGTAGGATCTTCTTAATCTTCAGTAATATCTCGGAAGGATTAAAAAATATCATCCTGAAGGTCAACCTGCTCGTCTAGGGGTACCCTGACTTCTTCCTCGTTCTCAACGTCAAACTGCTCAGCAGACATTTCATGACTCGGGAACTAGGCTCGCCAGACACTGCACCACTAAGATGCCTACCCTGTCTGCCTTCATCGTCGGACACCCTCGGGGCTCTGTCGGTTCCAAGAGGGCCACTTGAACATCTTGACTCCCCCGCGGTCAGCTGAATGACTTTAGGAATGTACTCAGAAATTTACTCATCAGCCTCATCAAAATCGTAATCCTACTCGTCATCAGGCGGAGCCCTTCTTTATTTTGGCGAGAAGCTTTGTTATGACTCACTTGAACAATCGATTTTACCTGGCAAGCCTGGACACTGCAGACGATGTCTACATCATACACTGAATACAAATGAGTTAGAAAAGAGAACAAGATGAGAAAAATAAGAACGAGAAAATTTTACTTACGTCGTCTACGATAATCTAAAATTTGAGTAAAGTGGCCAAGTTCTATCATTTTCTTCTCATTAAAAAGATAGAACCTACTCCTCATTTCCAGAGTACGTACGACCGTCTAAGCAAGTCTATTCAACTCGGTATCAGTGAAAACAGGCCGTGACTTATTCCAGCTATCAGGAGAATAAAAAAATAGGGAACTCTTAATACTTCCCGACCTTCCCCAGCTGAGAGCTCGATCTTAAGTCCCAAGTTCCCTATGGCAATGAACCAGCTATTCTTCCAATGCTTGTTTGAGGTAGGAAAACCATACACAAAGCCTTTCTTCTTGGCATTGGAGGAAATATCAACTCCCATGTTCACCTTCGTCCCTTCAAGAATCCAACTATCTAGCTGGCTGTATAGAAGAAAGTAAGTCTCAGTCCGACCAGATTGCCTTAGAGTATAAAAGTGTCTAATTTCGTGAGCGGAAGGCGGTGGCAAGTTCATTCGGCTCCACATGTGCCACATACACATCAAGATCCTATAGTTGTTCGGGCAAGCTCGGTTGGAGCAATCCCCACTTCAGCAATAAACCAAACAATAAAATGCTATAGGGGAAGAGTCACACCATAGCAGAGCATGGACCCATAAATTACTACCATACCCGGATGAGGGTTCTGTAAAAAAAAAACGGTGCAAAACGCAACGGAAAAGTGAGAAAATTAGAAAATTAGAATTTACGTATAAATAAATTTGTTTCCTTTTTATGCAACGAGAACCTTAACCCTAGATTAATTGACGTATATAAAAGTATCCTACCTTTCACTCGTGACGATTGAACAAGCACCGAATTGATTTTCGCAAGATCTTCCAAACCAATCATGAACGTGAATCACTTAAGAGTGTAGGCTCCCTTTCTTTAAATTGTATACCTGAGGATGGAGACAAAACAAAATCTTTTCTTTGTTAGTTACAAATATCCTCCAAGAGAAAAATCAAGAACGCTTGACCACTTGTGAATTATCAATCAATTTGATTGAAACTCGCGTTAACCTTGATTCGATGTTGTACACAAAACCCTTTTGATGTAAAGGATACTAGTATACTATCGAAAACAAAAACGTTCTTTTTTTTTCTCTTTTCTCCTTGGCCGAATTCCACACCCTTTATCTATGAGTTGATCGAATTTTTTCTAGAGCAAAACCTAAATTTTTCTCCCTCAAAATTCTCTCTTGCTATGCCAACATCTCTCTTGAAAATTACCTAGCATGACCGAAATTTTTATCATAGAATTCTTATTGTCTGGCCGAATTTCAAATATATATATATATATATATATATATGATGATTAATCCTCTCCTAAGAAGGATTTACTTGGTTGACAAGAATCCTTTTCTTAGGTGAATTTATTTGGTAGTTAAGAATCCTTATCTAAAAGGAATTCTATTATCATCTTATATATACATAGCTGGCCAAAATTCCTAGGATAAGTATTAGGAAACTTAATTCTTTTCCTAAGAAGGATTTACTTAGTTGTTAAGAATAATTTCCTTATGTAGAATTACTTGGTGGTTAAGAATCCTTTTCAAGAAGGAATTCTATCCTACACCAAGACTCCTAATCCAACTTAATAGTGTGTTTGTAACCATATTAAAGACTTCCTAATTTGATTAGATAAATAATTTCTTTTATTTATCTACTTATCAAATATAGCCTTTAACATTAATTATACTACCAACAACAGTATAATTTTAGGAGACCATCTCCTACTAGGAAAAAGATTTTGAATTTTAATTAAATAATTAATTAATCAACAAATTAATTAATTTCCATTTAATTAAATAATAAAATAAAAATAATATATTTCAGCTATTCTAAATAGCCTTGCCGCCCATACCACATACATAGGTCATATATTATATTTCTTATTTTATTAAATCCATTGGACCTAAATAAAAAGTCCACATGTGAACTAGACCTATTCTTACAAAAAGAAACAAGTTCTCATGCCTTATACAATTCTAGATGGACCCCTATTGGTCCGGTAGAATATATCAAGTGATCCATGCAAGTTCGTATGGATTGAGGATCTTGGCGGGCTATCTAAATTTAATCTCCAATAGACAAAACCCAATTACAATCAACAAATGATTCACTTAGGTCCGATCTATTTAATTTTAGTTCATTCCACTAAAGAACTAAAATTGATCTCTCAAATAAAGATAAAATAAGTTGATGTTACTCACTAATACGCTACTTATTGGAGAAAGTGTATCCTCGTGAAGAACACCAGTAATCGCCAAGAGCTCATAGACCGCCTATAGCTCTCCAAGTTACCATATTTACTCATATAACCATACTTTGAACTTGGATATTTTGACTTGTCCAGAAACCATGTTTCAATAGACACTATTGAAAACTTAATGTTAAGATTTAATATTCAATACCTCAAAACATCCATATGATGGTATTCTACTCTCATTTAATAAATGGAGCCATGAAGTCCATATCTGTAAATGAAGTTCTCTATCGATTAACAAATGAATACCACCAAACTGTCAAGGAAAGACTATGCTACATAATCGTACTCATTGATAGCTGAAATGATAACACTTGCAACCATAAGTCCATCATTTATCTCAAGATTGAGATAGACTCTCCGATTGTCTTCAAATGAAAACTTTTATCCATTGAAGGTTCTAGATAAATTTTTCCATTTTGAGCATATTCAATGCACCCAGTCACTACATTCTTTTGTCCAAAGACACCACACTTTGATGATTTTAGACTCATCATAACACATTTAATCCCACTCAAATGCTAGCAAAAGAATCTACAACTTTGACAAGATAAAGGCGCTCAACCTTTTATCTTAAGTTGTGAATGTTATTCAAGACTAACTAAAGAATTGTGTCTACCTCATACATATCTAGATGTATAAACAATTCTTCTTTTCTTATAGTCTTTTGACCTTATGATTATTTACTTTTGACAATTATAATTATTAAAATATAAATGCTATAAGATTTGTTAAACTAGAAATCACTTTATTAATATGAAAAGATTGCCAATTACAATATTACACTCTTGCTATCGAACATAATCCTAACAATCTCCCACTTTCTCCATAGCAAATGTGTCATATCTCTCATCCCTATATTCTCTAGATGCCCATCAAAACTCTTTTGAGGAAGAGCCTTTTTAAGGAGATCTGCTAGATTTTCTGCTGACGCGATCTTGGTAATTGTCACGTCACCCCTATGCACAATTTCCCTTAAAAGGTGATACTTTCTTTCAATGTGTTTCCCTCTCTTTTAACTTCTTGGTTCTCTTGAATTAGCCACTGCTTCACTATTGTCACAGTAGATAGTGATCTGCTTATTCGCATCAGGAATTACTTCCAAGTCAATCAAGAATTGGCGGAGCGAGACAGTCCCTTTAGCAGCCTCGCATGCATCTACATTCTAGGCTTCTATGGTGGAATCGGCAATAAAAGATTGCTTGATACTCCTCTATATGACTGCCCCTTCTACAATAGTAAACACTGATCCTGATGTTGATCTCCTGGAGTCAGAATTTGACTAAAAATCAGAATCTGTATACCCAACGGGAATTAAATCCCTCCAGAGTATACAAGCATATAATCTCTCGTTCTCCTAAGATACTTGAAAATATGTTTAACTGTGGTCCAATGATCAGGACCAGGCTTCTATTGAAACCTGCTAACTATGCCCACAACAAAACAAATATCTGGTCTAGTACAGAGCATTGCATACATGAGACTTCCTACTGCTTAAGCATATGGAATCCTACTCATGAATTGCTCTTCATGCTCATTCTTAGGAACTTGTTCCATAGAAAGTTTGATTCCATGTCTGAAAGGTAACATATCTTTCTTGGAATGTTGCATGGAAAACCTAGACAAGATTTTGTCTATGTATAAAGCTTGGGATAATGCAATCGTTCTATTCTTTCTATCCCTTATGACTTTGATACCAAAAATAAAACATGCTTCTCCTAAGTCCTTTATATCAAATTGTTTTGCTAACCATTCTATTATTGATGCCAATACACCTACATCATTTCCGATGAGTAGTATATCATCAACATAAAGAACTAGAAAAATAACTTGTCGCCTTTAATCCTTTTGTATACACAAGGTTCATCAAGGTTTTGAATAAATCCAAAACTTTTCACAGCTTGATCGAACCTTATGTTCCAGGATCTGGATGCTTGCTTCAATCCATATATGGATCTTTAAAACTTGCACACCCTTTCCTCTTGGCCCTTTTCAATGAATCCTTCTAGTTGCATCATGTAGATGCTTTCGTCAAGACTTCCATTAAGGAAAGCTATCTTGACGTCCATTTACCAAATCACTAGGTCTAGAGATGTCGTAATGGATAAGAGTATCCTAATGGATTTAAGCATGGCCACAGGAGATAAGGTTTCTTCATAATCGATACCTTCCTTCTGTGTATAACCTTTAGCTACCAATCTAGCTTTAAAGGTTTCCACGTTACCATTCATTTCTCTTTTCCTCGTGTATACCCATTTGTACCCGATGGGTTTTATCCTTTTAGGCAAGTCTACAAGAGACCAAACTTTGTTTTTGAACATAGATTCATTTTCGGATTGCATTGCCTTATTACAATTTCGGATTTTGACTTTTAATTAAATATTTAATTAATCAACAAATTAATTAATTTCCATTTAATTAATTAATAAAATAAAAATAATATATTTAAGTTATTCTAAATAGCCTTGCCGCCCATACCACATATATGGGTCATATATTATTTTTCTTATTTTATTAAATCCATTGGACCTTAATAAAAAGTCCACATGTGAACTAGACCTATTCTTACAAAAAGAAACAAGTTCTCATGCCTTATTACAATTCTAGATGTACTCCTATTGGTCCGGTAGAATACATCAAGTGATCCATGCGAGTTCGTGTGGATTGAGGATCTTGGCAGGCTATCTAAATTTAAGCTCTAATAGACACAACCCAATCACAATCAACAAATAATTCACTTAGGTCCGATCTATTTAAATTAAATTTAGTGATTAATATCAACATAAATATCAAAAACTATCCCAATATCAACATAAATATCAAAAATTAAATTTAGTGATTAATAACATAGTTAAATAATCTAATTATTTAATTTATTTAATCACCTTTATTCATTAATTAAATAATCTAATTATTTAATTAATTTTTGAATAAATACGTGTCATTTTCGTAACAAGATTAATTGGACAATCCAATTAATTAACCATGACTTTTGTTACCTAAATCGATCGGGCTAGCAAAGGGTCCTAATGGACCCACAATATTTTGAGCTCCAATAATCTTTGGAATCATTAATTAAACTCTTTAATTAATATTCCTTGATTATTAACTCCGGTGTTATTCCACTAAAAACTCGAAGCTGCACTCTCTCAACTGCAGACACTTTTACACAGACCTATACAACTCGGTGTCCATCAATATAGCTATTACACATGATATGATCCTCCACAGTAGTTCATAATTAGAGCTAGGTCATAATGTCCGTTATACCCATCTAATTACATATATCCTATAAGTACCATTGATTCTCTAATGGACAATAAATCCTATTTCCTCACGGAATTAGGAGAGCGCTCATATTGTACAAGCCCCGAATCAACCCTTAAGGGAACTACCATCTACTTCTGACAAGAATGAGTGGATTCCACTATTGTATAAAATCTTTCCCAGCCACAAGCCAAACTGTAATCCCAACATACAGAGTATATTGATCAGGAAATGCATCTGATCTTACCCATGGTATATGAAAGACCATGATCTAATCTGAAAGAGTCGATAAAACACTCAAGATTACCCACATATAGCCATAATTAGTTGATATATATGAATCTCATCGGTAAATGGATATTGGTGTGAGATTGATAAAGATCATGGCCCAGTCCTATATGATCACATCATACAAGATGCCTCAATTCCTATATCTCGTATGAATGATTCAGGATAGAATCACTGTACATTACGGAATGGACCACATATATAGATTAACCATAAATAAAATACCTAGCTTTATTTGCTATATATGGACTCTTTCGATTGCACGTCTCTTACTGTATCCATCTGTCTATGACACTCATATACACAGTTCTAGATTACATCCGGCAATCCAGGATGTAAATATGTACACAAGTTTATAAAATAAACAGCATAACAAGAATGAATTGAACCTTTATTTTTATTTACTTCATAAATCAATTTACAAATTACATGTTTAGGGCATAAACCCCAATAATCTTCCACTTGCACTAAAGCATGTGAGGCATGTCTCGTAACTCTAGACCATCTAGGTGACCCGAAAACACTTTGGCCGGTAAGGTCTTCGTAAATGGATCAACATGATTGTCTTGTGAGGCTATCTTGGTAACGATCACATCTCCTCTCTGCACTATCTCTCTAATGAGATGATACTTTCTCTCTATATGCATCCCTCTCTGGTGGCTTTTTGGTTCTTTGGAATTAGCCACAACACCACTGTTATCACAATTAAGCGTGATGGGCTTATCCAGGTCTGGAACAATTTCTAGATCACTCAATGACTTACGGAGCCAAACAACCTCTTTAGCAGCTACATATTCGGCTTCCATGGTAGAGTTAGCAATGTGAGACTGCATGATACTTCTCCACACAATGGCTCCACCACCAAGGGTGAATACTGATCCAGACGTGGATTTTCTAGAATCCTAGTCTGATTGAAAATCAAAATCTGTGTATCCTAACGGGATCAAATCCTGTCCGACATACACTAGCATATAATTTCTCTTTCTCTAAAGATACTTGAGAATAGTCTTGACATTAACCCAATGATCCAATCCTCGGGTGGACTGGTATTTGCTGACTACTCCCACTGCATAGCAGATGTCAGGTCTCATGCATAACATATCATACTTGAGACTACCTACTACCGATGCATAAGGTACACGTCTCATATCCTCAACTTCTTGAGGTGTCTTAGGACATTGTTCCTTAGACAAGTGAACTCCATGCCTGGAAGGTAAATTACATTTTGGTTATGCATCGAAAATCGCATAAGAATCTTGTCGATATATGATGTTTGAGACAGTGCAATGAGTTTTTTCTTATGATCCCTTATAAGTTAGATCCTTAGTACATAACTTGCCTCTCCCAAATCTTTCATTTGGAATTGGCCAGCCAACCAACCCTTTACATCAGACAACACTTCCACATCATTCCCAAAGAGTAGGATATCATCTACGTATAGGACCAAGAAAACTACTTTCTTGCCAATGATCCGCTTGTAGACACAAGGCTCATCAACGTTCTGTTCAAAGCCATAGGTTTTGATCACATCATCATGTATGGAAAATAAAGCACAAGCAGCGGAAGTGTGAGAAAATTTAATAAAATTAAGGTTTGCGTATAAATAAAAAAATTTCCCTTTGACTAACAAGAACCTTAACCCTAGATTAATTGAAGTATATAAAAAGTGTCGTACCTTTTTCTCGTGACGATTGAACAAGCGCCGAATTGATTCCGTAAGATCTTCCAATCCAATCACGAACGTGAATCACCTAGGAGTGTGGGCTCCCTTTCTTTAAATCGTATACCTGAGGATGGAAACAAACAAAATATTTCTCTTTGTTAGTTACAATAATCCTCTAAGAAGAAAACAAAGAATGTTAGGTCACTTGTTAATTATCAATCAATTTGACTAAAACTCGTGTGAACCTTGATTCGATGTTGTACATAAAACCTTTTGATGTAAATACTACTAGTGTACTTTCGAAAACCAAACGTTCTTTCTTACTATTTCTTCTTTCCCGAATCACACACTATTTCTTAGAGTTGATCGAATTTTATCTAGAGTAAAATCAGATTTTTCTCCCTCAAAATTCCTATGATGGCTGAATTCTTTTCTTAGAAAAATAGAGCTGGCCAAAATCTCTATGAATTTTCTATTATATACTGGCTGAAAATCACACACACACACACACACACACACACACACACACACACACACACACACACACACACACACATATATATATATAGGATCATAAATCCTCTCCTAAGAAGGATTTAATTGGTAGGAAAGAATTCTTTCCTTAGGTGGATTTAATTGGTAGTTAAGAATCCTTATCTAAAAGTAATTCTATCCTCTCCTATATATACATGGGCTGGCCGAAAATCATAGGATATATATTAGGAAACTTAATTCTTTTCCTAAGAAGGATTTACTTGGTAGTTAATAATCATTTCCTTAAGTAGACTTACTTGGTGGTTAAGAATACTTTTCAAAAAGGAATTCTATCCTACACCAAGAGTCCTAATCTAACTCAACAGTGTATTTATAACAGTGTATTATAGTCTTTAGCATTAATTATACTACCAACAATAGTATAATTTTTGGAGACCATGTCCTCCTAGGAAAAATATTTTGACTTTTAATTAAATAATTAACTACTCACCAAATTAATTAATTTCCATTTAATTAAATAATATAATTAAGCTATTCTAAATAGCCTTGCCGCCCAAACCATATATATGGGTCAATATATTATTTTCTTATTTTATTAAATCCATTTGACCTTTATAAAATGTCCACATATGAATTAGACCCATTCTTACAAAAAGAAACAAGTCCACATGCTTCAATACAATTCTAAATGGACCCCTAAATTGGTCCAGTTGAATATATTAAGTGATCCTTGCAAGTTCGTGTGGATTGGTGATCTTGGCGGGCTATCTAAATTTAAGCTCCAATAGACACAACCCAATCACAATCAACAAATGATTCACTTAGGTCCGATCTATTTAATTTTAGTTCATTCCACTGAAGAACTAAAATTGAACTCTTAAATAAATGTAGAATAAGTTGATGTTACTCATTCATACCCTTGACAACCTTATTGGAGAAAGTATATCCTCGTGAAGAATACCAGTAATAGCCAAGAGCTCATAGACCGCCTATAGCTCTTCAAGTTACCATATTTACTCATATGACCACATTTTGAACTTGGATATTCTGACTTGTCTAGAAGCCGTGTTTCAATAGACACTATTGAAAACTTAACGTTAAGATTTAATATCCAATACCTCAAAACATCCATATGATGATATTCTACTCTCATTTAATAAATGGAGCCACGATGTCCATATCTATAAATGAAGTCCTCAATCGATAAACAAATGAATACCACCAAACTATACTCATTGATAGTTCAAATGATAACATTTGCAACCATAAGTCCATCAATTATCTAAGGATTGAGATAGACTCTCCGATGGTCTTCAAATGAAAACTTTTATCCATTGACGGTTCTAGATAAAGTGTTTCATTGCGATCCTATTCAATACACCCAGTGCACTAGATTCTTTTGCCCAAAGACACCTCACTTTGATGATTTTAGACTCATCATAACACATTTGATCCCATTCAAATGCTAGCAAAAGAATCTACAACTTTGACAAGATAAAGGCGTCCAACCTTTTATCTTAAGTTGTGAATATTATTCAAGACTAACTAAAGAATTGTGTCTACCTCATACATATCTAGTGTATGAACAATTCTTCTTTTCTTATAGTATTTTGACAATTATAATAATTAAACTATAAATGTTATAAGATTTGTTAAACTAGAAATCACTTTATTAATATGAAAAGATTGTCAATTACATTATTACACTTTTGCTATCGTGCATAATCCTAATAATCTCTCACTTGCTCTATAGCAAATGTGTCATATCTCTCATCCCCATGTTATCTAGATGCCCATCAAAACACTTTTGTGGAAGAGCCTTTGTAAAAGGATCCGCTAGATTTTCTACTGACGCGATCTTGGTAATTGTCACGTCACCCCCATGCACAATTTCCCTTAGAAGGTGATACTTTCTTTCAATGTATTTCCCTCCCTTATTACTTCTTGGTTCTCTCGAATTAGCCACTATTCCACTATTGTCACAATAGATAGTGATCTGCTTATTCACATCAGGAACCACTTCCAAGTCAATCAAGAATTGGCAGAGCTAGACAGCCTCTTTTGCAGCCTCGTATACGGCAAAATACTCGGCTTTCATGGTGGAATCGGTAAAACAAGATTGCTTGATACTCTTCCATATGGCTACCCCTCATACAATAGTAAACACAGATCCTGATTTTTATCTCCTGGAGTCAGAATCTGACAGAAAATCAGAATCTGTATACCCAACGGGAATTAAATCCCCTCAAGAGTAGACAATCAAATAATCTCTCGTTCTCCTAAGATACTTGAAAATATGCTTGACTACCGTCCAGTGATCAGGACCAGGTTTCGATTGAAACCTGCTAACTATGCCCATATCAAAACAAATATCTGGTCTAGTGTAGAGCATTGCATACATGAGACTTCGAATTGCTGATACATATGGAACCCTACTCATGAATTGCTCTTCATGCTAATTCTTAGGAACTTGTTCCTTAGAAAGTTTGATTCCATGTCGGAAAGGTAACATACCTTTCTTGGAATCTTGCATGGAAAACCTAGACAAGATTTTATCTATGTATGAAGCTTGTGTTAATGTAATTGTTCTATTCTTTTTATGCCTTATGACTTAGATACCAAGAATATAACTTGCTTCTCCTAAGTCCTTCATATCAAATTGTTTTGCTAACCATTTATTTATTGATGTCAATACACCTACATCGTTTCTGATGAGTAGTATATCATTAACGTAAAGAACTAGGAAAACCAACTTGTCGCCTTTAATCCTTTTGTATACACAAGGTTCTCAAGGTTTTGAATAAATCCAAAAAATTTCACGGCTTGATCGAACCTTATTTTCCAGGATCTGGATGCTTGCTTCAATCCATATATGGATCTTTACAGCTTGCATACCCTTTCCTCTTGGCTCTTTTCAATGAATCCTTCTAGTTGCATCATGTAGATGCTTTCGTCAAGACATCCATTAAGGAAAGTTGTCTTGACATCCATTTGCCAAATCTCTAGGTCTAGAGATGCCGCAATGGATAAGAGAATCCTAATGGATTTAAGCATGGCCATATGAGAGAATGTTTCTTCATAATCGTTACCTTCCTTCTGTGTATAACCTTTAGTTACCTATCTAGCTTTAATGGTTTCCACCTTTCCATCCATTCCTCTTTTCCTCTTTTATACCCACTAGCACCCAATAGGTTTTATCCCATTAGGCAAGTCTACAAGAGTCCAGACTTTGTTTTGATACATAGATTCAATTTCGGATTGCATTGCCTTTTGCCAATGGCGACAATCAACATCTTCCATTGCTTCCTTGTACGTATAGGGATCATCATCGTCCTAAAGATTCTCTATAAATTCTCCCATACCGATGTATATCTCAGGTTGTCTAACAACCCTCCCACTACGATGAGGTATGGTAGATTGTTGATCTTGTGTTGGTACGGAACTTACAATTGGGCTTGGTTGTGTAACCTCATGCAGGAAAATTCTAATTTTAGGCATAAAATTATTCATATAGTCCTTTTCGAGAAATTTAGCATTTGTCGAAACAAATATTTTAAGATCTAAAGGACTATAAAAATAATATCCTTTTGTTCTTTTTGGATACCCTACAAATATGCATGTTTCTGAACGGGACTTCATCTTTTCCTTCTTTCCTTTTAACACGTGCGCAGGACATCCAAATATCCTTAAGTGTTGTAAACTAGGCTTTCGCTCGGTCCATAACTCATGTGGTGATTTAGGAACTGACTTACATGGTACATCATTTAGAATGTACATTGCAGTTTGTAAAGCATATCCCCAAAAAGAATTAGGGAGCATTGAATAACTCAACAAAGACCAAACCATGTCCAAAAGAGTTCTATTTCTCCTTTATGCCACCCCATTTTGTTGAGGAGTGCCTGGTGCAGAAAAATGAGAAACTATCCCATTATCAATAAGATATTGCTAAAACTCACTAGATAGATATTCTCCACCACGATCAGACCTCAAGATTTTTATAAGTTTCTCAAGCTGATTTTCAACCTCAACTTTAAATGCTTTGAACATTTCAAAAGCATCCGACTTATGTCTAATGAGATACACATAACCAAAGCTTGAGTGATCATCCGTGAAAGTGATGAAGTACTCATATCTACCTCTAGCTTGAATGCTCATAGGTCCACACATATCAGTGTGTATCAATCCTAAACATTCGATGGCTCTTGTGCCTTTGGTCGTGAACGACCTTTTGGTCATTTTACCTTCCAAACAAGATTCACAAGTTGGTAGATCATCAACCTTTAAGTCACTTAAAGGTCGTCACTAACCAATCTATTAATCCTGTTTAGGTTAATATGACCTTGGCGCAAATGCCATAGGTAGGTTTCATCTTTTGATAATTTTACTCTTTTATGATTAGGTTCCGTTGAATCAGTGTCTAACAAGTGAGAGATATTTCCATGCAAATAGAATAAACCATTTTCTAATGTACCTTTGCAAATAATTTAGTCATTCTTACTAATAATAAAAGTTTTATTAAAAGTAACCGAATAACCAAATTTATTTAAACAATAAACTGAAATTAAATTCCTCTTTAATTAAGGTACATAATAAACGTCTATTAAATCTAAATGCCTATAAGAATCTAAATTAATTCTAATATCTCCCACTGAACTAGCAGACACCAACGCTTTATTGCCTAAACGCAAGTTGAATTCGTTCTCATTAAACCTTCTCCTTTCCTTGAACCCCTGTAAGGAAAAACAAACATGATTAGTGGCTCCGGAGTCTATGATCCAAGAATCCATAGAATCCGCCAAAAAACATGTTTCAAGATAATTAATATTACCTTCTTCCTTTTTGTCTTGAGACTTTGGGAAATTTCTTTTCCAATGTCCCTTTTCACCACAAAGGAAACTCTTCCCTTTGATCTTGGTTACTTTCTTTCTCTCCTTCTTAGTAGGTCCTAGTTGCTTTTTCTTCCATTGTTTCTTGACCTTCTTATAGGTCTTAACAGTAGCAACTTTACCTACGGTATGAATCTCTTGACCCTTGCCTTTCACAAGGATTTTTTCAACGCTTTGAACATCTTGCATCAGGCCTTGCAAGGTGTATTCCTTATTATTCAAGATGTAGTCCAACTTGAATTGATCAAAGGAATCCGACAGTGAGTTGACAATCATGTCAATTTTGGTCTCACCATCTATCTCAACACCATTCAGTTCAGCAATGTTGAGATGTGCTATGACTTTCATCATGTTATCTTTCACAGCCTGAGCAGGTTTCATCATAAGATTCATAAAAGCAGTCATTGCCTCTCTCTTAGTCGTCCTAGACCTCCTAGCAAACATCTCTTCTAGAGACATCATTATATCGGCAACAGTCTCCATTCCTTCATGATGCTGTTGCAACACGTCGGAGATGGTGGCCATAATGTAACATTTAGCCATCTCATCAGAAGACTCCCACTACTGATACTCATCTCTTTGTTCCTCAGTAGATTCATTATTAGGAGTAAGTGGTTTAAGAGTGCATAAAACGAACTTATGCTTTTCGGATTGCAATAAAAGCCAAATTTTCCTTTTCCATTTCCATGTGACATAATTTTCACAAGTTAAAGTATTGTCTTTAAGGATGCTGATTAGGGATGGGTCATGATTTCTGAACAATAACAAAAATTATATAAGTAAATAATCATGATAAAGCACTTTCAAATATTTATCTTGAATTAAATAAAATAATTCAATCGTAAAATTCAATGGTGATCCAACACTCATAAATGTCACGCCTCCTTTGAGAGTTCGCAACATTTACTAGTTGAACTATGTCCCACCTAATTGTTAATATAACAACCAACGTTTTCAATTTTAGCCTTGTAATTTTAATTAACAAGAACTCTTGGGAGGATATTAATAAAATTACATTGAGTGTATTACCAAGTTATTGACCTTCAATATAATCCCTCACGAATATCCCTCGTTTGGGAGTAGATATCGTTTGGGCTAATTGTCTAGTCTATCCTTGTAAGGAAGTATCTTGCTAAATTCCATTCATGAATACCCCTTGGGGGGTTATTCATGAAACATAAAGCTCAACTAAACTTGGAGGCCGTAGGTGTTCCAAAACACCTTCTCCCACTCAATTGTTTAAGGCGTGTGATCGAATTCCAAAGAATGATATACCTAGTTATCTAGAAGCCAATTTAGATACTTAAACCATTCAATGCATGTTCATACCAAAAGAGATATATGAGTGGCACTTCTATTCTATATGACATGTTAACAAACAATGACAAACATTGCAATATTTAAAAGAAATATAAATAGCTTCAATTTTGGTCCAACCTAGAAAAGCAAGTAAATTACATATCTTGAAATACAAAAAACTCCTTTCTTAGCGAACAAGTCTTCACACGACCTTGGTTGTTCGGAATCTTTTGGATGGCTCCCATGGTCGTGTGCACCCTTGGCCCATGCCCATGCCATAGATCCATAAAGGGCTGCCATGCGCAGCCCATGGCTAAAATAGGGCTGCCGTGCGCAGCCCATGCCACAACAAACGTGGTTGCGTGCTCTTTACACGCACGTTCGTTGTTATGGCTCGCGCATTCCCAAACTTTTTCCAGTTGCTCCTAATTCTTCAAACCTTCGAGTTTTCGGTACTTGAATCTATTACAGAGGAATTTAAATAATAAAATACTGCATTTTTTATTATATTATTACAACAACAAAATAAAAAAAACTTAGCAACTACCAAGAAGGAAATTATGGCGATGATAGACCACCCTTCTTGTTACAATCCCAAAACAAAAATACATTGAAAATATAGGACCAAAATTGAGCAATAACAAACCACATATAAAACATATATATATATATATCCATACATTCCAATGTAATTATTTATTCGAATACCTAGAGTGTCATCTCTTTCTAAAATATGCATATATATACAATAAAAAGAAAAAGACCCACGTACATGATTAATCAAGGGTACAACCAGGCTTTGATACCAGTTGTAGGGAAAATAAAACACATGCAGCGAAAGCGTGAGAAAATTTAATAAAATTAGGGTTAGCATATAAATAAAAATCTCCCCTTTGACTAACAAGAACCTTTACCCTAGATTAATTGATGTATATAAAAAGTGTCGTACCTTTTTCTCGTGACGATTGAACAAGAGCCGAATTGATTCCGTAAGATATTCCAATCCAATCACGAACTTGAATCACCAAGGAGTGTGGGATCCCATTCTTTAAATCGTATACCTGAGGATGGAAACAAATAAAATCTTTCTCTTTGTTAGTTACAATAATCCTCCAAGAAGAAAACAAAGAAAGTTAGGTCACTTGTGAATTATCAATCAATTTGATTGAAACTAGCGTGAACCTTGATTCAATGTTGTACACAAAACCTTTTGATGTAAAGGCTACTAGTGTACTATCGAAAACCAAACACTCTTTCTTACTATTTTTTCTTTCTCGAATCACACACTATTTCTTAGAGTTGATCGAATTTTATCTAGAGTAAAATCAGATTTTTCTCCCTCAAAATTCCTATGATGGCAAAATTCTTTTCTTAGAAAAATAGGGCTGGCTAAAATCTCTATGAATTTTCTAATATATATTGGCCGAAAATCACACACATATTTATAGGATCATAAATCCTCTCCTAAGAAGAATTTACTTGGTAGACAAGAATCCTTTCCTTAGATGGGTTTATTAGGTAGTTAAAAATCCTTATCTAAAAGAAATTCTATCCTCTCCTATATATACATGGGCTGACCGAAAATCATAGGATATATATTAGGAGACTTAATTCTTTTCTTAAGAAGGATTTACTTGGTAGTTAAGAATCTTTTCCTTAGGTAGATTTATTTGGTGGTTAAGAATCCTTTTCAAAAAGAAATTATATCCGACACCAAAACTCCTAATCCAATTCAATAGTGTATTTATAACCATATTAAAGACTTCCTAATTTGATTAGATAAATAATTCTTTTTATTTATCTACTTATCAAATATAGTCTTTAACATTGATTATACTACCAACAATAGTATAATTTTAGGAGACCATCTCCTACCAGGAAAAAGATTTTGACTTTTAATTAAATAATTAATTAATCACCAAATTAATTAATTTCCATTTAATTAAACAATAAAATAAAAATAATATAATTAAGCTATTCTAAATAGCCTTGCCGCCCAAACTATATATATGGGCCTTTATATTTTATTAAATCAATTTGACCTTTATAAAAAGTCTGTATGTGAACTAGACCCATTCTTACAAAAAGAAACAAGTCCACATGCCTCAATACAATTCTAAATGGTCCCCTAAATAGGTTTGGTAGAATATATTAAGTGATCTATACAAGTTCGTGTAGATTGGGGATCTTGGCGGGCTATCTAAATTTAAGATCCAATAGACATAACACAATCACAATCAACAAATGATTAACTTAGATCCGATCTATTTAATTTTAGTTCTTAAAAAAAACTACCTAGAACACTTCTAGTAGTTAAAATAATAATAATATATTTTTTTCTTAGTGCTACGACTTGCAAACAATAAAAACAAAAGTTTTTTTTTCTTTTGTGCGTAAGACAAAAACCAAAACCAACTCTTGTACCTTTTTTTTGTCAATATATATATATAAGTGTGATGTGCGTTTTCACGCACATCTCAATTTTTTTAATAATATATATCATATATATAATATTTAAAATTTTTGATCAAATCTATATTTGATTTTTAAAAACTTTCAAATAAAAAATATCTCATATCATTTATTTGATTTTATTTGAATTCAAACTATTTAAACTCAAAAATAAAATATTTAATTTAATAAAATAAAATATTATCTTATTTTATTCAAAAATAATATCAATATACACCCTCAATTTAGTGATTAATAACATAATTAAATAATCTAATTATTTAATTTATTTAATCACCATTATTCATTAATTAAATAATCTCATTATTTAATTAAATCTCGAATAAAAACGTGTCACTTTTGTAACATAATTAATTGGACAATCCAATTAATTAACCATGACCCTTGTTACCTAAATCGATCGGGCTAGCAAGGGGACCTAATGAACCCACAATTTTTTGAGCTCCAATAATCATCGGAATCATTAATTAAACTTTTTAATTAATATTTCATGATTATTAACTCCGGTGTTATTTTACTAAAAACCCGAAGCTGTACTCTCTCAACTGCAGACATTTTTACACAGACCGATACAACTCGGTGTCCATCGATATAACAATTACATATGGTGTGATCCTCCACAGTAGTTCATAATTAGAGCTGGGTCATAATATCCGTTATACCCCTCTAATTACATATATCCTATAAGTACCATTGATTCTCTAATGGACAATAAATCCTATTTCCTCACAGAATAAAGAAAGCGCTCATATTGTCCAAGCTCCGAATCAACCCTTAAAAGAACTACCATCTACTTATCACAATAAGAAGTGGATTCCACTATTATGTACAAACCTTCCCAGCCATAAGCCAAACCGCATTCCCAACATACAGAGTATATTGATAAAGAAATGCATCTGATCTCACCCATAATATATCAAAGACCACGATCTAACCTGAAGAAGTCGATAAGACACTCGGGATTAAGATCACCCATATATATCCATCATTAGTTGATATATATGAATCTCATCGGTAAACGGATATTGGTGTGAGATTTATATAGATCATGGCCCAGTCCTATACGATCACATCATACAAGATGCCTCCATTCCCATATCTCTTATAAAGGATTCAGGATAGAATCACTATACATTACAGAATGGACTGCAGCTATAGATTAACCACAAATAAAGTACCCAGCTTTATTTGCTCTCTAAGGATTCTTTATATTGCACGTCTCTTACTGTATCCATCCATATATGACACTCATATAAACAGTTTGAGATTACATCAGGCAATCCAGGATGGGGGAAACAGACATAATACTGACCAGACCTCGGAAAGGTTTCGAGAAAAGTATACGAACTACACCCCACTTCGAAAAAAGCAAGAAGAAATCCTAGCAATACTAGAAGAAAAGAATCTGGTGAAGGAACCACCTCGGCAGTCCCAATTTGCTCAGCGAGACACAATGAAATAATGCAGGTTCCCTAAGGAAACTGAACACGAAACTTCCAAGTGTTTCCAACTCAAAGACTATATAGAGATCCTTATTCGGGAAGGACATCTGCAAGATATAATCCTAAAGAAAGATGAGAATTCATAAATTCAGAAAGAAACCAAAACGAGAGATCATAATTTTGGTCCGAACAAAAGGGCCAGTCCTGGGGCAAATGAAGTGATACAGACTATCTTCGAAGAACCATCAACTGGGAGAAGTTACCGATAGTGGACTCCGGAAATTCATGAAGCGGTGGAAGCAAGATAGAATTTTAATGTGAACTCCATCGAGCCCGACCCAAAAAGAATAAAGGAGGGATGATACCCAATAATATTCACCGAAACTGACTAACATGGGGTCGACATCCAACCAATTGACGTTCTCGTCACAAGTGCCCGAATAGGCTATAGAGAAGTCATGAGAATTTTAGTAGACAATGGTAGCTCGACGAACATCCTCAATATGGTTGTTTATGATCAGCTCAGGTTGGATCGAAAGGACTTGCAACATTTCCATACCCTGCTCAGAGGATTGGGGGGAGTCGAGGTCAAGTCTCTTGGGATAGTGAAGATACCCATAAAGATCTAAGTAGCTCCTTGTCAGAAAACAGTGTTACTCGACTTCGTGGTGGTAGACCTTAACAACTGGCCATATAATGCCCTATTACGATGACCATTCCTGAACAAAACCAAGGCAATGAGAGCTACCTTCGCTCTAATGATCGAGTTCTTAACTGAATGTGGGGTAGGAATAATCAAAGGGTCCCAGGAGATGGCCATAAGAGCTAATCTTTTAGTTTACAAAGACAGAGACAATAGTGAAAAAGTATGCCCCATAACACAACCAGATCAGATCAAGCAAGAATCACTGTTGTTCGAGTTCGATCCAAGGGAAGAAACAGAGGTATCTAAAAGTTAACCTATAGAGAAGGTGTTCTTAAAGGAAGATGAACAAGATAAGAAGATCAAAATTGGGGCCAACTTAGAAGAAAAGGTTAAGCTGGACCTTATTAATTTGCTTAGAGAATACAAAGATGTGTTTGTTTGGAGTCATGAAGATAGGGTGGGATAGATGCTCGAGTAATATCACATCATTTGGAGGTAGATCCAAATGCGAAACAGGTAATACAAAAGAGAAGGTCTTTCAACCTCGAAAGAAGTCGGATAATTAAGCAGAAAATGGAGAAGTTCTCGCTATAGGATCGATCAGAGAAATTAGCTACCCTCAATGGGTAGCAAACGTGGTTTTGGTCTAGAAGAAAAATGGCCAGTGGAGAATATGTGTGGACTTCATGGATCTGAACAAAGCCTGCCTAAAGGACATTTTTCCACTTCTAAGAATATACCAGCTAGTCTATGCTACATCAGGCCATGAATTACTCAATTTCATGGACGCTTACTCAGGATACAATCAAATCTAAATGAATAAGGCCGATGAAGAAAAAACAGCATTCACGACCGATCAAGGCCTTTTTGGTTAAAAAATGTTTGGGAAACATAGCCAAAATTGTTCAATAGGATCTTTGCTTATTGAATAGGGAGAAACATGGAAGTTGACATAGATGACATGTTAACCACAAGTGTCTCGGTAGACGAGTATGCTTCGGGCCTGCGGGAAACATTCGATATCTTGAGAAGATATCAGATGAAGTTAAATCCGAACAAGTGCCTATTCGGGGTTCCTTCAGGAGGGTACCTTGGTTTCCAAGTTCACTAGAGGGGAATCGAAGTGAACTCTAAGAAGATCTAAGCCTTTCAAAAAATGACTTCACCAAGAACGCTAAAAGAAGTGCAACGCTTAATAAGGTGTTTAGCTTTCTTAGGCAGATTTATCTCGAAGGCCACAAATAAATATGCTTCTTTTTTTCAAAGTGTTCAAAAAGGGGAAATGACTCAAATGGAATGAAGAGTGTGAGCAGGCATTCCTGAAAAACAAAGAATACTTAGGGCAGACTCCTATCCTTTCAAAACCTAAAATGGGAGAAATACTCCACCTATACTTATCCCTTACAGAGTTAGCAGCAAGCTCAGTTCTAGTCAGGACAGAAGACGGAATACAGAGGCCAGTGTTCTACACCAGTAAAGCTCTTCTTCTAGCTGAAACCAGGTATTCACAGCCAGAAAAAATGGCTCTAGCCTTGGTTTCGGCAGTAAGGAAGCTGAGGCCGTACTTTCAGGTACACACGATCCAGGTTTTCACCGATTGCTCGTTTAAGTAAATTCTACAGAAGCTAAAAAATTTGAGGAGATTAACTAAACGAGCGATCGAGCTGAGTGAATTTGGTATTTAGTACATCCCCAGGACATCACTCAAAAGCCAAGCAGTGGCAGATATTGTAGCAGAATTCACAGAACCAAATCTGGAAGCAAAAAAATTTTGGGCAAGAGTATCTTATGGAAATTATATGTCGATGGTTCCTTAAACACTCATGGCAGTGGGGTAGGGATCGTAGTATGCACTCTAGAAGAAGATTATGTTGAATGTGCCATGAGATTCGATTTCAAATCAACAAATAACCAAGCCGAATATAAGGCATTACTGGCAGGACTTAGAGTTTGCATAGCTCTCGGAGCAGATGAGGTCGAGATATTCAGTGACTCACAGATAGTTGTCAACCAAGTTTTAGACGAGTATCAGGCCTGAGATGAAGGTACGATGGCTTATCTGGGCATAGCAAAACAACTCCTCCAAAAATTCAAGGAATATATGATTGTCCAGATCCCTAGAGAAGAGAATGAAAAGACAGACGCTTTATCCAAACTAGCATCTGCAACAACCACCGTTAGGCCAAAAAACACTTCGGTTGCACATCTTCTTAGACAAAGTATAGTTGAGTTGAAAAACTTTGAAGTCTCTGAAATCTGAACACCGCTAGACGGTTGGATGACTCAGCTAAAAATATACTTAGAAGAAAATATACTCCTGGAAGATCTCTTAGAAGCAAATCGCATTAGGTATCGGTCAGTAAGATACACACTGATTGGAGGAGAATTGTACAGAAGAGGATTTTCTCGAACACTCCAAAAATGTGTATCAGAGGAAGATGCATACCGAATACTACAGGAGGTCCATTGCGGAGTATGTGGGAATCATACCGGAGGTAAAAGTTTGGCACATAAAGTACTCAGGCAAGGTTTTTACTGGCCCACCTTGTTCTCAGATGCATAACAATATTCAGAAAGTTGCAATGCTTGCCAAAGGATCGCCAATGATATTCGGCAGCCCCCTGAACAACTTAAAAGCCTTACATCCCCATGACCATTTGCCATGTGGGGCTTTGATTTAATCGGCCCAATGCCAGCAGGGACAGAGGGTGGAGAAAAACATGCGACCGTGGCCGTTTATTATTTCACGAAGTGGGTAGAAACTGAAGCGTTAGTAAATATCACAGAAGCAAATACCATAAACTTTGTGGAGAAAAACATACTTTATAGGTTTGGGGTCCTGAATACTATTATTACTGACAACGACACCCAGTTCGACAATAAAAAATTTAGACATCTGTGTAAATAGTACCAGATTGCAAATTACTATGCCACACCTGCCCACCCTCAAGCAAATGGACAAGCTGAGGCGGTAAACAAAATTATCAAGCACACATTCAAAGCAAAGTTAGATGCCAAGAATGGCAGTTGGGTTGAAAAAATTCTTGAAGTATTATGGGTGTATCGGACAACAATAAGAACTTCTAAAGGAGAAACTCTGTTTTCTTTGGTATTCGGAACTGAAGCTGTCATCCTAGTGGAGACATCGTATATGTCGCCCAGAGTCAGGCTATATGATGAAGATCAGAATATTGATATGCTATTACAAAGCCTAGACGAGTTGGAAGAGAAAACAGAGAAATCTCGAGTATGAAATACGGCATATCAGTAAAGAGTGGACCGACACTATAATTCTCATGTTTGAATAAGGAAATTTTAGTTAGGAGACCTAGTGCCCAGGAAAGTGTCGCCGAACATGAAGAAAAAAGCCGCGAGCTCATTGATTGACAAGTGGGAAGGCCCATACAAGATTGAGGGAATAGCTGATCATGAAGCATATTGGATCGCCCGACCAGATGAAGGGGTTCTACCCCGGTAATGCAATGCCCAATATTTAAAGATTTTCTATCCTTGAAATTTGTTTTTATTTTTCTAGTCAGTATATTTTTTATTCTTACCAATTCAAAGATTTACATATTGTTAGTTTTACAGTTATGAATAAAATCCCGACACGGGATTCCAGAAATTCTAAGCATATGAAAATATGAACATATGAAAAAGATAAGCATGATAATAAGAACATGCGAAAAAGAAGAAATTGATTGCATAATAAAAATAAAATGCTAGGGGCCAATAATTTGGCAAAAATCCCAAGAGGGCAGAGAAGCTCAAAGGAGCATGCCAACTGAGCAAGGTCAACCAAGACCTTAGCCAAAAGGTAAACCCGATGCACCAGACTCTGGAAAACGGCTCGAGGCGCCATCGGGAAAATCCCGGTGACATGCAGCTGTGTTGAGCAAATTAAAGCTTAATGATTCGGTAAACCCTTGGGAAGAAAAAATAAGGAGACGTCCTTAGTGACTTGCGCAAGGACTCAAACGTATGATCGTGGTAAGCCTCGATGTAATATTCGGGTAGCAACCGAGTATGAGACAAGTATAAATCTACTTGCTCTTGTCTCAAGATGACTTGGTTAATAATATTAGTTAGTTTAATAAGATACTTGGCACATGAAATCGCATTAGCCAGTTTAATAAGATACTCGGCGCATGAAATCACGTCAGCCAGTTTAATAAGATACTTGGTGTTTCAATAGTATTATCCAGTTTAAAAAGATACTTGGCATTCCGAACAAGGCAGTTGGCAAAAATATGGAACTTTTATTGCTAATAAATTTTACAAAATACACTTTTTACACCCTATGGAGGAGCCGATGATTTAGAGCTCTTGCCGATGCTTGGATAAGACACCATTTCATATTCCTAGAGAAGACTTTCATTAGAAGGCCAGGCGATCGAGTGGACCGAGTTATCTAGTCTCCTTCGAAAAGGATTCAATGGTCAGGGCCTGACGCTCAAGGTTTTCAATTTTCTGTTCGTAAGACGATTTGGCTTGCTCAGCCTCTTGTTCATCCTTGAGCATTGACTCTTTGGCGGCAGAGAGTAAATTTTGGAAGGACATAACCTTCTCTTCTATAGTAGAAGCTCTTTCCTCATCCTCCATTTGTTTAGCCAAACAGTGATCGGCAAACTCTTGGGCAGAACTCGCCTCCTTTTGATATATCACTTCAATCCTTGCACGGCTGTCCTCACTCTCCTTTAACTGAGCTTCAAGACGCCTTATCCGATCCGCTTGATGTTATTGCATCTGAACAAACTCAACAAACTCAGTAACCACCTGTAGGGAAGAATAAGTTAGAAATTCTAGTTAAGGAGCACTAAGGCAAGGGTCAGGATAAAAGACTTACGTAGCTCGCGCTGTTGAAAATATTTTAAAGATGATCAGTCGGGGAACCATCCCTGAAGCAGCTCCAGTGGTCATCCCTGATAAAAGCTTGACCAGCTGACATCATTCTCAACATAACTTGGGTGGTGGAACACGTAGGATTACCTGAGGATCCTATTCCTGCATCGCCAACTTCAGGAGGTAAAGAATCCTTGTTCAAATTGTCTGAAGATTCTACTCCTCCCAAAGGCATCTCAGTCTGGGCACTCGGGGAAACTCTAACATTGGGGACATCATCAGTCGATTCAATGACACCACCCAGGGAACTTTTTGAGGACAAGCGGGAGAATCAACTGCTTTCCTTTTCTTGACCCGGGAATGGTGGAAGCCGAGGTCAACTATAGGATGTTCTTGATCCTCAGTAATTTCTTGGAAGGATTCAAAAAGATCTATATGAAGGTTAACCTGCTTGTCTGGGGGTACCCTGACTCTTTCCTCATTACCATCAGTGAACTGCTCAACAGACACTTCATCTACCGGGGAACTAGGTTCACCAGACACTTCACCACTGGATGCCCACCCTGCTTGCCTTCATCCTCGTACACCCTCAGTGCACTATTAGTTCCAAGAGGACCGTTCGGACCGCTTAACTCTCCCATAGTCACTTGAATGACTTCAGAAATATACTCAGGAATTTGCTCATTAGCCTCGTTGAAATCCTCATCCGACTCGTTATCAGGCAGAGCAATCCCCGTCTCAGCAAGGAACCAAGCAATAAAAGGCTGAAGGGGAAGAGTCACACCACAACAGAGCATGGATCCATAAATTGCTACCGTGCATGGGGGTAGGTTCCATGCAGCTCTATCACCAGCATGAGCCAGTAAAATTGAGTCGTCCAAATCAAATCGAGCACGATATTTTTTTATTTCTTCTTTCCCGACCACATTGGCTCTATATCATACGCACTAGGAAAAACAGGAGAAAAGGGGATGTCATTCTCATTAATTATTTGCCTTCCAACCTGGAAACCGTCTGAACCATGTTTGTGAACCGTAAGGCTACTCTGATGCTTTCCCATCCTAGATCGTAACGGAACCTTATGATCAGAAGCAAATAACTCAGAGCTGGAAGAAGATTCAGAGCTAAAACTGTAATGAACATCAGGATAAATCCCAGAAACTTTAACATCTAGAAAATTAAGCTCATTAGCAGGGGTTTTCCCCAATAACCTATGAACGCAGGAAACCAATTGAAAATCTCCACACTTAAGCGCTTCAAAAGCTATAACAAAAGGGCGTCGTTGTGAAATAGGATCCATTTGAACTGACATTTAAAACAGTTGTGAAGCAACTGGGAAAACCCTAATCTCTGCTTGAAAACCTGGGTTTTCTGGTGTTATTTGCTTCTACGAAAATGAACAAAAAAAATTTGGGTTTTTGCTTCTGATGAACAACAAAAACTGCCTCCTTTAGTTTAAATAAACTATTTAAAAGGTCAAAGACTCGAAACCCTAGGGTCTCAAAAAGCAGGAAAAATCTAAAGAAGGATTTGGTGACATAGGCGGCGTATCTGATAAACGACGAGTCGCGTCTTTTAAATGATATATGAAACCAAAAGTTTAGAGGACATGTGTTGTGGAAAGAATAGATCAGGCCATCAAGATTTTAAAACATCACAATCATTAGATTTCACGTGAAAAGACAAACCGTACATACATGGTTGCCATTAAAACACGTCATAAATGCGGGAAATTGTTTAAAGATTATTATTCCTACATTAATGAGAAATTAGGAAAGGAAAAATAAGTCTAGTCGGAAGCTCGATTAAAATACTTATGCCAAAACAAAACTCTACTTGGTAAAAGTATTTTAGGGGTTACTGTTATATGTATATTTAAATGAATGTACACGTCACTGACAAGTAGGACAGTCCCTTAGAAGATTGTCAGATTGGCATCCGAGTTGGCATCTAGAGGATACCATTCAAAGACATCACAAAGGAATAAGAACCCGAGTAAGTCTGAACACAGGTATTCGGCGCGTTGTGTCCTACTCGGGATAGAGTACTTAGCACATTATGTTCTACTCGGGACAATACAGGAAACCCGAATAAAGAAATCCAGCAAATGATTCACAAACGTGGGTAAACCAAGAATCATAATCCAATATGCAAGACATTCGCATCGAAGAGAATTTCTAGAAGGATAAAATGCCAAATAGGAAACAGATTCCAAATCAAGCAACAACTCAGTTATTCAAGAAGACTATACACTGATAAGAAAATAAGTCCTAAAGAGATTATGCCACCAGAATCACACCAAGATTCAAACTCGATCTTCACAAGGCCTCCGAAACTAGAAGGAAGATAAAGACGACTTCAATAAGTAATCATTCTTAAGTAAAATACAATTCCTTTTTCTTACTTGTACAACAAGGATTAGGGTTAAATAGGCCGATAATCTCATTGTAAAAGGTAGAGGAAAGAAATATGGAGAAATTCAAGAGAGAGGAAAGAGAGATCTAGTTGTGTAATTCTTTGTTTATATAGTGGATTTGGTTTGGTTGTGCATTCAACCACCCGTGGTCGTTTCTCCGATCACCGTAGTTTTACCATGTAAACTCTTGTCATTATTGCTCTAATTACATTTTTTTTCTCTTTCTCTTTTGATAGGTCATAACAAAATCCAACGTTGTTGACTTTCTCATCCATAGAGAAATCGAAGTCATTAATTCCAATTTTAAATTTACAAAGTAAAGATATTGTTAAATGATATTCATTAAATTTCTCAGAACATTATATTAGTATATTTAGAATGAATCAAACTAATATCTCATTAGTTTCTTGTTTCTCTTTTTATTTAATTTGATATTTTAAAAATAAAATAACATTTTATAAAGTATTCATCTAGAATATAAATTTTACCGGGATGTCTCATTATGTTCTCTTAAAAAGGTGATGTCGATGTTCAGTAAAAAAAATAAAATTCTAGCCTACTCAAGTTTTCAATTATGGCTACGTCCCTACACATAACCCTAGTTCACTAAGACTTGAACACTTGACCTTGTTAGTGTAAAGTCCTCTTTTATTGATTGGCTTATTTCATGAACAAATCACATTTTTGGGGTATTATGTAAGGGTAGCTTAGGCTCTCAAGACCTCAAAAGGAGAAGCACCAAAGGTAAAATTCTTGTGCTTACATGCTTTGAAGAGATAGTTGCACACACTCACAAATTCATACATAATTCTTAGTCATATATGTTGAGTGTTTATACTTGTGTGCCTTTTGGTTTAAATGACTCTTGATTGATATATTTGCATCTTGTAGCTAAAGTTTCATGTCATGTTAGGCATTAGTATAGGATGCATCTTTATCACTCTTGGACTTATTGAAAATGTGTGTTTGAGTGTTGAAAAAATTAGGTTGTGCACAGGTGGTGTGCTACTCGACCAGCGCAACATTCCAGTGGAACGCCGCTTGTTATGCACCACTGAGCTACACCATTGCACTGTAAAGTTGAAAAAGTGGGTAGTGTGCTGGTGGTGCGCTCCTCGACTAGCGCAGCCTCACTAGCGCAACATTCCAGTGGATTGTCGCATGTGTTGCGCCACTGGGCTGCGCCACTCGTCCAGCGCCTATTGAAAAATTAGGCTGTACGCTGGTGGTGCGATACTCAACCAGCGCACGTCACCAGTGCACATAGAGGAAGTTGGAACATTTTTTTCAAAACGACTTCACTTTGTTTGGATCTCATATATATATAACTCTTTGGATTAAGGTCGTGTGTGAGTTTAGAATATTATATATTTTCCTTAGAACACATTTCAAAGGAAAAACTCTTCCAATAACTCATATTTGAACACTCAAAGCATTCCCATGTGCATAAAAACTTCATCTTGCATCATCTAAAGCCATTTAGAGTGCATCTATGGATATGTTTGCTTCATCACATCTTGTTTGGTAAGTTCTTCACTATCTTCTTACAAGTTTAGTGTTTTGCTTGCTAAGCCATCTCTTTAATTATTTGTATACTCTTAGAACATATTCTAGATACAAATTAGAGATTGTTGTGATGACATGATTGAGTGTTGTATTGTGATATTTTCATAGGATTGTTTGATCTATGTTTAGCTAAGCTTTTTGAATATGCCATTTAGCTCATGATATCTAGGATTACATTAATTGTCATCTCATTATCCTAGATAAACATACAGGGTTTCCTAGCCTTGTTTGTTAATTGAATATCATCATATATTCACATAGGACATTTTATCTCTTCATTGAGAAGTAAGATTTGTGTTGCTTCCGGGAGTAGGTAGCTTAAATCACAAGCAAGATGGACTAGGTTCACTTATACCGAGATTAGGTAGTGGTGGTGGATTTAAACCAGGATTAGGTTGTAATTCCTTTACCATTAGTGGATTCGAGGTTCTAGTGTGGCGCACTCATCAACCCGTGGTTTTTCCCATTTGGTGGGTTTCCATATAAATCTCAAGTGTCTTTAATATTTCCGCAATCTTTACACTTGTGATTTTGTTGTAACTAGCTAGGGGCATTTTTGTTAACTTGACCTTTAATGAAAATTGGGTAAATTTGTTTAAAATATATTCACCCCCTCTTGATTAATATTATACACACCATAATATTTGTTTCATTTGGTATCAGAGCAGGTTGCTAGACATACATAGGTGATCCTTGCTCATTTTGGTGTGTGTTGCATTTTGTGTGTGTATTGATCATTCATACACTTGCATTCATATCATTCATTCATTAAACACAATGAGTGGAAATGGTGGCAACGAGGGAGCTTCTAACACTAGACCTCCACAACTCACTGGATTGAATTATGCCTCTTGGAAAGGCAAGATGAAGTCGTATATTTGCCAAATTCATGACAGGGCATGGGCGGCGGTTGAAGATGGCTACACTCCACCCATGATGACTCCTACAGATGGAGGAGAAGATGTACTCAAGCCAAAGGCATAGTGGAACACACAAGAGTTTGAGGCATCAAAATGGAATAGAAAGGCAATGCATGCCATCTTTTGTGCAATGGATGAGAACCAGTACAAGATGGTTCAAAAATACTAGTATATCTAAGGAGGCATGGGATATCCTAGAAGTTGCACATGAGGGAACCGATGTGGTTAAGGAGTTGAAGCTTCAAGTTCTCCAAACATAATTTGAATTGCTTAAGATGGATGAGAACGAGTGCTTCAATGACTTTGAAGTGAGGTTGATGGACATTGTGAACCAAAGTCATCAACTTGGTGATCTTTATTCGGATAAGAAGATCAAGCAGAAGATTATGAGATCTCTACCCGATAGATTTGAGTCTAAGGTGACGGCTTTAGAAGATAATAGTGGTTATAAGGATATGAAGCCAAGTGAAGTGATTGGGAGGCTTCTAGCTTATGAATCTAGGAAATGTCCTAACCCCACACCATCGAAAAAGAAAAAGGATATTGCTTTGAAAGCCTCCAAAGTTGAGAAGGTGGAGAGTGATGACTCAGATGAAGAAATGGCCTTGCCAATGAGGAAGTTCAAGAAATTCTACAAGTCTGAGAGGAAAGGTTTCAGATCCAAGAGTCAAGACTTCAAGAAAAAGGCTCCCTTCAAAATAATTGAGCCTAGGCAAGAAAAGACCGAGAAGAAAGGAGTCCAATGCTATGAATGTTGTGGGATAGGTCACTTTGCCCTGGAATGTACGAATCACAAGGTCAAAAGAAAAGGAAAAGTGATGGCTGCCATATGGAGTGAAAGTGATAACTCTAATGAAGGAGATGAGTCTTCGGATGATGAAGAACTCATAGCTAACTTCATAGCCTTTAAGTCCTCTCTTAGGAGCAAAGATGTTAGTGAAAAAGAAAATGAGAGTCAAGAGGAAAACTACTCAAGTGATTAAGGATCTTCATCACAATCCACAAATGGAAGTGTGGATAGGATGGATCTCAAGGATTATATGACTTAGTTTGAGAGTTCAAGGATAACAAACAAGAATGAGATGAAGAGATTGAAAGAAGAAAACCTAGACCTCTCAACTCAAGTTGACCAACTAAATGAAGAGTTTGTGAGATCTAAAAGGAGTGAAGAAGGGTTGAAGAAAGAGCTTGAAGATGCTAGAGTGTTGTTGGCCAAAATGAACTCTAGCAGTAAAAAACTTGACCACATGCTAGATGTTTGAAAGAGGCCAAGTAACAAGATGGGGCTTGGGTTTGAAGATAATAAGATGTCCTCCACTCCAAGCAAGACCATTTTTGTAAGAAGCATGAACTTCAATGGGTCCTCTTCTCATCAATCACCTAGGAATAAACTTGACCTAGGAGAGTGTTCAAGTAGTGCTCAAGTGAAGGTGGCACCAAGAAGCCTACCTCAAGCTCATCCTACAAAGGCTCCTCAAGTTAACTTCCTTCAACCAAAAGCTCATAAAGGGAAGATACCTATCATGCAAGCTCAACCAATGAAGCAATCAAGTCTTGCTCAACAACAATCAAGACAACTACAAAGACATGAGAATGCTCTAATGCATCCTTAAGGTTATGGTATGATTCCTAACTTCATTCCTACATGTCAATTTTGTGGTATTGATGGTCACATTAGACCAAATTGCTTTAGATATATTAAATTGTGTAGAATTGAAAGCATGATAGAGAAGAAAAAGACTAAAGCCATGATGCATGTCACTAGGAAAAGTGGAACACCTTTGCATGATCCTAGGACACTTAGAGCCAATGTACCATTGACCTCTAGGAAGAAAAATATTGCACCTAGGTGGATTATAAAGGATGAAACTTTTGCCATGTTGCACAAATTGCCTTGAAAGCTCATTCTTGTGATTTTTTGTATTTGGATAATAGGTGCTCTAGGCACATGACAGGAAATAAGAGTTTCTTTGAAATTCTTGTGATGGAGGAGGGAGGAAATGTCACCTTTGGTGATGGATCCAAAAATAAGGTTAAAGGAAAATGAACCATTTCCATTCCTTGATTACCCTCATTGTCCAATGTTTTGTATGTTGATGGTTTAAAAGCTAATTTGATAAGCATTTCACATCTTAGTGATGAAGAACTTTCCGTCTTGTTTAGGAAAGAAGATTGTTCTATCCTATTGCCAAATGGACAAACCTTGTTAAAAGGTATGAGATCTAGCGACACTTGCTATTGTCTTGAGGCTAGAGGTGTCTCTTGCAATGTGTCCAAGGATGAACAAATTGAGTTGTGGCACGAAAACTTGGTCACATGAACTATAGGGATTTACGAATCTTAGATAAGTTCAATGTTGTGCGAGGCCTTCCCAAGCTTGGGAAAAAGGAAAATGGTGTTTGTGGTCCTTGCCAACAAGTTAAACAAACCAAAAGTATGCACAAAAAGGGCAAGTATTTATCCACCAAGGAACCTCTAGAGCTTCTCCACACGGATCTTATGGGTCCCATGCAAACCGAGAGTTAAGGTGGAAAGAGATACATTTTTGTGTGTGTAGATGACTTCTTTAGGTACACTTAGACTTATTTTCTTAAAGAAAAATCTGCAACCTGTGACAAGTTTAAAATGCTTTGTTCTAAAATTCAAACTGAAATGAACTCCAAGATTAGAAGCATTAAAAGGATTAGGAGTGACCATAGAAAGGAATTTGAGAATGCTCATTTTGAAAACTATTGCAATAGTCTAGGCATCTCTCATGAGTTTCGGCTCGTAGGACACCTCAACAAAATGGAGTTGTTGAGAGGAAAAATAGGGCTCTTCAAGAAATGGCCCGTATGATGTTGCTTAGCAACAAAGTCCCTAGGAATCTTTAGGCCGAACCCTTCAATACGGCGTGCTACATAGGAAATAGAGTCTCCCTAAGGCCCCATACTAGGCAAACCTCCTATGAGTTATAGAAAGGTAGAAAGCCAAATGTTAGCTATTTACACACCTTTGGAAGCAAATGCCACATTTTGAATTACCGTGATCACCTTGGCAAATAAGATGCTAAGAGTTATGAGGGTATCTTCATTGGCTATGCCTTGAATAGTAGAGCCTATAGAGTTTTCAATCTAAAATCTTAGGCCGTAATGGAATCATCTAATGTTGTCATTGATGATACTAGGCTCAAATCTAATGACCATGAAGAGGAGGTAGATCTAGTTGATGAATCCCCTTTAAAGAAGGTTGTTGGTGTTTCTAATGCTGAAAAGACTAACCTTGATGATGACACAACACAACCTATTGATAGGATTACTCTCTTGAACTCAAAAGAACCTGCTCTATGGGTTAGGAAACTCCATGACAAAGATGACATCATTGGAGATATTAGTGAGGGTGTCAGGACTAGGCATCAAATGGATAATCTAATTAGCTACACTTGCTACTCCTCTCAAATAGAACCCAAGAAGGTTGATGAAGCCTTAAAAGATGAATTTTGGGTTCTTGCCATGCAAGAAGAGTTTGATCAATTTGAAAGAAATGAGGTTTGGACTCTAGTTCCTAGGCCTAAGAACACCTATGTGATAGGCACCAAGTGGGTATATAGGATCAAATCCAATGAGGATGGCAACATTGTGCGAAACAAGGCTAGGCTTGTAGCACAAAGGTACTCTTAAATTGAAGGTATTGACTTTGAGGAGACATTTCCTCCCGTTGCTAGGATTGAGTCCATTAGGCTTCTTTCATCCATTTCTTGTTTGCACAAGTTCAAATTATATCAAATGGATGATAAGAGTGCCTTCCTCAATGGTTTCTTGCAAGAAGAAGTGTTTGTTAAGCAACCCAAAGGGTTTGTGGATCCTCACCACCCCAATCATGTCTATCACCTTAAGAAAGCTTTATATGGGTTGAAACAAGTACCAAGGGCTTGGTATGAGCGTCTCACCCAATTTCTTATAGACAATGGCTACATTAGGGGTAGTGTTGACAAGACTTTATTCATCAAGAAAGACAAAGATGAGTTTTTCATAGCTTAAATCTATGTTGATGATGTAGTTTTTGGCTCCACTAATAACACCAAAGTCCAACAATTTGTTGATGTCATGTCTCATGAGTTTGAGATGAGTCTTGTTGGTGAGCTAAGTTCTTTCTAGGTTTACAAATTAAGCAAATGGATGATGGAATTTTCATATCCCAAGCTAAGTATGCCAAAAACCTAGTGAAGAAATTTGGCCTTGAAAGTGCCAAACATTGTGATACACCTATGAGTACCACTTTGAAGCTAAGCAAGGATGGTAGTGGTAAAAGTGTGGACCAAACTTTATATCGTGGCATGATTGGTAGTTTGCTCTATTTGACCGTAAGTAGGCCCGATATCTCTTTTAGTGTGGGTGTGTGTGCTAGGTGCCAATTGGATCCTAAGGAGTCTCATCTCTCTTCCGTTTAGAGAATCATTCGTTATGTGAATGGGACATCTAACTATGGAATTTGGTACTCTTTTGACACTAATGCTAGTCTTGTAGGCTTTAGTGATACAGATTGGGCAGGAAATTGTGATGATAGGAAAAGTACATCGGGCGGTTGCTTTTTCCTTGGGAACAGCCTTGTCTCTTAGTTTTGCAAGAAGCAAAATTCGATTTCCTTGTCAACTGCTGAGGCCGAATACATAGCTGCTGGGAGTGGATGCACACAACTCCTTTGGATGACGCAAATGCTAGTCGACTATGGATTCAATCAAGGTACTCTTACTCTTTTTTGTGATAACGTGAGTGCAATTAATATTTCCAAGAATCCGGTTCAACATTCTAGAACTAAGCATATTGACATCTGTCATCATTTCATTAGAGAACTAGTTGAGAGCAAATGCATAGTACTTGAGCATGTAGATACTAATGATCAACTAGCGGATCTATTTACTAAACCCTTCGATGCTACTCGATTCAAAACTCTTAGTATATCTATTGGGATTTGTTTAATGGAGTGATGAGTTGTGGTCTTTGACCCCATAATGGGAACTCAAGCAAAGAGATCTATTGTATACTTATTGCATGCAATTTTTTTAAAAAAATGTTTATGCTCCTTTATTGATTGCTTGAGTAGCTTGGTTGCACTTATACTATAGTATATTGTATTTTCTTCAATAAGTGTGAACTTTGCTTTGATTACAATCCATGTCATATTTATGTTCAAAAATGCATTTTTGGACTAAGAGATCTACATAGGAAGTACATATTGAATGACCTATAATTATCTCCATGACATGCTGATTATTTAATGACATGCTAATGAAAAATGATAAAGCATGAATTGATGATTGCAATTGTTGAATGCAAAATATTGTGTGAAAACAAGCTAGTGAGACCAAAATGTTGCATAAATGTCTCTCTTTCATTATTAGTTGAACATGACTACTATCATACGGGTATCCTCCCGGAAAAATCAAATAGAGTGCAAAGTTGCTCATGCCATGTTTAGCTTATAAAGTTGGATATAGTGCCTTTAAAACTTGATATCTATAAGAACTCTATATCCTTGCTTCTCTCATGGTGAAATTGGTTTGAATTATATTGGAAACCTTTGTCATTTTCTTTGCCAAATACCATTGTTTTTGGACTTGAATGCAACATGTCTAGTATGCATAGCATTTTTGATTCACACATTTTCTTCAAATAAATCTCCTTGTTTCTCTCCTATTAATTGAGTTGCATAAATGTGGTTTATATAATTATGCAACAATCTTGTACACTCCTTTCTTTCTTTGCCTTGAGTGACCCGGTTGGGGACTACTCATTTGCCTATATCATGACAAAAATGGGGAGTAGCATGTGGTAGCATGCGTTGGCTTTAAGGAGAGTAGTACTTGTTTTTGGGAGATTACATTTATAGGGAGTAACCCTTTGTGGAGGAGCATTGCATGATGTGGTGCATTACTCATATTCTTATATGCAAATGCTTTTGTTGTCTATCCACTTGATCATCTCACATGCACTTGGTTTGGAAAGTGTACTTGTTATTTGTATTGTGTGTAGGGTTGATGATTCTACAAGAGATTGAAGATTTGAAGTTTTTTTTTATGTATATCTCTTTTTAATGTAGAATATCTTCCCGGTGTTTTATGTTGTTTCGTGAGGATCAATGTGAGTGGTGGTTTTGTCACAAAATAGCCAAAGGGGTAGATTGTAAAGTCTTCTTTTATTGATTGGCTTATTTCGTTAACAAATAACATTTTTAGGGTATTATGTAAGGGTAGCTTAGGCTCTCAAGACCTCAAGAGGAGAAGCACCAAATGTAAAATTCTTGTGCTTGCTTGCTTTGAAGAGATAGTTGCACACACTCACAAATTCATGCATAATTCTTAGTCATATATGTTGAGTGTTTATACTTGTGTGCATTTTGGTTTAAATGACTCTTGATTGATATATTTGCATCTTGTAGTTGAAGTTTAATGTCATGTTAGGCATTAGTATAGGATGCATCTTCATCACTCTTGGACTTGTTGAAAATGTGTGTTTGAGTGTTGAAAACATTAGGTTGTGCGTTGGTGGTGCGCTACTCAACCAGCGCAACATTCCAGTCGAACGCCACTTGTCATGCGCCACTGAGCTGAGCCATTGCACCCGTGCAAAGTTGAAAAAGTGGGCAATGCGCTACTCGACTAGCACAGCCTCACCAGTGCAACATTCCAGTGGATTGTCGCATGTGTTGCACCACTGGGCTGCGCCACTCGTCCAGCGCCTATTGAAAAATTAGGTTGTGTGCTGGTGGTGCGCTACTCAACCAGCGTAAGTCACCTGCGCACATAGAGGAAGCTGGAACGTTTTTTCAAAAACGACCTCACTTTGTTTGGATCCCATATATATATATATAACTCTTTTGATTAAGGTTGTGTGTGAGTTCAGAATATCATATATTTTCCTTAGAACACATTTCAAAGGAAAAACTCTTCCAAGAACTCTCTTTAAACACTTAAAGCATTCCCATGTGCATAAAAACTTCATCTTGCATCATCTAAAGCCATTTAGAGTGCATCTATGGATAGGTTTGCTTCATCACATCTTGTTTGGTAAGTTCTTCACTATCTTCTTACAAGTTAGGTATTTTGCTTGCTAAGCCATCTCTTTAATTATTTGTATGCTCTTAGAACATATTCTAGACACAAATTAGAGATTGTTGTGATGATATGATTGATTGTTGTATTGTGATAGCTTTATAGGATTGTTTGATCTATGTTTAGCTAAGCTTTTTGAACATGTCATTTAGCTCATGATATCTAGGATTGCATTAATTGTCATCTCATTATCCTAGATAAGCATATGGGGTTTCCTAGCCTTGTTTGTTCATTGAATATCATCATATATTAACACATAGGCCATTTTATCTCTTCATTGAGAAGTAAGACTTGTGTTGCTTCCGGGAGTAGGTAGCTTAAATCGCAAGCAAAATGGACTAGGTTCACTTATACCGGGATTAGGTAGTGGTGGTAGATTTAAACCGGGATTAGGTTGTAATTGTTTTGCCATTAGCGGATTCGAGATTCTAGTGTGGCGCACTCATCAGCCCGTGGTTTTTCCCATTTGGAGGGTTTTCACGTAAATCTCAAGTGTCTTTAATATTTCCGCAATCTTTACACTTGTGATTTTGTTGTAACTAGTTAGGGCCATTTTCTTCAACTTGACCTTTAACAAAAATTGGGTAAATTTGTTCAAATTCTATTCACCCCCCCTCTAGATTAATAATGTACACACCATAATATTTGTTTCAGTTAGGAAATAAAATAATATTCTTATTTTATCATTTGTCTCAGTCATGGTTCGAACCTGTAACCTCCAATTAATAATTAATTTAATTAATAATTGTTAATTATAAATATAATTAAATAATCACATTATTCAATTTTATTAATTATTAATCCTTTAATTAAATAATCATATTATTTAGTTAATTGCCTGAATAAAATTTTGTTACTTTCGTAGCATAATTAATTGGATCATCCAATTAATTAACCGTGACCCTTGTTACCTTCAACATTTTGGGCTAGCAAAGGGACCTAATGGACTCACAGTCTTGAGCTCCAATAATCCTTAGAAAAATTAATTAAACTCTTTAATTAATATTTCATTTTCTTTAACCTCGGAGTTACTCCACTAAAAACCTAAGGCTGCACTCTCGTAACTGTAGATGATTTACACAAACCAAAAAACTCAGTGTCTATCGATATATCTATTACATATGGTATGATCCTCTACATACAGTTCATAATTAGAGCTGGGTTATAAAGTCTGTTATACCCCTCCAATTATATGTTTCCATTAAGTATCATTGATTCTCTAATGAACAATAAATCATAATTTCTTTTACAAAAGAAGGAGAGCACTCATATTGTTCAAGCCCCGAATCAACCCTTAAGGGAACTACATCTACTTCTCGTAAGAAGAAGTGAATTCTACTACTGTGTACAGACCTTTCTAGCTAAGAGCCAAACCCCGATTCCAACATACAAAGTTACTGATCGAGAATGCAACTCCAATCTCACCCATAATATATCAAAAACCACGATCTAACACGAAAGAGTCGATAAGATACTTAGAATTAAGATCACTCATATGTAGTCATCATTTGTCGATATATATATATATATATATATATATATATATATATATATATATGAATCTCATCTATCTTGGTGAGAGATTCATATAGATCGTGGCTCAGTCCTACATGAACACATCATATAAGGTGCCTCTATTCTCATATCACCATATGAATTGTCTAGGATAAGACTACCACACATTATGGAATGGAGCAGCTGTAGATTAACCACAAATAAAGTACCTATCTCTATTTGCCATCTACGGACTCTATAGATTGCTCATCTCAAATTGAATACCTCTATATATGACACTCATATACTCAGTTAGAGATTACATCCGACAATCTTGGATGTTAAGTACACATGATAGAAATGTATGAGTCATATTTATAGAATGAATAAACTACTTCTTTTATTATTGTTTCATTCACATTTACAAATTACAAGCTATAGGGCATAAACCCCAACAGTCTCCCACTTGCACTAAAGCAGATGAGACATATCTCGTAAACCTAAACCCCCTTGGGGACCTTCAAACACTTTAGCCGTTAAGGACTTCATAAATGGATTAGCATGATTTTCCTACAACACTATCTTGGTCATGGTCACATCCCCCCTCTGCACTATCGCTTTGAAGAGATGATATTTCCTTTCTAAATGCTACCCTCTCTTGTCGCTTATTGGTTCTTTGAAATTAGCCACAACACCACTATTATCACAGTAATGTGTGATTGGCCTATCTAGATCTGGAATAACTTCCAGATCGGTAAGGAACTTACAGAGACAGACAGCCTCTTTAGCTGCTACATATTCAGTTTCCATGGTGGAGTCGACAACACATGGTTCAGTCAGAATCTATATATCCTAACTGGTTCAAATCTTGCCCGGAATATACTAGCATACAGTTTCTCGTTCTCCAAAGATACTTTTGATTAGTCTTTACTACAACCCAATGATCTAATCCTAAGTTGGACTAAAACCTACTTGCAACTTCCACTACGAAGCAGATGTCCGGTCTCGTGCATAGCTTAGCATACATGAGACTACCTACTGCTGATGCATTGGGAATTTGTCTCATATCCATAACTTCTTAAGGTGTCTTAGGAGACTGTTCTTTAGACAGATGAACTCCATGCTTGGAAGGTAAAAAACCTTTCTTAGAGTTTGCACTGAGAATCGCACAAGAATCTTGTCGATAAACGATGCTTGAGACAATGCCAAGAGTTTGTTCTAACGATCTCTTAATAATTGGATCCCTAGAACATAACTTATCTCTACCTATGCTTTGATACCAATTGTTGGCACCCAGTTCACTGGTAACGCAACGGAAGTAGGTTTGAATTTTTTTTATACTAATCAAGATCTGTAACCAGTGAACTTTGGATCATAATTCCTTTTCGTAACTTATACATACAATATGTAAATATAGGAAATTGTAATCAATTTATTTAGAAGAAGAAAAATAAAACCATACCAACGTTTGGAGGCTTCTTCACTTTTTGACATGCTCTTGTCTGAACCACTCGATCTTCCTCGCTATCTCCCGGGATTGTTAACTATGTGTGGGGGCGTCACGGTCTCAGGAAGTTGAATGAAGGATCTATAGAAAAGACTTGAAGAAATACTTTCTTCTTGATATCGGTGCACAACACTTGCTCAATTCTCTTTTTAATTGATGTTGATTCACATACAGACACTATTGCACTTGAACATAACAAAGCAAGCCTTGATGCATCTCACGCACCCACTAATAAAGAAAAATCATGCTAGAGTCATAACATATGATGAATAGAATTTCAAGCAAGAAATGTAGAGCATGTATTCATAAAGTATTCAATTTAGACATATCAAGCTCTAAGTATAAAGTAGATTATGCTAATCTTAAAAATGGTCACCTAAAAGATCTAGCACATATAGAGACTATTTTCAACTAAAATCAAACAATCAAAGCTCAAAATAGTCCTAGAAAGAAAGCTAGCACAATTCAAAACACAAACACGTGAAAACATATGCTTTTTTTTTAAAAAAAGACCTAACTTAACATGTAAGATTCAATCAAAGCTCAATCTAGCTACTATAGAGTCCAAAAAACTAATCAAAGTAAACACAATATACATACAAGTATTAAAGAAGAAAACCAAGGTAATTGAAGATTTAAAGCTCAAAAATCAAAAGAAAAATCAATAACTCAATTGAAAATTGTGCAGTCCAGTTTTTGTATATAAAGTAACCATAAAAATAATATATTGACTCCAAACTCTTATGGAAAAAGATAGAGGACTGGTAGACAAGAAATCTTCAACTTGAATCACTCTAATCGGACACCGAATGAAAAAGATATAGTGTTTGGAAACTAAGATAGCTGGAGAGAATCTTTCTACACAAGTTTTTCAAGTTTATCTTCTTGGGAAAAATGAGAGGGAAATATGTATTTAAAGGGAAAATTAAAGCTGGAAATGATGGACCAATGGGAGGAAGACATCTCTGCAACCTGTGGAGGCACGTGGGCCTCCATGGGGGCAGAATGCCTCATTTCCCATGGAGGTCCACCCCCCTCCACAAGAAAGAGGAGTTGTCCTCTACCTTTTCCCTTAATATATGCAAATTAATCCTTTGGCTCATCACTCCAATAAAAAATGAAAGAATTAATAAATGTAAAATTTTTGAAATCAAAATTATATGAACCTTCAAATGTGTTTCCATTCATTCTCAACTATTCAAAAATGCACCTCTCCATAAATATATTCAACAAGCATATTCACGTCAACATTTATCCATGAAATCTACAAACAAAAGATAGAGACAAAATTATAATTCATGAGTTTTGAGATGTAGAAATAAAACCAATGTTGTTGATTTCTCATAATCCCAACTCTGAGTAGGTTCTTGCCAATTTTATGAGCACTTCTAACTTGCTCGTCCCTCCAAGACTTGCAAGATGTTGGTGTGTCTAATCCTAGAGATGAAGAACATGTCCTTAAAGCACAACTCTTAACCAAAAAGGTTAACATCCATAAAATATCTCAAAATCAAATAACTATCTCATCAAATATTTTCTATAACCATTCAAATCAACCACCAACATCAACTAAACAAGAGAAATATGAAACAAAATAAAAATACAGTAAAATGAATGAGTTCAATCCTAAATAAAACTAAGAAAATTTCAAATATCTTGGAAAGAAAATAATATGCATGGGAGATGAGGGTCAATCATCCTTCAATGACTCAGCCACATCATCCATCCTTGGCCCCTTGCCCTTCGGATCTAGTTCAGCTCTTGCCCTCTCTTCCAACTCCTCATAGATATCTCCATGGCTGCCTAAAAATCTGGATATCAGTAGGCCTTCCACGAAAGTGATATGATGTTTATATATGTTCTCGATGCACGGGTATAGCAATGGTATGGACCCGTGCAGTTACCCGTGCACTACACCTGTTACCACCCACTTGCATTTGCATTTGCACCTTTCTCTTGCTCTTTCGGATCTTCCATTTGCTGACTTGAGTCAGTACACACGAAAAATATCTCCTTAAAACACTTTTACCTTACTCTTGTTATCACAAAACAAACATGAAAATAAGTCGCACAATCTTAAAACAAGCTACACCATAGATTTTCTCCTAACTCAAAACTTCCCAAACACGAACAAGCTCACATTAATCAAAATAGAGGGCAACATTTAGAAAAAAATAAATTAAATTGTGTAACTCAAACATGCATAAGGATATTCAATGTATTGCATTCAAAACTAGTCTTGGGTCAACCGAAAGTGGTCTGACCAGATGGGGAGGTCCATTCTTCTTAATCACCCATATGGGTGCCAATGACTCTCTTAACCTTCTCTATCCCTTTGTTCTAACTTTATTTAATATGTCTTTCCTAACCCAAATTTTCTTGACTTTGGTTGGGTTCTTCTTAGACCTATTAATATTCTTTTTAAATCTTTGATATGTTAGGATTATGCTCAATAGCAAGAGTGTAATAATGTATTTGACAATCTTTTCATATTAATAAAATGAATTCTATTTTAACAAATCTTTTAGCATTTAAAGTTTAATTATTATAATTGTTAAAAGTAAATAATTGTAAGGTCAAAAAACTATGATAAAAGAAGAATTGTTCATAGAACTGGATAAGATGAGGTAGACACAATTCTTTAGTTAGTCATGAATAATATCCACAACTTAAGATAAAGGTTGGGCACCTTTATCTTGTCAAAGTTGTAGATTCTTTTGCTAACATTTGAGTGGGATCAAATGTGTTATGATGAGTCTAAAATCATCAAATTGTGGTATCTTTGGGTAAAGGAATCTAGTGCATTGGGTGCATTGAATAGGATCACAGTGAAATATTTTATCCAGAACCGTCAGCGGATAAAAGTTTTCACTTGAAGACAATCAGAGAGTCTATCTTAATCCCGAGATAAATGATGGACTTATGGTTGCAAGTTTTATCATTTGAGTTATCAATGAGTACGATTATATAGCATAGTCTATCCTTGATAGTTTGGTGACATTCATTTGTTAATCAATAGAGGACTTCATTTATAGATATGGACATCGTGGGTCCAATTATTAAATGCGAGTAGAATATCATCATATGGATTTTTTGAGGTATTGGATGTTAAATCTTAACGTTAAGTTTTCAATAATGTCTATTGAAATATGGCATCCGGACAAGTTAAAATATCCAAGTTCAAAATGTGGTCATACGAGTAAATATGGTAACCAGGAGAGCTATAGGCGGTCTATAAGCTCTTTGCGACTACTGGTATTCTTCTCGAGGATACACTTTCTCCATAAAGATTGCGTAGGGTATGAATGAGGAATACTATCTTATTCTATCTTTATTTAAGAGTTCAATTTTAGTTCTTTACTGGAATGAACTAAAATTAATAGATCGGACCTAAGTGAATCATTTGTTTATTGTGATTAGGTTATGTCTATTGGAGTTTAAATTTAGATATCCCGCCAAGATCACCAATCCACACGAGCTTGCATGGATCACTTGATATATTCTACTGGACCAAATTATGGATCCATTTAAAATTGTTGTAAGGCATATGGACCTGCTTCTTTTAGTAAGACTGAGTGTAGTTCACATGTGGACCTTTTATTAAAGTCCAGTGGATTTAATAAAATTGAAAAATAATATTTGGCCCATATTTAAATATCTTGGTCGGCAAGGGCCTATATAGTAGCCTTATATGTTGTTTTATATTTTACTATTTAATTAAATGGAAATTAATTAATTTATTTATTTATTTATTGTTTAATTAAAAGTCAATCTTTTTCCTAGTTGGAGAAGGTTTCAAGAGTCATATTATTGTTGGTAATACGATAAGTATCAAATACTATATTTGATAAGTAGATAAATAAAAAAGAATTTATTTATCTAGTCAAATTAGGAAGTATTTGATTTATATTAAAACTCTAAATTAACAATTGGTGAAATTAGGAAGTTTTATATAGTCACAATTTAATTTGTATTCAATAATTGGTTATTGTATAAATACACTATCGAGTTGGATTCTAAGTCTTGGTATGGGGTTATCAAGTAAATCCCCCGAGAAAATGGATTCTTACCCACCAGGTAAATCCTCTTTAGGAGAGGATTTAATCTCCTAAATTAAAAGCAAGTAGAATTTGGCCAGCCCTAAGTAAATTAGGGCAAGGATTTTGGCCATTATATATACATAATATAGTGTGAAATTCGGCCACTCCTAAGAAGAAAAAGAAGAGGCTTACTTTGAAATTCGACCTTAGAAGGCCTAGGTCTTGCCTCCTTGATCTTATGAACTTGAATAGAGGATGTAAATAAATACTTAAAGAAACTCTTTCTTCTCAATTTGGTGTATTGATTTCATGCACACATAAATTGCATCTCATACAAAACATATGTTTTTTTTTCGTCTCGATATACGCACACAAATCTCGCTTTTACGCCTTGCTTTCACAAATATATATTCATGCACTGCTTCACAAATATATATTCACGCATCTGCTCACAAAAATATATTCACGCATCTACCTCACAAAAATATATTCACGCATCTACTCATACATATATATATATATGTATTCACGCATCTTCCTTTCACAAACAAATCTTTATTCACCTGTGTCTTTTTTTTTTCACACATATATCTTCATTCATCACGCCTATGCAAATATCATATATGTGTATCAAGTATTTACATCGTATGCAAATTCTTCTTTTGACTATTGTTTCATGTGCACACACCAATTTTCATCCAATGCAATCTCTTGTGTTATTAATTGAAATATATCTTTTAATTATCCTTTTCAAATATATGTAATATATTAAAAGTGATAATAAGTATTTTAAATTTAAACTTAAATTCAATTACTTAGATAAATGATTTAGTAAAATAAAATAATCCTATTATTTTATCTTCACCTAAATCCATATATCAACTAATACCCTCTAGTTAATAGTTAATTAATAATTCATAATTATCAATAGAATTAAATAATCTAATTATTTAATTAATTTAAATATTAACATTCATTAATTAAATAATCTCATTATTCAATTAATTCCCGAATAAACACGTGTCACTTTCGTAACACAACTAATTGAACAATCCAATTAATTTACCGTGACCCTTGTCACCTAAATCGATCGGGCTAGCAAGGGGACCAAATGGACCCACAATATTTTGAGCTCCAATAATCATCAGAATCATTAATTAAATTCTTTAATTAATATTCCTTAATTATTAACTCTGGTGTTATTCCACTAAAAACCCGAAGTTGCACTCTCTCAACTTTAGACGCTTTTACATAGACCGATACAACTCGGTATCCATCGATATACCTATTACATATAGCGTGATCCTCCACAGTAGTTCATAATTCGAGATGGGTCATAATTTCTGTTATACCCCTCTAATTACATATATCCTTTAAGTACCGTTGATTCTATAATGAACAATAAATCCTATTTCCTTACGAAACTAGGAGAGCGCTCATATTGTCCAAGCCCCGAATCAACCCTTAAGGGATTTACCTTCTACTTCTCACAAGAAGTAGTAGATTCCACTATTGTGTACAAACCTATTAGGATTATGCTCGATAGCAATAGTGTAATATTGTAATTAACAATCTTTTCATATGAATAAATTGATTTCTAGTTTAACAAATCTTATAGCATTTATAGTTTAATTATTATAATTGTCAAAATTAAAAAATCATAAGGTCAAAAGACTATGGGAAAAGAAGAATTGTTCGTACATGTAGATATGTATGAGGTAGACATAATTCTTTAGTTAGTCTTGAATAATATTCACAACTTAAGATAGAAGGTTAGGCGCCTTTATCTTGTCAAAGTTGTAGATTCTTTTGCTAGCATTTGAATGGGATCAAATGTGTTATGATGAGTCTAAAATCATCAAAGTGTGGTGTCTTTGGACAAAAGAATCTAGTGCACTGGGTACATTGAATAGGATCAAAATGAAATACTTTATCTAGAACCATCAATGGATAAAAATTTTCATTTGAAGATAATCGGAGAGTCTATCTCAATCCTGAGATAAATGATGGACTTATGGTTGCAAGTGTTATCATTTGAGCTATCAATGAGTACGATTATATAGCATAGTCTATCCTCGATAGTTTGGTGGTATTCATTTGTTAATCGATAGAGGACTTCATTTATAGATATGGACATCGTGGCTCCATTTATTGAATGAGAGTAGAATACCATCATATGGATGTTTTGAGGTATTGGATATTAAATCTTAACATTTAGTTTTCAATAGTGTCTATTGAAACATGGCTTCTGGACAAGTCAAAATATCCAAGTTCAAAATGTGGTCATATGAGTAAATATGGTAACTTGGAGAGCTATAGGCGGTCTATAAGCTCTTGGCGATTACTGGTATTTTTCACGAGGATACACTTTCTCCAATAAGGTTGTCTAGGGTATGAGTGAGTGACATCAACTTATTCTATCTTTATTTAAGAGTTCAATTTTAGTTCTGTAGTGGAATGAACTAAAATTAAATAGATCGGACCTAAATGAATCATTTGTTGATTGTGATTGGGTTGTGTCTATTGGAGCTTAAATTTAGATAGCCTGCCAAGATCCTCAATCCACACGAACTTACGTTGATCACTTGATATATTCTACCAGACCAATTTAAGGGTCCATCTAGAATTGTAATAAAGCATGAGAACTTGTTTCTTTTTGTAAGAATAGGACTAGTTCACATGTGGAATTTTTTATTAAGATCCAATGGATTTAAAAAAATAAGAAAAATAATATATGGTCCTTATATTGGTATGGGCGGTAAAGGCTATTAAAAATAGCTTAAATATATTATTTTTATTTTATTATTTAATTAAATAGAAATTAATTAATGTGTTGATTAATTAATTATTTAATTAAAAGTTAAAATCTTTTTCCTAGTAGGAGATGGTCTCCTAAAACTATACTATTTTTGGTAGTATAGTTAATGTTAAAGAATATATTTGATAAGTAGATAAATAAAAGGAATTATTTATCTAATCAAATTAGGAAGTCTTTAATATGGTTACAAATACACTATTGAGTTGGATTAGGAGTCTTGGTGTAGGAAAGAATTTTTTTTGGAAAAGGATTCTTGGTCACCAAGTAAAACTACTTAGTGGTAGAATTCTTCTTTGAAAAGGATTCTTAACCACCAAGTTAATCTACCTAAAGATAGGATTCTTGTCCATCAAGTAATCCTTCTTAGGAAATAATAAACTCTCCTAATCTACATCAAAGTGGTAAAATTCGGCCAACACATATGTAATATGGGAGAGGATAGATTTCCTTTTAGATGAGGATTCTAACTACCAAATAAATCCACCTAAGGAAAGGATTCTTGCCAACCAAGTAAATCCTTTTTAGGACAGAATTTATGATCCTATATATATGAGTATGAGAAATTCGGCCAACCCTAAGGGTAATTGGTGATGAATTTCGGCCAACCTTATTATTCTAAGAGAAGAATTCGGCCATCATAGGAATTTTGAGGGAGAAAAATCTAATTTTACTCTAGACAAAATTCGTTCGTCTCTAAACAATAGTGTGTGAATTCGGCCAAGTAGAGAAAAAAAAGGGAACGTTTTTGTTTTCGATAGTATACTAATATCCTTTACATCAAAAAGGTTTTGTGTACAACATCGAATCAAGGTTCACGCGAGTTTCAATCAAATTGATTGATAATTCACAAGTGACCGGACGTTCTTGGATTTTTCTCTTGGAGGATATTTGTAACTAACAAAGAAAAGATTTTGCTTTGTCTCCATCCTCAGGTATACAATTTAAAGAAAGGGAGCACACACTCCAAGGTGATTCACGTTCGTGATTGGATTGGAAGATCTTGCAGAATCAATTCGGCGCTTGTTCAATCGTCACGAGAAAAAGGTATGATACTTTTATATACGTCAATTAATCTAGGGTTAAGGTTCTCGTTGCATAAAGGGAATTTTTTTTATTTATATGCAAACCCTAATTTTCTAATTTTCTCACGCTTCCGTTGCGTTTTGAACCCGTTTTTCCCATCAAAACCTTCCCAGCCACAAGCCAAATTGTAATCCCAACATACAGAGCATATTGATCGGGAACTGCATCCAACCTCACCCATGGTATATCAAAGACCACGATCTAACCTAAAGGAGTCGGTAAGACACTCAGGATTAATATCACCCATATATAGCCATCATTAGTTGATATATATGAATCTCATCGGTAAACGGATCTTTGTGAGAGATTCTTATAGATCATGGTCCAGTCCTATATGATCACATCATACAAGGTGCCTCTATTCCCATATCTCATATGAATGATTCATGATAGAATCATCGTACATTATGGAATGGACCGCAACTATAGATTAACCATAAATAAAGTACCCAGCTTTATTTGCTATCTATGGAATCTTTAGATTGCACGTCTCTTACTGTATCCATCCGTATATGACACTTATATACACAGTTCAAGATTACATCCGGCAATCTTGGATGTTAAATGTATGCACAAGTTATAAAATAAACAACACAACATGAATGAATTGAACTTTTCCTTTTATTTATTTCATAAATCCATTTACAAATTGCATCTTTAGGGCATAAATCCTAACAATCTCCCACTTGCACTAAAGCATGTGAGGCATGTCTCATAACCATAGACCATCTAGGTGACCCAAAAACACTTTAGCCGGTAAGGTCTTCGTAAATGGATCAGCATGATTGTCTTGTGAGGCTATCTTGGTGATGATCACATCTCCTCTCTGCACCATCTATCTAATGAGATGATACTTTCTCTCTATATGATTCCCACTTTTATTGCTTCTTGGTTCTTTTGAATTATCCACAACACCACTGTTATCATAATAAAGTTTGATGGGCCTATCTAGATCTGGAACAACTTCCAAATCACTCAAGAACTTACAGAGCCAAACAGCCTCTTCAGCAGCTTCACAAGCGGCTACATATTCGACTTCCATGGTGGAGTCAGCAATGCAAGATTGCTTGATACTTCTCCATAAAATGGCTCCACCACCTAAGGGGAATACTGATCAAGATGTGGATTTCCTAGAATCCCTGTCTGACTGAAAATCAGAATCCGTGTATCCTAACGGGATCAAATCCTTCCCGGAATACACTAGCATATAGTCTCTCGTTCTCCGAAGATACTTGAGAATTGTCTTGACAGCAACCCAATGATCCAATCCTAGATTTGACTTGTATCTACTGACTACTCCCACTGTATAACAGATGTCTAGTCTTGTGCATAACATAGCATACATGAGACTACCTACTGTCGATGCATAGGGTACACGTCTCATATCCTCAACTTCTTGAGGTGTCTTAGGACACTGTTCCTTAGACGAGTTAACTCTATGCCTAGAAGGTAAATTACCTTTCTTGGAGTTTTGCATCAAAAAACACACAAGAATCTAATGGATATAGATGCCTGAGACATTGCTATGAGTTTGTTCTTACGATTCCTTATAAGTTGGATTCCAAGAATATAACTCGCCTCTCCCAAATCTTTCATTTGGAATTGGCTAGCCAGCCAACCCTTTACATCAGACAACACTCCCATATCATTCCCAATGAGTGGGATATCATCTACGTATAGGACCAAGAAAACTACTTTCTTATCAATGATGCACCTGTAGACACAAGGCTCATCGACATTCTGCTCGAAGCCATAGGTTTTGATCACCTCATCAAACCTGATGTTCCAAGATCTAGATGCTTGCTTAAGCCCATAGATGGACCTTTGCACCTTGCAAACCTTTTGGTCTTGATTTGGAGACATGAATCCCTCTGGTTATATCATATAGATGCTCTCATCAAGATTGCCATTCAAGAACGCAATCTTGACGACCATTTGCCAAATTTCATAATCGAAATAGGCAGCAATATATAAGAGAATCTCAATAGACTTAGACATGGCTACTGGCGAGAAGGTCTCTTCATAATCGACCCCCTCTTTCTGGGTATAACCCTTGGCCACTAGACTTGCCTTGACGGTCTCTACCTTCCTGTCTACTCCTCCCTTTCTCTTGTAGATACACTTATACCCTATGGGTTTTACCCCATCCAGTAAGTCTATAAGATCCCAGACTGAGTTAGAGTACATGGACTCCATCTCGAGATTCATGGCTTTAAGCCATTCCTCTTTATCTGGATCTTACATTGCATTCATAAATGTCAATGGATCATCAACACTATCAGCAGAGACAACACCTTGTCCCTCTTCTATACCTAAATATCGTTCAGGTTGTCTCACAACCCTCTCACTACGTCTAGGTGGTAGTGTATCCTGATCAGGAACCATCTGACTCTCAGATGTTTATGGATCAACAACTCTTATTGATGAAGCACTAGTCTCACCAGGCTCCAACTCATTCAATACAATCTTAGAACGAGGTTTATGGTCACTAATATAACTGTCCTCAAGAAACGTTGCATTTGTATATACAAATACTTTGTTATCTTCGGGACTATAGAAGTATCCACCTCTGGTCTCCTTGGAGTATCCTACAAATAGGCAGACCACAGACTTGGAGTCTAGATTTCCAATTTTGTTCTTCAACAAGTGTGCTGGACACCCCCATATATGAAAATGTTGCAAACTAGCTTTATGACCATTCCACAACTCTAGGGGAGTCTTAGGAACAGATTTGGATGGCACCACATTCAAGATGTATGCCTCTGTTTGTAACGCATATACCCATAAGGAATTTGGTAATGATAAGAAACTAATCATATATATCACTATTTTCATTAGAGTTCTATTTCTTCTCTCCATTACACCATTTTGGTGAGGTGTACCGAGAGCTGTGAGTTGGGAAACTATCCCATGCTCGACCATAAAGTCTTCAAACTCTTGGTCAAGGTACTCACCTACATGATCCGATTGCAGTGACATGATAGTCCTACCTAATTGATTCTCAACTTCAGCTCAAAATTTTTTGAGCATTTCAAATGTTTTCGACTTCCGTTGCATTAGGTAGACATATCCGTATCTTGAGTAGTCATCTATAAAGGTGACATAATACTCATAACCACCTCTAGCTTTAACATTCATCATTCCGCAGATGTCTGTATGTATAAGCTCTAGCAAATCTTTAGCTCTAAGCCTTTTTTCCAGTAAAAGGTCTCTTAGTCATCTTACCTTTCATACAAGATTCGCAGACAGGTAAGGTGCCAACCTTTAACTCACTTAAAGGTCCGCTTTTTACTAGTCTGTCTATCCGATCAAGGTTGATGTGACCAAGCCTTAGATGCCAGAGATACATGTCATTATCTGGAGAAATCTTATGTCGTTTATTTTTTGGTTTTTCAACCTTTAACATTTCGGTGTTGAGCAGTGTACTATGTATTAAAGGTCTTAACACATAAAAATTGTTTTCATTAATTCCTGAACAAATATTCAGACCATTTTTTCCAATAATAACAGACTTATTATTAAAAGAAACAGAATATTTTTGTTCTAATAACTTAGAAACAGAAATCAAATTTGTGTAAATCCAGGAATATAAAATACATTACGCCCACTGCTCATACCGACACGACATCCCCTGACCCCACACACATTGAGAAGGCTTGCTCCTCTAGCTGTGTCCAAGAATCAGTTCATTGTAAAGAAGAACAAACATGGTTAGTGGTGAATCAACTATCTAGTGTGAAAAATCATCTTCCACTAAACACGACTCAAGAACAAGTAAATAATATTTACTTTTCTTGGACTTCTTCTTGCTTTGGGCTTTCTTGGGTTTGGGCTTACCCTTCGCTTTCCCAGCAGATCTCTTTCTCTTCTTATTATTAGAGTAGGAAGATGGTTCATCAACATTTGTCTCATTAGTCTTACCCTTGTTGTCCTTAGTCAAGGACTCAAATGTATCGAGCTCATTAAGCAACTGTGTGAGATTGAACCTTAACTTGTTCATCCCGTAGTTGCTCTTAAACTAATCGAAACTTTTCGGAAGAGTCGTCAATATGATGCTCACTTGACTGGGTTCGTCAATGGCCCCGCCATTGACTTTTGTCGTGTTGAAGTAGGACATCATGCTTAGGACATGTTCCCGAACTGACGTACCTTCCTTCATCCGAGTGAGCATAGCAGAACGAATGGCTTCCTGTCGCTTTTGCTTGGAGGGTTGCCCGAACATAGCTTGCAATGACTCCATGATTTCTAATGCTGAAGTCATTGCTTCATGCCTTGTGACAAGCACGTATGTCATAGAAGCCAACAGATATGTTTGGGCCTTCTCATCAGATGAGACCCATCGCTCGTATGTCTCATGAACAGTGTGGCATTGGCAACAGGCGCTGGAGGACATTCCTCAGTAAGCACAAACTTGAGGTCTTTGATGACCAATATTGCATTAATATTAAGTTTCCACTTAATGTACTTATCACCAGTTAATTTGTCGTTTGCGAGAATTTGAAGTAGTGCAGAAGACATTATTGCTGATATAAATAAAACATTCATTCAGTCATTTATTTAAAACAAGTGCGAGTGCTTTGGCATAAATTTAAACATGATGCATGCACATGTTTAACAAACTAGAACTACCCTAAAACTAGTTACTATACCACGACAATCCAACATACCACAAAGAAGTGCCGCCTTAGGGTCGGTCAAGTCTTTACATGTTGGACCGAGACATTCTCAATCAAATGATAATCTAGAATAACTCTTATTCCATATCATTCAACCATCGTTCATTCAGTCAGATTTTCAATTAACAAACTTAATCAAAACCTTCGTGAGTGTAACCCACAATTTCAAATCTCACGAGCTTAACTTGAGAATTGCCGCCTTAAGGTCGGTCAATCTTGAAATACCCTCAGAAATCCTATCCGTTAGGAAGTCAACCTTGGTATTAAACTTTGTGGAAACCCTCCTTAGGGAGGACAAAAGCAAAGCCGTCATGAGACCCCACTCGGATCTCACGGTGTTGAACTAATGATGGAGACCACGGGATATATATGTCATATATCCCTTTCCCACTCACTATTTTAAAATTAGGGTTTTCAATTAACCGTTAATGCAGCTAGACTCTACAGGATTAAACGACTAACTTTAATCAAGTTATCTTACGCATTAACTAATTAGAACAAAATTCTAATTAACTAATAAATTATTAATGATTTTTAACAATTAAAAATCTAATCTATTAGTGAATAATCTAAGCCTTTGTAAACTATTTACTAGGGTTAGATTATTATGTTAGTGTTTACCAAGTTTTAACTATTAAAACCCTAACACTTTATTTGGATCATTTATTATTAGGTAATTAATCATATTAATCCTAATTACAATAAATGACCCTATTAATCGAACTTATTAAACTCTTTAATAACTAGATTAATATTAATGAGAATTACCAAGTTTTCCAACCATTAAAAACTAATCTCATTATTCATAGCCAATTATGTATATTTCTTATTTATCACATTAAAAAAATACTTAAAATATCAGGCTATGATGCATGTGACATATCAAATATATTTGTGTAGGCACATCTAATCTAAATGACATACGTATGCATGACAATGCTTTTATAAACACATAATATAAAGCATACATGAATTGACCGAGTACTGTGGGTTATTTAACCTACGAAAATTGGAATCTAAAATTATAAAAAATTTTCCAAGGCATTCCTTGGTCTTCTTGTAATTTTTGAGTCCTCCAGTCTCTTCAGGTAACTCCGATTCATCTCATGAATCCTTCTTCGCGATTTTTCCAGGTCTTCAGTATAAGTTACAATTTTTTTTTTTACAATACAATAACAGTAAAAAAAATATAAACAATAATAATAATAATAATAATAATAATAATAATAATAATACAACCCATAAACCCTAAATCCACAGTACCATACAATTAACGATCAATCATGTTTTTGTAAATAAAAAAAAATTAATATACAAACAAAAAAAAAATACAGTCAAATTAAACCGTGCCTACACAATCATACATACAGGAGCATCAAAAACAATTTCTTGTTCCGAAAATAAAATTGGCTCTGATACCAATTGTTGGAACCCCGTTCACCGGTTACGCAGCGGAACTAGGTTTTAAATTTTTTATACATATCAGAATCTGCATCTGGGATCAGTAAACTTGGGATCGTAATTATTTTCGGAATTAATACATATAAAATTATTACAATAATAAAATATATGTATACACAGGAAATTGAAATCAATAAAATTAGAAGAAGAAAATCTTACCAACGTTTGGAGGCTCATTCACTTTACGATATGCTCCTGTCTGAACCAATCTTACCAACGTTTGGAAGCTCCTTCACTTTACGATGTGCTTCTGTCTGAACCACTCGGTCTCAGGAACTTGAATGGAGGATGCAGAGAAATACTTGAAGAAACTCTTTCTTCTCAATTTGGTGTATTGATTTTATGCACACATAAATTGCATCTCATACAAAACTTACGTTTTTTTTTCATCTCGATATACGCACACAAATCTCGCTTTTATGCCTTGCTTTCACAAATATATATTCATGCATTGCATCACAAATATATATTCACGCATCTGCTTACAAATATATATATATATATATATATATATATATATATATGTATTCACGCATCTTCCTTTCACAAACAAATCTTTATTCACCTGCGTCTTTTTTTTTCACACATATATCTTCATTCATCACGCCTATGAAAGTATCATATATGTGTATCAAGTATTTGCATCCTATGCAAATTCTTCATTTGACTATTGTTTCATGTGCACACACCAATTTTCTTCCAATGCAATCTCTTGTGTTATTAATTGATATATATCTTTTAATTATCCTTTTCAAATATATCTAATATATTAAAAGTGATAATAAGTATTTTGAATTTAAACTTAAATTCAAATACTTAGATAAATGATTAGTAAAATTAAATAATCATATTATTTTATCTTCACCGAAATCCATATATCAGCTAATACCCTCTAGTTAATAGTTGATTAATAATTAATAATTTTCAATATAATTAAATGATCTAATTATTTAATTAATTTAACTATTAACATTCATTAATTAAATAATCTCATTATTCAATTAAGTACCGAATAAACACGTGTCACTTTCGTAACACAACTAATTGGACAATCCAATTGATTTACCGTGACCCTTGTTACCTAAATCGATCGGTCTAGCAAGGGGACCGAATAGACCCACAGTATTTTGAGCTCCAATAATCCTTGGAATCATTAATTAAACTCTTTAATTAATATTCCTTGATTATTAACTCCGGTGTTATTCCACTAAAAACCCGAAGCTGCACTCTCTCAACTGTAGACGCTTTTACACAGACCGATACAACCCGGTGTCCATCGATATAGCTATTACATATGGTGTGATCCTCCACAGTAGTTCATAATTAGAGTGGGGTCATAATGTCAGTTATACCCCTCTAATTACATATATCCTTTAAGTACCTTTGATTCTATAATAAACAATAAATCCTATTTCCTTACCGAACTAGGAGAGCGCTCATATTGTCAAAACCCTGAATCAACCCTTAAGGGAACTACCGTCTACTTCTCACAAGAAGGAGTGGATTCCACTATTGTGTACAAACCTTCCCAGCCATAAGCCAAACCGTAATCCTAACATACGGAGCATATTGATCGGGAACTGCCTCCGACCTCACCCATGGTATATCAAAGACCATGATCTAACCTAAAGGAGTCGATAAGACACTCAGGATTATGATCACCAACATACAGCCATCATTAGTTTATATATATGAATCTTATCGGTAAACGGATATTGGTGAGAGATTCATACAGATCATGGCCCAGTCCTATATGATCACATCATACAAGGTGCCTCTATTCCCATATCTCATATGAATGATTCAGGATAGAATCATCGTACATTATGGAATGGACCGTAGCTATAGATTAACCACAAATAAAGTACCCAGCTTTATTTGCTATCTATGGACTCTTTAGATTGCACGTCTTTTACTGTATCCATCCGTATATGACACTCATATACATAGTTCAAGATTACATCCGGCAGTCTTGGATGTTAAATATATGCACAAGCTATAAAATGAACAACACAATATGAATGAATTTAACTTTTCCTTTTATTTATTTCATAAATCCATTTACAAATTACATCTTTAGAGCATAAACCCCAACACTCTCCTCACTTTTACGGGGTCGTATGGTAGCTCGACCGTGGAAACCTCTATACCATAGCGAGAAATCTCGATTTTGGACTCGGGCTGTGATAGAGGAAAATTTTCCTTTGGATCCTAGCCAAATTTGGCTATTAACAGAAGTCCCCTCTGACTTGAACACCAGTGATTGAGTTGGGGTTGGAGTTAGACTTTCCGTTTAATTGGGATATTTTCCTTCCCTTTTTGTTACCAGAATCTTGGTGGAAATCCTCTCATTAAATGCTTGTGTGATGTGGTGAGCAAGGAAAGGTTCATTTTTAAAAATAATCAGACTACGTTACGCCAATCCCTGAGATTTGAGGAGATCTTTGCCAAAGATCTTGCTTTCACTTCACTGTCATCGTGGGTTGCTATACCGGGTTGCTTCATTATCTTCTTCACGCTTTCTTCCTCTGTAAATTTTAGATTCTTAAGATGAAAAAATCTTTTCTTTCTTTGCTTTCTTGAGCAACGCCTCCATCTTTCTTTCATCTAATCCGAAATTTTTCTCAACCATGTCAAAAGCTAGCTGTGATACTGTAAACTCCTTAGTAGATGGTGAAGAGGTCTCTAGTCTTGCCCTTGAGAAATGGGCATGAAGGAACTTTGATAGCGACGACTCTCTTCCTAATCCACAACTTCGTCGATCGAATTGGAACGTGGCTACTGGGACCGGTTTTTCTAACATACATGATAACCCTTTAGAGTTAGGCGTTCAAGAATCGAACAAGGAGCCCGGGAATACTATGGTTGGAAAGGTTCAAGTCATGGTTGCTGGCCCCACTCCGGAGGGATTTTTTCCTTACAAATTTAGGGTCATCCAGGACTCTACCACTTAATTGAAATATATTGATCATTTGAAAGCCAAATATGGCATCCCCGATAGTGTCTCTATCTTTGTTCCTCCCAAGAATTATGATGTCTTCTCTCCTCCTCATGGGGTGTATCCGATTCATGTTGCGGCTCTTGAGAACGGGGTCAGGCTTTCTTTATACCCCACCCTCTGACGGGCTCTCAACACCCTGCAGCTAGCTCCTCTCCAGTTAACTCCTGGCTTCTGGAGACATCTGATCGGCTTCCACGTTCTATAGAGGGAGCAATATGAGCTGAGCAAGGTCACCAGGGAGCCCGGAGTGGAATAGCAGGCCTACCTCTTCCAGATCGGTAGCTTATCCGGCGGCCCCAAAGGACAGTTCTATGTGAAAGCCTAGAACAAGCTCAAATTCATCATTCTCTGAGCTTCTAAGAAAAACCTTGCTTGGATGGATTAATGGATTTTGGTGGGATGTGATTGGGGGAGCTCGAACTACAAGGGCGAGCATGAGTTCGAGGTCCCTACAGCTTTCAGTTATAAGCCCTCGTGGGATAGGGATTCTCTGCCTGCTGATTTTGAGGCGATCTTGAAGGCCATCATCTCCCGTAATTATTTGAACTTGAAGTTTCTTACCGTTGATTCTTTTGATCCCCACAGGGTGAATCTATACACACGAATCTATGTTGCTACTCCCCGTAAGTAAAGTAACACTGAAACATTTTACTTCCTTTTGTTAGCTATATTGGTTTTGAAACCTTTCTTCTTCTTCTTTTTTAACAGTTTTTGTTGTTGCTCTAGCTTCTCATGATATCCAGGAAGCTCGTACCCCTCCCTCTCATGTCAGATCGACCCAAGGAATCTCTTTGGCTACCCTAAAGAAGGGTGGGCCAGCTGTTCCAACTATGATTTCACCTGTTCCTGTTCTGTCCCTTTCCCAGCTTAAGTCCAAGATTGTGCTCCTCGCATCTCGGGCTTCCAAGGTACGAGGTAAGAGGACCTATGTGCTTTCTACTGTTGCAACTGCTTTTGCTCCTTCTCTGGTTGTCCCCTCTGCTGCTCCCATGGTTAGCTTCCCCGATGTTTCTGCCCCTCCATCCTCATTGCCTATTCCTCAGGCTTTAGGAAACCTTGAGGCAGATGTTGTGGAGGTTCCTCCTATTTTTTCTCAACATCAGGTAGGCTCGACCAGGCAATATGAAGTCTTGGAACAGTTTTTCACTTCACGCCTTGAATACAGCCTCTCTAGAATGGCCTCGATGCCCATCGACATTCTGTTTACCAAGGGATCCACTCTCTTGGCTGAGGTAACTTTCTCCTTATACCCTTACTTGTGGTTGCCATCTCGATCAATTTCTAACTTAGGCTTCACATCCTGCAGGCTTTCAAATTCAACATGGCTATAGGCAACCAAGTGGCTTCTCTCCTAGACCGCGTGGTGAAGGCTAAAATTGAAGCCGAAATAGCCATAGGGTTACTTGGACAAGCTCAATTTATGGTGCAGAATATCACCTCCAGCCAGAAAGAAGTCGAGACCGAACTGGCCGTGCTCCGACGTAATCATGAGAGTCTGAAGCAGTCCTTCCCAAGAGGCCTTTCAATCTAAACACCGGGGTATGCAGAGAGACTCATTGAAAGCTAAGGCCAAGGCGTTGGATATCGAGAACAAGGATTTATGAGTTCAAGTGGCCAACCTGCAAGCTGAGGTGGATGCCTCCTTCAGTGATGGGTACTTTTACGCCTCTTTCCAGGTCGTTGATGCTTTCCCTTTTCCCTTCGATATGTCCGTTATTACCAATTGAGATAGAGAGGAGATTATGACCATGGTCAGAGAGATGTCCCATCATTTCAGTGATAGAATGGATCCTAGTCTTGAGATCTGGACGACAACTATGCTATTATACTCAGACCCCTCTTGGGGGTGGTAGCCCGATCAAGGCATCAGGAAGGTAATCTATCTATCATGGTCTCAAGATCTAGATGGTAACTATGCTTTTACACTTAGACCCTTCATGGGGGTAGTAGCCCGACCAAGGAATCAGGAAGGCTATCTAGCTATCTTGATCGTGAGATCTGGATGACAACTATGCTCTTACACTCAGACCCTTCTTGGGGATGGTAGCCTGACCAAGGAATCAAAAAGGTTACCTAGCGATCCTGGTCTCAAGATCCGGATGGCAACTATGCTCTTACACTCATGGTAGCCCAACCTAGGCATCATGAAGGCTATCTAGCTATCCTGGTCTAAAGATCTGGATGGCAACTATACTCTTACACTTAGATCCTTCTTGGGGCTGGTAGCCCGAACAAGGCATCAGGAAGGCTACTTTGCTATCCTGGTTTCAAGATCTGGATGGCAACCATGCTCTTACATTTAGAACCTTCTTAGGGGCGGTAGCACGACCAAGGCATCAGGACGGCTATCTAGCTATCCTGGTCTTGAGACGGTCATGGCGAATTTACTCGTGAAGAATACAGAAAGAAATGGAGAAATTAATAGCTCCTGGAGAATACAATCAGAGATGGAGAAATAAATGGCAGACTTTATTGATGTTAAAGATGGAGTACATTGTTGTTTGAGAAACTTAGTGAAATCTAGATGGAGGTAAACTACTAAAAGTCCCCTTCCTAGGGGTAGAACTTTCTTAAATGTTCAGCATTCCAGGTGTGGTCTGTGGGTCGACCATTTATGTCTTCAAGCTTGTATGCCCCATTGCTGACCACTACCTTCACCAAGTATGGCCCCTCCCAGTTAGGTCATAGAACCCCATCCGACCTTTTTCCGGTATATAGGGTCACTTTCCTGAGAACCAAGTCCCCTTCCTTGAAGTTCCTGGCTCTAACCTTTTTGTTGAAATACCTAGCGATCTTGCTTTGGTAAACAACTAATTTCTCTGTCACCCGGTCTTGTTTTTCTTCTAGAAGGTCTAGACTGGCTCGGAGCTTGACCTTATTCCTCTCGGGTTCAAAGTGTTTCAACCTGAATGAGGTAAGTTTACAGTCGATAGGAAGGACTGCTTCGACCCCGAATGCCACTGAGTAGGGTGTTTCTCTAGTAGCTATCCTTTTTATGGTCTGATATGCCCAGAGAACCTAGAAAAGCTCCTTGGCCCACTTGCCTTTCTTCTGCTGTAATTTCTTATTCAATAGCTTCTTCACAGTCTTATTGGTGGATTTGACCAACACATTAGTTCAAGGGTGGGCTATTGATTTTCTAATGGATAATAAATCCTATTTTCTTACGGAATTAGGAGTGCACTCATATTGTTCAAGCCCCGATTCAACCCTTAAGGGAACTACCATCTACTTCTCACAAGAAGGAGTGGATTCCACTATTGTGTACAAACCTTCTTAGCCACAAGCCAAACCATAATCCCAACATATGGAGTATATTGATCAGGAAATGCATCTGACCTCACCCATGGTATATCAAAGACCACGATCTAGCCTGAAGGAGTCGATAAGACATTCAGGATTAAGATCACCCATATATTGCCATCATTAGTTGATATATATGAATCTCATTGGTAAACAGATCTTGGTGTGAGATTCATATAAATCATGGCCTAGTCCTATATTATCACATCATACAAGGTGCCTTCATTCCTATATCTCATATGAATGATTCAAGATAGAATCACTGAACATTACAAAATGGACCGTAGTTATAGATTAACCACAAATAAAGTACCCAGCTTTATTTGCTATCTATGGACTTTTTAGATTGCACTTCTCTTACTATATCCATCATATATGACACTTATATACATAGTTTGAGATTACATCTGACAATCCAGGATGTTAATATGTGCACAAGTTTATAACATAAATAACATAACATGAATGAATTGAACCTTTCTTTTTATTTACTTCATAAATCCATTTACAAGTTACATGTTTAGGGCATAAACCCTAACAACATCTTTATGGAAGTTACAATACTTGTACCGATTTCTTTTATCTGTTGGAGCTTTCATGGGTGAAGGTTTCTGTAGTAGCCCTTTATTTTGAATGGCGAGGTAGATTGTTTCACGAGACGTATCTAAAGGGGGTGTATTGATCGTACCCTCTTTCATCTCGTGTTACAGGGGCTACAGTCTTTATAGAAGGCGAGGCTCGTGGAGGGGTTCGCCTTATAAGATACCTTTCCTGTTGAGGTTGGGAAGTGAGAGAGTGGTACGTCAACTTGTAGTTAGGTTTATTCTACAGTTTTTGAGCCAACGTTGGTCCTAGCGTCTCCTTCTTCTGGCGTTTCGTTGCTCTCATATCGTCATGCACCATCTTAACCTTGAGCTATTCATCAATCTTGACCGACTTAAGTGCCCGATCACAGGCCTCCTGGTAGGTCGTTGGAGGTCATTTGACGAAGGATAGAAAGAGCTTGCCTATCCATAGGTACCGTCGAAAGTTGGCAAGGGTTTCATTTTCGGTGAAAACCCCCATCTAGATGACTTCCATGTGAAATCATTCCACATATTACCGAAGTGTCTCAAATCACTCCTGGACCATATACTGAAGGTGGATGGGATCCTTTGGGCATAGTTTGACCCCTTGGAACTGCAAGTAGAAATCGATTGATAGTTGTGTGAATGAATCCATGCTACCGGTGGGCAGCTTCTTGAACCAGGTCTTTACATAATCGATCAGTGTGGTATGGAACATCTTGTACATGCAAGCCTTAGTGGTATTCTGGACTTCTATTTGTTTGATGAAGCTCTCCAGGTGGCTCAAGGGTCCTCTGTTTCGAAGAACTTGTCTGCCATCATTTTTAATTTCAATGGGAGCTCAACTTTCCGGATCAATCTGGTGAAGGGAGCATTCATATAACTCAAAGAATCCTTTTTAGCCTCCATGCTTTTACCATTCGTTAACTGCGGGATCTCTTTCTCTAACTTCGCCAGTTGATCCCTCAAGCACTTGTTCCTATGTTTCTTTGAGTCGACCTCAGACCCCTCGCTGTCGGATCCCTTCGATGAACTGGAGACCTTGCCCTGATCTTCTTTACGAGAGGGATCTGCCTGAGGGTTTTACTAGTTACTTTTTTCACTAGCCTGGGTTTCCCTCCTTGAGACTATCGGGTGAGGAGCTTCCCACTGTTCCTGCGACAAGGCATCTACTGTAGATTTGACTTGCATGGGTTGATAACACGATTGCCTGCCCGGTATTAGGGACATGGGCCATAGCCTATCCTGGATCGAGGGCTGAAGCTTTATCATATTGAGGGCTAGCTCTGGCAATTGAGGTCCCAACCGATTGAAGGTGGGCTACCTGGTTTCGGGTTTGTCTCTCTCTGAGTGTTGGGATTCGTCAGTTGGGTTGTAATACAATCAGTAAGCAAGCGAAGGCGGAAGTTCTCCATGAAGGTCCCTGCTTGTTGGTCAAGCATGGCCTGGCTTATCATAGGAGGGCCAAGAGCTTGTGCAGCAGTTTGTTGGACAGAAGCTTGGTTGTGGCGCTCAAATTTTCTATCCTTCATTGGGCCCTTCCTTGTTGAAGAAGCAAATGGTTGTCCTGAAATCTCGGGTTATCCTTGAGAGGAGCGAAGCCTCATTATTCCTGTAAAACAACAAACGTGTAAACTTTTCATGAATAGGTTATGGTTTTTTCCCACAGACGGTGCCAGAAAGTGTTAACCAAAAATTTCTCGAGATTAGGAATTCCAGTTAGCACCCTCGAGACCACTACCTCAGAGGTGGAGGTTGGAGTCGGTATCTTCGGTACCTGTTTCGCTCAAATGGTAGTGAATATTATGGTGAATGATAGCTCGAACTATCGAAAGATGTAAGGGAAATTGATACTACTTTATTATTGATTAATGAGTCACACAATGTATACAAAAATCATTCGAATACTCTCAGTCACTCTAGGGTACAATGGATGTGGCGATTTCGCACTTGTTGAGAAGTAGCTAACAATGATAGTCGTGTTCTGATCACATAATTTAGGCCAAGATAAATTCCTCTCTATATGTGTTTTTCTTCCTCTTTTTTTTCGTGCATGCTTGAGTGTATTTATACATAGGTCAACTAGGTTAAACTTATGATTCCCCCACCATTAATTCCCGAATCGAATCCATCCTTATCGGGGTGGGATATTCTATTTAAATGTCATTGCTTTGGCTTAATAACTGAAGCGAGAATATCTTGATTAAAGATTAGTTTGTTTCCTCTTTGGACTCAATCACTTGCTCTACACGTACGCGATGTTTTAATGCAAGTTGGAGAGTAAAAGTGATCCTGTATACTACCCCGGTAAGATGCATCATAGAGGTCATGGAGTATGACGTTCACTGTCTTGAAGGGCAGGGTATATCCATGTTCTTGTCTTGGTGTTAGGAGCATGACCTAACCTTTCTAGGTCTCTTTAGAGCTTGAAATGACTACATCAGTGTTCTTTAGTTGTAGTGGAGCTTCATCGAGCTTCTTCCTACCTGTTTAGGTGGACCTGATTCTTCCCCCGGTGAAACGGAATGATATTATAGTATGAACCTGATATCCTCATAGGCCTCTGTATGTAATTGGGAAAGGTGGCAGGGTTCTGAGGAGGTCACGATGTATTTCAACCCCGGGAAGCCTAGGTCTTATCTTACTTCGGTATTTTATGTCAACTTAAGAAGCTCTATTTGATCATGTTGTGTTTTACCTAGGGTGTTCCTAGGATGTGATGACGTCTCCTCGCTTCTTATGGTAGCTCGACCTTGGAAACCTCGGTACGGCGGTAAGAAACCTCGGATTCGGACCGGGGGTGGGAGAGAGGACAATTTTCTTTGGACCCTAGCCAAGCCAAGCCAAATTCGGCTATTAACAACAAAATTTTAAATATACTCAAACCTTTTTTTCCGCTTTCGCCGCTTTTGATTTGATTTTTTTTACATGATATTTGAAACAATGGGTTTGAATATGCCTTTTCCTTAAACAAAAGTAACAAGTCGGAAAGGTTTAAAGATAACTCCCTCTTTAGTTGAACCTTTGAAGTCCTCTTAAGTGTTGCACTTAGAGTGACTTGACTTTCTTCTCTACTTTGTCTAACTGAACTATGTAGTCACACTCCTTTACTTTTGCAATCTTCAAGGCCTCCTGCTTCTTCTTGAACACTTCCTTCACCTATACCAAAGAATTTGATTTCTTTTTAATCTCCATCAATAGCCTCCTAGTTTTCCATGCATTTTCCTCTTTAAACTCCTCTAAGAGTTTAGCAAGTTCTACTGGGTCTTGTGAAATTGCCTTCTTTTGCTCCTCTACCTTCTCAATTTTCTTCTCGAACAATTTGTTCAGGGTGAAGAGCTCTTGTACCTTCATCTTTAATGTCCCATTCTCCGCCTTAAGAAGTTTGATCTGCTGATGAAGATTGTTCGTTTCTTCTTCTAACTTGTTCTTTTTTCTTGCTCAAATTCTTTAGTTACTTCTTCAAGCATTTTCTCATCAAAAATTGCTTCCTCCATTTCCAAGGCTTCTTTTTCTTCAATGCTATCTTGCACTCCTTCTTTCATATTTGAGGCTAACTCAAAAACCTTTATTAACTCATAAACTTTACCATTCCTCTTTCAGCTCATTGGTACTTCCTTTGAATTTTGTGTAGCTCATTCCTTAACAAACTAGGCATTCTCGCTCTGAGCTACTTCCAGCGCGTTGGTATGATTATACAAACTAGGAAATTTTTCCTTGTCTTGATCTTGTGTTCTTTCCCTTTATTTCAAAATCACCGCCAACAGCTCTATATGATTTCCCATATTTCAAATGGTAAAATCTATCCCATTGGCTTGTTATGGTGCTTTCAAAAAATAGTCCATGAATCCTAAAACACAAGAAACAAAAATACTAGGAGAAGTAAAAATAAACAAAAGAAAACTAAAACAACTGAAACTCTTAACTAGAAACCTAGGATTAGCCAACTAATTACCACAATTTTCCCAGCAATGGCGCCAATTGCCTTGTACGTTTTTGTTGTTAGAAAATGTACATGAAAAATATTTATAAAGAACCACAACAATGCCTTAAAAGTATATAAAACTAGTACAGTGGCAAATCGAGTGTCGTCCACTGAGAAAGGGAAACTAAATGGCTAAAACTAGTAAACTACTTTTAAACTAAAGTAAAGCATGAAAAACTAAATATGGTTGATTTGAAAGTTAATAGCTATAATGCAAACTACAATTATGTTAATTAATCTAACATCCAACTAAGTTATTTAGATTACAAATTTGGAGATATGATATGCGATGTTAATACGGGAGTCGATGCAATTAATACACGAATAGTGGGAAGTCCATTCTTTAAAAACCAATTCGATCACTAAAGGCTAATTTATCTCTAGGGGCGACCTAAAGTCAATAACTCTCACTCGTGACTACTAGGTCAGATTTGGAAAGATAGAGACTCTCATCACATAAATTCTCTACTACATAACTACTTGGTTGGTTTATAAGAGAATCCCTTTTTAAGCATAAAAATATTCTAATGGTTAGGGAAGGCTTGGAATGGCATGTTCACAAATCACGACTTTCCATTTAAGACAAAATGCATAGGAATGGCATATTCATTACACATCCATTCCATTCAAATTAGCTAGTTGTTGACCAAGAATTCACTCGACTTGAGGAATTTCAATCAACACCCTTGAGACCGCTACCCAATAGGTTGCAATCGGGTAGATACTTCGTGTCTAGGTGACAAAATTGTCATGGAGAGATGCATATATAGATGGCTCGTAAACAAGACAAATATGGAGAAACACAGGCTGAGAAAATCATTTTATTGAAGGACTTATACAATGATCTTAAGAAATCACTCAAAATCTCTTGTTTACAAAGATTGGAGATAGTGAACTTGTACATGTCGATAAGTGGCTAAATCCGTTGAGAAAAATGACGAAGAAGCTCTACAATTGTTTTCTCTAATATTTGATATCATGTCTGGATCCTAACGTGCCCTTTTAATCCCTCTTCTTCAACAATCAAATCCTTGTAATTTAGATCAATTGATTGGTCCTATTACTAAAAATGATTGACGCTGACGGTAGAGTCAAATTACATGGGAATTACTCTCACTGATTACCTCAGGTTTCCGTTTAGGTTTAAATTTGAATAAATGGAAAAATTGTTGACCTATCTGGTCGAATTATGGAACTTTAATGGTGAAGAATTAAACTCTACAGCTTGGAAAAGAATCATGACTCTGTGTACCAATGGCGAGGTACCACGAGGTAACAGTCTAGTTGCGTGGCGCTTGACTAGTCATTCTAAAGCTTTACGACTAACGTATTTCTTACTTTAAGGGCATGATACATACCTAGAAGAGAATGCGAGTTAGCATCGAGGTACTTGGGTAACAATCGGACATCTTGGTGCCAAGGTATGGAGTATGAAGTATCATGGTACCTTCTTATTAGTGTACTTGATGCTTTCTATAGATTTTGAAGTCACCCAAGGGGTAGTGTCGAGGTACTAGGGTACCAGATTGAAAAAAGTTACTAGATATCAGGCCGGAGGTACCCTGGTGCATTTGTAACTTGTAGAAGATATCCTATACATGCCATATTTTGGCGTCTACGTACTTGGGTGCTAGATTGATATACTAGTTCCATGTAGGAGGTAACAAGACGCTAGCTCGACTTGATATCTAGTCATTAGGGGAAAGTAACACCACTCTTTTTCAAGATAGTGATATCTTGGTACCTAGGTTACATAGGATCTAGTATGTCGAGGTAGGTCGCAACAGGTAGGCCTTACCCTGTATCGGGAGATTAATCTACCATATAAAAATTGGTGAAAAATTTATCTATGATCGCCTGCCAAAAATAGCTATTAATGAATGTTCCTTATGGCTTGAATACCAATGATTGGTTGGGGTAAGAGTCAGGTTCTCAGGATAGCTTAGGAAATTTTTTGTTTTATGTCGATTACTAGAACCTGAGAGGAAATCTTCTCATTAAATGCGATGGTCCACGTGTCAGGCTGGGAAGCCTTACCCATTTGAAAAAATGAAACTATTTATTCATATATCAAAACTGCCTTTCCTATCATTCACGAATATCGTCTTTTTGATCACGTTCCCTTAATCGGCTACAGTTCCATTCCCTCTATTTAAACACACATCCTCTTTTGTCTTTCTCACGTATAAAAAAACCTCTCCTTTGAATTTCAAAAAACTATAACCTTCATTCTTTTTGCTTTCTTTGTCTTCATCGACCACTTCTCTTTCAATCTTTTTTTGTTTTTTCTACTGTCACCATCTTATTCATCCGATAGAGATCGTGTTGACAGAATCATTGAGGACATTTCCACCAGCTTAGCTCACGAGAAAAGAGCCACTAGGATAACAGTGACTCGAGTGATTCTTCCCTTTCTCTATGTCACTGATCCAATCGAATAGTATTCATTGCAATCGATTTTTTGAACAATCCCGATACTCTAGTCGAAATTATCGAGAAGAACTCTAGCGAGGCATTTGACGACGGTCGGGGCTGGTAGAGACCTAGTCAAAGTAGAGTCGAGGTTTGCTAGGGGATTGCTCAAATTTCCCTATGATTTTTGTGACTTCCTGGATTCTACCACTATGCTCGATACAATCCAGCGGTTGAGGAAAAGATTTTTGATTCCTAAAAATATCTTGGTCACCATCCCTCACTGGGGACACGATGTGTACACCCCCTTTCAAGTCGAGCTTAAAATTTATGCCACCGCTTTTGATAGTGGGGTCAGGATACCACTCCACCCGACCCTTCACAGGGTGCTTCACACCCTACAGCTTGCTCCTCTCCAGCTGACCCTGGGATTCTGAAGGTATCTAGTTAGGTTGCTCATGTTGGGGAGGGAGCAGTACGAGAAGGATGACCTTAATAGAGAAATTGGGCTAGAAGAGTTAAGGTATATCTTTAAGCTCGCGACCAACTAACCTAGTTTAAAGGGGCAATTTTATGCCTGGGCAAAGATTAACCTGAAATTTATAGTGCCCGGAGCCACGAGGAAGGATACCTCACAAAATGAGGAGCGGGTAATGGTTGGTGGTGACTAAGGAAGCTCTGTTCATATCAGAGGGAGAGAGTTTGAGGTCCCTACCCAGTTTAGTGGCAAACCAATCTAGGAGAAATCTACCCTCTCTACAGAATTGAGGGCATTTCTTAAGGCCATCGTTGACCATTCCATCATCAATCTGTAGTACCCTACTTCAAACCCCTTTTATGCTGGCAGTTTGGACCGCTACTTGCGTATCTCTAATGCTTCTCATGGTTGATGAAATCTTCTATTTCTTTTTCATCGTACTTTTAAGTTGATCTTGGTTGATTCTAATTCTTTCTAATTTTTTATAGTTTCCGCGGCCCCTCTACCTGACCAGAGAGAGCCTGCACTTTCTGACAATTTGTCTTTCTCTCTACATCCTACTCCTTCCAGGCCCACAACAGGTCAGACTGCTAGGACTCCTCATCCACTTACCAGAACTATAAGAAATACTCCTCCCTCTACCTCAGTGGGGCAGGACAGGCATGAGCCTGTCCCAGTTCGGGTACCAAGGGCACCCCATCCTCCTTCTTATAGATTCAGATCCCATATACATCCAGATTGGTGAGGTTAAGAGTCAAGACTCAGTTGTCACTATTGTTACTACTGTTGTTGTTGCTACTACTGCTGCTTCCACATTCACTGCTTCTACTACTGCTTCTACTACAGCTCGCCCGTCCCTATCTACTACCACTCCTATCAGGACGGGAAAAGATGTTTAATCAACTATAGTCACTATTGTTGCTGCTGTTGTTCTTGCTACTCATGATGACCAACCTCAATCCAGGCTTTGATTACTGGTCAAGATGAGGTTCTGGATCTGTCTATAGTTTTCTGCCCCAATGAAGGGCTAGGAGTTATGACCTTCACGCCAGTGGACATGCTGATAACCAAGGGTTCTGCCCTCCTAACCGATGACTTCAAGAGCAAAAGGTATATTAACTTGACTTTGCCTCTTGAAGAGTTTTGGTGCACACACACACCTTATGCATTCTTTGTTGATCTTGCATTTGTTTTGATATTGTTTATATGTGTGCATCTCTTCACAATCACACTTGCAATTTATTTATCGATTTAAGTGTGGTATTGTGTTGTGTTGGCGCTTGCACTTTGGTGTGCTTGTTTTAGAGTGTTGAGTGACCATATGAGAAGGTCTCATTCCTCTCTTGGTTTGGTTATATGGAGCAAGGTGTCTAGTTTCAAAATAGTGTATTTCAATGATATAAATGTTTTTCAAAACTGACCTTTGTATTGTCTTATGACCATATCTCTTTATACAATGATTCAAAATGAGTTTTTAAAATTTCTGTACAATCTATATACCCATACCTTTCCAACGGTATATTTTTAGTAATATTTTATGACCGTTTGGATTGGTTTTGAAATCTCAAATTATCCGTTTCTGACCTTTGGTCACTTAAATGACCATAATTGTTTCTACAGACATCTAAATCATATTCTATGAATTGAAGTCAAAATTAGACTTCCATACATTTCGAACGGTATATTATACAAAAGGTTTAGATGTCGTTTGTTCATATTTTGGGTCGCTCAAAGCTTGCACTATTGTGCTGTCAAGCATGTATCGCGGTCTGAACCGCTTTTGGTACACATGCCTAGCCAGCGACCTAGGCAGCAGTATTGTCCAATCGTGCCATGCTACCTGGACAGTTGCCTACACAATTGCCTGGCCAGCGGTATGCATAACGGTCATGAAGGGGTTTTGTTTCCCAAGTCCAAAACGATGATGTTTTGTCTATGGCTTTTACATATATGTTCTTTTTTTCTTCCTTGCCTCTTTTGAGCTCAAAGAACACAATTTTAGAGTGAGAGAACCTTCATTAGAGAAAGAAAGCTTCAAGCTTTGTTTTTTACTCTCCAAACCCCAAACTCGTCTTCATCTTGCATTCAAGCATCATTCCAAGCATAGGTTTTCATTGATTGGTAAGTAGAACCACCATTGATGTTCATTTATTGTTCTAGCTTACCAAGACATGTCATTTATTGCATAAATTAGCATTTCTTCATATTAATTGCATATTTATTGAAATTATTACAGGTTTGGGGTTTGTATTGTGATAGCTTGCATTACTAGGTCATTTATGCCTAAATAGCTAATCCATGAATGTTCATGTATACATAATTGATGATTAGGTTGACTTTGTGCATCTAATCTAGTTTATGAACATTTATATGTATGCCTCATTGAATGCATTTATTGATTGTAAAATATTTCCCTTGATTATATGTTGTGACAACTTGTGTTGGTTGGACTTTTGTTGACAATTAGGTTGCTAGAATCCTTTTGCATCTAATTGAGTCCTTATGTATGGGCATGTAGGCATTGTTTGATAACTAGGTTATTGTATTGCATTATCTAAACCTAGTTGAGCATTGTATGTTTGGTCTAACATATTTTTCATTGAGCATTCATTGATTGTTCACTTAGACCATATACTCTTCATAGAGTCAAAGTCTTATGGCTTCTAGGTGAAGTTGCACAAGCAAGTCAAGTCTTGCAACCAAGGGTAGGTTGGCAAGCAATTGGTCGGGTATCCACTGTAAAAGGCTCGTGGGGTAGAGTAGGAGGTGCTTACACCAAGAGTAGTGTATCATGGGATATCACTAGGGATTGAACCAAGAGTGGTGAGTGGCAGTGGCCATAGCCTGAGGTTGTCGAGAGTGAGAGTCCGAGTATCACTTGAGGGTGTAATTTTTTACTCATATAGTGGATTTCTACGATCGAGTGTGGCGCACTTAACAACCCGTGGTTTTTCCCATTTGGAGGGTTTCCACGTATACATCTTTTGTTATTTATTTTTCCGCACTTTACACTTAAAGTTGTATGTTTGTTTTATTTGGTGAATTTTTAATATTGAATAATCAAGAAAAATTTATAATTGACTTGATTAAAACTTATTCACCCCCCTCGCGCGTCTAGGTTTATTAGACACATGATTTTAAGGGAAATTTAAATTTCAATTTCCCGTGTTTACATATTGTATGTATTAGTTCCGAAAAATAATAATGATCCCAAGTTCACTGGTCCTAGATACAGATTATGATATGTATTACTAATTTTAAAAATTAGTTCCGTTGCGTAACCAGTGAACGGGGTTCCAACAATCGAAACTACGTCTCTAGAAGATGGTAAAGCCCAAGGCAAGATTCATCTTGTTGGATACAACTCCCATTGAGGTTGGAAAGATGGGGGGTTGTGTGTGGACCGGTTGGGAGGTTTATTTTGGGCCTTTTGGATCAGTACTGGCTTGGGTGCTTCTTTCTTTTAGCGTTTGCCAGCCCTCAGGTTGTTGTACTCAATCTTAACCTAAAGTTGTTTATCTATCTCCACATGCTAGAGCGCCTTGTCATAAGTCTCTTGGTAAGTCTCCGGTGGTCGCTTGGTGAACGATCGGAACAGCCAACCAGCCTAGAGGTTCCTTCTGAAATTGACTAAGGTCTCTTTTTTTGTAAAGACCCTTATCTTGATTAATTTTTTATGGAATCTATCCATATAAGATCTGAGTGACTCACTGCACTCCAAGACTATATACTATAGGTGGATATGGTCCCTTTGATACGACTTGATTCCCTGGAATTGATCATAGAAATCACTAGATAGTTTAGTAAATGAATCAACACTACCTGCTGCTGGTAACTTTCGAAACCACATCTTGGCATTGTCAGTTAGCATGGTTAGAAACATCCTGCACATGGGCAGCACGGGTAGCATTCCGGACCTCCGTCTGCTACACGAAGCTCTCAAGATAGCTCAAAGGATCCTCCGTCTCGAAGTTTTTATTAGTAGGCATCTTGAATTTGGGGGGAAGTTTTACTTCCCTGATCCTTCTAGAGAAGGAATCTTGAATCTGTAGGCACCTGTTCCCTGTATTCTTGGATTCAACCTTGGAATCCCCACTACAAGGCTCATTCGATGCTATGGAGGCTTTGTCCTGGTTCTCCTCCTAAGTGGTGTTCTCTTGGGCACTTCTCATGCTCTCTCCTGCAGCTGATTAAGGTTGCCTTCTAGTGGCTACCGGTTGTACTGGTTGGTGGGGTTCCATAAGTGGGAGGTCAAGAGCTAACCTTACCTATCATTTGGTAGTTCACCATGTTGGAACCTCGTTCACCGGTCACGCATTGGAAGTAGATTTTAATTTTTTTTATATAGATCATAATCTCTATCCAAGACCAGTGAACTTGATATCATAATTCTTTTTTGAAAGTTTTACATATAAAATTATTACAATAATAAAATATATGTATATACAGCAAATTGTAAACAATATAAAGCAAAAGAAGAAAATCTTACCAAATTTTGGAGGCTCCTTCACTTTACGATATACTCTTGGCTGAACCACTCGATCTTCCTCGCTATCTCTCAGGACTGGTAACTGCGTGTGGATACGTCACGGTCTCGAGAACTTGAATGGAGGATGTAGAGAAAAGCCTTAAAGAAACTCTTTCTTCTCACGAGAGAAAAGACTTAGAACAATTCTAGTTATAAAAAATATTATAATTGTTTTTTTTCTTAGTGGTGTACGCTGCACCAACTTTTACTCTCTTAGTTTAACACACACATACTTGCACCCTTGAAGAGCAAATCACATCTCAGTTGATCTGTGTACACGTTTTTATTGATCCACGCACACTCTCATGCAAATTGAATCACTCCTGATGTGTTTCATGTGTTTCTTTTTTATCTACTGATTGACGCACACATATATTTGCATCATATGTAAATTCTGATGCATGTGCATTAATTTTTTCTTCTAAATCATTAAAACATATATATATATATATATATATTGATGAAACTAATCAATTTAAATCTTTTAAGATATCTCATATCATTAAAGATAGTAATCAATTTACTTTGAATTCAAACTCTTTAAATTCAAAATTAAATATCTAATTTAATAAAAATAAAATAATCAAATTATCTTATCTATAAAATTAAATATCAATCAACACACTCCAACTAATGATTAATTACATAATTAAATAATCTATATTTAATTAACATAATCATTATCATTCATTAATTAAATAATCTCACTATTCAATTAATTTCCGAATAAATACGTGTCACTTTCGTAACATAATTAATTGGACAATCCAATCAATTAACTGTGACACTTGTTACCTAAATCGATCAGTCTAGCAAGGGGACCCAATGGGCCCACAATATTTTGAGCTCCAATAATTCTCAGAATCATTAATTAAACTCTACAATTAATATTCCTTGATTATTAACTCCGGTGTTATTCCTCTAAAAACCCGAAGCTGCTCTCTTTCAACTGCTGACGCTTTTATACAGACCGAAACAACTCTGTGTCCATCGATATAGCTACTACACATGGTGTGATCCTCCACAGTAATTCATAATTAGAGGTGGGTCATAATGTCTGTTATACCCCTCTAATTACATATATCCTTTAAGCACCGTTGATTCTCTAATGAACAATAAATCTTATTTCCTCACGGAACTAAGAGAGAACTCATATTGTCCAAGCCTCGAATCAACCCTTAAGGGAACTACCATCTACTTCTCAAAAGAATGAGTGGATTCCAATACTGTGTACAAACTTTCCTAGCCACAAGCCAAACCACAATCCCAATATACAGAGTATATTGATCAGGAAATGCATCTGACCTAACCTATGGTATATCAAAGACCACGATCTAACCTAAAAGAGTCGATATGACACTCAAGATTAAGATCACCCATATATAGCCATCATTAGTTGATATATATGAATCTCATCAGTAAATGGATCTTGGTGTGAGATTCATTTAGATCATGGCCCAGTCCTATATGATCATATCATACAAGGTGCCTCCATTCCCTTATCTCATATGAATGATCCAAGATAGAATCACCGTATATTACGGAATGGACCGCGACTATAGAATAACCATAAATAAAGTACCCAGCTTTATTTGCTATCTATGGACTCTTTAGATTGCACGTCTCTTACAGTATCCATCTGTGTATGACACTCATATACACAGTTCGAGATTATATCCTGCAATCATGGATGTTAAATATATGCACATGTTATAAAATAAACAACACAATAAGAATGAATTGAACTTTTCCTTTTATTTATTTCATAAATCCATTTACAAATTACATCTTTAGGGCATAAACCCCAACACACCAGTCTATATGGTACTAGGGGCACGGGTCCTTACCTGTCAAGAACTGAGGGCAGTTGCCCTTACCACTAGTGAATCGGTGCCGATGGTAGCGGTCCAAATCTATCAAAGGTTGGTACCCTGGTACCTAGACTACAAGTATCTCTTTTTGCCTCTAAAGCTGTGAGCTGAAGGGTGATACCGTTTGCGACTAATCTTAGGTGTACATTCTCCATAAAGGCCACGGCTTGCTGCGTACCACCATGGTGGCTGGGACCTGGGGTGCGACTCACGCAGTAGTAGGTAGTACGGGAGCAAGGTTATGGTGCTTTGACTTCTTTACTTTCTTTTAAGCCTTCCTAGTGGAGGCTATGGACAAGTTCCCTGATGCTTCAGGCTATCATTGGAAGGATTAAAGTCTTATCCTGTATACTGTAAAAGCAAACACATGATTTCAAAGGACTATCAAAAATAGGTGCAGAACTCCCCACATCACGAAAAGAGTGTTGACTTAGAAATTTGACTTAGAACTCGCTCGAGGTGAGGAATTTCAATCAACAACCTTAAGACCGCTAACTAGTAGGCTGCAATTGAGTAGACACTTTGCATCTAGGTGACAAAATGGTCATGGAGAGACGGATATATAGATGGCTCGTAAACAAGACAAATATGGAGAAACAAAGGCTGAGAAAATCGTTATATTAAAGAACATAAACAATAATCTTAAGAAATCACTCAAACTCTCTTGTTTACAAAGATTGGAGATGGCTAACTCGTGTGTGTCGATAAGTGGCTAATTCCCTTGAGAAAAATGGTGAAGAAGCTCTGCCATTTTTTTCTCTATTTTTTGATATCATGTCTGGAACCTTACGTTCCCTTTTAACCCCTCTTATTCGTCAACCAAATCCCTGTAATTTAGGCCAATTGATTGGTTGTGTTACCAAAAATGATTGACGTTGACGGTGGAATCAAATTATATAGGAATTAATCTCGCTGATTATGTTAGATTTCCATTTAGGTTTAAATTCGAATAAATGGTTAATCCATTGACCTATATGGTATGATTATGGCACTTTAATGGCGAAGAAGTCAACTCTTCGGCTTGGAGAAGAATCATGATTCTGCATACCAATGGTGAGGTACCAGTCTAGTGGTGTGGGGCTTGACCAATCATTCTAGAGCTTTCCGGGTAACTTATATACTTGAAGGGCATGATACATATCTGGAAAAGGAGGTGAGAAAGTATAGAGGTACTTGGGTAACAATCGAATATCTTGGCGCTAAGGTGTGGAGTATGAAGTATCATGGTACCTGCTCATTCGGGTACTTAGCACTTTCTGCAGAAGCTGAAGTCTTTCAGGGGTTTATATTAAGGTACTCGGGTACCAAATTTAAAAAGGTGCCTAGAAATCAGGCATGAGGTACCCTGGTGCCTAGATATCAGGATTAAGGTACCCTGGTGCCTGGATAATATTCTTGAGATATCATAGACTGGCCACGAATTGGCGTCAAGGTACTCAATTGCTAGATAGATATCTTGGTTCCAAGTAGGAAGTACCAAGACGCTAGCTCGGCTTGATACCTAATCGTTTGGAACAAGTTATGTCGCTCTTTTCCTAGATAGTGATTTCGAGGTACCTAGGTTACATAGAATCTAGTATCTCGAGGTTGGTCACAACAGGTAAGCCTTACCCCGTATCGAGAGGTTCATCTACCGGGTAAAAACAGATGCAAAATTTCTCTTTGATCCCCTGTCAAAGTTGGCTATTAACTCTTGTATTAATAACCATGAAATAGGGTATCTAACTTGGCATTAGAGATGGTATTTTCACCCAATCCAAAAATTTATAAATTTCATTTGAAAACTCAAAATAGATTGAGACTTGCCATGAACCAAGAGATGGCATACCTACTTAATTCAAGAGGTAATCAATTACATTAAAAACCACTGAATGAAACTAAATAATAAAATACTAAGAATATGGTGGAAAACCCACAATCCATGAATTATTTCATCAACTCCCACAAAGTGTGTAAAGGCCTCATTTTATAATTGGCTTATTTCATTACAAATCACTTGGGAGATATTTTTGTAATGGGTAGCTTAGGCTTTCGATGGCAGGCTTCCAAGGATCCTTAAAGAACTTCAAGAGGTAGTTCACTTGTGATTAATTCTCTTTAAAGAGGTTTTAGTTGCACACACTCACTTTCATGCATTATAATTTTTATGCATCATATTCATGTGTTTTTCATGTATTGTAATGATGCATTTCATGCCATTCATCACACTCCACACTTATACATTTTGCTTATAAGTTAGTGTGTTGCGTTTTCCTGGAAAAAAGGTTTTTCCCCTTTACCGTGGTGTAGGTCATTGGCTATGCACCTGCCCACAGTGAAGTCCCAACAACGTTTGGTTCCAAATATGGCATGGTTCAAGTACTGCTACCTGCGCACTTGTCTGCTTAGCAGTCCTTGCTGCGACATTCACTAGAATGCTCATGTTGCCTATGCCATGGTCTGTGCTCCTGCACGCCAAGCGATCCCAGTCGCGGTGTAGACCAGAGGGTGCATTGCTGCATGCACTCCGGTTTGGACTCTTACTTGGACCGCGGTCTGGATAACGGTTTTGACGGGATATTGCTTCCCAAGTTCAAAACGATGCTATTTTGGTCTAGGGCTGATATATATATATATATATACATATATATATATTCTCATATCTTTTTTGCCTCTATAGAGTTTAGAAAATTATTTTAAAAGATAAGTTAGAACTCCTAGAGAGAGAAAGCTTCAAGATAGTTTCTTTGACTCTCCTAAGCACAAAGCCATGAGCATCCAAGCATATGTTGGAACCAAATTCACTGGTCGCGCAGCGAAAACGGGTTTTTAAAATTTTTTATACAGATCGTAATCTGTATCTAAGACCAGTGAACTTTTTAAAAATTATTATTACACTAATAAAATATATATGTAAATACATGAAATTGTAATCAATAAAAATAGAATCATACCAACGTTTGGAGGCTCCTTCACTTTTCGATTTGTTCCTGGTCTGTACCACTGATCTTCCTTGATATTCCCGGGATTGGTAACTATGTGTGGGCACGTCACGGTTCTCAGGAACTTAGGATGGAGGGTGTAGAAGAGAAAAGAATAAGAAACTCTTTCTTTATATTAATGAACAACACTTGTACATAAAACCTTTTCTCTCTTTGTTGTGTTTGTTCATGCACACACTTGCACAAAATAACTCACAAAAAAAAAACTTTCACAGCACCCACTTGTTATTATTTTTGGTTCATGCACCAGCCTTTGACCAAAAGCCAACATTTAAAACTCTTTTTTTTTTTGTTCTTTTGTCAAATATATATATATAAGTATGAGCAACCCTTTTTAAAAAAAAAATTAAATAAAATATATCTTATATATAATATTTAAAAATTTGATCAAATCTATATTTTATTTTTAAAAAACTTTCAAATAAAAAATATCCCATATCTTTAATTTGATTTTAATTTTGAATTCAAACTATTTAAATTCAAAAATAAATTATTTAATTTAATAAAATAAAATAATCACATTATCTTATTTTATTCAAAAATAAATATCAACATACACCCTCTATTTAGTGATTAATAACATAATTAAATAATCTCATTATTTAAGTTATTTAATAACCATTATCCATTAATTAAATAATATCATTATTCAATTAATTCCCGAATAAATACGTGTCACTTTTGTAACATAATTAACTGGACAACCCAATTAATTAACGGTGACCCTTGTTACCTAAATCGATCGAGCTAGCAAGGGGACCTAATGGACCCACAGTATTTTGAGCTCCAATAATCCTCAGAATCATTAATTAAACTCTTTAATTAATATTTCTTGATTATTAACTCTGGTGTTATTCAACTAAAATCCCGAAGCTGCACTCTCTCAACTGCAGACGTTTTTACACAGACTGATACAACTCGGTGTCCATCGATATAGCTATTACATATGGTGTGATCCTCCACAATAGTTCATAATTAGAACTGAGTCATAAATTCCGTTATACCCCTATAATTACATATATCCTTTAAGTACCATTGATTCTCTTACTTGTACAACAAGGATTAGGGTTCTAAACGTGTATAAATAAACCCATAATCTTACTAAAAGAGAGAGACAAACAACAAAAAAGAGTGAGACAAAAGAAATCATTGCAAGAGAGAGGCAAGAGAGATCGCGAGGTGTAATTCCTCATTTAAATAGTGGATTTTGGCTTGGTTGGGCATTCAACCACCGTGGACGTTTCTCCGATCATTGTAGTTTTACCACGTAAACTAGTGTTATGATAACTTCAATTGCATTTGCTTTCTCTTTCTCTTTTGACATGTCATAACCAAACCCAACATTGTTGACTTTCTAATCCATCGAGAAATCAACGTCAATAGAATTCAAGGATAAGCCCTCGTAGGATTGAGATTCTCTGCCTGCTGAGTCTGAGACGATCTTAAAGACCATCATCTTATTTGAACCTGAAGTTTCCTATAACTGATTCCTTTTACCCCCGTAGGGTGAATTTATACATGTGCATCTCTTCTACTTCCCTAAGTAAGTAGAAAAAAAAATTAACTAACTTGATTCCTTTACACTAGGTACCTTGATTCTGACTCTTTCCATTTTTTTTTCTAACAGTTTCTGTTGTTGCTCCAGCTTCTCACAAAGCCCAGCGAGCTCACAACCCTCCTTTTGTTATCAGACCAACCTGAGGAGTTTCCTCGGCTACCTTAGAGAAACGGTGCCCAACTATTCTAGCTCCGATTTTACTTTCTCCTATTCCGTCCCCTTCTTTGCTTAGGTCCAAGATGGTGATCCTCACATTGCAGGCTTCTAAGGCATGGGATAAGGGGCATCTGCCCCTCATGTCATTGCTGCAATTGTCTTCATTCCCTTCTTGGTTGCCCCTCCTACTTGTGGTCAGCTTTCCTGATGTTTCTGCTCCTCCACCTACCTTTCCAAACTCTCTGAGCTTCAAGGGATCTTGAGGCTTATGTTGAGGAGGTTCTTTCGGCTCGCTCTTAACCTCAGTCGAGCTCTACTAGGCAAGGCAATATCTTGGAGTAGTTTTTTACGTCTTTGCCAGGTTGTGGCCTCTCTAAGATGGCTTCAATTCCCATCTATATTATGCTTACCAAGGGATCCGCTCTCTCGGCTGAGGTAGTTATCTTCTTTTGCCATCACTTATGGTTGCCAGCTTGGTCATCGCTTAACTTAAGCTCTTATCATACATGCTTTCATATTCAACGTGGCTACAGGCCATCAGGTGGCCTTCTTTCGAGACGGTATGGCAAAGGTTGAGGTTGAGGTTGAAGTTATGAGGGCCATGAGATTACTTGCACAGGCTCAAACTTTGGTGTAGGAGATAACCTCTATCCAGAAGAAGATAGAGACATAACTGGTTAAGTTTCAGGGTGACTATAAGAGACTGAAGCGATCCATCGACCAAAAGACTCTCCAATATGAACGCAGGGATACGTAGGGGGATTCTTGGAAAGTTGAGGCCAAGATGCTAGATATCAAGAACTAGAACCTACATGCTTAGGTGGCTAAGCTGTAAGCTTAGGTGGCCAAGCTGCAAGCTGAGGTGGATGCCTCCATTAGTGATGGGAACTTTTACTCCTCCTGCCAAATCGCAAAGCTCTCCCTCTTCCTTTTAATCTGTCATCATTTCCAACTGGGATAGAGTGGGATTATGGCCAAGGTCACAGAGATGTCCCATCCTATTGGTGATGGAGTGGGTCTTTCAAGTGTAGATAGAGCCGAGAAATAATCGGTCAAAGTTGTTCTTCCTTTTCCTTCTCTAATCTTTCCAATTTCTAGTCCGGGGTATCTTCAATCAGGGTCCAGCCTATACAGCTTGAGGTGGCGCATCCCAAAGCCCAGGAGAAAGTCGGTGGTCGCTCTAAAGAGCTCATTGGAGCAGATTTAGGGCTTGAGTTGATTGTAACGGAGGAGACTGCTACCACTCAGGTTGCGATTATTCCCCTTGAGGTTATGCCCATGGTAAATGAGGTCCTGGAAGAGGACCAGGCCTGACACCAAGCAGACGAGCACTCTTAAATGGATATCTCAGCTGGAGAGAACAACAAGGTTGGCCAACTGTCTGAAAAGGTGTAGGTAGGCAGAGGCCAATTGGAGGAAGGAACAGAGTGAAGGAACTAGGAAGAGGCTGAAGTTTGATATGAACCCTTAACCGTCTATTTTGACTACCCCAAAAAATGGGGTGGGCACTCTGCTTTATTCATGACTAGCTTTGTTAATTTTCTCTATTATTATTATTTTTTTCTCTGCAAACGCTGCTCAGAACTAGGGGTTGGGCCCCATGCTTGATATATGCAACCTTGTGAGGGGATAGGCTTCCTTATTTGTTTCGATATTTGTAGCCTTTAGAGGGGATATGCTCCCTTGTCGCGATTAATGAAAAGTTGTTATAACTTCCCTTATGTTTTCTTTGATTAATCCATGGTCATGCACTTTTACATTGGTTCAAATGCTCATTGTTCTACTTCTGACCTCGACTTAGACGCGACCTTCAATGTAACCCTGACTTAATTAAATCTGGCAAGACTTCAATCAAGTCAGATTCCAGTTAACTGTTGTCGACCTTGCCTACACATTAAACTTGGTGTATTTTAACCAAGCTCTCACCACGAGCTCCTGTAATTGTGTCCCTTGTATCATGGATAGGATGGCCCTTCTATAGAGACCTTGGTTTGGCTTGTTTATGCATACCTAGGCTTTGGTTCCCAGATGATAGGTGGTAGCCCTACCAAGTCATTAGGAAGGTTACCCAGCAATCCTAGTCTTGAGATCTGGGTGGGAACAACTTTCTTACTCTCAGATTCATCTTGGAGTGGTAGCCCGACTAAGGCATCAAGGAATGCTATCCAGCTATCCTAGTCTCGAGATTTGGGTGGCAACTATTTTTTTAAACTTAAACCCCTTTTTATGGGTGGTAGCCCGACTAAGGCATCAGGATGGCTATCTAGCTATCATGGTCTCTAGATCTGGATGATAACTATTCTCTTACATTCAGACCCTTCTTGGCGGGGAGTGGTGCCCGGCCAAGGCTTCAAGGTTGCTATTTAGCTTTCCTTGGTTTATTGCGAATTTATTCGTGGAAAGTGTAATCAGAGATGGAGAAAATAACAGACTTTATTGATGTTCAAGTTGGAGTGCATTGCTGTTTGAGAAACTTATTAAAACTTAAATGAGGTAGTCTGTTAAAAAGTCCCCTGCCTAGGGATAGAACTGTAGGGAAAAAAACGGTTCAAAATACAACAGAAGTGTGAGAAATAAGAAAATTAGGGTTTGCTTATAAATAAAAAATTTCCCTTTTAATAGCAAGAACCTTAACCCTAGATTATTGATGTATATAAAAAGTATCGTACCATTTTTTTCGTGATGATTGAACTAGTACCGAATTGAATCCGTAAGATCTTCCAATCCAATCACGAACGTGAATCACCTAGGAGTGTGGGCTCCCTTTCTTTTAATTGTGTACCTGAGGATGGAAACAAACAAAATATTCTTCTTTGTTAGTCACAATAATCCTCCAATAGAAAAACAAAGAACGTCCGGTCACTTTTGAATTATCAATCAATTTGATTGAAACTCATGTAAACCTTGATTCGATGTTGTACACACAACCCTTTTCATGCAAAGGATACTAGTGTACTATCGAAAACAAAAACGTTCCATTTTTTCTCTATGCTTGGCCGAATTCTTCACACAATGAGTTGGATGAAGTTTTCTTTTTATATATAACAAAAAATAACAAAAAATACCAACTTCTCACACCAAAAACTCATCTTGGTCGAAATTTACAAGTAGTATATATATAGGGGACCAAATCCTCTCCTAAGAAGGATTTTCTTGGTGGTTAAGAATCCTTTTCTAAAAAGAATTTTATCCTACACCAAGACTCCTAATCCAACTCAGTAATGTATTTGTAACCATATTAAAGACTTCCTAATTTGATTAGATAAATAATTCCTTTTATTTATCTACTTATCAAATATAGTCTTTAATATTAATTATACTACCAACAATAGTATAATATTAGGAGACAATCTCCTAATAGAAAAAGATTTTGACTTTAAATTAAATGATTAATTAATCACCAAATTAATTAAGTTCCATTTAATTAAATAATTAAATAATATAATATAATTAAGCTATTCTAAATAGCCTTGCCACCCAACACATATATGGCCCAATATATTATTTTCTCAATTTATTAAATCCATTTGACCTTTATAAAAAGTCCATATATGAACTAGACCCATTCTTATAAAAAGATACAAGTCCACATACCTCAATACAATTCTAGACGGACCCATAAATTGGTCAGGTAGAATATATTAAGTGATCCATGCAAGTTCGTGTTGATTGGGGATCTTGGCGGGATATCTAGATTTAAGCTCCAATAGACACAACCAAATCACAATCAACAAATGATTCACTTAGGTCTAATCTATTTAATTTTAGTTCATTCCACCAAAGAAATAAAATTGATCTCATAAATAAAGATAGAATAAGTTGATGTTACTCATTCATACCCTAGATAACCTTATTGGAGAAAGTGTATCCTCGTGAAGAATACCAGTAATCGCCAAGAGCTCATAGACTGCCTATAGCTCTCCAAGTTACTATATTTAATCATATGACCACATTTTGAACTTGAATATTTTGACTTGTCCAGAAGCCATGTTTCAGTAGACACTATTGAAAACTTAACGTTAAGATTTAATATCCAATACCTCAAAACATCCATATGATGGTATTCTACTATAATTTAATAAATGGAGCCACGATGTCCTTATCTATAATTGAAGTCCTCTATCGATTAACAAATGAATACCACCAAACTATCGAGGATAGACTATGCCATATAATCGTACTCATTGACAGCTCAAATGATAACACTTGCAACCATAAGTCCATCATTTATCTCAGGATTGAGATAGACTCTCCGATTGTCTTCAAATGAAAACCTTTATCCATTGACGGTTCTAGATAAAGCATTTCATTGTGATCCTATTCAATGCACCTAGTGCACTAGATTCTTTTGCCCAAAGACACCTCACTTTGATGATTTTAGACTCATCATAACACATTTCATCCCATTCAAATGCTAGCAAAAGAATCTACAACTTTGACAAGATAAAGGTGTCCAACCTTTTATCTTAATTTGTGAATATTATTCAAGACTAACTAAAGAGTTGTGCCTACCTCATACATATCTACATGTATGAACAATTCTTCTTTTCTCATAGTCTTTTGACCTTATGAGTATTTACTTTTGACAATTATAATAATTAAACTATAAATGCTATAAGATTTTTTAAACTAAAAATCACTTTATTAATATGAAAAGATTGTCAATTACATTATTACACTCTTGTTATCGAGCATAATCCCAACAAGAACTTCCTCAAATGCTCTGTGTTCCAGGTGTGGTCTATAGGTCGACTATCCACTTCTTCAAGTTTGTATGCTCCATTGCGAACCACTACTTTCACCGAGTATAGCCCGTCCCAATTGGGTCCTAGGCCCCTATCCTACCTTATCTAGTTATTATGGGTCACCTTCCTAAGGACCAAGTCTCCCTCCTTAATGCTCCTGACTCTGACCTTTCTGTTAAAATATCTAGCAATTTTGCTCTGGTAAACTGCCTATTTCTTAAGTACTCATTTTTTTTTTCTTCTAATAGATCCAGGCTAGCTAGAAGTTAGACCTCGTTGCTCTCTGATTCAAAGTGTTATACCCTGAACAAGGTCAGTTTATGCTCGATGGGAAGGACTGCCACAACCCCGAAGGCTAGAGAGTAGGGTGTTTCTCTAGTAGCTACCCTTTTCGCAGTTCTATAAACCTAGAGAACCTCGGGAAGCTCTTTAACCCACTAGCCTTTCTTCTGTTGTAATTTCTTTTTTAGCAACTTCTTAAAGGTTTTATTGGTAGACTTGGACAACCCATTAGTCTGAGGGTGAACACTGAAGCGAGCCTAAGGTCAATACCCAAGCCTTCGTAGAAGTCTTTGAATCGGGCATTGTCAAATTGTTTGTCTAGGTCGGCGATTGTGATGAGTGGAGTTCTGAACCTACAAACTATAATGGTTTTGATGAACTTAGTTGTATTCTGCTCTGAAATCTGGGAGAGAGGTCCTACTTTAACCCACCTTGTGAAATAATCAATTGCAACGATAGCGTGCTTAGCATGTCCAGATGCAGTAGGAAGCGCGCTGATCAGGTCAACCACCCATATGGTAAACAGTTTAGGTGAACTGATTGAGGACAACCGCTCTGGTGATAGGTGGCTCAAATTGGAGGTCCTCTGGTACAGTTCACAGGATTGCACAAACATCCTCATGTCTTGGTGAATAGTTGGCTAGTAATACCCCATGCGAAGTACTTGATATGATAAAACCTCCCCGATAATGATATTTCTGTAGTCTCTATAGTAGACCTTTTTTAATGCCCAATTGGCATCATCCGGATGCAGACATCGAAGCAAGGGAAGGGATTAACCCCTCATGAAGAGGTATGCATCTATCAAGCAATACCGGATGGATAACCTCTTGAGTTTTTGGGCTCGGTTGGGATCTTTGGGAAGCTTTCTTTCCTAGAGGTAGACTACTACTGGGTCCATCTAACAAGGTATCCGATCAACAGGGAAGATTTGTTTGTCTGCTATTATGCTCTACTGGGAGATAACCTAGAGTGGCACCTCCTAGAGTAGAGCTTGACCCCCATTCGTGACCACTTTTGCTAAGACATCCGCCCGATGGTTCTGTTGCTGGGGAATCTGCTCAATCTGGAACCCCATAAACTTTTCCCTGATTTGCTATACTAGCTTCAAGTAGGCAGCCATGTTGTCTTCTTTAGCTTGGTAAAGCCCAGTAACCTAGTTGACTATAAGCAACGAGTCACTCTTGATGTACAAAAAATTAACTCCGAGCTCGATGGCGACGTTCATTCTAGCTATGAGAGCTTCATACTCTACTTTAATATTGGTTGCTTTGAATTCGAACCTAAAACAGTGGCAGCATTTTGTCATTCGGGGTCAATTAGGATTATGTTGGCCCGTCCCTCAACTTGTCCAAACACTCTATCAGTGTAAAGAACCTAGGTTTCACAACCTTTTGGCTAATTGTTGTCCATCGAGAGCTTTGCGGGAGCCGGACTCAGTGCTACCAGGGTCCCTTTACCTAAGAGGGTTGAGAATTCAGCTACAAAGTCTGCCAGGGCATGAGATTTGATTTTTGTTCGACATTTGTGCTTCAGGTTAAACTGGGTGAGCTCTAAAGCCCACAAGACTAGCCATCTAGGTATATCCGGCCTCTGTAACAATTGGTGAAGGGGTTGATCAGTCCTCATCGCCACTGTATAGGCTTAAAAATAAGGACAAATCTTCCTGGTCGAGGTAACCAGGGCAAGGGCGAGATTCTCAAGGAGGAGGTAATTCTTCTTAGACTTGGTTAGTGAGTGACTGACATAGTAGATAAGTCTTTGAATTCCATCCTTGCACTTCTAGACCAATGCCCCACTTACTATCGTTTTTGACACAACGAGGTAGATCTGTAACTCCTCTCCGGGCATGGGTTTTACAAGTAGCGGCGGGCTGACGAGGTACCCCTTTGAGTCTTGAAAAGCTCACTCTCTATCTTAGCCCCATTTCACGTTCTTTCCATGCTTGATGGCTTTGAAGAAAGGAAGGCACTTATCCGTGGAACGCAAGATGAACCTATTAAGTGATGCTATATGCTCCGTCAACACTTGGACTTGTTTGAGAGTGGTCGGAGAATATAGATTCAGGATAGCTTGGATCTTTTTTGGTTTTGCCTTGATTCCCATATCTTTCACTATGAAACCATAGAACTTACCCGCTGTCACTCCAAAGGCACATTTGGCAGGATTCAACCATAATTGGTTCTCCCTTATTATTTGTAAAGTCCTGTGGAGATGGTCTTGATGTTCGTTTGCTTCCTAGGATTGGTGATAATATTATCTATGTACACCTCCATTGTTTTGCCTATCTCAAGCTTGAATAGAAGGTTGACCAATTGCTGGTAGGTAACATCCATATTCTTGAGGCAGAAAGGCATCTCCTTGTAGCAGTACAAACCTTGCCCCGAGATGAAGCTAGTCTTGTCTTGATCGGCGGGGTGTATCATAATCTGGCTGTACCTAGAGAGTGTATCCATGAAGCTGAGGAGCTTGTTTCAGGCCATGGAATCCACCAGCTAATCAAATTTTGGTAGAGGAAAACTATCTTTTGGGTACGATCGGTTAAGGTTGGTGTAATCGACACACATATGCCATTTTCGGTTTGCCTTTGTAACCATGACCACGTTGGCAATCCATTCATGGAAGCGTGCTTCTCTAATAAAGCCTACTTTGATCAATTTGTCCACTTCTTCTTGAACCGCAACGTTCCTTTCAGTGTTAAAGTGATACCCACTTTACTTGACGGGTGTTAATAGCCAAAATTGGCTAGGGAAAAAGATAAATTTTTACACTTGCAAGTTTGTTTTTTTACAATGACTATGAGGCTTCGCTCCTCTTACGGACAACCTAAAAACCTTTTGTGAATAGTAAAATCTGGCCAGGGGTTAAATAAAAATTTTCCACTTTCCCGCCCCAACTTAAGGCCTATAGTCGACGTTCATGAAATCCGGGTAGACCATAAAGCTACCCCACAAGAGCAGGGTAGGTCGGCCCGACTTTAAAACTATCAGGAAGTAAGCTAGGCGCGACTAGGATGAGCCCTCACACGAACAATGGAACCCAGGCTTCTCGAGGCCACCTATCTGGGAACCTCGGTTCCTGGGGTAGAGCTCCTCAACCACCCCGTGAAAGCTAGAGGGGGTCTCCAAGCTCAAGAAACATTCGAAAGAAGCCCGACAAGCAAAGTAAGCCCCCTCCGTGTTAAGACTTTCAGAGGTCAAACTTAACCGTATTATTAGATAGAAAAAAGCCCACCAACCTCTCTGGAAGCGCGTTGTCCCTGTTGGGCATGAAAGAAGAATCACACATAAATCTATACTACCCCTGCTACCTCCCATGAATGTCTACAGGGAGACCTCAAGCTCCCAAGGGTTAGGAAAAATCCATCCCAAGCTTCTAAGAACAGAGTCGAAGCATGGATCTACCTTGCTCTATGAGACAACAAGTAGCTAGCTTAGTGACCTCTATGAAAAATCATGCCGCGAGAAAATACAAGATCATATCTATGTGATAGCCAACATTAATTCCGCATACGTGTGAGTCAAGAGTTTGATTCCTAAAAAGAAAACAAACTTATCTTTGTCAACAATATCATCGATTCCGCTATTTACTCGGGATCAACAACTTTTAGATAAAGGATCCCGCCCGATAAGGAGGAAACGGATTCATAGGATCGTAGCGGGATATCAGTGAATTCAAACCTACTTGGACCAGATATAAATAGGCCCAAGCATGACATATAGGAAAAAAGAGAACAAAATGAGAGAGAACGACATATAGACGAGAAGAAAAAAAGAGAGGAGGGCCTAAGTTCTGTATCCAGAACACGGCCGCCATTGTTTTCCACTATTCGACAAGTACAAAGCGACCACCTTCCTACGTCCTAGATAATGTATGAGAGCAAATTCCATGTAACAAAGTGATCGATAATTAAAGCTCCCATTTTTCATTATTATACAAATTTTCATTCCCTTCTAAGCAGGTTAGGTATCATTGGTACCAACCCCGGCCACCACCTCTGTGGTAGTGGTCTCGAGGGTGTTAATAGGAATTCCTCATCCTGAGTAAATTTCCCATTAACACTCTCTGGCGCCGTCTGTGGGAAACTATCACACCACCATCTTTATATTCACAAGTTTATTATTTCAAAGGAATCATAAGGCTCCGCTCCTCACAAGGACAGCGAGGCACATCTGGAAAACCTTCCGTTGCATTAACACAAAAGGTCCCGAAGAAAGGGAGAAAATCCAGGCTTCATAGCCAGGTTCCAGACCTGCCAGCCACGGTACGGGCTTTGGATCTCCCTATGGAAAATCAGGTCGAGCATGACCAACAAGCGGCGGTCTTCTTAAAAAACGTCAACCTTCGACTGCTGACTGAGGGTATTACTATCCAGCAAGCAAACCATTGCAATCGGGGGGAGTCAAGCAGGCCCGGGGCTAGGCAACCCGCCTTTAATCTGTTAGGTTTTAGTTTGTGTTGGCATTAATTCCATATCAAAATGATGTTTACTTGTAACGATTTAGTAGTTTATATTCATGATGATTCAAGCCTCAAAGAAGAATGAACAACAAGTCAAAGCAATTTCAAAGTCTTCAAAGAGAAAGGATACAATATGGTTCTACAAAGGTATACTAAGACCATATCTTTCTCTTACAAGGCTTAGGCACACACACACAATTCATACATTTGTGTCCCTGCATCGTTGTGCACAACTATAGGCACACACACACAATTCATACATTTGTGTCCCTGCATCATTGTGCACCATTATTGGCACACACATACAATTCATTCATATGTGTCCCTGCATCGTTGTGCATTATGTATAACACATTCACACACTTGAAGATGAATGCTCATGCATTGGTATGGAAATAACATGTTTTGGAAAATGCATGATTGGAAACTATCTCTATGTAGTTTGCATTCTAGTGTGAATTGTGTTTGTGTGTGTATATGTTTGTATAACATGGATATTGAACTTGAATTTATTCCCAGATCAAACTTGATTGAGTTCCAATCAATTCGATAACTCATACTATTGATTTCAAGTTCAAAGTCAAAAGATACTACACTTTCAACTCATGTTGCATACATTATCTTCGTATTCGTATATCGAGTTGAATTATTATTTTATGGGTTGAGTATTTTATATGTCCATGTCTGTGTGAGAGTTACAGTTTTTAATCCACAAACAGATTTGAATTCCAAGTTTGGAGGCCAAAGAACGGTCGAAGAACGCGAGGGAAGCGCAAGGGAATTGCACCATGGCCGAAGGCCATGAAATGGTGCAAGCCCGAGATGGCACGTGGCCATCTCGGCTGCAACACCTTGCTACCTCGAGATGCCTAAGTGCCATCTCAGGGAAGCAATAACAAAGAATGGCAAAATTGTCTTTTGGCTTCTTTCATTCCCTCTCCTTTATATTCTCTTTCCCTCTCACATTTCATTCTAAGAAGAAATTCAAACTTGTGTGCAGAAATTTTCTCCCTACATTTTCTCACCTTCCAAACACCATAACTTCTTCATTTGAACTTTGATTTAAGTGATTCAAAGCTGAGAGTGTTTGTCTATTCATCCTCCATATTTTCTCTGAAGGGTTGAGTGAGTTTTACTGCTGTGTTTCAAGTCTAAACACACAAAATTTGACTGCACCTAAATCAACTAAGGTATTGATTTTCTCTCAAAGTTTTCTTTTAAAACTTGGTCAATTGCCTTGGGTTTTCTTCTTCAACTTATATATGTGTATTGTGAGTGTTTTGATTTGAGTTTTGAACTCTTTTAAAGCTATTTTGAGTTTCAATTGAAATCTTACATGTTAAGTTAGGTTTTGATTTTGCCTATGTTTTCACATGTTTGGGATTGTATTGTGATAGCTTTGATTCTAGGACTATTTTATGATCTTTAATTGATTGATTTTGTGAAAAATAGTTCCTTACATGTATTAGGCACTCTTGGACAAATTCTCACATTAATACATGTGCTTATGTTTTTTTGAGCTATTCATGTGTTTTGTTGAATCTATGATTTGGAATATGCTCTAGAACTTTAGCTTAAATCTAAATGACTTTGTCATATGATTTTAGCATGTTTTGGTTTGTGTGATTTAAACTTGTTTTTGTGATTAATTGAACATGTCTTTTGATTTAAGTTTAGATTTATGCATGTTTCTAGGTTGTGATTAATGTTGAACATATCTTACATGATATAGATGATTTAAACATGCATGATTGACTAGACTACATTTGATTTGTGCATTCAAGCTCATGTCTAGTATTTTCCATAGGATGTGTTGATAATAGCATTCTATGTTATGTGCTTATTTGCGTTTTGCATTCATGATCACCTAGATGCCTTGTGAGAAGGAAGTATTGACAATAGGTGTGAGACTTATGTTGTTGAGCAAGAAGTCTTGGAAAGAGGTGTGAGACCTTGGATTGTCAAGCAAGAAAGTCTTGGCTAGAGTCGGGAGGACTCGGATAGTCGAGCAAGAAGTCTTGTATAGGGTCATGAGGATCCGAATAGGTGAGCGAGGAAGTCTTGACTAGAGTCGGGAGGACTTGGATAGTTGAGCAAGAAGTCTTGCATTGGGTCATGAGGATCCGGTAAGGTGAGCGAGGAAGTTTTGACAAGAGGTGTGAGGCCTCGGATTGTTGAGCATGAGGGTGACATCTTCATGAGTAGGATCGGAGGGTAGTTTCTAGGTGAAGGGGTCACTTGAGAGATTGTACTTGTCTTATCTACTAGTGGATTTTGTTTGCCGGTGGTTGCTCACCCGTGGATGTTTGCTCTTCGGAGGTTTACCACGTTATATCAACTTTTCTCGATCCCTATCTCTCTAGTATTTGTATTTGTTATTTGAATACTATAGATAAAACTCTTTATGTAAGTTGACTTCCTTTCTATAATATAGATTGTGTATGTGTTACACTTACTTGTTTGTATCACACTTTAATTGTTTTATATATTAATTAAGTGTCTCTAATTAATATATATATTGTGGTACATGCAATCTAGAGGGACAGAGTCTTGTTTGTTTTTAAGGGAGTCGAAAAAGGTGTCTAAGCTATTCAACCCCCCCTATGTCTAGGTTAGCCATGAGCATTTAACCGTGTTTGTATTTTCAATTGGAATCAGAGCAATTCACTAGATTGCACTTAGTGAGAGTTCGGGTAAAACTTAAAATACAAACACGGTTAAATTCTCAAAGCTAACCTAGAGGGGGGGGGGGGGGGGGGTGAATTGGTTAGACACATTTTTCGACTCTCTTGGAAACAAACAAAAGTTTGTTTCTCTAGATTGCTCTTGTCACAATATATATATTAATTAAAGACAATTAATCAATAAATAAAGACAAGTAAAGTGTGATACAAACAAGTAATTGTAACATACACAATCATAAAAAGTTCTATCCACAACACCAATACAAGAGAGATAGGGATAGAGAAAAGTTGACACAAGATATAACGTGGTAAACCTCAAAAGAGGAAACATCCATGGGCTAGTAGCCACCGGCAAACAAAATCCAATAGAAAATAAGACAAGTACAATCTCTCAAGCGACGACTTCACCTAGAAACTACCCTCCTTTCCTACTCTTGAAGTTGTCACCCTAACGCTCAACAATCTGAGGCCGCACGACCCAAGGCAAGACTTCCTCGCTTACCTTATCCGGATCCTCACGACCCAAGGCAAGACTTCTTGCTCAACTAATTCCTTACGACTCTAGTCAAGACTTCCTCACTCACCTATCTGGATCCTTACGATCCTAGGCAAGACTTCTTGCTTGACTATCCGAGTCCTCCCGACTCTAGCCAAGAGTTCCTTGCTTGACAATCCAAGGTCTCACACCTCTTGCCAAGACTTCTTGCTCAACACCGTAGGTCTAATACCTATTGTCAAGACTTCCTTCTCACAAGGCATCTAGGCGATCATGAATACAAAATGCAAACAAGCACACAACATAGAATGTTATGATCAACACATCCTGTGGAAAATACTAGACATGAGCATGAATGCACAAATCACATGTAGTCTAGTCAATCATGCATGTATAAACAATCTAGATCATGTAAGATATATTCAATAATAATCACAACCTAGATACATTAATAGATCTAAACTTGAATTACAAGATATGTTCAATAATACACAAGATCAAGTTTAAATCACACAAACCTAAAACATGCTAAAATCATATGACAAAGTCAATTAGATTTAAGATAAAGTTCTAGAGCATATTCCTAATCATAGATTCAACAAAACACATGAATAGCTCAAAAGAACATAAGCACATGTATTATGTGAGAATTCGTCCAAGAGAGCTTAATACATGTGAGGAACTATTTTTTCTCAAAATCAATCAATCAAAGATCATCATATAGTCCTAGAGTCAAAGTTAGCACAATACAATACCAAACATGTGAAAACATAGGCAAAATCAAAACCTAACTCACCATGAATGATTTCAATTGAAACTCAATCTAGCATTGAAAGATTTCAAAACTCATATCAAAACACTCACAATATACAAATATATGTTGAAGAAGAAAACCCAAGGCCATTGACCAAGTTTTAAAAGAAAATTTTGAGAGAAAATCAATACCTTAGTTGATTTAGGTGCAGTCCTGTTTTTGTGTTTTTAGATTCCAAAAATAGCAACAAAACTCAATCAAATCTTCAAAGAAAAGATGGAAGATGAATAGAAAAACACTCTCAACTTCATTTCACTCAAATCGAAGTTCAAATGAAGAAGTTATGGTATTTGGAAGGTAAGAAAATATAGAGAGAAAAATTCTGCACACTAATTTGAAATTCTTCTTTGAATGAAATGTGAGAGGGAAAGAGATTATAAAGGAGAGGGAAAGAAAGGAGCAAAATGAAAAAATTTCCCTCCTTTGATATTGCTCCCCCGAGATGGCGCATGGGCATCTTGGGGCAGCAAGGTTGTGCGGTCGAGATGGCCACGTGCCATCTCAGGCTTGCACACCTTCATGGCCTTCGGCCATGGTGCAATCCCCTCACGATTTGCTCTCGTTCTTTGACCATTCTCCGGCCTCTAAACTCAGAATTCGAATCCGTTGGAGGATTATAAACTGTAACTCTCATACGAACATGGACATATAAGATACTCAAACTAGAAAATAATTATTCGACTCTATATACGAATACGAAAATAATGCATGCAACATGAGTGAAAAGTGTAGTATCTTTTGACGTAGAACTTGAAATCAATAGTATGAGTAACCGAAATGACCGGAACTCAATCAAGAATGTTTTAAGACTAAATCCAAGTTCAATATCCATGTTATATAAACATATACACACACAAACACAGTTCACACTAGAATGCAAACTACATAGAGATAGTTTCCAATCATGCATTTTCCAAAACATGTTATTTCCATACCAATGCATGAGCATTCATCTTCAAGTGTGTGAATGTGTTATATATGGTGCACAATGATGCAGGGACATCTATGAATAAATTGTGTGTGTGTGTCTTATGCCTTGTAAGAGAAATATAAGGTCTTAGTATACCTTTGTATAACAAAATTGCATCCTTTCTCTTTGAAGACTTAGAACCCGCTTTGACTTGTTGTTCATCATTCTTTGAAGCTTGAATCCTCATGAACCTAAACAACTAAGTCATTACAAGTAAACATCATTTTGATATGGAATTAATGTCAACACAAACTAAAACCTAACAATCTCCCCCTTTGACAAATTACATGTCAAAATACCTATACATTTACTACAAATATAAAAATGAAGATAGGTCACAAAATCACTCCCTCACATTACAATGAGTAAGATTCCTATAACTAATCTTCATCAACTCTTGAACTTCATCTTGATCTTCTCTTGAAGCAGTCTACAAATCATCTCAAAGCACAATGCATAAACAAGAGAAAACAACAAATGGCAACATATAATATGGATAATAATATACAATTAAGTCCATAAATACATGTATCTCCCCCTCAATTCATGCCAAAATACAAGAATTCTTAACCAAATCTTAAGACTAATTATTACAAGCCGTTGAAAGTTCAAAAGTTCACAAAAACAACATAAAAAGGAAACTAAGTAACTAGCAACTCTTAGCAACTCTTTCTCCTCCTTTTTGACATGAAATGAGGCCAAAAGGTAAGAAACATACCATGAGACTCAAATACTAGCTACTAGATCCACCAAAGAAAGATGTACGTGTAGTTGACCTAACATAATGCTTGAGAGGTGGTCTTGAACTTGAAGCAATATACTCCTCTAACTCTTGTATTCTAGCATCTTGTTTATCAACTATAGCACTAAGCTCATCAACCTTCTTCTTCAAATGTAAAGCCCAATCCGGAAGAATGTTTATGCTAGTCTCTGGACAATCAACTTGTGAACTTCTAAATAGTCCAAAAGTATCACATGTCTTACCCTTATCCTTATATGACATGTATGACACACGTTTATCACTATACTTTTCCAAGGGTTGTACCAACATATCCTCTCCTCTACTCTTAACACCATGAGCTAAACACAAAGAAGTTATAAACCCCGGTAATGCAAGCTTCTTATCTCCTCTAGTTAAGAAAGCCGCATTATCTAAATAAAACATAAGTAAATCAAAAAGGTTTATAGGTTGATTAGTCACCAAGGCATATACTATTTTGATCTTGTCTTTATTTAACTCGGTTGAATTCGAAGATCCAATAATATTAGCGTAAATGAGTAGATGCCAAAAAGCACTTGCCTTGGTTAACTCATGTTGACTAACATATGCTCTACCTTTCCACTCAAAAGAAGCATTGTCACATAGAGTTCTACCCATGATATTAAGATTCTCAATGTCATCTACATCTAGAAAGTTCGAATCTATATCATTAGATAGCCCAAGAAACTTGTTAATGTTTTTCGGGTTACCACTAAACACAACACCCCTAATCTCCATCAAAACATCCAATAAGGTGGCACTTTCTCTATATTCAAAATAAAACTCTCTAACAAGAGTATCACTCACTATTCCTAACATGCTCACCCAAGATTCCCAATTTCTATCCTTAATGCATTTAAGAACATAAGAATCTTTACATTTACCTAAGTCAATTCCTCTCTCTTGAAATATCTTCTTGGTTCCAAAGATCCCTAAATCCTTTGACCTTGAAGCTTTGGATCCCTTTGAGGTAGACTTGGCTTTCACAATGGAATTTGATTGATTTCCACTCCCGGTAACCTTAGTTTTTCCCATTTGTTCTTGTGATATAAGATGCTATATACATACAACAAAAGTGAGTGAAAGACAAAACAAGCATATTAGTCACAAATATATAAACACAATGACATATGACTTAAGAATGAAACATCATGCAAGACAAAGATAGTGAGTAATATCTTACAAGTATTATTAAGTCAAAATATGCCAACATGTAACAAAATGAAGCATGTGAACATATCATAAAAGAGAACAATGTCTAGCATACAATGCTCCCCCTTGATAAATGCTATAACTAAAATCAATGATAGCATAAAGTTCACAAAGATGTTCACACAATCTCACATTCAAGCAATTTGAAGAAATATCAACAAAATAAGCTTCATATGTTAAGAGAGATACACAAAGATTTTTCAAGTTCTCTCATAATTCTTCAACAATTGCTAAAATAACATCATACTCATAAACAAAGTGTGTGTGTGAAAGATATGCTTCAAATATATATCAAGAAGTAGTTTGATAATCAACATGCAAACAATTTCCAACAACTATTCATCTTAAGCTTTTTCCATAAAAAGTCAAACCGATTATCATCCGGAATTTTTTGCTTTTAAGAGAATAGATTTCAACATATGAGCGTGTGTGTGCATGTGGCTCGTCATCCCATTTCTGTTTTTCAACCCGAGCTCATTTGATTTTCAACTAAACTCCTTTTTAAGCCTTCCTCCTTTTATTTTTAGGTTTTGAATCAAAGATATTTTTTTTAAGATTTTTTTTCAACACTACTTTAATTTTTTCCATTTTTTTTTTACATAAACAAAATTCACTTCATGACAACTTTCACTCATCACAATGGTGTAGCTCATTCCAACAATGGGTAGCTTTCACAACCAATGTGTGTAGCCCTTTTAATGAAGGCACTCATTGAGTTTTATATAATTGCCGAAGCAAAATGGATACTAACCGTAGGTTATTTTAAATGTACTTAAGCACAAAAACTTCAAGGTGTATCCAATGTTTACATATTAGTAAACTCAACCTACTAGCAAAACATATAAGAGAAGCAAGGTGCAACTTTTAGAAAACCAAGATTTTATGGCTCATAAGCACATGATCTAAGAGCAATAAGTAGAGACTTATTCAAGATCATTACTTCTCTAGTGAGTAGATTTCAAAGAATATGAAGCTCATATTTTCAAAAGTAATGCCACTCAATATACTATACACAAACAATCATAAAAGTTAAGATCAATGTGAACAAGCTTGGTCAAGTTGAACAAGATTAGTATTCTTTCTACTTCACAACTTCTCATGCTTAGCAATATTATCATGTTTCTCGAATTTCAAGACCTTAGCATGTTCAAGTTGAAGTTTATTCTCCTTATCCCTAGATTCATTTCCTAATTTGCATTTTTAATTATATTTATAACACCTTGGCTTAATGTGACCTATTGTGTTGCAATAATGGCAAATCGGAATAAAATATGAGATTGTACCTTTTGGAGTTGAACTAGCTTCACTAGGAGTTTGTAAAGATACCTTGTTCACCAATATCTTCTTGGCTTTCGATCTTCTCTTCTTGTGTGGTTTCTTATCAATCATGACTTCATCAAAGTGTGTAGGAAGTGATGCTTCCAAGAGCTCCTCTTCAACGACCAAGTCGTCTTCACCACTATGAGAGTTAACAAGATTCCTAACACTAGACACACTAACCGAATCAATCACTAAGTCCTTGATAGCCTCCTTAGCCGTGTCTATCTATTCCATCAATTCTTGTTCTCTCTTTATCAAAGAAGATATCACATTATCCTTCTCAAGGTTTATCTTTTCAAGTTCTCTAAACTTCTTCACAATTTTACCTTTTTCACCAAGAAGTCTACGAGTAACAACCACAAACTCATCTAGTTGCTTCTTGATCAATTCATCATTCTCAACTACTTCTCTTTGAGCATTGTTTCTAGCTTCTTCAAGCTTTTCTATCTTTTTCAACAACTCAAGATTAGTAGGAATGGAACTAGAGCTTCCATCATGATTTGCATCAAGGTTCTTGTTCAAAGATATTGTACCATCAAAATATAGTGGAGAATGAGAAGCAGTTAGAGCTACAAAGTTGCTCACCAACTTTTCATCACTTAAAGACTCACTACTAGAGCTCTCATTATCACTAGAATTATCATCACTCCAAGTAGCCACTAACACTTTGCCTTTCTTGTCTTTCTTAGATGGCTTCTTGGTGCACTCACTAGCAAAGTGACCAAAACCATGACAATTTATTGCATTGAACCTCTTTCTTTTTCATGGCTTGACTATTCTTCTCAATCCTTGGAGATGATGTTCTCTTGACTCTTTTCACCTTAGAAGACTTGCCTCTAGGCTTGGCAATCTTCTATAGAAACTTCTTGAACCTTCTAACCAAAAGTGCCATCTCTTCATTTTCATCATCACTCTCCTCCTCAATAGCATTGAGAGCGATTCACTTACTTTTAATCTTTGGCTTCAAGCACATCTCATAAGTTTGAAGAGACCACATCCTTGCTTTCCTCAATGGCCGTCACCTTTGATTTGAATCTCTTAAGAAGAGACCTAAGAATTTTCCAATTTAAATGCTCTTTTGAGATAGGTACTCCAAGTGCTTGTCATTGGTTAGCACTATTAAGAAGCCAGAATTGGAAGTCTTCAAACTTTTCTTCTTCACCCAATACTTAAACCTTCAAATTGTGATGCCAACATTTGAAGCCTCGATTTCTTCACCGCTAAAGTTCCTTCATTAGTAACTTGGAGAGTTTCCCAAGCTTCCTTTACGGATTCAAGATTTTGAATATAGGAAAATTGATGCCCATCAACTCCTCCAAAGATGGCATTCATAGCACGATGGTGCCATTTAGCAACCTCAAACTCATTCGTTAACCATTCACTCATTGGCTTGAGTATCATGGTTCCATCCTCTTGAACCTCGGTAGGAGGACTATAACCTTCTTCCACTACCATCCAAGCCATTTCATCAATAGAGCGGATGTAGGCTTTCATCCTCAACTTCCAATACCCATAGTTAGTGCCTCAAAGTAATGGTGGCCTAGTATTCGAGGCTCTTTCAGCCATTACAACATCTTGTAAACCCATGACTTCAAAAGCTTTACAAAAACCGTGAATGTATCACCCCGGACTCACACTAAGTGCAATCTAATGTCCTGCTCTGATACCAGTTGAAAATACAAACACGGTTAAATGCTTAAGGCAAGCCTAGAAGGGGGGGGGGGGGGGGTGAATAGGTTAGACACCTTTTTCGAATCCCATAGAAACAAACAAAAGTTTGTCCCTCTAGATTGTTTGTATCACAATATATATATTAATTAAAGATACTTAATCAATATATAAAGACAAGCAAAGTGTGATACAAACAAGTAATTGTAACACATACACAATCTATATTATAGAAAGGAAGTCAACATACATAAAGAGTTTTATCCACAAAACAAATAATAGAGAGATAGGGATAGAGAAAAGTTGACACAAGATATAACGTGGTAAACCTCCTAAGAGGAAACATCCACGGGTTAGCAACCACTGGCAAACAAAATCCACTAGTAGATAAGACAAGTACGATCTCTCAAGTGACCTCTTCACCTAGAAACTACCCTATTATCCTACTCTTGAAGTTGTCGCCCTATGCTCAATAATCCGAGTACTCACACCTCTTCTTAAGACTTCCTCGCTCACTTTATCCGGATCATCATGACCCAAGGCAAGACTTCTTGCTCAACTATCTGAGTCGTCCCGACTCTAGTAAAGACTTCGTCGCTCACCTATCCGGATCCTTATGACCCTAGGCAATACTTTTTGCTCGACTGTTCGAGTCCCCCTAACTCTAGCCAAGACTTCCTTACACGACAATCTAAGGTCTCACACCTCTTGCCAAGACTTCTTGCTCAACAACATAGGTCTCACACCTATTGTCAAGACTTCCTTCTCACAAGGCATCTACGTGATCATAAATGCAAAACGCAAACAAGCACGCAACATAGAATGCTATGATCACCACATCCTATGGATAATATTGGACATGAGCATGAATGCACAAATCAAATATAGTATTGCCAATCATGCATGTATAAACAATCTAGATCATGTAAGATATGTTCAACAATAATCATAACCTAGATACATGGATAGATCTAAACTTGAATCACAAGATATGTTCAATAAATCACAAGATCAAGTTTAAATCACATAAACCAAAAAACATGCTAAAATCATATGACAAAGTCAATTAGATTTAAGAAAAAGTTCTAGAGCATATTCCTAATCATTAGATTCAACAAAACACACGAATAGCTCAAAAGAACATAAGCACATGTATTATGTGAGAATTTCAGCCAAGAAAGCCTAATACATGTGATGAACTATTTTTTATAAAATCAATCAAAGATCATCAAATAGTCCTAGAATCAAAGCTAGCACAATACAATCCCAAATATGTGAAACATATTCAAAATCAAAACCTAACTCAACATGTACGATTTCAAATGAAACACAACCTAGCTTTGAAAGAGTTCAAAACTCAAATCAAAACACTCACAATATACAAATATATGTTGAAGATATAAATTCAAGGCAATTAACCAAGTTTTAAAAGAAAACTTTGAGAGAAAATCAATACCTTAGTTGATTTAGGTGCATTCCAGTTTTTGTGTGTTTAGACTCCAAAAACAGTAACAACACTCACTCAAACCTTCAGAGAATAGATGGAGGATGAATAGACAAACACTTTCAACATAGAATCACTCAAATCGGAGTTCAAATGAAGAAGTTATGGTGTTTGGAAAGTGAAAAAATGTAGAGAGCAAATTTCAGCACTCCAGTTTGAATTTCTTCTTAGAATGAAATGTAAGAAGCAAAGAGATTATAAAAGAGAGGGAAAGAAAGAAGAAAATGACAAAATTTCCCTCCTTTGATATTGCTCCCCCGAGATGGCATGTGGGCATCTCGGGGCAGCAAGGTTGTGCAGCCGAGATGGCCACACGCCATCTTGGGCTGGCACACCTTCATTGCCTTCGGCCATGGTGCAATCCCCTTGCGCTTCCCTCGTGTTCTTGAACTCGGAATTTGAATCTGTTTACGGATTACAAACCGTAACTCTCACACAGACATGGACATATAAGATACTTAACCCATAAAATAATAATTCGACTCGATATATGAATACGAAGATAATGTATGCAAGATGAGTTGAAAGTGTAGTATCTTTTTACTTAGAACTTGAAATCAATAGTATGAGTAACTGAAATGACCGAAACTCAACCAAGAATCATTTAAGACTAAATTCAAGTTCAATATCCATGTTATACAAAACATATACACACACAAACATAATTCACACTAGAATGTAACTACATAGAAATAGTTTCCAATCATGCATATTCCAAAACATGTTATTTCCATACCAATGCATGAGCATTCATCTTCAAGTGTGTGAATGTTTTATACATGGTGCACAACGAGGCAGGGACACATATGAATGAATTGTATGTGTGTGCCTATAATGGTGCACAACGATGCAGGGACACAAATGTATGAATTGTTTGTGTGTGCCTAAGCCTTGTAAGAGAAAGATAAGGTCTTGGTATACCTTTGTAGAACCAAATTGCATCCTTTCTCTTTGAAGACTTAGAACTTGCTTTGACTTGTTGTTCATCCTTCTTTGAAGCTTGAATCATCATGAACCTAAACAACTAAGTCATTACAAGTAAACATCATTTTGATATGGAATTAATGCCAACACAAACTAAAACCTAACACCCTAGAAGCCCGACATCCTTGCTAGACACAGGGAGAGATCTACGAGGCATCAAACTCATACTATAACATCGTTCCATCTAGCCAAGTGAAGAAACAAAATTATCTGAGCAGGTGGAAAGAAGCCCCATCATCACTACAAGGCTCCAACATGATCATCTTAAACTCCAAAAAAGACCTGAAATGGTCAGACCAAGCTCCTGGTACCAATACTAGAACATAAGTACACCTCTCTCTTTGAGGAAGCAAATACCATGATTAAGGACCTTCATGAGGTGTCACACCATGAAGGCACACAAGATCATATCTACACTCCAACAAACACTAAATCACTGTGCATGTGCAAGGCAAGTGATTGAGCCTAAAGGTGAAACAAACTTATCTCCACCCAAGATACTCTTGAATCCGTCATTAATCAAAGTCAACAACATTTAAAATAAAGGATCCCGCCCAATAATGGGGGGATTGGATTGGGAGAATATTGGTGACAAACCATGAGTTTAACCTAATTAGATAGTGTATAAATAAGTCCGATCATGCACAGGGAAGAAATAGGTGAAAATAGAGAGAGGAGAGTGTTTCGACTTGTCCAAAATTCTGTGATCAAAACACGACCACCATAGCTATCTACTTCTCGACAGGCATGAAGTTACCACCCCATTGTACCCCCTGAGAGTATTTGAGTGATTTTTGTATACGCCGTATGATTCATCAATAAAGCAACTCAAATTCCCTTTACATGTCCTATTTACACTTATCTTAACATTCACCTTCATATTTATCATCTTACGAATAAACTAGGTATCAAAGTTACCACCCCGACTGCCGCCTCAATGGCAGTACTCTCGAGGGTGCTAACCAAAATTCCTCACCCCGAGCGTATTTTTTGTTAACACTTTCTGGCACCGTTTGTGGGAAACACCCCTTACCAAACTAACCAAGCCAAAAGTTTATGTGACTGTTGTTTCAAAAGGATATGAGGCTCTGGTCCTCCTAGGGACAGCCCGAGGCATCAGGACAACCTTCTACTGTATCAACATGAAAGGCTCCAAGGAAGGGTAGGAAATCCGAGAACCATAGCTAAATCCTGGTCAAGCCAATCGTTGCACGGGTTTCTGGCACTCTTATGATAAGCCAATCCATGCTCGATCAACGAACAACGACCTTTGTGGCAAACGTCCACCTTCATCTACTCGCAGAGGGCATTGTAATCCAGCCAGGAAATCCCAACACTCAGGGAAAGCGGAGCAAGCCCGGAACAAGGCAGTCAGCCATGGACCGATTGGGACCTCCCTCGCCAGAGCCAGCTCGCAATAGGTTCATCTCGCGTTCCATAGATAAGTGTCTCCCTTTCTTCAAAGCCAAAAAATAGGGGAGAAATATGAAATGGGACAACGACAGTGAGCGAGCTTTTTGGGACTTAAAGGAGTACCTCGCCAGCCTAGTGCTGTTAGTTAAACCAATGTTGGGGGAAGAATTACACATGTACCTAGTGGTGTCAGAAATGACAGTAAGCGAGACTTTGGTTAGAAAGTGCGGGGACGAGATCCAACGACCTATCTATTATGTCAGCAACACATTATCCAAACCCAAGAAGAACTACCTCCCCTTAAAAAAGCTCGCCCTTGCCCTGGTTACCTCGACCAGAAAGCTCTGTCCTTATTTTCAAGTCCATAAAGTGGCAGTAATAACGGACCAACCTCTCTGCCAATTTTTACAAAGGCCGAATATATCTAGAAAGCTAGTCCTGTGGGATTTAGAGCTCACCCAATTTTACCTGAAATACAAACCTTGAACAGTGATTAAAGCTCAGACCCTAGCAGAGTTTGTAGCTGAGTTCTCAACCCTCTCGAGCGAAGAGACACCAGCAACACTAGGTCCAACTCCCGAGAAATGTCAAGTAGGTAACAATTAGCGAAGAAGACTGTAAGCCTGGACCCTTTACACTGATAGGGCATATAGGCAGGTTGGAGGAGGTGCTAGCATAGTCCTGATCGATCCTGAAAAATTGGATAGTTGCCACTGTTTTATTTTTGAATTTAAAGCAACCAATAATGAAGTCGAGTACGATCTCTCGTAGCCGGAATGAAGGTCACCCTCGAGCTTGGGGCCGATTAGGTGCATGTTAAGAGTGACTCACTGCTTATTGTCTACCAGGTTACAGGATTTTACCAAGCCAAGAGCGATAACATTGCAGCCTACCTGAGGCTAGTCCAGTAACTGAGGGAAAGGTTCAAGGGATTCCATGTCAAGCAGATACCTTGACAGCAAAACCACTGGGCGGAAGTTCTAGTAAAGATAGCCGTGAATGGAGGTCAAGCTTTACCTAAAGAAGTACCCCTTCAGGTGATCTCCCAATCAAGCATAATGGTAGGCAAATAAATCTACCCTGTGGACCTGTTGCCCTATTGGATGGACTCGATAGCTGTTTTCCTCTAGGAAGGAAAGCTTTCTGAGATCCTCGACAAAGCCTAAAAGGTCAAGAGATTGACTGTTCGATACTGCTTGATTGATGGATACCTCTACCAGAGGTGTAAATCCCTTTCTCTACTTCGATATCTTCATCTGGACGATGCCAGTTGGGCATTAAGAGAGGTCCATTTTTAGGCTAGCCAATGAAATATAGTAGGATAGCTCAGTGTTACTTTGCTTACGAGGAGTAACAGCAGAGATGCGCAAGTATTGAATAACCCACGAGGACCGAAGGGATCAATGGTAGGAAACTTCAGGTTCAAATAATTTCTGGTGAGGATGGCCTTCAAGATTACTTAAGATTTAACAGGCAGAGAATCCCAATCCCACGATGGTTTATCATTAGAAGTTATGAGGACCTCGAACTAATGTCCGCCAATGAAGATCAAGCTAGCCCAATCGTTCCCTGCCAGAATCCATTCCTCCTTCCAGGCGGGATCATTCTTTGAAGCACGAGGATTGATGAAGTTGAACTTGTTCTTAGCTTTCATATAGAACTGACCTCGGGGAGCACCAGATAGGCTTCCAATCTAAAAGAAGTAAACCATCTCCTCTACATCAGGCTTCTTAGTAACCTTGCCCAGCTCGCATGCTCTTTTCACAGAATAAAAAAGCCGATCAGATGTCTCCAGAAGCCAGACGTCAATTGGAGAAAAGCAAGTTATAGTCCATTGAGAGCTCGTCGGAGGGTGGGTAAAGATGAAGCCTGATCCCACTCTCGAGAGTCGAGATGTGAAGTAGAAAATGCCTTCGGAAGGATTGAATACGTCATAATTTTTAATGGAACATAGATGGAAACACTGTCGGGGATACCTCATTTGGTCCTCAGACGATCAATCATCCTCGGGTCAATAGTAGAATCTGGGATGACCCTGAAGTCATAGGGAAGAAGCCTATCTAAAAGGGAACCCGTAACTGCAACTTGACTCTTCTAAACAGTAGCATCCATGGGTTCCCGGTCTAAGTCTTCATTGACCAAGTTCAGAGGGTTATTAGGTTTATTAGAGAACCTAATCCCGATAGCCACGTTTCTATTTGATCGGTGAAGTTGTGGGTTAGGAGAAGAGTCATCGCTGTCAAAAATCTTTTACGCTTGTTTTCCTTAGACGAGACTAGCAACCTCCTCTTAATCTACTATGGAGTCAACAGAATTACGATTGGTTTTCGACATGGTAGAAAAGGGGTTTGAGTTCGACGAAAGAAAAGAGGGTGGCGAGAGGAAGGCTTTTTTGTCTCTTTGAAGATTTTAAATTTAAAAATATGAACACATAAGGAAGGAAACGAAGCAACCGGGCTTAAATAGAAGTGAATAAAGCAGTACATAGGGGACGTAGAAGTAAAAACTTCGGTGGAGGTTGCATCGAATCTCAGGAGATAATGTAACATAGTTGGATTACCTTGAGAAAGGCATCGGTTTATACTCGCCACATCACTTATGCATTTAATGGGAGGATTCCCATAAAGATTCATGTGACAATAATGGAGGGAAAATTTCCCAATTAAAACAGAGAGCCTGACTCAAGCACCAATTCAATCACTGGTGCTCAAGATAGAGGGGACTTCTGTTAATAGCTAAATTTGTCTAGGGACCAAAGGAAAAATTTTCACTTTCTTGGCCAGGGTCCAGACCCTAGCAAGGCACCACGGATCCCAGGGTCGAGCTGTTGGGTGACCTTGCAGAAGTGAGAAAAGGTCGACGTGACCTGGGAACACCATAGGTGAAGCTCGAAACGATAAGATCAAGCTCCTTACACCGAAATAAAGACCATGGATAAGACCGATACAAGGTAATCTAGATTCCCTATGGTCAGTATTACCTTGCAACCTCCCTCGAAGCTTGCCATCCTCTCCAGACACAAAGAGAAACCAACAAGGCATCAAGCGCGTATCACAGTATCACTCCACTTCATCAAAGGAAGATTAGAACCTATCTGGTTAGGTAAGAGGAAGCTTACCGAAGCTCTGTTATCACTAAAAAGTGCCCACATGGGGTATCTTGAGCTCTGAGGAACCTGAAAAGGTTAGACAAAACTTCTGGTACCAAAACCAGAACACAAATATACCTCTCTCTTTGAGGAAACGAATGCCATACTCAATGACCTCCACGAGGCATCACGCCATAAAGGCATACTAAATCATATCCACACTCCAACGAACATGAAAACATCATGTATGTATCATATCCACAGTCCAACAAACATTAAAATATAACGTACGTACAGGGAAAGTGATTGAGTCCAAAGAGGAAACAAACTTATCTCCACCCAAGATATTCTCGAATCCGTTATTAATCAAAGTTAACGATGTTTAAAATAGAGGATCTCGCCCAATAAAAGGGATTGGATTTGAAGAATAATAGCGGGAGTACCATGAGTTTAACCTAAGAGGAGTGTATATAAATAGACTCGATCATGCAAGAGATGAAAAGGATGGACTGTACGTATAGATGGGTTGTATATAAAGTGACCATCTTTGTTATCTACTTTTTGACAGGCACGAAGCCACCACCCCACTATACCCCGGAGATTGAGAGCATTTGTGGTTTTTGTATTTTATAAATAATTGATAATAAAAGCACTATATTCTCTTTCTCGTTGTACTATCATATGCTTTAAACATCCAGTGTTGTTTGATTAAACTAGGTACCTAAGGTACCATCCCCGGCCACCACCTCCGCTGTAGCGTTCTCGAGATTGTTAGCTGGAACTCCTCACCCCGAGCAAATTTTCCGTTAACAATATGTAAAGAAGTCCGAGAGGACATCAAACTCGTTCTACCATATCGCTCCCCTTCACCGAAGGAAGAGTCATGCCTATTTAAGCATGTAGGAGAAAACTCGTGGAAGCTCTGTTATCACTAAAGAGCACCAAAATGGTCAATTTAAGCTCCAATTGTGACCTGGTAAGATCAGATCAAGCTCATAGTACCAAAAATGGAACATAGAGGTACCTCATCATAACAAAAGCCATATTTGATGACCTCCATAATGCATCTCATTGGGGCAAAACAAAGGATCACCTTTACTCTCCAACTCGCATTGAAACAATACGTTAGTGTAGGGTAAGTGATTGAGTCCAAAGAAGAAACAAACTTATCTTCATCCAAGATATTCTCCAGTCCATCATTAAGCCAAAATAAATGACATTTAAACAAAAGATCACACTCGATGAGGAGGGATTTGATTCAGAGATTCATGGCAGAAGAATCACGAGTTTAACCTAGTTGGACTACATATAAATATGCCCAATCATGAACGAACAAAAAAAGGAAAAAAACAATTGATAGTACCAGAGACATAGAGGAAGAGAGTTGACTTTGGCCTAAATTCAATTTGCAGCACATGGCTACCATCGTTATCTACTTCTAGACAAGCACGAAGCCACCACACCCAATTTACCGTAAAGAGATTACAAGTAGTTGAGTGATTTTGTTTGTACAATACAAGTGATTCATTTTGTCACCAGCAAAGCAATACTATTTCCTTTACGTATCATGTCAGTATTTATCCTAACGTCCACCATCATAAGAACAAACCAGGTACCGAAGGTACTAACCCCGATCACAACCTCCGTGGTAGTGGTCTTGAGGGTGCTAACTAGAATTCCTCACACCGAGTAAATTTTTGGTTAACACATTTAATAAATAGAGACACGATGTCCATATCTATAAATGAAGTCCTCGATCAATTAACAAATGAATACCACCAAACTATCGAGGATAGACTATGCTATATAATAGTACTCATTGATAGCTCAAAGGATAACGCTTGCAACCACAAGTCTATCATTTATCTCAAGATTGAGATAGACTCTCCGATTGTCCATTGCGGTTTTGGATATAGTATTTCACTGTGATCCTATTCAGTGCACCCAGTGCACTAGATTCTTTTTACCAAAAACACCACACTTTAATAATTTTAGACTCATCATAACACATTTGATCCCACTCAAATGCTAGCAAAAGAATCTACAACTTTGACAAGATAAAGGTGCCCAACCTTTATCTTAAGTTGTGAATAGTATTTAAGATTAACAAAATAATTGTGTCAACCTCATACATATCTAGATGTACAAACAATTCTTATTTTCTCACAGTCTTTTGAAATTATGATTATTTACTTTTGATAAAAATAATAATTAAACTATAAATGTTGTAAGATTTGTTAAACTAGAAATCACTTTGTTAATATGAAAATATCGTCAAATACATTATTACACTCTGGCTATCGAGCATAATCCCAACAATCTCCCACATGCTTTGTACCAAATGAGTCATATCTCTTATAATTATATTCTTTAGGTGCCCATCAAAACTCTTTTGTGGAAGAGACTTTGTGAAGGGATCCGCTAGATTTTTTACTGATACTATCTTGGTTATCATAACATCTCCCCTATGCATAATTTTTTTTAAAAGGTGATACTTTCTTTCAATGTTTTTCCCTCTCTTATGACTTCTTAGTTCTCTCGAATTAGACATTAATCCGCTACTGTCACAATAGATAGTGATCTGCTTATTCGCATGAGGAATCACTTCTAAGTCAGTCAAGAATTGGCAAAGCCAGACAACCTCATTCGGCTTCGCATGCGGCAACATACTCAGCTTCCATGATGGAATCAGCAATACAAGATTGCTTGATACTCCTCCATTTGACTGCCCCTCCTCCAAGTGTAAACATAGATCTTGATGTTGATCTTCTCGAGTCAGAATCTGATTGGAAATTAGAATCTATATACCTAGTGGGAATTAAATCCCCTCCAGAGTACACAAACATATAATCTCTCGTTCTCTTGAGTTACTTAAATATATGCTTGAATACTATCCAGTGATCAGGACCAGGTTTCGATTGAAACCTGTTAACTATGCCAACAACAAAACAAATATCTGGTCTAGTGCACAACATTGCTTACATGAGACACCAAACTAATGAGGCATATGGAACCCTACCCATGAATTGCTGTTCATGCTAATTCTTAGGAACTTGTTCCTTAGAAAGTCTGATTCCATGTCTGAAAGGAAACATTTCTTTCTTGGAATCTTGCAAGGAAAACCTAGACAAGATTTTATCTATGTATGAAGCTTAGGATAATGCAATCGTTCTATTCTTTTTATGCCTTATGGCTTGGATACCAAGAATATAACTTGCTTTTCCTAAGTCCTTCATATCAAATTTTTATGCCAACCATTCTTTAACTGAGGTCAATACTCCTACATTGTTTTCGATGAGTAGTATATCATCAACATAAAGAACTAGGAAAACTAACATATCGCCTTTAATCCTTTTGTATACATAGGGTTTGTCAAGGTTTTGAATAAATTCAAAACTTTTCACAGCTTGATCAAATCTTATGTTTTAGGATCTGGATGCTTGATTCAATCCATATATGGATCTTTCCAACTTGTATCCCTTTTCCGCTTGGCCTTTTTCAATGAATATTTATGGTTGTATCATATAGATGTCTTTGTCTAGACTTCCATTAAGAAAAGCTGTTTTGACGTCCATTTGCCAAATCTCTAGGTCTAGAGATGTTGCAATGGATAAAAGTATCCTAATGGATTTAAGCATGACCATAGGAAAGAAAGTTTCATCATAATCGATACTTTCTGCTAACTTAAAATTCACTCGAGGAGAGGAATTTCAGCGAACACCCTCAAGACGACAACCTCGGAGGTCACGGTTGGGGTGGTACCTTAGGAATCTGGTATTGCGTGTAACAATGAAGAGGAAATGTAAGATGTATAGAGGAGATTCAATTGTTTTATTAATTAAATTAAATCAAGTGTGATATATAACGGTCACTCATAAAATCTCATTCTCTCTTGAGTACAACGGAGGTGGTGGCTTTGTGCCGGTCGATAAGTAGATAAGAAAGAAGACCGTGTTCTCCTTAGACAATTTAGCCGATAACGGGGATTTTTTTTTTTGCCAATTCTCGGTCCTCCTCCTCTTCATGCATGCTTAGGCATATTTATACACGGTTCAATTAGGTTAGGCTCGTTATTCTCTAGCCATGAATCTCTGAATCAAATTCCTCCTTACCGAGTGGGATATTTTGTTTAAATGCATTTGACTTTCGGTTTGATAACGGATTCGAGAATATCTTGGAGGGAGATAAGTATGTTTCCTATTTAGACTCAATAACTTGCCCCATATGTACATTGGATAGTGAATACGATCCTATATGCTGCCCTGGAGAGATGCATTATGGAGGTCAACAAATATGGCGTTCACTGTGTTGATTGGTGTCGTACATCTATGTTCTAGTCTTGGTACCAGGAGCTTAATCTGACCTTTCTAGGTCCCTTATAGAGCTTGAGATGAATGTGATGGCGTTCTTTAGAGGTGACAAAGCTTTGCAAGCTTCTTCCTACCTACTTAGATATGTTCAGTTCTTCCCTCGGTGAATTGGACTGACACTATAGGACAAACTTGATGCCCTAAAGGTCTCTTTTTACAAGTGGAGAGGGTTGTGTGCTTCTAAGAGGTCGCGAGATGTTTCGACCTTAGAGAGCATAGGTATTTCTCTGCCAGCCTTGCTTCGAGCTCATGTTTCGATGTAAAGAACGTGGTTCAATCACATTATGCTTTTTCGGGTGATTTTGAATGCTTTTAAGGTGTTTAAAGGGTACGACCAACCTCGCTTTGCTTCTACGGGGTTGGATGGTAGCTCGACCTCTGGAACCTTGGCACATTGCTTGATAAGCTGAGATTTGGACCACAGCAATTGGCTCCTCTATAGTTAACCTCTGTTTTTGGAGACATCTAATTAGCTTCCTTGTGTTGTATAGGAAGCAGTGTAAAATGAGCAAGGTAGCCATGGAGCTCGAAGCAGAGGAACTGGCTTACATCTTTCATATTGGTAGCCTATCCGCGGCCCAAGACGTCTGTTCTGTACGAAAGCCAAGAACAAGCTCAACTTCATCGTTCCTGGTGCTTTCCAGAAAGACCCCTCTTGGAAAGAAGAATGGATTTTGATGGGAGGTGATTGGGGAAGCTCAAATTTTATCGACGGGTATGAATTCGATTTTCCTAGTACTGGTAATGGTAAGCCTTTGTTGGACAAGGATTATCTACCCGTCGAATGTGAGGCAATTCTGAAGGCTATCATCTCTTGCAACTATATTAACCTGAAGTTTCCCACTGCTGATTCCTTTGATCCCTGCTGGGTGAATTGATACCTGTGTATATCTACTGCTTCTCCAAGTAAGAACGAAATTTTTGAATTAGCTTGCTTCCTTTATGGCAGTCATCTTGATTCTAACCGCCTCATTCTCTTTTCTTTTTTTTTTAACAGTTTCTGTTGTTTCCCTAGCTGCCCATGAAGTTCAGTGAGCTCGCACCCCTTATCTTTTGGCCAGACCAATCCAGAGGACCTCTTCTGCTACCTCGGACAATGAGGGGTCATCTACTTTAGCCACGGTTCACCCTGCTCTTATCTCGTCTCCTTCCAATCTCAGGTCCATGTGTAGATATTTGCATATCGGGCTTCTAACGTGAGAAGCAAGGGAACCAATGTATCTCTTATAGCTGCTATAGCCGCCACTGCTCCAACCTCGATTGCCCCTCCTGTTAGTGCTACTACTTTTATTACCCCCATGGTTAGCCTACCTAATGTCCTTGTTCTAGGGCCTTGAGACTACTGAGCTTCATGATTGCTCGGATCAGTTTTGAAAAACATTTAAATCATTGAAATCCACTTCTTGAAACTAGACACCTTACTCCACATAAACCAAACCAAGAGAAGAATACGACCTTCTCAAATGGTTACTCAATGTGCTAAGACAAGCACACCATCCTGCAAGTGTGAACAACATACAAAACCACACTATGAATGCATATAGAGAACAATGAAGCACACATGCATAAAAAATCAAATATAAGTAAGTGTTTGTGTGAGCAACACATAATTCATGTCAATACAAATGCAAAGATGTGATCAATATAAACATGTAAGAAGAGTTATCAAAACATGAATGAACACTTATATAAACACACAACATATACAAATAAGAAATATGCATGAGTTGTGAGTGTGTGCAACTATATCTCTTCAAAGCAAGTAAGCACAAGAAATAAACCTTTGGTTCTTCTTCTCTTGAGGTCTTGAGAGCCTAAGCTACCCTTACATAAAACCTCAATATGTGGCTTGTTCACAAAATAAGCCAATCAATAAATGAGGACTTTATATGCAGGATGTTGAAAACCAGAGCTAGCATTCTCAAGTGGCCAAGCAGCAGACAGAGGTGGAGGCCTCAATCGGAAATGGGTACTTCTATGCCTCTTACCAGGTTGCTGAAGCACTGCCTCCACCCTCCGACCTCTCCATCATCAATGGCTGGAAAGGGATGAGATTGTGGCTAAGGTCGAGGAGATGTCTCTTTTGCTGGTGATGAAGCGGGCACTTCAAACACAGCTAGAGCTGGGAAGCAAATAATTGTAGAAAATCTTGCCCTCCCTTCTTCAGTTCTTCCAAGCTCGGGGTCTGGAGAGTCTTTTGGTGAGGTCCAGCTTATATAGTCCGAATGAGGCTGGCTGGCTTCTACAGGTACAGGATCCCAGTCTTTACAATCTTTATAATGTTTCCCTACTATCCTGAAGTTGGAGAGAGGTCTACCTAAAGTCCAGGAGAGAGCTGGAGATCGCCTTGAAGAGCTTGCTGGACCAGGGTCAGATGGTGAACAAACAGGGATCCCTGTTTGATCTATGTAGCCTTAAGACAGGATAGGCTCCCTTGTCGTTATTAATGAGAGTTTGTTACGATTTGTTTCATGGTTGCTTTGATTGATCCCTGATCATGAACTTTTACCTAGATGCAGCCTTCAACTTAATCCTAACTTAATTAAATCTGGTAAAGAGGAAATTCTGAATCCAATAACTACATGCATACTAGCTGAGTAGATGTCTAGCTCAAATTCTTAGCACTTGGTAGAAATTTATATCTTGCTGATTTTGGGGAAGAGTCCCCTTGCATTATGTCTTGCACCCTTGATGATTTCTCATGCAAACCATAACTTGAAAATATGGGAAATCACAAATACATGAAAAATCAATGGTCAGTAGCAATCAAGTATTTGATATTTAGGCAGAAACTGTGTTGTAATAACCAAGATGCCCCTTCTCTTGGCATTCGATGAGGTATCTTATCATGGTAACCTCGATCCAACAAGCAAACATGTATTTACGCTTGGATCCTACTCGGGGGGTGATAGCCTGACTGAGGCATCAACAATGATATCAAGCTATTATGGTCTCGAGATCTAGAAGACAATTATGCTCTTACACTTAGACCTTTCTTGGGGGTGATAGCCCGACCAAGGCATCAGGAATGCTATCTAGCAATCTTGGTCTCGAGATTTAAAAGGCAACTATGCTTTTACACTCGGATCCTTCTTGGGGGTGGTAGCTTGACCAAGGCATCAGGGATGATATCTAGATCTCATAGTCTCGAGAACTGGATGGCAAGTATGCTCTTAGTCTCATATCCTTCTAAGGAATGGCAACCAGACTAAGACATCAGGGATGATATCTAGCTCTCCTAGTCTTGAGATCTGGATGGCAACTATGCTCTTACACTTAGACCTTTTTTGGCGTGGAGTGGTGCCCGGCCAAGGAAACTATCTATCTCTCATTGGTTCATGGTGATCATGGCCAATATATTCAAGGAGAATACAGTCGGAGGTGGAGAAATGAATAGCATACTTTATTGATATTTAAGATGAAGTTCATTGTTGTTAAGTAATTTATTAGCACCTAAATGTAGGTAGTCTACTAAGGAGTCATTTGTCTAAGTGTATAACTTCTACAAATGGTAGGCATTCCAAGTGTGGTCGATGGGTTGACCATCAATGTCTTTCAGCATGTAAGCTCTATTACGGACCACTACTTTCACTAAGTATGACACCTCCCAAATCGATCCTAGGACCTCATCCGTTCTTATCCGGGTATTCTGAGTAACTTTCCAAAGAACCAAGTCCCCTTCCATAATGCTCATAGCTTTGACCTTTCTGTTGAAATATCTTGCAATCTTGCTTTGAAAAATTGTTGCTTTCTCAGCTACTCGATCTTATTTCTCTTCTAGAAGGTATAGATTGGCTCGAAGATTGACCTCGTTGATCTTTAGCTCAAAGTGTTGTACCCTAAATAAGGACAACTTATGCTCGATAGGAATGACTGCTTCAACCCTGAAGGCCAGAGAGTAGGGTATTTCTCTAGTTGTCATCCTCTTTATGGTTCGGCATGCCTAAAAAAACCTCAAGGAGCTACTCGACCCATCTTCCATTCTTCTACTGCAGCTTCTTTTTCAGTAATTTCTAAATGGTCTTGTTAGTGGCTTCAACTAAACCATTAATCTGCTGGTGGGCTACTGGTGCAAACCGAATATCAATATCCAAACCTTCATAGTAGTCCCTAAATCATGCATTGTCAAACTGCTTGCCTAGGTCGGTGAATACGATGAGAGGGGTGCCAAACCTGCAGACCATATTTGATTTGATAAACTTGGTCGTATTATTCCACGAAATACTTGATAGTGACTATAGCATGCTTAGCTTGATCAGGGGCGGTGGGAAGTGGCCGATCAAGTCGATCCCCTAAATGGAAATAGGGTATGTTAAATTGATTGAGGAGAGCCATTCAGGAAGAACGTGGTTCAGGTTCAAGGCCCTCTATCATGTTTCGTAAGATCAGACAAACATTTTTACGTCTTGGAGAATTGTTGGCCAGTAATACCCCATGTGAATCACTTGGTAAGCTAGAGCTTCTCCACCAACATGGTTTCCACAGTCCCCATAGTGGACCTCTTTCAAAGCCCAGATATCATAGTCATGATGTAGATATCGAAGCAAAGGAAGGGATTTTCCCCTCCTGTAAGGGTACCAGTCCACCATGTAATATCGGAATGAGACCCTTTTGATCTTCCAGGCTTGGTTAGGATCTTCGATAATCTTTCCTTCTTGAAGGTAGGCAGCTATATGGTCCATCCAATATGGTTGTCAGTCAACAGGGTTGATCTCATTGCCCATTGTTATGCTTGATTGAGAGATCATCTGGAGGGGTACTCCTCTAGGTAGGGCTTGTCCTCCATTTGTAACTATCTTTGGTAAGACATCCATCTGATGGATTTACTATTGAGGTATCAGCTCAATCTTGAACCCTTTGAACCTCTCCTTGAGTCGCTGGACTAGTTCCAAGTAGGCAACCATGTTGTCAATTTTGGCTTCGTAGAGCCCAATAACCTGGTTAACAATGAGTAATGAGTCACTCTTAACGTGTAAATAGTCGGCTCCGAGTTCAATGGTGACCTTCATCTCTGCAAGGAGGGCTTTTTTTTCCACTTCATTATTGGTAGCTTTAAACTCGAACCTAAAAAAATGGAAACAATATGTCCTTTCCGGGTCAGTCAAGAGTATGCTAGCTCTTCTCCCTACTTGTCCAAATACTCCATCGGTGTATAGAATCCAGGCATTAGAGCCTTCCGATCAATTAATTTTTTTTTGAAGCTTTCTGAGAGCTGGATTCAATGTTACTGGGGTCTTTTCACTTGAGAGGGCTGAGAATTAAGCTACAAAGCCTGCCAGGGACGAGCTTTGATTATTGTTCAAGACTTGTACTTCATACAAATTTAGGTCAACTCCATGGCCTACAATACTAGCCTTCCAGATACATCCGACCTATATAAGAATTAGCGAATGGGTTGATCTGTTACCACCACCACCGTATGGGCTTTAAAATAGGGGTGAAGCTTTCTAGTCAAGGTAACCAAGGTGAAGGTGAGCTTCTTAAAGAGAAGGCAGTTCCTCTCTGGTTTGGATAGTGCATGACATACGTATTAGATATGTCATTGGACCTCATCCTTGCACTCATTGACCGAGGCTCCACTTACATCCATTTGTTACACGGCTAAGTAGATCCGTAACTCTTCCCCCGAAATGGGCTTGACTAGCAGTGGCGGCCTAGAGAGGTAATTCTTTAAGTCTTAGAAGGCTCGCAGAGGTAATTCTTTAAGTCTTAGAAGGCTCGCTCGCTATCTTGGTCTCATTTCATGTATTTCCCCTGCTTGATGGCCTTGAAGAAAGGGATGCATTTATTAGTGGAGCGTGAAATGAACCAGTTAAGCCCTGCTATATGCCCTGCTAACACTTGAACTTGCTTGAGAGTGGTTGGGAATCTAGGTTCAAGATAGCTTGAATCATTTCAAAGTTTGCCTCTATTCGCCTCTCATTCATGATGAAACCCAGGAACTTACCTATATTCCGAGTTTGTCGTGGTCACGATGAAGACGTATTTGATAGGGTTCAGCCTTATTTGGTTTTCCCTCACTATCTAGAAAGTTCTACGGAGGTGGCCTTGATGTTCCTATGCCTTCTTGGAATTGATGATCATATCATCTATGTACACCTCCATTGTCTTTCCTATTTTTGGCTTGAATAGACGGTTAACTAATCACTGGTAAGTGGTGCCTACGTTCTTGAGGCCAAAAGGCATCACCTTATAGTTATGCAGACCTTGGCTCGTGATGAAGTTGGTCATGCCTTGATCGGCAGGGTGCATCATGATCTGATTGTACCCTAAGAATGTGTCCATGAAGCTTAGGAGCTTGTTTCCGGCAGTAGAGTACATCGGCTGGTCAATCTTTGGTAGAGGAAAGCTATCTTTCAGGCATGCCCGGTTGTGGTCGGTGTAGTCGATGCACATGCGCCACTTCCCGTTTGACTTCGTGACCATGACCACGCTGGCAATCCACTCAGGGTACCGGGCTTCTCTTGTGAAACCAGCTTTGATCAGCTTGTCAACTTCTTCTTAAACCAAAGCGTTCCTCTCAGTGTTCCTCTTAGAGATAAAGTGATGTCTCTTCTGTTTGATGGGTTTTAAGATAGGATCTTCTACTAGACAATAAGTGGCCATAAGATATCGGGATCCCCAGCATCTCGTCGTGGTTCTAAGTGAAGATGTCATTAAATTCTTGAAGAAGCTCGATCAAACCTTCTACCACTCTCGGATCTTAGGTAGCTCTAACACTGACTACCTTGGAAAGGTCATCATCTCTGATTGGTATTTCTCTTAACTCATCTATTTGGTGTCCGCTGGCCCATTCCCTTCTTTTCACTTCCTTATCCATTATCAGGTGATCATTCTCTGGATGATCAGCGGGCTCTGCCTCTTCTAGGTTCATCCCGGGTGTTTCCTATTCTTGGATTGTTGCGACTTGGTTGAACTATGGCTGAACTATTTTACTAGTGCTGTTAGGTTAGTAGACCCCACATAACATTTCCTAGCAGCTTACTGGTCCCCACACACCTCACCCACCTTGTTCCCAACTTGAAACTTTAAGACATTGTGGTATATGGACAAGACTCCTTTCAGGGTTGACAAGAATGGCTTTCCTAATATGGAGTTGTAGGCTAATAGGGTATCAACCGTAATGAAATCCGTCATGATATTCTGATGAAGGGGTGTGGTTCCTTCGATCACCGGAAGGATCTTTGACCTCTCTGGAATGACCAAGTCCCTAGTGAAGCCGTACAACGGAGTTATGCAGCTGTTGTAGCGCCACTATTTCAAGTTGAGTTTCTCCAAGGTCTCTTCGAAGAGAAGGTCTATGCTGCTACCTGTGTCGACAAGCACACGATGAACAACGCAGTTAGCTATCTGTATTGTCATCACCATGGGATTATCGTGAGGCTGTATAGTGCTGTAGATGTCTGCCTCGGTGAAGATAATCTGGGCCGATTATGGTGGGCCAGTTGAGCTCTGGTCTACCTTGAAGATACCCCGACCTTTATCAACACTGATAATTTTCCTTACATGGTTCTTTCTGGAGTTGTTGGAGGTGCCAGCCAGGGTGGGTCCTCAACTTATTGTGTGTGTAACCTGGATATATTGAATCATGTCCTTATATTCTCCCTTTCTCTTTTCGGTACAGTCCTGGATCTCCGCTTGTACCACTTTTCCAGTCTTGAGATTATCCCTGATCTGCTTTTAAGAATTCTACCAAGCAGTCTCCCCTTACCAAAGCCTCAATCTGGTTACGTAGGCTATAACATTCTGATGTGTTATGCCCTACGTTTTTATGGAAGTTATAGTACTTATATGGGTTTCTCTAGTCTGTCAGAGCTTTCATGGGTACTGGCTTCTGGATCAGCCCCTTGTCCCTAATGGCGAGGTAAATCGTCTCGCAGGACACATTTAAGGGGGCGTAATGTTCGTACCTTTTTTCATCTCATGTTATCGGGACGATGAGCCTTGGAGGAGGCGAAGCTCGAGGAGGGGTTCACCTTGCAGGATCCTATTCTTACTGAGGTTGGGAAGGAAGGAAATGTTACGTTGACCTGTTGGGGTTTTTGAAGCCAGTGCAACGGTTAGTTGTATTGGAGCCTAGCTATGATGCTTGGAATTCCTACCCTTATTTGGAGCCTTTCGGGCATATTGTTGTCCCGAGGCCTCGGACTGTCCCTGGGAAGAGCAAAGACTTATAATTCCTGTAAAACAATAAACAAGTAAACCTTGTATAGATTGAGTATGGGTGTTCATACAGACAATGCTAGAAATTCCTCCACTTTTGGTCTTAGGGAATCCTTAAGTGTGGTTCAGCTCGTGTAGTCCAAAGGGGTTACACCAGAAGCTTGGGAGTGGACCAGATACCACTTTGAAGATCCCTCTAGAGTAGAGTTATAAGTTTAGATGAGAAGAACGAAGGTTGGGCTATCACTCTATATACAGCCGTTCCCTTGAATTTATTGCCGTAGTTAATAAGGTCTTAGAGGAGGACCATATCGGGCAGGCAGTTGCTTAAGAGACTCTAGAAGAGGAGGTGGCATGAGTGGCCAACCAAGATGAGCAACCACTAGAAAGAGGGGTGGTGGGCGAAGTCCAGTACGGAGGAGATACAGCAAGAGGGCACCAGGAGAATGTTGGAGTTTGATACAATCTTGTCATGACTTGTTTTGATTGTCTATAAAATAGAATGGGAACCCCGCTTTACTTATGACCAGTTTAAACACTTTTTTCTCTATTTTCTCTTTATGTATCCCGAACTCGGTGGTTGTGCTCCCTGTTTGAAGAATGTAGCCTTTACAGGGGAATAAGCTTCCTCGTTGTAAATGAATATTGGTTTTCCTTTCTTTGCTTTGATTAATCCAGATCGTGAACTTCAAACTTAGCTGGGAATTCTCCTGTTGATTTCTGACTTCGACCTGGATGCAACCTTTAGAACAGTTCTGACTTAATTAAATTTGGTAAGGAAATCTCTAAATATGTTATGTGCAAGCATACTAGTTATTTAGAAAGCTAGCTCCAATTCTCAACACTTGGTAGGAGTTTCGTGTCTTTGGGAGGAGTTTCCTTGCAGTGTGTCTCGCATATTTGATAATCCCTAATTAAAACTTTAATCTTGCAATATAAAATCACTCGTTTATGAAAAACTAATGGTTAGTAGTAATCATGTGTTTGATACTTAGACAGAAGCTATGTGGTAACAACATAGATACCCATTTTCCCTGCATTTGGGGAGGTATCGTATTATGGGGATCTCAGTCCAACAAGAAAATCAATATTAAAGCTTAGATCCTTCTCGAGTGTTGTAACTCGACCAAGGCATCAGGAGGGATGTCTAGCTATATCCTGGTCTCGAGATCTAGATGGCAATTATGCTTTTACACTCTGACCCTTCTTAGGGGTGGTAGCCCGACAAAGGCATTATGAGGGCTATTTAGCTATATCTCGGTCTCAAGATCTGGATGGCGGCTATGCTTTTACACTAAGACCCGTTTTAGGGGTGGAAGCATAACCAAGGCATCAGGAAGGCTATTTACCTATATCCTGGTCTCGAGATCTGAATGTCAACTATGCTCTTACACTCACACTCTTCTCAGCGAGAGGAGGGGGGTATGCCCGGCCAAGGCATCAGGGATAGTGAGGGGGCTTCCACGACTAATCTCTAGTTTCGAGGTGGTTATGGTGAATTTGCTTGTGGAGAACATACTCATATATTGAGAAATTAAATGCACATGGAAAATACAATCTAAGATGGAGAAATTACAGCTCATGGAGAATACAATCGAGTTGGAGAAACTACAGCTCATGGAGAATACAATTAAAGATTGAGAAATTACAGCTCATAGAGAATACAATCGGAGATGGAGAAATTATTAGCAGACTTTATTCTGATCAAAATGGAGTACATTGTTGTTGAGAATTTTATTGAAGCCTAAATAGAGCCTAGGGATAGAACTTCCTCAAATGCTCAACATTCCAGATGTGGTCGATAAGTCGACCTTCCATGTCTTCGAGCTTGTATGCCCCATTACGGACCATCATCTTTACCAAATATGGTTGTTCCCAATTGGGTCCTAAGACTCCATCCGACCTTTTTCAGGTGTTTAAGGTAGTTTTCTTGAGAACCAAATCCCATTCCTTGAAATTCTAGGCTCTGACCTTTCTGTTGAAATACCTAACAATCTTGCTCTGGTATACCGCACTTTTCTAAAGTACCCGATCCTGTTTCTCCTCTAGAAGATCTAGATTAGATCAGTGCTTGACCTTGTTGGTCTTAGGTTTAAAGTTTTGCACCATGAATGATGTCAATTTATGCTTAATAAGAAGTACTTCTTCAACCTTGAAGGCTAGAGAGTAGGGTGTCTCTCCAGTATCTGTTCTCTTTGTAGTCCGGTATGTCCACAAACCTTGGGGAGATCCTTGGCCCATTTGCCTTTCTTCTACTGTTATTTCATCTTCAACAGCTTCTTGATAGTCTTGTTTGTTGATTCCATCAACCCATTAGACTAAGGGTGGGCTACTGAAGCGAACCTGAGGTTGATTCCCAAACCTTCACAAAAGTCTTTGAATCAGGCATTGTCAAACTGTTTGCCTAGGTCGGCTACAATGATGAGTGGAAACCTAAACTTGTAAACCACGTTGGTTTTGATGAACCTCGTCGTATTCTCTTCTAAAATTTAAGAGAGAGGTTCTGCCTCGACCCACCTTATAAAATAGTCAATTGTCACGATAGCGTACTTGGCTTGCCCATGAGCGGCATAAAGCGGTCCGATAAATTCGACCCCACCACATGGCAAAGAGGTAGGGTGAAGTGAGAGATGACAACCGCTCCGGTGGTAGGTGACTCAAGTTTGAAGTCCTTTGACATAGTTCACAGGATTGTACAAAACTCTTCGCATCTTGGTGAATTGTTGGCCAACAATACCCCATACGAAGCACTTGATATGCTAAAGCCTCCCCACCAATGTGATTTTCACAGTCTCCTGAATTGACCTCTCTTAATGCCCAACTGGCATTATTCGGATGAAGGCATCAAAATAGAGGAAGGGATTTACCCCTCCGATAGAGGTATCCACCTACTAGGCAATACCGAACTGACAATCTTTTGACCTTTCGGGCTTGGTCAGGGTTCTCGGGAAGATTTCCTTCCTAGAGGTAGATAACTACCGGGTCCATCCAATAAAGCAGCCAATCCACTAGGTAGATTTCTTTGCCTGAAGTTATGCTTGACTAGATCATCACCTGGAGGGGTATTACTTTAGGTAGAGCTTGACCCCCATTCGGGGCTATCTTTACTAACAAGTCCGTCCAGAAGTCTTATTGTCGAGGTATCTGCTCGATTTAGAATCCTTTGAACCTTTCCCTTAGTTACTGGATTAGCTTCGGGTAACTAAGGGAAAGGTTCAAAGGATTCTAAATCGAGCAGATACCTCGACAATAAGACTTCTGGACGGACTTGTTAGTAAAGATAGCCCCGAATGGGGGTCAAGCTCTACCTAAAGTAATACCCCTCCAGGTGATGATCTAGTCAAGCATAACTTCAGGCAAAGAAATCTACCTAGTGGATTGGCTGCTTTATTGGATGGACCCGGTAGTTATCTACCTCTAGGAAGGAAATCTTCCCGAGAACCCTGACCAAGCCCGAAAGGTCAAAAGATTGTCAGTTCGGTATTGCCTAGTAGGTGGATACCTCTATCGGAGGGGTAAATCCCTTCCTCTATTTTGATGCCTTCATCCGAATAATGCCAGTTGGGCATTAAGAGAGGTCAATTCAGGAGACTGTGAAAATCACATTGGTGGGGAGGCTTTAGCATATCAAGTGCTTCGTATGGGGTATTGTTGGCCAACAATTCACCAAGATGCGAAGAGTTTTGTACAATCCTGTGAACTATGTCAAAGGACTTCAAACTTGAGTCACCTACCACCGGAGCGGTTGTCATCTCTCACTTCACCCTACCTCTTTGCCATGTGGTGGGGTCGAATTTATCGGACCGCTTTATGCCGCTCATGGGCAAGCCAAGTACGCTATCGTGACAATTGACTATTTTATAAGGTGGGTCGAGGCAGAACCTCTCTCTTAAATTTTAGAAGAGAATACGACGAGGTTCATCAAAACCAACGTGGTTTACAAGTTTAGGTTTCCACTCATCATTGTAGCCGACCTAGGCAAACAGTTTGACAATGCCTGATTCAAAGACTTTTGTGAAGGTTTGGGAATCAACCTCAGGTTCGCTTCAGTAGCCCACCCTTAGTGTAATGGGTTGATGGAATCAACAAACAAGACTATCAAGAAGCTGTTGAAGAAGAAATAACAGTAGAAGAAAGGCAAATGGGCCAAGGATCTCCCCAAGGTTTGTGGACATACCGGACTACAAAGAGAACAGATACTGGAGAGACACCCTACTCTCTAGCCTTCAAGGTTGAAGAAGTACTTCTTATTAAGCATAAATTGACATCATTCATGGTGCAAAACTTTAAATCTAAGACCAACATAAAATAGTGGCAAGTCGCACTTGGCTTAGTAAAGTTTCGTAACGTAGTTGATAATAAGCAGTAAGTCGCACTTGACACGTAAATAATTGGCCCCAAGCTCGATGGCGACCTTCATTTCGGCTACGAGAGCTTCGTACTCTACCTCATTATAGATTGCCTTAAATTCGAACATAAAATAGTGGCAACACTTAGTTTTTTTAGGATCGATCAGGACTATGCCAGCACCTCCTCCTGCCTGCCCAGATGCTCCATTAGTGTAAAGAGTCCAGGCTTTATAGTCTTCAGACCAATTGTTGCCCTTTTTAAGTTTCTCAGGCGTTAGATCTGGTGTTACCCATGTCTCTTCGTTCGAGATGGCTGAGAACTCAACTATAAAATCTACTAGGGCCTGAGCTTTGATTGTCGTTTTAGATTTGTTCTTCAGGTCAAACTGGCCGAGCTCCAAAGCCCACATGACTAGCCTTCCAGATATATCTAACCTCTGTAAAAATTGGTAGAGAGGTTGGTCCATTACCACTACCACTGTATGGGCGTGAAAATAAGGACCGAGCTTCCTGGTCGAGGTAGCCAGGCAAGGGTGAGCTTCTTAAGAAGGAGGTAGTTCTTCTCGGTTTGGATAACGCGTGGTTGACATAGTAGATAGGTCACTAGATCCCATCCTCACACTCCTTGACCAAAGCCTCGCTTACTGCCATTTTTTGACACTGCCAAGTACATCATCTGTAAATCTTCCCCCGGCATTGGTTTAACTAATAACTGTGGGTTGGTGAGGTACTCCTTTAAGCCATAGAAAGCTCGCTCGCTGTCCTTGTCTCATTTCATGTTCCTCCCCTGTTTGATGGTTTTCAAAAAGGAAAGTCATTTATCCCTGGAAGGCTAAATGAATCTGTTGAGCGCTGCTACATGCCCTGTCATAATTTTGACTTGTTTAAGAATGGTAGAAGAATCTAGGTTCAGGATAGCTTGGATCTTTTCCAGGTTTGCCTCAATTCCCCTCTCATTCACCATAAGCCTTAAAACTTCACCGCTGTTGTTGGATTATGCTCGATAGCAAGAGTGTAATAATGTTTTTGACAATATTTTCATATTAAAAAAGTGATTTCTAGTTTAACAAATCTTATAGCATTTATAGTTTAATTATTATAATTGTCAAAAGTAAATAATCATAAGGTCAAAAGACTATAAGAAAAAGGTTGAGCGCCTTTATCTTGTTAAAATTGTAGATTCTCTTGCTAGCATTTGAGTGGGATCAAATGTGTTATGGTGAGTCTAAAATCACCAAAGTGTGGTGTCTTTCGGCAAAGGAATCTGGTGCACTGGGTGTACTGAATTGGATCACATTGAAATACTTTATCTAGAACCGTCAATGGATAAAAGTTTTTCATTTGAAGACAATCAGAGAGTCTATCTCAATCTCCTAAGATAAATGATGGACTTATGGTTGCAAGTGTTATCATTTGAGCTATCAATAAGTATGACTATATAGCATAGCCTATCCTCGATAGTTTGGTGGTTTCATTTGTTAATCGATAGAGGACTTCATTTTTAGATATGGACATCGTGGTTCCATTTATTAAATGAGCGTAGAATATCATCATATGGATGTTTTGAGGTATTGGATATTAAATCTTAACGCTAAGTTTTCAATAGTGTCTATTGAAACACGGCTTCTGGACAAGTCAAAATATCCAAGTTCAAAATGTGGTCATATGAGTAAATATTGTAACTTGGAGAGCTATAGGCGGTCTATGAGCTATCGGCGATTACTGATATTGTTCACGAGGATGCACTTCCTCCTATAAGGTTGTCTAGGGTATGAATGAGTAACATCAACTTATTCTATCTCTATTTAGGAGTTCAATTTTAGTTCTTTAGTGGAATGAACTAAAATTAATAGAGCGGACCTAAGTGAATCGTTTGTTGATTGTTATTAGGTTGTCTATTGGAGCTTAAATTTAGATAGCCCGCCAAGATCCCTAATCCACACGAACTTGCATGAATCACTTGATATATTTTACCAGACCAATTTAGGGGTCCATCTGGGATAGTATTAAGGCATGTGGACTTGTTTCTTTTTGTAAGAGTGGGTCTAGTTCACATGTGGACTTTTTATTAAGGTCTAGTGGATTTAATAAAATAAGAAAAATAATATATATACCTATATATTGTTATAGGCAGCAATGCTATTGTATAAAAGCCTAAATATATTATTTTTTATTTTATTATTTAATTAAATGGAAATTAATTAATTTGGTAATTAATTAATAGTTAAAATCTTTTTCCTAGTAAGAGATGATCTCCTAATATTATACTATTGTTAGTAGTATAATTAATATTAAGTATTATATTTAATAAATAGATAAATAATATGAATTATTTATCTAATCAAATTAGGAAATCTTTAATATGGTTACAAATACTCTAATGAATTGGATTAGGAGTCTTGGTGAATAGTAGAATTCTTCTTTGAAAAGGATTCTTAACTACCAAGTAAATCTACCTAAAGAAAGGATTATTGCCAACCAAGTAAATCCTTCTTAGGAGAGGATTTATGATCCTATATATATCACCTCATAATTTTCGGCCAGCCCTATGATTTTATGAGCAAAATTTCGGCCAAGCAAGGTTATTTTCTAAGAGAGAATTCTGCCTAGCAAGAGAGAATTTTAAGGGAGAAAAATTTAGTTTTTTGCCCTAGACAAAATTCGATCAACTCATAAATAAAGGGTGTAGAATTCGGCCAAGGAGAAGAGAAAAAAGGAACATTTTTTTTATATTACACTAGTATCCTTTACATCAAAATGGTTTTGTGTAAAAAAAAAAAATCGGGTTCACATGAGTTTCAATCAAGTAGACTGATAATTCACAAATGACTGGACGTTCTTGGATTTTTCTCTTGGAGGATTATTGTAACTAACAAAGAAAAAGATTTTGTTTGTTTCCATCCTCTGGTATACAATTTAAAGAGATGGAGCCCACACTCTTAGGTGATTCACGTTCGTGATTGGATTGGAAGATCTTACGGATTCAATTCAGTGCTAGTTCAATCGTCACGAGAAAAAGGTATGACTCTTTTTATATACATCACTTAATCTAGGGTTAAGGTTCTTGTTATTAAGAGGGAAATTTTTTATTTATACCGAAACCCTAATTTTAAAATTTTCACGCTTCCGTTGCACGATTTTCCCTACAACTGTCACCCTAAAAGTACACTTGGCAAGATTTAGCCACATTCATTTCTCCCTTACTATCTGGAAAGTCCTATGGAGATGTTCGTGGTATAGGAAAGTTGTCTTTTGGACACGCCCGGTTGAGGTCGGTGTAGTCGACACACATACGCCACTTCCCCTTCGCCTTCATGACTATGACCACGTTGGCAATCCATTCGAGGTAGCGCGCTTCTCTAATGAAGCCTGCTCTGATCAACTTATCAATTTCCTCTTAAACTGCAACATTCTTTTCGGTGTTAAAGTGATGCCTTTTTTTCTTGACAAGCTTGAAGGTTTGATCCACTGCTAATCGATGAGCAGCCAATGATATCAGGATCCCGACCATCTCGTCATGGCTCCAAGCAAAGATTTTGCTAAACTCTTGGAGAAGCCCGATCAAACCTTCCTTAACTCTTGGCTTGGGGGTAGCCTCAACCTTGACAACCTTAGAGGGATCGTCAGTTCTGATGGGTATCTCCTCTAGCCTATCCACAAGGTGCTCGCTTGCCCATTCTCTGCTCTGTTCTTCTTCATCAAATATCGGGGAATCATTTTCTGATTGACTAGCGAGCTCCACATCTTCCAGGGTCATCCCTGGTGCTTCCATATCTTGAACCGTCGTTAATTGCGTGAACTGTTTTTGCCAAAGCTATTGGATTGGCAAACACTGCATAGCATTTTTTGGCTGCTTGTTGGTCCCCACGTACCTCTCCTACCTTGTTCCCCACTAGAAATGTTAAGACATTATGGTAGATAGACAAGACTCCTTTCAAAGAGGACAGGAATGGTCTCCCTAGTATCACGTTGTAGGCTGATGGGGTGTCAACCACAACGAAGTGTATCATAATGTTTTATTGGAGGGGTATGATTCTAACGACCATTGGGAGGATCTTTGATCCCACTGGTATAATCAAATCCCCAATGAATCCATACAGCGGGGTTATGCAGCTATTGTAACACCACTGCTTCAAATTTAACTTTTCCAAAGTGTCTTTGAAGAGGATGTCTACACTATTACCTGTATGAACTAGCACGCGGTGAACCATGCAGTTAGCAATCTGTAACATGATCACCGTGAGATCGTCAAGAGGTTGCACGGTGTTGTACACATCTGCCTCAGTGAATATAATCTGCACTGACTGGGATTGACCAATCGGGCTTTGGTCAACCTTGAAGATACCCCAGCCTTCATCGACACGAGGAATATTCCTTGCATGGATTTTCCTAGAACTATTGGAGGTGCCAACAAGGGTGAGACCCCACTGATGGTGTGTATCACCTAGATTTGTTGTATCAAATCCTTCTGTTCCCTATTCCTCTTCTCAGCATAGTCACAGATCTCTGTTTGTACGTTCCTTCTAGTCTGGATGTTGTCCCAGACCTATTCCTTATGTTTGTCAGGGCTTTCATGGGTGCATGCATCTAGAGTAGTCCCTTATCCCGAATGGCGAGGTAGATTGTTTCTCAGGATGTGTTCAAAGAAGTCTAGTGATCATATCCTCTTTAATCTCTTGTAACTGAGGCTATAGTCCTTGAAGGAGGAGGAGAAGCTTGTGGGGGGGTTCGTCTCATAGGATACCTCTCTTGCCTAGGTTATAAAGCCGATAGCCGGTGCATTAGCCTATTGGGACGTTTGTTCTATTTTTTCAAAGCCAGCTCAGGCCTATGAGCTTTCTTCTTCTGGCGCTTCAACATTCTCATGTCGTCATGCTCTATTTTGACTTTGAGTTGTTCGCCAATCTCGACCTGCTCTAGAGCCCGATCATAGGCCTCTTTATAGGTCTCTAGAGGTCACTTGGCGAAGGATTAAAAGAGCTTGCCTGCCCACAGGTTCCGTTGGAAGTTAACGAGGGTCTTTTTCTAGGTAAAGACTCCCTTCTAGATGACTTCCTTGTGAAAATGTTCCACATATGATCGGAGTGCTTCACCTCATTCCCGGACCACATATTAAAGGTGTATGGGATCCTTTAGATTCGGTTTCACCCCTGTGAAATGTAAACAGAAGTAGGTTGATACCTTCGTGAATGAATCTATGCTACTAGCTAACAATTTCTTGAACCAAGTCTTTACGTTTAGTCAGAGTGGTTGGGAACATCCCGCACATGGTGGCTCTGGTTGCATTCTAGACTTCTATTTGCTGGACGAAGCTCTCGAGGTGGCTCTAGGGGTCCTCTATGCAAGAGAACTTGTCTGTCGGCATTTTGAATTTTGGCAGGAGCTCAGCGTCCCAGATCCTACTAGTGAAGGGAGTATTCATTTCGCTCAAGGGATCTTTCTTGCCCTGCTTGTTTTTCTCCTTCTTCATCTCCTGAATCTCTTTATGTAGCTTCGCCAACTGATCCCTCAAGCACTTGTTCCCATCCATCTTTGAATCGACCTCAGATCTCTCGTTGTCGGATTCCTTCGATGAACTGGAGAACTAGACCTGGTCTTCTTTATGAACGGGATCTGTTTGAGGGCATTACTGGCTACCTTATTCTATGGCCAGGGTTTCCCCCTATGAGGTTGCCAAACGGGGAGCTTCTTGCCCCTCATGTGGCAAGGCGTCTACTTTTAATTTGACTTGCCTGGGTTGATAAGATGATGGCCTGCCAGAAACTGGGAGCATGGGTCCTAGCCTATCCTAGATTGAGGGTTGAGGCCCTGCCCTATCGCAAGCTGGCTCTAAAAAGGGAGGTCCCAGTCTATCGAAGGTGGGCAACCTGGTTCCGAGCCTGCTCTGCTCTCCCTGAGCGTTAGGATTTATTGGCTGGCTTGCGAGGCCTTAAGCTAGTAGGCGAAGGAAGACGTTTTCCATAAAGGTCGATTATTGTTAGTTAAGCATGGCCCGACTTATCATAGGATGGCCAGGAGCATGCGCAGCTGCTGCCTGGGCTGGAGCTTGGCTATAGTGCCCGGATTTCTTATCCTTCCTTGGGGCTTTTCGTGTCGATGCAGTAGAAGGTTATCCCGATGCCTCTAGATGTCCCTTGGAGGAGCAGTGCCTCACAATTTCTGTAAAACAACAAACACGTAAAATTTTGGTTTGGTTAATTAGGTGTGGGTGTCCCCACAGACGGCGCCAAAAAGTGTTAACGAAAAATTCACTCGGGGTGAGGAATTTCGGTTAGAACCCTCGAGACCACTACCATAGAGGTGGCGGCCGTGGTTGGTACGTTCGATACCTGATTCTTATATGTAATGGTGAAAATGATGACAACACGGAATCCTAAAACATGCAAAGGAAAAAGACACTAATTTATTATTGAATCATATGGTGTATACAGTAGTCGTTCGAATTCTCATAGTCATTCATGAGTACAATAGGTACGGTGGCTTCGTGCCTGTCGAGAAGTAGATAGCTATAGTGGCCGTGTTCTGATCACATAATTTAGGCCGAGTCAAAACTCTCTCCTTTATGTCTCTTGCTTTATATGTTGTTGAACCCTCTCACTCGTGCATGCTTGGGCTTATTTATACACAGTCAAACAATGTTAAACTCGTGACTCTCCCGCCATTATTTTCTTAATAAAATTCCTCCTTTTCAGGTGGGGATTTGCCTTTTAAATGTCACTGATTTTGGCTTAATAATGGATTTAAAAATATCTTAGATGGAGATAAGTTTGTTTCCTATTTGGACTCAATCACTTGTCCTACACATGCATAGTGTTTCAATGTAATTTGGAGAGTGAAGGTGATCTTGTGTATTCACTGGTGAGATACAACATGGAGGTCACCGAATATGGCGCTCACTATTTCGAAAGGCGAGTTAGATCCGTGCTCTTGTATCGATATTAGGAGCTCGATCCGACCTTTCCAGGTCTCTCTTGGTGCTTGAAATGACCATGTTAGCGATGACGGAGCTTCTACGAGCTTCCTCTTACCTGTTTAGATAGATTTGCTTCCTCCCTCGGCGAGATGGAGTGACACAGTAGTACGGGCTTCACCTGGGGTGTTCCCAAGGCACGATGACCTTTCCTCGCTTCTGCGAGGTCGTCCAACAGCTCGACCCCATGAATCTTGGTACCATGCTAGGTAATCTCAGATTTGGACCCTGGCCAGAAGAGTAGAAAATTTTCCTTTGGTCCCTAGCCCATTTTGGCGGTTAACACTTAGTTAAACAAAGATCAATCAATCCTATAAAGCTATCACAATACAACACTCAATCAAGTCATCACAAATAATCTCTATTTTATATTTAGAATATATTCTAAGAGCATACAAATGATAAAAGAGATGGCTTGGTAAGAAAACCACTTAACTTATGTGAAGATAGTGAGAAACTTACCAAACAAAATTTGATGATGCTAAACCATGTGTGGATGCACTCTATATAGTCATAGATGATGCAAGATGATGTTTTAAAGATTAAAGGAAAAGCTTTGAGTGCATAAAGGTGAGTTCTTGGAAGATGTTTTCTCTTGAAAAATGATCTAAGAGAAAAGAATGTAAAATGGAACCCTTGAAACGACCTGAACATGAAGAAACACATTTATATGGGTCAAAAATGAAGTGCTGTCATTTTGAATAATCTTACCAAATCAGCGAAATGTGTGTTTCTATGCGCAAGTCTACACCTACGCAATGACCAGCGCACAACCGTGCTAGGCCGAGCAAGTGTCCGCCTAAGGGCCATAACTAGAGAGATGCAAAATATCAACCAGTGAAATGCGCAGGACTGTAGAGGTTCCAACCCGCACAAGTGTCCGTACAATTACCCGACACTAAGAGATTGAAAATCCTCAATCTTCTCATTGCGCAGTTAGTGCTGTTGGAACCCTGTTCACCGGTTACGCAGCGAAACTAGGTTTTAAAATTTTTATACAGATCATAATCTGTATCTAGAACCAGTGAACTTGAGATCGTAATTATTTTTCGAAACTAATACATACAATATGTAAACACATGGAATTAAAATCGAGGTAATCAGAAGAAGAAAATCTTGCAAACAATTCGAGGCTCCTTCACTTTTCTATATGCTTCTATCTGAACCAATCTTGCCAACATTTGGAAGCTCTTTCACTTTACGATGTGTTCCTGTCTGAATCAATCAATCATCCTACCTATATCCCAGAACTAGTAACTGCCTGTCGGAATGTCACGATCTCAGGAACTTGAATGGAGGATGTAGAGAGAATCAAAGAAACTATTTCAACTGAGAGAAAATTAACTAGAACAATTCTAGTTCTTCAATATTATATATATATTTTTAAACGGTGCACAATTGCATAGCACTCAACAAATGTTTTTTTTTTTTGTTTCTTTTTTTTTTCTTTCGTGCTTCACTCACCTCAACAAAAAATCTTTTGAATTTTTGCGTTTTTCACGCACCAGCGTGCTTTTATTTTTTTGACACATATATATATTTCTTTTTTTCTTTCTACATAAATCTATATCCTTGTTTGTATCCTATACAAACACTTATATATGTGTACACACCAATTTGCATCCAATGCAATCTCTTGTGTTATAATTGATATATATCATTTAATTATCATTTTCAAATATATCTAATATATTAAAAGTGATAATAAGTATTTTAAATTTAAACTTAAATTCAAATACTTAGATAAATGATTTAGTAAAATAAAATAATCATATTATTTTATCTTCACCTAAATCCATATATCAACTAACACCCTTCAATTAATAGTTAATTAATAATTCATAATTATCAATATAATTAAATAATATAATTATTTAATTAATTTAACTATTAACATTCGTTAATTAAATAATCTCATTATTCAATTAATTCCCAAATATATACGTGTCACGTTCGTAACACAATTAATTGGACAATCTAATTAATTAACCGTGATCCTTGTTACCTAAAACGATCGGGCTAGCAAGGGGACCTAATGGACCCACAGTATTTTGAGCTCCAATAATCCTCGTAATCATTAATTAAACTCTTTAATCAATATTCCTTGATTATTAACTCCGGTGTTACTCCACTAAAAACCCGAAGCTGCACTCTCTTAACTGTAGACGTTTTTACTCAGACCGATACAACTCTGTGTCAATCGATATAGCTATTACACATGGTATGATACTCTACAGTAGTTCATAATTAGAGCTAGGTCATAATATCCGTTATACCCCTCTAATTACATATATCCTCTAAGTACCGTTAATTCTCTAATGGATAATAAATCCTATTTCCTTACTGAATTAGGAGAACGCTCATATTGTTCAAGCCCCGAATCAACCATTAAGGGAACTACCATCTACTTCTCAATAGAATGAGTGGATTCCACTATTGTATACAAACCTTCCCAGCCACAAGCCAAACCGCAATCCCAACCTATGGAGCATATTGATTGGAAACTGTATCCAACCTCACCCATGGTATATCAAACACCACTATCTAACCTAAATGAGTCGATAAGACACTCAGGATTGAGATCACCCACATATAGCCATTATTAGTTGATATATATGAATCTCATCGATAACCAGATCTTGGTGAGAGATTCATATAGATCATGGCCCAGTCCTATATGATCACATCGTACAAGGTGCCTCCATTCCCATATCTCATATGAATGATTCAAGATAGAATTATCGTACTTTACGGAATGGATCGCAGCTATAGATTAACCACAAATAAAGTACCTAGCTTTATTTGCTATCTATTGACTCTTTAGATTGCACATATTTTACTGCATCCATCTGTATATGACGCTCATATACACAGTTTGAGATTACATCTGGCAATATTGGATGTTAAATATATGCACAAGTTATAAAATAAACAACACAATATGAATGAAATGAACTTTTTCTTTAATTTATTTCATAAATCCATTTACAAATTACATCTTTAGGGCATAAACCCCAACAATCTCCCACTTGCACTAAAGCATGTGAGGCATGTCTCGTAAACCTAGACCAAATAGGTGACCTAAAAAAACTCTAGCCGGTAAGGTCTTTGTAAATGGGTCAGCATGATTGTCTTGTGGGCCTTTTTTTGTGATGAACACATCTCCTCTCTATATTATCTCTCTAATGAGATGATACTTTCTATGTATATGCTTCCCTTTCCTATGGCTTTTTGGGTCTTTGGAATTAGCCACTTCACCATTGTTATCACAATAAAGTGTGATGGGCCTATCCAGATCTGGAACAACTTCTAGATCACTCAAGAACTTACGGAGCCAAACAACCTCTTTAGCAGCTTCACAAACGGCTACATATTCGGCGTCCATGGTCGAGTCAGCAATGCAAGATTGCTTGATACTCTCCACACAATGGCTCCACCATCTAAGGTGAATACTGATCTAGATGTGGATTTGCTAGAATCCCTGTCTGACTGAAAATCAAAATCTGTGTATCCAAACGGGATCAAATCCTGTCCGGAAAACACTAGCATATAAGCTCTCGTTCTCCGAAGATACTTGAGAATTGTCTTGACAACAACTCAATGATCCAATCCTGGTTAGACTGGTATCTGTTGGCTACTACTACTGTATAACAAATGTCTGGTCTCCTGCATAACATAGCATACATGAGACTACCTACTTTCGATGCATAGGGTACACGTCTCATAACTTCAACTTCTTGAGGTGTCTTAGGACATTGTTCCTTAGACAAGTGAACTCCATGTCTGAAAGGTAAATTACCTTTCTTAGAGTTTTTCATAGAAAATTGCATAAGAATCTTGTCAATATATGATGCTTGAGATAGTGCTATGAGTTTGTTCTTACGATTCGTTAGAAGCTGGATCCCTATAACATATCTCGCCTCTCCCAAATCTTTCATTTGGAATTGGCTAGCCAGCCAACCTTACATCAGAAAACACTCCCACATAATTCCCAATGAGTAGGATATCATCTATGTATAAGACAAAGAAAACTACTTTCTTATCAATGATGCGCTCCATAGGTTTTGATTATATCATTAAACCTAATGTTCTAAGATCTAGATGCTTGTTTAAGTCCATAGATGGACCTTTGTAGCTTGTAAACCTTTTGCTCTTGATATGGAGACACGAATCTCTTCGGTTGCATCATATAGATGCTCTTATCAAGATTGCCAATCAGGAATGCATTTTTGAAGTCCATTTGCCAAATTTCGTAATCGGAATAGGCAACAATAGATAAAAGAATCCTAAAAGACTTAAACATGGTTACTGGCTATAAGGTCTCTTCATAATCTATCCCCTCTTTCTGGGTATAACTCTTGGCCACTAGCCTTGCCTTAAAGGTCTCTGCCTTCCCGTCTACTTCTCTCTTTCTCTTGTAGATCCACTTACACCCTATGGGTTTTACCCCATCCGGTAAGTCTACAAGATCCCAGACTAAGTTAGAGTACATGGACTCCATCTTGAAATTCATGGCTTTAAGCCATTCCTTTTTATCAGGATCTTCCATTGCATTCTTAAATGTCAACGGATCATCCACACTATCAGCAGAGAAAATACATTGTCCCTCACATATACCTAAATAGCGTTCAGGTTGTCTCACAACTCTCTCACTACGTCTAAGTGGTAATGTATCCTGATCAGGAACCATCTGACTCTCAGATGTATGTGGATCAATAACTCTTGTTGATGAAGCACTAGTCTCACTAGGCTCCAACTCATTTAATACAATTTTGGAATGAGGTTTATGGTCACTAATGTAATTTTCCTCAAGAAACGTTGCATTTGTCGATACAAATACTTTGTTGTCTTCAAGAATATTGAAGTGTCCACCTCTGGTCTCCTTGGAGTATCCTACAAAAAGGCAGAGAACAGACTTGGAGTCTAGCTTTCCAGTTTTGTTCTTCAACACGTGTGATGGACACCCTCGTATGTGGAAATGTCACAAACTAGCTTTACGACCATTCCACGACTCTAGAGGAGTCTTAGGAACAGATTTGGATGGCACCACATTCAAAATGTATACCGCTGTTTGTAATGAATATCCCTGGAAGGAATTTGTTAATGATGAGAAACTAATCATAGATCTCACCATTTCGATTAGTGTTCTATTTCTCCTCTCCGCTACACCATTTTCCTTAGGTGTACCATGAGCTGTGAGTTGAGAAACTATCCCATGCTCGACCATGAAGTCTCCAAACTCTTGGTAAAGTTACTTACCTCCACGATCCGATCGTAGTGACTTGATAGTCCCATCTGATTGATTCTCAACTTCAGCTTGGAATTCTTTAAATATTTCAAATGTTTCCGACTTCCGTTGCATTAGGTAGACGTATATGTATCTTGGGTAGTCATCTATAATAGTGACAATATACTCATAACCACCCATAGCTTTAACATTCATCGGTCCATAGACATCTTTTTGTATAAGCTCTAGCGGTTCTTTGGCTCTAAGCCCTTTTCTAGTAAAAGGTTTCTTAGTCATCTTACCTTCTAGACAAGATTCGCACAGGTAAGGTGCCAACCTTTAACTCACTTAAAGGTCCATTTTTTACTAGTCTGTCTATCCGGTCAATGTTGATATGACCAAGCCTTAGATGCCAGAGATACGTGTCATTATCTGGAGAAATCTTATGTCGTTTCATTTTTGGTTTTTGGTTTTTCAACCTTAAACATTTCGATGTTGAGCAGTGTAGTATGTATTAACGGTTTTAACACATACAAATTGTTTTCATTAGTTCCTGAACAAATATTCATACCCCTCTTTCCAATAATAATAGACTTATTATTAAAAGAAAAAGAATATTTTTATTCTAACAACTTAGAAACGGAAATCAAATTCCGCGTAAATCCAGGAATATAAAATACATTGTCCAACAATATATAATTATTACAAAAACGTAATCTAATTACGCCCACTACTCGTGCCTGACATGATATCCTCTGACCCCACACATATTGAGAAGGCTTGATCCTCTAGCTGTATCTAAGAATCAGTCCATTGTAAAGAAGAACAAACTTGGTTAATGGCCCCTAAATCAACTATCCAGGGTGAAGAATTATCTTCCACTAAACATGACTCAAGAACAAGTAAATCATATTAACCCTTCTTGGACTTCTTCTTTCTTTTGGTCTTTCTTGAGTTTGGCTTTAACCTTCATCTTCCCAGCAGACCTCTTCCTCTTATTATTATTTGAAGAAGATGGTTCGACAACATTTGCCTCGCCGGTCTTGCTCTTGTTGTCCTTAGTCAAGGACTCAAATTTGTGAGCTCATTGAGCAACTGTGTGAGATTGAACCTTAACTTGTTCATCTCAAAGTTACTCTTACACTGATTGAAACTCTTTGAAAGAGTCGTCAGTATGATGCTCACTTGACTAGGTTTATAAATGGGCCTGCCATTGACTTTTGACGTGTTGAAGTAGGACATCATGCTCAGGACATGTTCCCGAACTGGCGTACCTTCTTTCATATGAGCGAGCATAGCGAAACGAACAACTTCCTGTCGCTTTTGCTCGGAGTGCTGCCTGAACATAGCTTGTAATGACTCCATGATTTCGAATGCTAAAGTCATTGCTTCATGCTTTGTGACAAGCACGCCTGTCATAGAAGCCAACAGATATGTTCGGGTCTTCTCATCAGATGAGACTCATCGCTCGTATGCCTCACGAACAGTTCGTATGGCATTGGCAGCAGGCACTGGAGGACATATTTCCGTAAGCTCAAACTTGAGGCCTTTGGTGACCAAAATTGCATTAATGTTAAGTTTTCACTTAGTGTAGTTATCACAAGTTAATATGTCGTTTGCGAGAATTTGAAGTAATGCAGAAGACATTATTGCCGAAATAAATAAAACATTCATTCAGTCATTTATTTAAAATAAGTGCGAGTGGTTTGGTATAAATTTAAACATGATGCATGAATATGTTTAACAACTAGAACTACCCTAAAACTAGTTATATACCATGACAATCCAATATACAACAAAGACATTCTCAATCAAATAATAATCTAGAATAACTCTTATTCCCTATCATTCAACCATCGTTTATTCTGTTAGGTTTTTAATTAACAAACTTAATCAAAACCTTCGTGAGTGTAACCCACCATTTCAAATCTCACGAGCTTAACTCGAGAATTGCCGCCTTAGGGTCGGTCAATCCTGAAATACCCTTAGAAATCCTATCCGTTAGGAAGTCAACCTTGGTATTGACCTTTAAGGAAACCCTTGTTAGGGAGGACAAAAGCAAAGGCGTCACGAGGCCCCACTCGGATCTCATGGTGTTGAACTAATAATGGAGACCGCGAGATATATATGTCATATATCCCTCTCCCACTCACTATTTTAAAATTAGAGTTTTCTATTAACCATTAATTCACCTAGACTCTACAAGATTAAACAACTAACTTTAATCAAGTTATTTAGAGCATTAACTAATTAGAAACAAATTCTAATTACTTAATAATCTATTAATGATTTTTAACAATTAAAAATCTAATCTATTAGTGAATAATCAAAGCCTTTATAAACTATTTAATAAGGTCAGATTATTATGTTAGTGTTTATCAAGTTTTAACTATTAAAACCCTAACACTTTAACGGATCATTTATTAATAGGTTATCAATCAAATTAATCCTAACAAATGACCCTATTAATCTAATTTTTGAAACACTTTAATAACTAGATTAATATTAATGAGAAGTACCAAGTTTTCTAACCATTAAAAACTAATCTCATTATTCATAGCCATTTATGTATTTACCCATTTTAATCACATTAAAAAAAATACATAAAGTATCAGGCTATGATGCATGTATGATATATCAAATATATTTGTGTAGGCACATCTAATCTAAATGACATACGTATGCATGACAATGCTTTTATCATCACATAATATAAAGCATACATGAATTGACCGAGTACTGTGGATTATTTAACCTAAAAAAAATTAGAATCTAAAATTACAAAAATACCCCCAAGGCATTCTTTTGTCTTCTTGTAATTTCCGAGTCTTCCAGTCTCTTTAGGTCATTCCGATTCATCTCATGAATTTTTCTTCGCGATTTATCCAGGTCTTCAATATAGGTTACATTTTTTTTACAATACAATAACAGTAATAATAATAATAATAATAAAAATAAAAATAATAATAATATACAAAAATATTAATAATACAACCGATAAACCCTAAATCCACATTACCATATAATTAACGATCAATCATGTTTTTGTAAATTAAAAAATTTAATTTACATACAAAAACATCATACAGTCAATTTCATGTTCCAAAAATAAATTTGGTTTTGATTCCGATTGTTGGAACCCCGTTCACCGGTTACGCAGCGGAACTAGGTTTTAAATTTTTTATACATATGATAATCTGTATATGGGACAAGTGAACTTGGGATTGTAATTATTTTTTGAAACTAATATATACAATATGTAAACACAGGAAATTAAAATCTATATAATCAGAAGTAGAAAATCTTACCAACGTTTAAAGGCTCCTTCACTTTTCGATATGCACCTGTCTGAACAAATCCTACCAACGTTTAGAAAATCTTTCACTTTACAATGTGTTCCTGTCTGAACCAATCGATCTTCCTCGCTATATCCCGGGACTGGTAACTGCGTGTGGGTGCGTCACTATCTCAGAAACTTGAATGGAGGATGTAGAGAGAATCGAAGAAACTCTTTCATCTGAGAGAAAACTAACTAGAACAATTCTAGTTCTTAAATCTTATATATATATATATATATATATATTTAAAACGGTGCACAATTGCATAGCACTCAACAAAAAATATATATATATTTTTTTTTTCTTTCGTGCTTCACGCACCTCTAAAAAAAATCTTTTGACTTTTTGCTTGTTTTCAAATACCAGCGTGTTTTTATTTTTTTGACATATATATATATATATTTCTTTTTTTCTTTCTACATAAATCTATATCCTTGTTTGTATCCTATACAAACACTTATATATGTGCACACACCAATTTGCATCAAATGCAATCTCTTGTGTTATAATTGATATATATTATTTAATTATCCTTTTCAAATATATTTAATATATTAAAAGTGATCATAAGTATTTTAAATTTAAACTTAAATTCAAATACTTAGATAAATGATTTAGTAAAATAAAATAATCATATTATTCTATCTTCACCTAAATCCATATATCAACTAACACCCTCCAATTAATAGTTAATTAATAATTCATAATTATCAATATAACTAAATAATCTAATTATTTAATAAATTTAACTATTAACATTCATTAATTAAATAATCTCATTATTCAATTAATTCCTGAATATATACGTGTCACGCTCGTAACACAATTAATTGGACAATCCAATTAATTAACTGTGACCCTTGTTACCTAAATCGATAGGGCTAGCAAGGGGACCTAATGAACCCACAGTATTTTGAGCTCCAATAATCCTCGAAATCATTAATTAAACTCTTTAATTAATATTCCTTGATTATTAACTCCGGTGTTATTCCAATAAAAACCCGAAGCTGCACTCTCTCAACTGTAGACGCTTTTACACAAATCGATACAACTCGGTGTCCATCGATATAGCTATTACACATGGTGTGATCCTCCAAAGTAGTTTATAATTAGAGCTAGGTCATAATATCCGTTATACCCCTTTAATTACATATATCCTTTAAGTACTGTTGATTCTCTAATGGACAATAAATCCTATTTCCTTACGGAATTAGGAGAGCGTCATATTGTCCAAGCCCCGAATCAACCCTTAAGGGAATTACCATCTACTTCTCATAAGAGGGAGTGGATTCCACTATTGTGTATAAACCTTCCCAGCCACAAGTCAAACCGCAATCCCAACATACGGAGCATATTGATCGAGGACTGCATCTGACCTCACCCATGGTACATCAAAGACCACGATCTAACCTGAAAGAGTCGATAAGACACTCAGGATTAAGATCACCCACATATAGCCATAATTAGTTTATATGTATGAATCTCATCGGTAAACGGATCTTGGTGAGAGATTCGTATAGATCATGGCCTAGTCCTATATGATCATATCATACAAGGTGCCCCCATTCCCATATCTCATATGACTGATTCACGATAGAATCATCGTACATTATGGAATGGACCGCAACTATAGATTAACCATAAATAAAGTACCCAGCTTTATTTGCTATCTATTGACTCTTTAGATTGCACGTCTCTTACTGCATCCATCTGTATATGACACTCATATACACAGTTCGAGCTTCCATCCGGCAATCTTGGATGTTAAATATATGCACAAGTTATAAAATAAACAACACAACATGAATGAAATGAACTTTTCCTTTTATTTATTTCATAAATCCATTTACAAATTACATCATTATGGCATAAACCCCAACAAGTGCACGGGTAGGCACCTGCGCATAGACCCACACACTGCCCTATTATGGATTTTTTAAAGTGAAAAATCCACCACGCAAAAACACACATTAAATGCAAGATAAAACAATGAAGCACGCATGCATACTGATTCAAATGCAAGTGAGTGTCTATGAGAAAGCAACACATAATACATGTCAATTCAAATACAAATTTGTGATCAATAAAAACATGTAAGAAGAGTTATCAAATCATGAAAGCACACATATAAACACACAACATAAACTCACAAGAATTATGCAAGAATTGTGAGTGTTTTCAACTATCTCTTCAAAGCAAGCAAACACTTAGAATTTTACCTTTGGTGCTTCTTATCTTGAGGTCTTGAGAGCCTAAGCTACCCTAACATGTGATTTTTTTACGAAATAAGCCATTCAATAAATGAGGACTTTACAATCTCCCCCATTGGATATTTTGTGATAAAACCACCACTCACATTGATTCTCACAAAAAAAACAGATAAAGCACCGGGAAGATATTTTACATTACAAAGACACATAATAAAAAAAATGTCAACTTTTTAATCTCTTGTAGAGCTATCAACCCTGCACAAAAAAAAAAACACTTTCCAAACCAAGTGTATGTGAGATGATCAATTGAAAATAAAAAGCATTTGCAATTAAAAAACTAAGAAGAATATCATACAATGTATGTGAATGCAATGCTCCCCCGCAATGGGTTACTACCCTAAATATAAAATCTTCCCAACTCCCCCTTACCATATTCTACTTTCCCTATTTGTCATGATATCGGCAACGGAGTAGTCCCCAAAAACTTGGTGTGTTGTAAATTCGTGTTTCATAAAAATAATACTCGCAATTGCACGAATCGTGAAGATATCGTAAATCGACAAGTAAAGATCGTTCGCACGAGGACTAGGGATTTATCGATTAAAAAAAATTCTAATTAAAGCTAAATTAAAGTAACAAGAAGATTGTTGAATTTGATTTAAACTAAAACTAAATTAAATTAAAACTAAGAAAGCAATTAAAAAGATTTGGTTGTGATCAAAGGTGAAAAAGCACTAGGTCATCAATGCTCCCCTACTATGTTTACTCAATGTTTCGAATTTACTGTGAAAGATATTAATCAAGTTAAGGGTTTGTTCTTATCTTAAGTATGGTTGTTACCGTATGATCCTGGGATAAATCAAGTGTTCTCAATTACAATTTACCCATATATCAATGGCGCAAACTACAATCGAGAACCCATAAAGTGCAAGAACATGAACCAAATCCTACTTGCATAGATCAATGCTAAGATCAGTTTTATCCATTCATTTGAATATTAATTAAGATGTATGTATAGATCAATACTCCAGCCTCAATCATTAAATTATTAAAACCCTAAATTCATGCCAAGAATAAAGAATTAAGACATAGGATGAATTGAATGAATCAAAACTTAATTTAATTAAATATAGTCAATTCTAACAAAGAGCATTAATAGATTTTTACATTGATTCCCTAGTTTGGAATTAGTTACACATGGTGAAAATAGAAAGAGAAGAGAAAGAAACAATAAAATCCATTGAGGCCTCAAATGGATTTTCAAATCTTCATTGATGAATTCTTCTTCATCTTCGAATCTTCTAATGCGCAACTATGAATGAAATAATTGTTATGAGTTTCGAAAGATATTGAAATGTGATATTCGTTGCTTCGTCCCTTTGAAAAATCGATAAGTATGTATATATATGTTCTATTTTAAAAAGGGTTTAGAATTCCCAAGTCAACAAGGAATACGCACGGCCGCTCCCTAAACCGTGGCATGGACAGCTTGCCCAGACCGCGGTGAATGAAGCGAAGTGCTCTCTGTGATGTTCCACGGTGAAGACCGCTCTGGAGGCATGACCTTGACAGCGGTACAGACCACGATTGTTGAAGATGACACGGCTGTGATTCTCTGCTCTTTAGATCACCGTGGAGGCATTGCTTGGGCAACGACCTTCGCAATGGTAATTTACAAAATTGCCATTCTTTGCTTCAAATCTTCCAAACACAACATTAAAGTCCAATTTCTTGAAACATGCTCAATCACACAAATTAAATACCTAAAAATGCTCAAGAAACAAGCAATTGATCGGATAACAGGGGATTGAAAACATATACAAATAATGACCGATCAAATAACCCCAAACCTATCTTTTTCTAGTCCTCGAGAAAAACTAAGAAGATAAAAGCTGAAAACTAAACCTAAACCTAGAAATAAAATCCTAACTAAGTAAGCCACTTTCGTATGGAACACGATAGCATTGAGAGTATGCTACAAGCCTTATAAGAAAAATACCAATCATCTAAAAAGCGTTTGAACTGTGCCCAAATAGAAACAATACATGTAAAAGTCAATAAGTAAAGACTAAAGTTAAGTCACAACAACTTGATGGAATTGCTCAATTTTTTTAACGAAAAGCCCATTCTCAAGACGTTCAAGTTTCAAAGTCACATTCACTAAACACCATTGATGTAATTCACCTTGACTCTAAATCTCACAGGATGTCACTCATTAATTTCACACAGAACCTAGGCAAATACACTCAACAAGCATATGTGAATGGAGCTTATGCACAAGAAATTTCAAGATATAATCGCATATGAATATATAATAGAAAGAAAGCTTGATTTTATGCAAAAGATCTCACGAAAGAATTAAGCATTATGAACAAGATAGACACATTATTCACTTCTACTTTCATAGTAAGGATAACCAATGGATCAGTCAGACTTTAATTAAGGTTGTAATGGGACCATGGGTGAAGGTCAAGAAAGAATGGGAAATTAGGGATTCAAAAACCTAGGATCATACCATGAGAGTCTTCAATAACTTTATGGCTTCGTTTAGGTCTCTTAATCCTCAGCACAAATGAGATAATCATCTCTTGCCACTGTCCTATTTTTAAAAAATTCACCATTCTAATTTGCTATATGTACTCATTAAACTCTACTTTATGATTCTCATAACATTTTTTATACATTTTGTTTAGAATCAGAGGATTACATGTATATGGAAATCATAATCATCAAACTTACTTTTTGGGCTGAATGCAGCTCTTTTCCTTCACTGGCCTCTAATCAAAATATACAAAAATCACTTGCAAAAATATAATATCTTCTTCACATTCTCAATGAATGATCCCAAGCTATAAGGTATGGCTAAATTATGGCTTATTGGTTTACGGTTTATGTGATGAAGAAAGAAAAAGGTTCGATCGATGTTTGGCTTCAAACCGGGCTATGGAGCACACAACATACGGGTAGGAAATATTTACGTTCTTTTAAGTAGTTCAAGCACACATAGTTTAATCATCACTTCCACTAATTTGACTTACTCGAGATCAAAATAAACATGCGACTTATTTTTAATGATGAAAGTTATATAATGCTCAATGTATACCCTACTGAGATCAAATCAAAAGAACCCTCTGTAATTATATTTATGTACGCTTTTTGGCTTAGTGAACTCACAAGGGTAGTCTCCACTATTAATTATAGCATTTTAACTAAGCTTCCTATCCACTATCACATCAAGAGTATGTCATAAAATTTTGAAAAATGTAATGCACTACTCTAAGTGGCAAGAAGTTAGTGTAAACTCAGTGATTAATTCATATTATCTGTAGGGCACAGATCAAAACATAATATCATGGATCAAATCACCCCCAAACCTAAACACAACATTGCCCCCAATGGTGAGAAGCGAGAAAAGAAAGGAGCAGATAAAGAATTAAAAAAAATATTGCTAAATTCTAAATTCAAGTTAAATCCAAAAAGAAAGTCAAACAAAATAAATACGACAATTATTCAAAATGAAAAATAAAACAAGAAAGAAGAAAGAAAGAAAGAAATATGCATATCCTTTAAAGTCCTCCGTCCTCATCTGAAATATGTAGAATCTCTATCCCCTGATCAGAATCACGGTCATGATGCTTGGGCCTTCATAGGGTATTGTAATCAAAAACTAGGTCGATGGTACCAGGAGCTGCCTCCTGCTTGAAACTCGGGTGGGGGAACTGGAGGTTAGAAATGTAAACTTCCATTGTCAGCAACAGAAAACCGGCTAACCATAGTGCACATCTCAGTGATACTCTCTTCAATAATGTCAAAGCGCGTGTTCATCCGCTCCTCCAATCCTCTAAACTAACTTTCCATACTAAGTACTTCCGCCAACCTTGCCAAGTGTTGATCAACATCATCCATCATATTTATTTCACTATTACTATTGACTCGTACCTCCGGAGTTGTGAAATACTGGTTAATTACATTTGGCGAAATATGGACCTCAACTCCTTGGACTAGAATTGCCCCTCCATTGAAAAATCTTTCCGGAATCATGCTAACATAATATTTGGCCACGATAATCCTATTTGGTTTTGGGGGCCTCTGAACAAATCCTACCCATTGACGGGTAGCTACAATCTCTTGCACAGAAATCTCCCTAAAAATGGGCACCTCAATGCCCTTCTCTATAATCCAAGGTCTCCTTTGGAACTTCGACACTTGATCTCTAAAATCCTTATTCTGAGCTAGTTGTGAATAAGCGACCCCTTTTCCTCTAAAGTGCTGCTAACCCGAGGCCTTTCACCTATATTCGTTCTAGCCATCTGCACACATAACAAGCAAACAATTCAAATTAAACAGAATTTATATGAATTTCGGCGACAATTCTTCTTTATTATAGACCCAAATTTTTAAATGTTCACTTTGTTCTCATATCATTCAATCCACAAGCATTCCATAATTAAGAGAAATTGATTAGACACGAAGGCATCATATTAAACACATATTAGACAAAAGTCAAACTTTTCTCTTAATAAATTAAAATTTGGAATTTCAAGCAAAACCAAATAGAGATTTGATCAAATAGACCTAATCATGTAGAATTTATCAAAATAAACAAAACCTACTAGCCAAGAATGCACAAAATTCGTGTAAGAACACTCAATCACCACAAACCATTCTTGAGAACACATACCTTAAAAATTAGATCAAATTCTGCCCAAAACTAAAAAAAATACTTGAGAAAAACAATAGAGAGACATACCTTTGATCCTTATGGAAGATGAGTGAGGATTGGAAGGAAGTTTAGTGAAGAAGAATTTAAAATGAAACAAGAGAAGAAGTGGAGGGAGAAAGGAAATGTGAGCAACAAAGAAGAAATAAGGGGGAAAAACAACCCAAATAGCGGACTTATATAAGTGTGCAAGTTCGTGCCCTACCGCGGTCTGGGCACATACCTGGAAGGTGGTCTCGGCCGCGGTTATGCCATATTTTGCTTACCCGAAGCTACGCAATGCACCTTTTTACTTAGTGTACAGTGGTATATGAATTGCATCACAAGCGGTTTTAACCGCAGTGATTCACAGAGGATCATCATTTTGCATGCCGCGGTGCAGACACCATGTCTGAGGAGCGGTCTGTGCCGTGAGAAAGTCCAGTGGGTACCTGCTTTATCGGCCGCGTTGGAGGCATATGCCTCTAGAGCGGTCGGTGCCGTGAATATTGGCAAAGCCTTCATTCTTTGCGTACCGCGGTCTAGACATGTGTCTAGAGAGCGGTCTAGCCAGCGGTGCAGAAACAAGATTGTTCCCAAACTTTATCTGCCAGTTCAAATACGCACACATTAGAAGCACCTGTTCTTTTTATTAAAAACCATAAGATACCGCCAAAGCTAAATTAAACAATGTCCCTGAATTAAACATGAGATTAAAAATGTGACAATATTCAATTTTAGCTATAAAGGTTCTTACGACACACTAATTATGACTCGAAAAGAAAGAAAAGTAAAAATAAAAACAAAAACAAAAACAAAACAAAAACAAAAGAATTAAACCTGGGTTGGTTGCCTCCCACCAAGCGCTTTATTTAACGTCTCGGCAAGAGGGAGTAGAGCACTACGGCTCTATTGGTGATGCAACAATCACATAACAATCACCTATTTTCTTCAACTTGAAAGTTCCACCACTCTCAACGTTTCTTAGCTCAGCCTTTTTGATCCATGCTCTCTTCACATTTGTTGGATTCATTCTCCCTTGTTTATATTGTCTTGTATACTCGTAGCATCTTGGTCGAATGTGACCCTTCCTGTTACAAAAGTGACAAACAGGAATAAATTTATGAAAGTTACCTCTCTGGTGGCTGTTGTTCAATGATCGATCTTGATTCCTTTCGTTTCTCTTTCTTCTTTTTGGAATTGGATCTTCCTTTTTGGTGATGGAATCACTTGACTCATTATTATTCACCTCATTGATCTTGACTTCCTCAAATTACTTCTTCTTACCCATGACCATTGACTTGATTTCTTGCTCCACCCTTTTAAGGTTTGCAATGTCTTCAAGCTTCTTAATCTTCATAGTTTCTAAGGTTTTATCTCTTTGTTCAATCTCAGCCTTCATTAGCTTCATCCGGTGATCACACTCCTCTTTGAGCTTTCCATCCTCTTGAGAAAGTACTGCATACCATTGTAATGAAGACTTTTTTTCTTCCAGTAATTCAGTGATCCTTATTGTCAATTCAGAGTTAAGAGCGACAATCATCTGTTTGTCTTCTTGTAACTGTTCAACCATGTTCTCATGTCTTGCACAATATGAAATTTTGCTTCTTTTTCCATTTCGAGATTCTTTTAAGGCCGAAGTTGAATCTGGACAAACTCTTGGATCTACTACTTCAACATTGAAACAATCAGTAACTCCTATCAGATGTTTCAAATGGTAAAAAGCATCAACATTGATTGTCTTATCAAACACCGTTATGGAAACCATCATATTATGAACATCTATGATAGCCTTTGCGGTTGACATAAATGATCTACCGAGCAAGATAGGGAAGTCATTTGTATTGGAGCCTTCTTCTTCCATATCTAGTATGATAAAATCTACAGGTATAATAATCTTGCCAACTTGGTCTAGAACATCTTCCACAATTCCACGAGGATAACTAATAGATCGATCGACAAGTGAAAGCTCCATGTTGATTGGTTTTAGATTAATTAGCCTCATCTCTTTATATATAGCATACGGCATCAAATTAATGCTTGCCCCTAGATCCAGTATAACTCTCTTTTTCCTTGTTCCTCCCACTGTGATGGTGATGTTAAAACTTCCAGGATCCTTGAGTTTCAGGGGCAACTTCTTTTGGAGTATTGCACTTGCTCCATCTAGAATTAACACTGTCTCATGTGAATCAGTCTTCCTACTTCTTGAATTGAGTTCTTTGAAATACTTTACAGAGGCTGGCATCTTATGAATCTCTTTCTTGGTTTGCAGACTAACATTCTCATTTGATAGGATACTATAGATCTCTTTGAATTTTTTGTTGAGCTTGTTCCTTTGAACTCTGGATGGAAAAGGAATAGGTGATTTGTGTATTTTTGATGTATCCCTGGACTTCTCGATCTTAAGCTCCTCCTTTTCTCCTAGTTCATTATTATTCTTCGAGAAACCTAAAACATTAATAGAGGCATTAAATAGTTCAGCAGGTTTATCATTATTTAAATCTTTACCATTCCAATGAGCTATGATGGCCTTTGCTTAATCAGTATAACTTGGAAATCTTCCTGGTTCATTCCTTTGATTAGCTTTTCTAAGTGCCCAATTTGTGTTTCTATCTTTCTTAATGAAGCATCAAAATTCTACATTCTCACATCAGTGTCTTGGAATCTTTTATCTTGTTGATTCATCCTCTAGTCCATAGTTTGTATAAATTGATTCATTGTACCAGCATTATACTATCTCTGGCCATAATTGTTGTTATTTCCCAGTGATTCCTGGGGTCTTGATTATCTCTTCAAGAGAAGTTTTGATGATTTATCTACCCTGGGTTGTATGTGTTTGAAAAAGGATCATTCTGAGGTCGAGAGTTAAAATTGTTTATAGCTTGTACTTCTCTTCATTATTAGGTCCAGAACCTCTTGCTTGAAAAACTTTCACACCATACCCTGGTTGCTCATATCCCTTGCGTTGTTCTTCTCTCCGTTGTCCCACTTGATTGACAAGTACTTCCATAGTTTTTTACATTTGTTACATTTGCATTGAGTTCCCAACACTCGTACCTACTTCATAAACTCCCTTCCTTCTCCTAAAGTTCTTCTCTCAAGGATTTCTAGCAAGATTTTCGAAGAAAGTTTACAATTCTTCTGGAGTCTTGTCAGTCATGGATCCTCCACATGCATTATTCACAGAAACAATTGAAATATCATTTAGTCCATCATAAAACCACTGCCAAAATTGGTGCATATGATATCTATGCCTATGACAATCAAACAGAAGCATCTTGTAACACTCCCATGAATCATAGAATGACTCTTGGTCCTCTTGAAAGAAATTTGTAATCTTGGGCCTGGTCTCACTTGTCTTCTAAGGAGAAAAAAATTGATCAGTAAGTCTATCTACTACCTCTTCCCATGTTGTCAGTGAAGCTGGAGGCAAAGTCAAAAGCCATGTCTTCACCTTTTCCTTGAGAGCATGTGGAATAAACCTCATACACAACTGGTTTTCTGTCACCCTGATGTTTGGAAAATCTTGAATTGCTGCATAAAACTCTCTAAGGAATTTAAGCACATATTCATTTGGAAGTCCATAGAAAGCAGGCAACAGATTGTAATGGAAACTTTTCAGCTCATAGTTTCTAGTTGCCTCATCCAGTGCAATGCATAAAGGGTGATTATCAAATATGGGCCTTCTGTAATCCTTCATGGTCTTGACAGGTACAACTGGTAGATCCGGAACCTCTTGAATGTTACGATTTTCATAGTCTTCCATTGTTCTTGGTCCAATACGATCAATTTTATCGTTCAACGGTAATAATTCTCCTTGCAGTGATCTTTTAATTTGCATTCACCGTTGACCCCTGAAACAAAACGCAGACACAGAGTAAACTACAAAAATAAAATATAAAAAAATAAAAACTAAAAATCTAAAATTAATAACTCTACTACCTAACTAAGTAAATCTATTACTAAAACTAGAATTAACCAATAAATTCAACCGATCCCCGGCAGCGGCTCCAAACACTTGGTGTGTTGTAAAATCGTGTTTTATAAAAACAATACTCGCAAGTGCATGAATCGTGAAGATATCGTACAATGGCAAGTAAGGATCGTTCCCACGAGGACTAGAGATTTATCGATTAAAACTAATTTTAATTAAAGGTAAATTAAAGTAACAAGAAGATTGTTGAATTTGATTTAAACTAAAACTAAATTAAATTTAAACTTAGAAAGCAATTAAAAAGATTTGGTTGTGATCAAAGGTGAAAAAGCACCAGGTCATCAATGCTCCCCTACTATGTTTACTTAATGTTTCGAATTGACTGTGAAAGATATTAATCAAGTTAAGGGTTCATTCTTATCTCAAGTATGATTGTTACCGTATGATCCTGGGATGAATCAAGTGTTCTCAATTACAATTTACACATAGATCAATGGCGCAAACTACAATCGAGAACCCATTAAGTGCAAGAACAGTGAACCAAAACCTACTTGCATAGATCAATGCTAAGATCAATTTTATCCATTCAATTGAATAGTAATTAAGATTGCGTATAGATCAATACTCCAACCTCAATCATTAAATTATCAAAACACTAAATTCATGCCAACGTATGATCATGCATTAACAAGAATAAAGAATTAAGACATAGAATGAATTAACTGAATCAAAACTTAATTTAAATAAATATAGTCAATTCTAACGAAGAGCATTCATAGAGGTTCACATTAATTTCCTAGTATGGAATTAGTTACACATGGTGAAAACAGAAAGAGAAGTGAAAGAAACAATAAAACCCATTGAGGCCTCAAACGGATTTTTCAAACCTTCAATAATGAATTCTTCTTCATCTTCGAATCTTCGAATGCCCAACTATGAATGAAATAATTGTTACGAGTTTTGAAGGATATTAAGAGGGTGATATTTGCTGCTTCCTCCCTTTGAAAAATCGATGACTATGTATATATATATGTTATATTTTAAAATAGGGTTCAGAATTCCCAAGTCAACAAGGAATACGCACGACCGCTCCCTAGACCGTGGCACAAACAACTTACCCAGACCGCGGTGAATGAAGCGAAGTGCTCTCTGTGATGTTCCGCGGTAGAGACCGCTCTAGAGGCATGACCTTGACAGCGGTACAGACAGCGGTTATTGAAGATGACATGGCTACGATTCTCTGCTCTTTAGTCCGCGGCGGAGGCATTGCTTGGTCAACGACCTTCACAACGATAATTTACAAAATTGCCCTTCTTTGGTTCAAATCTTCCAAACACAACATTAAAGTCCAATGTCCTAAAAATGCTCAAGAAAAAAGCAATTGATTGGAGGATAGGGGATTGAAAACATATACAAATAATGACCGATCACCTAACTGGGTCACTCAAGGCAAGGAGAGGAAAGAGCATACAAGATATTTGCATAATCATATAAGCCACATTTATGTAGCTCAATTAATAGGAGAGAAACAAGGAGATTTATTTTAAGAAAATGTGTGAATCAAAAATGCTTTTCATACAAGACATGTTGCATTTAATTCCAAAAACAATGGTATTTGGTAAAGCAAATGAAAAAGGTTTCTAATAGAATTCAAACCAATTTCAATATTTGTCATGAGAGAAGCAAGGATGTAGAGTTTTCAAAGATGTCAAGTTTTAAGAGCACTATGTCCAACATTAAAAGTGAAACATGGCATTAACGACTTAGCACCATATTTGATTTTTCCGGGTATGATACCCGTATGATAGTAGCCATGTTCAACTAATAAAGAAAGAGAGACATTGGTTAAACATTTTAGTCTCACTAGCATTTCACACATTGTTTTGCATTTAACAATTGCAATCATCAATTTATGCTTTATCATATTTCATTAGCAAGTCATTAAAGAATCATCATGTCATGCAGATAACTATAGGTCATTCAACATGTACTTCCTATGTAGATCTTTTAGTCCAAAAATGCATGTTTGAACATAATATATGACATGGATTGTATTCAAAGCAAAGTTCACACTTATTGAAAAAAATATAATATAATATAATATAATATAATATAAGTGCAACAAAGCTACTCAAGCAATCAATAAAGAAGCATAAATATTTCCAAACTTTTACATGCAACAAGTATACAATAGCTCTCTTTGCTAGAGTACCCCATATGGGTTCAATCACAAAAACTCATCACTCCACAAGGTAAATCCCAATAGATCTACTAAGTGTTTTAAATTGAGTAGCATCTAAGGGTTTAGTAAATAAGTCTGCTAGCTGATTTTAGTACCTACATGTTCAAGTACTATGCATTAATTCTCAACTAGTTCTCTAATGAAATGTTGGCGGATGTCAATATGCTTAGTTCTAGAGTTGAACATGATTCTTGGAAATAATAATTGCACATATGTTATCACAAAAGAGAGTGAGAGTACTTTGGTTGAATCCATAGTCTGCTAGCATTTGCTTCATCCAAAGGAGTTATGTGCATCCATTCCCCGTGGCTATATACTCAGCCTCCGCCGTAGACAAGGAAATTGAGTTTTGATTCTTGTAAAACCAAGAGACTATATTGTTTCTAAGGAAGAAGCAACCGCCCGATGTGCTTTTCCTATCATCACAATTTCCTGCCCAATCCACATCACTAAAGCCTACAAGACTAGCATTAGTGTCAAAAGAGTGCCAAATTCCATAGTTGGATGTCCCATTCACATAGCGAATGATTCTTTTAACGGAAGAGAATTAGGACTCCTTCTGATCCGATTGGTACCTAGCACACACAACCACACTAAAAGAAATATCGGGCTTACTTCGATTAAATAAAGCAAACTACCAATCATGCTTCGATATAGTGCTTGTTCCATACTTTTACCACTAACATCCTTGCTTAGCCTCAAAGTGGTACTCATGGGTGTATCACAATGTTTGGCATTTTCGTGGCCAAATTTCTTCACTAGGTTTTTGGCATACTTAGATTGGGATATGAATATCCCATCATCAATTTGCTTAATTTTCAAACCTGGGAAGTAACTTAACTCACCAACAAGTCTCATCTCAAGTTCATGAGACATGACATCAACAAATTGTTAGGCATTGGTGTTGTTGGTGGAGCCAAAAACTATATCATCAACATAGATTTGAGCTATAAAGAGCTCATCCTTATCTTTCTTGATGAATAGAGTATTGTCAACACTACCCCTTATGTAGTCATTGTCAATAAGAAATTGACTGAAACGCTCACACCAAGCCCTCGGTACTTGTTTCAACCCTTATGGTAATAGACATGATTGGGGTGGTGTGGATCCATAAATCCTTTAGGTTTCTCAATAAACACTTCCTCTTGCAAGAAGCCATTGAGGAAGGCACTCTTAACATCCATTTGATGCAATTTGAACTTGTGCACACATAAAATAGATAAAAGAAGCCTTATAGACTCTAGAACTCTCAATTTGAGAGTATCCTTTTGCTACAAGCTTTGTCTTGTTTCGTACAATGTTGCGATCTTCATTCATTTTGTTCCTATAAACCCATTTGGTTCCAATGACATTGGAGTTTTTGGTCTAGGAACTAGAATCCAAACCTCATTTCTTTCAAATTGGTTTAGCTCTTCTTCCATAGCAAGAATAAAAAATTCATGATTTAAGGCTTCATCAACCTTCTTGGCTTCTATTTGAGAGGTGTAGCATTTGTAGCTAATTAAATTAGCCATTTGACGCCTAGTTCTAACACCCTCATTAACCTCTCCAATGATGCCATCTTTATCATGAAGTTTCCTAACCCTTGAAGCGGGTTCATTAGAATTCAAGAGAGAAAATCTATCAATAGGTTATGTTATATCAGCATCAAGATTAAACTTTCCAATATTAGGAGTCTCCGTAACCTTTTCCAAGGGAAAGTCATCAACTATAGCTATCTCCTCCTCATGGTCATTAGATTTGAGCCTAGTGTCATCAATGATAACATTGGATGATTCCATGACCATTCGAGTCTTCAAATTGAAAACTCTATAGGCTCTACTATTTAAGGCATAACCAATAAAGATACCCTCATCACTCATAGCATTAAATTTTCCAAGTTGATCACGGTCATTTAAAATGTAGCATTTCCTTTCGAAAGTGTGGAAGTAGCTAACATTTTCCTTTTTTCTATTCAATAACTCATAAGAGGTTTGCCTAGTGTAAGGCCTTAGAAAGACTCTATTTCCTATTTAGCATACCGTATTGACGGCTTCAGCCCATAGGTTCCTGGGGACGTTGTTGCTAAAAAACATCACACAGGCTATCTCTTGAAGGACCTTATTCTTCCTCTCAACAACTCCATTTTGTTGAGGTGTCATAGGAGCCAAAAACTCATGAGAAACGCCTAGACTATTACAATAGTTTTCAAAATAGGCATTCTCAAACTCCTTCCCACGATCACTCCTAATCTGTTTAATGCTTTTAATGTTTGAGTTCATTTCATTTTGAATTTTAGTACAAAGCATTTTAAACTTGTCAAAGGTTTCGGATATTTCTCTAAGGAAATATGTCCATGTGTATCTAGAGAAATCATCTACACAAACAAAAATGTATCTCTTTCCACCTAAACTCTCAGTTTGCATGGGACCCATAAGATCCATGTGCAGAAGCTCTAGAGGCTCCTTGGTGGAGAGATACTTGCTCTTTTTGTGCATACTCTTGGTTTGTTTCCCTTATTGGCAAGGTCCACAAACACCATTGGCTTTCTTCCCAAGCTTAGGTAGGCCTCGCACAACATTGACCTTATCTAAGATTCATAAATCCCGATAGTTCATGTGGCCAAGTCTTTCATGCCACAACTCAATTTGCTCATCCTTGGATACATTGCAAGAGACTATACTAGCTTCAAGACAATAACAATTGTCACTAGATCTCATTCATTTTTACAAGGTTTGTCTAGTAGGCAATAAGATAGAGCAATCATTTTTGGAAAATAAGACAAAGTCCTTCATCACTTAAGTGTGAAATGCTTATCAAATTGACTTTTAGGCCATCAACGGATAAAGCATTGGACAATGTGGCTAATCAAGGAATGGAAATGATTCATTTCCTTCTAACGTTCGTCTTGGATCCATCACCAAAGGTGACATTTCCTCATTCCTCCATGACAATAGTCTCAAAGAAGCTTTTGTTTCCCATCATATGCTTAGAGCACCCACTATCCAAATACCATAAATTAGAAGAATTTGCCTTTAAGGCAATTAGTGCAACATGGCAAAAGTGCTCATCTATTCTAATCCACCTAGGTGAAACATTTCTTTCCTAGTGGTCAATGCTACACGGGCTCTAGATGTCCTAGGATCATGCAAATGTGTTTCATTTTTCCTAGTGACATGCATCTTGGCTTTAGCCTTTTTCATCTCTATCATGCTTTCAATTCTTCATAATTTAATATATCGAATTTTTTTGGGTCGAATATGACCATCAATACCACAAAAATGACATGTAGGGATAAAGTTAGGAATCCTACCATAACCTTGAGGATGCATTGGAGCCTTTCAATGTCTTTGTGGTTGCCTTAATTATTATTGAGGATCTCTCCTTCTTTGTTGTTAAACAATACTTGATTGCTTCCTTGGTTGAGCTCGCATGATAGGTTTCTTCCCTTTACGAGCTTTTGGTTGAAGGAAGTTAGCTTGAGGAGTTCTTGCTTGATGAGCTTGAGATGGACTTCTCGATGCTACCTTCACTTGAGCACTTCTTGAAAACTCTCCTAGGTCAAGTTTCTTTCTAGGTGATTGATGAGTAGAAGACTTTTTGAGATTCATGCTCTTGACAAATATGGTTTTGCTTGGAGTGGAAAACATCTTGTCATCTTCAAACCCAAGCCTCTTCTTGTCACTTGGCCTCTTTCCAGAATCTAACATATGGTCAAGTTTTTTAGTGCTAGAGTTTATCTTGTCCATCAACTCTCTACCATCTTCAAACTCTTTCTTCAACCTTTCTTCACTCCTCTTAGATAAGTCCAACTCCTTTCGTAGCTTATCTTTTCTCTCCATAGTTCTCACCAATTCTTCACTTTGTTGGTCAACTTGAGTTAAGAGTTCTAGGTTTTCTTCCTTTAATCTCTTAATTTCATTCTTGTTCTTTAACCATGAACTATCAAACCTAACCATATAGTCTATGAGATCCATTTTATCCACATTTTCATTTGTTGATTGTGATGAAGATCCATCATCACTTTACTCGTTTTCCTCTTAACTCTCATCCTTTTCTTCACTAGCATCTTTGCTCTTATAAGAAAACGCAAAGGCTATGAAGTTAGCCATTAGTTCTTCATCATACGAAGACTCATCTGCTTCATTTGAGTTATCACTTTGACTCCATGCAGCGGCCATCACTTTTTCCTTTTTCTTGACATTGTGATTGACACATTCGGGGGCAAAGTGACCTATCCCACCACATTCATAGCATCCGACCCCTTTCTTTTCGGTCTTTTCTTACTAAGGCTCAAGCTTTTTGAAGGGTGTCTTTTTCTTCAAGTCTTGGCCCCTAGATCCGAACCTTTCTTCTCGGACTTGTAGAATTTTTTGAACTTTCTCATCAAAAAAGCCATTTCTTCATCTGAGTCATCTATCTTCTCCTTCTCGTCTTTGGAGGCATTCAAAGTAAATCCCTTTTGTTTTTTAGGAGGTGTGGAGGTAGGACACTTCCTTGATTCATAAGCTAGAAGCCTCCCAATCACCTCACTCGGCTTCATATCCTTGAAAGCACTGTTCTCTTCTAAAGCTATTACCTTGGACTCAAATCTATCGGGTAGAGATCTCATAATCTTTTGCTTGATCTTTATATCCAAATAAAGGCCACCAAGTTGATGAATTTGGTTCACAACGTCCATCAACCTCACTTCAAAGTCATTGAAGCATTCGTTCTCATCCATCATAAGCAACTCAAATTACGTTTGGAGAACTTGAAGCTTTAATTCTTTAATAACTTCGGTTCCCTCATATGCAACCTCTAGGATATCTCATGCCTCTTTAGCTATCCTAGTGTTTTGAACCAACTTTTACTGATTCCCATCCATTGCACATAGGATGGCATGCATTGCCTTCCTATTAAATTTTGATTCCTCAAACTCTTGTGCGTTCCATTGTGTCTTTGGCTTGAGTACATCCTCTTCTCTATCAGTATGAGTCATCATTGGTGGTGTGTAGCCGTCTTCAACTTTCATCCATGCCCTATCATGGATTTGACAAATGTACGACTCCATCTTGCCTTTCCAAGAGGCATAATTCAACTTGGTGAGTAGAAGAGGTCTAGTGCTAGAAGCACCCTCGTTGCCATCATTTCCACTAGTAGTGTTTATGAATGAATGAAATGAATGCAAATGTACGAATAATCAAAGAATCACACAAAATGCAAAACACACCAAAATGAGCAAGGATCACCTATGTATGTCTAGGAATCTGCTCTGATACCAATTGAAACATGTTATGATGTGTAAAATATTAATCTAGATAGGGGGTGAATAATCAAATTTTTACCCAATTTTTGTTAATGGCCAATTAGACGAACATACCTCTAACTAGTCACAATAATAAAACAAGTGTAATAAATGCATAAATAAAATAAACACTTGATCTTTACGTTGAAACCCTCCAAATTGGAAAAAACCACGGGTTGTTAAGTGCGCCACGCTTGAACCTCGAATCCATTAATGGTAAAGGAATTACAAACTAATCCCGGTAAATAATCCACCACCACTACCTAATCCCGGTATGAACGAACCTAGTCCAACTTGCTAGTGATATAGGCAACCTAATCCCGAAAGCAACACAAGTCTTACTTCTCAATGAAGACAAAAAAAGGCCAATGTGAATATATGATGGTATTCAAAGAACAAACAAGGCTAGGGAACCTTATATGCTTATCTAGGATGATGAGATGACATATAAAACAATCCTAGATATCAAAAGCTAAATGACATGCCTAAAGCTTAGCTAAACATAGATCAAAAAATCCTATGAAGCTATCACAATACAACACTCAATCATGTATTCACAAACAATCTCTATTTTGTATTTAGAATATATTCTAAGAGCATACAAATGATAAAAGAGATGGCTTGGTAAGAAAACCAGTTAACTTATGTGAAGAAAGTGAGAAGCTTACAAGACAATATGTGATGGTGCTAAACCATGTATGGATGCACTCTATATAGCCAAAGATGATGCAAGATGATGTTTTTAAGATTAAAGGAAAAGCTTTGAGTGTATAAAGGTGAGTTCTTGGAAGATGTTTACTCTTGAAAGATGTTCTATAAGAAAAGAATGAAAAATGGAACTCCTGAAACGACCTGAATATGAAGTGACACATTTATATGGGTCAAAAATGAAATGTTTTCATTTTGAAAAAACTTTCCAAATCAGCGAAATGGTCTGTACGAGGGTCTAGACCCCCGTAATGACCCACGCACACCCACGCTAGGCAGCCTAAGTGTCCACGCCAAGGCCTTAACCAGAGAGATGCAAAATCTTAACAAGTAAAATGCGTGGGTTCCAGCTAGCGCAAGTGTCAGAGCAATGACCTGACACCGAGAGATTTAAAATCCTCAATCTTCTCATTGCACGTGTAGTGCACGGGTAGGCACCCACACATAAACCCGCACACTACCCTGTTATGGAATTTTCAAAGGGAAGAATCCACCACTCCAAAACACACAATGAATGCAAGATAAAACATTAAAGCACACATGTATATTGATTCAAATGCAAGTGAGTGAGTGTGTGTGTGAGAGCAACACATAATGCGTGTCAATTCAAAAGTAAAGATGTGATCAATAAAAACATATAAGAAGAGTTATCAAACAATGAAAGCACACATATAAACACACAACGTATACTCACAAGAATTATGCATGAGTTGTGAGTGTGTGCAACTATCTCTTCAAAGCAAGCATGTACTTAGAATTTTACCTTTGGTGCTTCATATCTAGAGGTCTTGAGAGCCTAATCTACCCTTACATAAAAACCCCGACATGTGATTTGTTCACAAAATTAGCCAATCAATAAACGAGGACTTTACAACTTCATCTTTTCTATCTTTCATTTTAACATGTGTGCATGACATCCAAATATCCTTAAGCGTTGTAAACTAGGCTTTCGTTCGGTCCATAACTCATGTGGTATTTTAAGAACCGACTTAGATGGTACATTTTTTAGAATGTATATAGCGGTTTGTAAAGCATATCCCCAATTGAAATTAGGAAGTGTTGAATAACTCAACATCGACCTAACCATGTCCAAAAGAGTTCTATATCTCCTTTTTGCCACGCCATTTTGTTGAGGTGTACCTGGTGTAGAAAACTTAGAAATTATCCCATTAACAATATGATATTGCTGAAACTCACTAGATAGATATTCTCCACCATGATTAGACCTCAAAATTTTTATGTGTTTCTCAAGCTGATTTTCTTCTTCAGCTTTAAATGCTTTGAACAAGTTAAAAACATCCGACTTATGTCTCATGAGATACACATAGCCAAATCTCAACTAATCATCCGTGAAAGTGATGAAGTACTCATATCTACCACTAGCTTAAATGCTTGTAGGACCACACACATCAGTGTGTATCAAACCGAAACATTCATTGACTCTTGTGCTTTTGGTCGTGAAAGATCTTTTGGTCATCTTACCTTCCAAACAAGATTCACAAGTTGGTAGATCATCAACCTTTCAGTCACTTAAAGGTCCTTCACTAACCAATCTTTTGATCCTACTAAGGTTAATATGACCTAGGCAAAAATGCCAGAGGTAGGTTTCATCTTTTGATAATTTTACACCTTTACGATTAGGTTGCGTCGATTTCGTGTCTAACAAGTGAGCTATTTTGCTATACAAATAGAATAAACCACTTTCCAATGTATCTTTGGAAACAAATTTGTCATTTCTGCTAATAATAAAAGCTTTATTAAAAGTAGCCGAATATCCAAATTTATTTAAACAAGAAGCTAAAATTAAATTCCTCTTGAATTGAGGTACATAATAAACATCTATTAAATCTAAATGCCTATAAGAACCTAAACTAATTCTAATATCTCTCACAACACTAGCAAGCACTAACGCTCAATTGCCTAAATGCAAGTTGAATTCATTCACATTAAGCCTTCTCCTTTCCTTGAACCTGTAAGGAAAAACCAACAAGATTAGTGGCTTCAGAGCCTATGATCCAAGAATCCATAGAATCCACCAAAAAACATGTTTCAAGATAATTTATATTACCTTCTTTCTTATTGTCCTGAGACTTTGGGCAATTTCCTTTACAATGTCCCTTTTCACCACAAAGGAAACACTTACCTTTGATCTTGGTTACTTTCTTTGTCTCCTTCATTGTAGGCTCTAGTTTCTTTTTCTTTTGATGTTTCTTGACCCTCTTATGGGTCTTAACAATAGCAACTTTAACTACGACATGAATCTTTTATCCCTTACCTTTTGCAAGGATTTTCTTGGTGCTTCAAACATCTTCCATCAAGCATTGTAAGGTGTATTCCAAGTTGAGCTAATCAAAGGAATCTGATAGTGAGTTGAAGATCATGTCAATTTTTGTCTCACCATCAGCAATGTTGAGATGTGTTATGACTTTCATCTTGTGACCTTTCACAGCATGTCCAGGTTTAATCCTAAGATTCATGAAAGCAATCACTGCCTCTCTCGTAATCATCTTTGATTTCAAAGCAAACAAATCTTTCAGAGAAATCATTATATCGCAAGCAACCTCCATTCCTTGTTGTTGTTGTTGCAACACGCCGGAGATGGTGGTTATAATGTAACAATAGTGTATTTACTATTAACGGCTCGTGAAGAGCTACTACATTCTTATCTTCCTGAGAGATAATAGGTCTTCAGCTGGGAGAAAGAAATTAAGGTTTCTATCGAGGAACCTACGCCTAAAGTGCTTTCAAGTTGGATGCACAACAAAATTGCCCTGCCCGTGACCTCTTGCTATTGGAAGAATCTCCCATCGAGCACGATTGGTTGAGGGTTCCACCTCATCTGTAATTCTTGAAGATGATTCTTTGAAGCAAGAGTTCCATAAGCAAGCGCCAGCAGATAACATGTACTTCAAACGAGAACTAGAAACATGCCCTAATCTATAATGGCACAAATACAATAATGTAGATTGCTTATTCTATGATCTAGTATCCCGGGAGATAGCAAATTGAGTTTTCCTTCGTCTTAAAGGCCTTTACTTACAAAAAGAAAAATGAGCCTTCTTTTAATTCAAATGAAAGAGAAGAAGGAGTAGCCCAAAAGTTATTCAGTAGTGGAAGATTCCCTGGTGAGGAATAGGCCTCTATCCAGATGAAAGTGCTCGTCTTCACGATCTCGAATTCATATATAGAATATACAACCTAGATCTCATAATAGATAATATAGAATAGGGTCTATTGTAGTACTGCAGCCCCATCTCGTTCAGGGCATGCGACACCATCGTATTGACTTGCTTACGTATGCCTTGCTCGAAAGAGGTTTTGTTTCTATATTCGCATATAGAGGTAGACGTAAGGTCGGGGCTGGATCGGGTGGACCCTGGCTTCCGACGATTTCCTCTTTCTGAGTGAATGACAGAAGTCACTCGGTCCTCTTCCCTTTCCCACCAACCATACCAACAGTTATAATATGACATGGAATGAGCCTTTTGCAGTCCTTAGGTCAGTTTGAAAGCTAGATTCCTTACGTAAGAAAGCCTGGGATAGACACGAAAGCAAAGGATTGAGGTTGGGAAAACCCTACCCAGAGTCGAGAGATAGGAGGTCGATCCGACGTAACCAGCAGAGCGAAACAGCGTTCCAATCTGCAATCAATTTATATATACTTAAACAAACGTCCTTGTTTTAAGAGATGGAAAAAGCACACTTTGATTTACCAAACTGAAAACTCTTATAAGGGAAGGGCTATCAGAGGCCAATGAATGAAACTTCTTACTCCTGTGGTTGGACACCCCTTTTTCCGCTCTATCAGCAAAGGAGGCAGCTAAGCTAAGTAGTAACTGAATTATATCCTTGTTAGGCTTTTATCCAGGGAGTGGAGACGGGACCATTCCCATTAAAGAATGGTGAGTGCTTACGGAAATGTAATAACAACAATCATGGCAGCAGATCCCTTGACTTTGTTGACTGAGAAAGAGCCTTGAAGGAATGTTAGTAGCTCCGTCAAGAGGAATGGGAACGGAAAATAAATTGTATGGCCTGTTTCTGACCGCCGTTTCAAGACTTTTATCTCTCACGATAGTCAAAACCGGAAGTTCTCGCGAAGAGAATAAGATGCAACTCCCCATCCCTCTGTCTTTTCTCCATCTCTTATGAAGACTTCCACTGCTGATACTCATCTCTTTGCTCTCGAGTAGATTCATTATTAGGTGTAGGTGGTTTAAGAGTACACATAACGAACTTATGCTTTTCAGATTGCAATAAAATCCCAATTTTCCTTTTCCATGTGACATAATTATCACCAGTTAAAGTATTATCTTTTAGGATGCTGATTAGGGATGGGGTCATGATTTCTAAAAAATATAAAAAATTATAAAAGTACACAATCATGATAAAGCATTTTCTATTAATAGCCAAATTTGGCTAGGTACCAAAGGTAAATTTCCCACTCTCCTAGCCAGGGTCCAAATCTGGGATTACACAATAGGGTACCAATGTTCCTGGGGTTGAGCTACTATAGGACCCCGCAGAAGAAAGGGGTGAGGTCATCACACTAGGAACACCTCAGGTGAAGCCCAGCGTGATCAAATCGAGCTCTTTACATCGAAATTGGAACCCTAAGCAAGATCGATACGGGGTGACCTAGGCCTCTAAGATCGAAATGCGTCGCGACTTCTTTAGAAGCCCGCCACCTTTTCCAGATACACAAAGGCACCTATAAGGGCATCAAATTTTCCCTACGGTATCACTCCATTTCACCAAAGAAAGATCCGAATCTATCCAAGCAGTTAGGAGGAAGCTCGCAGAAGTTCTATTACCATTAAAGAGCGCCAACATGGTCATTTCAAGCTTCAAAAGAGACCTGGAAAGATCAGATCAAGCTCCTAGTACCAAGACAAGAACATAGATGTACCTCACCATTCAAGGTAGTAAACGCCATATTTGATGACCTCCATGATGCATCTCACCAGCGCAATACATAGGATCGCTTTAACTCTCCAACTTGCATTAAAGTGCTACGTACGTACATGGTAAGTGATTGAGTCCAAAGAGGAAATAAACTTATCTCCCTCCAATATATTCTCAAATCTGTTATCGAGCCAAAGTCAATGACATTTAAATAGAATTTTTTGCCAAATAAGGAGGGATTCGATTCAGAAATTAATAGCGGGAGAATCAATAGTTTAACCTAGTTAGAATGTGTATAAATACGCCCAAGCATGCAGAGGATAAAGGAGAGCTGGACTTTGGCCTAAATTCTATTAAAAAAACACGGCCACCATTGTTTTCTACTTCTCAGTAGGCACAAAGCTGCCACACTCATTGTACCCAAGAGAGATTGAGAGTCTTTGAGTGATCTTTATAGGTTATACTATATTTAGTTACATTAATAAAAAACAGTACAATTCCCTTTCAATATCCTGCGCGTATCTTGCCATCACCTGTTGCATATCCACTGTCACAAGCGTAAACTAGGTACCGAAGGTACCGACCCAGACCATGACCTCTAAGGTTGTGGTATCGATGGTTTTAGCTAAAATTTCTCACCTCAAGCGAATTTTTGGTTAACACTTTCTGGCGTAGTCTGTGGGAACACTCACACCCAATTTATGCAAAGTTTACTTGTTTATTATTTTACAAGAACCATGAGGCTTCACTCTTCCCAGGGACAGCCCGAAGTTTCGGGGTAACCGTCTGCTGGTTCAACATGAAAGGCCACAAATAAGGGTATAAAATCTGGACACCTTAACCAGGCTCCAGACAAACAAATCGATCGATGGACATCTAGGCCCCCTACGATAAGCCAAGTTGTGCTCACCAAACAAGATGCGACCTTTGTGAAGAATATACACATTCGCCTTCTCGTTGAGGGCATTACAACCCAGGCGACGAATCCTAATACTCAGAAAGAGATGAGCAGAGTAGGCAGCCCGCCTTCGACCGGTTGTAACCTCCTCCGCAAAAGCCAGCCTACAATAGGGCTGGGTCTCAACCCTCAATCAGACATAGGCAAGGGTCTATTCCCCAGTTCCTAGCAGTCCATCTTGTTACCAATACCGGTGGGTCAAATCTGCAACAGATGAATTGCCACACTAGTAGCGTGAATCACCTCACCTGATAACTTCCAAGAGGGAAACCTAGGCTAGAGAAGAAGGTAACTAGCAAAGCCCTTAAACAGATCCCCCTCATTAAGAGGACAAGGTTGAGGCTCTAGTTCATTATAGGGATCTGACAATGAGGGGTCCATGGTCGATTCAAAGAAGAACAGGAACATGCGCCTAAGGGATCAGCTGGAGAAACTACAAAGAAAGTTCCAATAGATAAAGAAGGGGAAACACAAGGAGGTCAAGAAGGATCTTTTGAGTGAAATGAATGTCCTTTTTACTAGAGGGATCCGGGAAGCTGAACTCCAGTCAAAATTAAAATTGTGGGGGGACAAGGTCTCCAGAATAGAGGACCCTCTGAGCCATCTGGAGAGCTTCATCCAACAAATGAATATCCAAAATACCACCACGGTGGCCATGTGCAGAATGTTCCCTACCATCTTGACCGACTATGCAAGGACTTGGTTCAGAAAGCTACCTGTTGGTAGCGTGGGTTCTTTCACAAAGCTCTCAACAGAATTTTGCTCACAATTTCAATGGTATCAAACCGCCCCCAAAGAATCCCATACACCTTCAATATATGGCCTAGGACTGAGAAGAAACTCTCTGGTTTTATGTGGAACATTTTCATAAGGAAGTCATCCAGATGGGGGTCTTCACCGAAAAGAAGACCTTCACTAACTTTTGGTGGAACTTGTGGGCAGGCAAACTTTTCTAGTCTTTCGATAAGCGACCTTTAGAATCCTACCAATAGGCCAATTATTAGGCTCTTAAGTAGATTTAGATCGATGAACATCTCAACGTCAAAATGGAGCTTGACGATATGAGAGCGGTGAAGCGCTGGAAGAAAGAGGCACCTAAACCTACGTTAGCTTAGAAAAATCATAATAAACCCCCTAACAGATTAACATATCGTTCTCTCCCTTCACAACCTCGGTAAGAACAGTACCCAGTAAAGAGAACCCTTCCGTGAGCTACTTCTTTTACAAGGACTATAGCCTAGTGACACGAGATGAAAGAGGGTACGATCACTATCTGGGATAATCTACCTCGCCATTCGGGATAAGAGGCTACTCCAGAAGACTGCACCCAAGAAAGCTCCACCAGATAGGAGGAACCGGTACAAGTACTGCGATTTCCATGAAGACGTAGGGCACGACACTTCAGAGTGTTATTGCCTACATAACCGGATTGAAGCTTTGGTGAGGGGAAGATGTTTGGTAGAATTCTTACAGTAGGTCAGGGACAACATCTAGACGAGAACAGTGGTACAAGCGGAGATCTGTGATCTTACTGATAAAAGAAAGGGGGATAAGAAGGATTTGATGCAATAAATCCAAATTATACATACCATCATTAGAGAGCTACCCTGGCTGGCACCTCCAATAATTCCAGAAAAAATAATAAGAGGAAGACCCCCCGTGTTGATGAAGGCTAGGGTATCTTAAAGGTCAAGTAAAGCCTGGCTGGCCCATACCAGACAGCACAAATCATTTTTACTAAGGTAGACGTCTACATTACTGTGCAGCATCCCGATGATCCCATATTGATCACGGTGCAGATTACAAATTGTAAGGTTTACCATGTCCTCGTCGATACAGGCAGCATTGTAGACATTCTCTTTAAAGGCACCTTGGAGAAACTCAATTTGAAGCATTGGTGTTACAATAGCTGCATAACCCCGTTGTATTTTCACAGGGGATTCGATCCTTCCAGTGATCACCAAAAATGCTCCTCTCCAACAAAATATTATGATAAACTTTGTTATGGTTAACACCCCGTCGACCAACAACGCGATACTAGGAAGATCATTCTTGTCATCCTTGAAGGGGTCTAGTCTATTTACCATAATGTGTTAAAGTTTTCGATGGGAAAAAAGGTGGGAGAGTTACGCGGGGATCAGCCAATCTGATAGCTTAGGCGAAACAATTCACTTAACCCATAACGCTTCAGGATGTGAAAGCGTATGGGATTATTCTAAAGAAAGTAGAGCTCGCTGATCATCCAAAAGACGACCCCCGTGTAATGAATAAGAAAGAGCAAAGCAAAGAATAGGCTAGTGACACCCTATAGATAAGCTGGAGGAGATACCTGTCAGAAGTGACGACCTCTCCAAGGTTGTTAAGTTCGGAGCTACCCTCAAGCCATAAGTGAAGGAAGAGCTAACTGAGCTCCTTTGAGAATTCTACGCCATCATTGTTTGAAGCCACGACGAGATACCGGGGATCCTAATATCTTTGGTAGCTCAAAGACTTGCAGTAGATCTAACCTTTAAGTCTGTCAACCAGAAGAGGTGTAACTTTAATGTTGAACGAAACGTTACGGTGAAAAAAAAAGTGGACAAGCTAATCAAAACAGGTTTCATAAGAGAATCCCGGTATCTCAAATAGATTGCCAACTTGCTCACGGTCACAAAGGCAAATGGGAAGTGGCGTACGTGTGTCGATTACAACAACCTCAACCGAGCGTGCCAAAACGAAAACTTTCCTCTACCAAAGATTGACTAACTAGTGGATTCCACGGGTAGAAATAAGCTCATCACCTTCATGGATGCGTTCTCAGGGTACAACCAGATTATGATGCGCACCATTGATCAAGACAAGACTAGCTTCATCACGGGGCAAAGTTTGTACTGATACAAGGTGATGCCCTTTGTTCTCAGTAACAACGAGTGCTACTTACCAACTATTGGTCAACCGGTTATTCGAGCCGAAGATAAAAAAGACAATGGAGGTGTACATCGATGATATGATCACCAAGTCTTGTGAAACAACAGAATATCAAGATCACCTCTGCAGGAATTTCCATATAGTGAGGAAAAACCAAATGTGGTTGAACCCCACCAAATACGCCTTCGAGGTGACTACGGGTAAGTTCTTGGGTTTCATGGTGAATTAGAGGGGAATGAAGGCAAACCCAGAAAAGATCCAAGCTATCTTGAATCTAGATTCTCCAACCACTCTCAAACAGGTCCAAACGTTGACAAGGAGTATAGCAGCGCTCAATAAGTTCATGTCGCGTTCCACAGATAAATGCATTCCTTTCTTCAAAGCCATCAAGTAGGGGAGGAACAAGAAATGGGACCAAGACAGTGAGCAAGCTTTCCAAGACTTAAAAGAGTACCTCAATTGCCCGCCACTGCTAGTTAAGCCAATGCCGGGAGAGGAGTTACAAATCTACCTAGCCGTGTTAGAAACGGCAGTAAGTGTGGCTTTAGTCAATGAGTACGATGACAGTGTCCAATGACCTGTCTACTATGTCAGCCACGCACTATTTAAGCCCGTGAAGAACTACCTCCTCCTTGAGAAGCTCACCCTTTCCCTGATTACCTCGACCAGAAAGCTTCGTCCTTATTTTCAAGCCCATACAGTGACGATGGTGACTAATCAACCCCTCCGTCAATTCTAACAAAGGCCGAACATATTTGGAAGCTCATCCAGTTTTATATGAAGTATAAATCTTGAACAACAATTAAAGCTCAGGCTTTGGTAGACTTTGTAGCTGAATTCGTAACCTTCTCAGATGAAGAGACCCCGACAACACTACCTCCGTCTCCTAGGAAGCTTCCGGAGGACAGCAATTGGCTAAAAGGTTATAAAGCCTGGATTCTTTACATTGATAGCATATGAACATGCAGGGGGAAGAGCCAACATAGTCCTGATCGACCCTGAAATGATGGAATGCTGCCACTGGTTAAGATTCGAATTCAAAGCAACTAATAATGAAGCAGAGTATGAAGCTCTTGTAGCCGGAATGAAGGTCGCCATTGAGCTTGGGGCCGATTATTTACATGTCAAGAGTGACTCATTGCTCATCGACAACTAGGCTTCAGGACTCTACCAAACCAATGGCAATAACATGGCTGCATACCTGAAGCCGGTCTAGCAATTGAGGGAAAGGTTCAAAGGGTTTGTAATTGGGCAGATACCTCGATAACAAAACCACTGGGCTGACGTATAAGCAAAGATAGCCATGAATGGGGGTTAAGCTCTGCCTAGGGGAATACCTGTCCAAGTGATTTACCAGTTGATCATAACAGTAGGCAGAGAAATCTACCCCGTAGAGCGGCTACCTTTTTGGATGGACCCGATAACAAACTACCTCTAGGAAGGAAAGATTTCCTGATGAGAACAAGGTGGCTGTATCAAATGATCCATTGCATGTTTCTGTTGGGCCAATAACAAGGGCAAGAGCTAAGAGATTCAAAGAAGCACTAAATGGCCTAATTCAAGACACTTTGGCTGATTTTGAATTGTTGAAGTGCAAGATAAGCACACATGAAGACCAAGGCATAATTAATGTCATCAAGGCAATTGATTGGGCCAAATAAGGAATACTTGGGTGTGTGGCACAAGCTAGGAAAGAGTCAACTTAGGCTGATTTATTCAGTTTTAATTTCCAAAGAATAATAGTTGATTTGTTTCCCAAATTAAGGGGCTGATTTGTTTCCAGATTTAGCTTTCCAATTATGGAGCAAGTCAATAGTTTCTCGAATTAGTTTTCTTCTGATTATAAGGCCTTAATGGCCGAATTATCTTGTTTCCTTTTAGGATGGCTTATAGCCTTTCTTTTAGTTTAGGGTTTTAGTATATAAAGGAACGAATTGGATGTAATTCGACAGACTTGAATTGAATACAAATTTTGTGAGAGTTCATCTCTTTTTGGTTCTGAAAACTTGACTTATCACTCACATATTCTTCTTGTTCTTGATTGTGGCGTCTTCAACTTTTTGATACGGTTGGTTCTTACCTCCTTATAGGTAACGGGTCGCGGTCCGATAACGTTCTTGTTTGTAAACTTGGTTAGAAAACGATCCTTCGTTACCATATATAGGTTCCGGGTCTCACTGCTCTTAGTGAGGTTCATATTAGTTGGTATCTGAGCTTAGGCTTCTAAATCAGGTTTAATCTATCCTTGTTCTTTCTCTTCTCTGTATTCGTTTGTTTCAAAAAAAAAAAAAAATTGTTAGATCAAATCCGGTACCAAAAAAAAAAAGTACAAAAAGCTTGCTTGAGTCCACTTGATCAAGGTCGGTAAAAAAAAAACATGTTTGAGTCCACTTGATCAAGGTCGGTAAAAAAAAGTATAATTTTTTTTTGGGTCGTGTAGTTGAACCTATATCAACTATTTCTATTCCTAATCTTGAATCTGTGCATTGATAATCAAAAAAAAAATTAATAGCTAAAGAATTCTGTCTTCATTATTCTTGTCCTTTTGTTTTGTTACTTCTATCTTTCTTGTACTTCTTGTCAGTGTCCGTAAAAGTAAAAAAAAAAAAAGGAAAAACTGAAAGAGTTAATAAAGAGTGAAAAAAGGTAAGAGTGTGTGAGCTCATCAAAGGGTAAAAGCCAAAGAATTGAGTGAAAACACGAGTGTGAGTGCCACCATCTTTGAGAGTAAACACGTGAGGGAGTGTTTTTGAGGCATACTAATTTATTTGTTTTGCATGTTTCAAATATGTCACGTGATAAAAGTGGAGACTTATCTGATGATGCATCAGAAACGATAGATCTCAATTTTTTGTATAAAGTCATACAAAAAAACATAGAGCGGATGGAGATTAAGATTGGTGAGGTGCATGATAGGATAGATAATGTGGAGTCTATTTCACAAAGGGTGCAACCAATTAGGGTTCCTAATGTGGAACGAAGAGAAAGAAACCCGCCTAGGGATGATTATGGAAATGACGTAGAGGAAGGTGATCGCATGTCCAATGTGGGTGTGGGCAGATTGAGGCGTGAAATGGGAGGTAGAAGAGTTATATATGGGAATAGAGAAGATAGGTATGGGTATAGAGGAAATAGATATGGAGAGAGGGTTGATAATAATTTGGGTAGTATAAAGGTGAAAATCTCAACGTTCCAAGGTAAAACTGATCCCGAAGCTTATTTAGAGTGGGAGAAAAGAATAGAATTGGTATTTGACTGCCATGACTATTCTGAATTAAAGAAGGTAAAGTTGGCTGCCATAGAATTTACTGATTATGCTATCGTTTGGTGGGATCAATTGATTGTGAGTAGAAGACGGAATGGAGAAAGACCTATTGAGACTTGGGAGGAGATGAAAGCTGTCATGAGGAAGCGTTTCATTTCAAGTCACTATTATAGGGGTTTGTTTCAAAAATTACAAACCTTTACTCAATGGTCTAAGTGTGTTGAAGATTACTACAAGGAGATGGAGATAGCCATGATTCGAGCTGATGTAGTGGAAGACCAAGAGGCTACTATGGCTAGGTTTTTAAATGGACTAAATCGAGACATAACAAATGTGGTGGAGTTGCAACATTATGTTGAATTGAGTGACATGGTACAGTTGAAGAGAAAGAGTTCCACACGGGTTAGGGAAAAATCGGGTTCTTCATCATCAAGGAAACCGAATTGGAGCAAGAGGGATGACTAGCCTAGGTTCAAGGCCAAGGCCGAACCTTCCAGAGATTATAAAGTCAGAGGCACATTAAAACAAGGTACATCAGATTCTTAACCTTCTAAAAATCTTGACATTAAATGCTTTAAGTGTTTGGGAGCAGGTCATATTGCATCTCAATGCCCAAACAAGAGAGTAATGGTTTTGAAGGATGATGGTGAGATCGAATCTGAGGGTGAATCTGATTATGAGTCCATGCCACCTTTGGAGGATGCAAGTGATATTGAATATCTGGTGGACGAAGAGCTTTTGGCGTCGAGAAGAGCTCTTAGTGCTCAAGCCAAGGCAGATGATAAGGTATAACGTGACAACATTTTTCATACCCGCTTCCATGTTAATGATAAGGTATGTAGCATGATCATTGATAGGGGGAGTCGTACTAATGTGGCTAGCACTAATTTTATGGATAAATTGAATTTACCCACTTTGAGGCATCCTAAACCATATAAGTAACAATGGTTAAATGATAGTGGGGAAATCAAGGTGACTAAACAAGTGTTTGTGACATTTTCAATTGCAAAGTACAAAGATGAATTCCTTTGTGATGTGGTACCATTGAATGCGGGCCATATCCTTTTTGGGAGACCATGGCAGTTCGATAGGCATGTGACCCATGATGGGTATACCAATAGATACTCCTTTGTACTCAATAAAAAATCAATCACTCATGTACCTCTAACCTCAAAACAAGTGTATGAAGATCAAGTAAGGTTAAGAAAAGAGAGGGATGTCAAAAAAAAAAGAGTGAGAGTGAGAGTTCAAAAGAAATAGAGAGAAAAGAAAAAGATTCTGAAATATCAAAAAAAGAAAAAAAGATGAAAAAGAAAAAGAGGTTGTTGAGAAAAAGAGAGAGAGAAAACAAGTAACCTTTTATGCAAGGGAGAGTGAGATCAAAAAGGCTCTATTTTAAAATCAACCAATGATTGTACTTTTGTACAAAGAGGATTGCTTTACTACTAATGAACTTAACCCTTCCTTGCCTATTGTTGTTGTTTCTCTATTGCAGGACTTTGATGAAGTGTTTCCCGAAGAGATGCCTATTGGTTTACCACCAATAAGGGGGATTGAGCACCAAATTGACTTTGTACCCGGAGCACCCATCCCAAATAGACCAGCATATAGAAGTACACCTAAGGAGACAAAGGAACTTCAAAGGCAGGTTAGTGAGCTTATGGAAAAGGGGTATGTACGTGAGAGCATGAGTCCTTATGCGGTTCCCGTATTGCTTGTGCCAAAGAAGGATGGAACATGGAGGATGTGCGTTGATTGTCGTGCCATCAACAATATCACTGTACAGTATCGACATCCTATTCCTAGATTAGATGATATGCTTGATGAATTACATGGTTCTATTGTTTTTACTAAAATTGATCTTAAAAGTGGATATCATCAAATTAGGATGAAGGAAGGTGATGAGTGGAAAACTGCTTTCAAAACAAAATATGGATTATATGAGTGGTTAGTTATGCCTTTTGGATTTACTAATGCACCGAGTACTTTCATGAGATTAATGAACCATGTTTTGCGTGATTTTATTGGAAAGTTTGTGGTTGTTTATTTTGATGACATTATGATTTATAGCAAAAACTTGGATGATCATGTTGATCATTTAAAACTCGTTTTAGGTGTTTTAAGAACAGAAAAGTTGTTTGCTAATCTCAAAAAGTGCACTTTTTGCACTGATAAACTTGTATTTCTGGGTTTTGTTGTTAGTGCTAAGGAAATTGGGGTTGATGAAGAAAAGGTTAAGGCAATTAAGGAGTGGCCGAAACCTACCAATGTAGGACAATTGAGAAGTTTTCATGGGATGGCTAGTTTTTATAGGAGGTTTGTGAAAGATTTTAGTAGTGTAGCTGCACCTTTAACCGAAGTTATCTAAAAGAATGTGGGTTTTAGGTGGGGTAATGAACAAGAAAAGGCATTTAACTTGATTAAGGAAAAATTAACTAATGCACCTTTGCTTGCTTTGCCTGACTTTGCTAAAACTTTTGAGATTGAGTGTGATGCTTCAGGAATAGGTATTGGAGCTGTTCTAATGCAAGAAGGTCATCCCATTGCATATTTTAGTGAGAAGATAAGTGGAGCAGCCTTGAATTATCCTACCTATGACAAGGAGATGTACGCTTTGATTAGAGCATTGGAAACTTGGCAACACTACCTTTGGGCAAAAGAATTTGTGATTCACAAGAATCATGAGTCCTTGAAGCATATAAAGGGGCAACACAAGCTAAATAAGAGGCATGCCAAGTGGGTGAAGTTCATTGAAACATTTTCATATGTGATCAAGTACAAAAAAGGTAAGGAAAATGTGGTCGCTGATGCTCTGTCAAGAAGGTGCGTTCTACTTTCTATTTTTTTTGGCGTCATATGAAACGTGATGTAGAAAGAATCTATGGTAAATGCATTACTTGTAGACAAGCCAAGTCTAGGATTAAGCCTCATGGATTGTATACTCCTTCGCCTATACCTAATGGACCTTGGATTGATATTTCTATGGATTTTGTGTTGGGTATGCCTAGGTCAAAAAGGGGTAGGGACTCTATATATGTGGTTGTTGATAGGTTTTCTAAAATGGCACATTTCATTCCTTGCCATAAAACCGATGATGCATCATATATTGCTGATTTGTTTTTCAAAGAAATTGTGAGATTGCATGGCATGCCTAAGACCATTGTTTCGGATAGAGATGCTAAGTTCTTAAGCTACTCTTGGAAGACTTTATGGGGTATGTTAGGCACTAAACTTTTATTTTCTACTACTTGTCATCCACAAACTAATGGTCAAACTGAAGTAGTTAATATGACTTTATCTACCTTGTTGCGTGCTATAATACAAAAGAACTTGAAAACATGGGAGGATTGTCTGCCGCATGTAGAGTTTGCTTATAATAGGAGCGGGCATTCTGCAACTCATTTTTCACCTTTTGAAATTGTGTATGGTTTTAACCCATTGAATCCTTTTGATTTAATTCCTTTACCTGTGAATGAGCATGTTAACTTGGATGGAAAGAAAAAGGCAGATTTTGTTAAGCAAATCCATGAAAAGACTCGGCAAAACTTACAAAGACGAATTGAGCAATACGTTAATCAAACAAATAAAGTGCATAAGAAGGTTGTGTTTGAGCCCGGTGATTGGGTGTGGTTGTAAATGAGGAAGGAACGATTCCCAGCCCAGCGGAGTTCTAAACTACAACCAAGGGGAGATGGCCCATTTCAAGTGATTGAAAGAATCAATGACAACGCATACAAGTTGGATCTTCCAGGTGAGTACAATGTTAGTGCAAGCTTCAATGTTTCTGATTTGTCTACTTTTGATGTAGGTGACAATTTAAGGACAAATCCTTTTCAAGAGGGAGGGAATGATGAGAACAAGGCGACTGCATCAAATGATCTATTGCATGTTCCGGTTGGGCCAATAACAAGGGCAAGAGCTAAGAGATTCAAAGAAGCACTAAATGACCTAATTCAAGACACTTAGGCTTATTTTGAATTGTTGAAGTCGAAGATAAGCCCACATGAAGACCAAGGCATAATTAATGTCATCAAGGCAATTGATTGGGCCAAATAAGGAAGACTTGGGTGTGTGGCACAAGCTAGGAGAAGATTCAACTTTGGCTGATTTATTCCCTTTTAATTTCCAAAGAATAATAGTTGATTTGTTTCCCAAATTAAGGGGCTGATTTGTTTCAAGATTTAGTTTTCCAATTAGGAAGCAAGTCAATAGTTTCTCGAATTAGTTTTATTCTGATTATAAGGCCTTAATGGCCGAATTATCTTTTTTTCCTTTTAGGTTGGCTTATAGCCTTTCTTTTTGTTTAGGGTTTTAGTATATAAAGGAACGAATCAGATGTAATTCGACAGACTTGAATTGAATAAAAAATTTGTGAGAGTTCATCTCTTTTTGTTTCTGAAAACTTGACTTATCACTCACATCTTGTTCTTGTTCTTGAGTGTGGTGTTTTCAACTTCTTGATACCGTTAGTTCTTACCTCCTTATAGGTAACGGGTCGCGGTTCGATAACGTTCTTGTTTGTAAACTTGGTTAGAAAATGATCTTTCGTTACCATATATTGGTTCCGGGTCTCACTGCTCCTGGTGAGGTTCATATCATTTCCGAAGATCCCTACTAAGCCCGAAAAAATCAAGAGATTGTCAGTCTGGTATTGTTTGATAGATGGATACCTCTACAATCGGGGCAAATCTCTTTCTTTACCTCGATGACTTCTTCTGGACGATGCCAGTTAATTAAGAGAGGTCAACTTTGAAGAATGAGTAAATCACATTGGTGGAGAGGCTTTAGCATATCAAGTACTTCGCATGGGGTATTACTGGCCAACTATTCACCAAGACACAAAGCTGTTTGTGCAATCCTGTGAATTGCACCATAGGGACCTCAAACTTGAGCCACCTACCACCAGAGCAATTGTCCTCATTCAGTTCACCCTACTTGTTTATGATGTGGGGGGTCGATCTGATTGGTCCGTTTCCTACTCCACCTAGATAGGCTACAAATGTTATCTTTGCGATTGATTATTTCACAAGATTGATTGAAGTAGGACCTCTCTCATAGATTTCAGAAGAGAATACAACCAAGTTCATCAAAACCAATGTAGTTTACAAGTTTAGAACTCCACTAATTATAATAGCCAACCTAGGTAAATAATTCGACACTGACCGATTCAAAAACTTCTGCGAAGGCTTTGAAATCGACCTCAGGTTCGCTTCAGTAGCTCACCCTTAGACTAATGGGTTGGTCAAGTCTATTGACAAAACCATTAAGTTGATAAAAATAATTACAGTAGAGGAAAGGCAAGTGGGTAGATGAACATCCCAAGGTTCTCTGGGCATAATAGACCACGAAGAGAACAACTTCTAGAGAAACACTCTACTCTCTTGCCTTCCGGGTAGAAGTTGTCCTTCCCATCGAGAATAAATTGACCATATTCAGGGTACATCACCTTGAACAAGAGAACATTGAGATCAAGCTCTGAGCCAGTCTAGACCCTCTAGAAAAGAAAAAGGACCGAGTAGCTGAGAAAGTGGCAATTTACTAGAGCAGGATCGCAAGGTATTTCAATAGAAATGTCAGAACCAGGAACTTCAAGGAAGAGGACTTGGTTCTTAGGAAAGTGTCCCAAAATACCCAGATAAGGTAGGATGGGGTGCTAGGACCTAATTAGGAGGGGCCATACTTGTTGAAGACAGTGATCCGCAATGTGGCATAAAAGCTTGAAGACATGGATGGTTTACCCATCGACCACACCTGGAATGCTAAGCTTTTAAGGAAGTTCAATACTTAGGTAGAGGACTTTCTGGCAGAATACCTCTATCGAAGTTTTGATAAGTTTCTCAAACAACAATGTACTCTATTTTGAACATCAATAAAGTTTGTAATTTTTTCCATCTCTGGTTACACTCTTCACGATATAATTCGCCAAGATTGCCGTGAACCAAGGAACGCTAGATAGCTATCTTAATGCCTTGGTCAGGGCACCACCCCTCATCAAGAAGGGTCTAAGTCTAAGAGCATTGTTTTCGTCCAGATCACAAGACCAATATATTCAGATAGCCTTCCTGATGCCTTGGTTGGGCTACCATCCCAAAGAAAGGTCTGAGTGTTAGAACATAGTGCTATCCAGATCTCGGGACCAAGATAGCCAGATAGCTTTCCTGATGCCTTGGTCGGGCTACCACCCCCAAGAAGGGTCTGAGTGTAAGAGCACAATTGCCATCCAGATCTGGAGAACAGGATAGCTAGATATCTTTCCTGATGCCTTGGTCGGGCTACCACCCACAAGAAGGGTCTGAGTATAAGAGCGTAGCTGCCATCTAGATCTCGAGACCAGGATAGCTAGATAGCCCTCATGATGCCTTGGTCAGGCTACCACCCACTGGAAGGGTCTGAGTGTAAAAGCATAGTTGTGATCCAGATCTCGAGGCCAGAATTGCTGGATATCCTTTCTGATGCCTTGGTCTGGCTATCGCCCCCAAGAACGATCTGAGAGTAAGAGCATAATTGCCATCCATATTGCAAGACTAGGATTGCTTAATAACCTTCCTAACGTCGTGGTAAGGCTACCACCCGACATCCAGGAACCTAATTCTAGGGACATAGTTACGGGAGCCCGCTGTGACAACTTAATTCAAACACATCAAGTTTAATATGAAGAGACAACAGTTAACTGGACTCTGACTTGATTGAAGTTTAGCTAGATTTGATTAAGTTAGTGTTACATTGAAGACCGTGTCTAGGTCAAACTCAAAAGTGAAACAAGGGGCATTCAAACCAAGGTAAAAGCACATGGCCATATATCAATTAAAGAAAACATGAAGGAAGTCATAATAACTTTTCATTAACCGTGACAAGGAAGCCTATCCCTTTACAAGGCTGCATATATGAAGCAGGAAGCCCAACCCTTAGCTCCAGGCAATGTCAGCAGAGAAAAATAATAATAATAAAGAAAATTAACAAAGCTGGTCATGAATAAAGCAGGATGCCCACCCTCTTTTCCAAGCAGTCGAGATAGATGGTTAAAGGTTTGTATCAAACTTCAACCTCCTTCTGGTTATTTCCCTCTTCTCCATCATCCGGTTGATCTCTGCCTACCTCCACCCTATCTGGCGGTTGGTCAACCTATTTTTTTTCATGTTTCTTTCATGTTTCTTTCCCTCCGCTCTTTCGTCCGGCTAATCTCTACCTGCCTCCACCCCGTATGGCAGTTGGTCAGCCTGGTTGCTCCCTCCAGCTACCCTATCCACTTGTGGTTGCTCGCCCACTTGCTATCCATCTTGGTACTTCTCTACGATCTCGTTTACCATAGCCATAACTTTAAGGGGGATGATAGCATCCAGAGTGGTAGCAACCGCCTCCATTACCATCTGCTCAGGCCTTGACTCTTCTCCACCGAGCTTTTCAGAGTGACCCTTGTCTTTCTCCTAGGCTTCGGGATAATCCCTCTCGAGATGCAGAGGCTGGACCCAGCTTGAAAACTTCCCACGACAATAGATTAGAAAGACTCGAGAAGGAAGAAGAAGACCTACCTTGACCGGTTATTTCCTATTTCCAACAACGCTTGAAGGGTTCGCTCTATCACCGACAGGATGGGACATCTCCATGACCTTAGCTATAATCTCCTCTCCATCCTAGTTGGCAATGACAGATAGATCAAAGGGATGAGGGAGAGCTTATTCGGCTTAATTGGAGGTGTTAAAGTACCCATCACTGAAGAAGGCATCCACCTCGGCTTGAATCTTGGCCATCTGAGCATGCAGATTCTAGTTTTCAATATCCTGCGCCTTGGCTTATGCCATTCAGGAATCCTTCAGGTTAGCCCGATGTTCAGATTTGAGGGTCTCTTGGTCGAAGGACCGTTTCAACCTTTCGTAGTCGCATTGAAGCTCGACCATCTCTTTCTCTATCTCTTTCCTGCTGAAGGTCATCTCTTGCAGCAGAGTTTGAGTATGAGCAAATAATCCTATAGCCCTCTCAGCTTCATACTCAGCCTTTGCCACATGGTCACGGAGAGAATCCATTTGGTGGCCCAAAGCCACGATGAATTTTAAGCCTACAAGATGCAAAGCTTAAGTTAAACATTGACCAAGCTAACAACGATAAGTGAAAGCAGAAGAAGATAACTATCTCAGTCATGAGGGTGGATCCCTTGGAAAATAGAATATCGATTGGCATTCAAGCCATCCTAGAGAGGCCACCACCTGGGTAGGTTGCCATAAGCTGCTCCAATACTTTGTCTTACCTAGCAGAGCTCGGTTGATGTTGAGTGGGAGCTGAACGAACCTTCTCAACACCAGCCACAAGGTCCCCCAAATCTTTATGGGCTGGGGATGCATACGAAAGAGCATAAACATTATGGAGGCTGACCATAAAATTTGCATAAGTAGAAGTGACAATAGGAGGGGCAATTGAAATAGAAGTAGTAATGGTTGTAGTAGCTACAAGAGGAACAAAGACCCCATTGCCTCATGCCTTAAAAGCCTGTGATGCGAGGAGCACCATACTGGACCTTAGCAGGTAAGGGGATGGAACATGAGCTGGAAAATTACAGTAGGAATAATTGGCCCCCCTCTCTTTGAGATAACCGAAGAGGCTTTCGAGGCAGACTTGACAGGAGGAGGAGGGGTACGAGCATGCTGGACTTCACGTGAAGCTGGAGCAATAACAGAAACTGTTAAAAAAAGTAAAAAGTAAAATAAAAATGGTGTCAGAACAAAGCTAGCTAGCGTAAAGGGATCAAGACGGTTCAATTTTTTTTTAATTAAGGGGAGAAGCAACAGAGATGCACAGGTGTAAATTCACCATACGGGGATCAAAAGAATCAGTGGTGGGAAACTTCAAGTTCAGATAATTGCTGGAGATGATAGCCTTCAAGAACATTTCAGACTCAGCAGGTATAGAATTCCTATCCTACTAGGGTTTATCATTAAAAGAAACGGGGACCTCGAATTCCTGCTCGCCGATATAGATTGAGCTTCCCAAATCACCCCCCACCTCGATTCTTTTCTCCTTCTAGGCGGGGTCATACTTGGAAATGCCGGGAATGATGAAGTTGGGCTCGTTCTTGGCATGCGCGTATAACTGACCTCTTGGTCCACCAACCAAGCTACCTATCGAAAAGACGTAGGCCAATTCATCGGCTCTAGGTTCCTTGGCGACCTTGCTGAACTTGCATTGTTCCCTCCATAGCATGATGAAGTCGATTAAGTGTCTCCTGAAGCCAGGCATTAACTGGAGAGTATCTAGTTACAGGGCGTTGATAGTCCGTTAGAGGGTAGGGTGAAGAGGAAGCCTGACCACGTTCTCTAGAGTTGCAACGTGGATCAAGAGCATGCCTTTTGGATGAGAGAAGACATTATATTTCTTGGGAGGAACAGAGATGGAAACACTGTCAGGGATGCCATACTTGGTCTTAAAATGGTTAATCGACTTTAGGTTAGTGGTAGAATCTAGGATGACCTTGAAGTTGTTTGGGAGAATTTCCTCTAGAAGGCTACCAGCGACCACTGCTTGACCCCTTTCAGCTGTAGCATCCCCGGATTCTTTCTTTGAATCCTCATCGACCAAGTTCAGAGGTTCATCGGGTCTGTTCGAGAATCCGGTCCCAATAGATATGTTCTTGTTCGAGTGGCTATGTTGTGGGTTCGGAGAGGAAACTTCGCTATTAAAGTCCTTTCGTGCTCACTTCCCATGAGCGAGACTGGAGACTTCTTCACCCTTTAACATGAGTTCTACTATATCATGGTTGGATTTCGACATGGTGGAGAATGATTTCTTGTTTGATGAAAGAAAAATAGTGATGTTGCTCGAGAAGGTAGAGGAAAAATGGATTTTTAAAGAGTTTGAAATTTAAAGGAGTGAGAAACGTGAGGGCGAATACGACGTGACTGGGTTTAAATAGAGGCGATTGGCACTGTAACAAGTAACACTAATAACATAAGTAAAAAAGAAGGCGAGATCTTCGATAATGGCCTCAATTCTCGGGGACTGGCGTAATGTAGTCAGATTATTTTGAAAAATACACCTTTCCTTGCTCGCAATGTTTCACTTGTATTTAATGAGAAGATTCCTTCCCGGATTTTGGAAACTAAAAGAAGAGGGAAATTTTTCAAATTAAAGTAGGAAATCTGACTCCAACCCCAACTCAATCACAGGTTTTCAAGTCAGAGGGGACTTCTATTGATTGCCAAAGGTAAATTTCCCACTTTTCTTGCCATGGTCCAAATCCAGAATTACACAACAGAGTACCGAGGTTCCTGGGGTCGAGCTACTGTATGACCCCGCAGAAGCAAGACGAGGTCGTCACACCCTAGGAACACCACAGTTTAATCCTGATGTGATCAAATCGAGCTCCTTGCATAGAAATTTAAACCGGAAGTAAGATTGATACTGGGTGACCTAGGTCCCCAAAGGTAGAAATACCTCGTGACCTCCCTAGAAGCCCGTAACCTTTTCCAGATACAAAATAGACCTATATGGGCATTGAGTTCGCCCTACGGTGTCACTCCATTCCACCAAGGGAAGAACCGAATCTATCCAAGCAGGTATGAGGAAGCTTGTAGAAGCTCTGTTACCACTAAGTAGCACCAACATGGTCATTTCAAGCTCCCAAAGGGACTTGGAAATGTCAGATCAATCTTCTTATACCAAGATAGGAACATAGATGTACCTCACCATTCAAGGTAGTAAATGAAATACTTGACTCCATGATGCATCTCACTAGGGCAATACACATGATCTCTTTCACTCACCAACTAGCATTAAAGTGCTACGTACGTGCAGGGCAAGTGATTGAGTCCATGGAGGAACAAACTTATCTCCCTCCAAGATATTCTCTAATCCATTATCGAGCCAAAGTCAATAACATTTAAACAGAATATCTCACCCAATAAAGAGGGATTTGATTCAGAAATTAATGGCAAGAGAATCACGAGTTTAACCTAGTTGGACTGTGTATAAATACGCCCAATCATGCATAGGAAATGGGAGAGCTGGACTTTGGCCTAAATTCTATTAATATAACACGACCACCATCGATATCTACTTCTCAATAGGCACGAAGCTGCCACACTCATTGTACCTAAGAGAGATTGAGAGTCTTTGAGTTATTTGTATAGGTTATACTAGATTCAGTTACAAGAATAAAAATAGTACAATTCCCTTTTTATATCCTATACGTATTTTCCAACACCTATTTTCATATCCACCGTCACACGCGTAAACCAGGTACCAAGGGTACAAATCCCGACCGCAGCCTTTGAGTAGTGGTCTCGAGGGTTACCTAAAATTCCTTACCTCGAGCGAATTTTCGGTTAACACTTTCAAATATTTACCTTTAATAAAACAAAATAATTCAAGCATAAAATTCAACAATGATCCAGCACCCATAAATGTCACGTCTTCTTTGAGAGTTCACGCAATTTACTAGTTGGACGACATCCCACCAAATTGTTAACATAACAACTGGTGTTTTCAATTTTAGCCTTGTGATTTTATTAACAAGAACTCTTGGGAGGATTAATAAAATCACATTTAGTGTGTTACTAAGTTATCGACCTTCAGTATATTCCCTCACAAATATCCCTCCTTTGGGAGTAGATATCGTTTGGGTCAATTGTCTAGTCTATCCTTGTAAGGAATTGTTAATAGCCAAATTTGGCTAAGGACCAAAGGTAAATTTTCCTCTCTCCAAGCAAGGGTTCGAATTCAGTAAGGTACCGGGGGTTCCTGGGGTCGGGCTGTCATACAACATGTAGAGGCAAGGCAAGGTCAACCGCACCCCAGACCGACGTCATGTGAGGCCCGATGTGAACTAATCGAGCTCCTTACATGGTGATAAGAGCATGAAGCAAGATCGGTAAGGGAAAAACTAGGCTCCCCTAGGTTGAAATACCTCGCGATCTCCTTAGATGCATGCCCTCTCCTCCAGAAGCATAAAGAGACCTATAAGGGCACCGGGTTCATCCTACGGTATCGTTCCATTTTGCCAAGGAAATAACCAACTCTATCCCAGGATGTAAGAGGAAGCTTCGTAACCAATAAATAGCGCCAACAAGGTAATTTCAAACTTCAAAAGGGACCTGGAAATGTTAGATTAAGCTCCTAGTACTAAGATAGGAACATAGATGTACCTCGTCATGTTTGATGACCTCCATGATACATATCACCATGACAGTATACAGGATCGCCTTCACTCTCCAACTTGCCTTAAAACGCTACATACATATAGGTCAAGTGATTGAGTCCAAAGTGGAAACAAACTTATCTCTCTCTAAGATATTCTCGAATCCGTTATCTAGCCAAAGTCAAAGACAACTAAATAAAAAATCCTGCTCGATAAGAAGGGATCTTATAATGTCCTCATTTATTGATTGACTTATTTCGTAAACAAAAAATATATTGGGGTTTTATGTAAGGGTAGCTTAGGCTCTCAAGACTTCAAGAGAAAAAGCACCAAAGGTAAAATTCTTTTGTTTACTTGCTTTGAAGAGATAGTTGCACACACTCACAAAATCCTACATAACTCTAATTTATATATGTTGTGTGTTTATACTTGTGTGCATACATGATTGAATAACTCTTCTTGATTTATTTGCATCTTGTGATTAAAGTACCATGTCATGTTAGGCATTAGTATAGGATGCATCTTCATCACTCTAGTAATTGTTGAAAATGTGTGTTTGAGTGTGGAGAAAGTAGGCTGAGCCCTGGTGGTGCGCTATTCGACTAGCGCAGCCTCACCAGAACAATATTCTAGTGGATTGTCGCTTGTCATGCGCCACTGAGCTGCTCCACTTCACCCGTACAATATTGAGAAAGTAGGTTGTGTGCTAGTGGTGCGCTACTCCACTAGCGTAGCCTCACCAGTGTAACATATCAGTGGATCATCTCTTGTCCTGCGCCACTGAGTTGCGCCACTCCACCAGCACCTATTGAAAATTTAGGTTGTGCACTGGTGGTGCTCTACTTGACTAGCGCCACTAACTAGCGCATATAGTGGGAGCTAGAACGTTTTTTTCAAAACGATCTCACTTTGGTTAAAACTCATATATATATATATATATAACTCTTTGTATTCAGGTCGTGTAAGAGTTTAGAATATCATATCTTTTCCTTAGAACATATTTTAAAAGGAAAATTCTTTCAAGAACTCATCATTAAACACTCAAAGCATTTTCTTGTGCATAAAAACATCATCTTGCATCATCTATGGTCATTTAGAGTGCATCAATGGATAGTTTTGCATCATCACATCTTGTTTGGTAAGTTTCTCACTATCTTCTTACAAGTCAAGTGTTTTTCTTGCTAAGCCATCTCTTTTATCATTTGTATACTCTTAGAATATATTCTAGATACAAAATAGATATTGTTGTGATGACATGATTGAGTGTTGTATTGTGATAGCTTCATATGATTGTTTGATCTATGTTTAGCTAATCTTTATGAACATGTCATTTAGCTCTTGATATCTAGGATTGTATTAATTGCCATCTCATTATCCTAGATAAGCATATAAGGTTCCCTAGCCTTGTTTGTTCTTTGAATATCATCATATATTCACATATGCCATTTTATCTCTTCATTGAGAAGTAAGACTTGTGTTGCTTCAGGGATTAGGTAGCTTAAATCACAAGTAAGATGAACTAGGTTCACTTATACCTGGATTAGGTAGTGGTGGTGGATTATAAACCGGGATTAGATTATTCCTTTGCCATTATTGGATTCGAGGTTCAAGTGTGGCGCACATAACAGCCCATGGTTTTTCCCATTTTGAGGGTTTCCACGTATATCTCAAGTGTTTTTACTATTTCTGCACTTATTTCACTTGTGATATTATTGTAACTAGTTAGGGGTATTTTCGACAACTTGACCATTAACAAAAATTGGGTAAAATTGTTTACAATCTATTCACCCCATTATAGATTGTTCTTAAATACACCGTAATATTTGTTTTAATTAGTATCAGAGCGGGTTCCTAGACATACATAGGTGATCCTTGCTCATTTTGGTGTTTGTTGCATCTTGTGTGTGTGTGTGTTGATCATTCATACACTTGCATTGATATCATTCATTCGAAAATACAATTAGTGGAAACGGTGGCAACGAGGGCGCTTCTAGCACAAGACCTCCACTTCTCACCGGGTTGAACTATGCCTCTTAGAAAGGCAAGATGGAGTCGTATATTTGTCAAATTCATGATAGGGCATGGATAACGGTTAAAGACGGCTACACTCCACCCATGATGACTCATACGGATGAAGGAAATGATGTACTCAAGCCAAAGGCACAATGGAATGCACAAGAGTTTGAGGTATCAAAGTGAAATAGGAAGGCAATGCATGCCATTCTATATGCAATGGATGAGAATCAGTACAAGCTGGTTCAAGACACTATGATAGCTAAGAAGGCATGGGATATCCTAGAGGTTGCATATGAGGGAACCAATGTGGTTAAGGAATCAAAGCTTCAAGTTCTCCAAATGCAATCTGAATTGCTCAAGATCGATGAGAACGAGTGCTTCAATGACATTGAAGTGAGGTTGATGGACAATGTAAACCAAAGTCATCAACTTGGTGATCCTTATTCAGATAGGAAGATCAAGCAGAAGATTATGAGATCTCTACCCGATAGATTTGAGTCTAAAGTAACTGCTTTAGAAGAGAACAGTGCTTACAAGGACATGAAGCCAAGTGAGGTGATTGGGAGGCTTCTAGCTTATGAATCTAGGAAATGTCCTAACCCCACATCACCGAAAAAGCAAAAGGATATTGCTTTGAAAGCCTTCAAAGATGAGAAGGAGGAAAGTGATGACTCGGATGAGGAAATGGCTTTACTAATGAGGAAGTTCAATAAATTCTACAAGTCTGAGAGGAAGGGTTTCGGATCCAAGGGTCAAGACCGAAAAGAAGGAGTCTTATGCTATGAATATGGTGGGATAGGTCACTTTGCCCCTGAATGTGCAATATTATACCAAATTGCTTATGGTATGATTCCCAACTTCATTCCTACATGTAATTTTTATGGTATTAATGGTCATATTAGACCAAATTGCTTTAGATTTATTAAATTGTGTAGAATTGAAAGCATGATGGAGAAGAAAAAGGCTAAAGCCGAGATGCATTTCACTAGGAAAAATGAAACACTTTTGCATGATTCTAGGACATTTAGAGCCCATGTACCATTGACCACTAGGAAGGAAAATGTTTCACCTAGGTGGATTAGAAAAGATGAACACTTTTGTCATGTTGCACAAATTGCCTTGAAAGTTAATTCATCTAATTTTTGGTATTTGGATAGTGGGTGCTCTAGGCACATGACGAGAGATTTGATTTTCTTTGAGACCCTTGTAATGGAGAAGGGAGGAAATGTCACCTTTGGTGATAGATCAGAAAAGAAAGTTAAAGGAAAGGGAACTATTTCCATTCCCGGATTACCCTCATTGTCCAATGCTTTGTATGTTGATGGCCTAAAAGTAAATTTGATAAGCATTTCACATCTTAGTGATGAAGGACTTTCTGTCTTGTTTAGGAAAAATCATTGCTCTATCCTATTGCCAAATGGACAAACCTTGTTAAAAGGTATGAGATCTAGTGACAATTGCTATTGTCTTGAAGCAAGAGTTGTCTATTGCAATGTGTCAAAGGATGAGCAAATTGAGTTATGGCACAAAAGACTTGGTCACATGAACTATTGGGATTTACGAATCTTAGATAAGTTCAATGTTGTATGAGGTCTTCCCAAGCTTGGGAAAAAGGCAAATGGTGTTTGTGGACCTTGTCAACAAGGAAAGCAAACCAAAAGCATACATAAAAAGGGCAAGTATCTATCCACAAAGGAACCTCTAGAGCTTTTCCACATGGATGTTATGGGTCCCATGCAAATTGAGAGTTTAGGTGGAAAAAGATACATTTTTATGTGTGTAGATGACTTTTCTAGGTACACTTGGACTTATTTTCTTAGAGAAAAATCTGAAACCTTTGACAAGTTTAAGATGCTTTGTATCGAAATTCAAAATGAAATGGACTTTAAGATTAAAAGCATTAAACGGATTAGGAGTGACCATAAGAAGGAGTTTGAGAATGCACACTTTGAAAACTACTGCAATAGTCTAGGCATTTCTCATGAGTTTTCGGCTCCTAAGACACCTCAACAAAATGGATTTGTTGAGAGGAAAAATAGGGTCCTTCAAGAGATGGCCCGTGTGATGTTGCTTAGCAACAATGTTCCTAGGAACCTATGGGCCGAAGCCATCAATACGGCGTGTTATATAGGAAATAGAGTCTTTCTAAGGCCTTACACTAGGCAAACCTCCTATGAGTTATGGAAAGGTAGAAAGCCAAATGTTAGCTATTTCCAAAATCTTGGAAACAGATGCTACATTTTGAATGACCGTGATCAACTTGGCAAATTTGATGCTAAGAGTGATGAGGGTATCTTTATTGGCTATATACCTTGAATAGTAAAGCCTATGGAGTTTTCAATTTAAAAACTAGATCCGTCATGGAATCATCCAATATTGTTATTGATGATACAAGGCTCAAATTTAATGACCATATGGAGGAGGTGGCTATAGTTGATGACTCTCCCTTGGAAAAGGTTATGGATACTCCTAATGTTAAAAAGACTAACTTGATGATGATATAACACAACCTATTGACAAAATTCCTCTCTTGAACTAAAAAAAACCTGTTTCATGGGTTAGGAAACTTCATGATAAAAATGACATCATTGGTGAGATCAATGAGGGTGTTAAGACTAGGCGTCAAATGGCTAATCTAATTAGCTACACTTGCTACACTTCTCAAATAGAACCCAAAAAGGTTGATGAAGCTTTAAAGGATGAATTTTGGGTTCTTGTCATGCAAGAAAAGTTTAACCAATTTAAAAGGAATGAGGTTTGGACTCTAGTTCCTAGGCCCAAGAACACCAACGTTATTGGGACCAAGTGGGTCTATAGGAACAAATCTGATGAGGATGGCAACATTGTGCGAAACCAGGCTAGGCTTGTAGCACAAGGGTACTCTCAAATTGAGGGTATTGACTTTGAGGAAACATTTGCTCCCGTTGCTAGGATAGAGTCCATTAGGCTTGTTTTATCCATCTCTTGTTTACATAAGTTCCAATTGTATCAAATGGATATTAAGAGTGCTTTACTCAATGGTTTCTTGCAAGAGAAAGTGTTTGTTGAGCAACCCAAAGGATTTATGGATCCTCACCACCCCAATCATGTCAATCGCCTCAAGAAGGGTTTATATGGGTTGAAACAAGCACCAAGGGCTTGGTATCAGCGCCTCACTCAATTTCTTATAGACAATGGCTACACTAGGGGTAGTGTTGACAAGACTCTATTCATCAAGAATTACAAAGATGAGCTATTTATAGCTCAAATCTATGTTGATGATATAGTTTTTAGCACCACAAATAACACCAAAGTCCAACAATTTGTTGATGTCATGTCTCATGAGTTTGAAATGAGCCTTGTTGGTGAGCTAAGTTACTTTCTAGGTTTATGTTAGGTTTTAGATTTGTGTTGGCTTGATTCCATAACAAAACTTCATTTCTTTGTAATGCTTAGTTGATTAAGTTGTTCGTGATGATAAGAGCTTCAAGGAAGAAAAGTAACTTCTCATAATGCAAAGTTCGTCTTCAAGAGGATTGGTATTATTCTTGGATGCTAAGGTATCAAGATTTTTTCTTCCTCTTGCAATTGTGTGTGAATTGCACACACACACAATTCATTCATATGTGTCCATGCTTAGTTGTGCATCATTAATGCGCACACACACAATTGATACATTTGTGTCCATGCATCATAGCATATCATTTGGTATAACATATTCACATACTTGAAGTTGAAAGCTCATGCATTTGTATGAAAGTAACATGTTTTGGAAAATGCATGATTGGAGACTATCTCTATGTAGTTTGCATTCTTGTGTGAAATGTGTTTGTTTGTTTATATGTTTGTATATAATGGATCTTAGACTTGATTTTAGTCTTAGATTAATCATGATTGAGTTCGTCATTTCGGTTACTCATACTATTGATTTCAGGCTCTAAATCAAAAGATACTACACTTTCAACTCATGTTTCATACATTGTCTTCGTCTTCATATATCAAGTCGAATTCTTATTTTCTTTGTTGAGTATCTTATATTTTCATGTCCGTGAGGGAGTCTTGGTTCGTAATCTTCAAACAGATTTGAATTCGGAGATCAGAGGCCAAAGAACTGTCGAAGAATGCAAAATGAGCGCAAGGGAAGAGGTGTGATGGCATAAGCCATCACTTGGCACCATCCCGAGATAGCGCGTGGCCATCTTGGCCCTAAAGCCTTGCTGCCCTGAGATGCCCACGCACCATCTCAGGGAGGCACTAAGGCATGAGGGCAATTTGGTCTTTTGGTTTGTCTCTCTTTAAAACCTCTCCTTCCTTTCTAGATCTAATTTCATTTTCTAAGAACTAGGTTGTGTTTCAATTGGTGTCTATATCTTCATATCTATGTTCTTAGTTGATAAAATGCTTAGGTTGCCTAGATACATTTGTTATTGTTCTTTGAAAGCATAAATTACCTATCTAGTTGCATGTCCATAGAATTTGTTGATCATCATTTTCTATGTTGAGTGCTTGTTTGCATTTTGCATTCATGATCATTTAGATGCCTCGTGAAGAGGTATGAAGTCTCATATCTTAGACTGATTCTTTGATTTGAGCAATTGGAAGTCTTAGCTAGAGTTGGGAGGACTTAGATAGCTAAGCAAGTGGAAGTCTCGACAAGAGGTGTGAGACCTCGGATTATTGAGCAAGGAAGTCTTGACTAGAGTCGGGAGGACTCGGAAAGTTGAGCAAGAAGTCTTGCCTAGGGTTAGGAGGATCCAGATAGGTGAGCAAGGAATCTTTCTAGAGACAGGAGGTCTTGGATAGGAAGTCGGCTTAGTATATCACTAGGTTCAAGGATAGAATGAGAGGGATAGCTTAGAGAGCATGTGTTGATTGCTTGAGTGTGTAACTCTATTTGAAATAGTGGATTCGCTTTTGCCGGTGGTTGTGATATCAACCAGTGGATGTTTCCTCTTCGGAGGTTTACCAAGTAAGTATTGTGTCATTGTTTGCAAATTTCATTAAGCATTGTTTTAAAAGCAGACATAAATTGGAGCATATACCTATTAACCCCCCCCTCTCTCTAGGTATATTTACACTATAAAGATAAATGTAAATTTCAATTGGTATCAAAGCAGGTGTCTAGACGCACTTAGAAAGATCTTCTTTGTAGTGTTTGTTATCTTCGTTTGTTTAATCATGATTAAAGAACTGTATTATTTGATTCTATTGGCTTAGATGATCAAAAGATCAAAGATCTTGTTCAAGAAAATGAAAGGATCTCTAAGATCAATAAGTCTCTCACTAAGAAATTAGAAAATCATGATTGTAGCTTAAAATGTGTTATTGATCTTAATGACAAAATTCTTAATATTGATAAAAACTTTATTGATAGCAATGATAGATTAAGTATTTTGGAACATGAAATTGAGCAAAGAGATGAATCTCTTGATCATGCTAGGAGAATTGAAAATATGCTTAGAGCAAAACTTAATGAGCATGAGAATCAAGAGAAAGTGCTTGCTGACAAACTTAATGAGGCTAAAGAGATGATTAACAAGATGTTATCTAGCTCTAACAAAGTGAAAGCTCTCATTAAGGTTGGAAAACCTTCAAGCGACAACAGAGGTTTAGGATATGTTAATGAAAAATCAACTCCTTCATCTAACAAATCTACTTTTGTCAAAGCTTGTAGCAATTTAATTGTAAGTACACTCTCTAACGGTAAAGCCATGAATGCTACCGGAGGTGCCTCAACATCAACAATGAAAGTCAAGGAAAAGACTCAACAATGCCAAAGACAAGCTACATCATCATCAAATGCAAAAGGCAAGACATCTAGTGTTGCACGCCAAAGAGGTAAAAATGTGAGAAGGCAAAATGAGTTGAATGCTCAAGAAAATGGTAAATTTCTCAAATTCATACATATTTGTCATTATTGCAACATGGTAGGACACATAGGACCTAGATGTTATGAATACATTCGTAAATGTAGAATTGCCAATGATTTGCATGATATGTCTTTGAATTGTCCTAGGAAATCATCCATGTATGGATCTAGAATTAGACCTAAGAAGACCTTGGAAAAGCATGTTGAGAATAAATGTGTTGATGATTTGTTTGTTAAATCTTGTGTTGTCCCTCGTTCTACTATGCATAAGAAAGTTGATAATGCATTGTTTGAATTGTTTGAAAATGTGACAAATGGAGTCAATGTGCCTAAAAACAAGTCAAAGCATGTTAATAAAAGTAGGAATGAGAAACTTGTCAAGAAAGTTTGGGTTAAGAAAAACACAACACAATGTTTGGTTGCACAATATGCTTTAAGAGCTAATTCATCCTATTGTTGGTACCTAGATAGCTTGCTATAGGAATATGACCAGTAACAAGGAATTCTTTAAGAATCTTGTTATGAATGATAGTGGATGGGTTACATTTGGTGATGGCACTAAAAAGCAAGTTCTAGGCAAGGGAACAATTTGTATTCCTGAATTGCCTAAACTTCTTGACACCTTGTATGTTGATGGTCTACAAGCTAATCTAATAAGCATCAATCACTTGTATGAAATTTTTAAAGAAGTTAGCTTTAACAAGGATGTGTGCACTATAATCCATAAAAAGGGCAAAAAAAATTTGAAAGTCAAAAGGTCTTCGGACAATTGCTATTGTTTAGAGGTTGATCCACTAACATGTAATTTGGCACAAGAGTGCAACAAGCTTGAATTATGGCATGAAATATTGGGCCACATGAATTATAACGATTTAAAGAAGCTTGGGAAATATAACATTGTTGGAGGTCTGCCTAGTCTTGGTAAAAAGCTTGATTGTGTTTGTGAACCATGTCAATTAGGTAAATAAACCAAAGTGAATCATAAAAAGAACACTAATTTTGCTACCAAGAAGCCCTTAGAACTTGTGCATATGGACCTAATGGGACCAATTCAAACCGAAAGCATAAATGGAAAGAAATACATTTTTGTATGTGTTGATGACTTTTCTCGGTTTGCTTGGATATATTTTCTTAGAGAAGAGACCGAAACTTTTGGTTACTTTAAGAAGTTTTGTAATCAAGTTCAAAATTAGAAATGGTCTTGGGATCAAGAAAATATGTCGCATTATGAGTGATCATGGGAGTGAATTTGAAAATGCTATGTAAGAATGTGTACAAGGTTATACTAAACAACCTAGAGGGGGGGGGGGCGGTGAACAGGTTGTCTCTCACTTTTGACAAATCTTTCGAGACTAGTGACAAAACCTTGATAAGCATATAAATTAACATTCAATATGATTGTTATGAGAAAAAAATACATTCATGTATGATCAAATCTCCACTCTTAGTCTACAAAACATACAACAAGAATCAATGTATCTTATGAACAAATATATTCAATGAAGATAAAATTCCATAAGGTGTACTTAGAGTATTACAATGTGATACTTTACAACTTGAATGAAATATCACAAGATACAAAGTTATCTAACATACACAAACAATATTGTATAAGGAAGTAACCTTTTAAAACAGTTCTATCCATAGTATTCGAATAACAAATAAAAATACTAGAGAGTTAGGGATAGAAAAAAAGTTGACACATGATATAACGTGGTAAACCTCTGAAAAGGAAACATCCACTGGCTAGCAGCCACTGGCAAACAAAATCCACTAGTAGATAAGACAAGTACAATCTCTCAAGTGACCCCTTCACCTAGAAACTACCCTCCTATACTACTCATGAAAATGTCGCCCTAATGCTCAACAATCCGAGGCCTCACACCTCTTGTCAAGACTTCCTTGCTCACCTTATTCGGATCCTCACGACCCATGGCAAGACTTCTTGCTCAACTATCTGAGTCCTCCCAACTCTAGTCAAGACTTCCTCACTCACCTATCTGGATCCTCAGGACCCTAGGCAAGACTTCTTGCTCGACTATCCGAGTCCTCCTGACTTTAGCCAAGACTTCCTTGCTTGACAATCCAAGGTCTCACACCTCTTTCCAAGACTTCTTGCTCAACAACAAAGGTCTCACACCTATTGTCAAGACTTCCTTCTAGCAAGGCATCTAAGTGATCATGAATGCAAAATGCAAACAAGCATGCAACATAGAATAAGATGATCAACAAATTCTATGGAAACTAGAATTAATCAATGAGCACACAAAGTATATTTTTCTAGTTTATAATCCAAAAATTACACCACACATGATGATGCATGAGCATATGAAATGTATGGATTAGGTACACTCCATGAAGATCTAGACATAGACAATAAAGTTCACAAAACAAGATTGTCTAGATCTTATGCATGAATAAAAATCTAGAGCATGAATAAAAATCTAGAGCATGCCAAATTTCCAAACACATACTTTAAACCTAGATTTTATTCATGTTACTAAAGCTTGAAATAAATATGTTCATAAAGTACATATTCAAGACTTTAGTACTAACACAAAAATGCTAGAAACACAAGATATGATAAATCAAATCTCTAGCAATTATTTAGAGCATATATTCACAAAATAGTCAATTAAACTCTAATAGAGTCTAAATATATAATCAAATGTGCTAATCCTAAATTTATTCAACAATTGAGTTCTAGCACAAGATAAAACTATTAATCATGAAATTAAGTCAATCAAAGCACAAATAGTCCTAGATAAGATGCAAGCACAATACAACTCACAATCATGTGAAAACATAGGTTTGATTGAAACCTAACTCACAATCATGTTTCTAATTAAGAACAACTAGCATTTAATTGAAGATCTGTCACTCATCAACATATGTTCAAGTCAAATACACAGAAGTAGGAAGAAGATCCAAGGTATTTGAACATTAGAATCAAGGAAATCAAAAGATAAACAAATAGCTTGACAATTTCGAGTGCAGTCATGAAAATGGTGCAATCCACCAGAAACCTTGAACAAATGACTTCATGGTTACTTGGAGATGATAGAGAACTTCAATATGAAACTTCTCCAATTTGAATCACTCAAATCGGATAAGAAATGAGAGAGATATTGTGATTCATAGTTGAGAGAAAAAACCTGGAAATTTTTTGCACTACATTTTCTTCTTCCTTCAAATGAAATGTAGGAGGGAAATGGATTATAACAGAGAGGGAAAGAAAGGAGCTAAATGACCATTTTGCCCTCCTTTGATATTACTCCCCCGAGATGGCTCATGGGCATCTCGGGGCAGCAAGGTTGTGTGGCCGAGATGGCCACGGCCCATCTCGGGCTTGCACACCTTCATGGCCTTCGGTCATGGTGCAATCCCCTTGCGTTCTTCGACCGTTCTCCGGCCTCCAAACTCAGAATTCGAATCCATTTGCATTATGAACCGTAACTCTCACACGGACATGGACATATAAGATACTCAACCCAGAAAATAATAATTCGACTCGATATATGAATACGAAGCCAATGTATGCAACATGAGTTGAAAGTGTAGTATCTTTTGACTTAGAACTTGAAATCAATAGTATGAGTAACCAAAATGATCGGAACTCGATCAAGAATCATTTAAGACTAAATTCAAGTTCAATATCCATATTATACAAATATATACACACACAAACACAATTCACACTAGAATGCAAACTTCATAGAGATAGTTTCCTATCATGCATATTCCAAAACATGTAATTTCCATACCAATGCATGAGCATTCACCTTCAAGTGGGTGAATGTGTTATACATGGTGCACAACGATGCAGGGACACATATGAATGAATTGTATGTGTGTGCCTAAGCCTTGAAAGAGAAAAGAAAGGTCTTAATATACCATTGTAGAATCATGAAGCACTTTTCCCTTTAAATACTTGAACTTGCTTGAATAGTTGTCATTTCTTCTTTGAAGCTTGAATCACCATGAATCCTAGGCAACTAAACAATATAAAGGAAATGTTGTTTTGATATAGAATAATGCCAACAAAACTCAAAAACTTAACAATCTCTCCCTTTGGTAAATTCTATGTCAAAATATCTATACAAAATACTAAAACACACAAAATGAAGATTGGTCACAAAATCACACCCTCACATTACAATGAGTTAGTTCCTTAAGACTAATCTTCAACATGTCTTGAACTTCTTCTTGATCTTCTCTTGTAGCCACCTAAAATCAACTTAAAGTACAAAGCATATCCAAGAGAAAGACACATATGGCAATATACAATTAATGCAAGAATTAAACATTTAAATCCAAAATGAATCATGTATCTCCCCTTTAATACATGATATCTCAAAGATATTCTTATGTCAAAAATGAATCATGTATCTCCCCCTTAATACATGTAATCTCAAAGATATTCCTAACCAAATGAAATCACAATATTACATGCCATAAGAAGTTCAATACTTGATAAATATTCAAAGAAGATATGCTAAAACAATATCATATTTCTCCCCCTTTTTGACATAAAATTATGCCAAAGAAAAAAAAATGATATATTGAGATCAAATAATGAAACAATTGGTGATCTCACATAATGTTCGGAGATGGATGCCTTACTTGAAGAATTCATTTATTTCAAGCATCTAGCTCCCATATATTCTCCCTTGATTCTAGTTTGTTTTTCCATGTTAACCTATCAAAGGTTATTCAAATCTATATACCACAACAAACTCATCAAGGTACAGTGAATAACAAATGCATAAATTTTACTCTTAAGCATATAGGTCATTTCTACCAAGTTCAACAATTGCATTAACAATCATATTAACCCCAAATATGAAGGAATTGGTATCAACGACAATCATATCAACTTCAAACACGAAAAGATTTGATTACAACCACAACTACTATCATTCAAAATAAGAAATAATTTTCTGCAATTACAATCAATTAAATTGATTAAAACTACAATTACTATCACCCTATGCAAGGAGGAATTTTCTACAACTATAACCAATTGGATTGATTACAACTACAATTACTATCGACCCCAAACAAAGAGGAATTCATTTAAACTACAATCAATAGAATTAATTACAATAACAATTACTATCGACACCAAAACAAAGAAGAATTCATTGCAACTATTCTCATTTCAATATCAAGAATGAGATAATTGATTTTAATCTCAACTACTATACAACCCCAAATAAGGAGAAGTTGACTGCAAATACAATCATACAATAATGACAAAAATGTTTCATGCATTATTTGTGATCACACATACAAAGGCATAAGTTAATACAAAGAATCATCATGCAAATCAAGAAACATGAAATAGCATCTACAAGATTCATTATATCAACCAATGAATATGCCAACAACTTGAAACATGTGAACAAATCATAAAAGAGAACAAAGTCTAGCATACTATGCTCCTCCTTGATAAGTGCTCTGTCTAAGATCAAGATAGAATAATGTTCACAATAAATCCACACAATCACATATTCAAGCAATTTTAAAGAAATCCAACAAAATAAGCTCCACAAACTATGAGAGATACACCAAGATTTTCAATCTCTCCTATAATTCTTCTAAAAATTGCTAGAATATCAAAATACTCTATAAGAAAAAGTGTGTGTGTGAATATTTTGCTTCAAGCATATATAAAAGGAGTGATTGTGATATCAACATGCAAACCACTTCAACACCTATCTATCTAAAGCTTTTCCAATCAAGGTCAAACCGATTATCATCCAGATTTTTGCTTTAAAGAGAATAGATTTCAACATATGAGCGTGTGTGTGCACGTGGCTTGTTATCCCATTTCTGTTTTTCAACCCGAGCAATCACAATTTTCAACTATACTCCATTTTAATCCTTCCTCCATTTCTTTGTAGGCTTTGAATCAAAGATTTTTCTTTTATTGATTCTTTTCAACACTTCTTTGATTTTGCATACATAAACATAAATTCTTCATGATGGCTTTCACTCATCACAATGGTGTAGCCCTTTCCTACATTGGGCGGCTTCACAACCAAAGTGTGTAGCCCTTTCCATGAAGATGCTCGTTGAGTTTTATGCAGTTGCCGAAGCAAAATGGATACTAACCATAGGTCATTTATCATGTACTAAGCAATAAAATTTTAGATGCATCCATAATCTACACATTTTCAAACTCAACTACTCAAACTTAAACATATAAGAGAAGCAAAGTGCAATTTTTGAAAATCAAGTTTTTATGGCTCATAAGCACATGATTTAAGAGCAATAAGTAAAGACTTATTCAAGATCATTACTTCTCTAATGAGTAGCTTTCAAAAAATATGAAGCTCATATTTTCAAAAATTATGCCACTCATCATTCAAGCAAGCATTTCAAGCAACATGAGTAAGATCTTTGTGAACACATCACTAAAAGATCTTTAGAGAGCAAATGTCAACAAGGACCATATGAATGGTATACTAGTTCTCGTATATGACATGCTATATGATGCAATGCAAGAGTAGAAATGACTTTCTCTAAAAGTCTTAACAAGATAATCACCAAATAGATTTCATAAGAGTAACTTCTCAAAAGTTAATCAATGCATTTTGACTATTAAAACAAAGTTAAGTGAAATAGCTAAGTTCGTGTCTAGAAGTGGAGTATTCCAAGCTAGCTAGCTAGAATTCTCAACACACTTGACACTTTGATATGAACCTCACCAAGAGCAGTGAGACCCGGAACCAATATATGGTAACGAAGGATCGTTTTCCAACCATGTTTACAAATAAGAACGTTATCGGACCGTGACCCGTTACCTATAAGGAGGTAAGAACCAACAGTATCAAGAAGTTGAAGATGCCACACTCAAGAACAAGAAGAAGATGTGAGTGATAAGTCAAGTTTTCATAACCAAAAAGAGATTAACTCTCACAAATTTTTTATTCAATTCAAGTCTTCCTTATTCGGCCCAATCAATTGCCTTGATGACATTAATTATGCCTTGGTCTTCATATGAGCTTATCTTGGACTTCAACAATTCAAAATCAGCCCAAGTGTCTTGAATTATGCCATTTAGTGCTTCTTTGAATCTCTTAGCTCTTGCCCTTGTTATTGGCCCAACCGGAACATGCAATGGATCATTTGATACAGCCGCCTTGTTCTCATCATTCCCTCCCTCTTGAAAAGGATTTGTCCTCAAATCGTCACATACATCAAAAGGAGACAAATTAGAAACATTGATGCTTGCACTAACATTGTACTCACCTGGAAGATCCAACTTGTATGCGTTGTCATTGATTCTTTCAATCACTTGAATTGGGCCATCTCCCCTTAGAAGTAGTTTAGAACTCCGCTGCGTTGGGAATCGTTCCTTCCTCATATGCAACCACACCCAATCACCGGGCTCAAACACAACCTTCTTACGCCCTTTATTTGCTTGATTGGTGTATTGCTCAGTTAGTCTCTCTACTTTTTGCCGAGTCTTTTCATGGATTTGCTTAACAAAATCTGCCGTTTTCTTTCCATCCAAGTTAACATGCTCATTCACATGTAAAGGAATTAAATCCAAAGAAGTCAATGGGTTAAAACCATACACAATTTCAAAAGGTGAAAAATGAGTTACAGAATGCACGCTCCTATTATAAGCAAACTCTTCATGCGGCAAACAATCCTCCCATGTTTTCAAGTTCTTTTGTATTATAACACGCAACAAGGTAGATAAAGTCCTATTAACTACTTCAGTTTTACCATCAGTTTGTTGATGACAAGTAGTATAAAATAAATGTTTAGTGCCTAACTTACCCCATAAATTCTTCCAAAAGTAGCTTAAGAACTTAGCATCTCTATCCGAAACAATGGTCTTAGGCATGCCATGCAATCTCACAATTTCTTTGAAAAACAAATCAGCAATATGTGATGCATCATCGGTTTTATGACAAGAAATGAAATGTGCCATTTTAGAAAACCAATCAACAACCACATAGATAGAGTCCCTACCTCTTTTTGACCTAGGAAAACCCAACACAAAATCCATAAAAATATCAATCCAAGGTCCACTAGGTATAGGCAAAGGAGTATACAATCCATGAGGCTTAATCCTAGACTTGGCTTGTCTACAAGTAATGCATTTCTCACAGATTCTTTCTACATCACGTTTCATATTAGGCAAAAAAAAAATGTTCATGAAAAGTATCTAGCGTCTTAACTACACCAAAATGCCCCATCAAACCTCCTCTATGAGCTTCTCTAACAAGCAATTCACGCAAAGAACTCTTAGGCACATATAATTTAGTTTCTCTAAACAAAAATCCATCATGCCTATAAAATTTACCAAATGCAGCCTTTTCACATGCATTGAACACATTGCCAAAATCAGAATCTTCCACATACAATTGTTTAATGTATTCAAAACCAAACAATTTAGCATCCAAAGTAGAAAGTAGAACGTACCTTCTTAACAGAGCATCAACGACCACGTTTTCCTTACCCTTTTTGTACTTGATCACATATGGAATGTTTCAATGAACTCCACCCACTTGGCATGCCTCTTATTTAGCTTGTGTTGCCCCTTTATATGCTTCAAGGACTCATGATCCGTATGAATCACAAATTCTTTTGGCCAAAGGTAGTGTTGCCAAGTTTCCAATGCTCTAATCAAAACGTACATCTCCTTGTCATAGGTAGGATAATTCAAGGCTTCTCCACTTATCTTCTCACTAAAATATGCAATGGGATGATCTTCTTGCTTTAGATCAGCTCCAATACCTATTCCTGAAGCATCACACTCAATCTCAAAAGTTTTAGCAAAGTCAGGCAAAGCAAGCAAAGGTGCATTAGTTAATTTTTCCTTAATCAAGTTAAATGCCTTTTCTTGTTCATTACCCCACTTAAAACCCACATTCTTTTTGATAACTTCGGTTAAAGGTGCAGCTACACTACTAAAATCTTTCATAAACCTCCTATAAAAGCTAGCCAACCCATGAAAACTTCTCACTTGTCCTACACTGGTAGGTTTCGGCCACTCTTTAATTGCCTTAACCTTTTCTTCATCAACCCCAATTCCCTTAGCACTAACAACAAAACCTAGAAATACAAGTTTATCGGTGCAAAAGGTGCACTTTTTGAGATTAGCAAACAACTTTTATGTTCTTAAAACACCTAAAACAAGTTTTAAATGCTAAACATGCTCATCCAAGTATTTTCTATAAATCAGAATGTCATCAAAATAAACAACCACAAAATTTCCAATAAAAGCATGCAAAACATGGTTCATTAATCTCATGAAAGTACTTGGTGCATTAGTTAATCCAAAAGGCATAACTAACACCTCATATAATCCATATTTTGTTTTGAAAGCAGTTTTCCACTCATCACCTTCCTTCATCCTAATTTGATGATATCCACTTTTAAGATCAATTTTAGTAAAAACAAAAGAACCATGTAATTCATCAAGCATATCATCTAATCTAGGAATAGGAGGTCGATACTTTACAGTGATATTGTTGATGGCACTACAATCAACGCACATCCTCCATGTTCCATCCTTCTTTGGCACAAGCAATAGGGGAACCGCACAAGGACTCATGCTCTCACGTACATACCCCTTTTCCATGAGCTCACTAACCTTCCTTTGAAGATCCTTTGTCTCCTCAAGATTACTTCTATATGCTGGTCTATTTGGGATGGGTGCTCCGGGTACAAAGTCAATTTGGTGCTCAATCCCCTTTATTGGTGGTAAACCAATAGACATCTCTTCGGGAAACACTTCATCAAAGTCCTGCAATAGAGAAACAACAACACTAGGCAAGGAAGGGTTAAGTTCATTAGTACTAAAGCAAGCCTCTTTGTACAAAAGTATAATCATTGGCTGATTTGAAAATAGATCGTTTTTGACCTCACTCTCCCTTGCATAAAAGCTTACTTGTTTTCTCTCTCTCTTTTTCTCAACAACCTCTTTTTCTTTTTCATTTTTTTTTTCTTTTTTTGCTATTTCAGAATCTTTTTCTTTTCTCTCTCTTTCTTTTGAACTCTCACTCTCACTCTCACTCTCACTCTTTTTTTTGACATCTCTCTATTTTCTTCACCTTACTTGATCTTCATACACTTGTTTTGGGGTTAAAGGTACAAGAGTGATTGATTTTTTATTGAGTACAAATGAGTATCTATTGGTATACCCGTCATAAGTCACATGCCTATTGAACTGCCATGGTCTCCACAAAAGGATATGGCCCGCATTCATTGCTACCACATCACAAAGGACTTCATCTTTGTACTTTTCAATTGACAATGTCACCAACACATGTTTAGTCACCTTGATTTCCCCACTATCATTTAACCACTGTAACTTATATGGTTTTGGATGCCTCAAAGTGGATAAATTCAATTTCTCCACAAAATTAGTGCTAGCCACATTAGTACAACTCCCCCTATCAATGATCATGCTACATACCTTATCATTAACATGGCAGTGGGTATGAAAAATGTTATCACGTTGTACCTCATTATCTTTCTTGACTTGAGCACTAAGAGCTCTTTTCGACACCAAAAGCTCTCCGTCCACCGGATATTCAATATCACTTGCATCCTCCAAAGGTGGCATGGAATCATCATCAGATTCACCCTCAGATTCGATCTCACCATCATCCTTCAAAACCATTACTCTCTTGTTTGGGCATTGAGATGCAATATGACCTGCTCCTAAACACTTAAAGCACTTAATGTCACGATTTCTAGAAGGTTGAGAATCTGATGTACCTTGTTTTAATGTGCCTCCGACTTTATGATCTTTGGAAGGTTCGGCATTGGCCTTGGCCTTGAAACTAGGCTGGTCATCCCTCTTGCTCCAATTCGGTTTCCATGATGATGAAGAACCCGAATTTTGCCTAACCCGTGTGGAACTCTTTCTCTTCAAATGTTGTTCCACCTTAATTGCCATGTGTACCATGTCACTCAATTCAACATAATGTTGCAACTCCACCACATTTACTATGTCTCGGTTTAGTCCACTTAAAAACCTAGCTATAGTAGCCTCTCGGTCTTCCTCTACATCAGCTCGAATCATGGCTATCTCCATCTCCTTGTAGTAATCTTCAACACACTTAGACCCTTGAGTAAGGCTTTCTAATTTTTGAAACAAACCCCTATAATAGTGACTCGGAATGAAACTCTTCCTCATGACAGCTTTCATCTCCTCCGAAGTCTTAATAGGTCTTTCTCCATTCCGTCTTCTACTCACAATTAATTGATCCCACCAAACGATAGCATAATCAGTAAATTCTATGGCAGCCAACTTTACCTTCTTTAATTCAGAATAGTCATGGCATTCAAATACCAATTCTATTCTTTTCTCCCACTCTAAATAAGCTTCGGGACCAGTTTTACCTTGGAACGTTTGGATTTTCACCTTTATACTACCCAAATTAGTATCAGCCCTCTCTCCATATCTATCTCCTCTATACCCATACCTATCTTCTTTATTCCCATACCTTACTCCTCTACCTCCCATTTCACGCCTCAATCTGCCCTCACCCACATTGGACATGCGATCACCTTCTTTTAGGTCATTCCCATAATTATCTTCATAATCATCCCTATTTGGGTTTCTTTCTCTTCGTTCCACATTAGGAACCCTAATTGGTTGCACCCTTTGTAAACTAGACTCCACCTTATCTATCCTATCTTGCACCTCACCAATCTTAATCTCCATCCGCTACATGTTTTTTTGTATGGCTTTATACAAAAAAATTAAGATCTATCGTTTCTGGGGCATCATCAGATAAGTCATCACGTGACATATTTGAAACCTACAAAACAAAATAAATTAGTAAGCCTCACAAACACTCCCTCACGTGTTTACTCTCAAAGATGGTGGCACTCACGCTCGTGTTTTCACTCAATTCTTTGGCTTTTACCCTCTGATGAGCTCACACACTCTTGCCTTTTTCCACTCTTTGTTAACTCTTTCAGTTCTTCCTTATTTTTTTTTACTTATACGAACACTCACAAGAAGTACAAGAAAAATAGAAGTAACAAAACAAAATGACAAGAATAATGAAGATGGAATTCTTTAGCTATTAATTTTTTTTAATATCAATGCACAGAATCAAGATTAGGAATAGAAATAGTTGATATAGGTTCAACTACACGACCCAAAAAAAAATTGTACTTTTTTTTTACCGACCTTGATCAAGTGGACTCAAGCAAGCTTTTGGTAACTTTTTTTTTGGTACCAGATTTGATCAAACGTTTTTTTTTTATCGACCTTGATCAAGTGGACTCAAGCAAGCCTTTTTTTTTTTGAAATAAACGAATACAGAGAAGAGAGAGAACAAGGATAGATTAAACCTGATTTAGAAGCCTAAGCTCTGATACCAACTGATATGAACCTCACCAAGAGCAGTGAGACCCGGAACCAATATATGGCAACGAAGGAATGTTTTCTAACCAAGTTTACAAACAAGAACGTTATCAAACCGTGACCCGTTACCTATAAAGAGGTAAGAACTAACGGTATCAAGAAGTTGAAGATGCCACACTCAAGAACAAGAAGAAGATGTGAGTGATAAGTAATGTTTTCAGAACCAAAAAGAGTTGAACTCTCACAAATTTTTTATTTAATTCAAGTCTTCCTTATTCGGCCCAATCAATTGCCTTGATGACATTAATTATGCCTTGGTCTACATGTGGGCTTATCTTGGACTTCAACAATTCAAAATCAGCCCAAGTGTCTTGAATTAGGCAATTTAGTGCTTCTTTGAATCTCTTAGCTCTTGCCCTTGTTATTGGCCCAACCGGAACATGCAATGGATCATTTGATGCAGCCGCCTTGATCACACTTAGCCTTAAAGCTAACTCACATGTGCTACTTACACTAGAGGTAAAAGCACTCACCCTTGAACCATTTGTTCTTGGGTGAAATTTCACATAAAAAATCATGATCATTTCTCATGGCAAAAATATATCTAGAAGATAAATCATCAATTATCTTCTCTATAAAGATATTACTCATGTAAAACACATCATTATTGCCATCAACAAAAAATATCATCAAAACTATACATATGATCATGTGAAACACTCATTTTCACCCAAATCTTCTCTATTATTTTCTTCACATGATTATCATTATCAAGCAAGAATCATTCATATAAGATTTTCACATCTCATTAGCATGCATCACATTCCCTAGTTTGCATTATCTCATATACTCACGACAATATAGCAAAATTAGCAAACCAGAATGAATTTTGAGATGTTAATATTTAGGCGAGAGTGTACCGATGGTGAAGACTCCTTAATTTCCTTGATTTTGAACTTGACCTTGGAAGACATGGCCTTTGAAATCCTCTTGTTCCTTAGTAATAGCGGTCAATAACGCATGTTATGTCACTAATAGAGTTTTTAGAAGGCCCGACACAAAACAAACCTCCTATGAACTTTGGAAGGGCAAGAAGCCCAACGTAAATTACTTCCAAATTTTTGGGAGTAAGTGTTTTATTTTGAATGATAGAGATCACTTAGGAAATTTGATGCTAAAAGTGATATTGGTCTCTTTCTTGGGTATGCTAATAATAGTCGTGCATATAGAATGTTCAATTTGAAAACTAAGACTATAAAATAGATGATCTTAGCATGCTTGATTTGTATGATAACAATAGTGTCAATGACCCTAAAGAACATTTGTTGAATGACATTAAAGCACCTATTGATGTGACTAGTTGTGATGAAAGTGAGTCTAGTCATAATGATGATAATGGTAGTGTTGCTAGAGAAGAAAGTCAAGAGTTAGAAAATGGTTTAAATGACGACCAACAAGATGTTAAAAATTATAATTCTAGACTTAGGAACATGCATTACCAACAAGACATCATAGGTGATTTGAATGAAGGGGTTAGAACAAGAAGGCAACTAGCTAACCAAATTTCATATGTTTGCTACACTTCTCAAACTGAGCCCAAAAATATTTATGAAGCTATTATTGATGAATATTGGGTTAATGCCATGCAAGAAGAACTAAATCAATTTGAGAGGAACAAAGTATGGTCCTTAGTTCCTAGACCAAAAGATGTCAATGTGATTGGTACAAAATGAGTGTTTAGGAATAAGATCGATGAATGTGGCAAGATAGTGAGAAATAAAGCAAGACTAGTGACTCAAGGATACACTCAAGTTGAGGGTGTAGACTTTGATAAGACTTTTACACCCGTTGCACGTCTTGAGTCCGTTAGACTTTTATTGTCCACTGCATGTCTTAAAAAATTCAAATTGTTTCAAATGGATGTCAAAAGTGCTTTTCTCAATGGATATCTTCAAGAAGAAGTGTATGTTGAACAACCTAAGGGTTTTGTAGACCCACACTCTCCTAATCATGTGTTTAAGTTGAAAAAGGCTATTTATGGCCTTAAGCAAGCTCCTAGAGCTTGGTATGATAGGTTGACTCAATATCTTATTGATAACCAATATAGGAGAAGTGGTATTGATAGATCTTTGTTTGTCAAGCATTATGACAATGACATTTTTGTTGCACAAATATATGTTGATGACATTGTGTTTGGGTCTACATGTAAAACCAAGGTTGATGATTTTGTGAATGTTATGTTAAGAGAATTTGAAATGAGTATGGTAGGTGAACTCAATTACTTTCTTGGCATACAAGTGAAACAATCTAGCAATGGTATCATGTTGTCTCAATCTAAATATGCCAGAAATCTTGTTAAGAAATTTGGCCTTGAAAGTGGAAAAGAATTTGAAACACCTATGAGTACTACTTTAAAACTTGACAAAGATGAAAAAGGAAAAAATATTGATCAAAGTCTCTATAGGAGCATGATAGGTATCCTTCTATACCTAACGGCTAGTAGGCCGGATATTTGTTTTAGTGTTGATTTGTGTGCTAGGTTTCGAGCCAATCCAAAAGAATCTCACTTGAATGCCGTTTAAATAATCATTAGATATATAAAAGGAACACATAATCTTGGTTTTTTCTATTCCTTTGATGCTAATGATATTCTTGTTGGCTATTGTGATGCGGATTGGGCAGGAAACATTGATAATCGTAAAAGCACATCGGGCGGTTGCTTTTACTTGGGTAATAATTTGGTTGATTGGCAAAGCAAGAAGCAAAATTCCGTCTCTCTTTCTTCATCTGAAGCTGAGTACATTGCGGGAAGTGCTTGCACACAACTTCTATGGATGAAACAAATTCTCAAGGATTATGAGATCAATCAAGGTAAAATGACTCTCTATTGTGATAATATGAGTGCCATTAACATCTCTAAAAATCCAGTTCAACACTCACGCACAAAGCATATAAACATTAGGCATCATTTCATTAGAGAACTTGTTGAACATTCAATAGTAACTCTTGAACATATGCCTACTAAAAATCAACTTGCGGACTTGTTCATTAAGCCCTTAGACAAAGAGAGATTTGTATCTCTCAGAAGATCCATTGGCATGATTTGTGTTGATTAATGCTTGTGTGTGGTTATGAGTGGCTTGATAAGCAAAACTATATTGCATATCTATTTCTTTGAGAGCTACTCATGTGAGAAGTAATGATCTTGATAAAATAGCTTTTATTGCTTCTAGATCATGCACTTAAGTCTTTGTAAATCTTTTTTTTTTTAAAGTACACAAATGTTTTCTGAAAATACAAACACTGTTAAATGCTAAAGGCAAACCTAGAGGGGTGGGGGGTAAATAGGTTAGACACCTTTTTCGACTCCCTTAGAAACAAACAAAAGTTTGTCCCTCTAGATTGCTTGTATCACAATATATATATTAATTAAAGACACTTAATCAATATATAAAACAAGTAAAGTGTGATACAAACAAGTAATTGTAACACATAAATAATCTATATTATACAAAGGAAGTCAACTTACATAAAGAGTTCTATCCACAGTATTCAAATAACAAATACAAATACTGGAGAGATAGGGATAGAGAGAAGTTGACACAAGATATAAGATGGTAAACCTCTTAAGAGGAAACATCCAAGGGTTAGCAACCACTGGCAAACAAAATCCACTAGTAGATAAGACAAGTACAATCTCTCAAGTGACCCCTTCACCTAGAAACTACCCTCCTATCCTACTCACGAAGATGTCACCCTCATGCTCAACAATCCGAGGCCTCACACCTCTTATGAAGACTTCCTCGTTCACCTTACTGGATCCTCACGACCCAAGGCAAGACTTCTTGCTCAACTATCTGAGTCCTCCCGACTCTAGCCAAGATTTCTTTGCTTGACAATCCAAGGTCTCACACCTCTTGCCAAGACTTACTTGCTCAACAATATAGGTCTCACACCTATTGTCAAGACTTCCTTCTCACAAGGCATCTAGGTGATCATGAATGCAAAACATAAACAAGCACGCAACATAAAATGCTATGATCAACACATCCTATGGAAAATACTAGACATGAGCATGAATACACAAATCAAATGTAGTCTAGTCAATCATGCATGTTTAATCCATCTAGATAGTGTAAGATATGTTCAACATTAATTACAACTTAGATACATGCACAGATCTAAAACTTGAATCACAAGATATGTTCAATTAACACATAATCAAGTTTAAATCACATAAACCAAAAACATGCTAAAATCATATGACAAAGTCATTTAGATTAAAGCTAAAGTTCTAGAGCATATTCCTATTCATAGATTCAACAAAAACACGTGAATAATATTAATGTAAAAATTCGGCCAAGAGAGCCTAATACATGTAAGGAACTATTTTTCCCAAAATCAATCGATCAAAGATCATCAAACAGTCCTAGAATCAAAGCTAGCACAATACAATCCCAAACATGTGAAAACATAGGCAAAATCAAAACCTAGCTCAGCATGTAAGATTTCAATTGAAACTCTACCTAGCTTTAAAAGGGTTAAATACTCAAATAAAAACACTCACAATACATATATATAAGTTGAAGAAGAAAACCTAAGGCAATTGACCAAGTTTTAAAAGAAAACGTTAAGAGAAAATCAATACCTTAGTTGATTTAGGTGCAGTCCCGTTTTTGTGTGTTTAGACTCCAAACCCAGCAATAAAACTCACTCAAACCTTTAGAGAAAAGATGGAGGATGAATAGACAAACACTCTCAACTTTGAATCACTTAAACTGGAGTTCAAATGAAGAAGTTACGGTATTTGGAAAGTGAGAAAATGTAGAGAGAAAATCTCTGCACACAAGTTTAAATTTCTTCTTAGAATGAAATGTGAGAGGGAAGAGGAATATAAAGGAAGGGGAAAATTGGGCATATGAAATAGCCAAAAAGGGCAAGAAGCAGCCAAGCATGCTTGCTTCCCGAGATGGCGCGTGGGCATATCAGGGCAGCAAGCCTTCTGCCCCAAGATGGCCACGCGCCATCACGGGAAAGAAGAGCTTTGCTGTCTTCTTTCTCCTTCAACCTTCCTTCACATTCTTCTACCGTTCTCCGGCCTCCGAGCTCAGAATTGGAATCCGTTTGCTGATTACGAACCATAACTCTCTCACGGACATGGAAATGTAAGATACTCAACCCAGAAAATAATAATTTGACTCGATATATGAAGACGAAGACAATATATGCAACATGAGTTGAAAGTATATTATCTTTTGACTTAGAACTTGAAATAAATAGTATGAGTAACCGAAATGACCGGAACTCAATCAAGAATGATTTAAGACTAAAATCAAGTTCAATATCCATGTTATACAAACATATACACACACAAACACAATTCACACTAGAATGCAAACTACATAGAGATAGTCTCCAATCATGCATTTTCCAAAACATGTTATTTCCATACCAATGCATGAACATTCATCTTCAAGTGTGTGAATGTGTTATACATGGTGCACAACGATGCATGGACATGCATAAATGAATTGAATGTGTGTGCCTATAATGGTGCATAACGATGTAGGGACACAAATGTATGAAATGTGTGTGTGTGCCTAAGCCTTGTAAGAGAAAGATAAGGTCTTAGTATACCTTTGTAGAACCATATTGCATCCTTTCTCTTTTAAGACTTAGAATTTTCTTTGACTTGTTGTTCATTCTTCTTTGAAGCTTGAATCATCATGAATCTAAACAACTAAATCATTACAAGTAAACATCATTTTGATATGGAATTAATGCCAACACAAACTAAAACCTAACAATCTCCCCCTTTGGCCAATTCCATGTCAAAACACCTATACATTTACTACAAATATAAAAATGAAGATAGGTCACAAAATCACTCCCTCACATTACAATGAGTAAGATTCCTATAACTAATCCTCATCAACTCTTGAACTTCATCTTGATCTTCTATTGAAGCAACCTACAAATCATCTCAAAACACAATGCATATACAAGAGAAAAACAACAAATGGCAACATATAATATGGATAAGAATATACAATTAAGTTTACAAATACATGTATCTCCCCCTCAATACATGCCAAAACACAAGAATTCTTAACCAAATCTTAAGACTAATTATTACTTGCCATTGAAAGTGCAAAAGTTAACAAAAACAACATAAATAGTAACTAAGTAACTAGCATCTCTTTCTCCCCATTTTTGACATGAAATGATGCCAAAAGGTAAGAAATATACCACAAGACTCAAATACTAGCTACTTGGTCCACCAAAGAAAGATGTACGAGTAGTTGACCTAACATAATGCTTGAGAGGTGGTCTTGAACTTGAAGCAATACATTCCTCCAACTCTTTTATCCTAGCATCTTGTTGAACAACTAAAGCACTAAGTTCATCAACATTCTCCTTCAATTGAATAGCCCAATCTGGAAGAATGTTTGTGTTAATCACATGACAATCAACTTGAGAACTACTAAATAGTCCAAAAGTATCACATGTCTTACCCTTATCCTTATATGACATGTATGACACACATTTATCACTATACTTTTCCAAGGGTTGTACCAACACATCATCTTCTCTACTCTTAACACCATGAGCTAAACACAAAGAAGTTATAAACCCCGGTAATGCAGCTTTTTATCTCCTCTAGTAGAGAAAGCCGCACTATCAATATAAAGCATAAGTAGATCCCTAAGGTTTATAGGTTGATTAGTCACCAAGGCATACACTATTTTGATCTTGTCTTTATTCAACTCGGTTGAATTCGAAGATCCAATAATGTTAGTGCAAATGAATAGATGCCAAAATGCACTAGCCTTAGTTAACTCATGTTGACTAATATAAGCTCTACCTTTCCACTTAAAAGAAGCATTGTCATAAAGAGTTCTACCCATGATATCTAGATTCTCAATGACATCTACATCTAGAAAATTCGAATCTATATCATTAGATAGCCCAAGAAACTTGTTAATGTTTTCCGGGTTAACTCTAAACACAACACCCCTAATATCCATCAAAGCATCCAATAAGGTGGCACTTTCTCTATGTTCAAGATAAAACTCTCTAGCAAAAGTATAATTCACTATTCCTAACATGCTCACCCAAGATTCCCAATTTCAATCCTTGATGCACTTAAGAACATAAGAATCTTTACACTTACCTAAGTCAATGCCTCTCTCTTGAAATATCTTCTTAGTTCCAAAGATCCCTAAATCTTTTAACCGTGAAGCTTTTGATCCTTTTGAGGTAGACTTTGATGAGAATCAAGAAGCATCACCAAAGGATCCATTGTATATTCCAATTTGGCTAATTACAAGGAGGCAACTGGATCAAAGAAGCATTTAATGATGGGTTAATTATGAGTTGCTGAAATCCAAGTTCAGCTCGAATGATGAGAATCAAGAATTATCACCAAAGGATCCATTGTATATTCCAATTAGGCCAATTATAAGGAGGCAACTGGATCAAAGAAGCATTTAATGATGGGCTGATTATGAGTTGTTGAAATCCAAGTTCGGCCCACATGAAGACAAAATCCGGGCTGAACTTATAGGGCCTCTATAGAGAGAATCTGAGATTGGATCGTCTATTATAATATATTTCCGGAAAGCCCAAGATGAGCCCCATATATTCTATGAAGACTATGTCCTCTAAAAAAGATCATAACAAGTCCAAATTTGGCCATCTATCTTATTACGCGAAGACTTGAGCTGAGCAGTCCGAATTTCAGCATATTTCCTATTTTTTGGGCGACGTATGGTTGGAAGAGAATCCAATTTTAGTATATTTCCTACTTTAGCATATTCCCAATTTTATATATATTCCCCAAGTAAAGAGTTGATTTGTTTCCCGAATTCAACTTTCCAAATAAGGAACAAATCAACTAGTTTCTAGTTTTTAGTATTTAGTTGTTTCCTAAATTTGTTAGTATTTATTTTCCTAAATTGTAAGGCATTAATTGCAAAATATTTATTCCCTTTTTGGTCTTAGATATTTTTAGTATAAAATGGACCAATTGATGTAATTTGAAACAAGACTTGAATTGAAATAAAATTGAGAGAATTTTTCTCTTTGGTTCTTCATAGAACTATGAACTTATCAAGGTTCTACCTTGTGGAGTTCAAACCTTGACTTATCACTCACCTTCTTTCTTATTCTTGAGTGTGGTGTCTACAAACTTCTTGATACCGTTGGTTCTTATCTCTTTATAGATAATGGGTCGCGGTCCTTTTATTTATTTTCTTTATTTATAAACTTGAATTAGAAACGATTCTTGCTACCATATATTGGTTCCGGGTATCACTGTTCTTGGTGAGGTTCATATCAGACTTGGCTTTCACAATTGGATTAGATTGATTTCCACTTTCGGTAACCTTAGTTCTTCCCATTTGTTCTTGTGTTATAAGATGATATATACATACAACAAAAGTGAGTGAAAGAAAAAACAAGCATATTAGTCACAAATATATAAAAACAAAGACATGACTTAAGAATGAATCATCATGCAAGACAAAGATAGTGAGTAATATCTTACAAGTATCATTAAGTCAAAAAATGCCAACATGTAACAAAATGAAGCATGTCAACATATCATAAAAGAGAACAATGTCTAGCATACAATGCTCCCCCTTGATAAATGCTATAACTAAAATCCATGATAGCATAAAGTTCACAAAGATGTTCACACAATCACATATTCAAGCAATTTGAAGAAATATAAACAAAATAAGCTTCTTATGCTAAGAGAGATACACAAAGATTTTTCAAGTTTTCTCATAATTCTTCAACAATTGCTAAAATATCATCATACTCATAAACAAAGTGTGTGTGAGAGAGATATGCTTCAAATATATATCAAGAAATAGTTTGATATTCAACATGCAAACAATTTCCAACAACTATTCATCTTAAGCTTTTTTCATAAAAAGTCAAACCGATTATCAACCGGAGTTTTTGCTTTTAAGAGAATATATTTCAACATATGAGTGTGTGTGTGCATGTGGCTCGTCATCCCATTTCTGTTTTTCAACCCGAGCTCATTTGATTTTCAACTAAACTCCTTTTTAAGCCTTCCTCCTTTTCTTTTTAGGCTTTAAATCAAAGTTTTTTTGTATGATTCCATTTCAACACTTCTTTGATTTTTCCATTTTTTTTAAACATAAACAAAATTCACTTCATGACGGCTTTCACTCAGCACAATGGTGTAGCTCTTTCCAACATTGGGTAGCTTTCACAACCAATGTGTGTAGCCATTTTCATGAAGGTGCTCGTTGAGTTCTATGTATTTACCGAAGCAAAATGGATACTAACCATAGGTCATTTTAAATGTACTTAAGCACAAAAACTTAAAGGTGTATTCAATGTTTAAATATTAGTAAACTCAAGCTACTAGCAAAACATATAAGAGAAGCAAGGTGTAATTTTAGAAACCAAAATTTTATGGCTCATAAGCACATGATCTAAAAGCAATAAGTAGAGACTTATTCAAGATCATTGCTTCTCTAATAAGTAGCTTTCAATGAATATGAAGCTCATATTTTCAAAAGTAATGACTCTCAATATACTATACACAAACAATCATCAAAGTTATGTTCAATATGAACAATATCACTATTAGATCCTAAAATAGCAAATGTCAATGAGAACCATATGTATGCTATAAAAAATTCTCTAATATGACATGCTATGAGATGTATATCAAAAATTGAGTCAAAAGATGAATATCTAAGAGAACATGCATTAGAGTACAAAGATACCTTTTTGCACATTATATTCACCAAATATCATACTTCTGCCATTTTTATGAGCACTCTTGCCTTGAATGTCCTCATGACACCAAGTTGACGATGTTTCACAACAAGAGTATAAAAAGCATAATATCTCAACTCAATCAACACATATATCAAAAGAACTTCTCTAAATTTAACAAACAAATTTTGACCATCATAACAAACATGATGTGAGATAACCAAGTTCATATTAAAACACTAAGTATTCAAAGCTAGCAAGCAAGAATTCTCAACACATTTGATGTATTGCCTTAAAGCTATCTCACATGTGCTTCTTATATTAGTGATAAGAGCACTCACCCTTGAACCACTTGTTCTTGGGTGTACCTACACAAACATTTCCAATATCATCCTTGACAACAATGTTAAATCTAGAGTAAAGTCCTTCAATTACTTGATTAACAAGAATATCATTAATACACTCTTCCTTAACATTTTCAACACAAGCTTTGTCAAGTTGAACAAGATTAGTATTCTTTCTACTCCACAACTTCTTCTCATGCTTAGCAATATTATCATATTTCTCAACTTTCAAGACCTTAGCATGTTCAAGTTCAAGTTTAATCTCCTTATCTCTAGATTCATTTCCTAATTTTATTTTTCTATAATATTTATAACACATAGGCTTAATGTGACCTATTGTGTTGCAATAATGGCAAACTGGAATAAAATATGAGATTTTACCTTTTGGAGTTGAACTAGCTTCACTAGGAGTTTGCAAAGATACCTTGTTCACCAACTTCTTCTTGGCTTTTGATCTTCTCTTCTTGTGTCGTTTGTTATCAATCACGACTTCATCAAAGTGAGTATGAAGTGGTGCTTCCAAGAGCTTCTCTTCAACTACCAAGTCGTTTTCACCACTGTGAGAGTTAACAAGATTCCTAACACTAGACACACTTACCGAATCATTCACTTAGTCCTTGATGGCCTCCTTAGCCGTGTCTATCTCTTCCATTAATTCTTGTTCTCTCTTCTTCAAAGAAGATATCACATTATCCTTCTCAAGGTTTATCTTTTTAAGTTCTCTAAACATCTTAATAATATCACCTTTCTCACCAAAAGTCTACGAGTGACAACCACAAACTCATCTAGTTGTTTCTTGATCAAATCATCCTTCTCAACTACTTCTCTTTGAGCATTATCTCTCGCTTCTTCAAGCTTTTCTATCTTGTCCAACAACTTAAGATTTGTAGGAATGGAACTAAAGCTTTCATGATGATTTGTATCAAAGTTCTTGTTCAAAAATATTGTACTATTAACATCTAGTAGAGAATGAGAAGCCGTTAGAGCTACAATGTTGCTCACCAACTCTTTATCACTTGAAGACTCACTATTAGAGCTCTCATTGTCACTAGAGTTATCATGACTCCAAGTAGCCGCCTACACTTTGCCTTTCTTGTCTTTCTTAGATTGATTCTTGGTGCAATCACTAGCAAAGTGACCGAAAATATGACAATTATAGCATTGAACAGCTTTCTTGTTCATCACTTGACTATTCTTCTCACTCATTGGAGATGATGTTTTCTTAACTTCCTTTTCCTTAAAAGACTTGCCTCTAGGGTTGGCATTCTTCTTTAGAAACTTCTTGAACTCTCTAACCAAAAGTGTCATCTCTTCATTTTCATCATCACTCGCCTCCTCTATAGCATTGAGAGCGATTCCATTACTCTTAATCCTTGGCTTCAAGCACATCTCATAAGTTTGGAGAGACCCAAGCAACTCATCAATGTTCATACTATCTACATCCTTGCTTTCCTCAATGGCTGTCACCTTTGATTTGAATCTCTTAGGAAGAGACCTTAGGATTTTCCAATTTAAACGTTCTTTTGAGATAGGTACTCCAAGTGCTTGACATTGGTTAGCAATGTTAAGCAGCCAGAATTGAAAGTCTTCGAACTTTTCATCTTCACCCATACTTAAACCTTCAAATTGTGATGCCAACATTTGAAGCCTCGATTTCTTCACCGCTAAGGTTCCTTCATTAGTAACTTGGAGAGTATCCCAAGCTTCATTTGCGGATTTTAGATTTTGAATGTAGGGGAATTGATGCCCATAAACTTCTCCAAATATGGCATTCATATGGTGCCATTTAGCAACCTCAAACTCATTCGTTGTCCATTCACTCTTTGGCTTGAGTATCATGGTTCCATCATCTTGAACCTTGGTAGGAGGACTATAACCTTCTTCCACTACCATCCAAGCCCTTTCATCAATAGACTGGATGTAAGCTTTCATCCTCAACTTCCAATACCCATAGTAAGTGCCTCAAAGTAATGGTGGCCTAGTATTTGAGGCTTCGTTCTACCATTACATCATCTTGTAAACCCATGACTTCAAAAGCTTTGCAAAAACCGTGAATGTATCACCTGGACTCTCACTAAGTGGAATCTAGTGTCCTGCTCTGATACCAATTGAAAATACAAACACGGTTAAATACTCAAGGCTAACCAATAGGGGGGTGAATAGGTTAGACACCTTTTCCGACTCCCTTAGAAACAAACAGAAGTTTGTCCCTCCAGGTTGCTTGTATCACAATATATATATTAATTAAAGACACTTAATCAATATATAAAACAAGTAATTGTAACACATACACAATCTATATTATAAAAAGGAAGTCAACTTACATAAAATATTATATCCATAGTATTCAAATAACAAATACAAATACTAGAGAGATAGGGATAGAGAGAAGTTGACACAAGATATAACGTGGTAAACCTCCGAAGAGGAACATCCATAGTTTAGCAACCACCGGCAAACAAAATCCACTAGTAGATAAGACAGGTACAATCTCTCAAGTGACCCCTTCACCTAGAAACTACCCTCATATCCTACTCATGAAGATGTCGCCCTCATGCTCAACAATCTGAGGCCTCACACCTCTTGTGAAGGCTTCCTCGCTCACCTTACCGGATCCTCACGACCCAAGGCAAGACTTCTTGCTCAACTATCCGATTCCTCCCAACTCTTGTCAAGACTTCCTCGCTCACCCTTCCGAATCCTCATGACCCTAGGCGAGACTTATTGCTCGACTATCCGAGTCCTCCCGACTATAGCCAAGATTTCTTTGCAAGACAATCCAAGGTCTCACACCTCTTGCCAAGACTTACTTGCTCAACAACATAGGTCTCACACCTATTGTCAAGACTTCTTTCTCAAAAGGCATCTAGGTGATCATGAATGCAAAACGCAAACAAGCACGCAACCTAGAATGCTATGATCAACATATCTTATGGAAAATACTAGACATGGGCATGAATGCACAAATCAAATGTAGTCTAGTCAATCATGCATGTTTAATCCATCTAGATCATGTAAGATATGTTCAACTCCAATTACAACCTAGATACATGCATAGATTTAAAACTTGAATCACAAGATATGTTCAATTAACACATAAGCAAGTTTAAATCACATAAACAAAAAACATGCTAAAATCATATGACAAAGTCATTTAGATTAAAGCTAAAGTTCTAGAGCATATTCATATTCATAGATTCAACAAAAACACATGAATAGCTCAAAAGAACATAAGCACATGTATTAATGTGAGAATTTGGCCAAGAGAACCTAATACATGTGAGGAACTATTTTTCACAAAATCAATCATTCGAAAATCGTCAAATAGTCCTAGAATCAAAGCTAGCACAATACAATCCCAAAATGTGAAAACATATGCAAAATCAAAATCTAAACTTAACATGTAAGATTTCAATTGAAACTCAACCTAGCTTTAAAAGAGTTCAAAACTCAAATCAAAACACTCACAATACACATATATAAGTTGAAGAAGAAAATCTAAGGCAATTGACCAAGTTTTTAAAGAAAACTTTGAGAGAAAATCAATACCTTAGTTGATTTAGGTGCAGTCCCGTTTCTGTATGTTTAGACTCCAAAAAAAGCAATTAAACTCACTCAAACCTTTAGAGAAAAGATGGAGAATGAATAGAAAAACACTCAACTTTGAATCACTCAAATCAGAGTTCAAATGAAGAAGTTATGGTGTTTGGAAGGTGAGAAAATGTAGAGAGAAAATTTATGCACACAAGTTTAAATTTCTTCTTAGAATGTAATGTGAGAGGGAGGAGGAATATAAAGCAGAGGAAAAATTGGGCATATGGAATGACAAAAAGAGGCAAGAAGCAGCCAAGCATGCTTGCTGCCCGAGATGGCATGTGGGCATCTCGGGGAAGCAAGCCTTCTGCCCCGAGATGGCCACGTGCCATCTCTGGAAAGAAGAGCTTTGCTGTCTTCTTTCTCCTTCGACCTTCCTTCGCGTTCTTCGACCCCTTCTCCTACCATTCTCCGGCCTTCGAACTCAGAATTCAAATCTGTTTACGGATTACAAACCTTAACTCTCACTTTGACATGGACATATAAGATACTCAACCCAAAAAATAATAATTTGACTCGATATACGAAGATGAAGACAATGTATGCAACATGAGTTGAAAGTGTAGTATCTTTTGACTTAGAACTTGAAATCAATAGTATGAGTAGCCGAAATGACCGCCACTCAATCAAGAATGATTTAAGACTAAAATCAAGTCCAATATCCATGTTATACAAACATATACACATACAAACACAATTCACACTAGAATGCAAACTACATAGAGATAGTCTCCAATCAAGCATTTTCCAAAACATGTTATTTCCATACCAATGCATGAGCATTCATCTTCAAATGTGTGAATGTGTTATACATGGTGCACAATTATGCAAGGACACATATGAATAAATTGTATGTGTGTGCCTATAATGGTGCACAACAATGCAGGGACACAAATGTATGAATTGTGTGTGTGTTCCTAAGCCTTGTAAGAGAAAGATAAGGTCTTAGTATACCTTTGTAGAACCATATTGCATCCTTTCTCTTTGAAGACTAAGAACTTGCTTTGTCTTGTTGTTCATTCTTCTTTGAAGCTTGAATCATCATGAATTCAAACAACTAAATCATTACATGTAAACATCATTTTGATATGGAATTAATGCCAACACAAACTAAAACCTAACAGTTTCTCTTATATGTTTAAGTTTGAGTATTTAAGTTTGAAAGCATGTAGATTATGTATGCATCTTGAAGTTCATTGTCTAGTACATGATAGATGACCTATGGTTAGTATCCATTTTGCTTCGGCATCTACATAGAACTCAACGAGCACCTTCATGGAAAGGGCTTCACACGTAGGTTTTGAAGCTGCCCAATGTAGGAAAGGGAAAAATCATTGTGATGAGTGAAAGCCGTCATAAAGAGTATATGTTTATGTTAGAAAAAATCAAAGAAGTGTTGAAAAAGAATCATTTAAAAAAAATTCTTTGATACAAAGCCTAAAATGAAATGGAGGAATGCTTAAAATGGAGTATAGTTGAAAATTGTGATTGCTCAGGTTGAAGAAATGGAATGATGATCCACATGCACACACACGCTCATATGTTGAAATCTATTCTCTTTAAAGCAAAAATCCAGATGATAATCGGTTTGACCTTGATTGGAAAAGCTTTAGATGGATAGGTGTTGAAGTGGTTTGCATGTTGATATCACAATCACTCCTTTTATATATGCTAGAAGCATTTTCACACACACACTTTTTTGCTTAATGTGCTTGATTTATTAGCAATGAGAGATTATTTTTTAGAGAATAATGAAAATCTATGATTCTCTTATTAATTTTGAAAAAAATAATGGTTTACTTTCTTTTATTGCTTGAATTGTGTGATTGTGTGTTTTCCTTGTGAACAAGTTTACTTGCTTATTAACATGTGGAGCATATGTTAAGGGGGAGCTTAGTTTGTTAAACTTAGTTCTCTATACAACTTGTTTTCTCACTATCTCATGATTTTATTATGGATCCCTTATACCCTTGTAGGAATTTTCATTTGGCATTTATCTCGCTCTAGGTTGTGTAATATGTTTTTGTCTATTCCTTGCCAAAAAGGGGGAGAAAGTGTTTTCCTCACCATGTTACTTAATTATGATATGAAGGGGAGACATTTCATTAGGGGGAGAAATTTTGTCTTAAGGGGGAGAAAGAATTCTTGTTTGCATGAGATAAGAAGAGATAAGGGAATTTTTGTTTTGTTTCATATATTGTTTTTTTATCTCACCTATCTTTTTTGTAGAAGATTTCTTTTTGTTTTTCTTGTCTCACAGGTGCTTTGAATGTGTGAAGATATTCTTGAAGATTCTTGAAGATTCTTGAAGACATTTTAGTATAGGAATATTTCTTTGTAATATGAGGATGTGACAATGCAATCAACATTGATTATGAATGATCTTTGTATGGTGAGGTAGAGGTTTTGTCATGGAATAGCCGAATGGGGAGATTGTTAGGTTTTAGATTTGTGTTGGCTTGATTCCATAGCAAAACTTCATTTCTTTGTAATGCTCAGTTGCTTAAGTGGTTCGTGATGATAAGAGCTTCAAGGAAGAAAAGCAACTTCTCATAATGCAAAGTTCATCTTCAAGAGGATTGGTACTATTCTTGGATGCTAAGGTATCAAGATTATTTCTTCCTCTTGCAAGGCTTAAAACACACACAATTAATTCATATGTGTCACTGCTTAGTTATGCATCATTAAATGCACACACACACAATTCATACATTTGTGTCCCTGCATCGTAGCACATCATTTGGTATAACATATTCACACACTTGAAGTTGAATGCTCATGCATTGGTATGAAAGTAACTTGTTTTAGAAAATGCATGATTGGAGACTATCACTATGTAGTTTGCATTCTTGTGTAAAATGTGTTTGTTTGTTTATATGTTTGCATAACATGGATCATGGACTTGATTTTAGTCTTAGATTAATCATGATTGAGTTCCGATCATTTCGGTTTTTCATACTATTGATTTCAAGTTCTAAATCAAAAGATACTACACTTTCAACTCATGTTGCATACATTGTCTTTGTCTTCGTATATCGAGTCAAATTATTATTTTATAGGTTAAGTATCTTATATTTTCATGTCCATGAAGGAGTCCCAGTTTGTAATCTTCAAACCGATTTGAATTCAGAGTTTGGAGGCCAAAGAACGGTCGAAGAATGTGAGAGGAGCGCAAGGGAAAAGGTGCGATGGCATAAGCCATCACTTGGCACCATCCCGATATGGCTCATGGTCATCTCGGCCCCAAAGCCTTGCTGCCCTGAGATGCCAATGTGCCATCTCGAGGAGGCACTAAGGCATGAGGGCAATTTGGTCTTTTGGTTTGTCTCTATTTAAAACCTCTCATTCCCTCTCATTTTTTACAAGTTGAGAAAAACGAATTTGAAGAACAAGTGCAGAATTTTTCTCTCAACATTTTGATTTTTGTTTTTGTGATAACTTCTTCATTTCTACTCCGAATCACTTAATTCAAAAACCGATTTCGATTATCATGAAGATTTTTACAAACACCAAGCATTTCTAGAACCAAAAAATGTCTATATTTTCCGTTTTGATCAGATCTTCAGTTCGTGGTTTTCATCCTTGTTGGTAAAATCATTTTCTTCTTAGTTTTCTTCTTAGATCTTCTTATTGATTGATGCTATTTGATTAAGAAGCATGACTAGGATGATTTTGATATCATTTTGTGTTTTGTTGAATTGATTTTCAAGTTTAGCTAGATTTGTGATAAGTTGAATGATTTGTGCTAAACTTGATAAACATGAAATTGTTTCTAAAAATCTTTTGTTCTTATGCTTGATTGATTATTTCTAGATCTAATTTCATTTTCTAAGAACTAAGTTGTGTTTCAATTGGTGTCTATATCTTCATATCTTTGTTCTTAGTTGATAACATGATTAGGTTGCCTAGATACATTTGCGATTGTTGTTTGAAAGCATAATCTAGCTATCTAGTTGCATGTCTATAGAATTTGTTGATCATCATTTTCTATGTTGAGTGCTTGTTTGCGTTTTGCATTTATGATCACTTAGATGCCTTGTGAAGAGGTAGGAAGTCTCATATCTTAGAGTGAATCTTTGATTTGAGCAATTGGAAGTCTTAGCTAGAGTCGGGAGGACTTGCATAGCTAAGCAAGTGGAAGTCTCGAAAGAGGTGTGAGACCTCGGATTGTTGAGTAAGGAAGTCTTGACTAGAAACGGGAGGACTCAGATAGTTGAGCAAGAAGTCTTGGATAGGTGAGCAAGGAATCTTCCTAGAGACAGGAGGTCTTGGATAGGAAGTCGGCTTAGTAGATCACTAGGTTCAAGGATAGAGTGAGAGTGATAGCTTGGAGAGCATGTGTTGATTGCTTAAGTGTGCAACTCTATTTGAAATAGTGGATTTGCTTTTACCGGTGGTTGCGGTATCAACCCATGGATGTTTCCTCTTCGGAGGTTTACCACGTAAATATTGTGTGTTATTGTTTGCAATTTTCATTAAGCATTGTTTTAAAAGAAGATATAAATTGGAGCATATACCTATTCACCCCCCCCCCCCCCCCCTATAGGTTTATTTATACTATAAAGATAAAGGGAAATTTCAGTTTACAAATTAAGCAAACAGATGATGGGATTTTCATATCTCAAGCTAATTATGCCAAAAACCCAGTAAAGAAATTTGGCCTTGAAAATTCCAAACATTGTGATACACCCATGAGTACCACTTTGAAGCTAAGCAAGGATGCTAGCGGTAAAAGTGTGGACCAAACCTTGTATCTTGGCTTGATTGGTAGCTTGCTCTGTTTGACTACAAGTAGGCCCGATATCTCTGTTAGTTTGGGTGTGTGTGCTAGGTACCAATCGGATCCTAAGGAGTCTCATCTCTCTTCTGTTAAGAGAATCATTCGCTATGTGAATGAGACATCTAACTATGGGATTTGGTACTCTTTTTTTACACTAATGCTAGTCTTGTAGGCTTTAGTGATGCAGATTGGGCTGGAAATTATGATGATAGGAAAAGTACATCGGGTGGTTACTTTTTTATTGGGAACAACCTCGTCTCTTGGTTTTGCAAGAAGCAAAATTCAATTTCCTTATCTACGGTTGTGGCTGAATACATAGCTGTTGAGAGTGGATGCACACAACTCCTTTGGATGAAGCAAATGCTAGTCGACCATGGATTAAATCAAGGTACTCTTACTCTCTTTTGTGATAACATGAATGCAACTAATATTTCCAAGAATCCGGTTTAACATTCTAGAACTAAGTATATTGACATCCGCCATCATTTCATTAGAGAACTAGTTCAGAATAAATGCATAGTACTTGAGCATATAGGTACTAATGATCAACTAGCATATCTATTTACTAAACCCTTAGATGCTACTCGATTCAAAACTCTTAGTAGGTCTATTGGGATTTGTCTCATGAAGTGATGAGTTTTTATACTTTACCCCATAAGGGGAACTCAAGCAAAGAGAGCTATTGTATACTTGTTTCATGTAAAAATTTGGAAATGCTTATGCTCCTTTATTAGTTGCTTGAGTAGCTTGGTTGCACTTATATCATATTCGATTATATTTTCTTCAATAAGTGTGAACTGTGCTTTAATTACAATCCATGTTACATTTATGTTCAAACATGCATTTGTGGACTAGGAGATCTACATAGGAAGTACATGTTGAATGACCTATAGTTATCTCCATGACATGATGATTCTTAAAGTAACATGCAAATGTCAATTTAAATAGCATGAATTAATGATTGTAATTGTTAAATGCAAAACATTGTGTGAAAATGTTAGTGAGACTAAATTGTTTAATCAATTTCTCTCTTCCTGTATTAGTTGAACATGGCTACAATCATACGGGTATCTTACCCGGAAAAATCAAATAGGGTGCAAAGTCGCTCATGCCATGTTTCGCCTATAAAGTTGGATATAGTACTCTTAAAACTTGATATATATGAAAACTCTATATCCTTGCTTCTCTCACGGCGAATTATGAAATTGGTTTGAATTCTATTAGAAACCTTTGTCATTTGCTTTGCCAAATACAATTGTTTTTGGAATTGAATGGAAAATGTCTTGTATGTAAAGCATTTTTGATTCAAACATTTTCTTCAAATAAATCTCCTTGTTTCTCTCCTATTAATTGTGTTGCATAAATGTGGCTTATATGATTATGCAAATATCTTGTATGCTTCTTTCTCTCTTTGCCTTGATTGAGCAGGTTGGGGACTCCTCCTTTGCCTATATCATGACAAAAAGGGGGAGTAGCATATAGTTTAAGGAGGAACTTAACTTGGTAAGAGAAAGTAGTACATGTTGGGGAGATTACATTTAGGGGGAGTAATCCTTTGAGGGGGAGCATTGCACATATATACATTGCATGATGTTGTACTCATATTCTTAAATGCAAATGCTTTTGTTTTATATTCTCTTGATCATCTTACATACACTTCATTTGGAAAGTGTATTTGTTTTTGTTTTATGTGTAGGTTTGACAGATCTACAAAAGATTGAATTTGAAGTTTATTTTTATATATCTATTTGTAATGTAGAATTCCAGTGCTTTATTTTATTTTGTGAGGACCAATGTGAGTTGTGGTTTTGTCACGAAATAGCCAAAATGGGAGATTGTAAAGTCCTCATTTATTGATTGACTTATTTCATGAACAAACCACATATTGGGGTTTTATGTAAGGGTAGTTTAGGCTCTCAAGACCTCAAGAGAAGAAGCACCAAAGGTAAAATTCTTGTGCTTACTTGCTTTGAAGAGATAGTTACACACACTCATAAATTCATGCATAACTCTTATTTATATATGTTGTGCGTTTATACTTGTGTGCATTCATGATTGAATAACTCTTCCTGATTTAATTGCATCTTGTGATTAAAGTACCATGTCATGTTTGGCATTAGTATAGGATGCATCTTCATCACTCTAGTACTTGTTGAAAATATGTGTCTAAGTGTGGAGAAAGTAGGTTGTGCACTAGTGGTGCGCTACTCGACTAGCGCAGCCTCACTAGCGCAACATTCTAGTTGATCGTCACTTGTCATGAGCCACTGAGCTGTGCCACTTCACCCATGCAATATTGATAAAGTATGCTGTGAGCTGGTGGTGTGCTATTCAACTAGTGCCACTTACCAGCGCACATAGCGAGACCTGAAACGTTTTTTTCAAAACGACCTCACTTTGGTTGAAACTCATATATATATATATATATATAACTCTTTGTATTCAGGTCATGTAAGAGTTCATAATATCATATCTTTTCCTTAGAACATATTTCAAAAGAAAAAATCTTGTAAGAACTCATCTTTAAATACTCAAAGCATTTCCTTGTGCATAAAAGCATCATCTATGGTCATTTAGAGTGGATCAATGGATAGTTTTGTATCATCACATATCTTTTATCATTTGTATGCTCTTAGAATATATTTTAGTTACAAAATAGAGATTGTTGTGATGAAATAATTGAGTGCTGTATGATAGCTTCATAGGATTATTTGATCTATGTTTAGCTAATCTTTATGAACATGTCATTTAGCTCTTGATATCTAGGATTGCATTAATGGCCATCTCATCATCCTAGATAAGCATATAAGGTTCCCTAGCCTTGTTTGTTCTTTGAATATCATCATATATTCACATAGGTCATTTTATCTTTTCATTGAGAAGTAAGACTTGTGTTGCTTCCGGGATTTGGTAGCTTAAATCACAAGCAAGATGGACTAGGTTCACTTATACCGGGATTAGGTAGTGATGGTGGATTATAAACCGGGATTAGGTTATAATTCCTTTGCCATTATTGGGTTCGAGATTCAAGTGTGGCGCACTTAACAGCCTGTGGTTTTTCTCATTTGGAGAGTTTCAACGTATATCTCTAGTGTCTTTACTATTTCCGCACTTAATACACTTGTGATATTATTGTAACTAGTTAGGGGTATTTTCGTCAACTTGACCAGTAATGAAAATTGGTTGAAATTCTTTAAAATATATTTACCCCCCTCTAGGTTGTTCTTAAACACACCATAATATTTGTTTCATATCTGATTCAAAAATTAATGGCGGGAGAATCACAAATTTTACCTAGTTGGACTTTGTATAAATACGCCTAAGCATGCACGAGTGAAGAGAGACAAAACAACAGAGAGCTAGACTTCGGCCTATATTCTATTGATAGAACACGGCCACCATTGTTATCTACTTCTCAAAAGGACAAAATCACCATACCCATTATACACAAGAGTGACCGAGAGTAGTCAAGTGATCTTTGTACACAACGTGTGATTGATTTAGCAGTATTCAAACAATACAATTTTCCCTTTACGTATCTTTAGCACATCGTGTTATTGTTCACCTTCATATCCACTATCACACATATAAACCAGGTACCAACGCCGACTGTGACCTCCGAGGTGGTGGTCTCGAGGGTACAAACTGAAATTCCTCACCCCTAGCGAATTTTCGGTTAACATTTTCTAGCACCGTCTATGGGAACACCCGTACCCAATTTACATAAAGTTTACATGTTTGTCGTTCTACAGAAACAATAAGGCTTCGCATTTCTTAGGGACATCCGAAGGTTTTTGTACAACCATCTGTTGCTTGCACACGAAAAGCCCTAAAGAAGGGTAGAAATCTGGGCGCTATAGCCAAGCTTCGTTCCAACCGACCGCTTCGCGGGCATTTGGCCCCCATGAAAAGCTAGGCCATGCTCGACCAACAAGCAGTGACCTTCATGGAGAACGTCTTCCTTTGCCTGCTCGTTGAGGGCATTACAACCTAGCCGGTGAATCCCAACACTTAGGGAGAGACGAGCAGACCCGGACCCAGACAGCTCGTCTTCGATCAGTTGGGATCTCCCCTGCTAGAGCAAGCCGACAATAGGGTAGAGCCTCAACATTCGATCCAAGATAGGCTATGGCCCATGTCCCCAGTACCTTACAGGCCATCGTGTTAACAACCTTGGCGGGTCAAGTCTGCAGTGGATGCCTTACCACGAGATCTGCATTACGTTTTTCACCCGGCAGCATCTAGAAGGGAAACCCGGGCTAGAGAAGAATACAATAAGAAAAGCCCCTGGGTAAATCTCCCTCGTGAAGAGGACAGAGTTAAGGTCTCCCATTCATCTGAGGGGTTTGATAGCGAGGGATCCAATGTAAATTCAAAGAAACACGGGAACAAGTGCATGAGGGATCAGCTGATAAAGCTATAGAAAGAGATCCAACAAATAAAGAAGTGGAAAAACAAGAAGGCCAAGAAGGAACCTTTTCGTAAAATGAACATTCCTTTCACTAGAAGGATCCGGGTAGCTGAGCTCTCGTCAAAATTCAAAATGCCAGCAGATAAGTTCTCCAGAATAGAGGACCTTCTAAGCCACCTGGAGTACTTCGTCCAGCAAATGGAAGTATGAAATGCCACTATGACTGTTATGTGAAGGATGTTCCCTACCACCTAATTGACTACAAAAAGACTTGGTTCAGGAAGTTGTCTGTTAGTAGTCTTGATTCATTCATGAAGCTATCAACCACTTCTACTCACAGTTCTAGAGAGCGTGCCCAAAGGATCCCGTACACCTTCAATAAATGGCTCAAGAGCGAGGTGAGACACTCTGGTCATATGTTGAACATTTTCACAAGGAGTGCAAAGATGGGGTCCAACGACCTATCTACTATATCAGTCACGCACTATCCAAGCTTGAGAAGAACTAACTTCTCCTTGAGAAGCTCGCTCTTGCACTAGTTACCTCCACCTGGAAGATTCATCAATATTTCCAAGCTCATATAGTAGCAGTGATGACGGATCAACCCTTTCGCCAGTTCTTACAAAGGCCAGATATATCTGGAAGGCTAGTCTTGTAGGCTTTGGAGCTCACCCAGTTTGACCCGAAGTACAAATCTCGAACAACAATCAAAGCTTAGGTCCTAGTAGCCTTTGTAGCTAAATACTCAACCCTATCCAGTGAAGAGACCCCGACAACACTGGTTTCGACTCCTAGGAAGCCTTTAAAGGACAATAATTGGTTGGAAGACTGTAAAGCATGGATTCCTTACACTGTTGGAGCATCAGGATAGGCAAGGAGATGAGCCAACATAGTATTGATTGACCTTAAAAAGATAGAATGTTGCAACTGTTTTAGGTTCAAATTCAAAGCAACCAATAACGAAGTAAAGTATGAAGCTCTCATAGTTGGAATGAAGGTCACCATTAAGTTGGGGGCATATTATTTGCATGTCAAGAGTGACTCATTGCTCATAGTCTACCAGGTTACATGACTCTATCAAGCCAAGGGCAATAACGTGGTTGCCTACCTGAAGCTGGTCCAGCAACTCAGGGAAAGGTTCAAGGGGTTTCGGATTTAGTATATACACGACAACAAAACCATCGGATAGACGTCCTAGCAAAGATAGTTGCGAATGGCTGCTAAGCCATACCTAGGGGAGTGTCCATCCAAGTTATTTTCCAATCAAGCATAACAGTAGGCAAGGAAATCTTCCCGAAGATCCCAACCAAGCTCGAAAAGACAAAATGTTATTCGTCCGGTATTGCCTGATAGATGGGTATCTTTATAAGAGGGGAAAATCCCTTCCTTTGTTTCGATAACTGCATCCAGACGATGTCGCTTGGCAATTAAGAGAAGTCCACTCTAGGGACTGCGGGAATCATATTGATGGGGAGGCTTTATCATATCAGGTACTTCGAATGGGGTATTACTGGTCAACTATTCACCAAGACGTAAAGATGTTTGTGCAATCCTATGAACCATGCGAGAGAACCTCGAACTTAATCTGCCTACCACAAGAGCGGCTATCATCAATCGGTTCACCCGTTTGCTATGTGAAGGGTCGAGGTGATCGGCCCACTTCCAATCGCTCTCAGACAGGCTATGCGTACCATCGTTGCAATCGATTATTTCACAAGGTGGGTTAAAGTAGGACCTCTCTCCTAGATTTCAAAAGAGAATACAATCAAGTTCATCAAAACCAATGTGGTTTTCAGTTTCATAACTCTGCCCATCAAATAGCCGACCTAGGCAAACAGTTTGACAATGCCCGATTCAAAGACTTTTGCGAAGGCTTGGGAATTGACCTTAGGTTCACTTCAGTAGCTCACTCTCAGACTAATGGATTGGTCGAATCCACCAACAAAACCATCAAAAAGTTGTTAAATAAAAAATTGAAACAGAAGAAAGGTAAATGGGTCGAGGAGCTTTCCGATGTTCTCTGGGTGTATCGGACCATAAAATGGACAGCTACTAGAGAAACACCCTACTCCAAAGCCTTCGGAGTCGAAGCAGTCCTTCCCATCAAGCATAAACTGACCTCGTTCATGCTACAACACTTTGAACCTGAGAGCAACGAGGTCAAGCTCCGAGCTAGTCTAGATCTCTTGGAAGAGAAATAAGACCGGGTAGCTGAGAAAGTAACAGTTTACTAGAGCAAGATTGCCAGATATTTCAGCAAAAAGGTCAAAGCTAAGAGATTTAAGGAATGGGACTTGGTTATTAGAAATGTGACCCAGAATACCCGGATAAGGTCGGATGGGTCCTAAGACCCAATTGGGAGGGACCATACTTGGTGAAGGTAGTGGTCCATAATAGGGCATACAAGCTTGAAGACATGGATGGTTGATCCATCGACCACACCCAAAACGCTGGGCATTTCAGGAAGTATTATCACTAGGTAGGGGACTCCTTAGCAGACTGTCTCTATTTGGTTTTAATAAAGTTTCATAAAAAACATTATACTCTATCTTGATCATCAATAAAGTCTGCCATTAATTTCTCCATCTCTGATTGTATTCTCCACAAATAAATTCGACATGATTGCCAAGAACCAAGGAAAGCTAGATAGCTTCCTTGATGCCTTAGCAGGGCACCACCCCACGCTAAGAAGGGTTTAAGTGTAAGAGCATAGTTGCCATCCAGATCTCGAGACAAGGATAGCTAGGTAGCCTTCCTGATGCCTTGGTTAGGCTACCACCCCCTAGAAAGGTCTGAGTATAAGAGTATAGTTTTCATCCAGATCTCTAGACCAGTGTAGCTAGGTAGCCTTCTTGATGCCTTGATCAGGCTGCCACCCCCAAGAAGGGTCTGAGTGTAAGAGCATAGTTGTCATCCAGATCTCAAGACCAGGATAGCTATATAGCCTTCATGATGCCTTGGTCAGGATACCACCCCCAAAAAGGGTCTTAGTCTAAAAGCATTGTTGCCATCCAGACCTCGAGACCAGGATAGCCAAATAGCCTTCCTTACACCTTGGCCGAGCTACCACTCATCATACGGGGATCAAAGCTTAGATATTCATAAGCTCGCCAAACCAAGGTCTTTATAGGAGAGTTCCTTCTATCTCAGATACGAGACGCAGAGGCACCGAGCTACCCAAAAGATTATAATATGAATTTTTCCTAAAGTATAGGAGCTAGACATAGAGAGATCCCTCTATAGTTCTACTTACACCTTAGCGGAATACCGTTAACCTACTTGTTCTCCATTTTTTCTTTTTCAACTTTCCAGGGACATAGTTACGGGAACACGTTGTGAGAGTTTGGTTGAAATACATCAAGTTCAATGTATGGACAAGGTCAACAGTAGTTGACTAGACTCAATAGATTGAAGATCATTTGTTGCCAAATTTAATTTAGTCGGGGTTACGTTGAGGGCTGCATCTAGGCCAAGGTTAGAATTAAAACCAAGAGGCATTCAACCAAGGAAAAAGTACATGACCGAGGATCAATCAAAGTTAACATGAAGGACATCATTACAAATTTTCATTAATCGAGACAAGGGAGCCTATCTCGTCTGAAGACTATCGAATTAGATAAGGGAGCTTATCCCCTCATAAGGCTGTATATATCAGGCAGGGAGCCTAACCCCTAGTTTCGAGCAACGTCTGTAAAAAATAATAATAATAATAAAGAAAATTAAAATAGCTGGTCATGATTAAATCAGGGTGCCCACCCCATTTTTGTTGTAGTCGAGATAGACAGTTAAAGGTTTGAAACAAACTTCAACCTCCTCCTGGTTCTTTTCCTCCGCTCCTTCCTCCGGCTAATCTCTATCTACATTTACCTCATTTAGCGGTTGGTTAACCTAGTTGTTCCTTCCAGCTGCTTTATCAACTTGAGGTTGCTCACCCGCTTGCTATCTGGTCTGGTCCTCTTCTAGGACCTCATTTACCACAACCGTAATTCAAAGGGAATGATCGCATCCTGAGTGGTAGCAGTCGCCTCCTTCAAAATATGCTTAAGCCCTAACTCTGCTCAGTGAGTTCGTCCGAGTGACCCTCGACTTTTCCCTGGTCTTCGGGATGAATCCCCTCCGGCTACACAAGTTGAACCCTGCTTGAAGACTCCCCAGAACCAAAGATTGGAAAGACTAGAGGAGGAAGAGGAAGACCTGCCTCGATCGGTTGTTTCCCGGCTCTAACCAGGCTTGAAGGATCCGTTCCATTACTAACAAGAAGGGACATCTCTACGACCTTGGCCATAATCGTCTCTCTATCCCAATTAGTAATGACAGATAGATCAAAGGGAAGAGGGAGAGCTTTTACTTCTTGGTAGTAGGCATAAAAATACCCATCACTAAAGGAGGCATCCCCCTCAGCTTGCAGCTTGGCCATCTAAGCATGCAAATTATGGTTTTCGATATCCAATGCCTTGGCCCTCCATTTTCATATTGGAGGTGTCGCACTGAAGCTTGACCTTCTCTTTCTTCATCTCCTTCTAGCTGGAGGTCATCTTCTACACCAGAGTTTGAGCCTAAGCAAGTAATCTCATAGGCCTTTCAGATTCAGCCTCAACATTCATCGCATGGACAAGAAGATGAGCAACATGGCGGCCCATAGCCACGTTGAATTTGAAAGCCTGCAGGATGCAATGCTAAAGTATAAAACCGATCAAGCTGACAACCACAAGCAAAGGTAAAAGAAGATAATTGCCTTAGTCAAGATAGCAGATCCCTTGGTAAAAAAAATATTGATGGGAATTGTGAAATTTCCCTTTATCTTTATAGTGTAAATATACCTATAGGGGGGTGAATAGGTATATGCTCCAATTTTTGTCTTCTTTTAAAACAATGCAATTTTAACAATGTTTAATGAAAATTGCAATCAATGACACACAATATTTATAAGTTGTAACCCTCTGAAGAGGAAACATCCACGGGTTGATACCACAACCACCAGCAAAAGCAAATCCACTATTTCAAATAAGAGTTACACACTCAAGCAATCAAACATGCTGTCCAAGCTATCACTCTTACTCTATCCTTGAACCTAGTGATCTACTAAGCGGACTTCCTATCCATGACCCCCTGTCTCTAGGAAAATTCCTTGCTCACCTATCCGGATCCTCCCGACCCTAGGCAAGACTTCTTGCTCAACTATCCGAGTCCTCCCGACTCTAGTCAAGACTTCCTTGCTCAACAATCCGAGGTCTCACACCTCTTGTCGAGACTTCCACTTGCTTAGCTATCCAAGTCCTCCCAACTCTAGCTAAGACTTCCAACTGCTCAAATCAAAGAATCACTCTAAGAAATGAGACTTTCTACCTCTTCACAAGGCATCTAAGTGATCATGAATGCAAAATGCAAACAAGCACTCAACATAGAAAATGATGATCAACAAATTCTATGGACATGCAACTAGATATCTAGATTATGCTTTCAAAGAACAAACACAAATGTATCTAGGCAACCTAAGCATGTTGTCAACTAAGAACATAGATATGAAGATATAGACTCCAAATGAAACACAATATAGTTCTTAGAAAATGAAATTAAATCTAGAAATAGTCAATCAAGCATAAGAGCAAAAGATTTCTAGAAGTAATTTCATGTTTATCAAGTTTAGCACAAATCATTCAATTTATCACAAATCTAGCTAAACTTGAAAATCAAATCAAAAAACCACAAAATGATATCAAAATCATCCTAGTCATGCTTGTTAATCAAATAACATCAACCAATAACAAGATATAAGAAGAAAACTAAGAAGATGATGATTTTACCAACAAGGATGAAAATCACGAACTGAAGATCTGGTCACAACGGAAACTCTAGACATATTTTGGTTCTGTAAATGCTTGGGGTTTATATAACTCTTCAAGACACTCGAAATCAGTTTTTGAATCAAGTGATTCGGAGTAGAAATGAAGAAGTTATCAAAAAAACAAAAATAAAAAATTTAGAGAAAAATTCTGCACCTGTTCTTCAAATTCGTTTTTCTCTACATATCTAATGAATGAGAGGGAATGAGAGGTTTTAAAGAGAGAACAACCAAATGACCAAATTATCCCAATTCTTTTGTGCCTCCCTCTGATGGTGTGTGGGCATCTCCGGGCAGAGCAACTTTGGGGCCGCGATGGCCACGCGCCATCTCGGGATGATGCCAAGTGATGGCTTATGTCAACGCACCTCTTTCCTTGCGCTCCTCTCGCGCTCTTTGACCGTTCTTTGGCTTCCAAACTCCGAATTCAAATCAATTTGAAGATTATGAACCAGGACTTCCTCACAAACATGGACATACAAGATACTCAACCCAAAAAATAATAATTTGACTCTATATATGAAGATGAAGACAATGTATGCAACATGAGTTGAAAGTGTAGTATCTTTTGACTTAGAACTTGAAATCAATAGTATGAGTAACCGAAATGACTGGAACTCAATTATGATTAATCTAAGACTAAAATCAAGTCCAAGATCCATGTTATACAAACATATAAACAAACAAACACATTTCACACTAGAATGCAAACTACATAGAGATAGTCTTCAATCATGCATTTTTACAAAACATGTTACTTTCATACCAAATGCATGAGCATTCAACTTCAAGTGTGTGAATATGTTATACCAAATGATGCGCTATGATGCAGGGACACAAATGTATGAATTGTGTGTGTGTGCGCTTACGCCTTGCAAGCGGAAGAAGGATCTCAATACTTTAGCATCCAAGAATAGTACCAATCATCTTGAAGACGAACTTTGCATCATGAGAAGTTGCTTTTCTTTCTAGAAGCTCTTATCATCACGAACCACTTAAGCAACTAAGCATTACAAAGAAATGAAGTTTTGTTATGGAATCAAGCCAACACAAATCTAAAACCTAACAATCTCCTCATTTGGCTATTCCATGACAAAACCTCTACCTCACCATACAAAGATCACTCATAATCAATGTTGATTGCATTCTCACATCCTCACATTACAAAGAAATATTCCTAGACTATAGTGTCTTCAAGAATCTTCAAGAATATCTTCACACATTCAAAGAACCTGTGAGACAATAACAACCAAAAGAAATCTTCTACAAAGAAGATAGGTGAGATAAACAAACAATATACAAACAAAAACAAAAGATCCCTCAACTCTTCTTATCTCATGCAAACACAAAATCTTTCTCCCCCTTACTTTCTCCCCCTTAGACAAAATTTCTCCCCCTTAATGGATTGTCTCCCCTTTATATCAAAACTAAGTAACATGGTGAGGGAAACACTTTCTCCCTCTTTTTGGCAAGGAATAGACAAAAACATATTACATAACCTAGAGAGAGATAAATGCCAAATGAAAATACCTACATGGGTATAACGGATGCATAATAAAATCATGAGATAGTGAGCAAACAAGTTATATAGAGAACTAAGTGATCGGTCTATTTCTGTACATGTTTTAGGTCCCCATTTCCTATTATTTGTGCTTTGTTCTTAGGTAAAATTAGGTATTTTATATGTTTGTTGAGCATGTGTAGGTCACATTCCATTGAAGAGGTGTTGGATGTTATTTTGGAGAAAATGAGCAAAAATATCAATTTTCAGACCAGTGCAGAACAGTAATATTGCGGGGCCTACATCTTCCAGCTCAGATCGAATTATGTGTCCTACTACCTATGGATTGAAAGCCCCAAAAGTTTAGTTTCTAGCACAATTTACGGATTGTAATTCCGATATTCCTAGAAAAGGTTATGTGTAATTTAGTAACTAATGGTCAGTGCTGGATAGTCAACCGCAGCCTAGACCGCCATCCAGGCACAAGAACCCGCCAGCGGTCGACGGAGCGGTACTTGGCAAAGGAACTCCGCGGTCTGGACCGCATCGACCTTTGGAGCGACCCAGGCCGCGGATTTATGAATTTTTGGCAGAATCACTCCGAATTGCTCCAGAATGTCTCCAAAATTGCTCCAAAACTTCTCAAATAAAATTCTAATGATTTTAGAAGACGAAAACATGTTTGGGAAACTTTCAAAACTCAAATTTTGAGTCAAATATCAAAAGAGGAAATTCAATTTAGGAAAGAAATATCATTCCTTGTCTCATTCAACTTTCCCACTTGATAGATTTCCTAAACCTAAGAAGAATTTGGGGTTCACAAGGAAAAATCACTTATAAATACTCCATATTCTTTACAATTAAGAGAAGGAAGCCTTCCCCCACCACTCCATCACCATACCTCACATAACAATTCTTTCATTCATCGTTACGCATTCGAAGATTCGAAGACGAAGAAGAATTTATCATTGAAGATTTAAAGAATCCGTTTGAGGCCTCAATGGGTTTTATCTTTTCTTTTTCTTTTCCTTCTATTTTCATAATGTGTAACTAAATCCATAACTAGGGAATCAATGTGAACCTTTTGTGAATGCTCATGTTTGGATTAATAATATTATTTCATTAACTCAATTCTTGATTTGTTCATTATTCTTAATTGCTTGACTCTCATTATTCTTAATATTTATTCACACCATAGACCAAGGGTGGTTAATTATTTGGCATTATTTTAGGGTTAAGATTATCTGATAATTAGGGTTAGAGTATAGACCAAACCTAACCTTGATTAATTCTCTTTTGAATGAATGAATTTTATCTTTAGCATAGACCAAGCAAAGTATAGAATTTGGTTCTTATTTCTTATGCTTAAAGGGTTTTCGATCACTGTTCACACCATAGACCAAGGGTGAATAGTGGTTGGGAATACTTGACTCATCCCGCGATCATTTGGTAAAAGTCATATTAAAGATAAAAAATGAACCCTTGAATTGATTGAATCTTTTTACAAATTAATCCGTGCATTGAGTATTTATAATTGGGGATCATTGATGACCTAGTGTTTTCTCACCCTTGACCACAACCCAATCTTTTCAATTGTTTTCTTTAATTTAATTTAATTTAGTTTAAGTTTTAAATCAATCATCATCAATCTTTTGGTTACTCTCAGTTTAACTTTAATTAGAATTAGATTTAACCGAATAAATCACTTTTCCTTGTGGGAACGATCCTTACTTCCCGCTGTACGATATCTTCACGATTCGTGCACTTGCGAGTATTGTTTTTATGACACGATTTACAACAATCAATTTTTTGGCACCGTTGCGGGGATTAGTTGAATTTATTGGTTAATTCTAGTTTTAGTTTTAGTAACAGATTTAATTAGTTAGGTAGTACAGTCATTAATTTCAGATTTTATTTTATTTTATTTTATTTTATTTTCGTAGTTTACTGTGTGTCTACCTTTGTTTCAGGTGTTAACGGTTAATGCAAGGTAGAAGATCACTGCAAGGAGTAGTACTACAATTGAACGACAACATTGATCACATTGGACAAAGAACATTGGGTGACAACAAAAATCACAACATTCAAGAGGTTCCGGATCTACCAATTGTACCTATCAAGACCATGAAGGATTACAGCAGGCCTATAGTTGATAATCACCCTCTTTGCATTGCACTGGATGAGGCAACTAGAAACTATGAGCAGAAAAGTTTCCATTACAATCTTCTGCCTGCTTTCTACGGACTTTCTAATGAAGATGTGCTTAAATTCCTTAGAGAGTTATATGCAACAATTCAAGCTTTTCCAAACACCAAAGTGACAGCAAACCAGTTGCGTATGAGGTGTATTCCACATGCTCTCAAGTAAAAGGCGAAGACATGGCTTTTGACTTTGCCTCCAGCTTCACTGACAACATGGGAAGAGGTAGTAGATAGACTTACTGATCAATTTTATTCTTCTTATAAAACCAGTGAGATTAGGTCAAAGATTACAAATTTCTTTCAAGGGGACCAAGAGTCATTCTATGATGCATGGGAACGTTACAAGATGCTCCTATTTGATTGTCCTCAGCATGGATATCAAATGCAGTAACTTTGGCAGTGGTTTTATGATGGAATGAATGATGTCTCATTTGTCTCAGTGAATAATGCATGTGGAGGATCCATGACTGACAAGACTCCAGAAGAATTGCAAATTATCTTCGAAAAACTTGCTAGAAATTCCTGCGAGAAGAGCTCTAGGAGAAGGAAGGGAGTTTATGAAGTAGATACGAGTGTCGAGAACTCAATGCAAATGTCACAAATGCAGAAAACTATGGAAGTTCTTGTCAATCAGGTGGGACAAATGAGAGAAGAACAACCCAAGGGATATGAGCAACCAGGGTATGGTGCAGAAGTTTTTCAAGCAAGAGGTCCTGGACTGAATAATGAGGAAGAAGTACAAGCTATGAACAATTTCAACTTTTGACCTCGGAATGATCCTTTTTCAAACACATACAATCAGGGGTGGAGAAATCATCCAAACTTCTCTTGGAGAGATAATCAGGGCACCGAGAACCAGCGCCATCTCGGGATGATGCCAAGTGATGGCTTATGCCATCGCACCTCTTCCCTTGAGCTCCTCTTGCGTTCTTCGACCGTTCTTTGGTCACCGAACTCCAAATTTGAATCTGTTTAAAGATAACGCACTGCGTCTCCCTCACGCACGTGAAAATATAAGATACTCAACCCAGAAAATAAAATTCGACTCGATATATGAAGGCGAAGACAATGTATGCAACATGAGATGAAAGTGTAGTATCTTTTGACTTAGAACTTGAAATCAATAGTATGAGTAACCAAAGTGATCATAACTTAATAATTATTAATCTAAGACTAAAATAAAGTCCAAGATTCATGTTATACAAACATATAAACAAACAAACACATTTCACACAAGAATGCAAACTACATAGAGATAGTATTCAATCATGTATTTTCCAAAACATGTTACTTTCATACCAAATGCATGAGCAGTCAACTTCAAGTGTGTGAATATGTTATACCAAATGATGCGCTATGATACAAGGACACAAATATATAAATTGTGTGTGTGTGCACTTATGCCTTGTAAGAGGAAGAAGGATCTTGATACCTTAGCATCCAAGAATAGTACCAATCCTTTTGAAGACGAACTTTGCATCATGAGAAGTTGCTTTTCTTCCTTGAAGCTCTTATCATCACGAACCACTTAAGCAACTAAGCATTAGAAAGAAATGAAGTTTTGTTATGGAATCAAGCCAACATAAATCTAAAACCTAACACATTGAAGCCATCTTAGAGAGGCCACAACATGGGCAGGATGCAATAAACTATTCCAAGATTTTGTCTTGACCAGCAGGGCTCGGTTGATGTTGAGAGCGAGAGGGAGGAGCCTTCTCTACAAGAGCCACATGTTCCCCCAAAGTTTAAAGGGTTAGGCACATGTACAGAGGAGCAGAAACATCAGGGAAGCTAGACACTGGGGTGGCAGAAGTAGAGACAACAACATGAGGGGCAATTGAAGAAGGTGCAGTAGTGGTTGTAGCTGTTGTAGCAGTTGTAGAAGGAGCAGAGACCCCCTTACCTCACACCTTAGAAGCCTGCGATACGAAGAGCACCATATTGGTCCTAAGCTGGGAAGGGGAAGGAATAGGAGCTGGTGAAATTACAGCAGGAACAGGTGTCCCCTTTTTCTCCAAGTCAGCCGAAGAGACTCCTCGGGTTGGCTTGATAGGAAGGGGATGGGTATGAGCTTGCTGGACTTCATGAGAAGCTGGAGCAACAATAGAAACTAACAAAAAAAGAAGAATAAAGTTGTCAGAACCATGCTAGCTAGCGTAAAATGAGTAAGATGGATCATTTTTCTATTACTTATAGGGAGAAGCAACAGAGATTCGTAGGTACAGATTCACACTACGGGGATCAAAGGAATCAGTGGTGGGAATCTTCAGGTTCAAATAATTATAGGAGATGATGGTCTTCAATATTGTCTCAGATTCAGCAAGCAGAGAATCCCTATTCCACGAGGGCATATCGTTGACAATAGTAGGGACCTCGAACTCATGCCTGCCAATGTAGATCGATCTTTCCCAATCACCCCCCACCAGAATCCATTCATCCTTCCAAGCAGGATCTTTCTTAGAAGCACCGAGAACGATGAAGTTAAGCTTGTTATTGGCTTTCACGTAGAACTGGCCTCTTAGGCCAGCAGATAGGCTACAAATATAAAAGATATTGGCCAGTACCTCCACTCCGGGGTCCCTAGCAACCTTGCTTAACTTGCACTGTTCTCTCCATAGCACAAGGAATCCAATTAGATGTCCACAAAAGCTAGAGGTCAACTGGAGAGGAGCTAGCTGCAGGGCGTTGAGAGCCCGTCAAAGGGTTAGGTGAAGAGAAAGCCTGACCTCATTCTCGAGAGCAGCAATGTGGATCACAAGCTCGCCTTTAAAAGGGGATAAGACATTGTAGTTCTTAGGAAGAACGGAGAGGGTGATGATCTCTGGAATGTCGTATTTAGCCTTCAAAAGATTAATTGACCTCGAGTTAATGGTGGAATCCGGGTTAAGCTTGAAGTCGTATAGAAGAATTTCCTCCAAAAGGGTACTTGCAACCTTAACTCATCCCTATTCAGCTGCAGCATCACCGGATTCTTTATCCGAATCCTAGTCGACCAAGTTCTGAGGTTCGTCGGGTCTGCTTGAGAATTCAGTCTCGATTGATACGTTTCTATTCAAGCTGCGACGTCAAGGGTTTTGAGGGGAGTCCTCGCTAGCAAAATCTTTTCATGCTCGCTTCCCGTGAGTGAGACTGTAGACTTCTTCACCCTTTACCAGATTCTGGTAACAAGAAGAAGAAGGGAAATTTCCCAATTGCAACAAAAAATCTCACTCCAACCCTAACTTAATCATCGGTGTTCAAATTAGAGGGGCCTTTTGTCAATAGCCAAATTTGGCAAAGGACCAAAGGTAAAATTTTCACTCTCCAAGCAAGGGTCCGAATTCAGCAATACCTTCCGCACCCCAGACGCACACCAGGTAAGGCCTAATATGAATAGATCATGCTCCTTACATCTAGATAAGAGCCTAAATCAAGATTGATAAGGGAAGACCGAGGCTCTCCGAGTTCAAAATACCTTGAGACCTCCCCAGAGCCTTTCATCTCGTCTAGAAGCATAAAGAGACCTATAAGGGCATCGGGTTTGTCCTATGGTATCACTCCATTTCACCAAGAAAAGAACTGACTCTATCCATACAGGTAGGTGAAAGCTCGCAGAAGCTCCGTTACCACTAAAGAGCCCCAACATGGTCACTTCAAGCACCAAAAGGGACCTAGAAAGGTCAGATCAAACTTCTAGTACCAAGATAGGAACATAGATGTGCCTTGCCATTCAAGATAGCAAATGCCATGTTTGATGACCTCCATGATACATCTCACCGGGGCAGTATACAGGATCGCCTTCAATCTCCAACTTGCATTTAAATGCTACATACATACGGGGCAAGTGATTGATGTAGGGAAAAACACGCACAGCGGAAGCGTGAAAAAAAAATTATATTTAGGGTTTCGGTATAAATAAAATTTTTCCCTTTATAATAACAAAAACCTTAACCCTAGATAAATTGATATATATATAGTGCCGTACCTTTTTCTCGTGACGATTGAACAAGCGTCAAATTGAATCCGCAAGATCTTCCAATCCAATCACGAACGTGAATCACCTTGGAGTGTGGGCTCCCTTTCTTTAAATTGTATACCTGAGGATGAAAACAAACAAAATCTTTTTCTTTGTTAGTTACAATTATCCTTGAAGAAGAAAACAAAGAACGTTAGGTCACTTGTGAATTATCAAACAATTTGATTGAAACTCGCGTGAACCTTGATTCGGTGTTGTACACAAAACCTTTTAATGTAAAGGCTACTAGAGTACTATCAAAAACTAAACGTTCTTTCTTCCTTTTCTTCTTTGCCGAATCTCACACTATTTCTTAGAGTTGATCGAATTTTGTCTAGATTAAAATCAGATTTTTCTCCCTCAAAATTCTATGGTGGCCGAATTCTGCTCTTGGAAAAACTGGGGCTATCCGAAATCTCTCTTAGAAATTGCTTAGGGTTGGCCAAAATTCTTGAGAGATATATATATAGGATCAGAAATCCTTTCCTAAGAAAGATTTACTTGGTTGGCAAGAATCCTTTCCTTAGGTGGAATTATTTGGTAGTTACGAATCATTTTCTAAAAGGAATTCTATCCTCTTATATATATATATAGGGCTGGCCGAATTCTTCATAGAATATATTAAGATCACAAATCAAGTCCTAAGAAGGATTTACTTGGTTGTTAAGAATCATTTCCTTAGGTGGATTTACATGGTGGTTAAGAATCCTTTTCTAAAAGGATTCTATCCTACACAAAGACTCCTAATCAAACTCAATAGCGTATTTGTAACCATATTAAAGACTTCATAATTTGATTAGATAAATAATTCCTTTTATTTATCTACTTATAAAATATAGTCTTTAATATTAATTATACTGCCAACAATAGTATAATATTAGGAAACCATCTCCTACTAGATAAAGATTTTGACTTTAAATTAAATAATTATTTAATCAACAAATTAATTAATTTCTATTTAATTAAATAATAAAATAAAAATAATATATTAAAGCTATTATTATTAGCCTTTGCCGCCCATACCTTAATATAAAGGCCATATATTATTTTTCTTATTTTATTAAATCCATTGGACCTTAATAAAAAGTCTACATGTGAACTACACCTATTCTTACAAAAATAAACAAGTCCACATGCCTCAATACAATTCAAGATGGACCCCTAAATTGGTCTGGTAGAATATATCAAGTGATCCATACAAGTTCGTGTGGATTGAGAATCTTGGCGGGCTATCTAAATTTAAGCTCCAATAGACACAACCCAATCACAATCAACAAATGACACACTTGGGTCCGATCTATTAGTTTTAGTTCATTCCACTAAAGAACTAAAATTGAACTCTTAAATAAAGATAGAATAAGTTGATGTTACTCATTCATACCCTAGACAACCTTATTGGAGAAAGTGTATCCTCATGAAGAATATCAGTAATCGCCAGGAGCTCATAAACCGCTTATAGCTCTCCAAGTTACTATATTTACTCATATGACCACATTTTAAACTTGGATATTTTGACTTGTCCATAAGCCATGTTTCAATAGACACTATTGAAAACTTAACGTTAAGATTTAATATCTAATACCTCAAAACATCCATATGATGATATTCTACTCTCACTTAATTAATGGAGCCACAATGTCCATATCTATAAATGAAGTCCTCTATCGAATAACAAATGGATACCACCAAACTATCGAGGATAGACAATGCTATATAATCGTACTCATTGATAGCTCAAATGATAACACTTGCAACCATAAGTTCATCATTTATCTCAGGATTGAGATAGACTCTCTGATTGTCTTCAAATGAAAACTTTTATCAATTGACGGTTCTAGATAAAGTATTTCATGGTGATCAAATTCAATGCACCCAGTGCACTAGATTATTTTGCCCAAAGACACCACACTTTGATGATTTTAGACTCATCATAACACATTTGATCCCACAAAAATGGTAGCAAAAGAATCTACAACTTTAACAAGATAAAGGTGCCGAACCTTTATCTTAATTTGTGAATATTATTCAAGACTAACTAAAGAATATGTCTACCTCATACATATCTAGATGTATGAACAATTCTTTTTTTCTCATAGTCTTTTGACTTTATGATTATTTGCTTTTGATAATTATAATAATTAAACTATAAATGCTGTAAGATTTGTTAAGCTAGAAATCACTTTATTAATATGAAAAGATTTTCAAATACATTATTATACTCTTGCTATCGAGCATAATCCCAACAATTGAGTCCAAAGATGAAACAAACTTATCTCCCTCTAGATATTCTCGAATCCGTTATCTAGCAAAAGTCAAGGATATTAAAATAAAAAATCCCGCCTAATAAGGAAGGATCCGATTCAAAAGTTAATGGCGGGAGAATCATAAGTTTAACCTAGTTGGACTGTGTATAAATACGCCCAAGCATGCATGATTGAAGAGAGACAAAAGAACAAAGAGTTGTACTTTGGCCTAAATTCTATTGAAAGAACACAACAACCATTGTTATCTACTTCTTGACAGGCACGAATTCGCCTTACCCATTTTACCCATGGGTGTTCGAGAGTATTCGAGTGATCTTTGTACATGATGTGTGATTGACTTAACAGTAATAAAACAATCCCTTTTTCCCTTTACGTATCTTTAGTACATCGTGATATTGGTCGCCTTCATTTCAACTATCACAAGTATAAACCAAATACCGAAGCTACCAACCCCGACCGCGACCTCCGAGGTAGTTGTTTCTAGGGTGCTAGCTAAAATTCCTCACCTCGAGCAAATTTTCGGTTAATAGAAAGTATCTTGCTAAATTCGATTTATGAATACACCTTGGGGGTTTATTACATGAAACATAAAGCTCAACTAAACTTAGAGGCCATAGGTGTTCAGAAACACTTTCTCCCACTCAATTATTTAAGGTGTGTGATCGAATTCCATAAAATGATTTACCTAGTCATCTAGATGCCATTTAGATACCTAAACAATTCAGTGCATGCTCATACCAAAAGAGATATATGAGTGGCACTCATATTCTATCTGGCATGTTATCATACAATGACAAACATTGCTGTATTTATAAAAATATAAATCGCTATTAAGACCGAGATTGGAAGATCACTGGAAGCACAAATCGAAGACATGGTTACCAAGTCACCAACCGTAGAAGAATATCAGGACGACCTTCGTAGAACTTTCGTGATCCTAAGGCAAAACTAGACCGAACAGCAATGTTTGTCAAGGCTATCCTGGATCTAGAGGAATAGAGGCTTTATGGTTCTTGTGAGAGGAATAGAGGCTAACCCAGAAAAGATCAAGGCTATCCTGGATCTAGAATTCCCCGCATCACTCAAACAGGTTCAAGTCTTGACCGAACATATAGCAGCGCTCAACATGTTCATTTCTCGGAACACCGATAAATGTTTCCATTTCTTCAAAGCTACCAAGCAGGGAAGGAACATGAAATGGGACTAGGAGAGCAAGCAAGATTTTTAAGCTTTGAAGAAGTATCAGTCAAGCCCTCCATTACTGGTCAAGCCAAGTCTGGGAGAGGAGCTGCAAATCTACTTGGTCATTTCAGAAATTGTCGTGAATGGGGCATTGGTCAAAGGAATGTGTTGATAGGGTCCAACGACCTATCTACTACGTGAGTCATGCTCTAACCAAGCTGGAAAAGAATTATTCCCTCTAGAGAAGCTCGCTTATGCCCTGGTAACCTCAGCAAGGATGCTTCATCCCTACTTTCAAGCTCACTCAATAGCAGTAGTGACAGACCAACCTTTCCGTCAATTCTTGCAAAGGTCGGATGTGTCCAGAAGATTGGTTTTGTGAGCTCAGGAACTCACCCAATTCGAATTAAAGTATAAACCCAGGACCGCAATTAAAGCCCAGGCTTTGGCGGAATTTATGGAAGAGCTCTCAGTGGCCCCAGGCTAAGCAACCTCCAAAATGATAAATATAGCTCTTGAGAAGTTTCCAGAGCCCGACAGATGTCTGGTAGGCTGTAAGTAATGGATCCTTTACATTGATGGAGCTTCCGGGCAAGCCACGAAAGCAGCAAGCATAGTCTTGATAGACCTAGAGAGGATTGACTGTTGCCAATGCTTTAGATTCGAATTTAAAGCCACTAACAATGAGGTTGAGTATGAAGCCCTCCTAACCGGGATGAAGGCGGCCGCCGAGCTCGGGGTTGATTACCTGTAAGTCCTTTATAGTCAATCAGGTTTCTGAAGATTATCAGGCAAAAAGGGATAACATGATTGCCTACTTGAAGTTGGTTCAACTAATTAAGAATAAGTTTAAAGGATTTAAGATCGAGCAGGTGCTTCGACAACAGAATCGTCGAGCTGACGTCCTAGCCAAGATAGCTACGAATGGTGGCTAGACCTTACCACAGGGAGTCTATCTCCAAGTGATCTCCATACAAAGCATAGTAGCAGTCAAAGAGTCTTATACCCTGGATCGATAACCAAGTCGGATGGACGCAATAGTGGTTTATCTCTAAGAATGAAGGCTTTCTGATGAGCCCGACCAAACTAGAAGAATTAAGAGACTCTCAGTCCGATATTACCTGGTAGATAGGTGCCTCTACAGAGAGGCAGGTCCATTCCCCTGCTTCTGTGTTTACATCCTGATGATGCCAAATGAGCATTAAGAGAGGTTCACTCTAGGGAATACGGGAACCACGTTGCTGGGAAGCTCTAGCATATCAGGTGCTTCGCATGGGGTATTACTGGCCAACTATCCATCAAGATGTAAAGAAGTTTGTTCAATCCTGTGAACCATGCCAGAAGACCTCCAACTTGAGCCACCTCCCACCGGAGCATCTGTCATCTTTCAGTTCGCCTTACCCCTTTGCTATGTGGGGAGTCGATATGATCGGTCCACTTCCAACCGCTCACGGACAAGCCAAACATGCTATTATGGCAATCGATTGTTTCACAAGATGGGTAAAAGCCGAAACACTATCCCAGATATCGAAAGAGAATATGGCAAGGTTCATCAAAAATAAGATAGTTCGCAGTTTTTGGACAACTCTTGTCATTATAGTTGACCTCAAAAAACAGTTTGATAAGGGTCGATTCAAGGACTTTTGAATCGACCTTAGATTCGCCTTAGTAGCCCATACACGGACTAATGGGCTGGTGGGATCCAGCAATAAAACTATCAAGAAGCTGTTGAAAAAGAAGTTACAGCAGTGAAAGAGCAGGTGGGCCGAGGAGCTTTTCTAGGTCCTCTAGGCTTACCGTACTACAAGGAGAACAACAACCAGTGAAACGCCCTATTCTTTAACCTTTGGGGTCGAAGCAGTTCTTCCTATCAAGCACAAACTAACCTCCTTCAGAGTTCAACATTTTAAGCTTGGAAGTAATGAGGATAAACTTCGAGCTAGCCTAGATCTCTTTGAAGAGAAGCAAGATCGACTAGTTGAGAAATTAACGATTTACCAGAGTAAGATCACTAGGTACTTTAACAAGAGAGTTAAAGCTCAAAGATTCAAGGAAGGGGACTTAGTTCTTAGGAAGGTAACCTTGAATACTAGGAAGAGGTCAGACGGGGTCCTAATGCCCACTTAGGAATAACCTTATTTGATAAAGGCAGTGGTCTGCAACGGGACATATAAGCTCAAGGACATAGATAGCAGAAGCATCGATCACACCTAGAATGCAAATAACCTGAGGAAGTATTACCCTTAAACAAGGGACTCGTGCGCAGATTACCTCCATTTAAGTTTCAATAAAATTTCCAACAACAATGTACTCTATTTTTTATCAATAAAGTCTGCTTTCTCTATCCTCGATTATATTCGACAATAATTTCTTCATGTCTAACTAGGGTCTACACGGGTAAGTTCGACTTAGACATCTCAAGACCAAAGATTAGTTAGGAATCAACATTTGGGAACTTCATGTTTAGATAGTTCCTAGAAAGGATAATCTTCAGCATAACCCCAGACTCGGCAGGTAAAGAGTTCTGGTCCCATGAGGGTTTATTGTTGAAAGTGGTAGGAACCGTGAAATCATGCCCACCAATAAATATGAAGATTCCCCAATCACCACTTGCCAGAATCCACTATTCCTTTTAGGCTAGGTCCTTCCTCGAAGCACCAGGGATGATGAAGTTGAGTTTGTTCTTAGCCTTCGCAAAGAAATAACCTCGGGGAACTCCAGACAAACTCCTGATTTGAAAAAGGTAGGCCAGCTCTTCTGCTCTGGGCTCCCGGGTGACCTTGCCTAGCTCATACTGTTCCCTCCACAGCACAAGAAAACCAATCAGATGCCTTCAGAAGTCAGGCTTTAGTTGGAGGGGTGCTAGTTGTAAGGCACTAAGAGCTCACCAAAGGGTAGGATGGAGAGGAAGCCTAACCCCGTTCTCGAAGGCCGCTACATGAATGGGGAGCACGCCCTTGGGTGGGTTGAAGATGTTAAAATTCCTGTAGAGAAGTGTGAGGGAGATGCTGTCAAGAATACCGTACTTGGTCCTCAGGCGATTGATCGATTGCGGATCAATAGTAGAATGTGGGAAGACTCTAAAGGCGTAAGGGAAAGGCCTCGTTGAAGGAGGTCCAACAACTTCGACTTGACTCTTCCCAACAGTGTCATCCCTCTCACTTTCGTCATAATCTTCACTAGCTAAGTTTAGAGGGTTGTTAGGTTAATTAGAGAAGCCGAAACAGATCGAAACATTCCTACCGGAGTGGCGACCCTGAAGGAGAAAGGAAGCGTCCTCGTCGCTCAAGTTTTCTCATGCCCGTTTCCTAGAAACCGAGCTGGGGGCACCAATGCCCTCTACCATAGCCTCAAAACTATCAGCGGAGTTTGACATTGTCGGATGTATGGCTTAAAGAACAAAGAAAACCATGAAGACTTTTTCAAAGGTAGTGAAAGAGAGGGATTTTGAAAATTTAAAGTTTGAAAGAAAGTGTGAGGTAGGCGAGAAGCGGTTTGGTACAAATACAAGCAAATGGGGCAGTGACATCGACAAAATCTTTAGTAGGATCACCTCAAAACGTGGGGACGGCTGTAACGTAGCCGAATTATTTTAAAAAATGTACTGGTCTGCGCATGCCACATCACTCGTGCATTAAATGCTAGGATTTCATCGAAATACTGATAACGACGTGAAAGGCAAAATTTCTCAATTAAATTGGGAAATTTGACTCCAACCCCAACTCAATCATCGGTGTTCAAATCAGAGGGGACTTCTGTTAATAGCAAAATTTGTCTAGAGACCAAAGAGAAATTTTCCACTCTCCTAACCCGAATCAAAGCTAGAGTTCACCAGTCAATGAACCCTGGGTCCGAAGGATGAGCCATAGAACTACCCCACGGAAGCGAGGAAGAGTCATTGAGCTTTAGAACTTTAGGAATATAGCCCGACACGACCAGATAGAGCCCCTTATGCTAACACTGAAATTCGTGCAAAGCATGAGACATAGTTATCCAGGCTTCCTAAGATCAAAATTACCTCGTAACTTCCCCAGAACCCCCAACCTCTCCAAGAACAAAAATGGGGGCCTTTAAAGATATCAGGTTCATGCTATAGCTACATTCCAATTCGCTAAGGAAGACTCGAACCCATCTGGATGAGAAAAAGGAAGCTTGCATAATCCACGTTCCCCTCCATTGAGTGTCCGCAAGGCCATCTCAAGCTCTAAAGGGCCAGGAAAGGTTAGGCCGAGCTTCTGGTACCAAAACTAAAGTAGGGGTCTACCTCGCTCTATGAAACAACGAACAACTAACTCGATGACCACCAAGAAGAATCATGGCATGAATACACACATGCTCATATCTACACACCAACAAACATTAAAAGTCTGCGTACGTGTAAGGCAAGAGATTGAGTCCAAAAATAAAACAAACTTATCTCCAGCAAAGATATTCTCAAATTCGTTATTAATCGAAGTCAATGACCTTTAAATAAAAGATCATGCCCGATAAGAAGGGAATGGATTCAGAGAATTAGGGCTGGAGATCCATAAGTTTAAACCATTCGGACAATGTATAAATATGCCTCAACATGATCGCCAAAAAAGAGAGAGAAAATCGGCAGTAAAGAGAGCGGCATAAAGAACGAAAAGTAGAGATTTTTACTTTGGCCTAAATTATGTAATGAGAACACGGTTTCTACTACTATCTACTATTCGACAGGCACGAGATTTCCACCGTACTGTATCCTAGAGAGATTAAAAGTGTTTATGAGTCTTTTTGTACGACACTCAAAGTTGATAATAAAGCCATTACATTCCCATCTTCATGGCACTTATATTCATACATCCTTCTTTATTCTGTCAGGTTAGGTACCAAAGGTACCAACCCCGGCCACCATCTACGTGGTAGTGGTCTCGAGGTCGTTAACCAGAATTTCTCACCTCGAGTAAATTCTCCGTCAACAATATCTATTAACGGTCTTAACACATACAAATTGTTTTCACTAATTCCTGAATAAATATTCAGACCATTCTTTCTAGTAATAACATACTTATTATTAATTGAAACAAAATATTTTTATTCTAACAACTTGGAAATGAAAATCAAATTCCATGTAAATCTAGGAATATAAAATACATTGCCCAATAATATATAATTATTACAAAAATGTAATCTAATTACGCTCACTGCTGGTGCCGACACGACATCCCCCTAGCCTCACACGTATTGAGAAGGCTCCCTACTCTAGTGGTGTCCAAGAATCAGTCCACTGCAAAGAAGAACAAACATGATTAGTGGCCCCGGAATCAACTATCCAGGGTGAAGAGTCATCTTCCATTAAACAAGATTCAAGAACAAGTAAATCATATTTACCTTTCGTTTTCTTCTTCTTGGTAGCCTCCTTCGGATATTGAGGATATATCCTCTTCCAGTATCTGACCTTATCGCAATGGAAACATTTTCCCTTGCTTTGGTCAATGGAGGCGTCTTTCTTTTTGCTTTCGGCTTTTGTGGGTTTGGGCTTACCCCTCACCTTCCTAGGAGACCTCTTCCTCTTCTTATTATTAGAGGAAGATGGTTCGGCAACATTTGCCTTAACGATCTTGCCCTTATTGTCCTTAATCAATGACTCAAAGGTAGTGAGCTCATTGGCCAACTGTGTAAGACTGAACTTTAACTTGTTCATCCTGTAGTTTCTTTTAAACTGATCAAAACTCTTTGGAAGAGTCGTCAGTATGATGCTCACTTGACTGGGTTCATCAATGGCCCCGCCATTCACTTCTACCGTGTTAAAGTAGAACATCTTACTCAAGACATGTTATCGAAATGATGTACCTTCCTTCATGCTATCGAGCAAAGCGGAACAAACAGCTTCGTATCGATTTTGCTCGGAGGGCTGCCCAAACATAGCTTGCAATGAATCCATGATTTTGAATGCTGGAGGTATTGTTTCGTTGTTTATGACAAGCACGTCTATCGTTGAAGCCAACAGATACGTTTGGGTTTTCTCATCAGATGAGACCTATCGGTTGTATGCCTCACAAACAATTCGTATGTCATAGGCAGCAGGCGCTGGAGGACATTCCTCCCTAAGCACAAACTTAAGTTCTTTGGGGACCAGTATTGCATTAATGTTTAGCTTCCACTTAGTGTAGTTATCACGAGTTAATTTGTCGTTTGTTAGAATTTGAAGTAATGCAGAAACATTATTGCTGAAATAAATAATAAATTCATTCAGAAAGATTTAAACATTATGCATGAACAAGTTTAACGAACTATAACTACCCTAAAAATAGTTACTATACCACGACAATCCAACATACCACAAAAAAGTGTTGCCTTGGGGTCGGTCAAATCTTTGCATGTTGGACAGAGACATTCTCAATCAAATGATATTATAGAGTAACTCTTATTCCATATCATTCAGCCATCGTTTAATCAGTTAGGTTTTTAATTAAAAAACTTAATCAAAACCTTCGTGAGTGTAACCCACCATTTCAGATCTTATGAGCTTAACTCGAGAATTGCTGTCTTAGGATCGGTCAATCACGAAATACCCTCAAAAACCCTACCCTTGTGGAAACCTTTCTTGGGGAGGATGAAAGCAAAGCCGTCACGAGGCCCCACTCGGATCTCACGGTGTTGAACTAGTGATGGAAACTGCAGGATATATATGTCATATATCCCTCTTCCACTCACTATTTTAAAACTAGGGTTTTCTATTATCCGTTAATGCACCTAGACTCTACAAGATCAAACAACTAACTTTAACCAAGTTATCTAGAGGATTAACTAGTTAGAATCAAATTCTAATTAACTAATAAATTATTAATGACTTTTAACAATTAAAAGTCTAATCTATTAGTGAACATTCTAAGCTTTAGTAAACTATTTACTAAAGTCAGATTATTATGGTAGTTGTTAACGGAGAATTTATTTGAGGTGAGAAAACCCGGTTAACACCCTCGAGACCACTACCACGTAGGTGGTGGCCTGGGTTGGTACCTTTGATGTCTAACCTGATTGAATTAAGATGGATGTGTAAATATAAGTGCAATGAAGACAGAAATGTAATAGCTTTATTATCAACTATGAATATCACAAAAAAACTCTTAAACACTCTTAATCTCTCTAGGATACAGTAGGGTTACAACCTCGTGCCTTTCGAATAATAGATAATAGTGGAGGCCATGTTCTGATTACAGAATTTAGGCTGAAGTTCAATCTCCCTCCCATTTTTTCTTCTCTCTGTTTTTCTATGTTCCCCCTTTTTATTGTTTATGTCGAGCATATTTATACATGGTCCAGGTAGTTCAAACCAGTGAATCTCCTGCCACGATTCTCTGAATCCATTTCCTCCTAATCGGGTGGGATTTCATATTTGAAAGTCATTAACTTCGCATTAATAACGGATTCGGGAATATCTTTGGTTGAGATAAGTTTGTTTCCTTTTTGGACTCAATCTCTTACCTTACACGTACGCACAATTTTAATATTCGTTGGAGTGTAGATATGATCTTGTGTGTATTCATGGTATGATTCTTTATGGAGGTCTTCGAGTTAGTTGTTCGTTGTTGCATAGAGCGAGGCAGACCCATGCCTTAGTTCTAGTCCCAAAAGCTTGGTCTAACCTTTTCTGGTCCTTTATAGCCTGAGACAGCCTTGTGGGCACTAGTTGAGGGTAGCATGGATTAGGTGAGCTTTCTTTTTCTTGTACAGATAGGTTTGAGTCTTCCTTAGCGAATTGGAACAAAGCTATAGCATGAACCTGATATCTTCAAAGGCCATTTTTTTGTGTCTGGAGAGGATAACGGGCTTCTAAGGAGGTTGACAGGCATCTGGGGAGGTTATGAGGTAATTTCAATCTCGGGAGGCCCGGATTCCAGTGTTGGCAAGAAGCTAGATCTGGTCGTGTCGGGTCCCATCCCTAATGGTTCTGAAGCTCGATGACCTTTCCTCGCTTCTGTGGGGTGGTTCTATGGCTCGCTTTTAGGACCCGGGGTTCAATGACTGGTGAACTCGGGCTTTGAATGTGGTTACGAGAGTGGAAAATTTCTCTTTGGTCCCCATCCGAATTTTGCTTTTAACAGAAGTCCCCTCTGACTTGAATATCGGTGATTGAGTAGAGGTTGGGGTCAGATTTCTGATTTTAATTGGTAAATTTTGCCTCCCACGTCATTATCAGTATCTCGGTGAAATCCTCACATTTAATGCACGAGTGACATGCCATGCACAAATCGGTACGCCTTTCAAAATAATTCGGCTACGTTACAGCCTATGTTTCGAGGCGATCCTATCAAGGATTTCATCAACGTCACTGCCCCCTTCGCTTCTATTTATACCCAACCGCTCCACCGCCTACCTCAAGTTTTCTTTCAAACTTCAAATTTTAAAAAATCCCTCTCTTACGCTTCCTTTGAAAAGCTCTCCATTGGTTTCTTTGTTCTTCAAGCCCTACATCCGATAATGTCGAACTCCGCTGACAATATTGAGGCTATGGTAGAGGGAACCGGTGCCCCCATCTCTGTTCCTAGAAAATGGGTGTGAGAAAACTCAAGAGATGAGGACGTTTCCCAGCTCTATCAGTGTCGTCGCTCTAATAGGACTGTTTCGATCCGCTTCGGCTTCTCTAATCGACCTGACAACCCTATGAACTTTGTCAATGAAGATTTCGATGGTAAATCCAGGGATACAGCTGCTAGGAGGGCTCAGGTTTCAGTCACAGGCCTTCCTCTAGAGAGGCTTCCTCCATATGTTTTTTGGGTTATCCCAGATTTGACTGTTGATTCGAAATCAATCGGCCAACTGAGGTCTAAGTACGGTATTCCTGACAGCGTCCCCCTTATCATTCCCTATACAAATTATGATGTCTTCAATCCATCCAAAGGCGTGTATCAGATCCACGTGGTGGCCCTTCAAAATGGGGTTAGGCTTTCTCTTCATGCTACCCTTTGACGGGCTCTCTGCGCCCTTAAACTAGCTCCCTTTCAGCTGACTCACGACTTTTGGAGGCATCTGATAGGCTTTCTCATGTTGTGGAGGGAACAATGCGAGCTAAACAAGGTCACTAGAGATCTAGAGCTGAGCAGCCAGCTTATCTTTTTTCAAATCGGGAACCTGTCTGGAGTTTCGTAAGGTCAGTTCTATGCCAAAGCAAAAAACAAGCTCAACTTCATCATTCATGGCGCTTCCAGGAAGGACCCTGCCTGGAAGGAGGAGTGGGTCCTAGCGGGAAATTGTTGGAGAAGCTCGATATTTATAGACGGGCGAGAATATGAGGTTCCCATGGATTTCAACGATAAATCATCCAGGGAACGGGACTCTTTGCCCGCTGAATCTGAAATCGTTTTGAAGGCCATCCTTGCCAGAAACTATCTGAACCTGAAGTTCCCAACTGTTGATTCCTTCGATTCTCGTAGGGTGAATAGACACCTGCGGATCTCTGATGCTAATTCTCGTAAGTAACACCAAGTCATTATGCTTTGTCGCATTAGTTAGCTCGTTTCTGATATCCCTCTTCTTTTTGTTTTTCTTTTTTTAACAGTTTTTGTTGTTACTCCAGCTTTCTGCGAAGCCCAACAAGCTCAAGCTCCTCCTCGTTCTATCAAATCGAATTAAGAAATCCCTCTGGCTCTCTTAAAGAAAGGGGGGACAACTGTTCCAGCTGGGGCTTCATCTGCTCTTACTCTATCCTCTTCCCATCGTAGGTCCATGATGTCACTCTTCGCATCTCGGGCTACCAAGGTGCAGGGTAAGGGGGCATCTGTTTCTCAAGCCGTTGATGCAATTGCAGCTACTGCTCTAGTTATCCCTACCCTTGCTTATATTCCTGTTGCTCTCGTTTTGAACTTCCCAGACATTTATGTCTCTCTATCTATATTCCTAGCCCCTGAGCTTCAAAGGACCTCGAGGCTGGTTTTGAAAAGGCTTCACCTATTCTCCTGTAATATCAGTCCTTCTCTGCCTCTCTGGATGAGACCTTAGGGCAATTCGCTGCTTCCTACCCCGGGGGCAGTCTTTTTATAATGGCTTTGATACTCGTAGATATTCTGATCACCAATGGATATGCCCTCTTAGCCGATGTAATCATTGTCTTTTATCTTCTCCTGTAATAGTTTGGTTTGTCACTTCCTAATTTTAACTCTTTTACAAGCCTTCAAATTCATAAAGGCCAAGGGCCACTAGATAGCTTCTTTCCATGATCGGGAAACCAAAGCTGAAGCTAAAGCAAAACCGGCCATGGAGTTATTGGCGTAGGCTCAAGACTTAGTACTTGAGATGTCCTCTAGTCAAGGGGGGATGGAGGTGGAGCTAGCCTGGCTACGATGTTATCATGGGAGGATAAAGAGGTCCCTTAACTTTGAAACCCTTCGGTCTGAGCATCGGGTTGAATAGAGGAACTCCACTAAGGTAGCCAAGCTGCAAGCGGAGGTGGACGTTTCCTTCAGTGATAGGTATTTCTATGCCTCCTTCCAGGTTACTGAAGCTCTACCTTTGCCCTTCGACCTATCCATCATTGTTGGCTGGGATAGGGAGAAAAAAATGGGCCAAGGTCACGAAAATGTCTCATCTAGAAGGTGATGAATCAGGTCCTTCTAAAATGGCTGGAACCGTGAGGTAGCCAACTATGTCAGACCTTCCTCTTTCTCCTCCTCCTTTTGTCTTCCTATCATCAGGTCCCAGAGAATCCTAAAGAGAGGTTTGGACCATGGAGCATAAAAGAGTCTAGAAGCCCAACACCTCTCTTAAGTGACTTCAAGGGAAGATCCAGATGTGGAAGAGAGCATGACGGTGTCAATGGCCACCCTACTCAATGCAGCCATCCCACATGAGGTTATGACGGTGGTTAATGAGGTCTTGAAAGAGGACCTGGCTGAACAACAGGCAATCAGGGATCCTCCTATGGAAAGGGTAGCAAAGATGGCCAACCAAAATAAGCAACCACCAGAAGGAGGAGTAGGGGGTGCAACAGAAGGTAACCAGGGTGAGCCTGATACAGTTTATTCACGACATGTTTTTACTGCCCGAAAAGGGGGGTGGGCACCCTGCTTTATTCATGGCATGTTTAATTAGCTTTTTCATCTTTATTCTTTCAACTTGTGTATCCCAAAACTGGGGGTTGGGCTCCCTGCTTGATAACTGTAGCCTTTTTAGGGGATAGGTTCCCATTTCATTAATGAAAACTGGCTTTAGATTTCATTCATGTTTGCTTCAACGAATTTTGACTTGGCTGACATCCTCTTGCTTCATTCCTGATCCCGACCTAGATGCGACCTCTGGAATTATATAACTTACTCGAATCTTGGCGGAGATAACGATATATAAAATTTTATTTAAGTGTGAAAGCAGACAGGTAGCTCAAGCTCTCAATAATCAATAGAAGCTTGTAGCTCGATGATTTTAGTGAATAGTCCCCTTATGTGATTATAGGTTATTTTACACCTGTCACAACAAGAAACCATATACACATGAAAGATTAGTAATGAGTAATAACTGGAATATTGGAGTTTTAGTAGGGCAGCTTTCCAATCTCGCACTCCTTTAGAGGGTTATAGCCCGATTGTGGTATCAGGAGGGATATCTAGCTATTTCCTGGACTCGTGGTCTGGATGGCAACTATGCTCTTACACTCAGACCTTTCTTGGGGGTGATAGTCCCGACCAAGGAATCAGAAGGGCTATCTAGCTATTTCCTGGTCTTGTGATCTGGATGGCAACTGTGCTCTTACACTCAGACCTTTTTTAGGGCTGGTAGCCCGACAAAGGCATCAAGGATATCGAGGGGTCTTCCTCAGCTAATCCCCAGTCTCAAGATCTGGATTACAACTACACTCTTACACTCAGATCCTTCTTGGCAAAGGGTGGTACCCGATCGAGGCATCAAGGATAGCGACGGGCTTTCCCGGCTAATCCCTGGTCTCGAGGCAGTTATGTTGAACTCCCTCGTGTAGTTCCTAATTGGATATGGAGAAATTGTAGGGAAAATCAGCGCAGCGGAAGCGTGAAAATCGAAAAAAAAAATTAGGGTTTGGTATAAATAAAAATTTTCTCTTTTAATAACAAGAACCTTAGCCATACATTAATTGATGTATATAAAAGTATCGTACCTTTTTTTTCGTGACGATTGAACTAGCATCGAATTTAATCCGCAAGATCTTCCAATCTAATCACGAACATGAATCACCTAGGAGTGTGGACTTCCTTTCTTTATATTGTATACCAAAGGATGGAAGCAAACAAAATCTTCTTCTTTGTTAGTCACAATAATCCTCCAAGAGAAAAACCAAAATGTCCGGTCACTTTTGAATTATCAACCTATTTGATTGAAACTCACGTAAACCTTGATTCGATGTTGTACACTAAACCCTTTTGATGAAAAGGACACTAGTGTAATATCAAAAACAAAAAAGTTCCCTCTTTTCTCTACGCTTGGCCGAATTCTTCAAACAATTAGTTGGACGAAGCATTTTTTATAACAATAATAAAATAAAAAAACTTCTCACACCAAAAACTAAGGCTTGGTCGAAATTTATAGGAAGTGTATAAAGGAGACCAAATCCTCTTCTAAGAAGGATTTACTTGATTGGCAAGAATCATTTCCTTAGGTGGATTTACTTGATAGTTAAGAATCCTTTTTAAAGAAGAATTCTACTCTACACCAAGACTCCTAATCCAACTCTTTAGTGTATTTGTAACCATAATAAAGACTTCCTAATTTGATTAGATAAATAATTCCTTTTATTTATCTACTTATCAAATATAGTCTTTAATACTAATTATACTACCAATAATAGTACAATTTTAGGAGACCATCTTCAACAAGGAAAAAGATTTTGTCTTTTAATTAAATAATTAAGTAATCAATAAATTAATTAATTTCCATTTAATTAAATAATAAAATAAAAAATAATATATTTAGGCTTTTATACATTAGCCTTGCCGCCTATAACAATATATAGGTATATATATTATTTTTCTTATTTTATTAAATCCATTGGACCTTAATAAAAAGCCCACATGTGAATAGACCCATTCTTACAAAAAGAAACAAGTCCACATGCCTCAATACAGTTCTAGATGGACCCCTAAATTGGTCCGGTAGAATATATCAAGTGATCCATGGAAGTTCGTGTGGATTGCGGATCTTGGTGGGCTATCTAAATTTAAGCTCCAATAGACACAACCCAATCACAATCAACAAATGATTCACTTAGGTCCGATCTATTAATTTTAGTTCATTCAACTAAATAACTAAAATTAAACTCTTAAATAAAGATATAATAAGTTGATGTTACTCATTCATACCCTAGACAACCTTATTGGAGAAAGTGTATCCTCGTGAAATGACCACATTTTGAACTTGAATCTTTTGACTTGTCCAGAAGCCATGTTTCAATAGACACTATTGAAAACTTAACGTTAAGATTTAATAACCAATACCTCAAAACATCATAATATCCAATACCTCAAAACATCCATATAATGAAATTCAACTCTCATATAATAATTGGAGACACGATGTCCATATCTATAAATGAAGTCCTCTATCGATTAACAAATGAATACCACCAAACTATCGAGGATATACTATGCAATATAATCGTACTCATTGATAGCTCAAATGATAACACTTGCAACCATAAATACATCATTTATCTTAGGATTGAGATAGAATCTCCGATTGTCTTCAAATGAAAAACTTTTATCCATTGACGGTTCTAGATAAAGTATTTATTGTGATCTTATTTAATGCACCCAGTGCTCTAGATTCTTTTGCCCTAAAACACCACACTTAGATGATTTTAGACTCATCATAACACATTTGATCCCATTCAAATGCTAGAAAAAGAATCTGCAACTTTAACAAGATAAAGGCGTCCTACCTTTATCTTAAGTTGTGAATATTATTCAAGACAAACTAAAAAATTGTGTCTACCGTTAGGGAAAAGAGCGGTTCAAAATGCAACAGAAGTGTGAAAAAAATCAAAATTAGGGTTTGAGTATATAAAAAAAATTCCCTTTATGCAATGAGAACCTTAACCCTAGATTAATTGATGTATGTAAAAGTATCGTACCTTTTTCGCGTTACAATTGAACAAGCGCCGAATTGATTCCACAAGATCTTCCAATCCAATCACGAACGTGAATCACCTAGGAGACAAAGAAAAGATCTTTTCTTTGTTAGTTACAAATATCCTCTAAGAGAAAAATCTAAGAACGTCCGGTCACTTGTGAATTATCAATCAATTTGATTGAAACTCGCGTGAACCTTGATTCGACGTTGTACACAAAACCCTTTTGATATAAAGGATATTAGCATACTATCGAAAATAAAAATGTTCCCCTTTTTTTCTACTTGGCCGAATTCACAAACTATTGCTTAGAGATGATTGAATTTTGTCTAGAGTAAAATTAGAGTTTTCTCCCTTAAAATTCCTATGGTGGCCGAATTCTTCACTAAGAAATATAGAGCTTGGCCGAATTCACCTCCAAAAATCAAAGACATGACCGAAATTCTCTTACACACACACACACACACACACACACACACACACATATATATACATATATATATATATATATATATATATATAGTATCATAAATCCCTTCCTAAGAAGGATTCACTTGGTTGGCAAAAATCATTTCCTTAGGTGGATTTATTAGGTAGTTAGAATCCTTATCTAAAAGAAATCTATCCTATCCTATATTGCATATGTGATAACCGAATTTCATGTCTTTGTTATAGATTAGGAGATTTCAATCTTTCCTGAAAGGATTACTTGATGGACAAGAATCCTATCCTTAGGTAGATTAACTTGGTGGTTATGAATCCATTTCAAATAAGAATTCTACCACTAAGTAGTTTTACTTGGTGACCAAGAATCCTTTTTTCAAAAAGAATTCTTTCCTACACCAAGACTCCTAATCCAACTCAATAGTGTATTTGTAACCATATTAAAGACTTCCTAATTTGATTAGATAAACAACTACTTTTATTTATCTACTTATCAAATATAGTCTTTAACATTAACTATACTACAAACAAAAGTATAGTTTTAAGAGACCATCTCCTACTAGGAAAAGATTTTGACTTTAAATTAAATAATTAATTAATCAACAAATTAATTAATTTCTATTTAATTAAATAATAAAATAAAAATAATATATTAAAGCTATTATTATTAGCCTTTGCCGCCCATACCTTAATATAAAGGCCATATATTATTTTTCTTATTTTATTAAATCCATTGGACCTTAATAAAAAGTCTACATGTGAAATACACCTATTCTTACAAAAAGAAACAAGTTCACATGTCTTAATACAATTCTAGATGGACCCCTAAATTGGTCCGGTAGAATATATCTAGTAATCCATGCAAGTTCGTGTGGATTGGGGATCTTGGCGGGCTATCTAAATTTAAGCTCCAATAGATACAACCCAATCACAATCAACAAATGATTCACTTAGGTCCGATCTATTTAATTTTAGTTCATTCCATTAAAGAACTAAAATTGAACTCTTAAATAAAGATAGAATAAGTTGATGTTACTCATTCGTACCCTAGACAACCTTATTGGAGAAAGTGCATCCTCGTGAAGAATACTAGTAATCGCCAAGAGCCCATAGGCCGCTTATAGCTCTCTAAGTTACCATATTTACTCATATGACCGCATTTTGAACTTGGATATTTTGACTTGTATAGAAGCCATGTTTCAATAGACACTATTGAAAACTTAACGTTAAGATTTAATATCCAATACCTCAAAACATCCATATGATGGTATTCTACTCTCATTCAAAAATGGAGCCACGATGTCCATATCTATAAATGAAGTCCTCTATCGATTAACAAATGAATACCACCAAACTATCGAGGATAGATTATGCTATATAATCGTCCTTGTTGATAGCTCAAATGATAACACTTGCAACTATAAGTCCATCATTTATCTCAAGATTGAGATAGACTCTCCGGTTGTCTTCAAATGAAAACTTTTATCCATTGTCGGTTCTAGATAAAGTATTTCATTTTGATCCTATTCAATGCACCCAGTGCACTTGATTCTTTTGCCCAAAGACTCCACACTTTGATGATTTTAGACTCATCATAACACATTTGATCTAACTCAAATGCTAGCAAAAGAATCTACAACTTTGACAAGATAAAGGCCTAACCTTCTATCTTTAGTTGTGAATATTATTTAAGACTAACTAAAGAATTGTGTCTACCTCATACATATCTAGATGTTTGAACAATTCTTATTTTCTCATAGTCTTTTGACCTTATGATTATTTACTTTTGACAATTATAATAATTAAACTATAAATGCTACAATTTGTTAAACTAGAAATCACTTTATTCATATGAAAAGATTGTTAATTACAATATTACACTCTTGCTATCGAGCATAATCCTAACAATCTCCCACTTGCTCTATAGCAAATGTGTCATATCTCTCATCCCCATATTCTCTAGATGCCCATCAAAATTCTTTTGAGGAAGAGCCTTTGTAAAGGGATCCGCTAGATTTTCCGCTGACCTGATTTTGGTAATCGTCTCGTCACCCCTATGCACAATTTCCCTTAGAAGGTGATACTTTCTTTCAATGTGTTTCCCTCTCTTATGACTTCTTGGTTCTTTCAAATTAGCCATTGCTCCACTATTGTCACAATAGATATTGATCTGCTTATTCGCATCAGGAACCACTTATAAGTCAATCAAGAATTGGCGGAGCCAGACAACCTATTTAGCATCCTCGCATGCGGCAATATACTCGGTTTCCATGGTGGAATCAACAATACAAGATTGCTTGATACTCCTCCATATGACTGCCCCTCCTCCAATAGTAAACACAGATCCCGATGTCGATCTCCTGGAGTCAGAATCTGACTGAAAATTACAATCTGTATACCCTACGGGAATTAAATCCCCTCAAGAGTATACAAGCATATAATCTCTCATTCTTCTAAGATACTTGAAAATATGCTTGACTGCCATCCAGTGATCAGGACCAGGCTTCGATTGAAACCTGCTAACTATGCCTACATCAAAACAAATATCTGGTCTAATGCAGAGAATTGCATACATGAGACTTCCAACTGCTGATGCATATGGAACCCTACTCATGAATTGCTCTTCATGCTCATTCTTAGGAATTTGTTCCTTAGAAAGTTTGAATCCATGCCTGAAAGGTAACATAACTTTCTTGGAATCTTGCATAGAGAATCTAGACAAGATTTTATCTATGTATGAAGCTTGGGATAATGCAACCATTCAATTCTTTCTATCCCTTATGACTTGGATACCAAGAATATAACTTGTTTCTCCTAAGTCCTTCATATCAAATTGTTTTGCTAACCATTCTTTTACTGATGTCAATACACCTACATTGTTTCCGATGAGTAGTATATCATCAACGTAAAGAACCAGGAAAACCAACTTATCGCCTTTAATCCTTTTGTATACACAAGGTTCATCAAGGTTTTGAATAAATCAAAAACCTTTAACGGCTTGATCGAACCTCATGTTCCAGGATCTGGATGCTTGCTTCAATCCATATATGGATCTTTGCAACTTGCATACCCTTTTCTCTTGGCCCTTTTTTCTTAGCCATTTTCAATGAATCCTTCTGGTTGCATCATATAGATGCTTTCGTCAAGACTTCCATTAAGGAAAGTTGTCTTAACGTCCATTTGCCAAATCTCTAGGTCTATAGATGCCGCAATGGATAAGAGTATCCTAATAGATTTAATCATGGCCACAAGAGAGAAGGTTTCTTCATAATCAATACCTTCCTTCTGTGTATAACCTTTAGCTACCAATCTAGCTTTAAAGGTTTCCACCTTACCATCCATTCCTCTTTTCCTCTTGTATACCTACTTGCACCCGATGGGTTTTATCCTTTTAGGCAAGTCTACAAGAGACCAGACTTTGTTTTTGAACATAGATTGAATTTCAGATTGCATTACCTTTTGCCAATGGCGACAATCAACATCTTCCATTGCTTTCTTGTACGTATAGGGATCATCGTCGTCCGAAAGATTCTCTAGAGATTCTCCTAGACCGATGTATCTCTCGGGTTGTCTAACAACCCTCCCCTTACATTGATGTATGGTAGATTGTTGATCTTGTGTTGGTACGGAATTTACAATTAAATTCCTCGGTTGCGAAACCTCTGTGGAATTGTATCTCCTAAAAGCTCATTTAGGACAATTCTACTTTTAGGCACAAAATTATTCATATATTCCTCTTCTAAAAATTTGGCATTTGTCAAAACAAATACTTTAAGATCCGAAGGACTATAAAAATAATATCCTTTTGTTTCTTTTGGATATCCTACAAATAAGCATGTTTCTGAATGGGACTCCATCTTATCTGTCTTTCCATTTAACACGTGCGCAGGACATCCAAATATCCTTAAGTGCTGTAAACTTGGCTTTCGCCCGGTCCACAACTCATGCGGTGTTTTAGGAACCGACTTAGATGGTACATCATTTAGAATATACATGGCAGTTTGTAAAGCATATCCCCAAAAAGAACTAGGGAGCGTTGAATAACTCAACATAGACCTAACCATATTCAAAAGAGTTCTATTTCTCCTTTCTGCCACCCCATTTTGTTGAGGTGTGTTTGGTGCAGAAAACTAAGAAATTATTCCATTATTAATAAGATATTGCTGAAACTCACCAGATAAATATTCTCCACCACGATCGGACCTCAAGATTTTTATGCGTTTCTCAAGCTGATTTTGTACTTCAGCTTTAAATGCTTTGAACATATCAAAAGCATCCGACTTATGTCTCATGAGATACACATAGTCAAATCTTGAGTGATCATCCATGAAAGTGATAAAGTATTGAAAACCACCTCTAGCTTGAATGGTCATAGGTCCACACACATCAGTGTGTATCAATCATAAACATTCGATGGCTCTTGCGCCTTTGGTCGTAAACGACCTTTAGGTCATTTTACCTTCTAAACAAGATTCACAAGTTGGTAGATCATCAAACTTTAAGTTACTTAGAGGTCCGTCACATACCAATCTTTTAATCCTATTAAGGTTGATATGACCTAAGCACAAATGCCATAGGTATGTTTAATCTTTTGATAATTTTACTCTTTTATGATTAGGTTCCGTTGATTCCGTGTCTAAAAAAGTGAGAGATATTTCCATGCAAATAGAATAATCCGTTTTCCAATGTACCTTTGCAAATAATTTTGTTATTCTTACTAATAATAAAAGTTTTATTAAAAGTAACCGAATAACCAAATTTATTTAAACAAGAAACATAAATTAAATTCCTCTTGAATTGAGGTACATAGTAAACGTCTATTAAATCTAAATGCCTATAAGAATCTAAACTAATTCTAATATCTCCCACTGAACTAGCAGACACCAATGCTCCATTGCCTAAACGCAAGTTAAATTCATTCTCATTAAGCCTTCTCCTTTCCTTGAACCCTTGTAAGGAAAAAAAAAACATGATTAGTGGCTCCAGAGTCTATGATCCAAGAATCCATAAAATCCGCCAAAAAACATGTTTCAAGATAATTAATATTACCTTCTTCCTTTCCTTGAGACTATGGGCAATTTCTTTTCCAATGTTCCTTTTCACTACAAAGGAAACACTTTCCTTTGATCTTGGTTATTTTCTTTGTCTCCTTCTTTGTAGGTCCTAGTTGCTTTTTCTTCTGTTGTGTCTTGACCTTCTTACGGGTCTTAACAGTAGCAACTTTACCTACGGTATGAATCTCTTGACTCTTGCCTTTCACAAGGATCTTTTTTGCGCTTTGAACATCTTGCATCAAGCCTTGCAAGGTGTATTCCTTATTATTCAAGGTGTAGTCCAACTTGAATTGATCAAAGGAATCCGACAGTGAGTTGACAATCATGTCAATTTTGGTCTCACCATCTATCTCAATACCATTCAGTTCAGCAATGTTGAGATGTGCTATGACTTTCATCATGTGATCTTTCACAGCCTATCCGAGTTTCATCCTAAGATTCATAAAAACAGTCACTGCCTCTCTCTTAGTCATCCTAGACCTCATAGCAAACATCTCCTCTAGAGACATCATTATATCGGCAGCAGTCTCCATTCCTTCATGTTGCTGTTGCAACACGTCGGAGATAGTGGCCATAATGTAACATTTATCCATCTTATCAGAAGACTCCCACCGCTGATACTCATCTCTTTGCTCCCGAGTAGATTCATTAGTAAGAGTAGGTGGTTTATGAGTGCACAGAAAGAACTTATGCTTTTCAGAGTGCAATAAAAGCCCAATGTTCCTTTTCCATGTGACATAATTATCACCAGTTAAAGTATTGTCTTTATGGATGTTGATTAGGGATGGGGTCATCATTTCTGAACAAAAACAAAAATTATATGAGTAAATAATCATGATTAATAAATTTTGAATATTTTTTGTGAATTAAATAAAATAATTCAATCGAAAAAATTCAACGGTGATCCAAATACCAATAAATGTCACGCCTCCCTTGGGAGTTCGCAATATTTGCTAGTTGGACTAGGTCCCATCGAATTGTTAACATAACAACCAACGTTTTCAATTTTAGCCTTGTGATTTTATTAACAAGAACTCTTGGGAGGATATTAATAAATTCATATTGAGTGTGTTACCAAGTTATCGACCTTCAATAGAATCCCTCATGAATATCCCTCCTTTGGGAGTATATATCGTTTGGGCTAATTGTCTAGTCTATCCTTGTAAGGAAGTATCTTGCTAAATTCCATTCATGAATACCTTTTGGGAGGTTATTCACGAAACATAAAGCTCAACTAAACTTGGGGGCTGTAGGTGTTCCAAAACACCTTCTCCCACTCAATTGTGTAAGGCGTGTGATCGAATTCCAAAGAATGATTTACCAAGTTATCTAGTTGCCAATTTATATACTTAAACCATTCAATGCATGTTCATACCAAAAGAGATATATGAGTAGCACTCCTATTCTATATGACATGTTATCAAACAATGACAAACATTGCAGTATTTTAAAAAATATAAGTAGCTACAATTTTGGTCCATCCCAGAAAAACAAGTAAATTACATTTATCTTGGAATACAAGAACTCTTGCTTGGCGAACAAGTCTTCACGTGACCTTCATCTTTCGGACTCCCTCGGCTACCTCCCATGGGCGTGCACACCCCTCGCCCTTACCCATGGGCATGCGCATGCCATAAACCCATAAAGGGATACCATGCGCAGCCCATGGCTACCAAAAGGGCTGCTGTACGCAGCCCATGCCACAACAAACGTGGTTGCGTGCTCTTCGCACGCATGTTCGTTGTTACGGCTCGCACAGTCCCAAACTTGTTCCTGTTGATCCTAATTCTTCAAACCTTCGAGTCCTCGATACTTGAATGTATTACGAAAGAATTTAAATAAAAAAATTACTGCAGTTTTTTGTTATTACAACAACAAAATAAAATAAAAAAACTTAGCAACTACCAAGAAGGAAATTATGGCGATAATAGACCACCCTTCTTGTTATAATCCCAAAACAAAATTACATTGAAATTCTATGACCAAAATTGAGCAATAACAAACCACATATAAAACGTATATATATCCATACATTCCAATGTAAATATATATTTGAATACCTAGAGTGTCATTTCTCTCTAAAACATGCATATATACAAGAAAAAGAAAAAGATTCACGTGCATACATCAATTAATCAAGGGTACAATCAGCTTTGATACCAATTGTAGGGAAAGAGCGGTTCAAAATGCAACGGAAGCGTGATAAAAATCAAAATTAGGGTTTGCGTATATAAAAAAAAATTCCCTTTATGCAACGAGAACCTTAACCCTAGATTAATTGATGTATATAAAAGTATCGTACCTTTTTCGTGTGACGATTGAACAAACGCCGAATTGATTCCGCAAGATCTTCCAATCCAATAACGAACGTGAATCACCTAGGAGTGTGGGCTCCCTTTCTTTAAATTATATTCCTGAGGATGGAAACAAAGCAAAGATCTTTTCTTTGTTAGTTACAAATATCCTCCAAGAGAAAAATCCAAGAACGTCCGGTCACTTGTGAATTATCAATCAATTTGATTGAAACTCGCGTGAACCTTGATTCGATGTTGTACACAAAACCCTTTTGATATAAAGGATATTAGTATACTATCGAAAACAAAAACGTTCCCCTTTTTTTTCTACTGGGCCGAATTCACACACTATTGCTTAGAGATGATTGAATTTTGTCTGTAGTAAAATCAGATTTTTCTCCCTCAAAATTCCTATGGTGGTCGAATTCTTCACTAAGAAATATAGAGCTTGGCCAAATTCACCTCCGAAAATCAAAGACATGACCGAAATTCTCCTACACACACACACACAGACACACATATATATATATATATATAGGATCATAAATCCCTTCCTAAGAAGGATTCACTTGGTTGGCAAGAATCCTTTCCTTAGGTGGATTTATTAGGTAGTTAGAATCCTTATCTAAAAGAAATCTATCATATCCCATATTGCATATGTGATAACCGAATTTCATGTCTTTGTTATAGATTAGGAGATTTCAATCTTTCCTAAGAAGGATTACTTGTTGGACAAGAATCCTATCCTTAGGTAGATTAACTTGGTGGTTATTAATCATTTTCAAATAAGAATTCTACCACTAAGTAGTTTTACTTGGTGACCAAGAATCCTTTTCCAAAAATAATTCTTTCCTACGCGAAGACTCCTAATCCAACTCAATAGTGTATTTGTAACTATATTAAAGACTTCCTAATTTGATTAGATAAAAAACTTCTTTTATTTATCTACTTATCAAATATAGTCTTTAACATTAACTATACTACCAACAATAGTATAGTTTTAGGAGACCATCATCTACTAGGAAAAGATTTTGACTTTTAATTAAATAATTAATTAATCAACAAATTAATTAATTCCCATTTAATTAAATAATAAAATAAAAGTTATATATTAAAGCTATTATTAATAGCCTTTGCCGCCCATACCTTAATATAAAGGCCATATATTATTTTTCTTATTTTATTAAATCCATTGGACCTTAATAAAAAGTCCACATGTGAACTACACATTTTCTTACAAAAAAAAACAAGTTCACATGCCTTAATACAATTATAGATGGACCTCTAAATTGGTCTGGTAGAATATATCAAGTGATCCATGCAAGCTCGTGTGGATTGAGGATCTTGGTGGGATATCTAAATTTAAGCTCCAATAGACACAACCCTATCACAATCTACGAATGATTCATTTAGGTCCGATCTATTTAATTTTAGTTCATTCCACTAAAGAACTAAAATTGAACTCTTAAATAAAGATAGAATAAGTTGATGTTACTCATTCGTACCCTAGACAACCATATTGGAGAAAGTGTATCCTCGTGAAGAATACCAGTAATCGCCAATAGCTCATAGACCGCCTATAGCTCTCCAAGTTACCATATTTACTCATATGACCACATTTTGAACTTGGATATTTTGACTTTTCCAGAAGTCATGTTTCAATAGACACTATTGAAAACTTAACGTTAAGATTTAATATCCAATACCTCAAAACATTCATTTGATGGTATTCTACTCTCATTCAAAAATGGAGCCACGATGTCCATATCTATAAATGAAGTCCTCTATAGATTAACAAATAAATACGACCAAACTATAGAGGATAGACTATGCTATATAATCATACACATTGATAGCTCAAATGATAACACTTGCAACCATAAGTCCATCATTTATCTCAGGATTGAGATAGACTCTCTGATTGTCTTCAAATGAAAACTTTTATCCATTCACGATTCTAGATAAATCATTTCATTTTTATCCTATTCAATGCACCCAGTGCACTAGATTCTTTTGCCCAAAAACACCACACTTTGATGATTTTAGACTCATTATAACACATTTGATCCCACTCAAATGCTGGCATAAGAATCTATAACTTTGACAAGATAAAGGCGCCAAACCTTCTATCTTAAGTTGTGAATATTATTCAAGACTAACTAAAGAATTGTGTCTACCTCATACATATCTAGATGTATGAACAATTCTTCTTTTCTCATAGTCTTTTGACCTTATGATTATTTACTTTTGACAATTATAATAATTAAACTATAAAGGCTATAAGATTTGTTAAACTAGAAATCACTTTATTCATATGAAAAGATTGTTAATTACAATATTACACTCTTGCTATCGAGCATAATCCTAACACTACCTTATACATATCTTGATGTATGAACAATTCTTCTTGTCTCATAGTCTTTTGACCTTATGATTATTTACTTTTGACAATTATAATAATTAAACTATTATTCTATAAGATTTGTTAAACTAGAAATCACTTTATTAATATGAAAAGATTTTTGAATACATTATTATACTCTTGCTATCCAGCATAATCCCAACAATCTTCCACTTGCTCTATAGCAAATGTGTCACATCTCTCATTCCCATGTTCTCTAGATGCCCATCAAAACTCTTTTGTAAAAGAGCCTTTGTAAAGGAATCAGCTAGATTATTTGCTGACGCGATCTTGGTAATCGTCACGTCACCCCTAGTCATAATTTCCCTCAGAGGGTGATACTTTCTTTCAATGTGTTTCCTTCTTTTATGACCTCTTGGTTCTCTTGAATTAGCCACTGCTCCACTGTTGTCACAATTGATAGTGATATGCTTATCCGTATCAGGAACCACTTCCAAGTCAATCAATAATTGGTGGAGCCAGACAGCCTCTTTAACAGCCTCGCATGAGGCAACATACTCGGCTTTTATGGTGGAATCAACAATACAAGATTGCTTAATACTCCTCCATATGATTGCCCCTCCTCCAATTAAACACAGATCCTGATGTTGATCTCCTGGAGTCAGAATCTGACTAAAAATTAGAATATGTATACCCAATAGGAATTAAATCCGTTCCAAAGTATACAAGCATATAATCTCCCGTTCTCTTAAGATATTTGAAAATATGCTTGACAACCATCCAGTGATCAGGACCAGGTTTCGATTGAAACCTACTAATGATGCCCACAGCAAAACAAATATCTAGTCTAGTACAGAGCATTGCATACATGAGACTTCCAACTGCCAATGCATATAGAACCCTACTCATGAATTGTTTTTCATGCTCATTCTTAGGAACTTGTTTCTTTAGAAAGTTTGATTCCATGTCTGAAAGGTAACATACCTTTCTTGAAATCTTGCATGGAAAACCTAGACAATATTTTATCTATGTATAAAGCTTGGGATAATGCAATCGTTATATACTTTCTATCCCTTATGACTTGGATACCAAGAATATAATTTTCTTCTCCTAAGTCCTTCATATCAAATTGTTTTGCTAACCATTCTTTTATTGATGTCAATAAACCTACACCGTTTCTGATGAGTAGTATATCATCAATGTAAAGAACTAGGAAATCCAACTTCTCACCTTTAATCATTTTGTAAACACAAGGCTCGTCAAGGTTTTAAAAAAATTCAAAACTTTTCACGGCTTGATCTAAACTTATGTTCCAGGATTCGGATGCTTGCTTCAATCCATATGTGGATCTTTACAACTTGCATACTGTTTCCTCTTTGCATTTTTCAATGAATCCTTCTGGTTGTATCACGTAGGTGCTTTCATCAAGACTTTCATTAAGGAAAGCTATCTTTACGTCCATTTACCAAATCTTTCGGTCTTGAGATGTCGCAATGGATGAGAATTTCCTAATGGATTTAAGCATGGCCATAGGAGAGAAGGTTTCTTTATAATCGACACCTTCCTTCTGTGTATAACCTTTAGCTACCAATCTAGCTTTAAAGTTTTCCACATTTCTATCAATTCCTATTTTCCTCTTATATACCCACTTGCACACGATGGGTTTTATCCCTTTAGGCAAGTCTAAAAGAGACCAGACTTTGTTTTTGAACATAAATTCAATTTTGGATTGCACTGCCTTTTGCCAATGGTGACAATCAACATCTTCCATTGCTTCCTTATACGCATAGAGATCATCGTCGTATAGGAGATTCTCTACAGATTCTCCTAGACTGATGTATCTTTTAGGATGTCTAACACGTGCGCAGGACATCCAAATATCCTTAAGTGTTGTAAACTAGGCTTTCGCCCAGTCCATAACTGTGCGGTGTTTTAAGAACCGACTTTTATGGTACATCGTTTAGAATGTACATAGCGGTTTGTAATGCTTATCCCTAAAAAGAATTAGGAAGCGTTGAATAACTCAACATAGATCTAACTATGTCCAAAAGAGTTCTATTTCTCATTTCTGCCACCTCATTTTGTTGAGGTGTACCTGGTGCAAAAAACTGAGAAATTGTCCCATTATCAATAAGAAAATGATGAAACTCATCAGATAGATATTCTCCACCACGATCATACCTCAAGATTTTTATGCGTTTCTCAAGCTGATTTTCTACTTCAGCTTTAAATGATTTAAACATGTCAAAAGCATCCGACTTATGTCTCATGAGATACACGGCCAAATCTTGAGTGATCATCTGTGAAAGTGATGAAGTACTCATATCCACCTCTAGCTTGAATGCTCATAGGTCCACACACATCAGTTTGTATCAATCATAAACATTTGATGGCTCTTGTGCCTTTGGTCGTAAACGACCTTTTGGTCATTTTACCTTCCAAACAAGATTCACAAGTTGGTAGATCATCAACCTTTAAGTCACTTAGAGGTCCGTCATTAACCAATCTTTTAATCCAATTAATGTTAATGTGACCTAGGCGTATATGCCATAGGTAGGTTTCATCTTTTGATAATTTTACTCTTTTATGATTAGGTTTTGTTGATTTCGTGTCTAATATGTGAGAGATATTTCTATGCAAGTAGAATAAACCGTTTTCCAATGTACCTTTACAAACAAAATTTTATTCTTACTACTAATAAAACCTTTATTAAAAGTAACCAAAAATCCAAATTTATTTAGACAAGAGGTCAAAATTAAATTCCTCTTGAATTGTGGTACATAATAAATGTTTATTAAAACTTAAATGTCTATAAGAATCTAAATTGATTCTAATATCTTCCACTACACTAGTAGACACCAATGCTCCATTGCCTAAACGCAAGTTGAATTCATTCTTATTCAGTCTATTACATTGACCCTTTTCACCACAAAGGAAACACTTCCCTTTGATCTTAGTTACTTTCTTGGGCTCAAGTTGATTTTTCTTCTGTTGTCTCTTGACCTTCTTACGGGTCTTTAACAGTAGCAACTTACCAAGCATATGAATCTCTTGACCCTTGCCTTTCACAAGGATTATCTTGGTGTTTTGAACATCTTGCATCAGGCCTTGCAAGGTGTATTCCTTATTGTTCAAGGTGTAGTCCAACTTAAACTGATCAAAGGAATCTGACAGTGAGTTGAAGATTATGTCAATTTTTGTCTCATCATCTATCTCAACACCATTCAGTTCAACAATGTTGATATGTGATATAACTTTCATCATGTGATCTTTCACAGTCTGTTCAGGTTTCATCCTAAGATTCATAAAAACAGTCATTGCCTCTCTCTTAGTCATCATAGACCTCATAGCAAACATTTCCTCTAGAGACATAATTATATTGGTAGCAGTCTCCATTCCTTCATGTTGCTATTGTAACATGTCGAAGATGATGGCCATAATGTAACGTACATTTAGCCAATCTCATCTGAAGACTTCCACTACTGATGCTCATCTCTTTGCTACTGAGTAGATTCATTAGTTTGGTGGTTTAGGAATAGACAGAACAAACTTATGGTTTTTCAACTTACAATAACAGCCCAATTTTCCTTTTCCATGTGACATAAATATCATTTGTTAAAGTACTATCTTTTAGGATGTTGATTAGGGATTGGGTCATGATTTCGTTTAAATAACAATAAATTATATAAGTAAATAATCATGATGTTAACCGGAAATTTGCTCAAGATGAGAAATTCCAGCTAACACTCTCGATACCACTACCACGGAGGTGGTGGCTGGGGTCGGTACCTTTGATACCTGACCTGCTTATATTAAAACAGATGTTTAAATGACCCTAGCAAATGAGAGCTTTATTATAAAACACTTGTGATACACATGAATCTCTCATATACACTCACAATCTCTCTAGTACATAGGAAGGTGGCAATTTAATGCTTGTCGAATAGTGGATACCATGATGGTTGTGTTCTGATCATAGAATTTAGGCTCGATGTTATTCTTTCTTCCTCCTCTTTTTTTTTTCGTCTGTCGTTCTTAGGAATACTTAGGCATATTTATACACGGCCGAATTAATTTAAACAGGTGTATCTCTCGTCTTGATTCTCTGAACCTGTTCCCTCCTTATCGAGCGAGATCCTTTATTTGATAGTCGTTGACTTCGAGTAAATAACGGACTCAGGATTATCGTTGGTGGAAATAAGTTTGTGTCCTTTTTAGAAACAAACTCTTGTCTTACATGTATGCAGAATTTAATATTCGTTATAACGTAGATATGATCTTATACGTATTCATGGCATGATTCTTTATGGAGGTCATCGCGTTAGCCTGTCATTGTTTGATAGAGCGAGGTAGATCTATGTTTTGGTTGTCTTCAGAAGCTTGGGATGGATGCCCCCTGTAGACATTCCTAGGAGGTAGCTCGGGTCTGATTCACTTAGAGGTCCTCTTTCTCCTCGTATCGTGGAGGGGACAGTGGGCTCCTGGAGAGGTTGTTGGGTTTAGCTACGAGTTAAGCTCGACCTCTAGGAGCCTTAACCTGGTAGGAGCTTGCTTTGCTTGTCGGGCTTCACTTCGAGTGTTTCTTGAGCTCGGTGATCCTTTCTAGCTTTCGCGGGCTGGTTTTGGAGTCTGATCCGAGGAATCGAGGTTCCTGGATAGGTGGCCCAGAGAGGCCCGGATTCTAGTGTTCTCGTGAGGACTCGACCAGGTCGTGCCTAGCTTTGTCTCTGATAGTTCCAAAGCCTGATGATCCTTCCATACTTCTGTGGGGTAGTTTTATAGTCTGCCCGGGGTCTCATGAATGTTTAATTTGGGTTTTGATTCGGGCTAGTAGAGTGGAGTTGGGGTTGGATTCAGATTCCCTATTTATTTGGGAAATTTTCCGTTACAAAGTAATTACTGGGAATCTCGAACAAAATCTTCTCATTAACTGTTCAGGTGACGTGTCATGGGCGGATTGGTACGTTCCCCAAAATAGTCCGGCTACGTTAAGGTTGCTTCGAGATTCGAGGCGATCTTACCAAAGATTTTGCTGATGTTAATGGCTATTCTACCTCTATTTAACCCCGGGCTCATCATCCCTATCTTCACGCTCTCTTTCAATATTCAAAATTTCAAAACCTTTTCTTTTTTACTGTCTTCTCCTGCCACATCATTATCTTTCACCCACCTTCAAGCTCTTTTCATTCAATAATGTCGAATTCCGCTGACAGCATTGTAGCCATGGTCAACGGCACCAGCGGCTCTAATTTGGTTCCTCAGAAACGGGTGTGAGGAATCTTGAGTGATGAGGACTCTTCCTTATTCTGTCAGCAACGTCGTTTCAGTAGGAATGTTTCGATAGGCTCTGGCTTCTCCAATCGACCCGACATTTCTCTGAACTTAGCTGAAGAGGATTCTGACATAGGAAAAAGGGTCGATGCCACTGGGGAGGTTCAAATTATGGTGTCTGGGCCTCCTTCAGCAAAGCTTCTTCCTCCTAAATCTAGGGTTATCCCTGACACTACTGTTGACCTACAATCGATCAACCGTATTCGGGAAAAATATAGCATCCCTAAAGGTGTCACCCTCACAGTTTCCCATAGGAACTAAGAAATTTTTAACCCTCTCGTAGGCTGCTCCTCACTCACTTGGCAGCCTTTGAGAACGGGGTCAGACTCCTCATTCACCCTACTCTTCGGTTGGCTCTTAACGCCCTTCAACTTGGTCCCCTTCAGCTAATGCTCAGCTTTTGGAGGCATCTGATTGGCTTCCTCGTGCTGTGGAGGGAACAGGGCGAGCTGGACAAGGTCACCCAGGAACCCGGAGCTGAAGAACTGGCTTATCTATTTTAAATCGGGAGTTTATCTGGAAGTCCCCGGGGACAGTTCTATATGAAGGCCAAGAACAAGCTCAACTTCATCATCCCCAGTGCTTCAAGAAAAGATCCATCTTGGAAGGAAGAATGGATATTAGCTGGAGGAGATTGGGGAAGCTCCATATTCATCAACGGGCATGAGTTCACGGTTCCCACCACCTTCAAAGACAAACCCTCATGGGTCCAGGATTCCCTGCCTGCCGAATCTGAGGTTATGTAGAAGACCATCCTCGTCAGGAATTATCCAAACCTATGGTTGCCAACTACTGAACCGTTCGATCCCCAACGAGTGAATAAGTACCTACCGATCTCTGATGCTTCCCCTCGTGAGTAATATTAAGTTATTATGCTTTGCTTTACTAACTGACTTGCCTCTAACATCATTCTTTTTATTAACATTTTTTGTTGTTGCTCCAGCTTCTCGTAAAGCCTGGTATGCTCGGACCCTCCCCCTCCTACCAGACAGTCCAAGGGAACCATCATGGATACCCTAGAGAATGGAGGGCCAACCATTTTAGCTACTGTTTCGCCTGCTCCTGCTCCATCGCCTTCCCAAATGAGATCCAAGATGGTTATTCTCGCATCACGGGCTGCTAAAGCTTTAAGTCGATGAGGGCCTGCTCTCTAGGCTGCTGATACGACTACCTCCACCAACTCGTCAGTGGCCCCCACTACAGCTGCTGTTTCTTCTTCAGTTACATTACCCAACTCTTCAGTCGATCCATCTGCGTCTCAAGCAGTTCAGGCTTCAGGGGATCTCGAGGCTAGTATTCCTGAGATTCCTTTACTCGCCCCCACCATCATCCGGGCTCGGTATGTTAGGATAAAGTTTTGAAGTAGTTTGTTATGTCTTGCCCGGGTGGCGGGATTTCTAGGATGGCTTCCATGCCCGTGGACATTCTGGTTACAAAAGGGTCTGCCCTTCTGGCCGAGGTAGTCGTCACCTTTATTTTCTGTGATTGTGAGCTTTGATCGCTTTCTAACCTTTGTTTCATACTTTGTAGGCTTTCAAGTTTAATATAGCAATGGGTCACCATGTATACTTTCTCCGAGATCGGGTAGCTAAGGCTGAGGTTGAAGCTGAACGAGCCATGAGATTGCTAGCGCAAGCTCAATCCTTGGTCCAGGAGATGACTTCCAGCTAGAGGGGAATGGAAACACAACTGGCAGTGCTTCAGTGCCACCACGAGAGGATAAAGCAGTCATTTGATAAAGAAACTCTTCAGTTTAAGCGACAAACCAGCCAGCGGGATGATTAGAAAGAAGAGGCAAAAGCATTAGATGTTGAGAACCAAGCTCTGCAGGCCCAAGTTGCCAAACTTCAAGCTGAAATGGAAGCCTCTTTCAGTGAGGGGTATTTCTATGCCTCCTCCTATGTCGCGGAAGCCCTACCTTTTCCTTTCGACCTCTCCAGTATCGTTGGCTAGGATAGGGAAGACATCATGTCTCGGGTTACAGAGATGTCTCGCCCCAACTGTGACAATGTGGGTTCTTCTACTGGAGACGGAGCTGGGAAGCAGCTTGAAATACCATATCTACCTCCTCTTATCCCAGCCTTCCCTACGTCAAGTCCCGGAGAATCTTTGAGGAGGGTGTAACCCATGGAGGCAGAAGGAGGAGAGATCATGCCAGAGTTAGTGGCCAATTTTCTTGATGCTGCCATGCCACCTGAGGTCATGACGGTGGTCAATAAGGTCTTGGAAGAGGATCCAGCTGAGCAACCGGTAATCGAGGGGCATCCTCAAGGAGAGGTGGCAGAGGCGGCAGAGGCGACAGAGGCGGCTAACCAAGATGAGCAACAACCAGAAAGAGGAGCAGAGGACGAGGTTCATCCTAGGGAAGGGGAAGCTGAAGAAAATCATGAGGATGCAGAAGTTTGAATCCATATTCTTGTAACTGGACGTGAACGCCTGAAAAGAAGGATGCACATTCCATCTTTACTCATGCTTGAACTTTATTATCATTCATCATTTTTTTTATTGCCCAGAACCAGAGGTTGGGCTCCTTGATCAATTGCTGTAGCATTACCGAAGGATAAGCTCCCCTATTCCTTAATGGAATTTAACTTTACATATGATTCAGATTTTGATTTGCATGTACTTGCTTCATTTCTGATTTCCAGCTGGGTTCAGCCTCTATGGCAATCTGACTTAGCTTGGGAAAAGTAACAAGATAGGAAAAATGCTTAAGTGTGAAAGTAGATAGCTAGCTCGAGTTTTTCGACTCTTGACGGAAACTTGTAGCTCGGTGACTTTAGTCGATAGTCCCCTTGTTTGGTCATAGACCTGTCAAAGTAAGCAAACACATGTACCCAGAGAATTAGCAACCAGTAATAACTGGGACATTAGAGTAAGTAAAAGAGCCCTTCATACTCGAGCTTCTCCAAGGGTTACAGCTTGAATGAGGTATCAAGTAAAGAACTATCTAGCTCTCTCTTAGGCAAGGGATCAGGAGGGCTACTTTAAACTTGAGTCCTTCTTGGGGGTTGTAATCCAATCAAGGCATCAAGAGGGCCATCTAGCTATTTCCTGGTCTCGAGATCAGGACAGCTACTATACTCTTACACTCATATCCCTCTTGGGGGTGGTAGCCCGACCAAGGCATCAGGAGGGCTATCTAGCTATTTCCTGATCTCAAGATATGGACGGCAACTATGCTCTTACACTCAGATCCTTCTTGGCAGGGTTTAGTACATGGCTGACGCATCAGTGGTAGCTAAGGGGCTTCCCCAGCTAACCCTTGGTGTGAGGACGATAATGTCAAAACTTCTATGTAGACCCAAATCATTATAGAACATAGTTAAAGATGGAGAAAAACAGGCTTTATTGATAAAAAGAAAGGAGTGCATTATTGCTAAAGATTAAAAACTAGGTGGAGGTAGCCTGATCATTAGTCCCCTGTTCAGGGGTAGAATTTTCTCAAGTGGTCTGCATTCCAAGTATGATTGATGAGTCGACCATTCATGTCCTCGAGCTTGTACGCCCTATTATGGATCACCACCTTTACCAAGTACAACCTCTTCCCAGTTTGGCCCTAGGACCCCGTCTGACCTCTTCTTGGTATTCAACGTCACATTCCTGAGAACTAGGTCCCCATCCTTAAAGTTTCCGGCTTTAACCTTCCGATTAAAGTATCTAGCAACCCAGCTATGATAAACTGCTACCTTTTCAACTACTGGATTTTGTTTTTCTTCCAAGAGATCCAAGCTAGCTCAGAGTTTGTCCGCATTGTTCCCCGGTTCAAAATGTTAGAATCTGAAAGAGGTCAGTTTGTGCTCAATGGGAAGCACTGCTTCAACCCCGGAGGCTAGGAAGTAGAGTGTTTCCCCAGTAGTTGTTCTCTTTGTAGTACGGTAAGCCTAGATGACCTCGCAAAGCTCCTCAACCCATCTACCCTTTTTCTATTGTAGTTTCTTCTTCAACAACCTCTTAATGAAATAGGTGATTCCAACAATAGCATGCTTGGCTTGACCAGGAGCAGTTGGAAGTGGTCCGATCAAGTCGACTCCCCACATAGCAAAGGGGTAGGGTAAGCTAAGTGATGGTAATAGCTCCGACTCTAGGTGACTCGAGTTTATTGTCTTTTGGCAAGCTTCACATGATTGTACCAAAATCTTTGCATCTTGATGGATGGTTGGCCAGTGGTACCCCATGCGAAGAACCTGATATGCCAGAGCCTCCCCACCAATGTGGTTCCCGTATTCCCCAGAGTGAACCTCTCTCAATGCCCATCTAGCATCTTCAAGATGCAAACATCGAAGCAAAGGAAGGGATTTGCCCCTCCTGTACAAGTACCCATCCACCAAGAAATATCGAACCAAGAGTATCTTGATCCTCCTAGCTTGGTCGGGCTCTTGGAGAGCCTTTCTTCTTGGAGATAATCTACTATTAGGTCCATCCAACATGGCGGCCGATCCAGGGTATAAGTCTCGTTTCCTGCTGTTATGCTTGGTAGGGATGTAAAGTCCATAAAATTTGATTGGCTTATTTCGTGAACAAATCACATTTTTTGGGTATTATGTAAGGGCAGCTTAGGCTCTCAAGACCTCAAGAGGAGAAGCACCAAAGGTAAAATTCTTGTGCTTACTTGCTTTGAAGAAATAGTTGCACACACTCACATATTCATGCATAACTCTTATTCATATATATTGTGTGATTATTCTTGTGTGCATTTTGATTTAAATGACTCTTGTTTGATATATTTGCATCTTGTAATTAAAGCTTTATGTCATGCTAGGCAATAGAATAGGATGCACTTTCATCACTCTTGAACTTGTTGATTTTGTGTGTTTGAGTGGTTGAAAAGTAAGCTTTGCGTTAGTGGTGCACTACTCGACCAGCGTACCTCACTAGTGCAACATTCCAGTGGATCGTCGAATGTGTTGCGCCACTGAGATGCACTATTGCACCCACGCACAGTTGAAAAAAGTGGGCATGCACTGTTGGTGCGCCACTCGTCTAGTGCAGCCTCACCAGCGCAAACATTCCAGAGAATTTGTGCATATGTTGCGCCACTGGGATGCACCACTCGTCCAGCGCTTATTGTAAAATTAGGTTGTACGCTGGTGGTGCGCTACTCAACCAACGCAGGTCACCAGCACACACAGAAGAAGCTGGAATGTTTTTTTCCAAAATGACCTCACTTTGTTTGGATCTCATATATATATATATAACTCATTGCATTAAGGTCGTGCAAGAGTTCAGAATATCATATATTTTCCTTAAAACACATTTCAAAGGAAAAACACTTTCAAGAACTCATTTTTAATCACTCAAAGCATTCCTATGTGCATTAAAACTTCATCTTGCATTATCTAAGTTCATTTAGAGTGCAACAATGGATAGGGTTTCTTCATCACATCTTGTTTGGTAAGTTCTTCACTATCTTCTTACAAGTTAAGTGTTTTACTTGCTAAACCTTCTCTTTAATTATTTGTATGCTCTTAGAACATTTTCTAGATACAAATTAGAGATTGTTGTGATGCCATGATTGAGTGTTGTATTGTGATAGCTTCATAGGATTGTTTGATCTATGTTTAGCTAAGCTTCTTGAACATGTCATTTAGCTTTTGATATCTAGGATTGCATTAACTGTCATCTCATTATCCTAGATAAGCATATAGGGTTTCCTAGCCTTGTTTGTTAAATGAATATCATCATATATTAACTTAGGACATTTTATCTCTTCATTGAGAAGTAAGACTTGTGTTGCTTCCGAAAGTAGATAGCTTAAATCGCAAGCAAGATGAACTAGGTTCACTTATACCGGGATTAGGTAGTGGTGGTGGATTTAAACCGGGATTAGGTTGTAATTCCTTTACCATTAGTGGATTCGAGGTTCTAGTGTGGCGCACTCTTCAGCTCGTGGTTTTTTCCATTTTGAGGGTTTCCACGTATATCTCAAGTGTCTTTAATATTTCCGCAATCTTTGCACTTGTGATTTTGTTATAACTAGCTAGGGGCATTTTTGTCAACTTGACCTTTAACGAAAAGTAGGTAAATTTGTTTCAAATCTATTCACCCCCCCTCTAGATTAATATTAAGCACACCATAATATTTTTTCAAGGGAGATCACTTGGATGGGGACTCCCTGTGGTAAAGTCTGGCCGTCATTCGCATCTATCTCGGCTAAGACGTCTGCTCGACGATTCTGTTGTCGAGGTATCTGCTCAATCCTGAAATCTTTGAATTTGTTCATAAGTTGTTGAACTAGCTTCAGATAGGCAATCATGTTATCCCTTTTTTCTGATAATCCCCAGAGACTTGGTTGACTATGAGCAACGAGTCACTCCTAACTTACAGATAATCGACCCCGAGCTCTGCGGCTGCCCTTATTCTGACTAAGAGAGCTTCATACTCTGCCTCATTGTTATGGGCTTTAAATTCAAATCTGAAGCAGCGTCAACACTCTGTTCCTTCTGCATCGATTATAACTATGTCTCTTCCTCCACCAGCTTGCCCGAAAGCTCCATCAGTGTAGAGGATCCATGGCTTGCAACCTTCCGACTAGTTGTCAGATTCTAGACTCTTCTTAGGGGCTACGTTTGTTACTGTGGAGGTCGCTTGGCCTGGGGGCATTGAGAGTTCTGCTACAAAGTCTGCTAGAGCCCAGGCTTTAATTACGGTCCTAGGCTTATACCTTAAATCAAACTTGGTGAGTACAGGGTCCATGAAACCAGCCTTCTGAAAATATCCGACTTTTGCAAGAATTGACGAAGGGGTTGGTCCCTCACTAATGTTATTGAATGAGCTTGGAAGTGAGGGCAGAGCTTCCTTGCCGAGGTTACCAAGGCATAAGCGAGCTTCTTCAAAAGGGAATAGTTCTTCTCGGGCTTGGTTAGAGCATGGCTCACATAGTAGATAGGCCGCTGGATCCTATCACCACATTCCTTGACCAAGCCTCACTTACCGTAGTTTCTGAGATGACCAAGGAGATTTGTAATTCTTCTCCGGGGCTTGGCTTAACCAGTAGCGGAGGGCTTGATAGTTATTTTTTCAAGGCTTGAAAAGTTTATTCACTCTCTTGGTCCCATCTCATGTTTCTTACTTGCTTAATGGCTTTGAAGAATGGGAGACACTTATCGGTAGACCGAGAAATGAACCTGTTGAGGGCTGTTACCTGTCCGGTCAAGACTTGAACCTATTTTAGCGATGTGTGGGACTCTAGATCCAGGATAGCCTTAATCTTTTTATGGTTAGCCTCTATGCCTCTCTCATGGACCATGAAGCCCAGGAACTTCCCTGCAGTCACCCTAAAAGCGCATTTGGAAGGGTTCAATCTCATCTGGTTCTTTCTTAAGATCATAAAGGTCCGGTGAAGGTCACCTAGATGGCCTTCAGAGGTTGACGACTCAGTGATCATGTTATCGATGTACACCTCAATTGATCTTCCAATTTCGGGTTTGAACAGCCGATTGACTAATCGTTGGTATATGGCTGCTGTGTTCTTAATTCCGAAAGGCATCACCTTGTAGCAGTACAAACTTTGCTCTGTGATGAAACTAGTCTTTTCTTGGTCGGCGGGGTGCATCATAATTTAATTGTAACCTAAAAATGCATTTATAAAGCTCAGGAGCTTATTTCTGAAGGTGGAGTCAACTAACTGATCAATTTTTGGTATGAAAAACTGTCTTTCGGGCATGCCCGGTTGAGGTCAGTATAATCGATGCACATGCGCCACTTTCCATTTGCCTTTGTGACCATAACTACGTTAGCAATCCATTCAGGGTAGCGCGCTTCTCTAATAAAGCCTGCTTGGGTCAGTTTGTCCACTTCTTCCTAAACAACAACATATCTTTCGGTGTTGAAGTGACACATTTTTTGTTTGATAGGCTTAAAGGTCGGGTCCACTGGCAATAGGTGAGCAGCCAAAGTATCAGGATCCCAGGCATCTCATCGTGAATTCAAGCAAAGATGTCGTTGAACTCTTTGAGGAGCCCGATCATACCCTCTTTCATTCCCAGTTCAAGGGTGGCTCCGACTTTGACGACCTTCGAGGGAACACCCATTCTGATAGGAATCTCTTCTAGCTTATCCACTGAATGACCGCTGGCCCATTCCCTTCTTTGCTCTTTCTTGTCTGGCACCACGGGGTCATCCTCGGTGTGATTTATGGATCTTACATCTGTTGCCGCATCTTGGATCATTATCACTTGGGCAAGTTGTTTTACTAGAGCCGTTGAGTTGGCATACATTGCATAGCATCTCCTGGCTGCTTGTTGGTCACCGCAAACTTCCCCCACCTTGTCTCCTACTAGGAACTTCAGGACGTTGTGGTAGATGGATTGGACCCCTTTCAAGGATGATAAAACTGCTTTCTTAATATTGCATTGTAGGCTGACAGGGTATCCACCACCACAAAGTCTGTCATGATACTCTACTGGATAAGTGTGGCTCCAATGATTACTGGCAGGATTTTTGATCCCACGGGTATGATCGAGTCCCTAGTGAACCCATACAACGGGGTAGTGCAACTATTGTAACACCACTGTTTTAAGTTCAATTTTTCTAGTGTGTCTTCATATAGGGCATCGATGTTGCTGCCTTTGTCGACAAGCACACGGTGTACCATGTAATTGGCAATCTGTACAGTACTTACCATGGGATCATCATGAGGCTACACGATGTTGTAGACATTCACTTCTGTAAAAATGATCTGTGACAAATTAGAGGGGTTGGTCGGGCTCTGGTCGACCTTGAAGATACCCCGTCCTTCATCCACGCGAGTGACTATCCTTGCGTAGATTTTCCTGGAATTATTAGAGGTCCCAACCAGAGTAGGCCCTCCGCTGATGGTATGTATTATCTCGGTTTGTTGCAGCAGATCCGTCTGCTCCCCCTTCTTTTCTCAACATGCTCACGGATCTCAGCTTGTACTTCCCTTCCAATATGAATATTATCCCTTATTTGCTGTAAGAATTCTACCAAACATCCTCTCTTTATCAAAACCTCAATCTGATTCCGCAGGTTATAGCACTCCGAGGTGTTATGCACCTCGTCTTCATAAAAAATCACAATACTTATAGTGATTCCTCTTATTGACAGGGGCTTTCATAGGTACGGGCTTCTATAGTAACGCCTTGCCTCGAATGGCGAGATAGATTGTTTCACGAGATGTATTTAAAGGCTATAACGATCATATCCTCTCTCATCTCGAGCTATTGAAGCTACTGTCCTGGGAGGAGGTGAAGCCCACGAAGGAGTTAGTTTGGCTGGATGTCTTTCCGATCTTGGTTGAGAAATGGGAAAAGAAACGTCTACCTGTTATAGGGTTTGTTCTGGCTTTTCTAAGCTTTCTCGGTTTTAGGAGCTTCCTTCTTCTGTCACTTTATGGCTCTCGTATCAACGTGTTTCATCTTAACCTTGAGTTGTTCCTTGAATTCAATTTGCTCCAGAGCCCAATCATAGGTTTCTTGGTACGTCTCTGAAGATCTCTTGGAAAAAAACCGGAAAAGCTTGCCCGCCCACAAGTTCCTTCAGAAGTTGGCGAGGGTTTCTTTCTCGGTAATGACCCCTATCCGAATAACTTCCTTGTGGAAATGTTCGACATAAGCCCGAAGAGTTTCCCTTTCTCCTGGATCACGTACTGTAGATGGATTGGGTCTTTCAATCGGAGCTTAACTCCCTGGAATTACGAGCTGAAATAGGTTGACAGCTTCCTGAAGGAATCCACGCTGCCAGCGGGTAGCTTTCTAAACCAGGTCTTAGCGTAATATGTCAGCATAGTTGGGAACATTCAACACATAGCGGCCCTGGTCATGTTCTGGATCTCCTTCAGTTGAACAAAGCTCTCCAAATGGCTCAAGGGATCCTCAGTCCAAGAGAATCTATCAGTCTGCATTTTGAATAATGGTAGGAGCTCTGCATTTTGGATCCTTCTGGTAAAGGGAGCGTTCATCTCACTTAGAGGGTCGTTCTTGTCCTCCTTGTAATTCCCCTTCTCCATCTGCTGGACCACTTTCTGAATCTCTTCCAAATGGTCTCTTAGATGCTTGCTCTCAGATCTTCTTGAGTTGACCTCGGTCTCTTCACTGTCATACTTCTGACGAGCGTGCGACCTCTATCTTATTTTCTCTGCGGAGAGAGTCTGCCTGAGGGTTTTGCAAGCCTTCATCCTCCCTTGCTCGTGCTTCTCTCCTTGAAGTCACTAGGTGAAAAAACTCTCATCGTTCTCGGGGAGGGACGTCCACAACGGACTTGACTTGCCTGGGCTGGTAGCGTGGCAGCATTTTGGACACAAGAGGTATGGGCCCCAACCTATTCCGGATTGAGGGTTGGAGTTCCGTTCTATTACGAGTTGGCTCTTTAAGGGTAGGTCCCAGGCGATCAAAAGCGGGTTTCCTAATCTCGGGCCTGCTTGGTTCCCCCTGATCGTAGAGGTTTGCTTGCTAGACAGTAATACCTTCAGCGAGCAACCGTAGGCAGACGTTCTCCATGAAGGCCACCGCTTGTGGGTCAAGCTCTGCAAGGATTCTCATAGGGGGATCCGAAGCCTGCACATTTGCTGGCTGGTTTGGGACCAGGCAATGGAGCCCAGATTTTCTCCTTTTCTTTGGGATCTTTCGTTTCGACACAATTGACGACTGTCCCGATTCACCTGGCTGTCTTTGGGATGAGCGAAGCCTCATGACTCCTATAAAACCACAAATTGTGAATATAAAAACGGTGGTGTGGGAGTTTCCCACAGACGGCGGTAGAAAGTTTTAACTGGAAATTTGCTCAAGATGAGAAATTCCAACTAACACCCTCAAGACCACTACCACAGAGGTGGTGACCGGGGTCGGTACCTTTGATATCTGACCTGCTTAGATTGAGACGGATGTTTAAATGACACTAGCAAATGAGAGCTTTATTATAGAACACTTATGATACACAAAAATCTCTTATATACACTCACAATCTCTCAAGTACATAGGAATGTGGCAATTTTGTGCTTGTCGAATAGTGGATACCATGATGGCCGTGTTCTGATCACAGAATTTAGGCTCGATCCTATTCTTTCTTCCTCCTTTTTTTTTTGTCTATCACTCTTGGGAATACTTAGGCATATTTATACATGGCCAAATTAATTTGAACGGGTGTATCTCTTGCCTTGATTCTTTAAACCTGTTCCCTCATTATCGGGTGAGATCCTCTATTTGAAAGTTGTTGACTTCGAGTAAATAACGGACTCAAGATTATTGTTGGTTGAAATAAGTTTGTTTCCTATTTGGAAACAAACTCTTGTCTTACACGTATGCAAAATTTAATATTCGTTATAACGTAGATATGGTCTTTTAAGTATTCATGGCATGATTCTTCATGGAGGTCATCGCGTTAGCCACTCGTTGTTTTGTAGAGCAAGGTAGATCTATGCTTTGGTTCTGTCTTTAAGAGCTTAGGATAGATGCCTCATGTAGATATTCATGGGAGGTAGCTCGGGTCTGATTCACTTAGAGATCCTTCTTCTCCTCGTATCGTGGAGTGGACAGCGGGCTCCTGGAGTGGTTATTGGGTTTCCAGCTTTTAGGCTACATGTTAAGCTCGACCTCTGAGAGCCTTAACCTGGTGGGAGCTTGCTTTGCTTGTCAGGCTTCACTTCTGGTGTTTCTTGAGCTCGGTAATCCTTCCTATCTTTCACGGTTTGGAGTCCGATCCAAGGAAACGAGGTTCCTGGATAGGTGGCCTCGAGAAGCCTGGATTTCAGTGTTCTCGTGAGGACCCGACCAGGTCGTGCCTAGCTTTGCCTCTGATAGTCCCAACGCCCGACGATTCTTCCATGCTTCTGCGGGGTAGTTTTATAGTTTGCCTGGGGTCTCATGAATATCGAATTTGGGTTTTGGTTCGGGCTACGAGAGTGGAAAATTTCTCTTTAACCCCTAGCCAAATTTTATTTTTAACACATGATATAGCACTTTTGAATATTTATCTTGAATTATAAATAAAATAATTCAATCGTAAAATTCAACGGTGATCTAACGCCCATAAATGTTACGCATCCTTAGGGAGTTCGCACCATTTACTAGTTGGACTAGGTCCCACCTAATTGTTAACATAACAACCAACGTTTTCAATTTTAGCCTTGCAATTTTATTAACAAGAACTCTTGGGAGGATGTTAATAAAATTACCTATAGTATGTTACCAAGTTATCGACCTTCAATATAATCCCTCACGAATATCCCTCCTTTGGGAGTAGATATTGCTTGGGCTAATTGTCTAGTCTATCCTTGTATGGAAGTATCTTGTTAACTTCCATCCATTAATACCTCTTGGGAGGTTATTGCACGAAACATAAAGCTCAACAGTACTTGGAGGCCATAGATGTTCCAAAACACCTTCTCTCACTCAATTATTTAAGGCGTGTGATCAAATTCCAAAGAATGATTTACCAAGTTATCTAGATGCCAACTTAGATATCTAAACCATTCTATGCATGTTCATACCAAAAGAGATATATGAGTGGCACTCCTATTCTATATGACATGTTATCAAACAGTGACAAACATTGCATTTTTTACAAAAATATAAGTAGCTACAATTTTGGTCCATCCTAGAAAAGCATGTAAATTACATGTCTTGGAATACAAAAAAATACTCCTTTCATGGCGAACAAGTCCTCTCGCGATCTTCGTCGTTTGGACTCCCTCGGCTACCTCCCATGGGTGCGCACACCCTTAACCCCTACCCATGGGTGTGTGCATTCCACAACCTTATAAAGGGATGCCAAGCGCAACTCATGGTTTCCATAGGGATTCCATGTGCAGCCCATGCCATAGCAAATGTGGCCACCTGCTCTTCACACGAACGTTTGTTGCTACGGCTCACACGGTCCTAAACTTGTTCCGGTTGCTCCCAATTCTTCAAACCTTTGAGTCTTCAATACTTGATTGTAATACAGAAGAATTTTAAATAAAAAATATAATGTATTTTTTTTTTTTACAATATAGTGCAGTTTTTTTTATTACAACAACAAAATAAAAAAAAACTTAGCAACTACCAAGAAGGAAATAATGGCGATGATAGACCACCCTTCTTTTTACAATCCCAAAACAAAATACATTGAAATTCTCGGATCAAAATTGAGCAATAACAATCCACTTATAAAACATATATATATCCATACATTCCAATATAAATATATATATGCGAATACTTAGAGTGTCATCTTTTTCTAAAACATGCATTTATACAATAAAAAGAAAAAGATTCACGAACACATACATTAATAAATCAAGGGTACAACCAGGCTCTAATACTAATTGTAGGGAACATCCACGCAGAGGAAGCGTGAAAAATCGAAAAAAAATTAGGGTTTGGTATAAATAAAAATTTTCCCTTTTAATAACAAGAACCTTAGCCCTAAATTAATTGATATGTATAAAAGTATCGTACCTTTTTTTTCGTGACTATTGAACTAGCGTCGAATTGAATATGTAAGATCTTCCAATCCAATCACGAACGTGAATCACCTAGGAGTGTGGGCTCCCTTTCTTTATATTTTATACCTGAGGATGGAAACAAACAAAATCTTCTTCTTTGTTAGTCACAATAATCCTCCAAGAGAAAAACCAAGAGCGTCCGGTCTTTTTTGAATTATCAATCAATTTGATTAAACTCACTTGAACCTTGATTCGATGTTGTACACTAAACCCTTTTGATGCAAGGGATACTAGTGTACTATCGAAAACAAAAACGTTCCCTCTTTTCTCTATGCTTGGCCGAATTCTTCACACAATGAGTTGGACGAAGTTTTTTTTTATAACAATAAAAAAAACAAATAAAAACAACTTCTTACATCAAAAACTAAAGCTTGGTCAAAATTTATAGGTAGTATATATAGGAGACCAAATCCACTCCTAGTAAGGATTTACTTGGTTTGCAAGAATCTTTTCCTTAGGTAGATTTACTTGGTAGATAAGAATCTTTTTTAAAGAAGAATTCTACTCTACACAAGGACTCCTAATCCAACTCATTAGTGTATTTGTATCCATATTAAAGACCTCCTAATTTGATCAGATAAATAATTCCTTTTATTTATCTACTTATCAAATGTAGTCTTTAGTATTAATTATACTACCAACAATAGTATAATTTTAGGAGACCATCTCCTACTAGTAAAAAGATTTTGACTTTTAATTAAATAATTAATTAATCAATAAATTAATTAATTTCCACTTAATTAAATAATAAAATAAAAATAATATATTTAGGCTTTTATACATTAGCCTTGCCACCTATAACAATATATAGGTATATATATTATTTTTCTTATTTTATTAAATCTATTGGACCTTAATAAAACTCCCACATGTGAACTAGACCCATTCTTAGAAAAAGAAACAAGTCCACATGCCTCAATACAATTCTAGATGGACCCCTAAATTGGTACGCTACAATATATCAAGTAATCCACGCAAGTTAGTGTGGATTGGGGATCTTGGTGGGCTATCTAAATTTAAGCTCCAATAGGCACAAACCCAATCACAATCAACAAATGATTCACTTAGGTCCGATCTATTAATTTTAGTTCATTCCACTAAAGAACTAATATTGAACTCTAAAATAAAGATAGAATAAGTTTATGTTACTCATTCATACCCTAGACAACCTTATTGAAGAAAGTGTATCCTGGTGAAGAATATCAATAATCACCAAGAGCTTATAGACCGCCTATAGCTCTGCAAGTTACCATATTTACTCATATGACCACATTTTGAACTTGGATCTTTTGACTTGTCCAGAAGCCATGTTTCAATAGACACTATTGAAAACTTAACGTTAAGATTTAATATCCAATACCTAAAAACATCCATATGATGATATTCAACTCTTATTTAATATATGGAGCCACGATGTCCATATCTATAAATGAAGTCCTCTATCGATTAACAAATGAATACCACCAAACTATCGAGGATAGACTATGCTATATAATCATACTCATTGATAGCTCAAATGATAACACTTGAAACCATAAGTCCATCATTTATCTCAGGATTGAGATAGTCTCTCTGATTGTCTTCAAATAAAAAATGTTTATCCACTGACGGTTCTAGATAAAGTATTTCATTGTGATCTTATTCAATGCACTCAATGCACTATATTCTTTTGCCTAAAGACACCACACTTTGATGATTTTAGACTCATCATAACACATTTGATCCCACTCAAATGCTAGCAAAAGAATCTACAACTTCAACAAGATAAAGGCACCCAAAATTTATCTTAAGTTGTGAACATTATTCAAGACTAACTAAAGAATTGTGTCTACCTCATACATATATGGATGTATGAACAATTCTTCTTTTCTTATAGTCTTTTGACCTTATAATTATTTACTTTTGACAATTATAATAATTAAACTATAAATGCTATATGATTTGTTAAACTAGAAATCACTTTATTAATATGAAAAGAGTTCCAAATACATTGTTATACTCTTGCTATCGAGCCCAATCCCAACAGAAATTACCGTAAAATATAGTCAAAGATGGAGAAAACATACTTTATTGATAAAGAATGGAGTACATTGTTGCTGGAGATTTTATTTAAACCTGAATGGAGGTAGTCTGCTCACGAGTACTATGTCTAAGGTAATATTTCCTCAGGTGATCAGCATTCCTGGTGTGGTCAATTGGTCGGCCATCCATGTCCCCTTGCTAGTACACCCTATTGCGGATCGCTACCTTTACTAATTAAAGCACTTCCCAGTTGGGCGCAAAGACCCTGTCTGACCTCCTCATAGTATTTAAGTTCACTTTCCTAATAACTAGGTTCCCTTCCTTAAAACTCTCATGTTAAAGTTCCTATCAATCCTGTTCTGGTAAATCTCTACTTTTTCAGCTACCCGATCTTGTTTCTCTTCCAAGAGATCTAGGCTAGCTCAGAACTTATCCTTACTGCCTCCATGTTCAAAATGTTGAACTCTAAAGAGGTTAGTTTGTGCTCGATAGGAAGAACTGCTTTAACCCCGAAGTTTAAAGAATAGTTGGTTTCTCCGGTGACTGTTCTCCTTGTAGTACAGTAAGCCCAAAGGATCTCGGGAAGCTCCTCGGCCCATCTGCCCTTTCACTGCTATAACTTTTTTTTCAACAGCTTCTTGATAGTTTTATTGGTGGATTCTACTAGCCCATTAGTCTGAGTGTTGGCTACTAAGGCGAATCTAAGGTCGATTACTAAACCTTTGCAAAAGTCCTTGAATCAACCGTTATCAAACTGTTGGAACCCTGTTCACCGGTCACGCAACGAAAATTGGTTTTAATTTTTCTTATACAGATCGTAATCTGTATCTGGGACAAGTGAAATTGGGATCGTATTTATTTTCGGAAAAAATACATAAACTAATTATTACACTGATAAAATATATATGTAAATACAGGAAATTGTAATCAATAATAAAAAGGAAGATTAAAAGAACCATACCAACGTTTGGAGGCTCATTCATTTTTTCGATATGCTCCTGGTCTGTACCACTGATCTTCATCGCTATATCCCGAGACTGGTAACTACTTGTGGACACGTCACGAACTCAGGAACTAGAATGGAGGATGTAATAGAGAAACGAAGAAGAAACTCTTTCTTTTGATATAAGTATACAACACTTGCACACTTTTCTCTGTTTTTGGTGTATTGATCTCACGCACACATTAAATTGCATCTCATGCAAAACATATAAATTGATGTGTGTATTATGATCTCACGCAAAAGCCTCTGCTTATCATTGATATATGTACTTTTCACTTTATCAACACTCACTCAAATGATTGCATCAGAGTTGTGTTGCTTTTAAAACACATATAACAATAACATATCTTTTTTTTTAAATCAAAGAATTTTGAATCAAATCAAATCTTTTTAATTAGGTTTTCAAAACATTAAAATATTGATCACATTCTCGATATATATAACATATATATATATATAACTTTTGAAAAAAAAAATCTGAACAAATCTAATTTGATTTTTAAAAACATTCAAATAAAATATATCTCATATCTTTTATTTGATTTTAATTTTGAATTCAAACTATTTAAATTCAAAAGTAAAATATTTAATTTAATAAAATAAAATAATCACATTATCTTATTTTATTCAAAATTAAATATCAACGTACACCCTTCATTTAGTGATTAATAACATAATTAAATAATCTCATTATTTAAGTTATTTAATCACCATTATACATTAATTAAATAATCTCATTATAATTAATTCCCAAATAAATACGTGTCACTTTCGTAACACAATTAATTGGACAATCCAATTAATTAACTGTGACCATTGTTACCGAAATCGATCGGGGCTAGCAAGGGGACCTAATGGACCCACAGTATTTTGAGCTCCAAAAATCCTCGGAATCATTAATTAAACTCTTTAATTAATATTCCTTTATTATTAACTCTGGTGTTATTCCACAAAAAACCCGAAGCTGCACTCTCTCAACTGCAAATGTTTTTACACAGACCGATACAACTCGGTGTCCATTAATATAGCTATTACATATGGTGTGATCCTCCATAGTAGTTCATAATTAGAGCTGGGTCATAATATCCGTTATACCCCTCTAATTACATATATCCTTTAAGTACCATTGATTCTCTAATGGACATAAATCCTACTTCCTCAAGGAATTAGGAGAGCACTCATATTGTCCTAGCCCCAAATCAACCCTTAAGGGAACTACCATATACTTCTCACAAGAAGGAGTGGATTCCACTACTGTGTACAAACTTTCCCAACCACAAGCCAAACTGGAATCCCAACAAATGGAGTATATTGATAAAGAAATACATCTGACTTCACCCATGGTATATCAATGACCAAGATCTAACCTGAAGGAGTCGATAAAACACGTAGGATTAAGATCACCCATATATAGCCATCATTAGTTGATATATATGAATCCCATCGGTAAACGAATCTTGGTGTGAGATTCATATAGATCATGGCCCAATCCTATATGATCACATCATACAAGGTGCTTCTATTCCCATATCTCATATGAATGATTTATTATATAATCACTGTACATTACGAATAGACCGCAGCTATAGATTAACCACAAACTAAGTACCCAGCTTTATTTGCTATCTATTGACTCTTTAGATTGCACATATCTTTTTGTATCCATCCATATATGACACTTATATACACAGTTTGAGATTACATCCGGCAATCCAGGATGTAAATATGTACACATGTTTATAAAATAAATAACATAACAGGAATGAATTGAACCTTTATTTTTATTTACTTCATAAATCCATTTAAAAATTACATGCTTCGGGCTTAAACCCCAACAATTTCCCACTTGTACTAAAGGATGTGAGGCATGTCTCGTAACCCTAGACCATCTTGGTGACCCGAAAACACTTTAACCGGTTAGGTCTTTGTAAATGGATCAACATGATTGTTTTGTGAGGCTATCTTGGTGACGATCACATCTCTTCTCTACATTATCTCTTTGATGAGTTGATACTTTCGCTCTATATGCTTCCTTCTCTTGTGGCTTCTTGGTTCTTTGAAATTAGCCACAGCACCACTGTTATCATAATAAAGTGTGATGGGCTTATCCTAGTCTGAAACAACTTCCAGATCACTCAAGAACTTATGAAGCCAAACAGCCTCTTTAGCAGCTTCACAAGCGTCTACATATTTGGCTTCCATGGTGGAGTCAGCAGTGTAAAATTGCTTGATACTTCTCCATACAATGGCTCCACCACCTGGGTGAATACTAATCCAGACGTGGATTTTCTAGAATCCCTGTCTGACTGAAATAAGAATCTGTGTATCGTAACGGGATCAAATCCTGTCCAAAATACACTAGCATATAATTTCTCGTTCTCCGAAGATACTTAAGAATCGTCTTGACAATAACCCAATGATCCAATCCTGGGTTAGACTGGTATCTGCTGACTACTCCCACTGCATAGCAGATGTCCGGTCTCGTGTATAACATAGCATACATGAGACTACCAACTGCCGATGCGTAGGGTACACGCCTCATATCCTCAACTTCTTGAGGTGTCTTAGGACACTATTCCTTAGACAAGTGAACTCCATGCCTGGAAGGTAAATTACCTTTCTTGGAGTTCAACATTGAAAATCACACAAGAATCTTATCGATATATGATGCCTGAGATAGTGATATGAGTTTTCCTACGATCTCTTATAAGTTGTATCCCTAGAACATAACTTGCCTCTCCCAAATCTTTCATTTGGAATTGGCTAGCCAGCCAAACCTTTATATCAAACAACACTCCCACATCATTCCCAATGAGTACGATATCATCTATGTATAGGACCAAGAAAACTACTTTTTTATCAACGATGTGTTTGTAAACACAATGCTTTTAGACGTTCCACTCGAAGACATAGGTTTTGATCACATCATCAAACCTAATGTTCCAAGATCTAGATGCTTGCTTAAGTCCAAAAATGGACCTTTGCAGCTTGCAAACCTTTTGCTCTTGATCTAGAGACACGAATCCCTCTGGTTGCATCATATAGATGCTCTCATCAAGATTGTCATTCAAGAATGCAGTCTTGACATCCATTTACCAAATTTCATAATTAAAATAGGCAACAATGGATAAGAGAATCCTAATAGACTTAAACATGGCTACTAGCAAGAAGGTCTCTTTATAATCAACCCCCATTTTCTAGGTATAACCCTTGGCCACTAACCTTGCCTTGAAGGTCTCTATCTTCCCATCTACTTCTCTCTTTCTCTTGTAGATCAACTTACACCCGACGGGTTTTACCCCATCCGGTAAGTCTACAAGATCCCAGACTGAGTTAGAGTACATGGACTCCATCTCGAGATTCATGGCTTTAAGTCATTCCTCTTTATCAGGATCTTCCATTCCATTCTAAATGCCAATGGATCATCCACACTATCAGCAGAGACAACACCTTGTCCCTCACTTATACCTAAATAGCGTTTGGGTTGTCTCATAACCCTCTCCCTACGTCTAGGTGGTAGTTTATCCTGATCAGGAACCATCTCACTCTAAGATGTTTATGGATCAACAACTCTTGTTGTTGAAGCACTAGTCTCACCAGGCTCTAACTCATTCAATACAATCTTAGAATGAGGTTTATGGTGACTAATATAATTGTCCTCAAAAAACGTTGCATTTGTCGATACAAATACTTTATTGTCTTCGGGACTATAGAAGTGTCCACCTCTGGTCTCCTTGGAGTATCCTACAAAAAGGCAGAAAACAGACTTGGAGTCTGGCTTTCCATTTCTGTTCTTTAGCACGTGTGCTGGACACCCCCATATGCAAAAATGTCACAAACTAGCTTTACGACCATTCCACAACTCTAGGGGAATCTTAGGAACAGATTTAATGGCACTACATTTAAAATGTATGCCGCTGTTTGAAACGTATATTCCCCAAAGGAATTTGATAATGATGAGAAACTAATCATATATCTCACCATTTCCATCAGGGTTCTATTTCTCCTCTCCGCTACACCATTTTGCTGAGGTGCACTGGAAGCTGTGAATTGGGAAATTGTCCCATGCTAAACCATGAAGTCTTCAAACTCTTGTTAAAGGTACTCACTCCATGATCCGATCGTAGTGACTTGATAGTCCTACCTAACTGATTCTCAACTTCAGCTCGAAATTCTTTAAATTTTTCAAAAGTTTTAGACTTTTGTTGCATCAGGTAGACGTATCCCTATCTGGAGCATTCATCTATAAAGGTGAAATAATACTCATAACCACCCCTAGCTTTAACATTCATCGGTCCGCAGACGTCTATATATATAAGCTCTAGCGGTTCTTTAGCTCTAAGACTTTTTTCCAGTAAAAGGTCTCTTAGTTATCCTACCTACTAGACAAGATTCGCAAACAGGTAAGGTGCCAACCTTTAACTCACTTAAAGGTTCGCTTTTCACTAGTTTGTCTATCCGGTCAAGGTTGATATGACCAAGCCTTAGATGCCAGAGATAAGTGTCATTATCTGGGGAAATCTTATGTCGTTTAGTTTTTGGTTTTTCAACCTTAAAAATTTCGGTGTAGTATGTATTAATGGTGTTAACACATACAAATTGTTTTCATTAATTCCTAAACAAATACTCAAACCATTCTTTCCAATAATAACAGACTTTTTATTAAAAGAAATATAATTTTTTTGGTTCTAACAACTTAGAAAAGGAAATCAAATTCTGTGTAAATCCAGAAAAATAAAATACATTGTCCAACAATATATAATTATTATAAAAATATAATCTAATTACTCCCACTGCTCGTGCCGACATGACATCCCCTAACCCCACACGCATTGAAAAGGCTCCCTCCTCTAGCTGTGTCCAAAAATCAGTCCATTGCAAAAAAGAACAAACATGGTTAGTGGCCCCTGATTCAAATATCTAAGGTGAATAATCATCTTCCACTAAACATGACTCAAGAACAAGTTAATCATATTTACCTTTCTTAAACTTCTTCTTGTTTTGGGCTTTCTTGAGTTAGAGCTTACCCTTCACCTTCTCAGCAGACCTCTTCCTTTTTTATTATTAAAGAAAGATGGTTCGGTAACATTTGCCTCATCGGCCTTGCCCTTGTAGTCCTTAGTCAAGGACTCAAAGGTAGTGAGCTCATTGAGTAACCTTGTGGGACTAAACCTTAACTTTTTCATCTCGTAGTTATTCTTAAACTGATCGAAACTCTTCGAAAGAGTTATCAGTATGATGCTCACTTGACTGGATTTGTCAATGGCCCCGCCATTGACTTCTACCGTGTTGAAGTATGACATCATGCTCAACACATGTTTCTAAACTGATGTACATCCCTTTATGCGAGCGAGCATAGCAGAACGAACAGCTTCGTTTCGCTTTTGCTCGGAGGGCTGCCCGAACAAAGCTTGCAATGACTCCATGATTTTGAATGCTTAAGTCATTGCTTCGTGCTTTGTGACAAGCACGTCTGTCATTGAAGCCAACAGATATGTTTGGGTCTTCTCATCAGATGAGACCCATCGCTGGTATGCCTCACGAACAGTTTGTGTGGCATTGGCAGTAGGCACTGGAAGACATTCCTCCGTAAGCCCAAACTTGAGGTCTTTGGTCACCAAAATTGGATTAATATTAAGTTTCCACTTAGTGTAGTTATTACCAGTTAATTTGTCGTTTGCGAGAATTTTAAGTAAGGCAGAAGACATTGCTAAAATAAATTCAATCATTTAATTAAAACAAGTACGAGTGCTTTGGAATAAATTTAAAATTGATGCATGAACATGTTTAACGAACTAGAACTACCCTAAAAATAGTTACTATACCACGACAATTCAACATACCGTAAAGATGTGCCAACTTAGGGTCGGTCGAATCTTTGCATGTTGGACCGAGACATTCTCAATCAAATGATATTCTAGAATAACTCTTATTCCATATCATTCAACCATCGTTTATTCAGTCAGATTTTTAATTAACAAACTTAATCAAAACCTTCTTAGGTGTAACCCACCATTTCATATCTCACGAGCTTAACTCGAGAATTGCCACCTTAGGATCGGTCAATCATGAAGTCAACCTTTGTATTGACCTTTGTGGAAACCCTCCTTAGGGAGGACGAAAGCAAAGCAGTCACGAGGCCCCACTTGGATCTCACAGTGTTGAACTAATGATGGAGACCGCGGGATATATATGTCATACATCCTTCTCCCTCTCACTATTTCAAACTAGGGTTTTCTATTATCCGTTAATGCACCTAGACTCTACAAGATCAAACGGTTAACTTTAATCAAGTTATCTAGTGCATTAACTAATTAGAACCAAATTCTAATTAACTAATAAATTATTAAAGATTTTTAACAATTAAAAATCTAATCTATTAGTGAATAATCTAAACCTTTGTAAACTTTTTACTAAGGTCAGATTATTATGATAGTGTTTACCAAGTTTTTACTATTAAAACTCTAACACTTTAATTTGTTCATTTATTATTAGGGTATTAATCTAATTAATCCTAATAAATGAGCATATTAATCTAACTTATTAAACACTATAATAACTAGATTAATAATTAATGAGAATTACCAAGTTTTTAACTATAAAAAATTGATCTCATTTTCATAGCCAATTATGTATTTACCCGTTTTAATTACATTAAAAAAAATGTATAAAATATCAGGCTATGATGCATGTATGACATATCAAATATATTTATGTATGCACTTCTAATCTAAATGGCATACGTATGCATGACAATGCTTTTGTCATCACATAATATAAAACATACATGAATTGACCGAGTACTGTGGATTATTTATCCTAAAAAAAATTAGAATCTAAAATTACAAAAACATCCCCAAGGCATGCCTTGGTCTTCTTGTAATTTTTGAGTCTTCCAGTCTCTTTAGATCACTTCGATTCATCTCATGAATCCTTGTTCGTGATTTTTCCAGGTCTTCAATATAGGTTACAATTTTTTTTTTACAATACAATAACAGTAAAAAAGAATAAACAATTTTTTTTTAAAAATAATACAACCCATAAACCCTAAATCCACAATACCATATAATTAACGAAAAATCATGTTTTTGAAAATTAAAAAACATTAATATACATACAAAAACATTATGTGGTCAATTTAAATCGTGCATATACAATCATACATACAAGAGTATCGAAAACAATTTCCTATTTCGATAATAAATTTGGCTCTGATACCAATTGTTGGAACCCCGTTAACCCGTCACGCAGCGGAAATGGGTTTTAAGAATTATTATTTTTTATACATATCGTAATATGTATCTGGGACCAGTGAACTTAGAATCATATTTATTTTCAGAACAAATACATATACTAATTATTACATTAATAAATATATATATATGTAAATACAGGAAATTGTAATCAATAATAAAAAGGAAGATTAAAAGAACCATACCAACGTTTGGAGGATCCTTCGCTTTTTCGATATGCTCCTGGTCTGTACCACTGATCTTTCTCGCTATATATCGGGACTGGTAACTGCGTGTAGGCGTATCATGAACTCAGAAACTAGAATGGAGGATGTAAAAGAGGGAAGAAGAAAAACTCTTTCTTTTCAAATAAGTATACAACACTTGTACACTTTTTTCTCTTTTTGGTGTATTGATCTCACGCACACATTAAATAATCTCATTATTCAATTAACTCTCAAATAAATATATGTCACTTTCGTAACACAATTAATTGGACAGCCCAATGAATTAACTGTGACCCTTGCTACCTAAATCGATCGGGCTAGCAAAGGGACCTAATGGACCCACAATATTTTGAGCTCTAATAATCCTAGGATTCATTAATTAAACTCTTTAATTAATATTCCTAGATTATTAACTCCGGTGTTATTCCACTAAAAACCTGAAGCCGCACTCTCTCAACTGCAGACGATTTTACACAAACTGATACAACTCGGTGTCCATCGATATAGCTATTACATATGGTGTGATCCTCCATAGTAGTTCATAATTAGAGATGGGTCATGATGTCCGTTATACCGCTCTAATTACATACATCCTTTAAGTTTAATTTATTCTCTATGGACAATAAACCTATTTCCTTATGGAATTAGGAGAGCGCTCATATTGTCCAAACCCCGAATCAACCTTTTAGAGAACTACTCACAAGAAGGAGTGGATTCCACTATTGTGTACAAACCTTCCCAGCTACAAGCCAAACCGCAGTCCTAACATACGGAGTATATTGATCAGGAAATACAACTGACCTCACCTATGGTATATCAAAGATCACGATCTAACCTAAAGGAGTCGATAAGACATTCAGGATTAAAATCAACCACAAATAGCCATCATTAGTTGATATATATCAATCACATCGGTAACGGATCTTGGTGTGAGATTCATATAGATCATGGCCCAGTCCTATCTGATCACATCATACAAGGTGCCTCCATTCCCATATCTCATATGAATGATTCAAGATAGAATCACTGTACATTACGAAATTGAACCCAACTATAGATTAACCACAAATAAAGTACCCATCTTTATTTGCTATATGTGGACTCTTTAGATTGCACGTCTCTTACTGCATCCATCCATATATGACACTCATATACACAGTTCGAGAAGAAATCCGGCAATCCAGGATGTTAATATGTACACAAGTTTATTAAATAAATAACATAACAAGAATGAATTGAACCTTTCTTTTTATTTACTTCATAAATCCATTTACAAATTACATGCTTAGGGCATAAGCCCCAACACAAACTACTTACCGAGGTCAGCTAAAATGATAAGAGGGGTCCCGAACCTACAAACTATATTTTTTTTATGAACCTTGTCGTTTTATTTTCCGTTATCTGAGCGAACGATCCGGCTTAGACCCATCTTGTGAAATAGTCGATCACCATAATAGCGATCTGGCTTGTCCAGAAGTATTAGAAAGTGGTCCGATCAGGTCGACTCCCACATAGCAAAGGGGTAAGGTGAGCTGAGAGATGACAGACGCTCCGATGGGAGGTGACTTAAGTTGGAGATCTTCTGGCATGGTTCATAAGATTGTACAAAGTTCTTTGCATCTCGGTGGATAGTTGGCTAGTAATAACCCATGCGGAGTGCCTGATATGCTAGAGCTTCCCTACCGACGTGGTTCTCACATTCCCCAAAGTGATTCTTTCTTAATGCCCGTTTGGCATCATCAGGATGCAAACATCGAAGCAAGGAAGGGACTGCCCCTCCTCAAGGGGCATCCATATACCAGGCAATATCGGACTGAGAGCCTCTTAATTCTTCTGGCTTGGCTGGGCTCCTCGAGAAGCTTTCCTTACTATAGATAAACCACTATTGGATCCATCAAGCATGGCTGACGATATAGGGTACAAATCTTCTTGCCCACTGCCATGCTTGGTTGGGTGATCACTTGGAGGGAAACTCTCTGAGGTAAGCCCTGGCCACCATTCGCAGCTATCTTGGCTAGGACATCTACTCGATGATTTTGTTGTGTGGGTACCTTCTAGATCTTGAATCCCTTAAATTTATTCTTAAGCAGTTGAACCAACTTTAAGTAGGCGATCATGTTATCTTCTTTTGCCCGATACACCCCGAAAACCTGATCGACTATGAGTAATGAGTCACTCTTGACCTTCAGGTAATCAACCCTGCTATAAGGGCTTCATACTTCGCCTCATAGTTAGTGGCCCTAAACTTGAATCTGAAATAGTGGCAACATTCAACCTCTCTGGTTGTATTAGCACTATGCCAGCTTCTTTCCCAGCTTTTTCGGATGCTCCATCTGTATAGAGGATCCAGAATTTGTAGTCCTTCGGCCAACTACCAAACTCTGGAATCTTCTCATGAGCTATATTTGGCACTATAGAGGTCGCTTGGCCTGGGGGAGTTGAGAACTCTAACACAAAGTCTGCTAAAGCTTGGGATTTGATTATGGTCTAGGTTTATACCTTAAATCAAACTGGGTGAGCTCCAAGCCCACAAAACCAATATTTCGGACACATTCGGCCTTCGTAATAATTGACGAAGAGCTTGGTCCGTTACTATTGCTATTGAGTGAGCTTGAAAATATGACAAAGCTTCTTTACCGAGGTCACCATGGCATATACGAGCTTCTCCAGAAGGGTATAATTCTTTTTTGGCTTTGTTAGGGCATGACTCACTTAGTAGATAGGCCACTAGACCCTATCTCCACATTTCTTAACCAAAGCCCCACTTAACGCAGTTTTCGAAACAGCCAAATAGATTTGCCACTTCTCTCTAGGACTTGGCTTGAATAGTAATGGAGGACTTGATAGATACTTTTTCAAGGCTTAAAAAGCTTGCTCGCTCTTCTGGTCCCATTTCTTGTTAATTCCCTGCTTGATAGCTTTGAAGAAAGGGAGACATTTATTAATAGACTAAGAAATGAACCTGTTGAGCGTTGTTATCTGCCCGGTCACTTGAACCCGTTTAAGTGACGATGGGATTTTAGATCCAAGATAGCCTTGATCTTTTCTGGATTAGCCTCTATTCCTCTCTCATGAACCATGAAGCCTAGAAACCTTCCAGCAGTTACCCTGAATGTACATTTGGAGGGGTTCAATCTCATCTGGTTTTCCCTTAGGATCATGAAAGTTCTACGGAGGTCGTCCTGATGTCCTTCTATGGATTGTGATTTTGTGATCATGTTATCGATGTATACCTCCATCGACCTTCCAATCTTAGGTCTGAACAATCGGTTAACCAGCCGCTGGTATGTAGCCCCAGCATTCTTAAGACAAAATGACATCACTTTATAGCAATACAAACCTTGTCAGGTAATGAAACTGGTCTTATCTTGCTTGGCTGGATGCATCTTAATCTAGTTGTACCTCAAGAATGCATCCATGCATCTTAATGTAGCTTGTTTCCAGATGTGGAGTCAACCAGCTGATCGATCTTTGATAAAGGGAAACTGTCTTTTGGACAAGCCCAGTTGAGATCTGTATAGTCAACACACATACGCCACTTCCCATTTGCCTTCGTGACCATGATCAAGTTGGTGATCCATTCGGGGTAGCGCTCATCTTTGATGGTACCTGCTCTGATTAATTTATGTACTTCCTCCTGAACCTGGTTATTTCTTTCGGCGTTAAAGTGATGCCTTTTCTACTTGACTAGTTTGAAGGTTTGATCTACTGCTAATGGGTGAGCAACAAATGACATTGGGATCTCTTGTCTTGTCGTGACTCGAGGTGAAGATGTCGTTAAATTCTTTGATAAGCACGATTAGACCCTCCTTCACTTCTGGCTCTAAGGAATCTCTGACCTTGTTGACCTTTGAAGGGTCGTCTATACAGATGGGTATCTCTTTAAGCTTGTCTATATGATGCCCGTTAGCTCATTCCCTGCTCCGTTCTTCTTCATCTAGGATCACAGGAATATCCTCTAGGTGAGTTGTAGGCTCTATATCCTTAAGGGCCATCAAAGGTGTTTCCCTATCCTGGATTATTGTAACCTGTACAATTTGTTTTGCTAGAGCTATTGGGTTGGCAGATACTGTGTATCACTTCCTAGCTACTTGTTGGTCACCATGCACCTCCCTTACCTTATCTTCTACCGAAAACTTAAGGACATTCTGGTAATTGGATAGGACTCCCTTCAAGGACAATAGAAAAGGTCTTCCTAGTATGGTATTATAAGCCGATGGGGTATCTACCACCATGAAATCTATCATAACATTTTACTGGAGAGTTGTTGTTCCAATGAACACTGGAAGGATTATCGACCCCACAGGTATGATTGAGTCCCAGTGAATCCATACAGTGAGGTTGTACAACTAATGTAACACCACTGTTTCAAATTTAGCTTCTCCAAGGTATCTCTCAAGAGGGTGTTGACGTTGCTGCATGTGTCGACGAGCACACGATGGACCATGTAGTTGGCAATCTGTACCGTGATCACCATAGGATCATCGTGAGTTTACACGGTATTTTAGACATCGGCCTCGATAAAAATAATCTGTGCAGACTGAGAGGGTTCAGTTGGGCTCTAGTCGACCTTGAAGATATCTCACCTTTTATCTACACGAGGGACCTTCCTCGCTTGGTTTTTTATTTAATTATTAGAGGTGCCAGCCAATATGGGTCTTTCGCTGATGATATGTATCACCTGGATTTGCTGCATCAGATCCGCCTGCTCCCATTTTCTCTTCTCGGTGTGCCCACAGATCTCAGCTTGTACTTCCCTCCCAGTCTGAATGTTGTCCCTAACTTGTTACAAGAACTCTATCAAGCATCCTCCACTTATTAGAGCCTCGATCTGGTTGTACAGGTTATGGCACTCTGAAATGTTGTGGCCCACGTCTTCTTGAAAGTCACAATACTTGTACCGGTTCCTCCTATTGACGTGGGCTTTCATGGGTGCGGGCTTATGTAGTAGCCCCTTATCCCGGATGGCGAGGTATATCATTTTATCTGATGAATTTAAGAGGGTGTAGTGATTATATCCTCTATCATCTCACGTTACAGGGGCTACAGTCCTGGAAAAAGAAGAAGTTTGCGGAAGGGTTCGCCTTACTTTGTATCTTTCTTGTTTGGGTTGAGAAACAGGGAAGCAGAAGATCTACCTATTGGGAGGTTTGTTCTGATTTTTCTGAATTGGTTTAGGTCTGAGAGTTTCCTTCTTTTGTCATTTTACTGTTCTCATTTCGTCATGCTCTATCGAGCTGCTCGTCGACTTCGACTTGCTTTAGAGCCTGGTCATAGGCCTCTCGGTAGGTCTCCAGAGGTCACTTGGTAAAGGATCAGAAAAGCTTACCCACCCATAGGTTCAGCTTGAAATTAGTAGGGGTCTCTTTCTTTGTGAAGACCCCCATCTGGATGACTTCCTTATGGAACCGCTCCATATAAGCCCGGAGGGTTTCCTCTCTTCCTTGGATCACGTACTGTAAATGGTGGGATTTTTCGTCAGAGGTTTGATTCCCTGGAATTGCCGGGTTTTAACTCTTACTTGGATCACGTACTGTAAATGGATGGGATACTTCGTCGGAGATTTGATTCCCAGGAATTGCGAGTAGAAATCAGTTGACAGCTTTGTGAAGGAGTCCACATTGCCAGCGGGTAGCTTTCTGAACCAAGTTTAGCACAATTAGTTAGCGTAGTAGGTAACATCTGGCATATAGCGACCTTGGTTCTGTTCTAGACTTCCATCTGTTGGACAAAGCTCTCCAAATTGCTCAAATGATCCTCTGTACCAGAGAACTTGTCTGGTTGCGCAGGTTATAACACTCTGATGTGTTATATCCGATTTCTTCTTGGAAATCACAGTACTTGTATCGATTCCTAGCATCTGCTGGTGCTTTTATTGGTATTGGCTTCCTTAGTAACCCCTTATCTCGTATGGCGAGGTAGATTATTTCCCGAGATGCATTCAGAGGGGTATAATGGTCGAACCCCTTCTCATCTCGAGTTATGGGAGCTACCATCTTTAAAGGAGAGGAAGCTCGGGGATGATTTTTCCTTGCTAGAAATCGATCCCGTTAAGGTTGAAACAGGGGAGGATGGTACGTCGACCTAATAGGAGGTTTGTTCTGAACTCTCTGAATTTGTGCCAACCTAGGCGCCTCCTTCTTTTGCCACTTCTCTGCTCTCATGTTGTCGTTCTCCAATTTAACTTTCAGTTGTTCCTCGATCTTTATCTGCTTCAGAGCCCGATCGTATGCTTCTTGATAGGTTTCTATCACTTGCTTGGAGAATGATCAGAATAGCTTCCCTTCCTACAGGTTTCTATGAAAATTTGCTAGGGTTTTTTTTTATGAAGACTACTGTCTGGATAACCTCCTTGTGGAAATGCTCCACATAAGCATGAAGGGTTTCTCCTCTTTCCTGGATCACATACCGTAGATGGATGGGATCCTTAGGCAGGTGTTTGACACACTGAAATTATGAGCAGAAGTCAGTTGACAGTTTCGTATAGAAGTCCACATTACCAGTAGACAGCTTTCTGAACCATGTCTTAGCATAATTTGTCAGAGTGGTAGGGAATATCGGCACATGGAGGCCCTAGTGCTATTCCAGGCCTCTATCTGTTGGACAAAGCTCTCTAAGTTGCTCAAAGGGTCCTCTATGCCAGAGAATTTATCTGAGGGCATCTTAAACTTTGGTGGGAGCTCCGCATCCCGTATCCTCTTGGTAAGGGGGGCGTTCATCTCACTCAAGAGGTCTTTTTTAACCTCTTTACCTTTCCATTTTATCAATAGTTGGATCTTCTTTAGCATCTTAGCCAGCTGGTCCCTTAGGCTCTTGCTCCCGTGCCTCTTGGAATCGACCTCGGAGCTCTCATTGCCAGATCCTCCTGATGAATTGGATACTTCTACTTTGTCATCTTTGGAGGTGGGCTTTGCCTACACAGTTTGTCGGCTATCACCAATTTCAGCTTGAGGTTCCCTTCTGGAAGTCATCGATCGAGGGGGGTTACGAGATACTCTCGATAGAGCATAGGCTACTGACTTGACCTGCCTAGGTTGATAGTAGGTCAGCCTATTTGGGACCGGGGGCATGGGCCCTAACCTGTCCTGGATAAAAGTTATAGGTCCTACCCTGTTGTAGGTAGGGACTGGTGGAGGGGGTCCTAGCCAATCGAAAGAAGGCTGCCTGACAGCGGGTCTGCTCGCCTCTCTTCGGATACCAAGATATGCCAGTTAATATCAATTCCTTCTACAGCTAGACGGAGGTGGATATTTTCCACGATGGCCGCTGCATGTTGGTTGATCATGACTTGGTTCACTGCCAGAGGGGTTAGAGGCCGCTTCTTGTCTGGCTGATATGAGGCTGGCTTATAATGCTTGGATTTTTTCCCTTTTTTTACCCTTACATGGTTTAGAGGGCAGATTGATGTCCAAAGGTGTTAACGAGAAATTTGCTCAGGATGAGAAATTCCTATTAACACCCTCGATACCACTACCACAGAAGTGGTGGCCGAGGTTGGTACCTTTGATACCTAACCTGTTTAGATGGGAATGAAGATTTGTATAATAATGAAAAATGGGAGCTTTTATTATCGATCACTTTGTTACATGGAATTTGCTCTCATACATTATCTAGGATGTAGGAATGTGGTCGCTTTGTACTTGTCGAATAATGGAAAACAATGGCGGCTGTGTTCTGGATATAAAATTTAAGTCCTCCTCTTTTATTTTCTTCTCGTCTATCTGTCGTTCTCTCTCGTTTTTTTCTCCTTTTTCTTGTATGTCATGCTTGGCCCTATTTATATCTGGTCCAAGTAGGTTTGGATTCATAGGATCGTGAATTCACAGATATCCCGCCACGATCCTATGAATCCGTTTCCTTCTTATCCGGGGGATCCTTTATTTAAAAGTTATTAACCCTTAGTAAGTAGCAGAATCGATGATATTGTTGACGAAGATAAGTTTGTTTCCTTTTAGGAATCAAACTCTTGACTAACACGTATGCGGAATTAATGTTGGCTATCATATAGATATGATCTTGTATGTTCTCGTGGCATGATTTTTCATGGAGGTCACCGAGCTAGCTGCTTGTTGTCTCACAGAACGAGGTAGATCCATGCTTCGACTCTGTTCTTAGAAGCTTAGGATGGAATTTCCCCGACCCTTGGGAGCTTGAGATGTCCCAGTAGACATTCTTGGGAGGTTGCCAGGTAGTATAGATTTAGGCGTGATTCTTCTTTCATGCCCAACAGGGACAGCGGGCTTCTAGAGAGGTTGGTGGGCTTCTATCTAAGAATACTGTTAAGTTTGACCTCTGAAAGTCTTAACCCGGAGGGGGCTTACTTTGCTTGTCAGGCTTCTTTCGAATGTTTCTTGAGCTTGGAGACCCCCTTGGCTTTCACGTGGTGGTTGAGGAGTTTGACCCCAGGAACCGAGGTTCCCATATAGGTGGCCTCGAGAAGCCCGGGTTCCAGTGTTCGTGTGGGGGCTCGTCCTGGTCGCGTCTAGCTTGCTTCTTGATAGTTTTTAAGCCGGGTCGACCTTCCTTCTCCTGTGGGGTAGCTTTATGGTCTACCTGGGTTTCATGAACGTCAACTATGGGATTTAACTAAGTGGCGGGAAAGTGGAAAATTTCTCTTTGACCCCTAGCAAAATTTTACTAATAACAGAAGTCCCCTCTGACTTGAACACCAGAGGTAGAGTTGGGGTTGGAGTCAGATTCCTTGTTTAATTGAGAAATTTTTCCGTTATAAAATAATTAATAAGAGTTTCAAACGAATCCTTCTCATTAATTACCCAATATCGAATTTGAATTAGTGTGTTCTTCGAGGAAAACCGGTTGCGTTACTGCTCTCTTCGTGGCTCGAAATGATCTTCTCGAGGATATCATCGATGTCATTACAACCCTAACCTCTATTTAACCCCGGCCTCACCATCCATTTTCTTCACGCTCTCTTTCAATTTTCAAATTTTTAGATTCCTTCTCCCTTGCTACCCTCTGCCGATTACCCTTTATCTTTCGCTTACCTTCAAGTTCTTCTCACCCATCAATGTCGAATTCCTCTGATGGCATTGAAGCCTTGGTCGAGGGCACCGGAGATACTAACATGGTTCCTCAAAAACGAGTGCGAGGAATTTCAAGTGACAAGAACTCCTCCTTGGTCCGCCAGCATCGTCGCTCTGGTAGGAACGTCTCAATCGGTTTCGGCTTCTTGAATATACCTGACAACCCTCTAAACCTAGTTGACAAGGATTTTGATATTGGAGTCGACACCGCCGGGGAGGTTCAGGTTACGGTGGTGGGGATTCCTTCAGCGACGCCTCTTCCTTTAGAATCTAGGGTCATTCCTGATTCTACCGTTGACCTACAGTCAATTAATCACCTTCGGGATAAATACGGTATTCTTGATACTGTCTCTCTCACAGTCCCCCACAGAAATTACAATGTCTTCAGCCCGCCCAAAGGCGTACTTCTTATCCATGTTGCAGCCTTCGAGAGCGGGGTAAGGCTCCCTCTTTATCCTACCCTTCGGCGGGCTCTCAACGCCCTTCAACTGGCTCCGCTCTAACTAACGCCCAGTTTCTAGAGGAACCTAGTCGGCTTCCTCATGCTATGAAAGGAGCAATGCAAGCAAAAAAAGACAACTAGAGAGCCCGGGGCAGAGGAGCTTACTTTCTTTTTCAAGATTGGGAGCCTGGCTAGGGTTCCTCGAGGTCAGTTTTATGCCAAGGCGCAGAACAAATTCAATTTCATCATCCCTGGGCCTTCAAGGAAGAACCTGACTTGGAAGGACCGAGACTCCTTGCCTGCCGAATCTGAGGTGGTGCTGAAGGTCTTCCTTGCCATGAACTACTTGAATCTGAAGTTCCCAACTGCTAACCCTTTTGATCCTCATCGGGTAAACCGCTATCTTTGGATATCCGATTCTACTCCTTATAAGTATCTTGCACCATCATGCTTTTGGGTTGTTGAATGGTTCAGTTCTGATGGTCTTGACCATTTTCTTAACAGTGTTTATTGTTGCTCCAGCTTCTAGCGAAGCTCGGCAAGATCGGACCCCTCCCCCTCCTTCCAGATTATCCCTAGGAGCTTTCTCGACTGTTTTGAATAATGGGTGGCCAATCATTAAGGTTGCTGCATCGCTCGTTCCTGCTTCATCGCCTTTTCAGATGAAGTCCAAGATGGTTGTTCTAGCCTCGAGCAGCAAAGGCTCTTAACCGAATAGGGCCCGCTTCCCAAGCCACTGATACCTCCACCTCTGCCCCCTCACCAATGGTTCTTGCTTCAACTAACACTTCCCCAGTTACATTACCCCCTTCTACTGATCCAGCTGTATCCCGGGTAGTGCAGGTTCCATGGGATCCTGAGGCCTGTACTCCTGAGATCCCCCTCTCTCGCCCCCACTAGCAGTCGAGCTCTATGGGTCAGGATTAGGTGCTGAAGCAATTCGTTGCGTCCTGTCTGGCTGGCGGGCTTTCTAGGATGACCTCAATGCCTGTGGACATCATGGTTACCAAAGGGTCTGCCCTCCTAGCCGAGGTAATCGTCGCTTTTACTTCCTCAATCAGTAGCTTCATTTATCATTTCCTAACATGAATTCCCTTTAGAGGCCTTCAAGTTTCAAGTAGCCATGGGACATCAGGTAGCTTCTCTCCATGACCGGGCAGCTAAAGATGAGGCTAAGGCTGAGGCTGAGCGAGCCATGGGATTGCTGGTGCGGGCTCAAGCCCTGGTCTAGGAGATTACCTCTAGCTAGAGAGAAATGGAAACATAACTGGCTGAGCTCCAGTGCGACCACAAGAGGTTGAAGCGGTCTTTTGATTAGGAAACTCTTCGGTCTAAGGGACGAACTAGCCAGTGGGATGACTGGAAGGGAGAGGCTCAGGTGCTGGATGTCGTGAACCAAGCTCTACAGGCCCAAGTTATCAAGCTCCAGGCCAAAGTGGCAGCCTCTTTCAGTGAGGGGTATTTCCATACCTCCTTCCAAGTTACGGAAGCCCTCCCCCTCTCATTTGATCTCTCCAACATCATCGGCTGGGACAGAGAAGAGGTTATGTCTCTGGCTGTAGAGATGTCTCACCCCAAAAATGACGAAGCAGGTCCTTCTACTATGAGAGAGCTAGGAAGCGGTCTGAAGTACCAAATCTTCCTCTTCATGTTTCGACCTTCCCAGCATCATGTCTCGGTGAATCCTTGATAGGGGTCTAACCTAAGGAGCTAGAAGGAGGCCTTACCGAAGCCTAAGATTCTTCCACGGTGCTTTCAGGAGAGGAGACAGCAGTGGGTGAGATTATGCCAGAGTCAGTGGCCAACCTTCTCGTTGCAACCATACCTCCTGAGGCCATGGCTGTGGTCAATGAGGTCATGGAAGATGATTTTTTCTGAGCATCAGGCAATCGAGGAGCACCCTCAGGAGGAGGTGGCGGAGGCGGCCGTCCTGGATGAGCTATCACCTGAAGGAGGGGTAGATGGCGAGGTTCATCCGGAAGGGGGAGAAACTGGAGGAGACCGAGATGATGCAGAAGCTTGAGTACACCTTCTTGCAGCTTACTCTAAATGCCCGGAAAGGGGGGTGGGCATCCCATCTTTATTCATACTTGATCATTCTTTTTTTTTAGCCTGGAATCAAGGGTTGGGCTCCTTGTCTGCTGTAGCCTTACAGGGGAATAGGCTCCCCCATTTATCAATGAAATTTAACTTTAGATCTGGTTCATATTTTGACTTACATGTAATTTCTTCTTTTCTGATCTCCCTCTAGGTTCAGCCTCTATTGCAAATTGACTTAGCTTGGGAAAAATAACAAGATAAGAACATTGCTTAAGCGCGAAAGCAGACAGCTAGCTCGGGCCTTTCGACTACAAAGACTTGTAGCTCAACGACTTTAGTCAACAGTCCCCTCGTTTGATCGTAGACCTGTTATAGTAAGCAATCACATGTACAAGGAAAATTAGTAACCAGCAATAACTGGGATATTTAGAGTTTAAATAAATTGAGCCCTCTATCCTTGAGCCTCTTTAGGGGGTTGTAACCCGAGTGAGGTATCAAGTAAAGAATTGTCTAGCCCTCTTTTAGGCTAGGGATCGGGAGGGCTTCCATGCTTTTAAACTCGAATCCTTCTTTGGGGCGATAGCCTGTCTAAGGCATCATGTGGGCTATCTAGCTATTTCCTGGTCTTGAGATCTGGATGGCAACTATTCTCCTATACTCAGAATCTTCTTGGGGGTGGTAGCCCAACCAAGGCATCATGAGGGCTACCTAGCTATTTCCTAGTCTTGAAATCTAGATGGCAACTATGCTCTTATACTCAGACCCTTCTTGGGGGTGGTAGCCCGACCAAAGCATCAGGATGGCTATCTAGCTATTTCCTCGTCTGGAGATCTTGATGGTAACAATGCTCTTATACTCAGACCTTTCTTGGCTGGAGGTAGTGCCCTACCGAGGCATCAGGAGTGGTAAGGGGGCTTCCCCGGCTTACCTCTGGTCTTGGGGCGATAAGGTCGAATTTTCTACGTAGTCCTGAATCATTGTAGAACATAGTTGAAAATGGAGAAAAATAAGAAAAGCATACTTTATTCATAAGAAGGATGGAGTACATTATTGTCGGAAAAAAAAACTAGGTGGAAGCTGCCTGCTTATTAGTCCCCTATTCAATGGTAGAATTTTCTTAAATGATCTACATTCCAAGTATGTTCGATGAGTTGGTTGTTCATATCCTCGAGCTTGTATGCCCCATTACGGATCACCATTTTTACTAGGTACGGTCATTTCCAGTTAGGCCCTAGAACCCCGTCTGACCTCTTTCTGGTATTCAACGTTACTTTCCTGAGAACTAGGTCCCCTTCCTTAAAGTTTCGGGCCTTTACCCTTCTGTTAAAGTACCTGACAATCCTGCTCTGATAGACTGCTACCTTCTCGGCTATTCGATCTTGTTTTTCTTCCAGAAGGTCTAAGTTAGCTCGGAGCTTACTTTCATTGCTCTCTGGTTCAAAATGTTGGAATCTAAAGGAGGTCAATTTGTGCTCGATGGGTAAAACTGCTTCAACCCCGAAGGCAAGAGAGTAGGGTGTTTCCCAGGTAGCTATTTTCCTTGTAGTGCGGTAAGCCCAGAGGACCTCGAAAAGCTCCTCTGCCTATCTGCCTTTCTTCTGCTGTAGCTTTTTCTTCAACAGCTTCTTAATGATTTTGTTCGTGAATTCCACCAGACCGTTGGTCTGGGGGTAGGATAACGAAGCAAAACGAAGGTCGATTCCTAAGCCCTCGTAAAACTCTTTGAACCGACAATTATCAAACTGTTTTTCGAGGTCAGTTATAATGTTAAAAGGGGTCCCGAACCTGCAAATTACATTAGTCTTGATAAACCTTGTTGTGTTTTCTTCTGATATCTAGGAGAACGGTCCGGCTTCGACCCATCTTGTTAAATAATCGATTGCCAAGATAGCATGTTTGGTTTGACCTAGAGCAGTAGGAAGCGGTCCGATCAAGTCAACTTCCTACAAAGCAAAGGGGTATGGCGAGATAAAAGACGACAACCGCTCCAGAGGGAGGTGACTCAAGTTTGCGGCCTTCTGGCATACGTCGCAGGCTTGCACAAAGCTCTTTGCGTCTTGATGGATGGTTGGCCAATATTACCCCATGCGAAGAACCTGATATGCCAGAGCCTACTCACCAATGTGATTCCCGCATTCCCCGAAATGAACCTTTTCAAAGCCCACTTTGGGTCTTCAGGGTGCAAGCATCAGAGCAGGGGAAGGGATCTTCCCCTCTGGTAAAGGTGTCCATCCACCAAATAATATCAGAACGAAAGCCTTTTGACTTTCCTAGCTTGGTCAGGCTCGCCGGGAAGTTTTCCATCCTTTAGATATACCACTATTGGATCCATCCAGCACGGTTGTCGATCCAAGGTATAAGTTTCCTTACCTTTCACTGTGCTAGGTAGGGGGATCATTTGAAGAGGGACTCCATGGGGTAAGGTCTGGCCACCATATGCAGCTATCTTGGCAAGCACGTCATCTCGAAGATTCAGTTGTCAGGGTACTTGCTCGATTCTGAATCCTTTAAATCTGCTCTAGAGTTGTTGAACCAATTTCTGGTAAGCGATCATATTATCCTCTTTTACCTAGTAATCCCCGGAGACTTGGTTGACCACGAGCAAAGAGTCGCTCTTAACATTCAGGTAATCAACCCCGAGCTATATGGTTGCCCTTATTCCAGCTAGAAGGGCTTCGTACTCTGCCTCGTTGTTCGTAACGTTGAATTAAAATTTGAAATAGTGGGAGCACTCAGTTCCTTCTGGGTCGATCAGGACTATGCCCGCTCCTCCCCCAGTTTGCCTGGAAGCTCCATCAGTGTAGAGGATCCACTACTCGTAATCCTCCAGCCAGCTGTCAGATTCTGGAATCCTCTCAGGGGCTACATCTGTTACCGCGGGGGTCGCTTGGCCTGAAGGTATTGAGAGCTCTGCTACAAAGTCCGCTAGTGCCTGAGCTTTTATTACGGTCCTAGGCTTGTACCTTAAATCAAATTGGGTAAGTTCCAGAACCCATAAAACAAACCTTTCAGAAACATCCAGCCTTTGTAAGAATTGACGGAGGGTTGGTCCGTTACCACTGCTATTGAATAAGCGTGGAAATAGGGACGAAGCTTTCTTACAGAGGTCACCAAGGCATTCTCGGGCTTGGTTAGAGCGTGACTTACGTAGTGAATAGGCCGTTGGACCCTATCCCCGTATTCCTAGACCAAGGCCCCGCTTATGATGGTTTCCGAAACGGCCAAGTAGATTTGAAGCTCTTCTCCAGGACTTGGCTTAACCAACAGTTGAGGGCTTGACAGGTATTTTTCAAGGCTTAAAAAGCTTGTTCACTCTTCTGATCCCATTTCATGCTTCTTCCCTGCTTGATGGCTTTGAAGAATGGGAGACACTTGTCGGTAGACCGAGAGATGAACCTATTGAGCGCTGCTACCTACTTGGTCAAGGCTTGAACCTGTTTAAGAGACGTGGGGGATTCTATATCTAGGATTTCCATGATATTTTTCGGGTTATCCTCTATGCCTCTCTCATGGACCATGAAGCCCAGAAACTTCCATGCAGTTACCCCAAAGGTGCATTTGGAAGGGTTCAATCTTATCTGGTTCTCCCTTAGGATTATGAAGGTTCGAATGTCACCTAGATGGCCTTCTGAGGTTGAAGACTTAGTGATCATGTCGTCGATATACACCTCCATTGACCTCCTAATTTTGGGCTTGAACAACAGATTGACTAGCCGCTAATATGTAGCTCCAGCGTTCTTGAGCCCAAAAGGCATCACCTTGTAGTAGTACAAACCTCGCGCAGAGATGAAACTGTTCTTTTCCTGGTCCGCAGGGTGCATCATAATTTGATTGTACCCTGAAAATGCGTCCATGAAGCTCAGGAGTTTGTTTCTGGAAATAGAGTCGACTAGCTGATCAATTTTTGGTAGAGGGAAGTTATCCTTTAGGCATGCCCGGTTGAGGTCGATATAATCGACGCACATGCGCCACTTTCCGTTTGCCTTCATGACCATGACCATGACCACGTTGGCGATCCACTCGGAATAACGTCCTTCTCGGATAAAGCCCACTTGGTTCAGTTTGTCTACCTCTTTCTAAACCGTACCATTTATTTCGGTGTAAAAGTGACGCATTTTTGGTTTAATGGGTTTGAAAGCCAGATCCACAGCCAGTTAATGAGCAGCCAATGTCATTGGGATCCCTAGCATCTCAGCATGACTCCAAACGAAAATGTCGTTGAACTCTGTGAGGATCTTGATCAAACCCTCTTTCACTCCCGACTCAAGAGTGGCTCCAATTTTGACGACCTTCGAGGGATCGCCCTCTCGGGCAGGAATTTCTTTTAACTTATCCATTGGATGGCCGGTGGCCCATACCCTTCTTTGTTCCTCCCTGTCAGGCATTATGAGGTCATCTTTAGGGTGATCGATGGACCCTACATCTCCTAGGCTTAATATAGGGGTTGCCCTGTCTTGGATCGTTGTCACATGGGCGAGTTATTTTGCTTGAGATGTTGGGTTGGCCGACACTGCATAGCATCTCATGACTGCTTGCTGATCACCCTGAACTTCCCCCACCTTGTCTCCTACTGGGAACTTCAGGACGTCGTTGTAAATGGAAAGGACCCATTTGAAGGATGATAAAAATGGCCTCCCTAATATTGTATTATAGGCCGATGGGGTATCCACCACCATGAAGTATGTCATGATATTCTGCTGGAGAGGTATTGCTCCAATGATCACTGGTAGGATTTTGGATCCAACGGGTGTGATTGAGTCCTCAGTGAACCCATACAACGGGCTAGTACAGCTATTGTAACACCAATGTTTCAAGTTTAGCTTTTCCAAGGTATATTTAAATAGGACGCCAACGCTGCTACCTGTGTCGAAGAGCACACGGTGTACCATGAAGTTGGCAATCTGTACCGTGATCACCATAGGGTCATCTTGAGGCTGCATGGTGTTGTAGACATCTGCGTCAGTGAAAATGATCTATGGCAACTGGGAGGGGTTGGTCGGTCTCTGATCGACCTTAAAGATATCCAGCCCTCCGTCCGTACGAGGATTTTTTGTCTCATGGTTTTTCCTGGAACCTTGGAGGTACAAGCCAGAGTAGGCCCTCCACTGATGGTATGTATTATCTGAATCCGTTGCATCAGGTCTGTCTGCTCCCCCTTTTTTTTCTCGACATGCTCTCGGATCTCGGCTTGCACTTCCCTTCCAATCTGAATGTTCTCCCTGACTAGCTGTAAGAATTCCACCATAGATCCTCCTCTTATCAAAGCCTCGATCTGATTCCACAGGTTGTAGCATTCTGAAGTGTTGTGCCCCATGTCCTCGTGAAAGTCACAATATTTATAGTGATATCTCTTATCGACCGGGGCTTTCATGAGAGTGGGCTTCTGTAGCAAACCCTTGTCTCGAATGGCAAGATAAATTGTTTCATGGGATACATTTAAAGGAGTGTAGTGATCGTACCCCCTCCCGTCTTGAGTTATTGGAGCCACTGTCCTAGGGGAAGGTGAAGCTTGCAGAGGAGTTCGTTTTTCTGGATACCTTTTCGATCAGGGTTGAGAAAGAAGAAAGCAGTATGTCGATCTATTAGAGGGTTTGTTCTGGCTTTTCTGAGCTTGCTTGGGTCTGGGAGCTTCCTTCCTTTATCGCTTTAGGGCTCTCATTTCGTCGTGTTCCATCTTGACCTTGAGCTTTTGGTCGACCTTAATCTGCTCCAGAGCCCGATCATAGGCTTCTTGGTAGGTTTCTAGAGGTCTCTTGGCAAAAGACCGAAAAAGCTTGCCCGACCACAGGTTTCTTCTGAACTTGGTGAGCGTTTCTTTCTCGGTGAAAACCCTCATCTAGATGACTTCCTTATGGAAACGCTAGACATAAGGCCGGAGGGTTTCCCCTCTCTCCTAGATCACATACTTTAGACGGATTGGGTCATTCAATCGGGGCTTAACTCCTTGGAGTTGTGAGCAGAAATTGATCGATAGCTTTGTGAAGGAATCCATAATACTACCAGGTAGTTTCCTAAACCAGATCTTAGCATAATCCGTGAGTGTAGTGGGTAACATTCGACACATAGCGGCCCTAGTCGTGTTCTGGACCTCCATTTGTTGAACGAAGCATTCTAAGTGGATCAGGGGATCCTCAGTCCCAGAGAATCTGTCAATTGGCATTTTGAATTTTGACGGGAGATCCACCTCCCTGATCTTTCTGGTGAAGGGGAGCATTCAATTCACTTAGAGGATCTTTCTTATCCTCCTTATACTTCCCCTTCTTCATCAATTGGAAATCCTTCTGAAGCTCTGCCAACTGATCTATCAGACGTTTGCTTTCGGATTTCCTTGAGTTGATCTCAAATTCCTCACTTTCAGATCCTTCAGGAGAACTAGCGACCTCTACCCGGTTCCTTCTTCGGAGGGGGTCTGCCCGGGGGCTTTGCTGACTTTCTTCTTCCCTAATTTGGGCTTCCCTCATTGAAGTCGTTGGGTGGAGAAACTCTCCTCGCTCTCGGGGAAGGATGTCCGTCGCGGATTTGACTTTCCTGGGCTGGTAATGTGGCGGTGCTTCTGGAACGGGGGCATAGTCCCTAACCTATCCCGGATCGAGGCTGGGAGTCCTGTTCTATTACCAGTCGGCTCCGGAAGGGTAGGTCCCAGGCGATCATGAAAATACAAACACTGTTAAATGCTCAAGGCTAACCTAGAGGGGGTGAATAGGTTAGACACCTTTTTCGACTCCCTTAGAAACAAACAAGAGTTTGTCCCTTTAGATTGCTTGTATCACAATATATATAAAACAAGTAAAGTGTGATACAAACAAGTAAGTGTAACACATACATAATCTATATTATAAAAAAGAAAGTCAACCTACATAAAGAGTTCTATCCGTAGTATTCAAATAACAAATACAAATACAAGAGAAAGAGAGATAGAGAGAAGTTGACACAAGATATAACGTGGTAAACCTCCGAAGAGGAAACATCCACGGGTTAGCAACCACCGGCAAAAAAAATCCACTAGTAGATAAGACAAGTACAATCTCTCAAGTGACCCCCTTCACCTAGAAACTACCCTCTTATCCTACTCATGAAGATGTCGCCCTCATGCTCAACATTCCGAGGCTTCACACCTCTTGTCAGGACTTCCTCGCTCACCTTACCGGATCCTCATAGCCCAAGGAAAGACTTCTTGCTTAACTATCTGAGTCCTCCCGACTCTAGTCAAGACTTCCTCGCTCACCTATCCGGATCCTCACGAACCCATGCAAGACTTCTTGCTCGACTATCCGAGTCCTCCCGACTCTAGCCAAGACTTCCTTGCTTGACAATCCAAGGTCTCACACCTCTGCCAAGACTTCTTGCTCAACAACATAGGTCTCACACCTATTGTCGATACTTCCTTCTCACAAGGCATCTAGGTGATCATGAATGCAAAACGCAAACAAGCATACAACATAGAATGCCATGATCAACACATCCTATGGAAAATACTAGACATGAGCATGAATGCACAAATCAAATGTAGTCTAGTCAATCATGCATGTTTAAATCATCTAGATCATGTAAGATATGTTCAACATTAATCACAACCTAGATACATGAATAGATCTAAACTTGAATCACAAGATATGTTTAATTAATCACAAAAACAAGTTTAAATCACACAAACCAAAACATGCTAAAATCATATGACAAAGTCATTTAGATTTAAACTAGTTCTAGAGCATATTCATAATCATAGATTCAACAAAACACATGAATAGCTCAAAAGAACATAAGCACATGTATTAATGTGAGAATTTGGCCAAGAGTGCCTACTACATGTAAGGAACTATTTTTCATAAAATCAATCAATCAAAGATCATCAAATAGTCCTAGAATCAAAGCTAGCACAATACAATCACAAACATGTGAAAACATAGGCAAAATCAAAACCTAACTCAACATGTAAGATTTCAATTGAAACTCAACCTAGCTTTAAAAGAGTTCAAAACTCAAATCAAAACACTAATAATACACACATATAAGTTGAAGAAGAAAACCCAAGGCAATTGACCAAGTTTAAAAAAAAAAACTTTGAGAGAAAATCAATACCTTAGTTGATTTAGGTGCAGTCCCGTTTTTATATGTTTAGACTCAAAATACAGCAATAAAACTCACTCGAACCTTCAGAGAACAGATGAAGGATGAATAGACAAACACTCTCAACTTTGAATCACTCAAATCTGAGTTTAAATGAAGAAGTTATGGTGTTTGGAAGGTGAGAAAATGTAGAGAGAAAATTTCTGCACACAACTTTGAATTTCTTCTTAGAATGAAATGTGAGAGAGAAAGAGAATATAAAGGAGAGGGAAAGAAAGAAGCCAAAATACAATTTTTCCTTCTTTGTTATTGCTTCCCCGAGATGGTGCTTGGGCATCTCGGGGCAGCAAGATGTTGCAGCCGAGATGGCCACGTGCCATCTCGGGCTTGCACCACTTCATGGCCTTCGGCCATGGTGCAATTCCCTTGCGCTTCCCTCGCGTTCTTCGACTGTTCTCTGGCCTCCAAACTCAGAATTCGAATCCGTTTATGGATTATGAACCCTAACTCTCACACGAACATGGAAATATAAGATACTTAACCCAGAAAAAAATAATTCGACTCGATATACAAATACGAAAACAATGTATGCAACATGAGTTGAAAGTGTAGTATCTTTTGACTTAAAACTTGAAATCAATAGTATGAGTAACCGAAATGACCGGAACTCAATCAAAAATGATTTAGGACTAAATTCAAGTTCAATATCCATGTCATAGAAACATATAAACACACAAACACAATTCACACTAGAATGCAAACTACATAGAGATAGTTTCCAATCATGCATTTTTCAAAACATGTTATTTCCATACCAACGATGCAGGGACACATATGAATGAATTGTATGCTTGTGCCAATAAAGGTGCACAATGATGCAGGGACACATATGAATGAATTGTATGTGTGTGCCAATAATGGTGCACAATGATGTAGGGACACAAATGTATGAATTGTGTATGCGTGCCTATAATGGTGCACAACGATGCCGGGACACAAATGTATGAATTGTGTGCGTGCCTAAGCCTTGTAAGAGAAAGATAAGGTCTTAGTATACCTTTGTAGAACCATATTGCATCCTTTCTCTTAGAATACTTTGAACTTGCTTTGACTTGTTGTTCAATCTTCTTTGAGGCTGGAATCATCATGAATCTAAACAACTAAATCATTACAAGTAAACATCATTTTGATATGGAATTAATGCCAACACAAACTAAAATCTAACAATCTCCCCCTTTGGCAAATTCCATGTAAAAACACCTATACATTTACTACAAATATAAAATTGAAGATAGGTCACAAAATCACTCCCTCACATTACAATGAGTAAGATTCCTATAACTAATCTTCACCAACTCTTGAACTTCATCTTCATCTTCATCTTCTCTTGAAGCAACCTACAAATCATCTCAAAGCACAATGCATATACAAGAGAAAAACAACAAATGGAAACATATAATATGGATAAGAAAATGCAATTAAGTCCACAAATACATGTATCTCCGTCGCAATACATGCCAAAATACAAGAATTCTTAACCAAATCTTAAGACTAATTATTACATGCCATTGAAAGTTCAAATTTCACAAAAACAACATACAAAGAAACTAAGTAACTAGCAACTATTTCTCCCCCTTTTTGACATGAAAAGAAGCCAAAAGGTAAGAAACATACCATAAGACTCAAATACTAGTTACTTGGTCAACCAAAGAAAGATGTGTGTGTAGTTTATCTAACATAATGCTTGAGAGGTGGTCTTAAACTTGAGGAAATACACTCCTCCAACTCTTTTATTCTAGCATCTTGTTTATCAGCTAAAGCACTAAGCTCATCAACCTTCTTCTTCAAATGTAAAGCCCAATCCGGAAGAATGTTTGTGCTAGTCTCTTGACAATCAACTTGAGAACTACTAAATAGTCCAAAAGTATCACATGTCTTACCCTTATCCTTATAAGACATGTATGACACCCGTTTATCACTATACTTTGCCAAGGGTTGTACCAACACATCATCTCCTATACTCTTAACACCACGAGCTAAACATAAAGAAGTTATAAACCCCGGTAATGCAAGCTTTTTATCTCCTCTAGTAGAGAAAGCCGCACTATCAATATAAAGTATAAGTAGATCCCCAAGGTTTATATGTTGATTAGTCACCAAGGCATACACTATTTTGATCTTGTCTTTATTCAACTCAGTTGAATTCGAAGATCAACACTGTTAGTGCAAATGAATAGATGCCAAAATGCACTAGCCTTAATTAACTCATGTTGACTAATATAGGCTCTACATTTCCACTCAAAATAAGCATTGTCACAAACAGTTCTACCCATGATATTAAGATTCTCAATGACATCTACATCTAGAAAGTTCGAATCTATATCATTAGATAGCCCAAGAAACTTGTTAATGTTTTTCGAGTTAACTCTAAACACAACACCCCTAATCTCCATCAAAGCATCCAATAAGGTGGCACTTTCACTACATTCAAGATAAAACTCTCTAACAAGAGTATCATTCACAATTCCTAACATGCTCAACCAAGATTCCCAATTTCTATTCTTAATGCACTTAAGAATATAAGAATCTTTACACTTACCTAAGTCAATGCCTCTCTCTTGAAATATCTTCTTAGTTCCAAAGATCCCTAAATCTTTTAACCCTGAAGCCTTGGATCATTTTGAGGTAGACTTGGCTTTCACAATGGGATTCGATTGATTTTTACTTTCGGTAACCTTAGTTCTTCCCATTTGTTCTTGTAACATAAGATGCTATATACATACAACAAAAGTGAGTGAAAGACAAAACAAGCATATTAGTCACAAATATATAAAAACAAAGACATATGACTTAAGAATGAATCATCATGCAAGACAAAGATAGTGAGTAATATCTTACAAGTATCATTAAGTCAAAATATGCCAACATGTAACAAAATGAAGCATGTGAACATATCATAAATGAGAACAATGTCTAGCGTACAATGCTCCCCTTTGATAACTGCTATAACTAAAATCCATGATAGCATAAAGTTCACAAAGATGTTCACACAATCACACATTCAAGCAATTTGAAGAAATATCAACAAAGATACACAAAGATTTTTCAAGTTCTCTCATAATTCTTCAACAATTGCTAAAATATCATCATACTCATAAGCAAAGTGTGTGTGTGAGAGAGATATGCTTCAAATATATATCAATAAGTAGTTTGATAATCAACATGTAAACAATTTCCAACAACTATTCATCTTAAGTTTTTTCCATAAAAAGTCAAACCGATTATCATCCAGAATTTTTGATTTAAAGAGAATAGATTTCAACATATGAACGTGTGTGTGCATGTGGCTCATCATCCCATTTCTGTTTTTCAACCCGAGCACATTTGATTTTCAACTATACTTCTTTTTCAGCCTTCCTCCTTTTCTTTTTAGGCTTTGAATCAAAGAATTTTTTTTTATGATTTCTTTTCAACACTTCTTTGATTTTTTTTTCAATTTTCTTTGAAAAAAAAAAAACAAAATTCACTTCATGACGGCTTTCACTCATTACAATGGTGTAGCTCTTTCCAACATTGGGTAGCTTTCACAACCAATGTGTGTAGCCTTTTTCATGAAGGTGCTTGTTGAGTTCTATGTAATTGCCGAAGAAAAAGGGATACTAACCATAGGTCATTTTAAATGTACTTAAGCACAAAAACTTCAAGGTGTATCCAATGTTTACATATTAGTAAACTCAACATACTAGCAAAACATATAAGAGAAACAAGGTGCAATTTTTAGAAAACCAAGATTTTGTGGCTCATAAGCACATGATCTAAGAGTAATAAGTAGAGACTTATTCAAGATCATTACTTCTCTTATGAGTAGCTTTTAAAGAATATGAAGCTCATATTTTTTAAAAAAAATGCCACTCAATATACTATACACAAACAATCATCAAAGTTAAGATCAATGTGAACAATATCACTATTAGATCCTAAAATAGAAAATGTCAATGAGAACCATATGTATGCTATACAAAATTCTCTAATATGACATTCTATGAGATGTATATCAAAAATTAAGTAAGCAGATGAATATCTAAGAGAACATGCATTAGAGTATAGAGATACCTTTTTGCATATTATATTCATCAAATACCATACTTCCGCCCTTTTTATAAGAACTCTTGCCTTGAATGTTCTCATGACACCAACTTGACGGTGTTTCACAAAAAGAGTATAAAAAGCATAATATCTCAACTCAATCAACACATATATCAAAAGAACTTCTCTAAAGTTAATCAACAAATTTTGACCATCATAACAACCATAATGTGAGATAACCAAGTTCATATCAATACATGAAGTATACAAAGCTAGCAAGCAAGAATATTCAACACAATTGATATATAGCCTCAAAGCTATCTCACATGTGCTTCTTATATTAGTGATAAGAGCACTCACCCTTGAACCACTTGTTCTTGGGTGTACCTACATAAACATTTTCAATATCATCCTTGACAACAATGTTAAATCTAGAGTAAAGTCCTTCAATGAATTGATTAACAAGAATATCATTAACACATTCTTTCTTAACATTATCAACACAAGCTTTGTCAAGTTGAACAAGATTAGTATTCTTTCTACTCCACAACTTCTTCTCATGCTTAGCAAAATTATCATGTTTCTCAACTTTCAAGACCTTAGCATGTTCAAGTTGCAGTTTAATCTCCTTATTTCTAGATTCATTTCCTAATTTACATTTTTCTCTATATTTATAACACCTAGGCTTAATTTGACCTATTGCAAAAATGGAAAATTGGAATAAAAGATGAGATTGTACCTTTTGGAGTTGAACTAGCTTCACTAGGAGTTTGCAAAGATACCTAGTTCGCTAACTTCTTCTTGACTTTTGATCTTCTCTTCTTGTGTGGCTTCTTATCAATCACGACTTCATCAAAGTGAGTAGGAAGTGGTGCTTCCAAGAGCTCCTCTTCAACTACCAAGTCGTCTTCACCACTATAAGAGTTAAGAAGATTCCTAACACTAGACACACTCACCGAATCATTCACTAAGTCCTTGATGGCCTCCTAAGCCGTGTTTATCTCTTCCGTCAATTATTGTTCTCTATTCTACAAAGAAGATATCACATTATCCTTCTCAAGGTTTATCTTTTCAAGTTCTCTAAACTTCTTCATAATATCACCTTCTAACCAAGAAGTCTACGAGTGACAACCACAAACTCATCTAGTTGTTTCTTGATCAAATCATCATTCTCAACTACCTCTCTTAGAGCATTATCTCTAGCTTCTTCAAGCTTTTCTCTCTTTTCCAACAACTCATGATTAGTAGAAATTGAACTAATACTTCCATGATGATTTGTATCAAAGTTCTTGTTCAAAGATATTGTACCATCAACATCTAGTGGAGAATTAGAAGTCGTTAGAGCTACAAAGTTACACACCAACTCTTCATCAATTGAAGACTCACTGCTAGAGCTCTTATTGTCACTAGAGTTATCATCACTCTAAGTAGCCGCCAACACTTTTCCTTTCTTGTCTTTCTTATATGGCTTCTTGGTGCACTCACTAGCAAAGTGACCAAAACCATGACAATTATAGCATTGAACCTCTCTCTTGTTCATGGCTTGACTATTCTTCTCGTTCCTTGGAGATGATGTTCTCTTAACTCCCTTTTCCTTAGAAGACTTGCCTCTAGGCTTGACATTCTTCTTTAGAAACTTCTTGAACCTTCTAACCAAAAAAACAATCTTTTTATTTTCATCATCACTCTCCTCCTCTATAACATTGAGAATGATTCCCTTACTCTTAATCTTTGGGTTCAAGCACATCTCATAAGTTTGGAGAGACCTAGGCAACTCATCAATGTTCATACTATCCACATCCTTGCTTTCCTCAATGGCAGTCACCTTTGATTTTAATCTCTTAGGAAGAGACCTAGGGATTTCCAATTTAAACGCTCTTTTGAGATAGGTACTCCAACTGCTTGACATTGGTTAGCTATGTTAAGAAGCCAAAATTGGAAGTCTTCGAACTTTTCTTCTTCACCCATACTTAAACCTTCAAATTGTGATGCCAACATTTGAAGCCTCGATTTCTTCACCGCTAAGGTTCCTTCATTAGTAACTTTGAGAGTATCCCAAGCTTCCTTTACAGATTCAAGATTTTGAATGTAGGAGAATTGATGCCCATCAACTCCTCCAAAGATGGCATTCATAGCACGATGGTGCCATTTAGCAACCTCAACCTCATTTGTTGTACATTCACTCATTAGCTTGAGTATCATGGTTCCATCCTCTTGAACCTTGGTAGGAGGACTATAACCTTCTTCCACTACCATCTAAGCCCTTTCATCAATAGAGCAAATGTAGACTTTCATCCTCAACTTCCAATACCCATAGTTAGTGCCTTGAAGTAATGGTGGCCTAGTATTTGAGACTCATTCCACCATTACATTATCTTACAAACCCATGACTTCAAACGCCTTGCAAAAAAGTTTGTGTTGTCATTAATTCCATATCAAAATGATGTTTAATTGTAATGACATAGTTGTTTAGGTTCATGATGATTAAATCATCAAAGAATGATGAACAACAAGTCAAAGCAAGTTCTATTTCTTCAAAAAGAAAGGATGCAATTTAGTTCTACAAAGGTATACTAAGACCTTATCTTTCTCTTAAAAGGCTTAAGGCACAAACACACACAATTCATTCATTTGTGTCCCTACATCGTTGTGCACCAGTATAGGCACACACATATAATTCATTCATATGTGTCCCTGCATCATTGTGCACCATGTATAACATATTAACACACTTGAAGATGAATGCTCATGCATTGGTATGGAAATAACATGTTTTGGAAAATGCATGATTGGAAACTATCTCTATATAGTTTGCATTTTAGCGTGAATTGTGTTTGTGTGTGTGAATGTTTGTATAACATGGATATTGAACTTGGATTTAGTCTTAAATCATTATTGATTAAGTTCTTGTTATTTCGGTTACTCATACTAAGATTTCAAGTTCTAAGTCAAAAGATACTACACTTTTAACTCATGTTGCATACATTGTCTTCGTATTCATATATCGAGTCGAATTATTATTTTCTGGGTTGAGTATCTTAAATGTCCATGTCCATGTCCATGTCCATGTGAGAGTTATGGTTCGTAATCTTCAAATGGATTCGAATTCCAAGTTCAGAGACCGGAGAACTGTCGAAGAATGCGAGGGAAGCGCGAGGGAAGCGCAAGGGGATTGCACCATGGTCGAAGGCCATGAAGGTGTGCAAGCCCGAGATGGTGCGTGGCCATCTCGGCCGCACAACCTTGCTGCCCCGAGATGCCCATGCACCATCTCGGGGGAGAAATATCAAAGGAGGGCTTTGTCATTTTGCTCCTTTCCTTCCCTCTCTTTTATAATCTCTTTCCCTCTCACATTTCATTCAAAGAAGAAATTCAAACTAGTGTGCAGAATTTTTCTCTCTACATTTTCTCAGCTTCCAAACACCATAACTTCTTCATTTGAACTCCGATTTGAGTGATTTGAAGTTGAGAGTGTTTGTCTATTCATCCTCCATCGTTTCTTTGAAGGTTTGAGTGAGTTTTGTTGCTGTTTTTTGAGTCTAAACACACAAAAACGGGACTGCACCTAAATCAACTAAGGTATTGATTTTCTCTCAAAGTTTTCTTTTAAAACTTGGTCAATTGCCTTGGGTTTTCTTCTTCAACATATATTTGTATATTGTGAGTGTTTTGATTTGAGTTTTGAACTCTTTCAAAGCCGGATTGAGTTTCAATTGAAATCATTCATGTTGAGTTAGGTTTTGATTTTGTCTATGTTTTCACATGTTTGGGATTGTATTGTGCTAGCTTTGATTCTAGGACTATTTTATAATCTTTGTTTGATTGATTTTGAGAAAAAATAGTTCCTCACATGTATTAGGCTCTCTTGGCCTAATTCTCACATAATACATGTGCTTACGTTCTTTTGAGCTATTCATGTGTTTTGTTGAATCTATGATTAGGAATATGCTCTAGAACTTTAGCTTAAATCTTATTGACTTTGTCATATGATTTTAGCATGTTTTAGGTTTGTGTAATTTAAACTTGATCTTGTTTTTTATTGAACATATCTTGTAATTCAAGTTTAGATCTATGCATGTATCTAGGATGTGATTATTATTGAACATATCTTACATGATCTAGATTGTTTATACATGCATGATTGACTAGACTATATGTGATTTGTGCATTCATGCTCATGTCTAGTATTTTCCATAGGATGTGTTGATCATAACATTCTATGTTGCGTGCTTGGTTGGGTTTTGCATTCATGATCACCTAGATGCCATGTGAGAAGGAAGTCTTGACAATAGTTGTGAGACCTATGGTGTTGAGCAAGAAGTCTTGGCAAGAGGTGTGAGACCTTGGATTGTCAAGCAAGGAAGTCTTGGCTAAAGTCGGGAGGACTCGGATAGTCAAGCAAGAAATCTTGTCTAGGTTCGTGAGGATCCGGATAGGTGAGCGAGGAAGTCTTGACTAGAGTCGTGAGGAATTAGTTGAGCAAGAAGTCGTGCCTTGGGTCGTAAGGATTTGGATAAGGTGAGCGAGGAAGTCTTGACAAGAGGTTTGAGGCCTCGGATTGTTGAGCATTAGGGCGAAAACTTCAAGAGTAGGATAGGAGGGTAGTTTCTAGGTGAAGTGGTCACTTGAGAGATTATACTTGTCTTATCTACTAGTGGATTTTGTTTACCGGTGGCTGCTAGCCTGTGGATGTTTCCTCTTCGGAGGCTTACCACATTATATCTTCTGTCAACTTTTCTCTATCCCTATCTCTCTTGTATTTGTGTTGTGGATAGAACTTTTTATGTAAGTTGACTTCCTTTCTATAATATTGATTGTGTATATTACAATTACTTGTTTGTATCACACTTCACTTGTCTTTATATATTGATTAATTGTCTTTAATTAATATATATATTGTGATACAAGCAATCTAGAGGGACAAACTTTTGTTTGTTTCTAAGGGAGTCAAAAAAAGGTGTCTAACCTATTCACCCCCCCCCCCCCCTCTAGGTTAGCCTTGAGGATTTAACCGTGTTTGTATTTTCAATTGGTATCAGAGCAGGACACTAGATTGCACTTAGTATGAGTCCAGGGTGATACATTCACGGTTTTTGCAAAGCTTTTGAAGTCATGGGTTTACAAGATGATGTAATGGCTGAAGAAGCCTCAAACACTAGGCCACCATTACTTCGAGGCACTAACTATGGGTATTGGAAGTTGAGGATGAAAGCCTACATCTGCTATATTAATGAAAGGGCTTGGATGGTAGTGGAAGAAGGTTATAGTCCTCCTACCAAGGTTCAAGAGGATGGAACCATGATACTCACGCCAAGGAGTGAATGGACAACGAATGAGTTTGAGGTTGCAAAATGGCACCATCGTGCTATGAAAGCCATCTTTTGAGGAGTTGATGGGCATCAATTCTCCTACATTCAAAATCTTGAATCCGCAAAGGAAGCTTGGGATACTCTCCAAGTTATTAATGAAGGAATCTTAGCGATGAAGAAATCGAGGCTTTAAATGTTAGCATCACAATTTGAAGGTTTAAGTATAGGTGAAGAAGAAAAGTTTGAAGACTTCCAATTCCGGCTTCTTAATATTGCTAACCAATGTCAAGCACTTGGAGTACCTATCTTAAAAGAGCGTTTAAATTGGAAATTCCTTAGGTCTCTTCCTAAGAGATTCAAATCAAAGGTAACGACCATTGAGGAAAGCAAAGATGTGGATAGTATGAACATCGATGAGTTGCTTGGGTCTCTCCAAACTTATGAGATGTGCTTGAAGCCAAAGATTAAAAGTAAGGGAATCTCTCTCAATGCTATTGAGGAAGAGAGTGATAATGAAAATGAAGAGATGGCACTTTTGGTTAGAAGGTTCAAGAAGTTTCTAAAGAAGAATGCCAAGCTTAGAGGCAAGTCTTCTAAGGAAAAATGAGTCAAGAGAACATCATCTCCAAGGATTGAGAAGAATAGTCAAGCCATGAACAAGAAAGAGGCTCAATGCCATGGTTTTGGTCACTTTTCTAGTGAGTGCACCAAGAAGCCATCTAAGAAAGACAAGAAAGGCAAAGTGTTGGCGGCTACTTGGAGTGATGATAATTCTAGTGATAATGAGAGCTCTAGTTGTGAGTCTTTAAGTGATAAAGAGTTGGTGAGCAACTTTGTAGCTCTAATGGCTTCTCATTCTCCACTAGATGTTGATGGTACAATATCTTTGAACAAGAACCTTGATGCAAATCATGATGGAAGCTCTAGTTCCATTCCTACTAATCTTGAGTTGTTGAAAAAGATAGAAAAGCTTGAAGAAGCTAGAGACAATGCTCAAAGAGAAGTAGTTGAGAATGATGATTTTATCAAGAAGCAACTAGATGAGTTTGTGGTTGTTACTCGTAGATTTCTTGGTGAAAAAGGTGATATTTTAAAGAAGTTTAGAGAACTTGAAAAGATTAACCTTGAGAAGGATAATGTGATATCTTCTTTGAAGAAGAGAGAACAAGAATTGATGGAAGAGATAGACACGGCTAAGGAGGCTATCAAGGACTTAGTGAATGATTCGGTTAGTGTGTCTAGTGTTAGGAATCTTGTTAAGTCTCATAGTGGTGGAAACGACTTTGTAGTTGAAGAGGTGCTCTTGGAAGCACCACTTCTTACACACTTTGGTGAAGTCGTGATTGATAAGAAACAACACAAGAAGAGAAAATCAAAAGCCAAGAAGAAGTTGTTGAACAAGGTATCTTTGCAAACTCCTAATGAATCTAGTTCAACTCCAAAAAGGTACAATCTCATCTTTTATTCTAATTTGCCATTATTGCAACACAATAGGTCACATTAAGCCTAGGTGTTATAAATATATTGAAAAATACAAATTAAGAAATGAATCTAGGGATAAGGAGATTAAACTTCAACTTGAACATGCTAAGGTCTTGAAATTTGAGAAACATAATAATATTGCTAAGCATGAGAAGAAGTTGTGGAGTAGAAAGAATACTAATCTTGTTCAACTTGACAAAGCTTGTGTTGATAATGTTAAGGAAGAGTGTGTTAATGATATTCTTGTTAATCAAGTCATTGAAGGACTTTACTCTAGATTTAACATTGTTGTCAAGGATGATATTGGAAATGTTTGTGTAGGTACACCCAAGAACAAGTGGTTCAAGGGTGAGTGCTCTTATCACTAAAATAAGAAGCACATGTGAGATAGCTTTGAGGCTATATATCAATTGTGTTGAGAATTCTTGTTTTCTATCTTTGAATACTCCATGTATTGATATGAACTTGGTTATCTAACATCATGGTTGTTATGATGGTCAAAATTTGTTGATTAACTTTAGAGAAGTTCTTTTGTTATATGTGTTGATTGAGTTGAGATATTATGCTTTTTATACTCTTGTTGTGAAACACCGTCACCTTGGTGTCATGAGGACATTCAAGGCAAGAGTGCTCATAAAAAGGGCGGAAGTATGATATTTGGTGAATATAATGTGCAAAAAAAATGTATCTCTATACTCTAATGCATGTTTTCTTAGATATTCATCTTTTGACTCAATTTTTGATATACATCTCATAGCATGTCATATCAGAGAATTTTATATAGCATACATATGGTTCTCATTGACATTTGCTACTTTTAGGATCTAATAGTGATATTGTTCACATTGATCTTAACTTTGATTATTGTTTGTGTATAGTATATTGAGTGGCATTACTTTTGAAACTATGAGGTTCATATTCTTTGAAAGCTACTCATTAGAGAAGTAATGATCTTGAATAAGTCTCTACTTATTGCTCTTAGATCATGTGTTTATGAGCCATAAAATCTTGGTTTTCTAAAAATTGCACCTTGCTTCTCTTATATGTTTTGCTAGTAGGTTTAGTTTACTAATATGTAAACATTGGATACACCTTGAAGTTTTTGTGCTTAAGTACATTTAAAATGACCTATGGTTAGTATCCATTTTGCTTCGGCAATTACATAGAACTCAACGAGCACCTTCATGAAAAGGGCTACACACATTGGTTTTGAAAGCTACCCAATGTTGTAAAGAGCTACACCATTGTGATGAGTGAAAGCCGTCGTGAAGTGATTTTTGTTTATGTAAAAAAAAGGGAAAAAATAAAAAAAAGTGTTGAAAAGAAATCTTAAAAAAAAAATCTTTGATTCAAAGCCTAAAAGAAAAGGTGGAAGACTTAAAAAGGTGTTTAGTTGAAAATCAAATTAGCTCGTATTGAAAAACAGAAATGGGATGACGAGTCACATGCACACACACGCTCATATGTTGAAATCTATTCTCTTAAAAGCAAAAAATTCCGGATGATAATCAGTTTGACTTTTTATGGAAAAAGCTTAAGATGAATAGTTGTTGGAAATTGTTTGCATGTTGATTATCAAACTACTTCTTGATATATATTTTAAACATATCTTTCACACACACACTTTGTTTATGAGTATGATGATATTTTAGCAATTGTTGAAGAATTATGAGAGAACTTGAATTTTTTTTGTGTATCTCTCTTAGCATATGAAGCTTTTTTGTTGATATTTCTTCAAATTGCTTGAATGTGTGATTGTGTAAACATCTTTGTGAACTTTATGCTATCATTGATTTTAGTTATAGAATTTATCAAGTGGAAGCATTGTATGCTAGACATTGTTCTCTTTTATGATATGTTCACATGCTTCATTTTGTTACATGTTTGCATATTTTGACTTAATGATACTTGTAAGATATTACTCACTATCTTTGTCTTGCATGATGATTCATTCTTAAGTCATATGTCATTTTGTTTATATATTTGTGACTAATATGCTTGTCATGTCTGTCACTCACTTTTGTTGTATATATATAGAATCTTATATCACAAGAACAAATGGGAAGAACAAAGGTTACCAGGGGTGGAAATCAATCAAATCCCATTGTGAAAGCCAAGTCTACCTCAAAGGGATCCAAAGCTTCATGGTCAAAGGATTTAGGGATTTTGGAACTAAGAAGATATTTCAAGAGAGAGGCATTGACTTAGGTAAATATAAAGATTCTTATGTTCTTAAAGGCATTAAGGATAGCAATTGGGAATCTTGGGTGAGCATGTTAGGAATAGTGAATGATACTCTTGTTATAGAGTTTTATTTTGAATATAGAGAAAGTGCCACCTTATTGGATGCTTTGATGGAGATTAGGGGTGTGGTGTTTAGAGTTAACCCAGAAAACATTAACAAGTTTCTTGGACTATCTAATGATATAGATTCGAACATTCTAGATGTAGATGTCATTGAGAATCTTAATATCATGGGTAGAACTCTATGTGACAATGCTTCTTTTGAGTGGAAAGGTAGAGCATATATTAGTCAACATGAGTTAACTAAGGCAAGTGCATTTTGGCATCTATTCATTTGCACTAATATTTTTGGATTTTCGAATTCGACCGAGTTGAATAAAGACAAGATCAAAATAGTATATGCATTGGTGACTAATCAACCTATAAACCTTGGGGATTTACTTATGTTTTATTTAGATAATGCGGCTTTCTCAACTAGAGGAGATAAGAAGCTTGCATTACCAGTGTTTATAACTTCTTTGTTTTTAGCTCGTAGTGTGAAGAGTAGAAGAGATGATATGTTGGTACAACCCTTGGAAAAGTATAGTGATAAACGTGTGTCATACATGTCATATAAGGATAAGGGTAAGACATGTGATACTTTTGGACTATTTAGTAGTTCACAAGTTGATTGTCAAGAGACTAGCATAAACATTCTTCCGAATTGGGCTTTACATTTGAAGAAGATGGTTGATGAGCTTAGTGCTATAGTTGATAAACAAGATGCTAGAATAAAAGAGTTGGAGGAGTATATTGCTTCAAGTTCAAGACCACCTCTCAAGCATTATGTTAGGTCAACTGCACGCACATCTTTCTTTGGTGGATCTAGTAGCTAGTATTTGAGTCTCACAGTATATTTCTTACCTTTTGACATCATTTCATGTCAAAAGGGGGGAGAAAGAGTCGCTAAGAGTTGCAAGTTACTTAGTTTCCTTTTCATGTTGTTTTTGTGAAATTTGAACTTTCAATGGCTTGTAATAATAAGTCTTAAGATTTGGTTAATAATTCTTGTGTTTTGGCATGTATTAAGGGGGAGATACATGTATTTGTGGACTTAATTGTATATTCTTATCCATATTATATGTTGTCATTTGTTGTTTTTCACTTATATATGCATTATGCTTTGAGATGATTTGTAGGTTACTTCAAGAGAAGATCAAGATGAAGTTCAAGAGTTGATGAAGATTAGTTATATGAATCTTACTCATTGTAATGTGAGGGAGTGATTTTATGACATATCTTCATTTTTATATTTGTAGTAAATGTATAGGTATTTTGACATGGAATTTGCCAATGGGGGAGATTGTTAGATTTTAGTTTGTGTTGGCATTAATTCCATATCAAAATGATGTTTACTTGTAATGAATTAGTTGTTTAGGTTCATGATGATTCAAGCTTCAAAGAAGGATGAACAATAAGTCAAAGCAAGTTCTAAGTCTTCAAAGAGAAAGGATGCAATTTGGTTCTACAAAGGTATACTAAGACCTTATCTTTCTCTTACAAGGCTTAGGCACACACACACAATTCATATATTTCTGTCCCAGCATCGTTGTGCACCATTATAGGCACACACATTCAATTCATTCATATGTTCCCTACATCGTTGTGCACCATGTATAACACATTCACATACTTGAAGATAAATGCTCATGCGTTGGTATGGAAATAACATGTTTTGGAATATGCATGATTGGAAACTATTTCTATGTAGTTTGCATTCTAGTGTGAATTGTGTTTGTGTGTGTATATGTTTGTATAACATGGATATTGAACTTGAATTTAGTCTTAAATAATTCTTGATTGAGTTCCGGTCATTTCAGTTACTCATACTATTGATTTCAAGTTCTAAGTCAAAAGATACTACACTTTCAACTCATATTGCATATATTGTCTTTGTATTCGTATATCGAGTCGAATTATTATTTTCTGGGTTGAGTATCTTATATGTCCATGTATGTGTGAGAGTTACAGTTTTTAATCCGTAAACAAATTTGAATTCCGAGTTCGGAGGCCGGAGAACGGTCGAAGAACGCGAGGGAAGCGCGAGAGGATTGCACCATGGCCGAAGGCCATGAAGGTGTGCAAGCCCGAGATGGCCCGTGGCCATCTCGGCCGTGCAACCTTGCTGCCCCGAGGTGCCCACGTTCCATCTCGGGGGAGCAATATCAAAGGAGGGCAATTTTGTCATTTTACTCCTTTCTTTCCCTCTCCTTTTTAATCTCTTTTCCTCTCACATTTCATTCTAAGAAGAAATTCAAACTAGTGTGCAGAAATTTTCTCTCTACATTTTTTCACTTTTCAATCACCATAACTTATTTATTTGAACTTTGATTTGAGTGATTCGAAGTTGAGAGTGTTTTTCTATTCATCCTCCATCTTTTCTCTGAAGGTTTGAGTGAGTTTTGTTTCTGTTTTTAGAGTCTAAATACACAAAAACGGGGCTGCACCTAAATCAACTAAGGTATTGGTTTTCTCTCAAAGTTTTCTTTTTAAACTTGGTCAATTTCCTTCGGTTTTCTTCTTCAACATATATTTGTATATTGTGAGTGTTTTTATTTGAGTTTTGAACTATTTCAAAGCTAGGTTGTGTTTCAATTGAAATCATACATGTTGAGTTAGGTTTTGATTTTGCCTATTTTTCTCTTGTTTGAGATTGTATTGCGCTAGCTTTGATTGATTGATTTTATGAAAAATAGTTCCTCATATGTATTAGGCTTTCTTGGCCGAAATTCTCACATAATACATGTGCTTATTTTCTTTTGAGCTACTCATGTGTTTTGTTGAATCTAATGATTAGGAGTATGCTCTAGAACTTTTGCTTAAATCTAATTGATTTTGTCATATAATTTTAGCATGTTTTTGGTTTGTGTGATTTAAACTTGATCTTGTGATTTATTGAACATATCTTGTGATTCAAGTTTAGATCTATGCATGTATCTAGGTTGTGATTATTGTTGAACATATCTTACATGATCTAGATTTTTTTATACATGCATGATTGACTAGACTATATTTGATTTGTGCATTCATGCTCATGTCTAGTATTTTCCATAGGTTGTGTTGATCATAGCATTCTATGTTGCGTGCTTGTTTACGTTTTGCATTCATAATCATCTAGATGCCTTGTGAGAAGGAAGTCTTGACAATAGGTGTGAGACCTATGTTGTTGAGCAAGAAGTCTTGGTAAGAGGTGTGAGACCTTGGATTGTTGAGCAAGGAAGTCTTTGCTAGAGTCGGGAGGACTCAGATAGTTGAGCAAGAAGTCTTACCTAGGGTCGTGAGGATCCCGATAGGTAAGCGAGGAAGCCTTGACAGGAGTCGGGAGGACTCGGATAGTTAAGCAAGAAGTCTTGCCTTGGGTCGTGAGGATCCAGATAAGGATAGCAAGGAAGTCTTGGCAAAAGGTGTGAGGCCTCAGATTGTTGAGCATAGGGCGACAAATTCAAGAGTAGGATAGGAGGGTAGTTTCTGGGTGAAGTGGTCACTTGAGAGACTGTACTTGTCTTATCTACTAGTGGATTTTGTTTTGCCGGTGGCTGCTAGCCCGTGGATGTTTCCTCTTTGGAAGTTTACCACGTTATATCTTGTCTCAACTTTTCACTATCCCTATCTCTCTACTATTTGTATTATGGCTAGAACTCTTTATGTATGTTGACTTTTTTTCTATAATATAGATTGCGTATGTGTTACAATTACTTGTTTGTATCACACTTTACTTGTCTTCATATATTGATCAAGTATCTTTAATTAATATATATATTGTGATACATGCAATCTGGAGGGACAAACTTTTGTTTGTTTCTAAGGGAATCGAAAAAGGTGTATAACCTATTCACCCACCCCCCCCCCCCCCCCTCTAGGTAAGCCTTGAGCATTTAACCGTGTTTGTATTTTCATAGGGAGGTTGAGAGGTAATTTCGACCTCGGGGAGCTTGGATTGTCATGTATCGAGCTTACCCTGGGTTTTTGTTTCGGTGTAAGGAAATTGATCTGATCGTGTCGGGATCCACTTTGGGCATTCCCAGGTCGTGATGACCTTTCCTCGCTTCTACGGGATGGCCCAACAGCTCAACCTAGGAATCGTGGCACCATGGTAGATGATTTTAGACATGGACTCGGGTTGAGAGAGTGAAAAATTTACCTTTGGTCCCTAGCCAAATGTGGATATTAACAACATAACAAGAAATGTGGGCTTCTTGAGAGGTCGCGAGGTATCTCGACCTTGAGAAGGCTAGGTCTTCCCTTATCGACTTTGACTTAAGAAGCTCAGTCTATTTGTGTCAGGTTTTGCCATATTGTATCGGGATGTGGGCGACCTCGCCCTGCTTCGACAAGTTGTACGGTAGCCCAACCCTAGAAACCCTGGTATCCCGCTGAATACGAACACTAGCTTGGGGAGTGGAAAATTACCTTTGATCCTTTTCCAAATTTGTCTATTAACAGAAGTCCCCTCTGACTTGAACACTGGTGATTGAGTTGAGGTTAGATTCAGATTTCCTGTCTTTATTGGGAAAAATTTGCCTCTTCTTTTAGTTACCATAATCTGGGAAGGAAATCTTCTAATTAATTGAAGGAGAAACATGGCAAGCAAGGAAGCGACATATTTTTAAAAAATCTGGCTATGCTACGTCAATCCCGAGAATCAAGGCAATCTTTGCAGAAGATCTTGCTTCCATGTTTGCTCTTACCACTAATATCAAGGGTTACTGTTCCGTTCGTCCCTATTTAAACCCTTCCTTCTCTTTCAAATTTCAAACTTTCAAAAACTCTTTTCTTTCTTTGCCTTCTCGAGCAACATCTACGTCTCTCTTTCATCTAACTTGAAAACTTTTTCATCTTGTCGAAATCCATCCGTGATACAGTTGACTCTATAGTAGATGTCTAAGAGGTATCTAGTCTCGCTCATGGGAAACAAGCGTGAAAAAACTTTGATTACGATGACTCTCCTCTTAACCCACAACACCACCGATCGAATAGGTACGTGGCTATTGGGACCGGGTTCTCTAACAGGCCCGATGACCCTCTGAACTTGGTCAACGAAGATTGGGTTAGGGCTGGTAAAGCTACGGCTGGAAGGGGTTAAGTCACAGTTACTGGTCTCCTTCTCGAGGAACGTCTCCCCTACGACTTCAAGGTCATTCCGGATTCCACCACTGACCTGAAGTCGATTGATCGTTTGAAGGTCAAGTACGGCATCCTCGATAGTGTTTCCGTCTTTGTTCCCCCCAAGAACTATAATGTCTTATCTCCTCCAAAAGGCGTGCTTCCGATCCATGTCAAGAATCTCGAGAATGGGGTCTGATTTCCTCTTCATCCCACCCTAAGACGGGCTCTCCGTGCCCTACTGCTAGCTCCTCTCCAGCTGACGTCTAGCTTCTAGAGACATCTAATCGACTTTTGTTGTGCTATGGAGGGAACAGTGCGAGTTGAACTGGCCTACCTCTTCCAAATTTACAGCTTATCTTGCTGCCCAATAGGTTAGTTCTACACGAAAGCCAATAGCAAAATCAAATTTATCGTCCCTGGTGCTTCCAAAAAAGACCTTTATGTAAACTCTCATCAGGGAGGACGAAAGCAAAGCCGTCACGAAACCCCACTCGGGTCTCATGGTGTTGAACTAATGATGAAGACTACAGGATATATATGTCATGTATCCCTATACCACTCACTATTTTAAAACTAGGGTTTTCTATTATCCGTTAATGCACCTAGACTCTACAGGATCAAACGGTAAACTTTAATAAAGTTATCTATCGCATTAACTAATTCATTATTAAAAACAAGTTTTAATTAACAAATAAATTATTTATGATTTTCAACAATTAAAAATCTAATCTATTAATGAATAATCTAAGCTTTTGTAAACTATTTAGTAAGGGCAGATTATTATGTTAGCGTTTACCAATTTTTAACTATTAACGCTCTAACACTTTGTTTGGTTCATTTAATATTAAGTAATAAATCATATTAATCCTAATTACAATAAATGACCCTATTAATCTAACTTATTAAACTATTTAACAACTAATTTAATATTAATGAAAATTACCAAGTTTTCTAACCATTAAAAAGAAACTAATCTTGTTATTCATAGCCATTTATGTATATTGCCCATTTTAATCACATTAAAAAAAACATAAATTATTAGGCTAAGATGCAAGTATGACATATCAAATATATTTGTGTAGGCACATCTAATCTAAATGACATAATATACATGGCAATGCTTTTATTATCACATAATAAAAAACATACATTAATTGACCTAGTACTGTGGATTATTTAATATAAAACAAATTTAAATCTAAATTTACAAAAATACCCCCAAGGCATTCATTGGTCTTCTTGTAATTTTCGAGTCTTTCAGTCTCATCAGGTCACTCCGATCCATCTTATGAATCCGAAACAGGAAATCTGCACGAAACGCACTAGGCAACACTTGCCAACAAAACCATGCAAGACGATGTGAACAATGCTTGTGAACAGTACACGTGAACAGTGTCTACTAAACAGTACACGTGAACAGTGTCTACTAAACAGTATCTGATGAATAGTACCCCATTACGAATGTTTCCAGTTCCTCATTTACAGGTTACGATTATATTTATTTACAATACAATAACAATAAAAAAAATTAAAAAAAATCATACAGCCCAATTGCCCTAAATTACCAGTACCATATAAAATTACAATCGACCATGTTTAAATTAAACAATTTATTTATAAACATTCATACAATCATATAGATGGTGCCTACATATTCAAACATACAAGAACATCGAAAACAATTTCCTGTTCCAAAAAATTGGCTCTAATACCAATTCTTGAAACCCCGTTCTCTAGTCACGCAGCGGAAGTAGGATTTAGATTTTTTAATACAGATCGTAATTGATCTGGAACCAGTGAACTTGAGATCTTAATTAGTTTCAGAACTCATACATATCAATTATTACAATAATAAATAAATATATATACATGGAAATTGTAATCAATATAATTAGAAGAAGAAAATCTTACCAACGTTTGGAGGCTCATTCACTTTACGATATGCTCATGTCTGAACCACTTGATCTTCCTCACTATATCCCGGAACTGATAATTATGTTTAGACACGTCACGGTCTCAGGAACTTGAATAGAGAATGTAGAGAAAAGACTTGAAGAAACTCTTTGTTCTTGATCACAGTGCAACACTTGCTTTAAACACTTCAGAGCATACTCTTGTACGTATCACACACACATTTGCAATTTTATCACGCATACACTGCACACTTGCACATGAAATATGCATTGATACAATTTTTCTCTGTATGCGTTCATGTGGTTTTGCTTTTCACGAACACCATCAAATTGCTTTCTTTTTAGTTTAATCTCCTTGTTGCACGTTTTATGTTTCTCTTTTTAATTGATTAACGCACATCAGTGTTCCTATGCAAACATTGTATGCGTTTCTTATCAACTAATTCACGCACCTAATGAATTGCATCCTATGCAAACTCTAAATAGTGCATTGTTCTGTTGATTGGTTTTTAATTTTTATCTCAATATTTAAAACATATTTTATATATATATATAATTATTCAATTTAAATTTTTAAGATATATCATATCTTTAATGATATTAATCAATTTGTTTTGAGTTCAAACTCTTTAAATTCAAAATCAAATATCTAATTTAATACAAATAAAAGAATCAAATTATTATATCTCATTCAATTTAAATATCAATCAACACCCTCCAACTAATGATTAATTATACAATTAAATAATCTAATTATTGAATTTACATAATCATTAATATTTATTAATTAAATAATCTCATTATTCAAAAAATTCATGAATAAACATGTGTCACTTTCGTAACACAATTAATTGCACAGTCCGATTAATTAACCGTGACCCTTGTTACCTAAATCGTTCGGGCTAGCAAGGGGACCTAATGGACCCGTAGTATTTTGAGCTCCAATAATCCTCGGAATCATTAATTAAACTCTTGAATTAATATTCCTTGATTATTAACTCTGGTATTATTCCACTAAAAACCTGAAACTGCGCTCTCTCAACTGTAGGCGCTTTTACACAGACCGATACTAATCGGTGTCTATCGATATAGATATTACACATGGCGTGATTCTTCACAGTAGTTCATAATTAGAGTTGGGTTGTAATGTCCGTTATATCCCTCTAATTACATATATCCTTTAAGTACCGTTGATTCTCTAATGAACAATAAATCGTATTTCCTCACGAAATCTAGAGAGCGCTCATATTTTCTAAGCCCCGAATCAACCCTTAAGGGAACTACCATCAACTTCTCATAAGAAGTTATGGATTTCACTATGTGTACAAACCTTCACAGCCGCAAGCCAAACCACAATCCCAACATACGGAGCATATTGATCAGGAACTGCATCCGACTTCATCCATGGTATATCAAAGACCACGATCTAACCTGAAGGAGTCGATAAGATACTCAGGATTAAGATCACCCACATATAGCCATCATTAGTTGATATATATGAATCTCATCAGTAAACTGATCTTGGTGAGAGATTCATATAGATCATGGTCCAGTCCTATATAATTACATCATACAAGGTGCCTCAATTCCCATATCTCATATGAATGATTCAGGATAGAATCCCCGTACATTACGGATTGAACCGTAACTATAGATTAATCACAAATAAAGTACCTAGCTTTATTTGCTATCTATGGACTCTTTAGATTGCACATCTTTTACTGTATACATCCGAATATGACACTCATATACACAGTTCGAGATTACATCCGGAAATCTAAGATGTTGATATGCACAAGTTAAATAAACAACACAACAAGAATGAATTGAATTTTTCTTTTATTTATTTTATAAATCTCTTTACAAATTACATCTTTAAGGCAAAAACCCAAATAGTCCGAGCATTTTAGAATCAAATCCGAGACATTTTTAAACACGTCCGAGCTTTTTGTTTAGAACAATTTAGGTTGGTTAAAATTTATTGTGACCAAGCCTTTTTTTCAAAGCTCTCGGATTATTTTTCAAAGGTTTGAGATTTTTTTTTTTTAAAGTTCCAAGCCTTTATATTTTCTTTCCGAGCCTTTTAAAGTATACTTATGTATTGTTTTTCCTAAAATGCAGATGAGAAACATGAAGGATTTCCTTTATACTACAAAGGGAGAATGGTACGAGGGCAAACTTACTTGCCACGACCATTTTGACGACCTTGGACAGATAGATGACGCACTGAACAGGGTGTATGAAAATTTTATTGTTGAAGGCCGGTATCGGTTCATGGAGTCATGTTTAGGGCAGTTCATGACGATGTATCGTCATGTGATGTTTTCGGGAGGTGTTTTACATCAGCTGCTTATGCGCTAGCTGTATCATGATGGCCCGACATATGAGATATGCTTCATGTTAGGGCATCATTCGGTAAGGTTATCGAAGGTAGAAATTTGCTTGATCACCGGATTACAATTCGGAGCCGTACCAGACACAATGTTTATGATATCGTAGAGAATGGCATACACGAGCGGTAATTTCCCGATATAGATGAGGTGGACTGCGAATAACAGAGATTTGTTCTGAACATCGATATCTTTTAGCAGTCGTACGATGATATGAAGCTCTGCCTCTTTTATATGCTTAACTAGATACTTATATGGGTAGGTGAGAGAGTAAAGTTTCCAGTTTGACAGCTTCAACTGGTCGAGGATCTCGATGCGTTCACGTGGGGTGCACACATGTACAGGCAGTCCATATATGGATTCAAACATGCGTTTGACGGGTCAAATGCACGGTTCGAGAGACGCCAACGAGCAAAGGGTGCTAATGTACATAAGATGAAGACCTACAACATTTACGGTTTATCAGAATCGTTTACAGCTAGCAAAAAATTCTAACGTACACACGTTGTGGCATTATCAAAATCATATCAGGTTACATTAGTCCCCACCTCGAAGTCACAGCCATATATGTTACATTACAACTAAATGTATGTACACGTCTTCCACGTCTTTCCATTTGGAAGGACTCTTTCTTCCTCAATGTTCCATACATGATCTACGGGATCAATATTTGCCTCATTATCCACCTCATGTTCATGTCATTGTAAAACTAATTGTATTGCTCGTTGTATTACCTATCATTCATCTCAATTTGACAACCAAACACATCATGGAATTGAGGTCCAACTACATCAGCATGGTCAGCTACTAACAGTGGGACATCACACATGTTTGTTCGACCTTCGGTCCCACTCCTTTCTGTGAACACTTGGTTGCTTCAGCTAAAAGATCGAAATTGTTGGGCATTTTCACGACCAGGAATATCATTACCTTTCACATCTTCCGTTGCCCTCACAATTAGACTAAAGCATACTTGTGGGACAACCTTATCTTCCCCTAGCATAAACTGAACATCATCATTGTTTCTTATAAATGTACAACATTTGGTGCTAGGAACGATTGAAATAGACTTTAGATCAACACTGTATTTGTTCACATCAATTCTTCGTAGATCATACTTTTTGACATATACATTCCTTGGTTATCGAAATCTAAATAACTCTGACTTTAATCTGGTAACTACTCCCATCGACTGTTGTAAGATATTAATATTCTAATCCGATTTATTTTCTTATCAAAATCATCATCACAAAACATTATTTAAATTTTTTTAATTATTATAAACGCTCAGACATTTCATCAAAAGGCTCAGACACTTTATTGAAAACAAGTCTTAGAAAAGGCTCGGAGCTTTTATTAAAAATATCTGACCCATTATAAAATATCGGAGACTTTATTCAAAAGCTCGGCCCTATTACACAAAATCTCGGAGACTTTATAAAAAAGCTTGTAAGTTCCTCGGTGTTTGATTGGCTTATTTCGTTGACAACCATATTTTAGGATCAATATGTAATTTAGGGCTTCATTGTTCGTAACCAAGCTCAAGCATCAAAGGTAAGATCACTCGCTTAACTTTTATTGAAGAGGTATTAGTGCACACACACTTATGCATTTTCTTTTAATTATCTTGCTTGCATGCTTATTTGCCATTTTGTGTGCCTTGTGTGTCTTATTTTTATTTGAGTGTTGAATGTATGTTTGTGCCTTAAAAAGAGGATTTTTTTCGTCTAGACCGCTCTCTGTGCAGTGCCCTCACCGCGGCCTGCACAACAGTGTTTGGTAGAGGATGCACGTTGTGTCTACCGTGGTCTGTGCTTGTTGCCTACGCCGTGGTCTCCCAAGCAGAATTTCACAAACGATGCATGCTGTCCAGACCGCAGTCTGTGCACACTGCATGCACAGCGGCCTATAGAGCGACGTTGTCCAGGCGATACATCGCTCTCTGTGCCGCGGTCTGGACACTTACCTGGACTATGGTACAGTCAGCGGTCCTGACAGGATTTGGTTGATTTTCTCCCAAAACAATGTAGTTTCATTTTAGGCTTCATATAAATATACCATCTTCTTCCCAACTCATTTTTTAGAGCTTCCAACCCTATTTTTAAGAGAGACATAAGGTTCTTTAGTGAGAGAAGCTCCAAGAAGCCATTTTTACTCAACCTTCCCTAAAATCCAAATCATCAAGCATCTTTCAAGCATGAGTTTCTTGTGTGTTCATAACTAGGTATTCTCTACATGCTCTAAACTTTATGGTTTCATTACAAAGACATGTATAGTTTTAGTCTTTATTGCATATTAATTGCTTGCTTGTATGTTTAATTGCTTTTATGACATGCTTGTGTATTGATTGTTGGTTGAGATGCATTAATTTGTGATAGCTAGAATTTAGGACAGTTTTACCCTTCTATCTAATTCTTCTTGCCTTTGCATTTAGAACATTGATATCTAAGATTTGCTTTAATTGTCATTATTAATCCTAGATAAGCATGAATGTCTTGACCTAGCAATTTTGCATATAAAATATTCTTCCATATTCACTTAAGTTGCCATTATCTCTTCATTGTTGGTTAAGCTTGTGGCTATATGATTAGTGCACAAGGTTTGTGATCCAAAATCACTATTAAGGCCTGTTGGGTAGAGTGAAAGGGTTAGTAACTGGAAGGTTAGATGGAAGGTCAACCTAGGTTGTAAACTTTTACTCACTAGTGGATTTTACGGATCAAGGGTGGCGCTCTAAATAACCCGTGGTTTTTCCCAGTTAGAGGGTTTCCACGTATATATTGCGTGTTGTTATTGTTCTATGTTTGTTGTCTTTTATTTGAACATTTAGTAGAATGGGGTAGAATTATTAATATTGAATAATTCACAAAATTGGTAATCTATCGAATTAAAACCTATTCACCCATCTCTAGGTTATAGACACACACTTTCTAGGGAATTTCAAAGCTCGGACACGTTTGAAAAAAGCTCGGACACTTTAAAAAAAGCTCGACGCGTTTGAAAAAAGCTCGAACACGTAAAAAAACTCTTACATGTTTGAAATTATCTCTGAGAATTTATAAAAAAGCTCAAACAATATACAAAAAAGCTCGGACATTATACAAAAAAGTTTGGATTCATTTATGAAAACTCAATACAAAACGTCTCGGTCAGCCTTTAAAAAGGCTCGGATAGAACTAAAAATGGTTCAAAGATTGGAAAATCAACTTTATGTTCACACAACTTCATGTAACGACGGAATGCATGATAAAAAATGAATTTCAGAAACTAGATGAAATGCATGATCAAAGAAAACAAAATTCAGAAATATTTATTACCCTGCTGTAGTGAAACACGACCTTCTTTCAGACAACTTGTAGATCGTTTTTCAAACAAATTTTGGAGAGAGAGATGAATTATTGTTGTCAGTGTTCAAAGTGTGGAGATGAAAGTACAAACATAATAAAAAATTGATTATTTAAGAGCAATTTGAATAGTTCACCATAATAGAACCCTTTTAAACATAACTTATTAAACCGGTGATATCATTACAATACATATAAAAAAAGGTGATATTTCTCACAATTTCCGTTAAAATAGATTTGACTCTAAATTTGGAAGGGATAAGATATTTTCGGTAGATATATATTATGGAATCTCAATGAGTTAATCTTAATTTGTCACTATGTGATGGGTGTCTTGATTAAATAATTAGGAGTTAGGAACAACACACAAGTCCGCTAAGATTAATTAATGGTTGGATAATAATTATGTTTGTTTAATTACTGACCAGCACAAATTTCCAATATTGGCAACACTTGGATCCACATGATGATAAAAATCCAAGTTCCAAGTAATTATCAAAACCCGTGATTTTTTTTTTCTGCTTTCTTATTTGACTCGCTCATCCATAATATTCAATCTGTTAAAATAGTAAATCTTGGTTAAATAAAAAATAATGCTTTTGGTATGGTTAAAATAATTTATGAGAGACTCACGCACACTTCTTCTTACACTCGTTTTGTGACTTTCTAATAAGTGCCTAGAAGCATTTTAACTACAAAATAAAGTACTTTTACAAGAGCAGTTCTTGCATTAGCATTCCAAAATGAAGCAACTTAAAGGTGTACATTGTAAATTTTGAAGACCTATGCAATGCACATATGACTGTATCATTTGGGGATTTATAATTTTAAATTTAAAGTCATTATAATTAATTAATTATATAATTATCAAGAAACCAAACCAACTTTCCTTAAAGATGATTACAATCATATTACAAGGCGGCCTAAGTTAATTACACAGACAAGTTAAATCCAAACAAGCTTAACGACCTTTTGAGTTTTGAGGATACTTTCGTAATTTCCAATAAAGCAATAATGTATTCTGTTTTGTACTTAACTTCTTCGGTTGTTCCTATATAAACAGTCCACTCTCTAAATATTCATCTCCAAAGAGAAAGCAAAAAGAAAAAAAAAATCCACGAAAATGAGAGAAAGTGATACAAAGTTTGAGAGAAAATTCAAATGGGTAATAGCTTAAGATGTTGTTTGGCTTGTGTTCTTCCATGTGGAGCCCTAGACTTGATCCGAATAGTTCACTTGAACGGCTGTGTCGATGAGTTAACAGGTCCGGTCATCGCCGGTGAGATCCTCCAAGCAAACCCTAATCATGTTCTAAGTAAACCAACCTCCCAAGGCGTTGTTCGGAGAATTCTCATCCTCTCGCCGGAAACTGAGCTCAAGCGAGGCAGCATATACTTCTTGATTCCAGCTTCTTCATTGCCACAGAAGAAGAAATCTGGTAATCATCATAAGAAGTCCTCCAAAAAGAGTAAGAGACCCTACAACGAAGTACAAACTTGTGATCAGTCATTAACAAACGTCGTTGCATCTGATCAGAAGAAACCTTCACGCCGTGAATGCAAAAACAGCCGCGTCATAGTATGGCATCCTCATCTTGAGAGCATCTCTGAAGACTAACATTTTTCTTCCGCGTCATGCCAGAATCTGACTTTTCCGAGGATGATAACACAATCGGAAAGTTTTTTTCCTTTTTAAAATGTGTACGTGGGGTTTATTGGTTCTGTGGATATAAATTTACTTGGTGCTTTTTTTTCCGGACTGCATATAACTAATGGCAGATTCGGAATTTCCAAATATTCGACAATTAGTCATGGTATATGCTCGCTTCAAGAGAAATTATGATTTACGAGTCAGGACTCAGGATAGAGAGATTAATGAAATTGTAATTTACACTCAATTTGTAAGTAAGAAGAAAGTTTCTTTTTTCTCTCATTTTTTCCTCTTCTTTTATATTATTTATTTGTGTTCTAAGGAAAAACTTTGTATATTTTTTTATTTTTCTTTCTAAGGATTTTAGAGACTCAAACCAGAAGCTTTTCCAGCCCATATTTCTTTATGTAGAAAGTCGATATTCTTCGTTGAAGATTTTGCATCAGATTTCTTAATTCAAGGTTAGTTTTAATGAATCCGACTTCCCGTCATCGACTTTTTACTATAGCTCTCGAGGTGCTTGATCGTGGGGATTTTCAACAAGTATCTTGCGCTTGATTATTGACGGAAATCCCCCCGGATGAACCTCATTTTTTAGAAGTCGACGTTTCTAGGCTTTACCCTGACGTCCATTTTAGTTCTGTATACAGTTTTGATTCTAATTCATCTAGTTCTGAATCTGTCATGTCTAATCACAAGGTACCACTTCGATCAAGGATGTGAAAACATCAAAGTAAAAGCGAAGTTCATAAGCACAACTCGGGCAGCGTCTAAATCAGGGAGCAGATTATTAATGAGCAGGACGTTGAATAGGAGTTCAGAAAATCTCGTCTTTCATTCTCTATTGATCGCCCTAGTGGGTTTGACGCCGAACCGAACGTGGTCGGGGTAGAAGAGATCGGGAAGTATCGTGCCCAATTCGATTTGGATAATTCAGTTACTCTGGTTCCTACAGGTGATAAAGCTGCGTGGAACCCTCCCCCGGGCATGGTGGCAATTTATGGGTCCATGCTTTGCTGCGGTGTTACTCTTCCTCTGCAACCGTTCATTGCGTAGTTTCTGGCTGAAGTGGGGATCGCTCGGGCTTAATCGGCCTGGAATAGCTACAAGATCTTGATGTGCATGTGGCACATGTGGAGCCGAATGAACCTGTCGCCGCCTCCCCCCAAATGAAATTAGGCACTTCTACACGCTAAGGCAGTCTGGTAAGACAGAGACCTGTTTCCTCATGTCTAATCTGCTAGATTGCTGGGTCCCCGACGGGACAAAGGTGAATCAATGAGTTGACACATCTGATGAAGCTAAGAAGAGGGGCTTCGTATGAGGATTTTCTTCATCCAACAAGTACTGGAAGAACCGTTGGTTTTTTACCGGAGGAAATATAGATCTTGAAGTCACTCTCTCGACTGGGAAACTCGGAGGGTGTTGAAAGTTCCCCGTTATTTCTATTCCGCTGAGGTATGGAACAAGAAAAAACTTGAATTCAGCGATACTGAGCTGACCAGCCTTGCTCGGGCAGCAGTTCGCACTCTGGAAAAGAGGAGCATGACTTATCTTTTCAACGAGAAAAAGATGATAGAACTCGGCTTCTTAAGCCAGATTTCAGGCTATCGCAGGTGATGTAAGTGATCTTTGTACACCCCCTATTATATATATATATATATATTCTGACGTGATTCCCTTTTTTCTTCTAAGTGAATGACTCGGACATCGTTTACGACCTTCAAGCTCGTCAAGTGAAGTCGATTCATCAAGCGATCCAAAAAGATGCTTCTCGTTAGAGCAAAGAGAGCGTTGCCCCATCTGAGTCAGATGAGGACCCTGATAAGGCTGATGAGCAGATTCCCGAAAGTGTCTCCGAGGAAGTCATTCGGTTGACCGTAAGGGAGTCAAGTGGCCCGAGTGGCCATACTCAAGAGTTGCATACAGACAAAGGGAGGCGGAGTGATGGTCTTAGTGAGAGGCTTGGTGGATTGAGCTCCCCAGTTATGGTCATTACCGAGCGGACGGACACCGGTGATGGAGATAAAACCTTTGAGGGACAAGTAAGTATAAATCCCGACTTTTTTTAATCCTTTAGGAAGGATGTACAGGAAGATCCCTCAGCTGATCTCTGCTTTCATAACCTTAGGCCGAGAAAAAGAAGACTGTCGATTCTCCCGCTCGCCCCTTATAAGGTTCCTCGGGTGGTTTCATTCATCGATTCCAGTGACAAAGACACCAGAGCTGAGATTCCACCGAGCGTTGATGTTGAAGCATTAACAGGTGCGGAAACTTCAGACCCGATCAGGGGCTCTTTCCCTCCCGAGGTTGAAGATGCCAGAGTTAAACCTTCGGGAGGCCCTTCCTATCCTTCCCCTCAGGATTTGTTACGGGCGATGTCATCCGGTCGGGCTTTCATTGAGGATGACCGTTGGAGCTATTTTTGGGATGGCTCTTTAACGGAGTGTCTTCAAAATATTTGCAACGGCGCATCTTATGTAGGTTTTATTCCCAACTTTCATCATCTTGCTTGCTTTGCTTACTAGATTTTTGCTTATGTTTCCTCATAGATGGTGGCCGAGTTTGCTAAGCTGGTTCAGACGCAACAACATCAAGCTGATTGAATAAGGCGTCTTGAGGCTCAGGTGAAAGAAAGCGAAGATAGTCGTGCTTGGGTTTAGGCAGCTTATCAAAAGAAGGTGGGCTCTACCTAAGTGTTTGCCGACCACTGTTTGGCAAAGCAAGTGGAGGCCGAGGAAATGGATACTTTGGAAAAAGAGAAGGTTATGTCACTTCAAAACTTGTTATCTTCTGCCCAGGAATTAATGCTTAAGGCTGAGCAGGAAGCGAAACAGTCTAAGTCGGCATATGAACAGAAGATCGAGGACTTGGAATGCCAAGCTTTGACAGTCGAGTCTCTATCCAAATAGGCCAGGCTGGAACTTGAAGTCCATGGGGTTGATCGTTTTAAAAGATCCCCTGCTTACGACACCCTTCTCCTTCAGGAATTTCAGCGAGGGCTAGTTTCAGCTGGCGAGTTTTTTAAGGTCAAGAATCGGGCAACCTGAAAAATCCCGAACCAACTAGGAACTGTCGATTAAGAATCACATGGATCGGTCCCTTCAAATGCATAGGATGAGGTTCTTTGCCTCGACTCGGTAATAACCTCTCCACTCATTCATCTGAGCACTCCCTCTCGACCTTTTATGCCAGTTAGGAGTCGGTCGAAGAAGGTGTGGTGCCTGATGTCGGACCGATCTTGGGAGAAGATTACAGTAAATGGATGGATGATTCAGTCGATACAATTGTTTGGCCTTCCAATGAAAGTCTGCTCCGCGAATATGAGATGGTGCCCGACCCGAGCATCGGCAAGAGTTCTAAATCCTCATGACTGATTTATTTTGTAGAAATTCATTTTTGTAGAGATTCTTTGTAACGATTCTTTGTAAAGATTATCAATGAAATTCCGAGTTAACTGTAATTCCGAAAACCGAGTGGTCTGATCTGATTCATTGCTCTAGGAATTTCACCGAGTCTTCTTTAACTTGATTCTATTACCGAGTATCTTATTAAACCGGGTATTGCAATCTTTACGCCAAGTATCTTATTAAACCGGGTATTGCAATCTTTATGCCAAGTATCTTATGAAACTGGCTATTGCAATCTTTATGCCAAGTATCTTATTAAACTGACTATTTCTGATGTTCGGGTAACTTCACCAAGTATCTTATTAAACTTGTTTCGTTACCCGGATAATTTTTAGCGCCAAGTATCTTATTAAACTAGTTATTTCTGACGTTCGGGTAACTTCATCAAGTATCTTATTAAACTTGTTTCGTTACCCAAATAATTTTTAACGTCAAGTATCTTATTAAACTGACTAATATTATTAACCGAGTCATCTTAAAACATGCAAGCAGATTTATACTTGTGTTTCATACTCGGTTGCTACCCGAATATTACTTCAAGACTCACCATGATCATATGTTCGAGTCCTTACACATTACCGAGGATGTCTCCCTAGTTTTTTTAAGTAAGGGTTTGCCTAATCGTTAAGATTTTTGAACCGCTTACATAGTTACGCATTTCACCGGAATTTTTTCCACTAGCGTCCCAAGCCTTTCTCTAGAATCTGGTGTATCGGGTTTTCCTTTTTACTAAGGTTAATTGACCTTGCTCGGTTGGTATGCCCCTTCGAGCTTTTCCGCTCATTCGGGAATCAATGGTCCCGAGTATTCTATTTGCATGTTCTTATTATCATAATAATCTTTCATATGTTCTCATTATCATAATCGTCTTTCATATGTTCTTATTATCATATGCTTTATTTTTCAAAAATCCCGAGTTTGATTTTTATTTATAACTGAAAAACCAACAAAGATTTAAGTTCCAAAGCTAATATTTGACCTAACTAAAATTGTCCTGACTAGAAAGGAAAACAAAAAACATTTTAAGGATAGAAAATTTTCAGATATTGGGCATTGCATGGTCGGGGTAAAACAGCTCCATTGGATAGTGCAATCCAATACGCTCCATGGCCAGCTATTCTTTCAATTTTGTACGGGCCCTCCCAGTTATCTGTCAGGGAACCTGTAGCTTTATTTTTTTGTATTCAATGACACCTTCCTAAGTACCAGGTCTCCTAGTTGGAATTTCCTGACCCGAACATGAGAGTTGTAGTGGCGAGCTACTCTTTGCTGATATGCCATATTTCGTATTCAGGACTTCTCCCTTTTCTCTTCTAGCTCATCTAGACTTTGTAATACCATATCAACATTATGTTCTTCATTACATAGCCTGACCCAGGGTGATGCATATGACGTTTCTATGGGGATAACAGCTTCTGTTCCAAACGCTAAAGTGAATGGAGTCTCTCCTGTTGATGCTCTTGTTGTCGTCCGATATGCCCATAATACTACGGGAAGCTTTTCAACCCAACTTCCTCTCTTGGCATCCAGCTTTGCTTTGAGTGTATACTTGATGATTTTGTTTACTGCTTCAGCCTGCCCGTTCGTTTGAGGATTGGCAGATGTGGCATAATAATTGACAATTTGGTACTTCTTGCACAACTGTCTAAATTTCAGGTTATCGAACTTGGTGCCGTTATCAGTGATAATAGTGTTTAGGACTTCAAACATGTAGAGTATATTCTTTTTCAAGAAGTTTGTGGAATTTTCTTCTATGATATGCACTAATGCTTTAGCTTCTGCCCACTTCATGAAATAGTCAACGGCTACTATGACATACTTCGCTCCACCCCTGTCCCAGCTGGCATTTGGCCGATTAAATCCAAACCCCACATGGCAAATGGTCATGGGGATGTGAGGTTTCTGAGTTGTTCAGGGGGTTGTCGGATATCATTAGCAATCCTTTGGTAAGTACTGCAACTCTCCTAACATCGTTGTGCATCTGAGAATAAAGTAGGCCAATAATAACCGTGCATGAGTACCTTGCATGCTAAAATTTTACCCCCAGTATGGTTTCCGCAAACTCCCCATGGATTTCCTATAGTATCTGACATGCATCTTCCTCTGACACATATTTTTGAAGTGTTCGGAAAAACCCCCTTCTGTACAGTTCTCCTCCGACCAATATATACCTTGTTGATCGATACTTGATACATTTTGCTTGTAGGGGATCTTTCAGGAGCACGCCTTCTTCCTGGAACCTTCTCAGCTGGGTCATCCAACCATCTGTCGGTGTTCGGATTTCTAAAATTTCATAGTTTGTTTGGTTCAGCTGTGGTCGGTTTGAGGAGATGTGCAACCGGAATAGTTTTTTGCCTGATTATGGTTATTGCTGATGCTAGTTTGGACAAAGTCTCTGCCTTTTCATTCTCCTCCCTAAGGATCTGGGCAATCCTATAATCTTTGAATTTCTGGATGTGCTGTCATGCAATGTCATGATAGGCTATCATGTCTTCATCACTAGCTTGGTAATCATCCTGGACTTGGTTGACAACTACCTGTGAATCGCTAAATATCTCGACTTCATCGGCCCGAGAGCTATGCAGACTCTGAGTCTAGCTAGTAACGTCTTGTACTCGGCTTGATTATTGGTTGCTTTGAAACCTCATGGCATATTCGACATCATCTCCTTCTGGAGTGCATACTACGATCCCTGTCCCGCTACCGTGAGTGTTTGAAAGGCCATCAACATACAATTTCCGTGGCAATTTTTTTTTCAACGTCTTTTTTGCTTCCAGGTTGGGCTCTGCAAACTCTGCTATAAAATATGCCACTGTTTGACCTTTGAGGGATGTCCTGGAGACGTAGTGGATACCGAATTCACTTAACTCGATTTCCCATTTGGTTAGTCTTCCTGAAATCTCTGGCTTCTGTAAAATTTGTTTCAATGGGCAGTCGGTGAGAACCTGGATTGTATGAGCCTGAAAGTATGACCATAGCTTCCTTGCTGCTGAAACCAATGCTAGGGTCATTTTTTCTGCCTGTAAATACCTAGTCTCGGTGGGTAAAAGAGCCTTGCTGGTATAATACACTGGCTTCTGTACTTCATCTTCTATTTTGACTAGGACTGAGCTTACTGCTTGTTCTATAATTGATAAGTATAAATGGAGTACTATCCCATTTGTGGTTTCGAAAGGATGAGAGTCTTCCCTAAGTACTCTTTGATTTTTAAGAATGTCTACTCGCACTCTTCGTTTCATTCGAGTCCTTTTCCTTTTTTAATTACTTTGAAAAAGGGTGCGCATCTATCTATGGCCTTTGAGATGAATCTACCCGAGGAAGCTAAGCATCTTGTTAGATGCTGTACTTCTTTTAGTGTCCTTGGTGAAGTCATTTTCTACAGGGTTTGGATTTTTTCAGGATTGACTTCGATTTCCCTTTGGTGAACTTGGAAACCTAGGAACCTTCTTAAGGAACTCCGAATAAACACTTGTTCGGATTCAGCTTCATTTGGTATCTCCTCAAAACATCAAATGTCTCTCGCAGATCTGAGGTATGCTTGTCTGCCGAGATGCTCTTGGTCAGCATGTCATCAATGTATACTTCCATGTTTCTTCCTATTTGTCATGCGGAGATTCTGTTGACAAATCTTTGATATGTTGCCCCTGTATTTTTTAATCCGAAGGGCATCACTGTATAACAGTACAAGCCTTGATCGGTTGTGAATGCTATTTTTTCTTCGTCAACCTTGTTCATTCGAATTTGCTTATATCCCGAGTAGACGTCCATAAAACTGAGCAATTTATGGCCTGATGTAGCATCCACCAGTTGGTCTATCATTGGGAGTGGAAAACTGTCTTTTGGGCATGCTTTGTTCAACTCTGTGAAATCTACGCACATTCTCTATTGTCCATTTTTCTTTTGGACGAGGACTACAATAACTACCAATTGAAGGTAGTTGATCTCTCTAATCGACCCTACTGCGAGTAGCTTTTTCACTTATTGTTTGATTGCCTGACTTCTCTCGAGATTGAATGACCTTCTCTTTTGTTTCACTGGTTTTGCATTCGGGTCTACCGCGAGATGATGAGATATTATTCGGGCGTCTATCTCTACCATGTCTTCATGACTCCAGTCTAACACATCCTTGTATTCTTTAAGCAGATCAGTGAGGTTTTGTTTGACTTTTCCTTCTAGATTTGGCCCCGATCTTGATCTTCTTATCTGGTTCATCTTCTTTCAAGATAATTTCTTCAACCGGTTCATTTTTGGACTCATTCGACTCTTCCCTTGGATCAAATTCGAATGACAGTGACTCTTTGTTCTTACTCGGTTGCGTTATAGTGCATACCTGTTCACCATCATTTTGGTCTTTGTATAGTGACATGTTAACTCTTCGGGCCATCTCTTGGGATCCCTTGACTACACCGACCCCTATTCGGTCGGGAACTTGATCATTAATGCATAAGTGGCTATTACGGCCTTAGTTTTATTTAAGAATGGTCGACCCAACAGTGCATTATACAGCCAATTGCCTAAGTCTACCACCACAAAGTCGAGCAATACAGTTCTCTGACAAGGTGCCACTCTAATCTTTACGAGTAGCTTTATCGTCTCGAGTGGCCTGACCTCAATTCCTCCGAATCCTCTGAGTGGAGTATGGAAAGGTTGTAGATCCTTTCAGTCCAACCTGAGTTGATCGTAGACGGTTACATTGAGAATGTCTACCGAACTTCCATTATCTATCAGGATTCTCATGACTTCCCTAGGATAGGCACTTATGACCAGGGCGTTATTTGGCCGAACATCGACCCCATGAGAGTCTGTTTCTGTGAATATTATTGGGTCCCATCATTCCTTTACGGGTCTGGCTCGACCGAGTTCATTTCAAAGTTATGTCTTGCCTCCACTGCTTCTTTGATTTCCTGCGTTCGCTCACGGTTACTTCTCCCAGTGGATGGTCCTCCAAAGATTGTTTGTATTACTTCATTGGCCTCTGGGCTGGCTCTTTGATTTCGACCAGAGTTGTGATCGACCATGATCTCTTTCTTTGTTTATGACTTTTCATCCCTTTTCAAGGTTACATCCTGAAGATGTCCCTCCCGAATGAGGGTTTCTATGTAATCTCTGAGCTGGTAACATTTTGGAAGTCTGATGACCGGTTTCCTTATGGAATCTACAGTATTTGGTTGTATCTCGCCGAGCAAACTGAGACTGTCGGCGTGGCTCTTTTACCAGAATTTTCTCTTCCAATATGGCTAGGATTTCCTCTTTCTTTTTATGAAGTAGGGTGTAGTTGGCGTATCTACCTCTAAATTTCTCAGTGGTCTGTTTGGCATTAAACCCGTTTCCCCCTCCTTCTAGCGCCAATTGTTGACGTCGATTTCTGGATGTATGGAAAAAGTCAACATGAGTTGGATTTTAACTGTGATTTGAAAGAGAGAGAGAATGAGAAAGTAATCAGACGCAAGTTTTATGTGGTAAAACTCCGATGACCGGAGAAACGTCTATGGGTGGCTGAATAATCAACCTAGCCAAACTCCACTATTGAAAAGATTTACAACTCTCGATCTCTCTTTTTCTCTCTGTATTTTTCTATATTTCCTGTGTATATCTTGTGACGAGATTATGGGTCTATTTATATGTTCATAGAACCCTAATTCTCTTTGTACAAGTAATAAAAGATCTTTGTATTTAACTATGATTGGTTACTTGTTTGAAGTAATCTGTCTTCTTTCCTATTTCGGAGACTTGTATTGAGATCGAATGGAACTCTAGTGATATAGTCCAGTTAGGGCTTATTTCCTTATCAAAGCGTAGTCTTTTTGAAGAAATAAAATTGTTGCCTGATTTAGAACCCTTTATGTTTGGTATTCTATTCTTCTTGGAATTCCTCTTTGATATGGATATCTTCACGTATTTTAATGACTCGACTCGTGTGAGCTAAGCGCTGGACTTTTTATTCGGTTTTCTTCATGTTTGTCTCGAGTAGAACACGATATTAGCTGGTCCCGAATGACGTCATCTGATCCAGAGTAGAAAATGTCATCAACTAGCCCCGAGCATCTTTAACTGACTACAAGTAGTATATGACGTTAGTTGACCCCGAGTACGTTTTGTTCAATACTTGTTTACTCGGGCTTCTCTTCTTTGGTGATGTTTTGTAGGATATTTTCTGAATGCCTATTCGGAGGTCCACCTGACAATTTTATCCTCTTTGTCAATGACGTGTACGTCTGATAAAATTTACATACGACACAAATCTTAATATTCAAAGTTCTTTAAAGACAACTTGTTTAGGAGGATCATTCTTTCCACTTTTGTATTTTCCAGGTTCTACAAAGGTAGAAAAAAAAATATTTAGCAATTTTTTTTACCAAGAAAAATGATTTTATAATAAATGTAAAATAAAGCCTCATTCAAAGTTTTCGTCTAGATCCACCAATATTGTTGAGCCAGCACTGGCTTTCTATAGAGACTGATTTTTTTTTGTTATATAACATTAGGAACAAATTGAATAGAGTTAAAAAGTAGGGTTGAAAAAAATTTAAAAGTATAATAACGTAACAATATGATGATGTGGCAGCTGATAATGAAGTGTCGTATAGGCTACCACGACAACTTGAATACAAAGGTTAGATAAGGGGGGTTTACTAATATTCTTTCCTTTTTCACTAATTAGAGCTGACCTAAATTGTCCAACTAATAACACAATTTTCTATAGAGCAGTTTCATGGGTTATCGGTATTGATTATCATTATCTTAACGTGGTTTGTACCAAGTGTCATGACGACCAATTGTTATTATTTGAATTCCTGTATATACTAGTTTACTACAAAGAATTTGAGCGTGAGGGCACCTATTTGGTTTTATAATTTTTAATTGGGCAACCATTAATGATTATATTATTAGCACAACTAATTAAGAAAATGTATTGTTTCAATTTGAGAGGGAATATCGAGTTTGGTTCATTTAAATAGAGAGAAAATTTAATTTAATTTATACTGGGTTTGACATATATGCAGATAAATTAGAAGATTTGAGTTTTTAGTACACTTTCTATGCTGGAAGTGCAATTTTTAGGGGAAAAACACTTCGAGTAAAAGTGTTTTTTTTTTTAAGCACTTAAAAAAAAGATTTATTTTAGCACTAAAACTCAAAAAGAAAGTTTTATTTTTTATACATGAAGTCCTCCAAAGGAAAAAAAAAGAAGCAGAGATCAAATATAAATTAATTAAGATAGGAAAACAACAACACTTTTATTATTTATTTAAATCAACAACAACAAAAAAAATAAAAAATAAATAATCTAAAAGCACTTCCAAACACATATTATCATTCAACGTATTCAGATGTTGAAGAGAAATAATTCATTAATTATAATTAACAGACCACTTGATTTAATAAATAAGCTACTAAATAAATAAATATTCCAAGCCCTCCTTCATCTTCACAGCTTGATAACATGCATGGTGCTTCCCATGTTTAACAAAACCTTTTCTTAATTCACAAAACATGGCACTCCCTGGTTGTAATTATAATAATGACTTCACTAATTAATTAATCAAAAACCATCCAATTATTCTAACAAAAAAAATTAAATAAAGCATTTAATACCAAAAAAAACCCTCATTTTTTCATAACTAATCCATAGGTCGGAGAGAGAGAAAAAAGAGCTAAGGCCTTAGAGTTGTTTGATTGAATTGAAGACACACCAAAAGCTCCAACCTCTTTGTGTTATTAAATAAATAGTGAAAATCGATGGAAATAACCACATAAAACATGAAACTTTAGTTTGTAACCATAAACGAAAATTTAATCGTTAATAACCAATTTTTTAAGATATTATTTGAATACCTCCATATAAAAACCATCCCCAAACTCTCTTTCTCTTTTTCTCTTTTTTCTTTCTCTCTCTCCCCATCAAACCATACAAGAGAATCGTCATCACGATTGCCGGCCTCCTCTCTCTCTCATCGAACCTCTCTTTCTCTCTCCTCGCACCTCTCTTTCTCTCTCCTCTCCTCTTTCTCTCACGCGACATCGCCGGCTTGCCGGAGTGTCGGTGTGCAGTCGTCTAGGCTTAACGACCGTCCAGCAACGCCGTTGAGCTCTCCATCTGTCGATGATGTGATCAGTAGAAAAAAGGGGAAGAAAACGGAAAACGAAAAACTCAAACATGATTTGCGGAAGAAGAAACCCATAACATTTCAAAAGTTTCAACATTCATTTTAGTCAAGATTTCAACTTTTAAAATTTCATGTTTTTGGATAAGATTTCAAGTTACAAGTTTTTAGTCATGATTTCAAGTTTGGTTCTAAATTTTAATTATGATTTCAAGTTTGTTTTTTTTTTTTTCTTAAAAAAACTAAATTCAGGAGTATTGTTGTAATTTATGGGCAGACATTGAAATATTTTAAAAAAAATAGTTATTAACTATTAAAATTTCAAAAGTGATCACTAATAAAAGTTTAATGTTTCAATGGTTATTTTTTGTTTTCACTCTTTTAAATATTAACCAATATTAATTGGTTTATTTTAATATTCTTACAGAATAAATCCAAAAGTTGGCAAATAGCGACATCACGCAACATAAAAAAAATAAAAAGACAGAACAAGCTGGCATTGGCACACTATCCTCTTAAACATATATCGTATGACTCAGTCTTCACATGGATTCTCCTCTTCCTCTCTCTTCCATAAATATTACACAATTATTATTAATTAGTTCACATCCCTTTCTCAAAGTACTCCACATTTTTCTTTTATTTTTTTTAAAAAATTTATTTGTATTATGTTTTGCATCACAAGTCTTCACTTCATTTTTTGTCCCACACATCAATCATAGACTTCCAAACAGGACCCAATTCCGCGTGGTTTTTGTAGTTATAAATTTAATTTTCTAACAAAAATACAATGGATCAACTCAATCATATAAATGTGGATCCCTTGCATGTTCATGGGTCAATTTTGATCATACTAAGTGAAAAGAATGTAAGTCAATGTGGATTACTTCAAATTACTCATTTAATTAATCATATCAAATTTATTAAGTATAACTTATTTGTTAAATGGCCGGGCAACTTATCATATTCATCAACCGTTAATTTTTTATATAAACAAATCAGAATTATGTCGTTAAGTAGCACAATCTAATCAGTTAAAATTGAGGTGACATAATGATAAGTTTTTCACTCACATATATTTAAGGTTGTGTGAGTTCAAGTCCTTTTCCTATTTTCAATAGTATATCTTTATCTTAAGAAAAATGTAACACAGCACAATACATATATATGCAATTTTTTGTATGAACCCAAAATTCTAAACAAATTTAGCTAACAAAAAATTAAATATGACCCGCTTAACAAGTTAAACAAATGAACCCGAACATGAATTAAACATAATTAAATCCAATCAAATCTCTACAATTTTATATTTTTTATTTGGATCGTGTTGCCAGAGTCAGGGATTATGTAAAAAAGCCACTTCAATAAACTATAAATATATTGCTTAAAAATATATAAATATATAAATCTCCAATTAGAGACGTGTTGCCATTTATCAAACATGTAATTACTTTGATTGGTGAATGATTAAAAACAGAAAGGGAAGATCCCAATGAATTGTGTTAATTTCCATGATCATCTCGAGCCTTGTGCGTGTGAGGTTTGGGTCAGGACAAAAACCTTGGCCACGCAGCCAACGCTGGGTTCACGGAGAAGAATTTGGCTGAATCTCTCAAGATTGGAGACATTTGGTTCTATTGGGTGGATTATTAAGTCATCAGTAAAATGGAGTAAAATGGAGTCCAAATTACATATATAATTAGTAAAGAGAATTCCAAATCCCAAATCAATCTAGAAATGCTTAAACGTATCTGTACCATGACAGTTTTTAATTGGTAATTGTCATTTTTAAGAAAATATATATATACCAATCCGGTATGTGATTTGTCATGGGTTAGCAGACATAAATTTGAAATTCAAGAAAGTGAAATGAATCCAACCCGCAAAAAATAAAAAGCAAGAGAAGCAACGGCATGAAGCAAATTGGAGAGGGCCAAGCCCAAAAGTTTTTAACGACTCTAAACAAGTTAGAATTAAATGTAGACGATTCTGATTTATCGAAATCAACTTATGATTTAAAAGAAAACTTTTATAAAATGGTAAAATCTGTAATTACGGGATTAAACGATGGAATTTGATCGAAAAATGGTGTACCTCACTCCCAAATGAGGTGACTTGAAAACATTTCGTTGTTTCGCTTCAAGTGAAGTCACTTAACCTTGAATTTAGGATGATCTCTCAAAGTCATGTAGGAATCAGCTACATGTTTTACATCAGTCCCCTCTACTTGGAAAGAACTCGACCTTGAGTTAGGCTCATGATGGAGAGACTCTTCCGCATGATACTGAAACAAGTCTACAACATTGAAAGTCTTGGAAATACCCATGGTGTAAGGTTGGTCGACCACATAGGCGTTATCATTTGTTTTCTTCATAATCTGGTACAGACCATACTTCTTGGGCTTCAATTTGTTGTAAGTACCAACTGAGAACCTCTCTTTGCGTAAGAAAACCATCATTGAATCTCCCTCCTCAAACACCTTCTGATGCTTGTGCTTGTCTACAGCTGCCTTGTATATAGCATTAGTTTATTCCAGTTTTTGTCTCACCTCTGTTTGCACCGCTTGAGTCTGAGTAGCCATGTTTTATACAGCAACACTAACTCTCGGTCCCTTTGGTAAACGAATTAAATCCACAGTATGCCTTGGTGGTGACACATATGTCACAACAAAAAAGGGATTTTCCCGTGGCACTATGTATAACACTGTTGTAGGCAAACTCAGCTTGAGGTAATGCATGATCCCACTGTTTCAGCTTATCTCCGCAAACGCAAAAAACAAAAAATCTCAAGGGACTATTCGTCACTTCTGTTTGCCTATGAGTTTATGCGTGTGCAGTAGTACTACGTTTCAAAGATGTATTAAACATCTTCCACAAGGTCACCCAAAGATGGCTAAGGAGTTTTGTTCATGATTAGAAGTAATTGACTGCGGCTCTCCATGTAGTCGAACCACCTTCCTGATGAATAGTTGGGCTATGTGTGAAGCATCAGAGGTCTTCCGGCAAGGAATGAAGTGAACTATTTTTGAGAATCTGTCAACCACCACAGAAACAGAATCTACTCCTCGTTAGGTACGAGGTATCCCTAACACAAAATCCATAGACAAATCCTACCAAATATTGTTAGGCACAGGTAAACGCATATAAAGACCAATATTTTGTGATTGACCTTCAGGCACTTGAAAAATATAACACATCTGTACAAAATTTCCAACATCTCGTTTCAATTGCGGCCAGAAATACTGTTCCTCCAAGCTAGCCACTGTTTTGTCTCAACTCAAGTGTCCTCACAATCACCTCCATGCAAGTCACAGATTAATGTCTCTCTTAGAGAGGTCCAAGGGATACACAAATGGTTTCCACGAAACAGATACCCATCACTCTCATGAAAACCACAAGCAGATTGCTTCTTAGTACACTTTAACCATATTTCCTTGAAATCTTCATCATCCCTATATAATTCCTTCAAACAGTCAAACCCTACAATTTTATGAGCCAGGGTCATGAGCAGGGTGGCACGATGACTAAACTCATCAACAACTCGGTTCAAAACCCCTGACTTGTACTTAATAACAAAAGGAAATTTCTGAAGGAAAGTGGCCCACCTGACATGCATATTGTCCAAGTGCTTCTACTTTTAATAAACTTCAAAGTCTGATGATCGGTGTACAAGAAAACTCCCTATGTACTAGGTAGTGTTCCCAGTGCTTCAAGGCTCGGATCACTACGTAGAACTCCTGATCGTAAGTACTCCACTTCTGGCAAGCTTCACTTAATTTCTCACTAAAGAAAGCTACTGGTCATTTTTCTTGGGACAACACATCTCCAATTCCTACACTACTAACATCGCACTCCACTTCAAATATCTTCTCAAAATTAGACACAGCCAGTACCGGGTCAATACATAATTTCTCCTTGACTAATACGAAACTCATATCTGCCTCTTCCTCCCACTGGCACCGACCTTTCTTCATGCATTATATTATCGGTGCCATAACAATGCTAAAATTTCAAATAAATCGGTGGTAGACAGTGGCTAAACCTAGAAAGCTGTGATTTCACTCATGGTTTTCAGCGCCGACCATTCTCGAATAGCTCGGACCTTCTCCTCATAAATTCCCTCCGAACTCATCACATAACCCAAAAACAACAAGTTGTTCGTCATAAAACTGCACTTTTTGACATTGAGAAACAATTGATTCTTCTACAAAACCTTTAACACCTCTCGCAACTGCTCAACGTGCTCTTCTTCAGTCCTACTGTAGATAAGGATGTCATCAAAATAAAAACCAATGAATTTTCCCATAAAATGCCTCAATACTAGACATGACCACTGTTCCGGTCTGGTTCGGTTTCGGTTCCGGTTCTGGTTCCAACGGTTCCGATCTAGTTTCAACTGTTCCAACTGTTCGAACTGTTCGGTTCTTAAAAAAATCTCCTCTATGGCTCCATGTGTTCATAACTTCATCACACAGTCACATATTATTACACATTCACACAGATCAAACCAAAATAAAAAATCAAACCCTAAAATCTATTTTCTTGTGTTTCATCACACAAATCAAACCCATATAATAAATCTAACCAAAAAAAAAATCAAACCTAAATTCTAAATCATTCACCGGTCCACCACCACTACCACCACTCACCACTCACCAAAGATCGAAGAAAAGATACGAGGGAGTCAGGGAGAGAGAGATATCGAAGAGAGAGGGATTTTAAGGGAAGATCGCCAATGACAAAACGACTGAAGAAGAGGTCACCGACGAGAGAACGATTAAAGAAGAGTTTGCCAGTGATGGGATGAGAAATCATCGGTGACGGTGAGAGAAGAAAGAAATCGTTGCTGAGAAGAAACAATCAAGAAGAAAAAAGAAAGAAAGAGAGAGATGAGAGATCGTGAAAGAAAAGAAGAGAGAGAGAGAGAGAGAGAGAGAGTCTGAGATTTTAAGAAAAGAGGGAGAGAAAGAAGAGTCCAGAAGATGGACGTTTAAAAAGAAAAAAAGGAAAAAAAAAAAAAGAAAAAACAATAAATAAAAAGTCTGGAACCGCCCGGTTCAGAACCGAAACCGAACTGACGGTTCCAGACAGGTTTTTTTTTATTGAACTGGAACCGAACCTTAAAGCCTACGGTTTTAGTTATGGTTTCAGAACTGATTTCACGGTTCTAATTACGGTTACGGTTATGGTTCATTTCACATGGTTACGATTCGGTTCCATGGTTCGAACCGAACCGTTGTAATGTGTACTCAATACCTGATTCATCACCCACATGAAAGTACTGGGTGCATTTGATAAACAGAACGACATGACCAGCAACTCATACAAACCATTCTTGCTCTTAAGCGCTGTCTTCCATTCATCCCTTAGCCTGACCCGACTTTGGTGATACCCATTGTGTAGATCAATCTTCGAAAACAGTTTCAAACCCTACAGTTGATCCAATATGTCATCTAGGTGGGGAATTGGGAATCGGATTGATCTACACAGTGGGTATCACCAAAGTCGGGTCAAGGTTGGGGATGACTGGAAGACAGCGTTCAAGAGCAAGAATGGTTTGTATGAGTGGTTGGTCACACCGTTCGGTCTATCAAATGCACCCAGTACTTTCATACGGGTGATGAATCAGGTATTGAGGCATTTTATGGGAAAATTCATTGTTTTTTATTTTGATGACATCCTTATCTACAGTAGGACTGAAGAAGAGCATATGGAACATGTGCGAGAGGTGTTAAAGGTTTTACAGGAGAATCAACTGTTTCTCAATGACAAAAAGTGCAGTTTTATAAACAACATCTTGTTGTTTTTGGGTTATGTGGTGAGTTTGGAGGGAATTCATGTGTTGACGGTTATCTTGTTGATAGCTCGACTGTCTATGCACATACGCCAACTTCCATCCTTCTTTGGTGTCAATAACGTAAAAACTTTATAAGGACTCATGCTCTCACGTATGAAACCCTTCTACAACAAGTCTTTTATTTTCTCCCACAAAATTTTATTCTCCTTTGGACTCATCTGGTAATATGCCAGATTGGGCAAACTCGCCCTAGGTATAAGGTCTATATGGTACTGAATGTCTCTCAAGAGAGGTAAATTGTTGGGCAAATCCTCTAAATTGTTCGAACAACTGCTGTATTTTCTCATGAACAATTACTGCTTGTGTTTCTTCTCTGTCTACCACAAGAGCTTTAAAGATTAAAGCATAAACATCCTATGTAACCTTAACATCTATCACGAATATTGTCAAATCTGATCACGGTTAGAAAAGACTGCCTTTCTATTTCAGAAGGCTTGTTAGGCACTATCTGATGTTTATAAGGAGCCATAGTAATTTTGTGTGACCCACGGGTAAATAAATAAGTGTTATCCCGAACCCTATTGGTAATATCAACATCGTACTTGTTGGGATTATGCTCGATAGCAAGAGTGTAATAATGTATTTGACAATCTTTTCATATTAATAAAGTGATTTATAGTTTAACAAATCTTATAGCATTTAAAGTTTAATTATTATAATTGTCAAAAGTAAATAATCATAAGGTCAAAAGACTATGAGAAAAGAAGAATTGTTCATACATATACATATGTATGAGGTAGACACAATTCTTATTTAGTCTTGAATAATATTCACAACTTAAGATAAGAGGTTGGGCGTCTTTATCTTGTTAAAGTTGTAGATTCTTTTGCTAGCATTTGAGTGGGATCAAATGTGTTATGATGAGTCTAAAATCATCAAATTGTGGTGTCTTTGTACGAAAGAATCTAGTGCACTGGGTGCATTGAATTGGATCACAATGAAATACTCTATCTAGAACCGTCAATGGATAAAAGTTTTCATTTGAAGGCAATCAGAGAGTCTATCTCAATCCTAAGATAAATGATAGACTTATGGTTGCAAGTGTTATCATTTGAGCTATCAATGAGTACGATCATATAGCATATTCTATCCTCGAGAGTTTTGTGGTATTCATTTGTTAATCGATAGAGGACTTCATTTATATATGTGGACATCGTGGCTCCATTTATGAAATGAGAGTAGAATATCATCATATTCATGTTTTGAGGTATTGGATATTAAATCTTAACATTAAGTTTTCAATAGTGTCTATTGAAACATGGTTTTTGGACAAGTCAAAATATCTAAGTTCAAAATGTGGTCATATGAGTAAATAAGGTAACTTGGAGAGCTATAGGCAGTCTATGAGCTCTTGGCGATTACTGATATTCTTCATGAGGATACACTTTCTCCAATAAGGTTGTCTAGGGTATGAATGAGTAACATCAACTTATTCTAACTTTATCTAACAATTCAATTTTAGTTTTTTAGTGAAATGAACTAAAATTAAATAGATCGGACCTAAGTAAATCATTTGTTGATTGTGATTGGGTTGTGTCTATTGGAGCTTAAAATTAGATAGCCCGCAAAGATCCTCAATCCACACGAACTTGCATGGATCACTTGATATATTCCACCAGACTAATTTAGGGGTCAATTTATAATTGTATTAAGGCATGTGAACTTGTTTCTTTTTGTAAGAATATGTCTAGTTCACATGTGGACTTTTTATTAAGGTCCAATGGATTTAATAAAATAAGAAAAATAATATATGACACACATATATGTGTTGGGCAGCAAGGCTTTTTAGAATAGTTTAATTATATTATTTTTATTTTATTATTTAATTAAACGGAAATTTATTAATTTGTTGATTAATTAATTACTTGATTAAAAGTCAAAATCTTTTTCCTAGTAGGAGATGATCTCCTAAAATTATATTATTGTTGGTAGTATAATTAATATTAAAGACTATATTTGATAAGTAGATAAATAAAAGAAATTATTTATCTAATCAAATTAGGAAGTCTTTAATATGGTTACAAATACACTATTGAGTTGGATTAGGAGTCTTGATGTTGGAAAGAATTCCTTTTGGAAAAGGATTTATAACCATCAAGTAAATCCATCTAAGGATAGGATTCTTAACCACAAAGTAAATCCTTCTTAGGAGAGGATTTAGTCTCCTATATATAATACCTATTAAATTCGACCAATAATGAATTTTTGGTGTGATAAGTTGTTTTTTTTTTTTATTGTTATATAAAAAAAACTTCATCCAACTCATTATGTGAAGAATTCGACCAGACATAGAGAAAAGAGGGAACGTTTTTGTTTTCGATAGTACACTAGTATCCTTTTCATTAAAAGGATTTTGTGTACAACATCGAATCAAAGTTCACGCGAGTTTCAATCAAATTGATTGATAATTCAAAAGTGACTGGATGTTCTTGGTTTTTCTCTTGGAGAATTATTGTGACTAACAAAGAAGAAGATTTTGTTTGTTTCCATCATCAGGTATACAATTTAAAGAAAGAGAGCCCACACTCCTAGGTGATTCACGTTCGTGACTGGATTGGAAGATCTTATGGATTCAATTCGACCCTAGTTCAATCGTCACGAAAAAAAAGGTATGATACTTTTTATATACATCAATTAATCTAGGGTTAAGGTTCTTGTTATTAAAAGGGAAAATTTTTATTTATATGTAAACCCTAATTTTCTTTTTTCTCACGCTTCCATTGTGTTTTGAATCGTTTTTTTCCCTTCAATTGGTATCAGATCCAGGTTGTACCCTTGATTAATTGATGTATGTGTTGGTGAATCTTTTTCTTTTTATTGTATATATATGCATGTTTTAGAAAGGGATAACACTCTAGGTATTCGCATAAATATTTACATTGAAATGTATGGATATATATATATATATATGTTTTATATGTGGTTTGTTATTCTCAATTTTGGTCCTAGAATTTCAATGTATTTTGTTTTAGAATTGTAACAAGAAGGGTGATCTATCATCGCCATAATTTCCTTCTAAGTAGTTGCTAAGTTTTTTTTTTATTTTGTTGTTGTAATAAAAAAAAACTGCAGTATTTTTATTCATAATTCTTCTGTAATACACTCAAGTTTCGAAGACTCGAAGGTTTGAAGAATTAGGAGCAACCGGAACAAGTTTGGGACCGTACGAGCCGTAGCAACGAACGTGCGTGCGAAGAGCACGCAGCTACGTTTGTTGTGGCATGGGCTGCGCACGGCAGCCCTATGGAAGCCATGGGCTGCGCATGGCAGCCCTTTATGGGTTTGTGGCATGCGCACGCCCATGGGCAGGGGCTAAGGGTGCACATACCGATGGGAGGCAGCCGAGACAGTCAAAACAACGAAGGTCACGTGAAGATTTATTCACCAAGAAATGAGTTCTTTGTATTCCAAGACATGTAATTTACTTGTTTTTCTAGGATGGACCAAAATTGAAGCTATTTATATTTGTTGTAAATATTGCAATGTTTGTCATTGTTTGATAACATGTCATATAGAATAGGAGTGCCACTCATATATCTCTTTTGGTATAAACATGCATTGAATGGTTTAAGTATCTAAATTGGCATCTAGATAACTTGGTAAATCATTCTTTGGAATTCGATCACGCGCCTTAAACAATTGAGTGGGAAAAGGTGTTTTGGAACACCTACGGCCTCCAAGTTTAGTCGAGCTTTATGTTTTGTGTAATAACCTCCCAAGAGGTATTCATGAATGGTATTTAGCAAGATACTTCCTTACAATGATAGACTAGACAATTAGCCCAAACGATATCTACTCCCAAAGGAGGGATATTCCTGAGGGATTATATTGAAGGTCGATAACTTGGTAACACACTCAATGTCAGTTTATTAATATCCTCCCAAGAGTTCTTGTTAATAAAATCACAAGGCTAAAATTGAAAACGCTGGTTGTTATGTTAACAATTATGTGGGACCTAGTCCAACTAATAAGTGGTGCGAACTTCCAAAAGAGGTGTGACATTTATGGGTGTTGGATCACCGTTGAATTTTTACGATTGAATTATTTTATTTAATTCAAGATAAATATTTGAAAGTGCTTTATCATGATTGTTTACTTATATAATTTTTGTTATTAAAAAAAATCATGACCCCATCCCTAATCAATATCCTAAAAGATAATACTTTAACTGATGATAATTATGTCACATGGAAAAGGAATATTGGGTTGTTGTTGCAAGCTGAAAAGTATAAGTTCATTATGTATACTCATAAACCACCAAACTAATGAATCTACTCATGATCAAAGAGATGTGTATCAGTAGTGGAAGTCTTCAGATGAGATGACTAAATGTACGTTACATTATGGCCATCATCTTCGACGTGTTGCAACAACAACATGAAGGAATGGAGACTGCTACCGATATAATGATGTCTCTAGAGGAGATGTTTGCTATATGGTTTAGGACGACTAAGAGAGAGAGGCAGTGACTGCTTTTATGAATCTTAGGATAAAACCTGGACAGGCTGTGAAAGATCATATGATGAAAGTCATAGCACATCTTAACTTTGCTTAACTGAATGGTGCTGAGATAGATTGTGAGATGAATACTCGACATGGTTGTCAACTCACTATCGGATTACTTTGGTTTTTTTTCAAAGTTAGACTACACCTTGAACAATAAGGAATACACCTTGCAAGGCCTGATGTAAGATGTTCAAAGTGCCAAAAAGATTCTTGTGAAAGGCAAGGGTCAAGAGATTCATATGGTTGGTAAAGTTGCTACTGTTAAGACCTGTCAGAAGGTCAAGTAACAGCAGAAGAAAAAGCACCTTGGGCCTAACTAGAAGGGGTTTCGGGAAAGGAAAAGACTAAATGAGAATGAATTCAACTTGCATTTAGGCAATGGAGAGTTGGTGTCTACTAATGTAGTGGGAGATATTAGAATCAATTTAGATTCTTATAGGCATATAGTTTTAATAAACGTTTATTATGTACCACAATTCAAGAGGAATTTAATTTTGGTCTCTTGTCTAAATAAGTTTGGTTATTCGGTTACTTTTAATAAAACCTTTATTATTAGTAAGAATGACAAAATTATTTGCAAAGGTACATTGGAAAATGGTTTATTTTATTTGCATAGAAATATCTCTCACTTGTAGACACGGAATCAAAGGAACCTAATCATAAAAAAGTAAAATTATCAAAAGATGAAACCTACCTAAGGCATTTGTGCCTAGGTCATATTAACCTTAATAGGATTAAAAGATTGGTAAGTGACGGACCTCTAAGTGACTTAAAGGTTGATGATCTACGAAATTGTGAAATCTTGTTTGGAAGGTAAAATAACCAAAAGGTTGTTTACGACCAAATGCACAAAAGCCATCGAATATTTAGGATTGATACACACTGATGTGTGTGGACCTATGAGCATTCAAGCTAGAGGTGGATATGAGTACTTCATCACTTTCACGGATGATCACTCAAGATTTGGTTATGTGTATCTTGAGACATAGGTCAGATGCTTTTGACATGTTCAAAGCATTTAAAGCTGAAGTTGAAAATCAGCTTGAGAAACACATAAAAATATTGAGGTCTGGTCGTGGTGGAGAATATCTATCTGGTGAGTTTCAACAATATCTTATTGATAATGGGGTAATTTCTCAGTTTTCTACACCAAGCACACCTCAACAGAATGGGGTAGTAGAAAGGAGAAATAGAACTCTTTTCGACATGGTTAGGTCTATGCTGAGTTATTCAACGCTCCCTAATTATTTTTGGGGATATGCATTAGAAACCACAACGTACATTCTAAACGATGTACCATCTAGGTCGGTTCCTAAAACACCGCATGAGTTATGGACCGGGCGAAAGCCTAGTTTACAACACTTAAGGATATTTGGATGTCCTACGCATGTGTTGAAAGGACTTAGGAGAAGCAAGTTATATTATTGGTATCCAAGTCATAAAGGATGGAAAGAATAGAATGATTGTATTATCCCAAACTGTATACATAGATAAAATATTGTCTAGGTTTTCCATTCAAGATTCCAAGAAAGGTATGTTACCTTTCAGACATGGAATCAAACTTTCTAAGGAACAAGTTCCTAATAATGAGCATGAGAAGCAATTCATGAGTAGGGTTCCATATGCATTTGCAGTTGGAAGTCTCATGTATGCAATGCTCTGTACTAGATCAGATATTTGTTTTGTTGTGGGCATAGTTAGCAGGATTCAATCAAAACCTGGTCATGATCACTAGACAACAATCAAGCATATTTTCAAGTATTTAAGGAGAACGAGAGATTTGTTTACTCTAGAGATGATTTGATTCCCGTTGGGTATATAAAATCTTATTTTCAGTCTCTTTCTGACTCCAGGATATCAACATCAGGATCTGTGTTTACTATTGGAGTAGGGGCAATCATATGGAGGAGTATCAAGCATTCTTATATTGCTGATGCTGCATGCAAGGCTGTCTGGCTCCGCCAATTCTTGATTGACTTGGAAGTGGTTCTTGGTGCGAATAAGCAGATCACTATCTATTGTGACAATAGTGGAGCAGTGGGTAATTCGAGAGAACCAAGAAGTCGTAAGAGAGGGAAACACATTAAAAGAAAGTATCACCTTCTATGGGAAATTGTGCATAGGGGTGACGTGACGATTACCAAGATCACGTCAGCAAATAATATAGCGGATCCCTTTATAAAGGCTCTTCCACAAAAGAGTTTTGATGGGCATCTAAAGAACATGAGGATGAGAAATATGACACATATGCTATAGAGCAAGTGGGAGATTGTTGGGATTATGCTCAATAGCAAGAGTGTAACAATTGTTAGGTTTTAAATTTGTGTTGGCTTAATTCTATAACAAAACTTCATTTCTTTGTAATGCTTAGTTGCTTAAGTGGTTCATGATGATAAGAAATTCAAGGAAGAAAAGTAACTTCTAATGATGCAAATTTCGTCTTCAAGAGGATTGGTACTATTCTTGGATGCTAAGGTATCGAGATCCTTCTTCCTCTTGCAAGGCGTAAGCGAACATACACATAATTAATACATTTGTGTCCCTGCATCGTTGTGCACCATTATAGGCACACCTACACAATTCATATATTTTTATCCCTGCATCGTAGTGCATCATTTGGTATAACACATTCACACACTTGAAGTTGAATGCTCATGCATTGGTATGAAAGTAACATGTTTTTGAAAATGCATGATTGGAGACTATCTCTATGTAGTTTGCATTCTTGTGTGAAATATGTTTGTTTTTTTATTTGTTTGTATAACATGGATGTTGAACTTGATTTTAGGATTAGATTGTTCATTATTGAGTTCTAGTCATTTCGGTTACTCATATTATTGATTTCGGGTTCTAAATAAAAAAATACTACACTTTCAACACATGTTGCATATATTGTCTTTGTCTTCGTATATCGAGTCGAATTCTTATTTTTTGGGTTGAGTATCTTATATGTCCATGTCCGTGAGGGAGTTCTGGTTCCTAATCCGTAAACGGATTTGAATTCCAAGTTCGGGGTCCAAAGAACGGTCGAAGAACGCGAGAGAAGCGTAAGGGAAGAGGTGCGATGGCTCAAGCCATCACTTTGCACCATCCCGAGATGGCACGTGGCCATCTCGGGGAGGCACTAAAGAATGGGGGAAATTCGGTCATTTGGTTGTTCTCTCTTTAAAACCTCTTATTCCCTCTCATTCATCAACAAGTTGAGAAAATTGAATTTGAAGAACAAGTGCAGAAATATTTCTCTCAACATTTTGATTTTTGTTTTTGTGATAACTTCTTCATTTCTACTCCGAATCACTTGATTAAAAAACCTATTTCGAGTGCCATGACGATTTCTACAAACCCCAAGCATTTCTAGAACCAAATAATGTCTAGATATTTCCTTGTGATCAGATCTTCAGTTCGTGTCGGTAAAATCTTCTCCTTCTTAGTTTTCTTCTTAGATCTTATTATTGATTGATGCTATTTGATTAAGAAGCATGACTAGGATGATTTTGATATCATTTTGTGGTTTGTTAATTTGATTTTCAAGTTTAGCTAGATTTGTGATAAATTTAATGATTTGTGCTAAACTTGATAAACATGAAATTGTTTCTATAAATCTTTTGTTCTTATGCTTGATTGATTATTTCTAGATCTAATTTCATTTTCTAAGAACTAGGTTGTGTTTCAATTGGTGTCTATATCTTCATATCTACGTTTTTAGTTTATAACATGCGTAGGTTGCCTAGATACATTTGTGATTGTTCTTTGAAAGCATAATCTAGCTATCAAGTTGCATGTCCATAGAATTTGTTGATCATCATTTTCTATGTTGAGTGCTTGTTTGTTTTTGCATTCATGATCACTTAGATGCCTTTGTGAAGAGGTAGAAAGTCTCATATCTTAGAGTGATTCTTTGGTTTGAGCAATTGGAAGTCTTAGCTAGAGTCGGGAGGACTTAGATAGCTAAGCAACTGGAAGTCTCGACAAGAGGTGTGAGACCTCGGATTGTTGAGCAAGGAAGTCTTGACTAGAGTCGGGAGGACTCAGATAGTTGAGCAAGAAGTCTTGCCAAGGGTTGGGAGGATCCGGATAGGTGAGCAAGGAATCTTCCTAGAGACAGGGTGTCTTGGATAGGAAGTCGGCTTAGTAGATCACTAGATTCAAGGATAGAGTGGGAGTAATAGCTTGGAGAGTATGTGTTGATTGCTTGAGTGTGTAACTCTATTTGAAATAGTGGATTTTCTTTTCATGGTTGTTGTGGTATCAACCCGTGGATGTTTCCTCTTCGGAGGTTTACAACGTAAATATTGTGTATCATTGTTTGCAATTTTCATTAAGCATTGTTAGAATTGCATTGTTTTTAAAAGGAGATAAAAATTGGAGCATATACCGTTTCACCCCCTAGGTATCTTCATACTATAAAGATAAAGGGAAATTTCAATTAGTATCAGAACAGGTGTCTAGACGCACTTAGATAGATCTTCTTTGTAGTGTTTATTATCTTCTCTTGTTTCATCATGATTAAAGAAATGTATTCTTTTGTGGCTTCTCTTGTTGAAGGTGAGTCTATTGACTTAGATGATCAAAAGATCAAAGTTCTTATTCAAGAAAATGAAAGGATCTTTAAGATCAATAAGTCTCTCACTAAGAAGTTAGAATATCATGATTGTAGCTCAAAATGTGTTATTGATCTTAATGACAAAATTCTTAATCTTGAGAAAATTTTGATTGATAGCAATGATAGATTAAGGATTCGTTTGTTTTTTTTGTCTGAAAACTGAACAGTTCTGAATTTTTCTATTAACTGAATAGGGACTGAAATCTTAACCTAAATTACATGCTTGTTTTTTTTTCTCACATTTAAATGTATTGTCAACACGTTTATTTTTTAAAGTAAAATTATCTGAATATAAGTAATTTTACATTTATACCTATGTTAAACAATTATACGTATAATATGGAATAAAAACAATCCAAAAACAATCCAAAAACAATAGTTATATATGAACACATATGATCATGATCTTCATCTTTGAATACAAACAAACTTCATTTTTCTAAGAAAAGAAAATGTTTTTTTTTTTCAAAAAATAAAAAGGACATCAGGAAAACTCATACAAAACACTATAATATATATCACCATATTATCATAATAAAGTATCGATATTAAACACCAATATGTACAATGATTAGGGTTCTTTTTAATTTTTAGAGCTATTTAAAATAAGTAATATAATAAAATAAAGATTTATATAGCATACGTAATTTTGATGAAATGGAAATATGTTATATATGGGGGATAATATCGGAAGAAAAGATTTTAGAATGCATTTAATGCAATTCAGTGATTTGCAATTAAGTTAAAAGTCTGGATGTTTTACTTTTTATTTTAAGTTGTTTTTAGGATTTTTAAGTTGTTTGACCACTTAAAAAAATAAAAAAAACAACTTAATAATTATGATTCAGACCCATTAAGTTTTAAGTGGAAAAAACAAACGACCCCTAAGTATTTCGAAGCATGAAATTGAGCAAAGAGATGAATCTTTTGATCGTGCTAGGATAATTGAAAATATGCTTAAAGCAAAACTTAATGAGCATGAGAATCAAGAGAAAGTGATTAATGACAAACTTAATGAGGATAAAGAGATGATTAACAAGATGTTATCTAGCTCTAACAAAGTGAAAGCTCTCATTAAGGTTGGAAAGCCTTCAATCTACAAAAGATGTTTAGGATATGTTAATGAAAAATCAACTCCTTCATCTAACAAATCTACTTTTGTCAAAGCTTATAGCAATTTAATTGTAGGAACACTCTCTAACGGTAAAAGCCATGAATGCTACCGGAGGTGCCTCAACATCAATAATGAAAGTCAAGGAAAAGACTCAACAATGCCAAAGACAAGCTACATCATCATCAAATGCAAAAGGCAAGACATCTAGTGTTGCATGCCAAAGAGGTAAAAATGTGAGAAGGCAAAATGAGTTGAATGCTCAAGCAAATGGTAAACTTCTCAAATTCATACCTATTTGCCATTATTACAACATGGTAGGACACATAAGACCTATATGTTATGAATACATTCGTAATTATAGATATGCCAATGATTTGCATGATATGTCTTTGAATGGTCCTAGGTAATCATTAATGAATGGATCTAGAATTAGACCTAAGAAAACCTTGGAAAAGCATGTTGAAAATAAATGTGTTGATGATTTGTTTGTTAAATCTTGTGTTGTGCCTCGTTCTACTATGCATAAGAAAGTTGATAATGCTTTGTTTGATTTGTTTGAAAATGTGACTAATGGAGTCAATGTGCCTAAAAACAAGTCAAAGCATGTTAATAAAAGTAGGAATGAGAAACTTGTCAAGAAAGTTTGGGTTAAGAAAAACACAACACAATGTTTGGTTGCACAATATGCTTTAAGAGCTAATTCATCCCATTGTTGGTACCTAGATAGCGGTTGCTCTAGGAATATGACCGGTAACAAGGAATTCTTTAAGAATCTTGTTATGAACGATGGTGGATGGGTTACATTTGGTGATGGCATTAAAAAGCAAGTTCTAGGCAAGGGAACAATTTGTATCCCCGGGCTGCCTAAACTTCGTGACACCTTGTATGTAGATGGTCTACAAGCTAATCTAATAAGCATGACTCACTTGTGTGAAATTTTAAAGAAGTTAGCTTTAACAAGGATGTGTGCACAATAATTGACAAAAAGGGCAAAATTGTTTTGAAAGTCAAAAAGTCTTCGGACAATTGCTATTGTTTAGAGGTTGATCCATTAACATGTAATATGGCACATGAGTGCAACAAGCTTGAATTATGGCATGAAAGATTGGGCCACATGAATTATAAAGATTTAAAGAAGCTTGAGAAATATAACATTGTTAGAGGTCTTTCTAGTCTTGGTAAAAAGCTTGATAGTGTTTGTGAACCATGTCAATTAGGTAAACAAACAAAAGTGTCTCATAACAAGAACACTAATTTTTCTACCAAGAAGCCCTTAAAACTTGTGCATATGGACCTAATGGGACCAATTCAAACCGAAAGCATAAATGACAAGAAATACATTTTTGTATATGTTGATGACTTTTCTCGGTTTGCTTGGGTATATTTTCTTAGAGACAAGACCGAAACTTTTGGTTACTTTAAGAAGTTTTGTAATCAAGTTCAAAATGAAAAAGGTCTTAGGATTAAGAAAATATGTCGCATTAGGAGTGATCATGGGAGTGAATTTGAAAATGCTAGATTTAGTGAGTTTTGTGATGATTTTGGGATTTCACACGAGTTCTCGGTTCCTAGAACTCCTCAACAAAATGGTATTGTTGAGAGGAAGATTCGTGTCTTGAAAGAAATGGCTAGGGTCATGCTCAATGGCAAGAAAGTCCCTAGAAATCTTTGGGTCGAAGCGGTCAATACCGTATGCTATGTCACCAATAGAGTTTTAGAAGGCCCGACACAAAAAAAAACCTTCTATGAACTTTGGAAGGGCAATAAGCCCAATGTGAGTTACTTCCACACTTTTAGGAGTAAGTGTTTTATTTTAAATGATAGAGATTACTTAGGAAAGTTTGATGCTAAAAGTGATATTGGTCTCTTTCTTGGGTATGCTAATAATAGTCGTGCATATAGAGTGTTCAATTTGAAAACTAAGATTATTATGGAGCTATTGATGTGAAAATAGATGATCTTAGCATGCTTGATTTGTGTGATTACCATGGTGTCAATGAACCTAAAGAACATTTGTTGAATGACACTAAAGCACCTATTGATATGACTAGTTGTGATGAAAGTGAGTCTAGTCATAATGATGAAAATGATAGTGTTGCTAGAGAAGAAAGTCAAGTGTTAGAAAATGGTTTAAATGATGGCCAACAAGATGTTGAAAATTCTAATTCTAGACTTAGGAACATGCATTACCAACAAGACATCATAGGTGATTTGAATGAAAGGGTTAGAACTAGAAGGCAACTAGCTAACCAAATTTCATATGCTTGCTACACATCTCAAATTGAGCCCAAAAATATTAATGAAGCAATTATTAATGAATATTGGGTTAATGCCATGCAATAATCAATTTGAGAGGAATGAAGTATGGTCCTTAGTTCCTAGACCAAAAGATGTCAATGTGATTGGTACAAGGATACACTCAAGTTGAGGGTATAGACTTTGATGAGACTTTTACACCCATTGCACGTCTTGAGTCCATTAGGATTTTGTTGTCCAATGCATGTCTTAAAAAGCAAGACTAGTGGCTCAAGGATACACTAAAGTTGAGGGTATAGACTTTGATGAGACTTTTGTACCCGTTGCACATCTTGAGTCCATTAGGCTTTTGTTGTCTAGTGCATGTCTTAAAAAATTCAAATTGTTTCAAATGGATGTCAAAAGTGCATTTCTCAATAGATACCTTCAAGAAGAAGTGTATGTTGAACAACCTAAGGGTTTTGTAGACCCACACTCTCCTAATCATGTGTTTAAGTTGAAAAAGGCTCTTTATGGCCTTAAGCAAGCTCCAAGAGCTTGGTATGATAGGTTGACTCAATATCTTATTAACAACCAATGTAGGAGAGGTGGTATTGATAGAACCTTATTTTTCAAGCATTATGACAATGACATTTTTGTTGTGCAAATATATGTTGATGACATTGTGTTTGAGTCTACATGTAAAACCAAGGTTGATGGTTTTGTGAATGTTATGTCAAGAGAATTTGAAATGAGTATGGTAGGTGAACTCAATTATTTTCTTGGTATGTAAGTGAAACAATCTAGCAATGGTATCATGTTGTCTCAATCTAAATATGCTAGAAATCTTGTTAAGAAATTTGGCCTTAAAAGTGGAAAAGAATTTGAAACACCTATGAGTACTACTTTAAAACTTGACAAACATGAAAAAGGAAAAAATGTTGATCAAAGTCTCTATAGGAGCAAGATAGGTAGCCTTCTTTACCTAACGGCTAGTAGCCCAGATATTTGTTTTAGTGTTGGTTTGTGTGCTAGGTTTCAAGCCAATCCAAAAGAATCTCACTTGAAAGCCATTAAAAGAATCATTAGATATATAAAAGGAACACATAATCTTGGTTTATTCTATTTCTTTGATACTAATGTTATTCTTGTTGGCTATTGTGATTTGGATTGGGTAGGGAACATTGATGATCGTAAAAGCACATTGGGCGGTTTCTTTTACTTGTGGAATAATTTGGTTGCTTGGCAATGCAAGAAGAAAAATTCCGTCTCTCTTTCTTCATCTGAAGCCGAGTAGATTGCGGTCGGAAGTGCTTGCACACAACTTCTATGGATGAAACAAATTCTCAAGGATTATGAGATTGATAAAGGTAAAATGACTCTCTATTGTGATAATATGAGTGCCATTAACATCTCTAAAAATCCGGTTCAACACTCACGCACAAAGCATATAGACATTAGGCATCATTTCATTATAGAACTTGTTGAACATTCAATAGTAACTCTTGAACATATGTCTACTAAAAATCAACTTACGGACTTGTTCACAAAGCCCTTGGATAAAGAAAGATTTGTATCTCTTAGAAAATGCATTGGCAAGATTTGTGTTGATTAATGCTTGTGTGTGGTTATGAGTGGCTTGATAAGCAAAAACTATATTGTATATATATTTCTTTGAGAGCTACTCATGAAAGAAGTAGTGATCTTGATAAAAAATCTTTTATTTCTTCTAGATCATGCACTTAAGTCATTGTAAACCTTGTTTTTAAAAGTGCAAAAATGCTTCTCTTATATGTTTAAGTTTGAGTAATTGAGTTTGAAAGCATGTAGATTATGGATGCATCTTGAAATTCATTATCTAGTACATGATAGATGACCTATGGTTAGTATCCATTTTGCTTCGGTATCTACATAGAACTCAACGAGCACTTTCATGAAAAAGGCTACACACCTTGGTTGTGAAGCTACCCAATGTAGGAAAAGGCCACACCATTGTGATGAGTGAAAGCCATCAAGAAGAGTATATGTTTATGTAAGAAAAAAAAATCAAAGAAGTGTTGAAAAAGAATCATTTAAAAAAAAAATCTTTGATACAAAGCCTAAAAAGAAATGGAGGAAGGCTTAAAATGGAGTATAGTTGAAAATTGTGATTGCTCGGGTTGAAAAACAGAAATGGGATGACTAGCCACATGCACACACACGCTCATATGTTGAAATCTATTCTCTTTAAAGCAAAAAATCCGGATGATAATCGGTTTGACCTTGATTGGAAAACCTTTAGATGGATAGTTGTTAAAGTGGTTTGCATGTTGATATCACAATCACTCCTTTTTTATATGCTAGAAGCATTTTCACACACACACATTTTTGCTTAATGTGCTTGATTCATTAGCAATGAGAGATTATTTTTGAGAGAATAATGAAAATCTATGATTCTCTTATTAATTTTGAAAAATAATGGTTTACTATCTTTTATTGTTTGAAATGTGTGATTGTGTGATTCCCTTGTGAACAAGTTTACTTGCTTATTAATATGTGGAGCATATGTTAAGGGGGAGCTTAGTTTGTTAAACTTAGTTCTTTATACAACTTGTTTGCTCACTATCTCATGATTTCATTATGCATCCCTTATAACCTTGTAGGTATTTTCAATTGGCATTTATTTCTCTCTCTAGGTTGTGAAATATGTTTTTGTCTATTCCTTGCCAAATAGGGGGAGAAAGTGTTTTCCTCACCATGTTACTTACTTTTGATATAAAAGGGGAGACAACAAACCATTAAGGGGGAGAAATTTTGTCTTAAGGTGGAGAAAGAATTATTTTTTGCATGAGATAAGAAGAGATAAGGGAACTTTTGTTTTTGTTTCGTATATTGTTTGTTTATCTCACCTATCTTCTTTGTAGAAGATTTATTTTGGTTGTTCTTGTCTTAAAGGTGCTTTAAGTGTTTAAAGATATTCTAGAATATTCTTGAAGAAACTTTAGTCTAGGAATATTTCTTTGTAATGTGAGGATGTGAGAATACAATCAACATTGATTATGAGTGATCATTGTATGGTGAGGTAGTGGTTTTGTCATGGAATAGCCAAAGGGGGAGATTGTTAGGTTTTAGATTTGTGTTGGCTTAATTCCATAACAAAACTTCATTTCTTTGTAATGATTAGTTGCTTAAGTGGTTCGTGATGATAAGAACATCAAGGAAGAAAGCAACTTCATATGATACAAAGTTCGTCTTTAAGAGGATTGGTACTATTCTTGGATGCTAAGGTATCGAGATCATTCTTCCTCTTGCAAGGCGTAAGCGCAGACACACACAATTCATACATTTGTGTCCCTGCATCGTTGTGCACCATTGTAGGCACATACACACAATTCAAATTTTTTGTGTCCCTGCATCGTAGTGCATCATTTGGTATAACACACTCACACACTTGAATTTGAATGCTCATGCATTGGTATGAAAGTAACATGTTTTGGAAAATGCATGATTGGAGACTATCTCTATATAGTTTGCATTCTTGTGTGAAATGTGTTTGTTTGTTTATATGTTTGTATAACATGTATCTTGAACTTAATTTTAGTATTATATTGTTTATGATTGAGTTCCGGTCATTTTGGTTAATCATACTATTGATTTCGAGTTCTAAATCAAATAATACTACACTTTCAACTCATGTTGCATACATTGTCTTCGTCTTCGTATTTCAAGTCGAATTCTTATTTTTGGATTAAGTATCTTATATGTCCATGTCCATGAGGGAGTCTCGGTTTGTAATCCAGAAACAGATTCGAATTTCGAGTTCAGAGGCCAAAGAACGGTTGAAGAACGGAGAGGAGCGTAAGGGAAGAGGTGCGACGGCTCAAGCTATCACTTTGCACCATCTCGAGATGGCGCGTGGCCATCTCGGCCCCAAAGGTGCTCTGCCCCAAGATTCCCACGCGCCATCTTGGGGAGGCACTAAAGAATGGGGGCAATTTGGTCATTTGGTTGTTCTCTCTTTAAAACCTCTTATTCCCTCTCATTTATTAACAAGTTGAGAAAATTGAATTTGAGGAACAAGTGCATAATTTTTCTCTCAACATTTTGATTTTTGTTTTTATGATAACTTCTTCATTTCTACTCCGAATCACTTGATTCAAAAACCAATTTCGAGTGTCTTCAAGATTTATACAAACCTAAAGCATTTCCAGAACCAAAGAATGTCTAGAGTTTTCATTGTGATCAGATCTTCAGTTCGTGGTTTTCATCCTTGTTGGTAAAATCATCTTCTTCTTAGTTTTCTTCTTAGATCTTCTTATTGATAGATGCTATTTGATTAAGAAGTATGACTAGGATGATTTTGATATCATTTTTTGGTTTGTTGATTTGATTTTCATGTTTAGCTAGATTTGTGATAAATTGAATGATTTGTGCTAAACTTGATAAACATGAAATTGTTTCTAGAAATCTTTTGTTCTTATGCTTGATTGATTATTTCTAGATCTAATTTCATTTTATAAGAACTAGGTTGTATTTCAATTGGTGTCTATATCTTCATATCTATGTTATTAGTTTATAACATGCTTAGGTTGCCTAGATACATTTGTGATTGTTCTTTAAAAGCATAATCTAGCTATCTAGTTGCATGTCAATAGAATTTGTTGATCATCATTTTAAATATTGAATGCTTGTTTGCATTTTTGCATTCATGATCACTTAGATACCTTGTGAAAAGGTAGAAAGTAACATATCTTAGAGTGATTCCTTGATTTGAGCAATTGGAAGTCTTAGTTAGAGTCGGGAGGACTTGGATAGCTAAGCAAGTGGAAGTTTCGACAAGAGGTGTGAAACCTCGGATTGTTGAGCAAGGAAGTCTTCACTAGAGTCGGGAGGACTCAGATAGTTGAGCAAGAAGTCTTACCTATGGTCGGGAGGATCCGGATGGGTGGGCAAGGAATCTTCCTAGAGACAGAGGATATTGGATAGGAAGTTGGCTTAGTAGATCACTAAATTCAAGGATAGAGTGAGAGTGATAGCTTGGAGAGCATGTGTTGGTTGCTTGAGTGTGTAACTCTATTTGAAATAGTGGATTTGCTTTTGCCGGTGGTTGTGGTATCAACCCATGGATTTTTCATCTTCATAGGTTTACCATGTAAATATTGTGTGTCATTGTTTGCAATTTTCATTAAGCATTGTTAGAATTACAGTGTTTTTAAAAGGAGATAAAAATTGGAGTATATACCTATTCACCTCCCTCTAGGTATATTCACACTATAAAGATAAAGGAAAATTTCAATAATGTATTTGATAATCTTTTCATATTAATAAAGTGATTTATATTTTAACAAATTTTATAGCATTTACAGTTTAATTATTATAATTGTCAAAAGTAAATAATCATAAGGTCAAAAGACTTTGAGAAAAGAAGAATTGTTCATACATTTAGATATGTATGAGGTAGACACAATTCTTTAGTTAGTGTAGAATAATATTCACAATATAAGATAAAATGATGGGCGGCTTTATCTTGTTAAAATTGTAGATTCTTTTGCTAGCGTTTGAGTGGGATCAAATGTGTTATGATAAGTCTAAAATCATCAAAGTGTGGTGTCTTTGGGCAAAAGAATCTAGTGTACTGGGTGCACTGAATTGGATCACAATGAAATACTTTATCTGGAATCGTCAATGGATAAAAGTTTTCATTTGAAGACAATCAGGGAGTAAGTCTCAATCCTGAGATAAATGACGGACTTATGGTTGCAGGTGTTATCATTTGAGCTATCAATGAGTACGATTATATAGCATAGTCAATCCTCAATAGTTTGGTGGTATTCATTTGTTAATCGATAGAGGACTTCATTTATAAATGTGGACATCATGGCTCTATTTATGAAATGAGAGTAGAATATCATCATATGGATGTTTTGAGGTATTGGATATTAAATCTTAACGTTAAGTTTTCAATAGTGTCTATTGAAACATGACTTCAGGACAAGTCAAACTGTCCAAGTTCAAAATGTAGTCATATGAGTAAATATGGTAACTTGGAGAGCTATAGGAGGTCTATGAGCTCTTGGCGATTACTTATATTCTTCACGAGGATACACTTTCTCCAATAAGGTTGTCTAGGGTATTAATGAGTAACATCAACTTATTCTAACTTTATTTAAGAGTTCAATTTTAGTTCTTTAGTGGAATGAACTAAAATTAAATAGATCAGACCTAAGTGTGTCATTTGTTAATTATGATTGGGTTGTGTCTATTGGAATTTAAATTTAGATAGCCCACCAAGATCCACAATCCATATGAACTTGCATGGATCACTTGATATATTCCACCGGACCAATTTAGGGGTCAATTTAGAATTGTATTAAGGCATGTGAACTTGTTTCTTTTTGTAAGAATAAGTTTAGTTCACATGTGGACTTTTTATTAAGGTCCAATGAATTTAATAAAAAAAGAAAAATAATATATGGCCCATATATATGTGTTGGGCAGCAAGGCTATTTAGTGTAGCTTAATTATATTATTTTTATTTTATTATTTAATTAAATGGAAATTAATTAATTTTTTAATTAAAAGTCAAAATCTTTTTTCTAGTAGGAGATGGTCTCCTAAAATTATACTATTGTTGGTAGTATAATTAATATTAAAGATTATTTAATAAGTAGATAAATAAAAGGAATTATTTACCTAATCAAATTATGAAGTGTTTAATATGGTTACAAATACACTATTGAGTTGGATTAGGATTCTTGGTGGAGAAAAGGATTCCTTTTGGAAAAGGATTCTTAACCACCAAGTAAATCCTTCTTATGAGAGTATTTAGTCTCCTATATATAATACCTATTAAATTCGACCAAGAATGAATTTTTGGTGTGGGAAGTTGTTTTTTATTTGTTTTTTATTGTTCTATAAAAAAAAAACTTTGTCCAACACATTGTGTGATGAATTCGGCCAAGCATAGAGAAAAGAGGGAACATTTTTGTTTTCGATAGTACACTAATATCCTTTGCATCAAAAGGGTTTTGTGTACAACATCGAATCAAGGTTAACGCGATTTTCAATCATATTGATTGATAATTCAAAAGTGATTGGACGTTCTTGGTTTTTCTCTTGTAATATTATTATGACTAACTAAGAAGAAGATTTTGTTTGTTTCCATCATCAGGTATACAATTTAAAGAAAGGGAGCCCACATTCCTAGGTGATTCACGTTCGTGATTGGATTAGAAGATCTTACGGATTCAATTCGACGCTAGTTCAATCGTCACAAAAAAGGTACGATACTTTTTATATACATCAATTAATCTAGGGTTAAGGTTTTTGTTATTAAAAGGGAAATTTTTTATTTATACGCAAAACCTAATTTTCTTATTTTTCACGCTTCCGTTGCGTTTTGAATCATCTTTTTCACTTCAGCACTGTCATGGTCGACCCAACAACACATGGCTAGCATCCATGTCAATCACATCATAAACTACCTTGTCCTTATATATTTTACCATTAGAAATAGGAACACGACAAATCTCAGTTACCTTTACTATTGGTCCCTTCTTGATCCAGCCAATAGTATACAGATTGGGATGTTTCTCGGTTGGTAATTTCAGATGTTTCAGCAACCTCTATACAATAAAGTTCTCATGACTCCCTCTATCCATGATCAGGTCATAGGCTTTATAACTGATTGTGCAGCACGACTGAAATATATTATCACGTTGACTGGAGTCCTCTTGCTTTTGTGCGTACAATAGTTGTTATACCACACAATTAACCCACTATCCATCTTCTTCAGTGAATTATGCTCCTTCATACAAGTCACCTTCTCTTTCTTCATCCTCAAGAGCATTTGGGCTTTCTTCGCCTTCTTCTTCCCAATTCACTACCACACAGCGATTAGGACATGCATTTGAAAAATGACCAAGTTTCCTACATCTATAACAAATCCCTGGTGTAGGTTTAGCATAGGGATTTGGATTTGGATTTCTAGGTATGTTCTTGTTGGTCGGGGTTATTGTTTGACTGCTACTGCTACCCTCTTCTCCACTAACTTCTTTAGGTTGGCTCGACGGGCCCGATGATTGAACACCCTTGTCCCTGTTAGGAAATAGTGAATCAGGAGTGTTTATCTGAAATTCAGAGTTTTCACCCCTGCGTTCTTGCAACTCGGCCTTCAATGTTATGTTATGAGCTTCATCCACAGTCCACAATACTTGTAATCCGATCTTATCTCGAAGCAACAGGTTTAACCCATTGAGATATCTGGATGCGCATTGTCCCTTTGTTTCACTCAAATTATTTTGCTCTGAGAGCATAGAAAATTCTGCCTTGTAGTCAAACACTGATTTGGTCCCCTGAGAACAATTCTAAAGCAATTAGAATAAATATTGCTCATAGTCTAGTGGTAGAAATTGACCTATCATAAGCAGCTTCATTATACACAAGTTCCTTGCAAGCTGTTGCCCCTATCGCTGACGGTTCTTGTGTAATTGATCCCACAAGACTATAACCCCTCATTTTAATCTAAAGGCGACTAACCTCACCATCTTCTCTTTTGGAATCTCCATCATCTCAAATAACCGCTCTACTTCTGTGATCAAATCAAGAAAATCCTCTATACGCAGCTTCCCATTAAAGCTTGGAAGATCTGCCTTTAATCAATAGTCATCATGCTGTTTTTGCCTTCTTGCGGGTTGAACTGCTTCATACCCCACATCAACTTCATCTTTTGAATCATCCTCATTTTCATGTTGATGATCAAAAGCACATCTTCTGTCAGCAGGTTGACCTCAGGCAAATCCTTCAGTGCGTGTCCTATCAACTGGTGGTCTGTAGTCAACGTTGAGATTTAACCCAACAAGCAGCTTGCGGATCTCCGTCATCTGTTGTCGTTGCTTCTCCTCCGCTGCCCACAAGGCCTTTACCCCACAATCACCGCCAATGTGTTTTATGTCTCTTGCTCCATTAGTTGTCATCGAGATCAACAATTCCGTGCTCTGATACTAATTGACGTGGCAAAAAACACAAAGGAATAAGACTGACGTCTGTATTCCTTATTATCTTAGAATCCACTGGAAATAAAGAGAAACAAGTTCTGGAATTTTATTAAATCAAAAGGAAATGAGCCTTTCGGCTCACAAGTCCACTTAAAGAGATTAAACCCTAACCCAAATCATTGTTGGACAAGAAACGAGATTATATAACAAAAGTTACAAAAAATAGCAAAAGTTACAAAAAATAGAGAAATTACGATAATTACATAATTAAATAATACTAACGACCATAAACAAGCCAAAATTGATGACAAACGATTTTGACTTGTCGAAGTCAACTTATGAATTAAAAGGAAACTTTTCTAAAATGACAAGAAATGTAATTACGGGACATAAACGATGAAATTTAACAGAAAAAAGGGTGCCTCAGCAAATACTCATTAAGGTATGTATCTGTAATATAATCTTGTTTTGAGAGATTATGGGAGTTGGGCAAAGTGATGAGTAGATTAATTAATGGTTAATTTGCATTTAAATATACACTCGTTGAGGCATTCACTTTGGAATTCTAATGCAATTTATTTGTTATATCTTGTTTGTTGTCAGTGAGTCAGGGAAATTTTATATATGTCATCATCATTGTATCTATATTTATGTCTTGCAGATACAATATAACAACTATTTTGTCGGTACCACTCAATTCTATCTGCAAATTCTCATTAAGGTTTGTATCTTTGCTAAAGTCTTGATGTCTGTGTGTAAATATTTACTCATTGATGTCTGTTTGTAATTAGAATTCTTATAGATTTTTCTTGTTATTTATTGTTTGTTATCTGTGAGTCTGGGAAATTTTATTTGAGTGTGCATTTTAACTTTTCACTAGTTTGTTATATGTCTAATTTGTTAACATAAATACTGCCTGTTCAAAAATGTTTAGTGAAATAATAGATGTAATTAACATTTAAATTAAATTTTAATAAATACTATGTAAATATTAATTAACATTAATGAACTTTTTTTTTTATAATAGATTGCTTATAATGGATAAAACTTGGATGTTCATGGACAGAAGATCACAAGAGTATAGGATAGGTGTTGAATTTTATTTTATTTTATGAGTTTGGATCACGTAAAGCAAGTAACCCTAATTCTATACATTGTCCTTGTTTGAAGTGTGGAAACTTCAATGCAATGACTGTTAGGGAGATAAGAGAGCATTTATTTTTTAATAGTATTGATCGCGGCACATGGATTTGGCATGGAGAACCACTCCCGACTGATGACTGTAATGATCACTCAGAACTTTTGATCTTGATTTGCGTCAATTTGAAAGATATGATAAAGACAATATAGATAGTACAGTAGAGATGGTGCATGCTGCTCAGGATGACTACTTTAGTAATCATGATGAATTTATAAGATTATTGGATGATGCAAAGAAGCCTCTATACCCGGACTGTACAAAATTTACAAAGTTATCTGCTTTGGTCAAATTATACAACTTGAAAGCAAGATATGAGTTTTCTGACCAAATTTATTCAGTTTTGCTAAAATTATTGAGTGAAATGTTACCAAACAATAATCAGTTGCCATTATCTATGTGTGAGGCAACAAAAAACCTTGAATGCATTGGGAATGGAGCATGAAAAGATACATGCTTGTCCTAATGATTGCATATTGTATATAAAACTATATTAAGATGCAAACAAATGCCCAAAGTGTAATTTTTCAAGATGGAAAACTGCTAAGAATTCAACCGAACCGAAAGTTGGGGTAGCGGCAAAGGTTCTATGGTATTTTCCTCCATGCCAAGAATTAAAAGAATATTTCAGAGTTCAGAAATATCAAAGAATTTAATATGGCATGCTAAAGAAAAAGAAATTGATGGTATGATGTGTCATCCACCATATTCCGTAAAATCTCAAAAATTAAAAAGTAATTAAACACTTTGATATGGAATGTTAAAACATAAATCATTAATTACTTCATCCATAAATACTAATAAATATAGAATAACTTCAAATAAATCATTCTAAAATGTAAATATATCTTCAAATAATTCCAACGATAAGATTCAAAACACTCTAAAGGAAATTTAAAGAATACCGAGCACCTAAACACAAATTCTAATTAACAAAACAAAAAAGAACATTACATATAATCTCAATAACTTCAACCTCCTGAAAGTCTATTGCTCTAGCGATCAGCTTCTAAGATATTGTCATATATAAATTTTATCAGATGTACACGTCATTGACAGGGAGGATAAAATTGCCAGATAGATATCCGAATAGGCGTTCAGAAAATACCCCGCAAGATGTCACCAAAGAATAGAAACCCGAGTAGGTATAAATGCAAGTATTGAGCAAGACCTACTCAGGATCAGCTGACGTCATGTTCTACTCAGGATCAGCTGACGTCGTTTTCTACTCAGGGTCAACTGACGACATATTCTACTCCGGACAAATATAAAGAAGTCCGAATAAAGAAGTCCAGCACATAACTCGTATACGAACCAAGAGTCATTAAAATACGTAAAGATATCCACATCGAAGAATTCCAAAAAGAATAGAATACCAAACAGGAAAAAAGTTTTGTTGACGTTGATTTCTGGATGTATGAGAAAAGCCAATAAGGATTGGATTGCAGCTGTAATTTCAAAAAGAAAGAGAAGGAGAAAACAATCAGTCGTGAGTTTTTTACGTGGTAAAACTCCGATGACCAGAGAAACGTCCACGGGTGGTTGAATGATCAACCAAGCCAAAATCCACTATGAAATAATATAATTACAATTCTCGATCTCTCTTTCTTCTCTCTGTATTTTTCTATGATTGTTGCATCTCCCTTTTATTTTGGCGAGATTATGGGTCTATTTATATGTTTATAGAACCTTAATCTGCTTTGTACAAGTAATAGAAGATCTTTGTATTTAATTATGATTATTTACTTGCTTGAAGCTGATTGTCTTCTTTCCTGTTTCGGAGTCTTGTATTGAGATCGAATGAGACTCTAGTAATGTAGTCCAATTACGACTTATTTCCATATAAGAGCATAGTCTTTTTGAAGAAATAAAGTTGTTGCCTGATGACATGTCATTTGACCTTGCTCGGCTGGCATGCTCTTTCGAGCTTCTCCGCCCATTCGGGAATTAATGGTCCCGAGTATTCTATTTGCATATTCTTATTATCTTGCTTGTCTTCTATATGTTCTTATTATCATATGCTTTCTTTTGGAAATCCCGAGTTTGATGCTTTTATCTTTCGAAAATCCCGAGTTTGATTTTTTATTCATAACTGCAAAATCAACAAAATTTTAAGTTCTACAACTAATATTTAACCTAACTAAAATTGTCCTGACTATAAAAAAGAAAAAAATAATTTAAGGATAGAAAATCTTCAGGTATTAGGCATTGCATGGTCGGGGTGAAACCCATCTATTGGGCAGTGCAATCCAATATACTCCATGGCAAGCCATTCCTTCAACTTTGTTTGAGCCCTCCCACTTGTCAGGCAGGGAACCTGCAACCTTATTTTTTGTGTTCAATGACACCTTCCTGAGTACCAGGTCTCATAGCTGAAATTTCCTGACCCGGACATGAGAGTTGTAGTGGCGAGCTACTCTTTGTTAATATGCCATATTTCGTATTCGAGACTTCTCCCTTTTTTCTTCTAGCTCATCTAGACTTTGTTATATCATATCAACATTCTGTTCTTCATCATATAGCCTTACTCGGTGTGATGCATATGATGTTTCTATAGGGATAACAACTTCTGTTCCAAACACTAAAGTGATTGGAGTCTCTCATGTTGACGTTCTTGCTATTGTCTGGTATGCCCATAATACTTCGGGAAGCTAAAGCTTCCCTTCTGGGCATCTAGCTTTGCTTTGATTGTGTGCTTGATGATTTTGTTCACGGCTTCGACCTTCCCATTTGTTTGAGGGTGGGCAGGTGTGGCATAATAATTGGCAATCTGATACTCTTTGCACAACTAACTGAATTTCAGGTTTTTGAACTGGGTGCCGTTGTCAGTGATTATAGTGTTTGGGATTCCAAACCTATAAAGTATATTATTTTTCACAAAAATTATGGTGTTTGCTTCTGTGATATGCACCAATGGTTCAGCTTCTGCCCACTTTATGAAATAGTCAACGGCTACTATGACATATTTTGCTCCACCTCCTGTCCCGGCTGGCATTGGGACGATTAAATCTAACCCCCACATGGCAAATGGCCATGGGGATGTGAGGTTTTTGAGCTGTTCAGGGGGTTGTCGGATATCGTTAGCAATCCTTTGGCAAGTATTGCAACTCTCTAAACATCGTTGTGCATCTGAGAATAAAGTAGGTTAATAATAACCTTGCCTGAGTACCTTGTGTGCTAAACTTTTACCCACAGTATGGTTTCCGCAAACTCCTCCATGGATTAGCTGTAATATCCGATATGCGTCCTCCTCTAACACACATCTTTGGAGTGTTCGAGAATACCCCCTTCTGTATAGTCCTCCTCCAACCAATGCGTACCTTGCTGATCTATACCTGATACGTTTTGCTTGTAAGGGCTCTTCCGGAGCACGTCTTCTTCCAGGAACCTTTTTAGATGAGTCATCAAACTTCTGGCGGTGTTCTAATTTCTAAAATTTCTAAGTTTCTCGGTTCAATTGTGCTCGGTTTGAGGAGATGTGCAACCGGAATAGTCTTTGGCCTGATTGTGGTTGTTGCTGATGCTAGTTTGGACAATGTGTCTGCCTTTTCATTCTTCTCCATGGGGATTTGAGCAATCTTATATTCTTTGAGTATCTAGAGAAGCTGTTTTACAATGTCACGGTAGGCTATCATGCCTTCATCCTTGGCTTGGTACTCGTCTAGGACTTGGTTGACAACTACCTATGAATCGCTGAATATCTCGACTTCATCTGCCCCGAGAGCTATGCAGACTCTGAGTCCAGCTAGTAGCGCCTCGTACTCGGCTTGATTGTTGGTTGCTTTGAAGTCAAACCTCATCGCACATTCGACATCATCTCCTTCTAGAGTGCATACTACGATCCCTGCACCACTGCCATGAGTGTTTGAAGAGCCATCAACATACAATTTCCATGGGAATTTTTTTCCTAACATCCATTTTGCTTCTAAGTTTGGCTCTGTGAACTCTGCTATAAAATTTGCCACTACTTACCCTTTGAGGGATGTCCTGGGGACGTAGTGGATATCGAATTCACTTAGCTCGATAGCCTATTTGGTCACTATTCCTGAAATCTCTGGCTTATGTAGAATTTGCTTTAATGGGTATTCAGTGAGTATCTTAATTGTATGAGTCTGAAAATATGGCCTTAGCTTCCTTGCTACTGAAACCAATGCTAGGGCCATTTTCTCTGCCTGTGAATACCTGGTCTCGGCTGGTAGAAGTGCCTTGCTGGTATAGTATACTGGTTTCAATACTCCATCTTTTGTTCTGATTAGGACTGAGCTTGTTGCTAGTTCTGTAATTGATAAGTACAGATGGAGTGTCTCTCCCACCTGGGGTTTTAAAAGGATGGGAGCCTGCCCTATGTATTCTTTAACTTTTAAGAATGCCTGATCACACTATTTATTCCATTCGAGTCCTTTCCCTTTTTTAATTACTTTGAAAAAGGGTGTGCATCTGTCCGTGGCCTTTGAGATGAATCTACCCAAAGAGTCTAAGCATACTGTTAGGCGCTATACTTCTTTGAGTGTCCTTGATGAAGTCATTTTCTACAGGGCCAGGATCTTTTCGGGGTTGACTTCGATTCATCTTTGGTGGATTTGAAAACTCAGGAATCTTTCCGAAGGAACTCTGAATAAACACTTGTTAGGATTTAGCTTCATTTGGTATTTCCTCAAGACATTAAATGTCTCTCGCAGGTCTAAAGTATGCTTGTCTGTCGTGATGCTCTTGGTCAACATGTAATCAATGTATACTTCCATGTTCCTTCCTATTTGCCATGCGAAGATTCTGTTGACCAGCCTTTGATATGTTGCCCCTGCATTTTTTAACCCAAAGGGCATTACTGTGTAACAATACAAACCCTGATAAGTTGTGAATGCTATTTTTTCTTCGTCGGCCTTGTTCATCCGGATTTGGTTATATCTCGAATAGGCATCCATGAAACTGAGTAGCTCATGGCCAGATGCAGCGTCCACCAACTGATCTATCCTCTGAAGTGGAAAACTGTCTTTTGGGCATGCCTTGTTTAGATCTGTAAAATCTACGCACATCCTCCATTGTCCATTCTTCTTTTGGACGAGGACTACATTAGCTACGCATTGAAGGTAATTGACCTCTATAATCGATCATACAGCGAGTAGCTTCTCTACTTCCTGTTTGATTGCCTGACTTTTCTCGAGATTGAATGATCTTCTCTTTTGTATCACCAGTTTTGCATTAGGGTCTACTATGAGATGGTGGGATATTATTCGGGCATCTATCCCGACCATGTCTTCATAACTCCAACTGAACACATCCCTATATTCTTTAAGTAGATCAATGAGACTTTGTCTGACTCTTTCTTCCAGGTTGGCCCCGATCTTGATCTTTTTGTCTGGTTCATCTTCTTTCAAGATGATTTCTTCGACCGGTTCAGTTTTGGGTTTATTTGGCTCTTCCCGTGGGCCGAATTTGAATGATAGTGGCTCTTTGTTCTGAATCGGATGTGTTATATTACAAACCTGCTCATCATTCTTGTCTTTGTATACTGACAGGTTAGCTCTTCGGGCCATCTCTTGGGATCCTTTGACTACTCCGGCCCCCTATTAGGTCGGGAACTTGATCATTAAGACATATATGGTTGTTACAGCCTTAGTTTTATTTAAAAAAAGGTCAACCCAACAACGCGTTATACGGCCAATTGTCTAAGTCTACTAGCACGAAGTCGAGCAATACAGTTTTCTGACAAGGTGCCACTTCGATTTTTACGTGGAGCTTTACCGTCCCGAGTGACCTGACCTCAATTCCCCCGAATCCTCTGAGTGGAGATGGAAAGGATGTATGTCCTTTCAGTCTAACCTAAGTTGATCGTAGATGGCTACATTGAGAATGTCTGCTCAGTTCACTGAAACTTCTGATGCTTGCTGGGGGAAATTTCTCAAACCATCTTGAACCGTGTCTTATAGAGTTTGTGGAAAGTTGAGACACAGTAAGGGATCACTATCTGCAAACTGAGCCATGAAACTTTTATAGCGTCTAACGTGCTCTTTAGGGTCTGTGTCTTTCTTGAACTGCTCCACGTGCGGCATCTTGAACCTTTCTAGGAATGGGGTCTGTAAGATTTCCCTGGTGAATGGACTGTCAGAATCATCATCGAATAAATCGTTATACCGATAACGTCTGACCAGTGCATCCACTTGACGCCTATTATTCTCGACTTCTTGAGTTAGGCTTTGGATTACGACGTCTCTGTCTCCCACCAGACTTCCTTGATGGTTGAACCGCTGGGTGATCATCATTCCTCTTTCTGGCTCTTCACTTTGATGTCGGGTTTCACGTATGATTCTGTGATGACGCTTGCGATGGTACCGATCTTTATCTTCTGATGATGACCGATCCCTATGCCGGTCATGTTTACAGTGTCTAGTACGGGCTATCTGATCCTGGTTCTGCTTCTGGCGTGGTCGTTCTTTAGGTGTTTCATGTCTAGCCTGATTGATTGGAACGGAGTTCCTCCCAACTTTCGGTGCATTTAGTTCTAGCCCTACCACAACTGAATGAAGCCTCACAGGCAGGAGATTAGGAGTTTGTGCCTCTACAGCCAGTAGATCAACTATTTCCTTTGCCGTATCTGCCACCAATTGTTGCAACGCTTCTTGAAAATGTTGTGTCAGGTTTCCACTGGTTGGAGAAACTTGTTGGATTCCCACAAGGAATGTAGGTTGGTTCTCCGTTGTTGTAGCGAGATCTCACGAGTTGCTGCCAACATGGAAGTTATCTATAGATTTTTGGACATCCCCGGAACTGCTTCTGCTTCTGCTTCCTTCCATTGCTTTTAATTAAATCGAACGTTCAAGCCCCTCATTCTAGTGCCAATTGTTGACGTTGATTTCTGGATGTATGAGAAAAGCCAACAAGGATTGAATTTCAGCTGTAATTTCAAAGAGTAAGAGAGGGAGAAAACAATCAGACGATAGTTTTTTAAGTGGTAAAACTTCGATGACTGGAGAAACGTCCACGGGTGGTTGAAAGATCAACCAAGCCAAAATCCACTATGAAATAATATAATTACATTCTCGATCTCTCTTTCTTCTATATGTATTTTTCTATGATTGTTCTATCTCCCTTTTATTTTGGTGAGATTATGGGTCTATTTATGTATTTATAGAACCCTAATATGCTTTGTACAAGTAATAGAAGATCTTTGTATTTAATTATGATTATTTACTTGCTTGAAGCTGATTGTCTTCTTTCTTGTTTCATAGTCTTGTATTGAGATTGAATGGGACTCTAGTAATGTAGTCTAATTAGGACTTATTTCCTTATAAGAGCATAGTCTTTTTGAAGAAATAAAGTTGTTGCTTAATTGGAAACCTTTCCTGCTCAATATCTTGTTCTCATTAGGATTCCTTTTTGATATGGATATGTTCATGTATTTTAATGACTTGATCTGTGTGAGCTATGCGCTGGGCTTTTTATTCGGTTTACTTCATGTTGGTCCTGAGTAAGGACAATACCCGCTGGTCCTTGCGTAACATCATTTGCTCCCGAGTAAAAATGTCAGTTAACCAGCCCCGAGTGTCATTAACTGATCCCGAGTAGTATATGACGTCGATTGACCCTGAGCAAGTTTTGTTCAATATCTGCTTACTTGGGTTTTCTCTTCTTCGGTGGTGTTGTAGGATATTTTCTGAATGCCTACTCGGATGTTCACCTGACAATTTATTCTCTTTGTTGATGACGTGTACGTATGATAAAATTCACATATGACAGGTTCCAAGTCAGGCAACAACTTTATTTCTTTAAAAAGACTACGCATTTGTTAGGAAATAAATCCTAAATGGACTACATCACTAGAGTCCCAATCGATCTCTATACAAATCTCCGAAATAGGAAAGAAGATAAAACTACTCCAATAAGTAACCAATTGTAATTAAATACAAAAAACTTTCATTACTTGTACAAAAAGGGTTAGGGTTCTATGTACATATAAATAGACCCATAATCTCGTCATAAGAAGATATAGAAGAGTACAAAGAGAAAAAAGAGAGATCGAGAGTTGTAAATCTTTATTTCAATAATGGATTTTGGCTCGGTTGTTTGTTCAACCACCCGTGGACGTTTATCCGATCATCGGAGTTTTACCACGTAAAACTTGTGTCTAACTAGTTTCAAATTGCATTCTCCTTCTCTTTCTCTTTGAGGTCACGGCTAAAATCCAATCTTGTTGATTTTCTCACACGTCGAGAAATTGACGTCAATAATTGGCGCTAAAATGAGGGGTTGAACCTCCGATTTAATCAAAAGCAATGGCGGGAAGTGGAAACAGAAACAGTTCTGAGGATATCTAAAATCTATAGATAATGTTCATATTGGTAGTAGTTCACGAGATCTCGCCACGACTGAGAACCAACCAACATCTCTGGTGGGGATCTAACAAATACCTCCAACCAGTGAAGACCAGACACGACGTTTCTGTCAGGTACTACAACAACTGGTAGCAGATGCAGCAAAAGAAGGAGTTAATCTACTAGCTGCAGAAGAAACGCAACCTCCTTATCCCCCACTTACAAGGCTTCGTTCGGTTATAGTTGGGTCAGAACCGGATGCACCAGAAGCTGGTAGGAACTCTGTTCCAATTGATCAAACTGGATGTGAAACACCCGAAGAGGAGCGACCATGCCAAAGGCAGAGCCATGGTCATATAGCTCATGATATACACCGCAAGCACAACCGGCACAGGGATCGGTCGTCATCATCAGAGGATAGTGATCGGCACCTTCGCAAGCATCATCATGGAACCATACGTGTGCAAGGATCAACTTGTGAGATTCGGCAACGAAGTGAAGAGGAGCCAGAAAAAGGCATGACAGTCACTTAGCGGTTTAAACATCATGGAGATCCAGCGGGAGATAGAGACGTTATAATTCAGAGCCTAACCCGAGAAGTTGAAAACAATAGTCGTCAAATGGACGCACTGGTTAGACGATATGGGTACAATGACTTATCCGACGACGATTCTGATAGTCCATTCACTAGGGACATCCTGCGAACCCTATTCCCATAAAGATTCAGGATGCCACATGTGGAACAGTTCAAGAAGGATACAGATCCTAAAGAACACGTCAGACGGTATAAAAGTGCTATGGCTCAGTAGGCCCACAACGACCCTTTACTATGTCTCAACTTTCCACAGACTCTAAAGGACACAAGCTCAAGATTGTTCGAAAGATTGCCTCCAGCAAGCATCAGAAGTTTCTCAAGACATTTTCTGGGCAACGTTCACAGGAAAAAATCAGTGGCTTACCTTTCTCAGCTGAAATAAGGGAAAGACAAGTCGTTAAAAAAATACCTGGAGTGATTCGGCCAGGTGATGTCAGAAATCGGCCGTGCAAAAGACGAAGCAATAATTGCTGCATTCATAAATAACTTACGGAACAAACAACTATCTTTTGTCTTAAGAAGGGCCCGTCTAACAAGATATACATATATGATGGACATGGCGGGAGGATATGCACTTGCCGAAGAAGAGGAGTTAGCCACGAGAGGATGCTAATGCACAGAGGAAAACACGAACTTAAAGATACCGAGTCAAAGGTACAAAACCAAAAGGGAAAACAAAAAGGAAATGACAAAGAAAGAAGTAAGGACGGAGGAAATGGGCGTAATACCGACAAGACCACGGAGAAATTCTGAGGAAAATACACAAACTACACCTCTCTCCGAAAAAAGCAGGAAGAAATCCTGGCCATATTGGAAGAAAAAAACTGGTAAAAGAGCCACGCCGACAGTCTCAATTTGCTCGGCGAGAAACAACAAAGTACTGCAGATTCCATAAGGAAACCGGCCATGAGACTTCCGAATGTTACCAGCTTAGAGACTACATAGAGACCTTCATTTTAGAATGACACTTACAAGATATAATCTTGGAAAGAGATGAGAGGCCAGAAACAAAGAAAGAGACTAGGGTCGATCAGAGCTCCGGTCGAAACCAAAGGGCCAGCCCCGAGGCCAATGAAGTAATACAAACAATCTTTGAGGACCATAAACTAGAAGAAGTAATCGAGAGCGAACACAGGAAATCAAAAAAGTGGTGGAGGCAAGATAGAACTTTGATGTCAACTCTATCGAACCAGACCCGAAAAGGATAAAGGAAGGATAGGACCCAATAATATTCACAGAAGCTGACTCACATGGGGTCGATGTTCGACCAAATGACGTCCTGATCATAAGTGCCTGAATTGGACACAGGGAAGTCAAGAGAATTTTAATAGACAATGGTAGTTCGACTGATATTCTCAATGTAGTAGTCTACGATCAAATCAGGTTGGACCAAAAGGATTTTCAGCCTTTTCATACCCCACTCAAAGGATTTGGAGGAGTTGAGGTCAGGTCTCTCAGGACGGTAAAGTTTCCCGTAAAAATTGGAGTAGCACCTTGTCAGAGAACAGTATTACTCGATTTCATAGTGGCAGACTTAGATAATTGGCCTTATAATGCATTGTTAGGTCAGCCATTCTTGAATAAAACTAAGGCCGTAACAGCTACTTACACCCTAATGATCAAATTCCCGACCGAACGGGGGGTCAGAGTAGTCAAGGGGTCCCATGAGATGGCCCGAAGAGCTAATCTGTCAATTTACAAAGATAGAGACAATGGTGGACAAGTATGCACTATAACACAGCTAAATCAGAACAAATAGTCACTCTCATTCGAATTTGACCTAAAGGAAGAACCAAAGGAGTCAAAAAATGAACAGATTGAAGAATTAATCTTGAAAGAAGATGAACCAGGTAAGCAGATCAAGATCAAGGCCAATTTAGAAAGAAAAATTAAACAAAGCCTCATTGATCTGCTCAATGAGTACAAGGATGTGTTCGCCTGGAATCATAAAGATATGGTCGGGATAGATGCCCGAATAATATCTCATCATCTCGCGGTAGACCCGAATGTAAAACTAGTAATACAAAAGAAAAGGTCATTCAATCTCGAAAAAGTCAGGCAATCAAGCAGGAAGTTGAGATGTTACTCGCTGTAGGGTCAAGTAGAGAAATCAGCTACTCTCAATGGGTAGCTAATGTGGTCCTCGTCTAAAAGAAAAATGGTCAGTGGAGAATGTGCATAGATTTCACAGATTTAAATATGGCATGCCCAAAAGACAGTTTCCCACTGTCAAGGATAGACCAACTGGTTGATGCTACATCAGGTCACGAATTACTCAGTTTCATGGGCGTCTACTCAGGAAATAACCAAATCTGGATGAATAAGGCTGACGAAGGAAAAACGACATTCACAACCGATCAGAGCTTATACTGTTACACAGTAATGCCCTTCAGGCTAAAAAATGCAGGGGCAACATACCAAAGGCTGGTCAATAGAATCTTTGCACACCAAATAGGAAGAAATATAAAAGTTTACATAGATGACATGTTGACCAAGAGCATCTCGGCAAACAGGCACACCTCAGACCTGCGAGAGACATTTGATGTCTTGAAAAGATATCAAATGAATCTAAATCCGAACAAGTGCCTATTTGGAGTTTCTTCAGGAAGGTTCCTGGGTTTTCAAGTTCACTAGAGGGGAATCGATGTAAACCCTGAAAAGATCCAACCCCTACAAAAAAATAACCTCACCAAGAACGCTAAAAGAAGTGCAGTGCTTAACATGATGCTTAGCTTCCTTGGGTAGATTTAATTCAAAGGCCACAGACAAATGTGCTCTCTTTTTAAAAGTAATTAAAAAAGGAAAGGGACTCGAATGGAACGAAGAATGCGAGCAGGCTTTCTTAAGAATCAAAGAGTGCCTAAGGCAAGCCCTCATCCTTTCGAAACCACAAATGGGAGAGATATTCCACTTGTACTTATCAATTACCGAATTAACAGTAAGTTCAGTTCTACTTAGAACAGAAGATGGAGTACAGAGGCCAGTGTATTATACCAGCAAAACACTTCTACTAGTTGAAACCAGGTATTCACATGTAGAAAAAATGGCCCTAGCATTGGTTTCGGCAGCAAGGAAGCTAAGGCCATACTTTCAGGCTCATACAATCCAGGTTCTCACCGACTGCCCATTTAGGTAAATTTTTCAGAAGCCAGAAATTTCAGGAAGACGAACCAAATAGGCAATCGAGCTAAGTGAATTCGATATCCTGTAAGTCCTTAGAACATCTCTCAAAGGACAAGCAGTGGCAGATTTTATAATAGAGTTCACAGAACCAAACCTGGAAGTAAAAAAGATGTTGGGCAAGAGTTTCTTATGGAAATTATATGTCGATGGCTCTTCAAACACTTACAGCAAAGGGGTAGGGATCGTTGTATGCACCCCGGAAGGAGATGATATCGAGTGTGCCATGAGATTCAACTTCAAAGAAATGAATAATCAAGCCGAGTACGAGGCGCTACTAGCTTGACTCAGAGTCTGCATAGCCCTCAGAGCAGATGCGGTCGAGATATTTAGCAACTCACAGGTAGTCGTCAACCAGGTCCTGGATGAATACCAAGCTAGAGATGAAGGTATGATAGCTTATCGTGACATAACAAAATAGCTCCTTTAGAAATTCAAAGAATATAAGATTTCCCAGATCCCAATGGAGGAGAATGAAAAGGTAGATGCTTTGTCCAAGCTAGCGTTAGCAAAGACCACAATCATACCAAAAACTATTATGGCCGCACATCTCCTCAAACTGAGCACAGCTGAGCCAAAAAAATTTGAAATCTCATAAATCCAAACACTGTCATACGGTTGAATGACTCAGCTAAAAAGGTCCCTGGAAGAAGGCGTACTCTCGAAAGATCCCCTACAAGCCAAAAGTATTAGGTATCGGTCAGCAAGATACACATTGATCGGAGTAGAACTGTACAGAAGGGGGTTTTCCCGAACACTCCAAAGATGTATACCAGAGGAAGATGCATATCTGATACTACAGGAAATCCACGGTGGAGTGTGCGGAAACCATACTGAGGGAAAACGTTTAGCACACAAGGTACTCAAGCAAGGTTATTATTGGCCAATATTATTCTCAGATGCACAACGATGTTCGGAAAGCTGCAATACATGCCAAAGGATTGCTAACGATATCCGACAACCCATTGAACAACTTAGAAACCTTACTTGCCCATGGCCATTTTCCATGTGGGGCTTAGACTTAATTGACCCAATGCCAACAGGGACAGGGGTGGAGCAAAGCATGCAATAGTAGTCATTGATTATTTAACGAAGTGGGCAAAAACTGAAGCCTTAGTGCATATCACAGAAGCAAATACCATAAATTTCATGAAGAAAAATATACTTGATGGAAATCATTAACTTAGCAACCATACATCCCAATAGCTAAAGAGCTATGATACATATGGAATGCAATTTAACACCCTCCAACTAATTGAAACAAACCCGATCGTTCAAGATTGAAGTAAGAGAAACTATTCTAATCACTTTATTAATGGAATGATGATAAAAGCTAATTAGAACAGCACTTTGATTTCCCCATAACGCCACAAACTATGAAGTTTGATAAGTTTAAAGGCAAAACAAAGATTTTGAGGTTGTTGAACGCCACAAGCTGAATAAGCTTGATAAGTTCCAAAGTTTATGCAAGAACTTAAAAACAAAACACTCACAAAGTGCTCAAATAAGTTTATATTACTCAAATCTCTGCCCTTACATAGAAAAAGCAGCCTTGTTTATATAGAACAAAGGCCAAGGACAATACAACACAAATATAACTGCCCATTAAATGTGTAACCTCCCACTAAATGACATTTAGATCATGAATAATGGCCATAAAGTATTCAGCCTTGTAACTCCTTATTCCTAATCAAAGAACACATGAACTCACACTTAACAAAATAAAACCCAACACAAAAACCCAAACTAATCAGAAAATAAGCCCACAAAACCCAACATAATTACACCCAAACTAATTATAAAATAGGCTCACAAAACCCAACATGGCTGAATGGCCTTTTATTCTTCAAGATAGGCTAGAATACTTCATTCTAACAAGGCTGGACTCTTGTCTTCAGGATTTGGACTTGTTTGAAACATGTTAACCATTTTATACTCTTCTTGCATCCTTAGAACCTTGACCAAATCTTGACTAGCTTGCTCCTTCCAAATGCTCTCCATTAAACAAGTTAAGGCTTCTTTCATCCTTTTAGCTTTAGCTCTTGTCATTGGTCCTCCATGAATGGTTAAAGGATCTGGATCTTTTCCAACCTTAGCCGAATTGTGATCAACTGGCTGGTCCTCATCATTCCCCCTTTCCTCAAAAGGATTCGTCCTCGAATCAACACCTTCATCACCTACATCAAACAAAGACAAATCAGAAACATTAAAAGTTGCACTAACATTGCCATACTCACTTGGTAGTTCCAGCTTGTATGCATTGTCATTGATTCTTTGAAGGACTCGAAATGGTCCATCCCCTCTTGGCATGAGTTTAGACTTTCGTTGGCTAGGAAATCTTTCCTTCCTTAAGTGTACCCAAACCCAATCGCCAGGTTTAAATACTACTTGCTTTCAGCCCTTGTTGTGTTATTTCTCATATTGTAGAGTTTTCTTTTCAATTTGTGTGCGCACATTTTCATGCAAGGCTTTGACAAAATCAGCTTTTTGGTTACCATCCAAATTAGCTCTTTCCAAAGGTAAAGGTAGTAAATCCATAGGAGATAATGGATTGAACCTTACACATCTTCAAATGGTGAATGGTTTGTTGTAGCATGCACACTTCGATTATTAGCAAACCCCACATGTGGCAAACATTCCTCCCAATTCTTCAAATTCCTTTGAATTATGGCCCACAAAAGCATTGATAAAGTTTTGTTTACCACATCTGTTTATCCATCTGTTTGTGGATGACAAGTGGTTGAATACAGCAGCTTTGTACCCAACTTTCTCCAAAGCGTTTTCCAAAAGTGGCTTAGGAACTTCACATCTCTATCACTCACAATTGTCCTTGGAATTCCGTGTAACCTCACAATTTCTCTAAAGAACAGCCCCACAACAAATGTTGCATCATCTGTTTTGTGGCAAGGAATGAAATGCGCCATCTTGCTGAACCTGTCAACAACAACAAAAATAGAATCTCTCCCCCATTTTGACCTAGGTAATCCCAAGACAAAGTCCATTGATATATCAACCCAAGTCTCACTAGGTATAGGAAGAGAAGTATACAGCCCATGAGGCATTACTTTAGATTTAGCTCGTTTGCAAGTAATGCATCTCTCACATATTCTCTCAACATCTCTTTTCATGTGTGGCCAAAAGAAATGATCACTTAACACACCCAAAGTCTTTTTAACTCCAAAATGCCCCATTAACCCGCCATTATGTGCCTCTCTCACAAGCAATTCTCTCATTGAACATCTAGGAACACACAGCTTGTTTTCTTTGAAAAGAAAACCATCATGCCTAAAGAACTTGTCAAAACCACCTTGCTCACATGGCCCATAAACATTAGCAAAATCAAAGTCAGAATTGTACAAGTCTTTAATGTACTCAAAACCCAATAAATCTGCATCAAGTTTAGAAATTAGAGCATACCTTCTAGAAAGAACATCGGCAACCACATTCTCCTTACCTTGTTTGTACTTGATGATGTATGGAAATGATTCAATAAACTCCACCCATTTTGCATGCCTACGGCTTAGCTTTCCTTGTCCTTTGAGATATTTCAAGGACTCATGATCGGTGTGTATAATGAATTCCTTGTACCAAAGATAGTGCTGCCATGTCTCTAACACTCTCACCAAGGCATAAAACTCCTTATCATACGTCAGGTAGTTAAGACTTGCTCCACTTAGCTTCTCACTAAAGAATGCAATGGGGTTGCCCTCTTGCATTAAGACTTCTCCAATACCTATTCCACTTGCATCACGCTCAATCTCAAAAGTCTTAGCAAAGTTAGGCAAAACAAGCAAAGGTGCTGAACTAAGTTTGTGTTTAAGCAAGTTAAAAGCATCATCTTGTTCTTTACCCCACCTAAATCCCACATTCTTTTTCATGCATTCTGTTAATGGTGCAGCAATGGTAGAAAAATCCTTAATGAATCTCCTGTAAAAGCTAGCAAGACCATGAAAACTCCTTACATTACTAACATAAGTGGGTTTCGGCCACTCCCTAATTACTTTCACTTTTTCTTGATCAACATGTATTCCTTTATCATTAACAACATAACCAAGAAAAGTAAGTTCATTACTGCAAAAAATGCATTTCTTTAGATTAGCATATAACTTTTCTTTTCTAAGCACATCAAAAACAGCCTTTAAATGTGTTACATGCTCGTATAAATTTTTGCTATACACAAATATATCATCAAAATAAACTATTACAAACTTTCCAATGTAAGCACGCAAAACATGGTTCATCAATCTCATAAAAGTACTAGGTGCGTTAGTTAGGCCAAAAGGCATTACTAACCATTCATATAGACCATGTTTAGTTTTGAAAGCAGTTTTCCATTCATCACCCTCATGCATTCTTATTTGATGATATCCAGATTTCAAATCAATATTTGAAAACACACAAGAACCATGCAATTCATCCAACATATCATCTAACCTAGGGATAGGATGTCTATACTTTACCGTGATTTTGTTGAAGGCTAGACAACCAACACACATTCTCCAAGAACCATCCTTTTTAGGTACCAACAAAACAGGAACCACACATGGACTCATGCTTTCACGTACATATCCCTTTTCCATAAGCTCACTTACTTGCTTTTGGATTTCCTTGGTCTCTTCGAGGTTGCATCTATATGCTGGCCTATTTGGTATGCTTGCACCCGGAATGAAATCAATTTGATTTTCAATTCCTCTAATTGGTGGCAAACCAATAGGAACATCTTCGGAAAAAAATATCCTCATTTTTCTGTAAAAGATCAACAATAACACTAGGCAAACTCTTGTTAATTTCATTAGAAACAATTAAAACATCCTTGTACATAAGTACAAGTAAGGGCTGCCTCATGGTTAATGCTTTCTTCACACCACACATTTTTGCATAAACACTCATTTTTCTTTCACTCAAGCCTTCCTTGTTTTCTCTCCCCTTGAGTTTCCTATTGCTCTCATTTTTACCACTCAACTCACCTTTTTTTTTCTCTCTTTTTTGCTCCCTTCCCAAAGTTTCAGCTAATGAAGATTCAAGCTCTTCATATTGTTGTTTTATGCGCATATGGTCTTCAAAAATTGTCTTTGGAGGCAAAGGTCCAAGTTGGTATTTTTGTCCCTCCATGATCAAAGAATAACGATTCTTAAACCCATCATGCATTACCCTTCGATCATATTGCCATGGTCTCCCCAATAACATGTGACCAGCATACATAGGTACCACATTACACCAAACATCATCCTAATATATACCAATTAAAAAAGAAATTAACACTTGCCGATTTACCTTCACAACACCACTATCATTCAACCATTGTAACTTGTATGGTTTTGGATGTCTAATAGTAGGTGATTTCAGTTTCTCTACAAGCAAGGTACTTGCCACATTTGTACAACTTCCACTATCAACAATCACATTACACAACTTGTTAGCAATCAAACAATGAGTATGAAACAAATTTTCACGTTGCTCACCATGTTCATTATTTTTAATTTGAAAACTAAGTGTGCGTTGTACAACCAAATTTTCTCCACTAGCATACTCTACATCACTAGCATCTTCTAAATGTGGCATGTCATCTTCATCCTCTCTCTCACTTTCTGATTCAACTGTCCCATCCCTCATGATCATTGCCCTTTTATTAGGACATTCACGTGCCACATGACCATGACCAAGGCACTTAAAAAACTTAATGCCTATAGTTTGATTAGGTTGATTCTCACCTCTACCCTTGCTACCTATTTCATTTTTGCTTTTAGTTTTATCAATTTTAGGCTTAACAATGGGTTTATCATCCTTTTTACTCCAATTCGGTTTCCAAGAAGAAGAAGAACCTGAATAAAGTTTTGAATCATACCTGATGCTTTTTCTTTTGAGTTGCCTTTCAATCTTCGTGGCCACACCCACCATGTCCTCAATCTCCACATAATGTTACAACTCCACAAGATCAGCAATGTTCTTGTTTAACCCACTAAAAAATCGAGCCATGGTGGCCTCACGGTCCTCCTCCACATTAGCCCTTATCATGGCTATCTCCATTTCCTTGTGATATTCTTCTACACTCATGGAACCTTGTGTCAAAGTTTGTAACCGTTGATGCAAATCCCTATAGTAATGGCTAGGGACAAATCTCTTCCTCATGATTTGTTTCATCTCTAACCAAGTCTCTACGGGTCTTTCACCATTTCTACGCTTGTCTTTACACAATTGATCCCACCAAACAATAGCATAATCACAAAATTAAACAGCAGCTAGTTTTACCTTTTTTTCTTCGGAGTAGTTATGACATTCAAAGATCAACTCCACTTTTCGTTCCCATTCCAAATAGGCATCCAGATTGTTCTTCCCTTGAAAAGGAGGAATTTTCATTTTTATGATGCCTATGTTTCGGTCCACACCATCAAAATGTCCTCTCCTAGCTTGTCTTATAGGATTAACGTCTAGACTAATTATGGTAGCTTGGCCATCATCCTTGTCTTCTCCACCATCATATACATCATTGACAAAGGCTGGTTGTCTTCCACGTCGTGGTTCTTTTTGCAATCTGGTAATTTCTTCATCATGTCTTTCTAGACGATCTCCTACATCTCCCATCACTTTGAACATACGTTCAAATTGTTGATGCATTGCTTGAATCACTTGATCATTTGAGGAAGAACTCACTTCTTTATCTTTGTTAGACATGTTTAAAACCTGAAAAAAAAAGTTAGAACAGCCTCACAATCACTCCCTTACGTGTTTCTTTCAAAGAATTGATTCACACCACTCGTGTTTCACACAATTATTTGGCTTTTCTCGATGCTAATCTCACCACTCTTGCCTTTTACCTCTCTTGTTTTGTTCTTTGGGTTCTTAGATTAACTAAGGTCCTTTTAAACAAACAATTAAGATTATAGCAAATTCAACGGAGTGAAATTGGGTAGGTCTAAAAAAAACAAACAAAAGGTAGACCACTTGAAGTAAACAAAGATTAGAACTGAAATATCAATTTCTCTCCCAACAAGAATTTTGTTTGTTTTGGTTAAGAAGACAATATTTAAATATTTTCCAAACCGAAATAAGAATGATATGAACAAAGAAAGATTTTTGGAATTTTGCAAGAATTATTTGAATCCGCAATACTTTTTTTTTTGTTTTTTTAAGTTTTTTTTTTCCTCTTTTTTGCGGAAAACAAAGAAGAATGATAATAACCTCAAGAAGCACAACAATTAAGATGAATTATAGATACGGTGCTATAAGATAAAGAAGAAAAGAAAGTGATAAAAAAAAACTAAAAGAACAACAAATAATTGGATATGCAAACCTTAAACTCGAGCCAAGCTCTGATACCAAAATGATGGAAATCATTAACTTAGCAACCATACACCCCAATATCTAAAGAGCTATGATACATATGGAATGCAATTTAACACCCTCCAACTAAGTGAAACAAACCCGATCGTTCAAGATTGAAGTAAGAGAAACTATTCTAATCATTTTATTAATGGAATGATGATGAAAGCTAATTAGAACAGCACTTTGATTTCCCTATAACGCCGCAAACTATGAAGTTTAATAAGTTTAAAGGCAAAATAAAGATTTTGAGGTTGTTGAACGCCACAAGCTGAATAAGCTTGATAAGTTCCAAAGTTCATGCAAGAACTTAAAAACAAAACACTCACAAAGTGCTCAAATAAGTTTAGATTACTCAAATCTCTGCCCTAACATAGAAAAAAGCAGCCTTATTTATATAGAACAAAGGTCAAGGACAATACAACACAAATATAACTGCCCATTAAATGTGTAACCTCCCACTAAATGACATTTAGACCATGAATAATGGCCATAAAGTATTCAGCCTTGTAACTCCTTATTCATAATCAAAGAACACATGAACTCACACTTAACAAAATAAAACCCAACACAAAAACCCAAATTATTCATAAAATAAGCCCACAAAACCCAACACAATTAAAACCCAAACAAATCAGAAAATAAGCACACAAAACCCAACATAATTAAACCCAAACTAATTATAAAATAGGCCCACAAAACACAACATGGCTGAATGGCCTTTTATTCTTCAAGATAGGCTAGAATACTTCATTCTAACAAGGCTGGACTCTTGTCTTCGGTATTTGGACTTGTTTGAAACATGTTAACCATGTTATACTCTTCATGCATCCTTAGAACCTTGACCAAATCTTGGCTAGCTTGCTCCTTCCAAATGCTTTCCATTAAACAAGTTAAGGCTTCTTTCATCCTTTTAGCTTTAGACCTTGTCATTGGTCCTCCATGAATGGTTAAAGGATCTGGATCTTTTCCAACCTTAGCCAAATTGTGATAAAATGGCTGGTCCTCATCAATACTCTACAGGTTTGGAGTCCCAAACACTATCATCATTGACAACGACACCCAGTTTGATAATCTGAAATTCAGACAGCTGTGCAAAGAGTACCAAATTGCCAATTACTACGCCACACCTGCCCACCCTCAAACAAATGGGCAAGCTGATGCAGTAAACAAAATCATCAAGCATACACTCAAAGAAAAACTAGATGTCAAGAAAGGAAGTTGGGTCGAAAAACTTCCCGAGGTATTATGGGCATATCAGACGACAACAAGAACTTCAACATGAGAGACTCCATTCACTTTAGCGTTTGGAACAGAAGCTGTTATCCCCATAGAAACATCATGTGCATCACACAGGGTCAGGCTATATAATGAAGACCAGAATGTTGATATGCTGTTACAAATTCTAGATGAGCTAGAAGAGAAAAGGGAGAAGTCCCGAATACAAAATATGGCATATCAACAAAGAATAGCTCGCCACTACAATTCTCATGTTCGAATCAGAAAATTACAACTAGAAGACCTGGTACTCAGAAAGGTGTCGCTGAATACAGAAAACAAAGTTACAGATTCCTTGGCTGACAAATAGGAAGGCCCGTACAAGATTGAAAGAGTAGCTGGCCATGGAGCATATTGGATTGCACGACCAGATGAAAGGGTCTTACCCCGACCATGACACCCCCAATATTTGAAGATTTTCTATTCTTAAAATTTTGTTTCCTTTTTAGTTAAGACAATTTTAGTCAGGTGAATTATTAGCTTTGAAATTTAAATCATTGTTGGTTTTGCAGTTAAAAATAAAAATCAAACTCGAGATTTTCGAAATATAAAGCATATGATAATAAGAACATATGAAAGATGAGCATGATAATAAGAACATGCAAATAGAATACTCGGGACCATTAATTCCCAAATGGGCGGAGAAGCTTGAAGGAACATGCCAGCCGAGCAAGGGCAATCGATCTTAGCAAAAAGGTAAACCTGATGCACCAGATTCTGGAAAACGGCTAAGGGCGTTGTAGGGAAAAATCCTGGTGAAATGCGCAGCTGTGTTAAGCAGGTCAAAAGCTTAACGATTCGGTAAACCCTTACAGAATTAAAACCAGGGAGATGTCCTTGGTAACTTGTGCGAGGACTCGAACATATGATCATTGTGAGCCTTGATGTAATATTTGGGTAACAGTCGAGTATGAAATACGAGTAAATATGCTCGCTTGTTTCAAGATGGCTCGGTTAATATAAGCCAGTTTAAAAAGATACTTGGCGTTAAAAATAGCTCTGGGTAACAAAACCAAGTTTAATAAGATACTCGGTGAAGTTACTCGAGCAAAATTAGCCAATAAGATACTTGGCACAGAGAAATTACATTAGTCGGTTTAATACGATACTTGGCTAGAGATTGTGTTAGCCAGTTAAATAAGATACTTGGCGTTAGAAGTAACTCCATATAATAAAACCAAGTTAAATAAGATACTTGGTACTCGGTACTCAGGAAAATTTCTTTAGAAATAAGTCAACCGAATTAAACCACTTGGTTTTCTGAATTAAACAGTTCACAAATATGAAACTTCATTGATGAAAATCTTTACAAAGTGAATCTTTACAAAGGTGAAAATCTTTACAAAAATGACTAAGGCTGCGAAGAGGATTTGGAATTCTTGTCGATGCTTGGGTCAGGCACCATTTCATACTCATGGAGGAGACTTTCATTTGAAGGCCAAGCAATTGTGTCGCCCGAATCATCCATCCACTCGTTATAATCTACTCCAAGGATCGGGCCAATATCAGGAGTCGAACCTTCTACGCCGGATTCCTGACTAGCATAGAAGGCAGAGAGAGTGCTCTGATAGAACCTCCAGATGCATAGGATTGGGTCTTTACCTTGGATGTGGCAGTAAGCTATCAACTATTTCATTTGAGTCTGAAGGGATTCCAGGAAGCGGTTCACGTGGTTCTTGATCGACAACTCCCAATTGGTTCGGGCTTTATCAGCTGCCCGATTCTTGACCTTAAAAAATTCACCAGCTGAAACTAACCCTCGTTGAAATTCCTAAAATAGAAGGGCTTCATAAGTTGGGGACCTTTTGAAATGATCGACCCCCTAGACCTCAAGTTCCAGTCTGGCCTCCTTTGATAGGGACTCGACCAACAATGCTTGGCGTTCCAAGTCTTCGATCTTCTGCTTATAGGACGTCTTGGACTGCTCCACTTCTTGTTTGACTTTGAGCATCGATTCCTGAGCAGCAGACAACTAGTTTTGAAATGACACAGCTTTCTCCTCTGCCAAAGAAGCTCTTTCCTCGGCTTCCATTTTCTTAGCCAAACAGTGGTCGGCAAACATCTGGGTAGAGCTCACCTTTTTTTGATAAGCCGATTCAACCCGAGCACGGCTATCCTCACTCTCTTTTAGCTAAGCTTCAAGACGCCTTATTCGATCGACTTGATGTTGTTGTGTCTGAACCAACACAGTAAACTCGGCCACCATCTATAAGGAAGTTAAATTAAAAATCTAAAAAGCAAAAGACTTGAAAAAAGTTGGGAGCAAAACTTACATAAGATATGCCGTTGAAAATATTCTGAAGACGGCTCGTTAAAGGAGCATCCTTGAAACAGCTTCAGTGGTCATCCCCAATGAAAGCCCAACCGAATGACATTTCCATCAACATATCATTGGGAGAAGGATAAGAAGGGCCTCCGGAGGATTCAACCCTTACATCTTCAGCCTCAAGAGTAAGGAAGCCCCTGTTCGGATCAGAAGTTTCCGCTCCTACTGATGCTTTAACGTGAACGCTCAGGGGAATCTCAACCTCGGTATCTTCATCACTCGATTCTATGAATGAAACTTCTAGAGGGACCTTATGAGGATGAACATGAGAGTCTACCTCTTTCCATTTCTTAGCCCGAGTACGATGGAAGCTAAGATCAACCGAAGTGTCTTCCTGATCATCATCTCGGAAGGATCCAAAAAAGTTAGGATCGAGATTTGCTTGTCCATCAAAGGTTTTATCTCCATCCTCGGCATTCAACCATTAGGCTGAAACCTCAACCGGGGAGCTCGACTCACTAGGCCCCTCGCCAAGGCCATCACTTTGCCTCCCCTCATCTTTAGGAAATTTCTGAGCATGGTCAGCAGGGCCACTCGGACCACTGGATTCCCCTATGGTCGACCGAATGATGTCTTCAGGGACGTACTCAAGGATCTGCTCATCAGCATCATCAGATCCCTCATCTGATTCAGGCAGGGCAATGCCTTCTTTACTTTGACGAGAAGCCTCTTTTTGGTTCGACTGAAGGATTGATTTTACCTGGCGAGCTTGAACATCGCAGACGATGTCCGAGTCATATACTTAACGATAAAAAGAACCAAGTAAGAATATAAAAAGTAGAATAAAAAAAAGGGGGTGGGAAGACCACTTACGTCGCCTGCGATAGCCTGAAATTTGGCTAAAAAAGTCAAGCTATATCATCTTCTTCTCGCTTAAAAGATAGGACCTGCTCTTTTTTTCTAAAGTACGTACTGCAACCCGAGCAAGTATGGTCAATTCAACATAAGAGAATTCAAGTTTTTTCTTTTTTCATATGTCAGAGGAACAGAAAAAGCGGGGAACCTTCAACACCGTCCGATTCTCCCCGATCGAAAGAGTAACTTGGAGTCCTAAGTTTATTCCGACAAAAACCAACTGTTATTCCAGTGCTTATTTGACGAAGGGAATCCTCACACGAAGCTCCACTTTTTGGCATCATCAGAGGTGTCAACTCCCCGATTCACTTTTGTCCCCTCAGAGACCGAGCAATCTGGTGGATTGGACATGAGAAAATAACTCTCTATCCTACCAGATTGCCTTAGTGTATAGAAGTGTCTTATTTCACTCGGGGAATGCGGCGACAGGTTCATCCGGCTCCACATATGCCACATGCACATCAAGATCTTGTAGCTATTCGGGTCCAGTTGAGCTGGAGCGATCCCTGGTTCAGCCAGAAACCAGGTAATAAACTGCTGAAGAGGAATAGTGACGCTGCAACAAGGCATGGACCCATAAATCGCCACCATACCCGGGGGAGGGTTCCATACGGCTCTATCACCAGTAGAAGACATTGTAACCGAGTCACCCAAATCGAATCGAGCATGATACTTCTCGATCTCATCTTCTCCGACCACGTTCGACTCGGCTTCATACCCACTCGGGTGATCGACAGAAAAATCGATACGAGAGTTTCTAAACTCCTCTTCAACATCCTTCTCATCAATAATTTGCTCCCCGATTCGAACGCTGCCCAAACTGTGCTTATGGACCTCGCTTTTACTTTGATGTTTTCCTATCCTGGATCGAAGAGGTGCCTTGTGATTAGAAACGATAGATTCAGAACTAGATGATTCAGAACTAAAATGGACATCAGGGTAAAGCTCATAAACATCAACATCTAAAAAAGAAGGTTCATCAGGAGGGATCTCCCCCCATAGTCTACGAACACAAGAAACCAGTTGAAAATCTCCACGTTCAAGTGCTTCGAAGGCTATGGTAAAAAGACGATGACGAGAAGATGGATCCATTGAAACTAACCTTTGGAATAAAGAAACCTGCTTTAAAAAAAAAATCAACGGAGAATAAAGGTTTGCTGCGTAGAGAAATCTATGTTGGAAATTTCTGGTTTGATTATGAGAATAAACCAGATCAACCCCATTCAGTGGAGCATTTAAAGGGACAATGACACAAAACCCTAGGATCTCAAGAAGCGAGAAAAAATCAAAGATAGATTTGATAACATAGGTGGCGCACTAGCAGATGTGTAGGTCGTTTCACATAAATAATATCAAGAAATGAAGAGGTGAAAGACACGTGTTAAGAGAAGAACTGACCAAGACCGTCATGACTCCAAAACGTCGCAATCATTAAGATTTGACATGAGGGGGCAAATTGAATTTACATAGTCACCATTAAGACACATCATTATGAAAAGACATTAACTCTGGCATAAATGAGGCGTAAAAGATTAAAGGGTTGATTAAAATACTTTCACCTGGAACAAATTCCTTTTCGGCAAAAAATATTTTAAGGGGGTATTGTAATATGTAAATTTTATCAGATGTATACGTCATTGACAGGAAGGATAAAATTGCCAGATAGATATCTGAATAGGCGTTCAAAAAATACCCCGCAAGATGCCACCAAAGAATAGGAACCCGAGTAGGTATAAATGCAAGTATTGAGCAAGACATACTCGGGATCAGCTGACGTTATGTTCTACTCGGGATCAGCTGACGTCGTGTTCTAGTCGGGATCAGCTGACGACGTGTTCTACTTGGGAAAAATATGAACAATTCCGAATAAAGAAGTCCAGCACATAACTCATATACGATCCAAAAGTCATATTAAAATATGTAACGATATCCACGTCGAAGAATTCCAAAAAGAATAGAATACCAAACAGGAAAAAGGTTCCAAATCAGGCAACAACTTTATTTCTTAAAAAAAACTATGCATTTGTAAGTAAATAAGTCCTAAATGGACTATATCACTAGAGTCCCATTCGATCTCTATATAAATCTCAGAAATAGGAAAGAAGATAAAAACTACTCCAACAAGTAAACAATTGTAATTAAATACAAAAATCTTTCATTACTTGTACAAAAAGGATTTGGGTTTTATGTACATATAAATAGACCCATAATCTCGTCACAAGAAGATATAGAAGAGTACAAAGAGAAAAAAAAGAGATCGAGAGTTGTAAATCTTTTTTTTAATAGTGGATTTTGGTTAAGTTGTTTGTTCAACCACCCGTGGACGTTTCTCCGATCACTGGAGTTTTACCACGTAAAACTTGTTTCTAACTAGTTTCAAATTGCACTCTCCTTCTCTTTCTCTTTGAGGTCACAACTAAAATCCAATCTTGTTGATTTTCTCACAAGTCGAGAAATTGACGTCAACAGATACTTAGTCTGTAAAATGTTAAATGACAAGGGGTGAGCTGTCAATTTAGTAAGTATTGCATAATACGTAATCGAAAATGTTTATGAAATTTATAATAATATTTACTACCTACATAAATTTTCAAATATTCAGATACAATTAAAATTACAAAAGTAGCATTTTCAATATATAAGTAAACTTGCACAAATAATATTTTCAAATACAAGTAAACTTGTAAAATTACCATTTTCAATATACAATAACGATTAATAACATTTCATAAAAAAAAGTAAGCTCAAGTCAAGTAGTGTCACCAATACCCCCGGTGATCCGGCCATTTACATTTCAGAGATTGGTATAAGACCAAAATCATTACATTTCAGAAATTGATACAAGACTAAAATCATAACATTTCATTTGTCATGCACGCTGCATTTACATTATCGGTGATCAATATTTCATTTTTATTTCACATTTCATTTACTATTGACATTGTGCTAAAACATTACTTTCAAAATATCAGAATACATTTGCATTGCTAAAGCACAAAAGAACCAAACATTTAAGCATTTTAATAAATAGTTTCAGTAAAGGTAAAACTCATTTAAAAAGAATTAGGTAACAAATATGTAAGTAAAGACTAAGTAGGAAAATGATTTTATAAACATATATAAACTTATATAATAAAATATTTTAGATCATAGCAATGTGATAAATAAATTTGGTTTCTAAGAAAACATTTGTGCAATTACATACTATGCAAAGAGGAAAATCTACTTTCCTTTTAGCAAACATCATAAAAGCAATCGTCCACGAAGCTAACAATCCAATCCTTACCCTAAAATCAAATATTTATACGAATATCAAAATCTAATTTCTATCTAGGATTGGAATAAGGTCTGACATATCGCTTCACAACCGAAATCCTAATGCTAGAAGTAACCAGTGTCTTTTTTTGAAAACCGAGTAGTGTCTAATGTAGGATTTTTAATTTATTACACATGAATTGGAAAATTCTAAAAATTTGTAAACACATCTTAAATAAACATATCTATTGAAATTGAAAATTGAAGAATTTAATAAAATCAGTAAGTACCTTAAAATATTTTAAATGTCGTAGTATTCATGGTTGTCTGATAATAGGCAGTCTCGAACAATACTAACCATTTGAATTTTTAAAATTATATATACATTAAATTGACATGAAATCTTTACCAAAACATAAATAATACATATTAGGTTTAAAAGTAAAAGTTTCAAAGTGAAATCATTCAAATAAATACTTTAAAAATATTTATATTTTTGGTTATTATAGTCTTTCTAATACTTGATAGATTGTAGAACCCGTTTTTGAAAATTCATAACTAATTTAATAAAACCCTAAATATATTGAAATAAATTCGGGAACCTTTTTAACCTTTGTTAAACATCCGTACAAAATTCTAAAATTTTTAAACAAGTATAACACAAAAAAAAAACAAAATTTGAATACAAATCAAGCTACAAAAACTGAAATTTTTAGCAATATTGTTTCGAACTCAAAAATTCATAAAAAATACAATACTCATTATTTTGAAACGAAACAAATTTCTTTGGAACCCTTGGTAGTCTAGTTAAAAATCTCAAGACAAAAATCACAAAAATATCATATATAAATTAACTATAAATTTTGTAATAATCACTGGTCAGCACTAAATATATTGATATCTGAAGATATAACTTAAAAATCACTATAATAAGCTTTTTGGGTTCCTACATAATCAAAGCACTAATATTGATTCCTCTAAACATATAATTAATAAAGAAAAACATATAAAACAAAAAAAAAACACACTTTGAAAGCACCTTTCTTCTTCTTACTTGCAAACAAATTCTTAAAAAAGTATGAGAGTTATTTTTTTCTTTCCTCTCACTTGCCGTTCAAAACATTTTAGGATTATATTTTTTTTTTCAATGATTGTAAAAGAGAAAACAAGGGTCTAAAATATAGGAGTTTAAAAAAAAGGTAGGATTCCTAATCAAAATCAAAATCCCTATAATTATTAATATCATTTAAAAAAAAGAGTTATATAAGGAATAAAACACTTATTCAACTCTAATTTTTATTTTAAAACTTTAGTCCCTATAAATATATATAAATTATAAAAAAATAAAAAGTTTTTTTAAAACCTAAATACTTAGGGAAACAAATATGCTAAAAATCCGAATTTCGGTCTTACATATTCTCCATCATGGAAGCTAATAGATCATAAATGGCCTGATTTTGCAGTTAAGCCAAGAAACCTTCGACTTGCAATTGCTGCGGATGGGATTAATCCATATAGGTCTCTCAGTAGTAAGCATAGTTGTTGGGCTATTATAGTTTGTCACCTATAACCTTCCACCGTGGTTATCCATGAAAAGAAAGTTTATGATGTGAACACTATTGATATATGGTCCCAAACAAGCTTGCAATTACATTGATGTTTATTTGGAGTCATTGATTGATGATTTAAAGCTTTTGCGCGAAGAAGGTATTGTTGCATATGATGGATACTGGAAGGAAATATCCACACTTAGAGTTGTGTTATTATGGACGGTAAATGATTTTCCAGCCTATGGCAATTTAAATGGTCACTTAGTAAGGGGTATTTTGCTTGTCCTATATGTAGTGAAAATACACGTAGTTGTTATTTAAAACATGGGAGGAAGATGTGTTTCTTGGGTCATAGAAGATATTTAAATCGTGGTCATCCATATCAGAAACAAAAGAAAGCTTTTGATGGCAATCAAGAGAATGATTTAGCTCCGGAACCATTAACTAGAGAAGCTACGCTAAAAAAAATGGAAATTTTGAGTTCCTTTGGAAAGGGTAAAAAACAATCTGCTGGTGGTGATGTTCAAGATAAAAGATGTTGGAAAAAAAATCTATTTTCTTTCAGCTCGAGTATTGGCACTCACTACATGTTCAACACGTATTAGTTATCATGCATATAGAAAAAAATGTACGTGACAATAATAATATTATTGGTAATTTGCTTGACATTCCAGGAAAAACTAAAGACGGACTCCATGCTCGTTTAGATCTTAAAGATAAATATTTGAGAGCTGAGTTGGCATATAGAATTAGAGAGAACCAGACTTACTTACCTCTGCCATGTTATACATTGTCTAAAGAAATGAAGAGAAAATTTTGCTATACATTGTTGGATTTAAAGGTACCAGAAGGTTACTCGTCCAATTTTTGAAATGTTGTACATATGCAAGAGTGTAAACTGTATGGTTTCAAGTCACATGATTGTCATGCATTGATGCAAGTATTGTTACCTGTAGCAATTCATGGTGTGTTACCTAAGCATGTGAGATAAGCAATTACTAGACTTTGCTTTTTCTTTAATGCTCTTTGCAAGAAGGTAATGGATGTAGAAAATGATTTGGTGGTGACATTATGTATGTTTGAAAAATATTTTCCACCTTCATTTTTCGATATCATGATCCATTTAAGTGTACACTTGATTAGAGAAGTCCGATTGTGCTGACCAATTCACTTTTGATGGATTTACCCATTTGAGCGTTTCATGAAAGTCTTAAAAGGTGTTGTATGTAAATTTTACCAATCATACACGTCATTGATAGGAAGGAAAAAATAGCCAGGTGTATGCTTAGATGGACATTCGGGAAATATCCTACAAGGCATCATTAAAGAGGAGCAAGCCCGAGTAAGCATATACCAAATAAAGACCTACTCGGGACTGGCTAAAACAACGCATTCACTCGGGCTCAAACGGCACTACTCGGGACCATCTGGTAACAATCTTACTCGGGAGTAAATACAACCCGAATAAGAACTTATCGTACGGGTTAAGTCATTAAATACGCGAAGATATTCTTCATGAAGGAATCCCAAATAATGGACCTTTGAGTTAAAAGAGTCCCCCAATCAGGAAACAACCTCATTCCTTTTCGAAGACTACATTCTTATAAGGACACAAGTCAAATTGAACTACGCTACTAGAATCCCATTCAATTTCCATAAAGAGAATCCGAAACCGGAAAGAAGACAAATCAACCTCAAACAAGTAACCAAATCATAATTAAATATAAATATCTTGTATTACTTGTACAAAGCAGATTAGGGTTCTATAAGCATATAAATAGACCCATAATCTGGCTCGAAAAGATAGAGACAATATAGCATACATTAATCACAAATAATACAGAGAGAAAAAGGGAGATCGAGAGCTTGTAAAAATATCTTATTCTCTTAGTGGATTTTGGCTTGGTTGATCTTTCAACCACCCGTGGATGTTTCTCCGACCAACGGAGTTTTACCACGTAAACCTTGTCTTTTTTACTCTCTCTGCATCTCTTTCTCTTTGAATCAATAGCCAAAATCCAGTCCTTGTTGGCTTTTCTGGCATAATCCAGAAATCGATGTCAACAATTGGCGCTAGAAGGAGAGGGCCTGAACCTCCGAACTTGTTAGAAAGCAATGGCTGGAAGCAGAAGTAGTTCGGGGATCGGCCAAAAATCACTAGGCGATTTCCATACTGACAATACGTCACAAAATCCTGCAGCAAACACAGAAAACCAACCTGCGCACCTGGCAGGGATCCAGCAAGTTCCTCCAACCAGCAGAGATCTTACGTTGCGTTTCCAAGAGGCCTTGCAACAATTAGTGACTGCCGCAGCAAAGGAAGGGATTGACATACTGGCCGCAGAATCGCATACTCCCAATCCTCCACCCGCAAAGCTCCGTTCAATAGTGGTAGGACCGGGAATAACTATGCCAGAAACTAGAAGAAACTCTTCCCCGATCAATCCGGTTGGACAGAAAATACTAGGGGAGGAGAATCACCTAAAGCTGGATCGCAATCAAACAGTACGTGCCAGACATCGTAAATACGATCAGCGCAGAGGAAGATCATCATCAGAAGACAGTGATCAACACCATCGTAAATGTCATCATAGAGTCACACGAGGGTTCCGGCATCAGAGTGAAGAATCTGAGGAAAGAATGACAGTCACCCAACTGTTCAACCGTCAGAAAAGCCCTGTAGGGGACAGAGATATTACAATCCAGAGCCTGACTCAAGCAGTAGAGAATAATAGGCGACAGATGGAGGCACTCGTCAGACGTTACGGTTACAACGATCTATCCGACGATGACTCCGACAGTCCATTTACCAGGGAAATTTTGCGGACCCCCTTCCCATAAAGATTCAGGATGCCGCATGTGGAACAATTCAAAAAAGATATAGGTCCAAAGGTTAGGCGCTACAAAAGTGTCATGGCTCAATATGCCAACAGTGACCCTATTGTGTCTCAAATTTCCACAATTACTTGGGGACACAGGCTCAAGATGGTTCGGAAGACTACCTCCGGCAAGTATCGAAAATTTTAACGAGTTGAGCTGGAGCTTCTCAAGGCAATTCCTGAGCAACGTACACAGAAAGAAGTCGGTGGCCTACCTCTCTCAAATAAAACAGGGGAATGACGAGTCGTTAAAAAAAATTCTTAGGCCTGTTTGGCCAAGCAGTTTCAGAGATTGGCAGCGCTAATGATGAAGCCATTATTGCTGCCTTCACCAATAACTAGCAGAATGGACGATTATCCTTCGATTTGAGAAGAGCACGGCTGACAAGGTATGCCGATATGATGGATATGGCGGGAGGATACGCTCTGGCTGAGGAAGAAGAGTTAGCTATAGGAGGAAGCTATATGCATGGAAGAAAGCCCGAACATAGAAATACCGAATCGAAGGGGCATAATCAAAAAGAAAAACAGAAAGGGAACATCAAAGAGAAAAATTAGGATGAGGGTAATGGACGCAACGCCGAACGGTCCACAGAGAGATACCGCAGCAGATATACCAATTACACCCCTCTTCGAAAGAAACAAGAAGAAATTCTAGCCATCCTGGAGGAAAAGAATATGGTGCAAGAACCCTGGCGACAATCACAGTTCGCACGGAGAGATACAACCAAGTATTGCATGTTTCATAAAGAGACCGGGCATGAGACTTCGAAGTGTTTTTAGCTCAGAGATTACATAGAAACCCTTATTCGGGAAGGGCACCTACGGGATGTAATCTTAAAAAAAGACGAAAGATCGGAAGTCAAGAAAGCCAAGGCTGATCACAACCCTGGTAAAAACCGAAGAGCCAGCCCCGAAGCCAATGAAGTAATACATACAATCTTCGGAGGACCTTCTACTGGGAGGAGCAACCGAGAATAGACTCAGGAAGTCCGAGAAGCAGTAGAAGCCAGGAATAACTTCGACGTGAATTCGGTTGAACCAGACCCGAAGAGGATAAAGGAAGGATGGGACCCGATAGTCTTCACAAAGGTAGATTCCCACGGCGTCGATGTTCGACCTAATGACGCTTTGGTTATAAGTGCCCGGATTGGCCATAGGGAAGTCCGGAGAATTTTAATAGACAATGGGAGTTCAACAGACATCTTTAGCGTGGCCGTATACGACCAGCTAAGATTGGACCGAAAAGATTTACAGCTTTTCCATACTCCGTTAAGAGGATTTGGAGGAGTAGAGGTCAGGTCACTCGGGACAGTCAAATTACCTGTGAAGATCGGAATGGCACCATGCCAGAGGACTGTCCTGCTCGACTTCGTGGTAGTTGACTTGGATAATTGGCCGTATAATGCGTTATTGGGTTGGCCATTCCTAAATAAAACAAGAGCCGTGACAAGCATTTACGCATTAATGATCAAGTTCCCAACAGAACAAGGGGTTGGGATAGTCAAGGGATCCCAAGAGATGGCCCGAAGAGCAAACTTATCGGTATACAAAGACAAGCATGATGCCGAACAAGTGTGCACCATAATGCAGTCAAATGAGAGTCAAGAATCCTTGTCATTCGAACTAGATCCAAGGGTGGGCTCGAATGAATACAAGACAGAAGTGGCCGAAATACTACTCGAAGAAGACAAACCGGACAGGAAAGTCAAGACCGGGGCAAACTTTGAAGAAAAAATCAAGCGAGAATTGACCAATTTGCTCAGAGAATACAAAGATGTATTCGCCTAGAGTCATGAAGATATGATCGGAATTGATGCCCGAATAATATCCCATCACCTCGCAGTAAGCCTGAATGCCAAACCGGTAGTACAAAAGAGAAGATCGTTAAATCCTGAAAGAAGTCAAGCAATCAAACAAGAGGTGAAAACATACTAGCGACGGGATCAATCAGAGAAGTCAGCTACCCCCAGTGGGTCTCTAACGTAGTCCTCGTCCAGAAGAAAAATGGACAGTGGAGGATGTGCGTAGATTTCAAGGATCTAAACAAGGCATGTCCGAAGGACAGCTTACCACTCCCAAGAATAGATCAGCTGGTAGATGCCACAGCTGGTCATGAACTGCTCAGCTTCATGGATGCTTACTCGGGATACAATCAGATCTGGATGAACAAAGCTGACGAAGAAAAAACAGCTTTCACAACGGATCAGGGTTTATATTGCTACACAGTGATGCCTTTCGGTTTAAAAAATACAGGAGCCACATACGAAAGGTTGGTCAACAAGATCTTCACTCGGCAAACAGGAAGGAACATGGAGGTTTACATTGACGACATGTTGACTAAAAGCGTCTCAGCAGATGACCATGCCCATGACCTCCGAGAGACATTTGATATATTAAGAAGATATCAGATGAAGTTAAACCCAAACAAATGTTTATTCGGAGTCCACTCGGGAAGATTCTTGGGTTTTCAAGTCCATCAAAGAGGAATCGAAGTTAATCCAGAGAAGATCCAGGATTTGCAGCAAATGACTTCACCTAAAACATTGAAAGAGGTACAGCGCTTAACAGGATGTTTAGCCTCCTTGGGAAGGTTCATCTCAAAGGCTACAGACAGGTGCACGCCTTTCTTCAAAGTGATCAAAAAAGAAAAAGGCCTGGAGTGGAATAAAGAGTGCGAGCAAGCATTCTTAAAGATAAAAGAATACTTGGGGCAAGCTCCCATCCTCTCAAAACCGCAAAAAGGGGAAATACTTCAGCTGTATCTGTCAGAAGATGGAGTATTAAAACCAGTGTATTATACAAGCAAGGCACTCCTACCAGCCGAGACCAGATACTCACAAGCAGAGAAGATGGCCATAGCATAGGTTTCAGCTGTAAAAAAGCTGAGACCATACTTTCAGGCTTATACGATCCAGGTTCTCACCAATTGCCCATTAAGACAAATCTTACAAAAATCAGAGATATCAGGAAGACTTACTAAATGGGAAATCGAGTTGAGTGAATTCGATATTTATTATGTCCCCAGAACTTCCTTCAAAGGGCAAGCAGTGGCCGACTTTATAGCCGAGTTCACAGAACCGAACCTGTAAGCGAAAAAATTGTTGGATAGAAGTTTCCAATGGAAATTATATGTTGATGGTTCTTCAAATACTCATGGCAGCGGGACAGGGATCGTAGTTCGCACCCCAAAAGGAGATAATGTTGAATGTGCCATGAGATTTGATTTCAAAGAAACCAATAATCAGGCTGAATACGAGGCATTGTTAGCTGGACTCAGAGTCTGCATATCTCTTGGGGCAGACGAGGTGGAGATATTTAGCGATTCACATGTAGTTGTCAACCAGGTTATGGATGAATACCAGGCTAAAGATGAAGGAATGGTTGCCTACCGTGACATCGCAAAACAGCTCCTCCAAAAATTTAAAGAATACAAGATCGCTCAGGTCCCGAGAGAAGAAAATGAAAAGGCAGACGCTTTATCTAAATTAGCGTCAGCAACAACCTCGATCAGACCAAAAACCATTCCAGTTGCACACCTTCTTAAACTGAGTACGGCTGAACTTAAACATTTGAAAATTTCAGAAATCTGAACATCGCAAGACTGTTGGATGGTCCAGCTGAGAAGGTTCTTGGAAGAAGGCATACTTCCGAAAGATCCGATATTAGCAAAGCGCATCAGGTATCGATCGGCTAGGTACACCATGATCGGAGGAGAATTATACAGAAGAGGGTTTTCTCGAGCTCTCCAGAGATGTATACCTGAAGAAGATGCACATTGAGTACTTCAAGAAATCCACGGAGGAGTTTGCGGGAACCACACTGGGGTAGGAGTCTGGCGCATAAGGTACTTAAGCAAGGCTATTATTGGCCTACACTTTTCTCAGATGCACAGCAATGGTCAGAAAGTTATAATAGCAAAGAATTGCCAACGATATCCGACAACCCCCAGAAAAGCTCAAAAATCTCGCTGCCCCGTGGCCATTTGCCATGTGGGGCCTAGACCTGATCGGGCCAATGCTAGCTGTAACAGGGGGTGGAGCGAAGCACGCCATAGTAGCTGTTGATTATTTCACAAAATGGGTCGAAGCAGAAGCGTTGGTGCATATCACGGAAGCCAACACCATGAATTTTGTAAAGAAAAACATACCTTACAGGTTTGGAATTCCGGACACTATAATCAGCGACAATGGCACTCAGTTCGATAACCAAAGGTTCAGACAATTATGCGAGAAGTATCATATTGCCAACTACTATGCAGCACCAGCTCATCCACAAACAAACGGGCAAGTAGAGGTACTAAATAAAATTATCAAGCACACAATCAAAGCAAAATTAGATGACAAAAAAGGAAGCTGGGTTGAAATGCTTCCTGAAGTATTGTGGGCATATCGGACGACAGGAAGGACTTCAACAGGAGAAACTCCGTTCAGCCTAGCGTTCAAAACAGAAGCTATCATCCCCATAGAAACATCATATGCGTCCCCCCAGGTCAGGCTATACGATGAAGGAAAAAACATCGATACACTGTTACAAAGTTTGGATGAGATAGAAGAAAAAAGGGATAATTCCCGAATAAGAAATGGAGCATATCAACAAAGAGTGGCACGCCACTACAACTCTCGTGTTCGGATCAGAAAATTTCATTTAGGAGACCTGGTGCTCAGGAAGGTGTCACTAAACATAAAAAATAGAGCCGCGGGATCCCTGGCTGACAAATGGGAAGGTCCATACAAGATCGAGGGGATAGCTGGCAATGGAGCTTATTAGATTGCTCGACCTAATGGAGGGATGTTACCCAGACCGTGCAATGCCCAATATCTGAAGATTTTCTATCCTTAAAACATATATTTATATAAATATTTTATTCTTTTTCTTGTCAGGACAGTATTAGTCAGAATAATACTAAAACTGTAATATTAATCTTTGTTGATTTTTCGCAGTAATAAATAAAACTAAGAATTTCCAAAAGAAAAACACCTAGCTCGAGATCTCCTAAAAGCATACGACAGTATGAAATAGAAGAGCATAATAATAAGAACATGCAAATATAATTCTCGGGACCATCAAATCCCGAAAGGGTGGAGAAGCTCGTAGGAGCATGCCAGCCGAGCAGGGTCAAAATGATCTTCGTAAAAAGGCAAACCCGGTGCACCAAACTGGAAAAATACTCGGGACGCTATCGGGAGAAATTCCGGTGAAATGTGTAGCTGTGTTGAAGCAACTTTAAAAAAAAAAAAGCTCAACGATTCGGCAAACCCTTGCACATAAAAACTAGGGAGACGTCCTTGGTATTGCATAAAGACTCGAACGCATAATCATGGTGAGCCTTGATATAACGTTCGGGTAGCAACCGGGTATGAAACATAAGTGCAAACTTTCCTGTTTCAAGATGACTCGGTTAATAATAAAGAAGCCAGTTTAATAAGATACTTGGTAATTAAAGTTATTCGGGTAACAACCGGTTTAATAAGATACTCGGTTAAGTTACCCTGACCACCAGCCAGTTTAATAAGATACTTGGAAATTGGAGTTATTCGGGTAACAACCAGTTTAATAAGATACTCGGTTAAGTTACCTGACCACCAGCCAGTTTAATGAGATACTTGGCAATTGAAGTTATTCGGGTAACAACCGGTTTAATAAGATACTCTGTTAAGTTATCCAACCACCAACCAGTTTAATAAGATACTTGGCAATTGAAGTTATTCGGGTAACAACCAGTTAAATAAGATACTCGGTTAAGTTACCCGACCACCAGCCATTTTAAAAAGATACTTGGCAATTGAAGTTATTCAAGTAACAACCGGTTTAATAAGATACTCGGTTAAGTTACCCGACCACCAGCCAGTTTAATAAGACACTTGGAAATTAAAGTTATTTGGATAACCGGTTAAATAAGATACTCGGTTATGATTCCGACCATCAGCCGGCTTAATACAACCCCCGGTAACAAAAATAAAGACAAACCATTCAAACTCAGAAAATCGTATTCTATTGCTCTTAAAAAGGATGGTTACAGTTCAAAGAAATGATTCTTTATACAAGCAAAAAATAAAGAATCTATCAGAATCTCCTACAAATCTACAAAATCAAGGTTGCGAGGATTTCGAGCCTTTGCCAATACTCGGGTCAGGCACCATCTCGTATTCACGAAGCAGGCTCTCATTATACGGCCTGGTGAAGTCATCAACAATGTCGTCCCTTGACTGGCTGTAATCATTACCCGGGATTGGCCCGACATCCTGGGTTACACCCTCGACAGATTCTCGACTTGCATAAAAGGTCGAGAGAGAGTGCTCGGACGGAATCTCTAAATGCATAGGATGGGGCTCCTTACCTTGACTATGGCAGTAGGCTCTCCATTTCTTCATCTGAATCCGAAGAGATTCTAAGGACCGGTCCACATGGTGTTTGATTGACAGCTCCTAGTTAGCACGGGCTTTCTCCGTTGCCCTATTCTTCACTTTAAAGAATTCGTTGGCCGAAACTAGCCCACATTGAAATTCCCGAAGAAGTAGGGCATTGTAAGCAGGGGATCTTTTAAAATGATCCACCCCTTGAACTTCCAGCTCCAACCTGGCCTCTTGGAAAAGGGATTCAACTGTCAGCACTTGGCGCTCCAAATCTTCAATTTTTTGGACATACGCAGACTTCGCCTGCTTCGCCTCCTGCTCGGCCTTAAGCATAGACCCTTCAGTAGAAGAAAGAAGGTTTTGAAGCGAAGCAACCTTATCCTCTGCCAAAGATGCCTTGTCTTCAGCTTCAACCTGCTTTGCCAGGCAGTTGTCGGCAAATATCTGCACCGAACCAACCTCTTACTGGTAAGCCTGCTCAGCTCGAGCACAACCCTCCTCACTCGCCTTTAGCTGAGCCTTGAAACGCTTTATCCAATCTGCCCGACATTACTGCGCCTGAACAAGCTCAGCAAATTCGGCCACCATCTGCAAAAAAAAAATATATACTTAGAAATCCAACGAAGGCAAAACAATAAACGAGTCAGAATTAGCAACTTACATAAGATGCGCCATTGAAAACGTTTTGGAGACGTTCGGGTAGTGAACCATCTCTAAAACCGCTCCAGCGGTCTTCCCTAATAAATGCCCGACTAGAAGACATCTCCTGGAGCATATCTTTAGGAGAAAGGGATAAGGGAACCCCCGAGGGTTGAGTTCCCAGATTTCCAGACTAGGGGACAGAGAAGCTCTATTTGGCTCTAGGGATTGAAAGTAAACCCCCGAAGGTTCAGCCCCCATATCTCCAACTTCTGGGGTAAAGGAAGTCCTACTTGGACCTGAAGTGACATCTGCAGATACTCCGGCATATACACTCGGGGCAATCTCATCCGTAACATCTTCGTCGCTGGAGTCAATGAAAGTGACTACCCGAGGAAATTTGAGAAGACGAGGAGGCGAACTAACTGCCTTACGTTTCTTACCCCGAGAACGATGGAAGAGATCACCAGCAGGATCTTCCAACACATCATCCTGAAAAAACTCAAAAAGCTCGACAGTGACAGGCATTTGATCCGACAATATGCTACCACCATCGCCAGCTTCAGACAGTCCAACAGGCTCTCCACTAGGACTATCGCACTGCCTCTCCCTATTTTCAGGCAATTGTGTCATGGTCGGCTCGCCTTGGCCACTTGAACCAGCGAGATCCTGAGTAGAAGACTGAGCACCCAGATCAACGCAGTTGGGAATTTGCTCAGCAGCATCAATTTCCTCATCAGTCTCTGGTGGAGCAATACCCTCATCGCCCAGACGGGAAGCCTCTTTCCTGCTCGCTTGAAGAATTGCCTTCACCTGACAAGCCTGAAAATCGCAGACAACGTCAGTATCGAACACTTAAAAAAAAAAATAAGAGGGTTAGAAAAGGAAATGGAAAAATGGAGAAACACAGCAGAAAGGGCGCTGGGTTACTTACAACTCCTGCGATGGCTCGAAACCTATTCGAAGAAACGGAGTTTGATCAAGTCGTCCTCTTTGAAAAGATAGTTCTTTCTTCTCTTTTTCCAGAGTACGGATAGCAGCCCGGGCCAGCCTCTTTAACTCTGAATCGTTATAATCAATTGTTTTCTTATTCCATGCCTCAGGGAAACAGAAAAAGCGGGGAACATTCAGCACCATTCAGGAATCCCCAAATCGAACAGTGACGTCCAGCCCGAGAGCCCCTCCAGTAAAAAAACCAACTGTTCTTCTAGAACTTGTTGGATGTGGGGAATCCCCATATAAAGCCCTTCTTTTTCGGGTCAACAGAAGCCTCGACCCCCCGATTCGCCTTCATTTCTTTAGGGATCCAACTTTCTGAAGGAGTAGACGCAAGAAAGTAGGTCCCTGTATTACTAACCTGCTTCAGCGTAAAGAAATGTCTGATTTCATTCGGGGAAGACGGTGAAAGGTTTATTCGGCTGAACATGTGCCACATACACATCAAGACTTTGTAACTATTCGGGGCCAACTGAGCTGGGGTTATCCCTGCTTCAGCTAAAAACCGGGCAATAAAAGGCTGAAGGGGAAGTGTGACACCGCAACAAAGCATCGATCCGTAAATCGCGACCATCCTCTCAGGAGGATTCCATATGGCTCTATTCCCCGCAGGAACCAAAGTGACCGAGTAGGGCAAATCAAATCGGGATCGGTATTTCTCTATCTCAGCTGGCCCGACCACATTCGATTCAATATCAAAACCACTAGGGCGAGTGTCAGAAAACGAAAGGCGAGATGCCCCGTGTACATCAGCATCCCCCTCATTAACAGTTTGTTCCCCAGTCTGAACACTGCTCGAGCCGTGCTTGTATACCTTGCTTGTGCTTTGATGTTTACCCATCCTTCGAGAATATACCCTGTGATCAGAAATATCAGAATCAGAACTAGAGGAAGAACTCGATACGGGGCTGAAAGTGACGTCAGGGTAAAGCCCAGAAACATCGACCTCTAAAAATGGAGGTTCATCTATTGGGATATCCCCAAGTAATCGTCTAATGCAAGATATTAACTAGAAATCCCCATGCTCTAATGCATCAAAAGCAATTTTAAAGAGACGATGATGGGAAGATGGCCCCATTGAAACTAACCTTGAATTGAAACTGACGCAAGATCTTTAAAGCGGAGAGTCGCGAACTTCTGAATGAAGAAATTTGAGTTTAAAGAAATTTCTGCTGGATTTTTTAGAATAAACCAACAATCGCTTAACGAAGGATTTAAAGGCGAGATGGCATGAAACCCTAGGGTTTCAAAGCAGGAAAAAGTTATGGCGAAACCAGATGACGTTGGCAGCGTTTGGGTAAACGCAAAAGTCATTTCTCATAAACGATATTGAAAAACGAAGAGACAAGGGACACTTGTCGAGACAAGAAGTAGCCCTCAACCGTCAAAACTTTGAAACGCCTCTATCATTTAAGATCTTGCGTGACAAAGAAAATCAAAATTACAGAGTCACCATTAAAATACATCATTATGACAAGACGGTTTTTCTGACAAAAGGAATTCAAAACGATTAAAATATTCTTGCCCGAAATAAAGTCTTCTCGGCAAAAATATTTTAAGGGGGTATTGTTGTATGTAAATTTTACCAAGCATACATGTCATTGACAGGAAGGAAAAAATAGCCAGGTGTATGCTTAGATGGACATTCGGGAAATATCCTACAAGGCATTATTAAAGAGGAGCAAGCCCGAGTAAGCATATACCGAATAAAAACCTACTCGGGACTGGCTAAAACAACGCATTCACTCGGGCTCAAACGGCACTACTCGGGACCATCAGGTAACAGTCTTACTCGGGAGTAAGTACAGCCCGAATAAGAACTTATCATACGGGTTAAGTCATTAAATACGCGAAGATATTCTTCATGAAGGAATCCCAAATAATGGACCTTTGAGTTAGAAGAGTCCTCCAATCAGGAAACAACCTGATTCCTTTTCGAAGACTACATTCTTATAAGGACACAAGTCAAATTGAACTACGCTACTAGAATCCCATTCAATTTCCATAAAGAGACTCCGAAACCGGAAAGAAGACAAAGCAACCTCAAACAAGTAACCAAATCATAATTAAATACAAATATCTTGTATTACTTGTACAAAGCAGATTAGGGTTCTATAAGCATATAAATAGACCCATAATCTGGCTCGAAAAGATAGAGACAATATAGCATACAGTAATCACAAATAATACAGAGAGAAAAAGGGAGATCGAGAGCCTGTAAAAACATCTTATTCTCTTAGTGGATTTTGGCTTGGTTGATCTTTCAACCACCCGTGGATGTTTCTCCGACCATCGGAGTTTTACCACGTAAACCTTGTCTTTTTTACTCTCTCTGCATCTCTTTCTCTTTGAATTAATAGCCAAAATCCAGTCCTTGTTAGCTTTTCAGGCATAATCCAGAAATCGACGTCAACAAAAGGTTATGTACGCAATCGTAATTATCTAGAATGATTTAATGTAGAGTGTTATGTTGTGGAAGAAGCTATAGAGTTTTGTGTAGAATATTTACATTTGGAACACCTAAGATTACACGCATTTACAATGATGGTTCAATACCTAGTGGTGTACTTGAGAAAATAAATCGTACACTTTGGGAGCAGGCTCAACGTTATGTCCTGGAAAACGCAGCTAAAGTACAACCTTACATCAAGTAATGTCTCAAGTCTCTTTACTATTTATAAATGTAAAATTAATTTGTAATGCAATAATACATCTACTAACTTAAAAATTTCAATGTGCGTGCTCGTATGGAAGTGTTAAAGGTTATACATATAATTGGTTTCGTGAAAATGTAAGAGAATTTCTTCACCTATATATATATATATATTCACTCACTGTCTCTCACTCTCAACGCACATAGTCGCTTACAAATATACACTCACTTGTATATTTACATCCACTCACTTGTATATTCGCATGCTCTCACTGCTCACTACTCACTCATACAAATGCAATATTCCAGATTGAAAATGAGCTCAAAGACCCAAATAAGAAAATTAGAGAGAGCTTGAGAGCACATGGACCACGATTTGAAGTAATACAATATTCTAGTTATACTATCAATGGCAGCCTCGTCTACACCAAAGAAAGAGACTTGTCACGTGTACATCAAAATAGTGCAGTGAGTTTAGTAGCAAGGACAACGCAAATTGCAAGTGCCAAGGATAAATATCCAATAGTAACAAATATGTCTTTCTATGGGGTCATACAAGAGATATGGGACCTTAATTATAATAAATTTACGATTCTCATGTTCAAATGTGACTGGGAGGAAAATAAAGGTGGAAAAAAATAGATGAGCAAGAGACCACATTAGTTGAACTGAGTAGGATGGGACATAAATCTGATTCTTTTATATTAGTCTCTCAAGCTGAACAAGTATTTTATGTTGAAGATTAAGTTGATTCAAGATGGTCGATTGTTCTAGAACGTCCCCAAAGAGATAATAATGACAATAGGGCTCAAAAAAGTATTGACATTGTTTTGGAGGGAAGGGGGGTGTTGTGTAAATATCACCACTTTATTAATGTATATTTAAAATGCACTATTTAACGTGTTCAGACGAAAATACCCCGAAATATTAAAACAATGAGGAATTTGTCGTTTTCTAAGTCAGAGAAAAGCAACAGTCAAACTGACGGGAAACTAATCGACGGTGAAGTGACCGGAACGAGAGTACACGAGAATAGCTGCGATTGCTAAAGGTAAGATTAGTTTTTTTTCCTCGTTTTTGTTGTTGATAACTTGCATTACATGTTAGAATTGAGTTTTGTTAATTGAAATTGTAGAAACCGGTTAAAATAGAGATTTGAGAATGGTTGTGGTTTAGGTTAGGGTTTGTAATTTGGTTGAATATCTATTGAGGAAGATGAAATTCTGGGTTATCGAGACTTTTTACAGGAGAATCGAGCTTATTTGAAGTTGAGTCGAGCTTTTATTTTCATGAAAATTTGGTTTTGGTTAGTCGAGTTTTTTTATAAGGTTTCAAGCTTTTTTTGAATGAGATCGAGCTTTTTTGAATGAGATCGAGGTTTTTTGAAAAGGAATCGAGCTTTTTTTTACATTGGATCGAGCTTTTTCATCATGAGATCGAGTCTTTTAAAAATCAGATCGATTTTTTTTTACATAGGATCGAGTTTTTTTGTAGATGAGTCGAGCTTTATTTTCATGAAAATTAGGTTTGGTAAGTCGAGTTTTTTTTAAAGAGATCGAGTTTTTTTCCATAGGCTCGAGTTTTTTTTACATTTTATCTAGCTTTTTCTTCATGGGATCGAGCTTTTTTTAAATAAGATAGAGTTTTTTTTACATAAGATCGAGCCTTTTTGTTATGGGATCGAGCATTTTTTTTCATCAGATCGAGCTTTTTTTTAAAGGGTCGAGCTTTTTTGTCCTTGGATCGAGCTTATTTTTTAGAGGACCAAGATTGTTTATAATTGGACCGAGCATTTTTGTTATAGGATCGAGCTTTTTTGTAAAAGGGTCAAACTTATTTGTCCTGAGATCGAGCATTTTTTTTTTGGACCGAGCTGTTTTTACATTGGATCGAGACTTATAATTTTGGTTTTATTATTTTTTCTGTTTAATGATGTTGTATTTCTGTTACATTGCAGATGAGAAATAGGTTGAGGGATTTGCTTAAAACTCCAGAAAGAGACTAGTACGAGGGCAAATTGACTCGACACGACCATTTTGACGCACTTGCCCATATAGACGACGCGCTGAACCGGGTCCCTGCAAAATTTGCAGATGAAAATCGACGTCGGTTCATGGCATCATATTTCGGGCATTTCCTGACGATGCATCGGGAGATAAAGTTTTCGAGTGGTGTTATTCATATGTTACTTTTAAGGGAGCTGTATTATAACTGCCCAACAAATGAGATGTCATGTTAGGAAACCAGTTTGTGAGGTTTTTAAAGGTGAAATTTTACCTGATCACCGGACTACGGTTTGGAGTTGTACCAGACACAGCCAAGTATGCAGCAGTGGAGAATGGCATACATCAGTGGTACTTTCCAAGAGCCGATGAGGTCTCGTTAGAGAAGATAAAGGGTGGTGTCACCGTCGCAGAGTTTGAAGAGGCGTACGATGATGTGAAGCTCTGCCTCATATATATGCTGAACTTGATACTGATGGGGGTGGATGCGAGATTCAGTATTCCAGTTTGGCAATTTTGGCTGGTTGAGGATCTCGATGCATTCGACGCGTTCCCGTGGGGTGCCCATGTGTACATGCATTCTATTTACTCATTCAAGCATGCGCTTGACTGGTTCGAGTGACGCCAGCAGGAAAAGGGCACTGAAGTACATACGGTGGAGACCTACAACATATACGCTCTATCTCTCGCCCTATTGGTAAGAACTTCGAATTACAAGTTGTACTTTATTGGTGTTGTCCTCAATGTTATGGATACTTATCGTACTTATCTTTGATGTAGATGTTTGCTTTCGAGGTGATCCCTAATTTGGGCCAAGAGTTCAGTGCCCGGAGGGTTACGGATTTGTCTCCCCGTATTTTAAAGTAGAAGTTGACCAAACAATCGAAAGAGAAGAAGCTGGCCAAGATTTTCAAAGCCAGGGTATGTATTTAATTTGTTAATGTTTATATTAGTTAGTATGTGTACAATTACATTGTTTTAATTAATATTTCAGATGTTTGCGAGGAAGGAACTAGTGCCCATACTAGTTGAGAGGTAGACACCGTACTATGCGGGGCTAAACGAGGGGGAGAGCCTATATGTAGAGGAGGATATGCTTCATATTCCGCCTCCGGTCCCTGAACAGACTACCTTTGGCTGGAACAGTGGAAGAGAGGGTAGGGGTTTGACAGACAGGACCAATGACAGTAAAGGATCTGAGCCTGATGCTGGGGGGTTTAAAGCCTCAGTGACAGTGAAGGATATCAGACAAACCCTCAACGAGAAAGGTATAGGCATAGACTGGTTCGGTTTACCACCCCCGGAGATGGTACATCTACAAGGGATTCTCGTGGGGGCATTGGACGTGGTGGAGAGGTAAGTTGAAAACAAAGTTTAGTTTTTTTATTAACACGTGTTATTGATAGTTTTGTACTAACAATGTGGACATGATTTCAGGCACCATGGGCAGATCTGTTGAACGATGTGCGTGAAGCTCTCCGAAAGAGTGAGGAGGATCAATAGCGTCAACACTTAGAGTTGGTCGATATGATCCGGAAGAGTGATGATGATCGTCAGCAACAACACCGAGTGTTACTGGATATGATCTGGGGGCTTCAGGGGTCGACCATATGTACATACAAGGATAGACCTCTACCTCATGATCCAGAATTTAGTATCGGAGACAAGACTGGTGGGTATACGGGGAGGGGGGGACAGATATGACAGGTGGACATAGCGAGGACCCGCCTACCAGGGGGGTAGGTTTGGAGAGTCAACCTTAGTCACTTACCAGCGATAGTAGGCCCGATACATGTACAGCAGTCCGGTCAAACCTCCCATCTTTTCTATCTGGGTCCACCGAGGCCCAACGGCCCCCTCTACCACCCAACACATTGATTTAGCCACATCATTCCCCTTCCCTACCTAGTACATCGACCAGGCTCAACTGTCCCATTTCTCACGCAGCATGTCGACCCAGGCTGAGCAGTCCCCTTCCTTACCTAGCATGTCAACCCAGGGTCTGTGGTCCCATCCACCACCCAACACATCGATTTAGCCGTAGTGGTCCCCTCCCCCACCCAACATGTCGACCCAGGCTCAGCCATCTCCTCCCCCACCCAACACATCGTCCAAGCTCCAGAGGTCATCAACGGCTGGAGTACCGTACAAGAAGCGTATAGTTAAGCATGAATGACAGTTGATAAGCCCTTACACAGATCCATGCCAGCCGAAGAGGTTGAGGATAAGGCCTCAGTCTGTGGAACACATATTTGACCCCTATGGACTTGTGGATGCCGACCAGCTTGCGGCATACAAAGCCTTCAAGAAGAACATCAACGGGGAACTGTAAGTCCAACTTCATCTAATAAAAATGGCAGTGTTTTAATGTTCATTCAAATTTACCTAAAGCTAATCTAACCATTCAACAGACATGATGTGGACGTATTGGCACCAGTCGATACCAGATGGTTCATGCATATGCAGTCCAACTAAATGGACTTGGAGGACATGGTACGTACTTATGTGATTTTCATATTAACGTTTGATTAAATAATGTTGTATTGTTAACAATTCATTAGTTTTATTGTCTGTCAGCATATGGACGCATACCTCCATATTCTTCGGAAGCGTCAGCGAGGATTCTCTACTATGTACAACTAGAGGATCAATGTACATGGTGCACAATTCTATGTAAGCAGTTATAAATTATTGGAATCATATTGCATTTTATGGTTTTATGGTTTTTTATTATTGATACGATTTTGTCAATGATTGTATGTATAGCCACTTATGTTGTTACAGTGAGAGAGAATGATGCCTCGTTATTCGTACGGGGCTGTGACCATGGCAAGGTGGAATGTGTTACAGTCCCGATGGTTGGAAGGTGACCTTTAGACGGTCCATGGAGCAACCACGAGTGAAAACCGCCCTTGGCACGCGATTGACTTGATAAGTGTTAGACGGTGGAAATGATTTAAAATATAAGTTGTTCGTATATCATGACCTAACCTTCTGCATACTACTACAAGTCTTGATACCGTGCAACGTTGGGGGCCAACATTGGCTGGTGGTGACCGTCGACCTTATTCTTAGGAAGCTGGACATATTTGGCCACTGGAGACAAAAAGTTCCTCATCATATCAGGAAGCAACAGGTCCGGCCATTACAGTGGTTTTTGTCGTCCATGTTGAATAACACGGGGTTCCACACTACACGACGGGGTGGTTGTAGACCGTTTCCCAGGGAAGATAAGCCCTTCTCACTCAGCGTGGTCCCTACTTCTATAGTCCCCTAACAAAAAAAAAATCGTAAGACATTCTATTTCATTCATGTGCATAGATATTATTTAAAAACGATTTGTAATCCGTTTTAATGTGTCCAATTGCAGAGGTAACTGTGGTCCCCATACTTGGAGACTTATCGAGTACTTACTAGCGGGTCGAAGCCCTTTTGATTGGTCAGAGGACGACATGGGGATCATTCTCGAGAAAATGGTTGTGTAGATTTTTTGTAACTCTAGGCCCGCCTAGTGATTGGTTGTATATTTAATGTTGTATATTTTTAATATTTCCTGCCATTTTTTTGGTACAAAGACATTGTAATTCATTAATATTATTTCAATTTCTTTTAATGTTTTTTGTTTCCAGTGTCTACCATCACATGTACGAAACACATACCAAACCTTGACAATATGATACTATAATTTAACGAACACATACAAAATAAGTTAACGAACATTATTACAATTCTAAATTATTACAATCTGATATGATTCCAAATGTTTATAATGTGATCAAAACTTTGTCATTCATTCCCTTTTGGAGTCCATGTTAGGGCACATTTGTTTGTTGTGTCCAATTAAATGACATATGTTACACTTGCGGCGGTATTTATCGAGGAATACCTCTGGTTGGACCTTTATTATTCAAAGGTGGGTTAGAACATCTCCTGGAATTATGCCCTGGTTGTCCACATCTTTACACGATTGTGTAGTTGTCCTCTCCAAAGACGAGACTTGGCAACTCGCCCTCATGCGTCCTGCTTGTCTTCTAAAGATTGGATTCAAAATCACCCTTTGAGTAATGTCAGATGGCACAACCCAAGTGGAAGGATGTCCAACCGACATAATCGGAATCGAGTATGCGTCAATAAGTGTCTGCCTCTTGTAGTAGTCCGAACACGAAAATGTCAAATCTAAGTTTCGCTCATTGTAAAAAACATTGAAAATGATGAGCTTCACGTTTCAGTAATAATTACTTCACAGTCAAACTTGAAAGTAATGTACCGTGCGGCCGCAAGTGAATGAGAGCATGGTAAATGATCCATTTGGAATTTGTTGCAAGTATAGGTCTTCCGGGCTAAGTCAACAATTCATTGTTTTCCAGACCGTTTGACCGAGAAAATATTTCAGTCTAGTGGATTTACGGTCATAAAACCACACTTCTCCACACATTTTAAGTTCACAAGATGTGTTCCGTCGGTCAACTGATGACGCATGGATTGTGCAGCTCTATAGCGATCCTGAAACCAACGTTGTAACATATTCCTAATGAACTCAGCCAGGGTCAACATAGGCAGTTGTCGTGCAAATTTTAGGCATGAGTTTATGCATTTTGCAACATTTATTGTCATCACCCTATACCTTCTTTCGGGGTAGTGTACACGGGACCACTTGTGTGGACAAGTATCAATTACATAATCATATGCAATCTGGTGCAAGTTTCTTAACTATTCCATATGCCGGTTATATTTAAACTCGGTGTACGTGCGGGCTGCTTTGTCCATTATTATGGCAACATTCTTCCTATGAAATCGCTTCTTAATATTTTCAGTAAAGTGCCAGCAACATACGGTATGCGTGGCATAAGGGAACACTTTAGAAATCCATGCTTCAATGCTTGCATGTCTATCGAAAACGAAAACCAACTCATCAATATGACCTAGAGCACCCTTCAAGCAATCCAAAAACCATTCCCATGAAAGGTTGTTTTATGAGTCACCATACCCAAAAGCAATTGGATACACCTGTTCATTCCCATCTTGTGCTATTGCAACAAACATTGTACCCCCAAATCGTCCCTTCAAATGGGTACCATCAACGGTAATTAATGGGCGAATACATGTTCAAAATCCTTTAAGTAAGGCACCAATAGACATGAAAAAGTATAGAAATTTACCATCTTCGTCGCACTGTAAGTCATTGATTGTGCCGGGATTTTTTTGTTCCAAAACGTAACCAAATGATGGAAGCAGTTGGAAGTTTCCTCATGCGTTCCATAGGTCAATGACAACACATAATTGAGGGCGGTGTGTGCCTTACTGTACATGATTTGGATTCCATACATTGATTTCATGTCAGCGATTATGTCTTTCAGATGCATTAGTCGACCATCTTTTTGTTGAAGTCTAGGTGCAATCACTTCTCCAATTATGACTGCACTAGCTTATCGGTGGCAGTAGTGAATTTCCTCTAACGGAAAAGTGTGTTCTTTGACAAAACTTCTTACTTGAAAGTATGTCCCATCATCTCTCCTTGCTGCTCTTAACTTTCACATACAATTTTCCATCAAACAAACTTGATGTAATGTTGTCTTATTGACCTTTTCGAAGTTCTGTCGCAATGTAAAATGGCCTACTAGGCTCTTCAAATCCTTTTTCGTTGGAAAAAATTACCCTTTATATATCATGCTTGTAGGTTCATCTTTAACCAAGTTCCTGTTTCCAACCATTCCAAACGAGTATGATTCTGCTTCTGGAATAACCTATGTTGTGGCATTATCAGAATCATCTGGAGTTACATTAGCCAGGACCTCAGAGGTCCCAGCTATATCTGGTGCACTGAAACTAAATCTGTGTACACGTCTTACACATCTTTCTGTTTGGATAGGTTCTTCATCATAATATTGTTCTCTACATTATCTATTGGATTAAAATTGCACTCAATATCCACCTCATGAATCGGCCCAACATTCGGTGCTGTATTTTACTCATTGTTGATGATATTGTAGATCTCATTGTATTGGTGGTTGTACTGTCTACCATTCATCTCAATTTGACAACCTAAGACATCGTCGAATTGAGGTCCCAATATATCAGCATGGCCGGCTACTTCCAGTGGGACATCACATATGTTTTCTCGACCATCAATCCCACTTCTTTCTGTGAACAATTGGTTGCTTCCGCCTGACGATCGAAATTGTTGGGTATTATCACAATGAGGGATATCTTCACCAATGACACCGCATGCTAGCCTCTCGATTAGACTAACACATACTTGAGGGATCACCCTATCTTCCCCTAGCATAAACTGAACATCATCATTGTTTCTTATAAATGTATGACATGTAATCCCATAAACAATTTATATAGACTGTAGATCAGCACTGTATTTGTTTTCATCAAACTTCACAATGGTTTGCATGATCTACACCAGTTCGTCGTAAGTCAAATTCTTTGACACATACAAACCTTGATTATCGAAATCTAAATACCTCTGATTTTCTTCGGGTAATTGCTCCCATCGACCGTTATAAGATATGACTATTCTAACCCTATCCATTGTCCTGTCAAAATAATCATCAAAAACCATTATTAAGAAAATAATATTTCATATTAAATTTATTTTTATAAAGTATTAAAGAAAAATCAAAAGTTTAAGAGATCGAGTTTTTTTTGTACATGATCGAGCATTTTTGAACTTGATCGAGCTTTTTTTGTTCGGGACAGAGATCTTTTTGTACATGATCAAGCTTTTTTTAATATGGCTCTAGCATTTTTCAAATATGGCTCGAGATTTTTATTTTAGGGATCAAGTTTTTTTTTTGTAAATGATCGAGCGTTTTTGTGCATGATTTTTTTATGAAGGATCGACCTTTTTTTGTGAGGGATCAAACTTTTGTTGTAAGGGCTCGAGCATTTTCTGTGAGAAATCAAGCTTTTTTATTGAGTGATCGAGCATTTATTTTATGGATAGAGATTTAAAAAAAAATGGAGACAACATGTTCATAAATGTTCATACATTATTAAACCACACAGAAATGTATGAAAAAATGAAAATGAAGATCAGAAATATTTGTTTATCTTCTTCTGTAATATCTGGAATGGAGCTCGTTTTTTGAAGAGATACCCTAGAGTAATTGATTGATTTTCAGACAACCTTTTTGGAGAGAGGATTTTAAAGAATAAAGAATCGATTATTTAAGGACAATTTTGGTAGTTCACCATAATATGTGTCTTTTAAACTTAACTTATTAAACTTGTGACATCAGTGCAACTTACCAAAAAAAAGGTGATATTTCTCACCATTTCCACAATGGGGAATATAGGTGAAGAGTTAGGCGACACTGTTTGAAAATTCCATCTTATGAGGCCACACATGTAAATATTAAATAAATTATGCTATCTTTTGGTTAAGCCTAAATTAAAGTAATCTCACTTGTAAGGATTTGAATTAACACAATAAAATAAAACCAACACGTATAGGTACATAATTAATCCGAAAACATAACCTAAACATGTTTCTATACATACTTAATAAAACCCTAAACATATGATATTGACCCATGTCAATTCAAGAGAAAAGTGGAAAAGAATCGATAACGGAAGCATACCTGAATCCATTGCCGAAGGTTGGTGGATAGGTTGTGATCTTCCAAATTAACACGGTCTTTCTTGAACCCTATAGTTTTATTTTGCTCTGTTGATGGGGATACAGACAAAACAAAAGCATCGTGTAATTTGGGGACCATAACCCTAAATATATATAATAATCAAATTATTATATGTTTGCTATTTCTAATTCGCCCCCTTAACAAATTAGAAATAGCACTTTGACATCTACACATTAATTCCATGACAATTATACCCTTAAGGCTTAATACTTTAAATCTTAATTAGATCACTTTAATTTAGGCTTAACCAAAAGATAGCACAACACATTTAATATTCACATGTGTGGCCCCATATGATGGAATTTTCCAACAATCTCCCACTGGACCACACATGTAAATTTACAAATGTGTATGACTTTATGAGCTCACAATTTTAGGGTATATCCGAACAATCTCGTGAATTGATTATGCCGACATAGAATCAAAACTGTTTTTGTCACATTTAGCGTGACTAAACCCATCAATGGTCACGTATACCAACATAACCAAATGACATAGATCAATCATGGATGCGTAGCATGGAAATTACATGCAATGTGATCTATATTTGTATGTTCCAACTGGTCCAACTTTATTCCTTAGTGAAATCAAAACTTAACACAATGTAACAGAGTGTAATTAACCGAATACTTTATTTCTGATCAGAAAATATCCAAATACATAAATGCATAAGTATATCCAAAATCAAATATAGAGCAATAAAATACAAAATTATACAAACTCCCACTATAATATGATATCCTCATACAAAATAACACCCATATGAGCAGTGTGCTCATGAAAGACCTTGGGTGGTAATCCATTTGTAAGTGGATCCGCTATCATGGAGTTTGTTCCAATGTGCTTTATGGATATATGTCCACTCTGCACTTTTTCCTTCACAACTAGGAACTTATGTCAATATGCTTTGACCTAGATGAGTTTCGGTTGTTGTTAGAATATAGCACTGCTAACTTATTGTCACAATATAGTTTGAGTGGTCTTTTAACACCCTCCAGAAAGCGTAGCCCAGTGACAAAATTTCACAGCCATATTCCATGGTTGGATGCCTCATAGCATGCTACAAACTTTGCCGCCATGGTGGAAGAAGCTATGAGTGTCTGTTTGGCACTCTTCAAAGAAATATCTCCACTAGCCAACAGGTATATGTAGCTTGCTGTGAATCTCTTACTGTCTTGGCATCCAGCAAAATCAGAGTCGGAATACCCTATGACAATTATACCCTTAAGTCTTAATACTTTAAATCTTAATTAGATCACTTTAATTTAGGCTTAACCAAAAGATAGCATAACACATTTAATATTCACATGTGTGACCCCATATGATGGAATTTTCCAACACTCTCCCATTGGACCACATATGTAAATTTACAAATGTGTATGACTTTATGAGCTCCAAAATTTTGCTATCACAATTTTAGGGTATATCCGAACAATCTCGTCCATTGATTATGCCGACATAGGATCAAAGGAGTTTTCGTCACATTTAGCGTGACTAAACCCATCAATGGTCACATATACCAACATAACCAAATGATATAGATCAATCATGGATACATAGCATGGAAATTACATTCAATGTGATCTATACATGTCTATTCTAACTGGTCCTACTTTATTCCTTAGTGAGATCAAAACTTAACACAATTTATCAGAGTGTACTTATTTGAATACTTTATTTTCTATCAGAAAATATCCAAATACATAAATTCATAAGTATATCCAAAATCAAATATAGAGTAATAAAATACAAAATTATACAAACTCCTACTATAATGTGATATCCTCACACAAAATAATACCCATATGAGCAATGTGCTCATGAAAGACCTTGGGTGGTAATCCTTTTGTAAGCGGGTTCGCTATCATGGAGTTTGTCCCAATGTGCTCTATGGATATATGTCCACTCTGCACTCTTTCCTTCACAACTAGGAACTTAATGTCAATATGCTTTGACCTAGATGAGCTCCTGTTGTTGTTAGAATATAGCACTGCTGACTTATTGTCACAATATAGTTTGAGTGATCTTTCAACACCCTCTAGAATGAGCAACCCAGTGTCAAAATTCCCCAGCCATATTCAATGGTTGGATGCCTCATAGCATGCTACAAACTCTACTGCCATGGTGGAAGAAGCTGCGAGTGTCTGTTTGACACTCTTCCAAGAAATAGCTCCAACAGCCAACAGGTATATGTAGCCCGATGTGGATCTTCTACTGTCTTGGCATCCAACAAAATTGGAGTCGGAATACCCTATGATCTCCAATTGATCCGATCTCCTATATGTGAGCATGTAATCTTTTGTTCTCTTCAAATACCTCATAACCCGTTTGGCTGCTATCCAATGATCCATTCTAGGGTTACTTAAATATCTGTCTAACATACCAACAATGTACTCAATATCTGGATTCTTACACAACTGAGCATACATTAGACTCCCTACAGCTGATGCATAGGGAATATTCTGCATTTTCGTAACTTCAAGGTTACTTTTTGGGCACTATTTGAGGCTGAACTTGTCTTCCTTAGCAATAGGGGTGTCACCTGGTTTGTTGTCTTGCATGCCAAACCTTTCGAGCACTGTATCGATATAGCTCATTTGTGATAATCCAAGAATACTCTTAGAGCGATCTCGTTGTATCTGGATCCCTAATACAAAAGATGTGTCACCAAGATCTTTTATCTCAAAATTCTTTGATAGAAATCTCTTTGTTTCGTGCAACATGCATATATCATTTGTGGCAAGCTGTCATCGGCATATAAAACCAGGAATATGTGCTTACTCCTGCTGATTTTGTTATACACACAATTATCAATAGCGTTTATCTCAAAAACAAACGAGATAATCTGGCTCTAATACCACTTGTAAGGATTTGAATTAACACAATAAAACAAAAACAATATGTATAAGTACATAATTAATCCGAAAACTTAACCTAAACATGTTTCTATACATACTTAATCAAACCCTAAACATATAATATTGACCCATGTCAATTCAAGAGAAAAGTGTAAAAGAATCGATAGCGGAAGCGTACCTGAATCCATTGCCGGAGGTTGGTGAACGAATTGTGATCTTCCAAATTAACACGACCTTTCTTGAACCCTATAGTTCTATTTTGCTATGGTGATGGGGATACAGACAAAACAAAAGCATCGTGTAATTTGGGGACCATAACCCTAAATATATATAATAATCAAATTATTATATGTTGGCTATTTCTAATTCGGCCCCTCAACAAATTAGAAATAACACTCTGGTATCTACACATTAATTCCATGACAATTATAGCCTTAAGCCTTAATACTTTAAATCTTAATTAGATCACTTTAATTTAGGCTTAAAAAAAACATAGTACAACACATTTAATATTCACATGTGTGGTCCCATATGATGGAATTTTCCAACGAACACAATCATTGAACATCAATCTTTTACCACTTCACTGTCAAATGTGGAGTTTGATGATGTATTATATGAAAATGAGTCAACATATATTCGTGATGATTGTGAGGGTATTTGGATTGAAAATGTAAGACCAAGCTAATCATATAATTTATTTTTACTTGCTCCCTTTATTAAATCATAATCTTTAAATGTAATTTTTAATTTTTTTTTTTTATATATTGTTCTGTAGCTGTTTTATTAATATATATTCTTATACTAAGTTGAATGGAGACTGAAAATTTCTTGCAGGATAATGGATCATCCAGAGAATGGTGGTGATGATGGTCCTTCAGAAAATCGAATTGCCAAAATTGATATAACTAAAAAGTAGTGGGGAAAAGCTAGTTATTGTTTTCAACTCCAACGGGCAACCAATAGGTCAGACTCATACAGATTTAGGGAGCTACATTGGCGTCCTGGCAAAAGCTATGATCCCGATTTCTTATAAAACTTGAAAGAAGGTGGATAAAGAGTTCAAAGATAAACAGTGGAACTGCGTTGAGGTTTAAACTATGTATAATTTTTTTTATTGCTATTCAAGCTACATAAATCTCGAATAGTACAATTTATATTTGACATTCTTTTTGTCTTACTTTCAGATGTCATTCAAGGTTGATAGGAATTTTAAGAAAAAGGTTTTGCAGACAGTGGAGAAACAATGGAAAGCTTTTAAGACCGCACTCACTGGGAAGTTTTTGATCCCCGAAAGGGATAATTTGGAAGGTTTAAAGCATCCACCTGATATTTATAATTTTATTGAACCATGTCATTGGGAAACCTTTTTAAAGTAAAGAATTACAAAAGAATTTATGGTAGATCTACACCTAACTTTGGAAATTGTTATATATGTTGAATAAAATTAAATTAACTATATAAATTCAAAGTCATCATTAATAAGTTATAGATTCTTAGAGAAAAACAGTAGGAAAGACAATTCAATAATAAATATCCAAGTCGGATCTCACGAAAAGGGTGTGTTGAATCAGCAGAGGAACTAGTATGTATTTAGGGTTCAAAAAATAAATAGCAATTTTTAGTGGTGGTATTTTAACACTGTCACTGTTTTAATAATTTATGTTTAAAAGACACCAATTATGGTGAATGGACAAAAATACCCTCAGTAGTTGTTTCACATCAGATTTGTTTCATTCATTTTACAGTGACAAAATTGTGAAGTAGAGAGAGAAAGTCTCGTCGAAACTCAGATAATTATTTGAACGGCGGTGGAGTGGCGCTACATGGTCGAGCTTTTTTTTATTAAGGATCGAGTTTTTGTTATACATGGTCGAGCTTTTTTTTTGTCAAGGATCTAGTTTTTTTTGTTAAGGATCGAATTTTTTTTTTATGAGGGATCGATATTTTTTTTTTAAACGATTGAGCTTTTTTCGTACATGATCGAGCTTTTTTTATTAGGGGTCGAGCTTCTTTTTTGTAAAGGATCGAGTTTTTTTTTACATGATCGAACTTATTTTGTAAGGGATCGAACTTATTCTATGAGGGATCGGGTTTTTTTTCAAAGGAATCAAGTTTTTTTGTACATGGTCGAGCTTTTTTTGTAAGGGATAGAGCTTTTTTTTACATGACCGAGCTTATTTTGTAAGTGATTGAGTTTTTTTTGTGAGGGATCGAACTTTTTTTGTACATCATCGAGCTTTTTTGTAACGGATCGAGATTTTCTTGTTAATGACTGAGTTTTGTTTTGTTAGGAATCGAGTTTTTTTTGTTAAGAATCGAGTTTTTTTTTTATGATCGAGTTTTTTTTAAAGGGATCGCTTTTTTTTTTTAAAGGCTCGAGGTTTTTTCTTAAGATTTTGAGTTTTTTTATCCAAGATTATAAATTTGTTTGCAGCAGTTTAAAAATGCTTATACCAATGTAAAAAATCTCAGACAAATTAAAAAAAAAAACTCAGACCAATTACAAAATAGCTCGTAAACATATCAAAAAAAGCTCGAACCAATGTAACAAAATCTCTAATACAAATACAACAGTTCGTAAACTTATCAAAAAAACTGGATCATGTTCAGACAAATTGTAGATCGATTTTCAGATAAGTTTTTTGGACCGAGAGAGAGGAGTTACTACTTTCAATTATCAAAGTGTGGAAATGAAAGTACAATCAAAGTGTGGAAATAAAAGTACAAAGAGAATTAAAAATACAAAAAGAATTAAAAATTGATTATTTAAGGGCAATATGGGTAGTTCACCATAATAGGTGTATTTTAAACTTAACTTATTAAACCGGTGACATCATTATAACTCACAAAAAAAGGTGGCATTTCTCATCATTTCCACTATGTATTTATGTATAATTTTAAGTATCATTAATTTTGAATACATGAAATATACTTACCTTGTTATGGTATCTTATTAATAAATTATATGTGATTGTATCTGTAGAAATGTTCATCACCCTGACCATTGTGTCTTATGGGTGGAAGCATGTAAGAGGGCTGATAAATTTGTTGATGAATCAGTTGAAGCCTGTGCAGTCAAAATTGTAAGTGAAATAATTTGACGATTAACTTAAATTTACTGTTTTTTCAAAGCCTCATTAACAATCTTATATTATTACATTGTTGTAGCAAAAACTGGCTAATGATATTGCAACGGGTACTTTCAGTAGTGATGGAACCAATGATATTTTAACAATGGCTTTAGAAACTCCTGAACGATCAGGAAGGGTTAAAGGGGTTGGGCAATATGTCACTCAAAGTACATATTTCATATGCCTAGAGGTCAAAATGTTGCCTAGAGGTCAAAATGTTGCGGGATTTAAGCACTTATTGAAGAACAAGAACGTAAATTTACTGAGCGTATAAAAGGATGGAAGAGGACATTGCAAGATTAAAATTTGAACATGATGCAAATGCCGTCATTGGCCAAGCAACTGTAGCCACACCACAATCTGACCAGAGCAGTTGTTATATAACAATGAAGGTTTAGTAATCATTATTGTTTTTTTAAATGTTTAATGCACTTAATTTTTTTGACATTAACTATTGATGGTTTAAATGCTTATAGTTATTTAAAGGGTAAACCTTGTATGCTCGATGTGGGAGCAAATGATAATATAGTTGCTCATGGAACAATTACGGCTTCGGATGATCCATTTGATACAATTCATGAAATTCCAATATCATATGAAAATGTACGTGTGTCTATTGATGTGGCCATAAAGTTGTCGTCCCCTTTTCCTTTTTCAGTTCGTGATGAACTACTGAATATAGGTGAAGCAGTTGGGTCATACGTAGCATGACCTACAAATTTCATTATTTTATCGCAAAATGAGATATGTGCAGCGGAATTTATTTTACTAGCTAGCAATTATATAGTCATGTTGTTTGGCTTTATTCTAATTAATAATTATGTTATTATTGATTGTTTTCGGATTTAAATAAAAAGCATCAGAGTAAAGGCAAAAAAAACTAGAAGTGACAAGGAAAACTAAAGTTTTTGACCTAGAAAAGTTTCAAAGTAGCAAGAAATGGTTGGAAAAATACACGGCTAAACATATGGTCTCCAACAACACCACTGGTATACATATAGAAAGTAACATTTCTGGGGAAGACATAATAATGAATCTCATGAAATTAGATATACAGGAATTTTGTGCCATTAAAATTCCTTAGTCACTTATAGTGTAAAATATACCTAGAGGAGGGGGCTCAAATTTTAGAACTTCTTTAAAAAATTAAAGTAGTTTAATCACACTTATAAATTCTTACAAGAAGATTGCTTCAACAACTTAATATGAAATCAATTTAGCAAGAGTTAAAGCAATACAAGACAAGAAAGTAAAGGAATTAAGATGCTAAAAACAACACATGAGATTTTTACGTGGTAAACCTCAAAAGAGGAAACATCCACGGGTTGATACCACAACCACCGACAAACCGCAATCCATTACGTTTAATAAGAGATACACACTCAAAAAGCAATCAACACAAGATATACTCTCCAAGCTATCAACACCTACTCTACCATAAGGCCCGGTGATTTACTTTGCCTACTTCCTATCCAATATGTGACAATCACACCTCTAAAAAACAACTTTCTATCCAAGGCACACTTGCCTCTAGGAAGATTCCATGATTGTCTATCTGGATCCTCCCGATCCTAGATAAGTCTTCTAGCTTGACTATTTGGATCGATATTGTAGGGAAAATCACACGCAACATCAGCGTGAGAAAATATAAATTAAAAAATTAGGGTTTGTATATAAATAAAAAATTTCCGTTTATAATGACAAGAACCTTAACCCTAGATTAATTGATGTATAAAAAAAGTGTCGTACCTTTTTCTCGTGACGATTGAATAAATGCCGAATTGATTCCGCAAGATCTTTCAATCCAATCACGAACGTCAATCACCTAGAAGTGTGGACTCCCTTTATTTATTCTGTATACCTGAGGATGGAAACAAACAAAAACTTGTTCCTTGTTAGTCACAATAATCCTCCAAGAGAAAAAACAATAACGTCCGGCCACCTGTGAATTATCAATCAATTTGATTGAGAATCGTGTGAACCTTGATTCAATGTTATACAAAAAACCCTTTTGATGTAAAGGATACTAGTGTACTATCGAAAACAAAAACGTTCCCCTTTTTTCTCTTCTTGACCGAATTCACACTATCTCTATGAGTTAGTCGAATTTTGTCCAAAGTAAAAACCAATTTTTTTCCCTTAAAATTCTCTCTTGCTTGACCGAATTCTCTCTTGCTTGGCCAAATTCTCTCTTTAAAAAGTCCCAAGCTTTGTCGAAATCAATTCTTGCAATTAATTAGAACTGGCCAAAATTTCCAAACCTATATATATATATATATATATATATATATATGTGATCATAAGTCCTCTCCTAAGAAGAATTTACTTGGTTGGCAATAATTCTTTCCTTAGGTGGATTTATTTGGTAGTTAAGAATTCTTACATAAAAGAAATTCTATCCTCCTCTTATATATACATAGCTAGCAGAAATTTCATAGAATATAATTAGGAGACTTAATTCTTTTCCTAAGAAGGATTTACTTGGTAGTTAAAAATCATTTCCTTTGGTAGATTTACTTAGTGGTTAAGAATTCTTTTCAAAAAGGAATTATATCCTACACCAAGACTCCTAATCCAACTCAATAGTGTATTTGTAACCTTATTAAAGACTTCCTAATTTGATTAGATAAAAAAATCCTTTTATTTATCTACTTATTAAATATAGTCTTTAACTTTAAGTATAGTACCAACAATAGTATAATTTTAGAAGATTATCTCCTACTAGGAAAAAGATTTTGACTTTTAATTAAATAATTAATTAATCAACAAATTAATTAATTTCCATTTAATTAAATAATTAAGTAAAATAATATAATTAAGCTATTCTAAATAGCCTTGCCGCCAGTACCAATATATACGGGCCAATTTATTATATTCCTGTTTTATTAAATCCATTTGACTTTTATAAAAAGTACATATGTGAACTAGACTCATTCTTACAAAAAGAAACAAGTCCAGATGCCTCAATACAATTCTAGATGGACCCCTAAATTGATCCGATAGAATATATCAAGTGATCCATGCAAGTTCGTGTGGAATGGGGATCTTGGCAGGCTATCTGGATTTAAGCTCCAATAGACACAACCAAATCACAATCAATAAATGATTCACTTAGGTACGGTATATTTAATTTTAGCTCATTCCACTAAAGAACTAAAATTAAACTCTTAAAAAAAGATAGAAAAAGTTGATGTTACTCATTCATACCCTAGACAACCTTATTGGAGAAAGTGTATCCTCGTGAAAATACCAGTAATCGCCAAGAGCCCATAGACCACCTATATGTCACGGGCCGCAAGCTATCAAGCCCAAGAGCCCAACAAAGGTCACAACTATGCCAAGCTCTTGGAAGATTCTAGAGACTTCTCCACAATTCCAGCATTGGTCAAGCTTCTGGAAGTCTCTAGCAACCCAACCCTCTCTACACCATCCTTGTATTTAACTAGATAGTTGTAGAATAATCTAGAAACTTATAAAGGCATAAATACATGTAAAGTATTCTAGCTAGGTGTAGAACATTCTGAGACTTAATCTCCTAGATTGATCTAGAACATTCATTAGGGAGGTGGCTCACCTATAAATAGCCAACCCCCCCTCATTTGTAAATCATCCTAGAAACTCAAGCATTCTAGTATCCAAGCCAAGAATACTCAAAGCATTGTAAAGCTTTCTCTTAGCAATACACTTTGCATTATTTTCCTACAAAGCTCTTCTAGTCCTTCTCTACTCTCTCTAGCCTTTGAGAGTGATCAAGCAAGGCTTACTTAGCAATCTCGCCCAGAAATTGTCTAAGTGCCGCACGGGTTAGCTGCGCAAACTTTAACCCCGTGACAGTTGGTATCAGAGCCTGGTTAAGCAACCACAGCTAGCACCAGTCATGGCCTCCGATAGCGAAGTTGCTGCAATAGTGGAAGAGCAAGCGCATGGTCATGGCGAGCAACGCACCCGCACCAAGCGTAGCAAGTCCAAGGGTCCGTCCATGGACGCTTTGGAATCTCGCGTGGATGTCCACGATGAAGCCCTCTCCGAAATGCAAACCACCTTGAGCACCGTGGTCGACCACCTCGATGGCCTAGAAACCAATTACGCCATAATAGCTCAGGCGACCAAGGCAATGCTACAAGAGTTCCAGAAGGGTATTCGGGAGGAAATCTACCAATTTACTGAAGAAATCAGCAACACTCGCACCTTCGTCGAGCAAGAGTTGCGGGCCATTCGAGTCGAGATGGATGAAGTTCGCACCGAATGGACTTCGTTCAAAAACAACCCAACTTTTGGCAATGGTGCCTTCGCTAGCACGAGCACATGGGGTACCATCCAAATCCCTAAGCCATCCACATTCAACGGCAATCGTAACGCCATGGAAGTGGAAAACTTCCTCTTCGGCCTAGAACAGTACTTTGAGGCCAAAGGAGTTAGGGATGATGCTACACGGATCACCAATGCTCCCACCTTCCTTCGGGATTCTGCTCAACTATAGTGGCGACGCAAGCATGGTGATACTATCCATCCCATCCGCACATGGGAAGACTTCAAACGAGAACTCAAGAGGCAGTTCTCGCCAACCAACGCCGATAAGGAGGCCCGTAGCCGCCTTCGTCGCCTCAAGCAGTCTGGATCCATCCATGACTACATCAAGGAGTTCTCTACCTTAATCCTCGAGATCGAAGATATGTCCGATAAAGACAAACTATTCCTCTTCATGGACGGTCTCAAGGAATGGGCGAGAGTGGAGCTAGAAAGGCGGAACGTGCAAGACATTGATGCAGCCATCGCCGCCGCAGAATCCCTTGCCGACCTCACCAAGACAAAGGAAATGACCGACAACCATGAAAAAGGTGGGGGAGACGAGTCTAAAGACCACAATCGCAAGAGCGAAGGACTAAACAGAACTCCCAATGGCGATAACCGGCGTGACAACGCCAATGGAGGCAAACCCATTTTGATCAAGCCGAAGAATCCATGCTTCATTTGTGATGGGCCACATTGGGTACGTGACTGCCCAAAGCGGAAGATGCTCAATGCCATGGTTACCCAACTAGAAGAAACTAAGGCAATTGAGCCCCAAGCAAGCATGAGTTCTCTCCAGCAGCTTTATGCACTCAAAGGGCAACCCGCGCCTCCTACACTTACCAAAGGCCTCATGTTTGTGAACGCCACCATCAAAGGCAAACAAGTTCGTGCAATGCTAGACACCGGGGCAACGCACAACTTTATCTCAACAGATGAAGCCAAACGACTTGGTCTTCGCATCACCAATGGTGAATACGCCATCATTAAAGCTGCCAACTCTTCGGCCAAGCAAATTGATGGCAAAGCAAAAGACGTCATTGTCCACCTAGGCCCATGGAGTGGAAAACTCGACTTCTCGGTGGTTCCCTTAGATGACTACCAAGTGGTGCTAGGCATGGCGTTCTTTGAGCAAGCCAACGCTTTCCCCCTACCCGCTGTGAACTCACTTAGCATTCTTAACGGGGGCAAGGCACTCACCATCCCGGTGGGACGCATACCCCAACCATGCAGGATGCTATCCACCGTACGGCTCGAGGAGACACCAATTTCTCCCACTTTTCCACCGAACCCGCCGATCGTAGGCATTCAAAGGAGTAAGAAGCGCACAAGCCATGGGAAGCGATCGAAGGCACCGAGAGAAGGCACCCAAGATGCCGGATCACCTTCGAAACCTAGCCAGCCCACTTGTGTCGAGCTAAGGATGCGAGACTCGAATTCCGTCTCTCAAGGGAGGCTTCCCAAGCCGAAGACCTTCCTCAGGAATAAACCAACTTGTGGCCAACTCCAACATACTCAGCGCCCACGCAACGAGGACGTTACGAACTTAGGTGGGGGAGGATGTCACGGGCCGCAAGCTATCAAGCCCAAGAGCCCAACAAAGGTCACAACTATGCCAAGCTCTTGGAAGATTCTAGAGACTTCTCCACAATTCCAGCATTGGTCAAGCTTCTGGAAGTCTCTAGCAACCCAACCCTCTCTACACCATCCTTGTATTTAACTAGATAGTTGTAGAATAATCTAGAAACTTATAAAGGCATAAATACATGTAAAGTATTCTAGCTAGGTGTAGAACATTCTGGAGACTTAATCTCCTAGATTGATCTAGAACATTCATTAGGGAGGTGGCTCACCTATAAATAGCCAACCCCCCCTCATTTGTAAATCATCCTAGAAACTCAAGCATTCTAGTATCCAAGCCAAGAATACTCAAAGCATTGTAAAGCTTTCTCTTAGCAATACAATTTGCATTATTTTCCTACAAAGCTCTTCTAGTCCTTCTCTAGTCTCTCTAGCCTTTGAGAGTGATCAAGCAAGGCTTACTTAGCAATCTCGCCCAGAAATTGTCTAAGTGCCGCACGGGTTAGCTGCGCAAACTTTAACCCCGTGACATATAGCTCTCCAAGTTACCGTATTTACTCATATGACCACATTTTGAACTTGGATATTTTGACTTGTCTAGAAGTCATGTTTCAATAGACACTATTGAAAACTTAACGTTAAGACTTAATATCCAACATCTCAAAACATCCATATGATGGTATTCTACTCTCATTTAATATATGGAGCCACGATGTCCATATCTATAAATGAAGTCCTCTATCGATTAACAAATGAATACCACCAAACTATTGAGGATAGACTATGTCATATAGTGATACTTATTGATAGCTCAAATGATAATACTTGTAACCATAAGTCCATCATTTATCTCAGTATTAGATAGACTCTCCGATTGTCTTCAAATTAAAACTTTTATCATTGACGGTTCTAGATAAAGTATTTTATTGTGATCCTATTCAATGCACTCAGTGAACTAGATTATTTTGCCCCAAGACACCTCACTTTGATTATTTTAGACTCATCATAACACATTTGATCCCATTCAAATGTTAGCAAAAGAATCTACAACTTTAACAAGGTAAAGGCGCCTAACCTTTTATCTTAAGTTGTGAATATTATTCAAGACTAACTAAAGAATTGTATCTACCTCATACATATCTAGATGTATGAACAATTCTTCTTTTCTCATAGTCTTTTGACCTTATGATTATTTACATTTGACAATTATAATAATTAAACTATAAATGCTATAAGATTTGTTAAACTAGAAATCACTTTATTAATATGAAACGATTGTCAATTATATTATTACACTCTTGCTATCGAGCATAATCCCAACAATCTCCCACTTGCTCTATAGCAAATGTGTCATATCTCTCATCCCCATGTTCTCTAGATGCCCATCAAAACTATTTTCTAGAAGAGCCTTTGTAAGGGGATCCGCTATATTTTCTGCTGACGCGATATTGGTAATCGTCACGACACCCTTATGCACAATTTCCCTTAAAAGGTGTTACTTTCTTTCAATGTGTTTCCCATTCTTATGACTTCTTGGCTCTCTCGAATTAGCCATTGCTCCATTATTGTCACAATAGATAGTGATCTGTTTATTCGCATCAGGAACCACTTCCAAGTCAATCAAGAATTAGCGAAGCCAGACAGCCTCGCATTCGGTTACATACTCGGCATCTATGGTGGAATCAGCAATTCAAGATTACTTGATACTCCTCAATAAGACTGCCCTCCTCCAATAGTAAACACAGATTCTGATGTTGATCTCCTAGAGTCAGAATCTGACTGAAAATCAGAATCTGTATACCCAACGGGAATTAAATCCCCTATTGAGTATATAAGCATATAATCTCTCGTTCTCCTAAGATACTTGAAAATATGCTTGACTGCCGTCCAGAGATCAGGACCAGGCTTCGATTGAAACCTGCTAACTATGCCCACAGCAAAACAAATATCTGATCTAGTACAGAGCATTGCATACATGAGACTTCCAACTGCAAATGCATATGGAACCCTACTCATGTATTGCTCTTCATGCTCATTCTTAGAAACTTATTCCTTAGAAAGTTTGATTCCATGTCTGAAAGGTAGCATACCTTTCTTGGAATCGTGCATTGAAAACCTAGACAAGATTTTATATATGTATGAAGCTTGGGATAACTTGCTTCTCCTAAGTCCTTCATATCAAATTGTTTTGCTAACCATTCTTTTATTGATGTCAATACACCTATATCATTTCCGATGAGTAGTATATCATCAACGTAAAGATCTAGGAAAACTAACTTGTCGCCTTTAATCCTTTTGTGTAAACAAGGTTCCTCAAGGTTTTGAATAAATCCAAACTTTTCACGGCTTAATCGAACCTTATGTTCCAGGATTTGGATGCTTGCTTCAGTCCATATATGGATCTTTGCAACTTACATACCCTTTCCTCTTGGCCTTTTTCAATGAATCCTTCTGGTTGCATCATGTAGATGCTTTCGTCAAGACTTCCATTAAGGAAAGCTATCTTGATGTCCATTTGCCAAATCTCTAGGTCTAGAGATGTCGCAATGGATAAGAGTATCCTAATGGATTTAAGCATTGCCACAAGAGAGAAGGTTTCTTTATAATCGATACCTTCCTTCTGTTTATAACCTTTAGCTACCAATCTAGCTTTAAAGGTTTCCACTTTTCCATCCATTCCTCTTTTCCTCTTGTATACCCACTTGCACCCGATGGGTTTTAACCTTTTAGCCAATTCTACAAGAGACCAGACTTTGTTTTTGAACATAGATTCAATTTCGGATTGCATTGCCTTTTGCCAATGGCGACAATCAACATCTTCAATTGCTTCCTTGTACGTATAGGGATCATTGTTGTCCGGAAGATTCTTTATAGATTCTCCTAGACCGATGTATCTCTCGGGTTGTCTAACAACCCTCCCACTACAACGAGGTAAGGTAGATTGTTGATCTTGTATTGGTACGTAACTTACAATTGGGCTTGGTTGCGAAACCTCTTGTGGAATTGTATCTCCTAAAAGCTCATCCAGGACAATTCTACTTTTAGGCACAAAATTATTCATATAGTCCTTTTCTAAAAAATTAGCATTTGTCGAAATACATACTTTAAGATCTGAATGACTATAAAAATAATATCTTTTTGTTCCTTTTGGATATCCTACAAATATGCATGTTTCTGAACAGGACTTCATCTTTTCTGTCTTTCCTTTTAACATATGCGCAGGACATCCAAATATCCTTAAGTGTTGTAAACTAGGCTTTCGCCCGATCAACAACTCATGCGGTATTTTAGGAAAGGACTTAAATGGTACATCGTTTAGAATGTACCTTGCAATTTGTAAAGTATATCCCCAAAAAGAATTAGGGAGCATTGAATAACTCAACATAGACCTAACCATATCCAAAAGAGTTCTATTTCTCCTTTCTGCCACTCCATTTTGTTGAGGTGTGCCTGGTGTAGAAAACTAAGAAATTATCCCATTATCAATAAGATATAGCTGAAACTCAACAAATAGATATTCTCTACCACGATCGGACCTTAAGATTTTTATGCGCTTCTTAAGCTGATTTTCTACTTCAGCTTTAAAATGTTTGAACATATCAAAAAGCATCCTTGAAATTGATGAAGTACTCATATCCACCTCTAGCTTGAATGCTCATAGGTCCTCACACATCAGTGTGTATCAATCCTAAACATTCGATGGCTCTTGTACCTTTGGTCGTAAACGACCTTTTGGTCATTTTACCTTCCAAACAAGATTCACAAGTTGGTAGATCATCAATCTTTAAGTCACTTAAAGGTCTATCACTTACCAATCTTTTAATCCTATTAAGGTTTATATGACCTAAGCGCAAATGTCATAGGTAGGTTTCATCTTTTGATAATTTTACTCTTTTATGATTAGGTTCCGTTCATTCCGTGTCTAGCAAGTGAGAGATATTTCATGCAAGTAGAATAAACCTTTTTCCAATGTACATTTGCAAATAATTTTGTCATTCTTACTAATAATAAAAGCTTTAATAAAAGTAACCGAATAACCAAATTTATTTAAACAAGAAACTGAAATTAAATTCCTCTTGAATTGAGATACCTAATAAACGTCTATTAAATCTAAATGCCTATAAGAATCTAAACTAATTCTAATATCTCCCACTAAACTAGCAGACACCAACACTCCATTGCCTAAATGCAAGTTGAATTCGTTCTCATTAAGCCTTTTCCTTTCCTTGAACCCCTGTAAGGAAAAACAAACATGATTAGTGGCTCCAGAGTCTATGATCCAATAATCCATTGAATCCGCCAAAAAACATGTTTTAAGATAATTATTATTACCTTCTTCCATTTTGTCTTGAGACTTTGGGCAATTTCTTTACCTATATCCCTTTTCACCACAAAGGAAAAACTTCCTTTTGATCTTGGTTACTTTCTTTGTCTCCTTCTTAGTAGGTCTTAGTTTCTTTTTCTTCTATTGTTTCTTGACCTTCTTACGGGTCTTAATAGTAGCAACTTTACCTACGGTATGAATCTCTTGACCCTTGCCATTCATAAGGATTTTTTCCGTGCTTTGAACATCTTGCATCAGGCCATGCAAGGTGTATTCCTTATTATTCAAGGTGTAGTCCTACTTTAATTGATCAAAAGAATCCGACAATGAGTTGACAATCGTGTCAATTTTGGTCTCACCATCTATCTCAGCACTATTCAGTTCAGTAATGTTGAGATGTGCTATGACTTTCATCATGTGATCTTTCACAGCCTGTCCAGGTTTCATCCTAAGATTCTTAAAAGCAGTCACTGCCTCTCTCTTAGTCGTCCCAGACCTCATAGCAAACATCTCCTCTAGAGACATCATTATATCGGCAGCAGTCACTTCATGTTGCTATTGCAACACGTCAGAGATGATGGCCATAATATAACATTTAGCCATCTCATCAGAAGACTTCCACTGCTGATACTCATCTCTTTGCTCCTGAGTAGATTCATTAGTAGGAGTAGGTGGTTTAAGAGTGCACAGAACGAACTTATGCTTTTTGGATTGCACTAAAAGCCTAATTTTCCTTTTACATGTGACATAATTATCACCAGTTAAAGTATTGTCTTTAAGGATGTTGATTAGGGATGGGGTCATGATTTCTAAACAATAAAAAAAACTATATAAGTAAATAATCATGATAAAGCACTTTCGATTATTTATCTTGAATTAAATAAAATAATTCAATAATAAAAATTCAACGGTGATCCAACACCTATAAATGTCTCGCCTTCTTTGGGAGTTTGCAAGATTTACTAGTTGGACAAGGTCCCACCTAATTGTTAACATAACAACCAACTTTTTCAATTTTAGCCTTGTAATTTTTATTAACAAGAACTCTTGGGAGGATATTAATAAAATTACATTGAGTGTAATACCAAGTTATTGACCTTCATTATAATCCTTCACGAATATCCCTCCTTTAGGAGTATATATCGTTTGGGCTAATTGCCTATTCTATCCTTGTAAGGAAGTATCTTGCTAAATTCCATTCATGAATAACCCTTGGGGGGTTATTCACTAAACATAAAGCTCAACTAAATTTGGAGGCCGTAGGTGTTCCAAAACACCTTCTCCCACTCAATTGTTTAAGGCGTGTGATCGTATTTCAAATAATGATTTACCAAGTTATCTAGATGCCAATTTAGATACTTACACCATTCAATGCATGTTCATACCAAAAGAGATATATGAGTGGCACTCCTATTCTATATGACATGTTATCAAACAATGACAAACATTGCAATATTTACAACAAATATAAATAGCTTTAATTTTGGTCTATCCTAGAAAAGCAAGTAAATTACATATTTTGGAATACGAAAAACTCATTTCTTGGCAAACAAGTCTTCACGCGACCTTCGTCGTTCAGACTCTCTCCGCTGCCTTCCTGAAAAAAAAACATGGTTAAATGCTCAAGAATAACCTAGAAGGTGGGGGGATGAATATGTTAGGCACCTTTTTCGATTCCCTTAGAAACAAACAAAATTTTGTCCCTCTAGATTTCTTGTATCACAATATATATATTAATTAAAGATACTTAATCAATATATGAAACAAGTAAAGTGTGATACAAACAAGTACTCAACAATCCGAGGCCTCCTATCCTACTCTTGAAGTTGTCGCCCTAATGCTCAACAATCCGAGGCCTCACACCTCTTGTCAAGACTTTCTCGCTCACCTTATCCAGATCCTCACGACCCAAGGCAAGACTTCTTGCCCAACTATCCGAGTCCTCCCGACTCTAGTCAAGACTTCCTCGCTCACCTATTTGGATCCCCATGACCCTAGGCAAGAATTCTTGCTCGACTATCCGAGTCCTCCCGACTCTAGTCAAGACTTACTTGCTCGACTATCCAAGGTCTCACACCTCTTGCCAAGACTTCTTGCTCAACAACATAGGTCTCACACCTATTGTCAAGACTTCTTTCTTACAAGGCATCTAGGTGATCATGAATGCAAAACGCAAACAAGCACGCAACATAGAATGCTATGATCAACACATCCTATGGAAAATACTAGACATGAGCATGAATGCACAAATCAAATATAGTCTAGTCAATCATGCATGTATAATCAATCTAGATCAAGTAAGATATGTTCAGTATTAATCACAACCTAGATACATGCATAGATCTAAACTTTAATCACAAGATATGTTCAATTAATCACAAGATCAAGTTTAAAGCACACAAACCAAAAACATGCTAAAATCATATGACAAATTCAATTATATTTAAGTTAAAGTTCTAGAGCATATTCCAAATCATAGATTCAATAAAATACATGAATAACTTAAAAGAACATAAGCACATATATTATGTTAGAATTCGGCCAAGAGAGCCTTACACATGTGAGGAACTATTTTTTCACAAAATCAATCAATCAAAGATCATCAAATAGTCCTAGAATCAAAGCTAGCACAATACAATCCCAAACATGTGAAAACATAGGCAAGATCAAAACCTAACTCAACATGTATGATTTCAATTGAAACTCAACCTAGCTTTGAAAGAGTTTTAAATTCAAATCAAAACACTCACAACATACAAATATATGTTGAAGAAGAAAACCCAAAGCAATTGACCAAGTTTTAAAAGAAATCTTTGAGAGAAAATCAATACCTTAGCTACTAGATCCACCAAAGAAAGATGAGCGTGTAGTTAACCTAACATAATGCTTGAGAGTTGGTCTTGAACTGAGGCAATACACTCCTCCAACTCTTTTATTCTAGCATCTTGTTTATCAACTATAACACTAAGCTCATCAACCTTCTTCTTTAAATGTAAAGCCCAATGGGAAGAATGTTTATGCTAGTCTCTTGACAATCAACTTGTGAACTACTAAATAGTCCAAAAGTATCACATGGTTTACCCTTATCCATATATGACATGTATGACACACGTTTATCACTATATTTTTCCAAGGGTTGTACCAACATATCATCTCCTCTACTCTTAACACCACGAGCTAAACACAAAGAAGTTATAAACCACGGTAGTGCAAGCTTCTTATCTCCTCTAGTGGAGAAAGCCGCATTATCTAAATAAAAAATAAATAAATCCCCAAGGTTTGTAGGTTGATTAGTCACCAAGGCATATACTATTTTGATCTTGTCTTTATTCAACTCGGTTGAATTCGAAGATCCAATAATATTAGTGCAAATGAATAGATACCAAAATGCACTAGCCTTAGTTAACTCATGTTGACTAATATATTCTCTACCTTTCCACTCAAAAGAAGCATTGTCATAAAGAGTTCTACCCATGATATTAAGATTCTCAATGACATCTACATCTAGAAAGTTCGAATCTATATCATTAGATAGCCTAAGAAACTTGTTAATGTTTTCCGGGTTAACTCTAAACACAACACCCATAATCTCCATCAAAGCATCCAATAAGGTGGCACTCTCTCTATATTCAAGATAAAACTCTCTAACAAGAGTATCATTCACTATTCCTAACATGCTAACCCAAGATTCCTAATTCCAATCCTTAATGCATTTAAGAACATAAGAATCTTTACATTTACCTAAGTCAATGCCTCTCTCTTGAAATATCTTCTTAGTTCCAAAGATCCCTAAATCCTTTGACCTTGAAGCTTTGTATCCCTTTGAGGTAGACTTGGCTTTTTTCCACTCCCGGTAACCTTAGTTCTTCCTATTTGTTCTTGTGATATAAGATGCTATATACATACAACAAAAGTGAGTGAAAGACAAAACAAGCATATTAGTCACATATATATAAACACAATGAAATATGACTTAAGATTGAATCAAAATATGCCAACATGTAACAAAATGAAGCATGTGAACATATCATAAAAGATAACAATATCTAGCATACAATGCTCCCCCTTGATAAATGCAATAACAAAAATCAATGATAGCATAAAGTTCACAAAGATGTTCACACAATCACACATTCAAGCAATTTGAAGAAATATCAACAAAAAAAGCTTTATATGCTAAGAGAGGTACACAAAGATTTTTCAAGTTCTCTTATAATTCTTCAGCAATTGCTAAAATATCATCATACTCATAAACAAAGTGTGTGTGTGAGAGATATGCTTCAAATATATATCAAGAAGTAGTTTGATAATAAACATGCAAACAATTTCCAACAACTATTCATCTTAGCTTTTTCCATAAAAAGTCAAACCGATTATCATCCAGAATTTTTTGCTTTTAAGAGAATAGATTTCAACATATGAGCGTGTGTGTGCATGTGGCTCGTCATCCCATTTCTGTTTTTCAACCCGAGCACATTTGATTTTCAACTATACTCTTTTTTACGCCTTCCTCCTTTTTGTTTTTAGGCTTTGAATCAAAGATTTTTTTTTATAATTTCATTTCAACACTTCTTTGATTTTTCTATTTTTTTACATAAACAAAATTCACTTCATGATGGCTTTCACCCATCACAATGGTGTAGCTCTTTCCAACATTGGGTAGCTTTCATAACCAATGTGTGTAGCCCTTTTCATAAAGGTGCTCATTGAGTTCTATGTAATTGCCGAAGCAAAATGGATACTAACCATAGGTCATTTTAAATGTACTTAAGCATAAAAACTTCAAGGTGTATCCAATGTTTACATATTAGTAAACTCAACCTACTAGCAAAACATATAAAAGAAGCATGGTGCAATTTTAGAAAACCAAGATTTTATGGCTCATAAGCACATGATCTAAAAGCAATAAGTAGAGACTTATTCAAGATCATTACTTCTCTAATGAGTAGCTTTCAAAGAATATGAAGCTCATATTTTCAAAAGTAATGCCACTCAATATACTATACATATAAAATCATCAAAGTTATGATCAATGTGAACAATATCACTATTAGATCCTAAAATAGCAAATGTTAATGAGAACCATATGTATACTATACAAAATTCTCTAATATGACATACTATGAGATGTATATCAAAAATTGAGTCAAAAGATGAATATCTAAGAGAACATGCATTAGAGTATATAGATACCTTTTTGCACATTATATTCACCAAATATCAAACTTCTGCCCTTTTTATGAGCACTCTTGCCTTGAATGTCCTCATGACACCAAGTTGACGATGTTTCACAACAAGAGTATAAAAAGCATAATATCTCAACTCAATCAACACATATAACAAAAGAACTTCTCTAAAGTTAATCAACAAATTTTGACCATCATAACAAACATGATGTTAGATAACCAAGTTCATATCAATACATGGAGTATTCAAAGCTAGCAAGCAAGAATTCTCAACACAATTGATATATAGCCTTAAAGCTATCTCACATGTGCTTCTTATTTTAGTGATAAGAGCACTCACCCTTGAACCACTTGTTCTTGGGTGTACCTACAAAAACATTTCCAATATCATCCTTGACAACAATGTTAAATATAGAGTAAAGTCCTTCAATGACTTGATTAACAAGAATATCATTAACACACTCTTCCTTAACATTTTCAACACAAGCTTTGTCAAGTTGAGCAAGATTAGAATTCTTTCTACTCCACAACTTTTTCTCATGCTTAGCAATATTATCATGTTTCTCAACTTTCAAGGCCTAAGCATGTTCAAGTTGAAGTTTAATCTCCTTATCCCTAGATTCATTTCCTAATTTGCATTTTTCAAGATATTTATAACAGCTAGGCTTAATGTGACCTATTGTGTTGCAATAATGGCAAATTGGAATAAAAGATGAGATTGTACCTTTTTGAGTTGAACTAGCTTCTCTAGTTGTTTGCAAAGATACCTTGTTCACCAACTTTTTCTTGGCTTTTGATCTTCTCTTCTTGTGTGGTTTCTTATGAATCACGACTTCATCAAAGTGAGTAGGAAGTGGTGCTTCCAAGAGCTCCTCTTCAACTACCAAGTCGTCTTTACCACTATGAGAGTTAACAAGATTCCTAACATTAGACACTAACCGAATCATTCACTAAGTCCTTGATAGCCTCCTTAGCCGTGTCTATCTCTTCCATCAATTCTTGTTCTCTCTTCTTCAAATAAGATATCACATTATCCTTCTTATGGTTTATCTTTTCAAGTTCTCTAAACTTATTTATAATATCACCTTCTCACCAAGAAGTCTATGAGTAACAACCACAAACTCATCTAGTTGCTTCTTGATCAAATCATCCTTCTCAACTACTTCTCTTTGAGTATTATCTCTAGCTTCTTCAAGCTTTTCTATCTTTTTCAACAACTCAAGATTAGTAGAAAAGGAACTAGAGCTTCCATGATGATTTGCATCAAATTTCTTGTTCCAAGATATTGTACCATCAATATCTAGTGGAGAATGAGAATCCATTAGAGCTACAAAGTTGCTCACCAAATCTTCATCAATTGAAGACTCACTACTAGAGCTCTCATTGTCACTAGAATTATCATCACTCCAAGTAGCCGCCAACACTTTGCCTTTCTTGTCTTTCTTAGATGGCTTCTTGGTGCATTCACTAGCCAAGTGACCAAACCCATGACAATTATAGCATTGAACCTCTTTCCTGTTCATGGCTTGACTATTCTTCTCAATCCTTAGAGATGGTGTTCTCTTGACTCCCTTTTCCTTAGAAGACTTGCCTCTAGGCTTGACATTCTTCTTTAGAAACTTCTTGAACCTTCTAACCAAAAGAGCCATCTCTTCATTTTCATCATCACTCTCCTCCTGAATAGCATTGAGAGCGATTCCCTTTCTTTTAATCTTTGGCTTCAAGCACATCTCATAAGTTTGGTGAGACCCAAGCAACTCATCAATGTTCATACTATCCACATCCTTACTTTCCTCAATGGCCGTCACCTTTGATTTGAATCTCAAGAGACCTAAGGATTTTCCAATTTAAACGCTCTTTTGAGATAGGTACTCCAAGTGCTTGACATTGGTTAGCAATATTAAGAAGCCGGAATTGGAAGTCTTCTAACTTTTCTTCTTCACTCATACTTAAACCTTTAAATTGTGATACCAACATTTGAAGCCTCGATTTCTTGACCGCTAAGGTTCCTTCATTAGTAACTTGGAGAGTATCCCAAGCTTCCCTTTCAGATTCAAGATTTTGAATGTAGGAGAATTGATGCCCATCAACTCCTCCAAAGATGGCATTCATAGCACGATGATGCCATTTAGCAACCTCATACTCATTCGTTGTCCATTCACTCATTGGCTTGAGTATCATGGTTCCATCCTCTTGAACCTTGGTAGGAGGACTATAACCTTCTTCCGCTACCATCCAAGCCCTTTCATCAATAGAGCGGATGTAGGCTTTCATTCTCAACTTCCAATACCCATAGTTAGTGCCACGAAGTAATGGTGGCCTAGTATTTAAGGCTCTTTCCGCCATTACATCATCTTGTAAACTCATGACTTCAAACGCCTTGCAAAAACCGTGAATGTATCACCCCTGACTCACACTAAGTGCAATCTAGTGTCTTGATCTGATATCAATTAAAATTACAAACACGGTTAAATGTTCAAGGTTAACCTAGAGGGGGGGTGAATAGGTTAGACACCTTTTTCGACTCTCTTAGAAACAAACAAAAGTTTGTCCCTTTAGATTGCTTGTATCTCAATATATATATTAATTAAAGATACTTAATCAATATATGAAACAAGTAAAGTGTGATACAAATAAGTAATTGTAACAAAAATACAATCTATATTATAGAACGGAAGTCAACTGACATAAGGAGTTCTATCCATAGTATTCAAGTAACAAATACAAAATACTAGAGAGATTGGGATAGAGAAAAGTTGACACAAGATATAACGTGGTAAACCTCCAAAGGGGAAACATCCATGGGCTAGCAGCCACCGAAAAACAAAATCCACTAGTAGATAAGACAAGTACAATCTCTCAAGTGACCCCTTCACCTAGAAACTACCATCTTATCCTACTCTTGAAGTTGTTGCCCTAATGCTCAACAATCCGAGGCCTCACACCTCTTGTCAAGACTTCCTCGCTCACCTTGTCCGGATCCTCATGACCCAAGGCAAGACTTCTTTCTCAACTATCCGAGTCCTCCCAACTCAAGTCAAGAATTCCTCGCTCACCTATCCGAATCCTCACCACCCTAGGCAATACTTCTTGCTTGACTATCCGAGTCCTCCCAACTCTAGCCAAGACTTCCTTGCTCGACAATCCAAGGTCTCACACCTCTTGCCAAGACTTCTTGCTCAACAACACAGGTCTCACACCTATTGTCAAGACTTCCTTCTCACAAGGCTTCTAGGTGATCATGAATGCAAAACACAAACAAGCACAAAACATAGAATGCTATAATCAACACATCCTATGGAAAATGCTAGACATGAGCATGAATGCACAAATCAAATATAGTTTAATCAACCATGCATGTATAATCAATCTAGATCAAGTAAGATATGTTCAATATTAATCACAGCATAGATACATTAATGGATCTAAACTTTAATCACAAGATATGTTCAATTAATCACAAGATCAAGTTTAAATCACACAAACCAAAAACATGCTAAAATCATATGACAAAGTCAATTAGATTTAAGCTAAAGTTCTAGAGCATATTCCTAATCATAGATTCAACAAACCACATGAATAGCTCAAAAGAACATAAGCACATGTATTATGTGAGAATTCGGCCAAGATAGCCTAATACATGTGAGGAATTATTTTTTCACAAAATCAATCAATCAAAGATCACCAAATAGTCCTAGAATCAAAGCTAGCACAATACAAGCCCAAACATGTGAAAAGATAGGCAAGATCAAAACCTAACTCAACATGTAAGATTTCAATTGAAACTTAACCTTGCTTTGAAAGAGTTCAAAACTCAAATCAAAACACTCACAATATACAAATATATGTTAAAGAAGAAAACCCAAGGCAATTGTCCAAGTTTTAAAATAAAACTTTGAGAGAAAATCAATACCTTAGTTGATTTAGGTGCAGTCCAGTTTTTGTGTGTTCAGACTCCAAAAACAACAACAAAACTCACTCAAACCTTCATAGAAAAGATGGAAGATGAATATAAAAACACTCTCAACTTTGAATCACTCAAATCAAAGTTTAAATGAAGAAGTTATGGTGTTTGGAAGGTGAGAAAATGTAGAGTGAAAATTTCTGCTCATTGGTTTGAATTTTTTCTTCGAATGAAATGTGAGAGGGAAGGAGAATATAAAGGAGAGGGAAAAGAATGAAGCAAATGGATGAAACTACCCTTAAGTGCCCAAGCATGCCTACTGCTCAAGATGGCTCGTGGGCATCTTGGGGCGGCAAGCATTCTGTCCCGAGATGGCCACAGGCCATCTCGGGAAAGAGTGCTTTGTTGCACTAATTTTCCTCTCGCGCTCCATTCGCATTCTTTGACCGTTCTCTGGCCTCGGAACTTAGAATTCAAATATTTTTTATTACAAACCATAACTCTCACACAGACATGGATATATAAGATACTCAACCCAGAAAATAATAATTTGATTCGATATAAGAATACAAAACAATGTATGCAACATGAGTTCAAAAGTGTAGTATCTTTTCACTTAGAACTTGAAATCAATAGTATGAGTAACCAAAATGACCGGAACTCAATCAAGAATGATTTAAGACTAAATTCAAGTTCAATATCCATGTTATACAAACATATGCACATACAAACATAATTCACACTAGAATGCAAACTACATAGAGATAGTTTCCAATCATGCATTTTCCAAAACATGTTATTTCCAAACCAATGCATGAGCATTCATTTTCAAGTGTGTGAATGTGTTATACATGGTGCACAATGATGCAGGGACACATATGAATGAATTGTATGTGTGTGCCTATAATGGTGCACAACGATGCAAGGACACAAATGTATGAATTGTGTGTGTGTGCCTAAGCTTTGTAAGAGAAAGATAAGGTCTTAGTATACCTTTGTAGAACCTAATTGCATTCTTTCTCTTTGAAGACTTAGAACTTGCTTTGACTTGTTGTTCATCCTTCTTTGAAGCTTGAATCATCATGAATCTAAACAACTAAATCATTACAAGTAAACATCAGTTTGATATGGAATTAATGGCAACACAAACTAAAACCTAACACTCCCATGGGCATGCACACCCTTGGCCATTACCCACGGGTGTGCGCATGCCACAGACTCATAAAGGGCTGCCATGCGCAGCCCATGGCTACCATAGGGCTGCCGTGTGCAGCCCATGCCACAACAAATGTGGTTGCGTGCTCTTCGCACACACGTTTGTTGTTATGGCTCGCACTGTCCCAAACTTGTTCCGGTTGTTCCTAGTTCTTTAAACCTTCGCATCTTCGATACTTGAATGTATTACAGAAAAATTTAAATAATAAAATATTACAGTTTTTTTTATTACAGCAACAAAAAAAAACTTAGCAACTACCAAGAAGGAAACTATGGTGATGATAGACCACCCTTCTTTTTACAATCCCATAACAAAATACATTGAAATTCTAGGACCAAAATTGAGCAATAAAAAACCTCTTATAAAACATATATATATACCTACATTCGAATGTAAATATCTAGGCGAATACATAGAGTGCCATCTCTTTATAAAAAATGCATATATACAATAAAAAGAAAAAGATTCACGAACACGTACATCAAATAATCAAGGGTACAACCATGCTTTGATACCAATTGTAGGGAAAATCACACGCAACGAAAGCGTGAGAAAATCTAAATTAAAAAATTAGGGTTTGCATATAAATAAAACATTTCCCTTTATAATAATAAGAACCTTAACTCTAGATTAATTAATGTATATAAAAAGTGTCGTACCTTTTTCTCGTGACTATTAAAAAAGCGCTGAATTGATTCTGCAAGATCTTCCAATCCAATCACGAACGAGAATCACCTAGGAGTGTGGGCTCCCTTTCTTTATCTTGTATACCTGAGGATGGAAACAAACAAAAACTTGTTCCTTGTTAGTCACAATAATCCTCCAAGAGAAAAAATAAAAATGTTTGGCCACTTCTGAATTATCAATCAATTTGATTGAAACTCACTTGAACCTTGATTCGATGTTGTACACAAAACCCTTTTGATGTAAAGGATACTAGTGTACCATCGAAAACAAAAATGTTCCCCTTTTTCTCTTCTTGGCCGAATTCACACTATCTCTATGAGTTGGTCGAATTTTGTCCAGAGTAAAATCCAATTTTTTTCTCCCTCAAAATTCTATCTTGCTTGGCCGAATTCTCTTTTTAGAAAGTCCCAAGCTTGGACGAAATTAATTCTTGCAATTGTTTAGAGCTGGCCGAAATTTCCAAACCTATATATATATATATATATATATATATATATATATAGGATTATAAGTCCTCTCCTAAGAATGATTTACTTGGTTGGCAAGAATCCTTTCCTTAGGTGGATTTATTTGGTAGTTAAGAATCCTTATCTAAAAGGAATTCTATCCTCCTCTTATATATACATAGCTAGCCGAAATTTCATTGAATGTAATTAGGAGACTTAATTCTTTTCCTAAGAAGAATTTACTTGGTAGTTAAGAATACTTTCCTTAGGTAGAGTTACTTGGTGGTTAAGAATCTTTTTAAAAAAGGAATTCTATCCTACACCAAAACTCTTAATCCAACTCAATAATGTATTTGTAACCATATTTAAGACTTCCTAATTTGATTAGATAAATAATTTATTTTATTTATGTACTTATCAAATATAGTCTTTAACATTAACTATACTACCAACAATAGTGTAATTTTAGGAGACCATCTCCTACTAGGAAAAAGATTTTTAAGTTTACTTAAATAATTAATTAATCAACAAATTAATTAATTTCCACTTAATTAAATAATAAAATAATATAATATAATTAAGCTATTCTAAATAGTCTTGCCGCCCATACCAATATATATGGGCAAATATATTATTTTCTTATTTTATTAAATCCATTTGACCTTTATAAAAAGTCCACATGTGAACTAGACCCATTCTTACAAAAAAAAACACAAGTTCACATGCCTCAATACAATTCTAGATGGACCCCTAAATTGGACCGGTAGAATATATCAAGTGATCCATGCAAGTTCGTGTGGATTAGTGATCTTGGTGCGCTATCTAGATTTAAGCTCCAACAGACAAAACCCAATCACAATCAATAAATGATTCACTTAGGTCCGATCTATTTAATTTTTCTTCATTCTACTACTAAAATTGAACTCTTAAATAAAGATAGAATAAGTAGATGTTACTCATTTATACCCTAGACAACCTTATTGGAGAAAGTGTATCCTCGTGATGAATACCAGTAATCACCAAGAGCTCATAGACCGCTTATAGCTCTCTAAGTTACCATATTTACTCATATGACCACATTTTGAACTTAGATATTTTGACTTGTCTAGAAGCCATGTTTCAATAGACACTATTGAAAACTTAACGTTAAGATTTAATATTCAATGCACCAAAACATCCATATGATGGTATTCTACTCTCATTTAATAAATAGAGCCACGATGTCCATATTTACAAATGAAGTCCTCTATCGATTAACAAATGAATACCACCAAACTATCAAGGATAGACTATGCTATATAATCGTACTCATTGATAGCTCAAATGAAAACACTTACAACCGTAAGTCCATCATTTATCTCAAGATTAAGATAGACTCTCCGATTGTCTTTAAATGAAAACTTTTATCCATTAACAGTTCTAGAGAAAGTATTTCATTGTGATCCTATTCAATACACCTAGTGCACTAGATTCTTTTACCCAAAGACACCTCACTTTGATGATTTTAGACTCATCATAACACATTTGATCCCATTCAATTGCTAGCAAAAGAATCTACAACTTTGACAAGATAAAGGCACCCAACCTTTTATCTGAAGTTGTGAATATTATTCAAGACTAACTAAAGAATTGTATCTACCTCATACATATCTAGATGTATGGACAATTCTTCTTTTCTCATTGTCTTTTGACCTTATGATTATTTATTTTTGACAATTATAATAATTAAACTATAAATGCTATAAGATTTGTTAAACTAGAAAACACTTTATTAATATGAAAAGATTGTCAATTACATTATTATACTCTTGCTATCGAGCATAATCCCAACAGATATCCTAGCCAAGACTCTTTGCTCAAGTTAAAGCTTCACTCACTTTAACAGGAGACTTTAACATCTTACAAATCAATGATTAAGGTGAAGTGAACACATGCAATCATAAGCAAATAGAGAAAGTAGATCAAACAAACTTTATGAGCATGCAATTAGAGAGCTACATTTGGCTTTAAAAATTCAATCAATTCAATCCCAAAGATATCTAGAAATCTAAGCTTGTTTATTAAACAAGAGCTAGATTTGAATAATAGAAATGACAATAAAAAATGATCTAGTTCTTATAACATGTAACTACACCTAGAAATCAACAATCAATCTGAAAAACACAATATTTCTAGAGTCAAGTTCATGCTTATCAAGTTTTATCAAAAATATATTCAATTGAACATCACACAAGCTAAACTCAAAAAATCATTTGAAAAAACAACAAATTTGAATCAAAATCACTATAGACATTTTTCTTAATCAAATAAGAACATTCATGAATATGATAATAGAAGAAAAATTAGAAGAAAATGATCTTACAAATGATGAAATCACGAGTAGAAAATAGATCACTGTGAAAAGTCAAGACATCATTTGGCCCTGAAAATACTTTAGCTTTGTTCCTCTCTTCAAGACCAACAATTTCAGCTTTTGAATCAATCAGATTGGAGTTGAATTGAGATAGTTATCAACAAAAAAAAAAAAAAAAAAAAACTTTAAAGAAATTTTTTTGCACTTGTTCTTTACTCTTGAAAAAATGAGAGAGAAAGGAGTTTTAAAGGAAGGAAGGATGAGGTGGAGAGAAGAAGTTCTTGGGTGGTAAAGGCCACCTCTACACCTCACTGCCCTGAGATGGCATGTGGGCATCCATCTCGGGGTAGGAAGGGTGGCTTTATGGCCTCAGGGAAGGGTGGCTTGATGGCCTTTGGCCATCGTCACTTCCCTTCGCGTTCTCCGGCCTCCGAACTCTGAATTATAATCCATTTATGGAATACAAACTGTAACTCCCTTACACACATGGATGAGTATGAAACTTTGGCCAGAAAATAAGAATTCAACTAGATTCACGAAGATGAAAACAATGCACGGCAAGTGATCGGAAAGGTTAATAACTTTTTACTCTGAACTTGAAATATAGTGAATAAGTAACCGAAATGACCGAAACTCATTAAATAATAATATAAGATCGAATTCAAGTCTAAAATCCATAAAACATAAACAAACAAACACAAGAACACATAAGTATGCCATATCCTAGCTATAGTCCTAAAACATGCAATTATACAAAAGTTGTGAAAATAAATTCTAATGCATGTGCACACTTTAACAAGTGTGTGAATGTATTATACAAATTAAGCGTAATGATGCAAGGACACAAATGGATGCAATGTTTGTGTGTGCGCTTACACCTTGCAAGAGGAAGAAGAATCTTGATACCTTAGCATCCAAGTAAGAACCAATCCCCTTGAAGATGAACTTTGCATGAGAAGTTTCTTTTATTCTTTGAAGCTCATATAAATCATGAACCACCTAAGCAAATAGACATTACAAAGAAAGAGAGTTTTGTTATAGAATAAAGCCAATATAAATCTAAAATACTATCAATCTCTCCCTTTGGACATTCTATGGGAAATCCCCGACCTCACCATACAATGATCACTCAAAAACATAATCACAGTTGATTGCATTCTCACAACCTCACATTACAAAGAGATCCCAAGACTAGAATGTCTTCATATCTTCATGAGTCTTCAAGAATCTTTTCTTTAAACATCAAAGCACTTGTGAGACAAGTACAACCAAACAAATATGAAATCTTCTACAAAGAAGATTATTGGTGCGATAAACATACACAAAAAAAATATATAAAAGAAACAAGATAAGACTCCCCTATCTCATATAAACATGAATTCATTTTCTCCCCCTTAAGACAAAAATACATAAGTACATGGTGATGATCACATTTTCTTCCCTTATTTGTCAATGAATAGACAAGGGATGCATGAAAAAAATGTGAGATATTATGCAAACATGTCATATAGTTAAACAAACAAAGCTCCCCCTTAACATATGCTTCACATATTGATCAACTAGTAGACTTGTTCACAAGGGAATCACACAATCACATATTTCAAGCAATAAGAGAAATTATATCATTACTTTTCAAAATCAAAGAGAGAATCATAGATTTTCATTAATCTCTCAATGCTTATGGGTCATGCACATTAAGCAAAATATGTGTATGTCTTCTAGCATATATAAAAGGAGCAATTTTGATATCAACAAGCAAACCATTTCAACACCTATCCATCTAAAGCTTTTCCAATCTAGATCAAACTGATTATCATTTGGAATTATTGCTTTAAAGAGAATAGATTTCAACATATGAGTGTTGGTGTGCATGTGGCTTATTTTCCCATTTCTATTTGCCAACCCCGAGCAATCATAATTTTCAACTATACACCTTTAAGCCCACGCCCCCTTTTCTTAATATAGGCTTTGAATCAAAGATTGTTTTATTGATTCTTTTAAACACTTATTTGATTTTTCTTACATAAATATATACTCCTCATGATGGCTTTCACTCGTCACAATGGTCTAGCCCTTTCCAACATTGGGCAACTTAACAACCAAGGTGCGTAGCTTTTTCCATAAACATGCTTGTTGAGTTCAATGTAGATGCCTAAACAAAATGGATACTAACCATAGGTCTTCTATCATGTAGTAAGCAATAAACTTTTAGATGCATCCATAATCTATACATTTTCAAACTCAACTACTCAAACTTAAACATATAAGAGAATCATTTGTTCACTTTTTAAAACAAAATTTTAAGGCTCAAGTGCATGATCTAGAAACAACAAAAGTTATTTTCTCAAGATTGTTACTTCTCAAGTGAGTATCTCTCAAAGAGATTGGTATTCAAAACAATTTTTTGCTTATCAAGCCACTAACAAACATACATAGACATCAATCAACACAAATCATGTCATTGGAACTTTGAAGGGGTTTAAATCTCTCATCGTCCAACGACTTTGTAAACAAATCCGCAAGTTGGTTTTTAGTAGGCATATGTTCACTAGAAATAACAGAATGTTCAACAAGTTCTCTAATGAAATGATACCTAAAATCTATGTTCTTTATGCATGAGATGTTAATGACACTTATATTATCACAATAGAGAGTCATTTTACCTTGCTCAATCTCATAATCCTTGAGAATTTGCTTCATCCAAAGAAGTTGTGTGCATGCACTATTGGTCGCAATGTACTTTGCTTTGGAAGAAGAGAGAGAGATAGATGAAATTTTGTTTCTTACTTTGCCAAGAAACCAAATTATTCCCCAAGTAAAAGCAACTCCCCAATGTGCTTTTGCAGTCATCAATGTTTCTCGCCCAATTCACATCACAATAGCTAATAAAAATACCATTAGTATCAAAAGAATAGAATAAACCAAGATTATATGTTCCTTTTATATACCTAAGGATTCTTTTAAAGTCTTTCAAGTGGGACTTTTTAAGATTGGCTTGAAACCAAGCACACAAACCAACACTAAAACAAATATTCGGACTACTAGTCGTTAGGTAGAGAAGACTACCTATCATGCTCCTATTGAGACTTTGGTCAACACTTTTCTCTTTTTCATCTTTGTCAAGTTTTAGAGTAGTACTCATGGGTTTTTCAAAATCTTTTCCACTTTCAAGCCCAAACCTCTTAACAAGATTTCTAGTATATTTAGATTGAGTCAACATAATGCCATCACTTGATTGTTTCACTTGCATATCAAAAAAGTTATTTAGCTGACCCTCCATACTCATTTCAAATTCACTTGACATGATATTCACAAACTCATTAACCTTGGATTTACATGTAGAACAAAAACAATATCATCAACATATATTTATGTAACAAAAATATCTTTATCATGATACTTGACAAACAAAAGTCTATCAATGCCACCTCTCCTATAGTCATTCTCAATAAGATATTGAGTAAATCTATCATACCAACTCTTAGGGCTTTCTTAAGGCCATAGAGAGTGTTTTTCAATTTAAACACATGATTAGGAGAGTGTGGGTCTACAAAACCCATACATTTTTTCATGAAGATATCCATTGAGAAAAGCAATTTTGACATCCATTTGAAATAATTTGAATTTTTTAAGACAAGCAATAGACAATAAAAGTCTAATGAACTCAAGACGAGCAACGGGTGCAAATGTCTCATCAAAATCTACACCCTCAACTTGAGTATAAACTTGAGCCACTAGTTTAGCTTTACTTCTCACAATTTTGCCACTCTAGTTGGTTTTATTCTTAAACACCCATTTTGTGCCAATCACATTAATATCGTTTGGTTTAGGAACTAAAGACCACACTTCATTCCTCTCAAGTTGATTTAGTTCTTCTTGCATATCCCAAACCCAAAACTTATCATTTATAGCCTCATTAATGATTTTAGGTTCATTTTGAGATGTGTAGCAAGCATATGAAAATTGGTTAGCTAGTTTCCTTCTAGTTCTAACCCCTTCATTCAAATCACCTATGACGTCTTCTTAATTATCATGTAAAGCATTTTCTAACCCTTGACTTTATTCTGTAACACTACAATCATTTTCATCACTATGATTAGACTCACTATGTGAAACTTCACTAGAATCATAACTAGTCACATCAATAGATGTCTTAGTGTCATTTAAAAGATATTCTTTAGGTTTATTAACAATAGTATAATCACACAAATCAAGCATGCTAAGATCATCTATCTTCACATTAACAGACTCCATAATAGTCTTGGTTTCGAAGTAAAAAACCTACTAGCACGACTATTATTAGCATACCTAAGAAAGAGACCAACATCACTTTTAACATCAAACTTTCCTAAGTGATATCTATCATTCAAAATAAAACACTTACTTCCAAAGGTATGAAAGTAACTCACATTTGGCTTCTTGCCTTTACAAAGCTCATAGGAGTTTTGGTTTGTGCCGGGCCTTCTAAAAACTCTATTAGAAACATAGCAAGCGACATTGACTGCTTCGGCCCAAAGGTTCCTAGGGACTTTCTTGCTATTAAGCATGACTCTAGCCATCTCTTGCAAGACAGATTATTCCTCTCAACAACACCATTTTGTTGAGGAGTTTTAGGAGCTGAGAACTCATGAGATATTCCTAAGTCATCATAAAACTCAATAAATTTGGCAATCTCAAACTCACTCCCATGATCACTCCTAATGCGTCATATTTTCTTAATTCCAAGACTTTTTTCATTTTGAACTTATTTACAAAATTTCTTGAAGTAATCAAAAGTTTGGGTCTTGTTCCTAAGAAAATAAATACAAGCAAACCTAGAGAAACCATCAACGCATACAAAAATGTATTTTTTGCCATTGATGCTTTCGGTTTGGATTGGTCCCATTAGGTCCAAATGCACAAGTTCAAGGGCTTCTTGGTAGCTATGTAAGTGCTCTTTTTATGAGACACTTTGGTTTGTTTACCTAATTGACAAGGTTCACAAACACCATTAAGTTTTTTTTACCAAGATTATGTAGACCTTTAACAATGCTATGTTTTTCAAGCTTCTTCAAATCTTTAAAATTCATGTGGCCTAATCTTTGATGCCACAAATCAAGCTTGTTACACTCATGTGCCATATTACAAGTTAGAGGATCTATCTCCAAACAATAGCAATTACCTAAAGATCTTTTGACTTCTAAAACAACTTTGCCCTTTTTATCAATTATTGTGCACACATCCTCGTTAAAACTAACTTCTTCAAATATTTCACACAAGTGAGTAATGTTTATCAAGTTAGCTTGTAGACAATCTACATACAAGGTGTTTCTAAGTATAGGAAATCCGGGGATACAAATTGTTCCTTTGCCTAGAACTTGCTTTTTGGTGCCTGTCATATTCCTAAAGCATCCACTATCTAGGTACCAACAATAGGATGAGTTGGCTCTAAGAGCATATTGCGCAACAAGTCATTGTGTGTGTCTTTTCTAACCTATACTTTCTTAACAAGTTCACCACTCTTACTTCTATTAACATGCTTTGACTTGTTACTATGCATATTGACTCTATTAGTCACATTTTCAGACAAATCAAACAAAGAATTATGAACTTTCTTACGCATAGTAGAGTAAGATACAACATAACGTTTCATAAAAAATTCATCAACAACTTTATTCTCGACATATTTTTCCAAGGTTTTCTTAAGTCTAGTTCTAAATCCATACATGGATGATTGCCTAGGACCCTTCAACAAAGACATATCATGCAAATCATTGGCACATTTACACTTGTGAGTGTAATCAAAACATCTAGGTCTTATATGTTCTGCCATGTTGTAATAGTGACAAATAGTTATGAATTTGAGAGATTTACCTTTAGCCGGAACATCCAAAGCAATTTGCCTTCTCACATTTTACCTCTTTGGTATGCAACACTTGATTCTTTGCCTTTTGCATTTGAGGATAATGAATTTTGTCTTTGGCCTTGTTGAGACTTTTCTTTGATGTCCATTGTTGATGTTGAGACACCTTCAGTAGCATTCGTGGCTTTACATTTAGAGAGTGTACCTACATTCAATTTGCTACTTGCTTTGACAAAAGTAGATTTGTTAGTTAAAGGAGTACAGTTTTCACTAACATGTCATAAACCACTTTTATCACCTAGATGCTTTCTAACCTTAACGAGAGTTTCTACTTTGTTAGAACTAGATAACATCTTGTGTATCTTCTTATTAGCCTCATTAAGCTTGTAATTAAGCATTCTCTTGATTCTCAGACTCACTAAGTTTAACTTTAAGCATTTTATCAATTCTTCTAGTAGGATCAAGAGAGTCATCTCTTTGCTCAATCTCTTGCTTCAAAATACCTAGATTATCATTACTATCTTTCAAGTTTTTCTCTAGGCAAAGAATTTTGTCTTTAAGTTCATTGAATCTTTTGAGCAAAGATCATGATTTTCAAACTTCATATTGTGAGACCTATTGACTTCAGAGATCGTTTCATTCTCTTTAATAAGATCCTTGATCTTTTGATCGTCTAAGTCAACCTTCAAAAACAAGAAGCCATGAAAGAATAAAGTTCCTAAATCATGATGTACCATAAATCATGAAAACAAACACTATAAAGAAATATCTATGTATCACTTATAGACACTCGCTTTGATATCAATTGAAATTCCCTAGTCAATTATAGTGTAAAATTTACCTAGAAAGGGGGGGAGGGGGTTGAATAGTTATAAGCTCAAATTTTAGAACTTCTTTAAAAAATTCAAGCAATTTAACCACACTTAGAAATTCTTACAAGAAAATTGCTTCAACAACTTAATATGAAATCAATTCACCAAGAGTTAAAGCAATACAAGACAAGTAAGTAACGGAATTAAGATATTAAAATCAACACATGAGATTTTTGCGTGGTAAACCTCAAAAGAGGAAACATCCACGGGTTGATAACACAACCACCTACAAACCACAATCCACTACGTCGAATAAGAGATACACACTCAAAAAGCAATCAACACAAGATATACTCTCCATGTTATAAACCCTTACTCTACCCCTCGGGCCTAATGAATTACTTTGCCTACTTCTTATCCACGATATGACAATCACACCTCTAGGAAGCAACTTCCTATGCAAGGCACACTTGTCTCTAGGAAGATTCCTTTCTTGTCAATCTAGATCCTCCCGATCGTAAACAAGTTTTCTTGCTTGACTATCCAGATCAATATCCTAGCCTAGACTCCTTGCTCAAGTTAAAACTTCACTCACTTTAACAAGAGACTTCGAACTCTTACAAGGCAATGATCTAAGTGAAGCGCAAACATGCAATCATAATGCAATCGCAAGCAGATAGAGAAAGTAGATCAATCAAACTCTATGAACATGCAATTAGAGAGCTATATTTGGCTTTCAAAAATCAATTACAAAGATATCTAGAAATCTAAGCATGTTTTACGAACAAGAGCTAGATTAGAATAATAGAAATCACAATAAAAAATGATCTAGTTAACATGTAACTACACCTAGAAAACAACAATAAATCTCAAGAACAAAAAATATTTCTATAGTCAAGTTCACGCTTATCGAGTTTTAGCAAAAATATATTCAATTGAACATCACACAAGCTAAACTCGAAAAATCTTTCAAAAAAACCATAAAGTTGAATCAAAATCATTCTAGACATTTTTCTTAATCAAATAAAAACATTCATGGAGATGATCATAGAAGAAAAATAAGAAGAAAATGGTTCACTTACAAATGATGAAATCACGAGTAGAAAACAGATCACTGTGAAAAATCAAGATATATTTGGCTCTAAAAATGCTTGGGGTTTGTTTCTCTCTTCAAAACCAACAATTTTAGCTTTTGACTCAACCAAATCGAAGTTGAATTGAGAGAGTTATCACCAAAACAAAAATCTAAAAACTTTGAAGAAAAATTTCTGCACGTGTTCTTCACTCATGAAAAAATGAGAGAGGAATGAGTTTTAAAGGAAGGAAGGATGATGTGGAGAGAAGAGGATCTTGGGTGGCAAATACCACCTATCCACCTTACTGTCCCGAGAAGGTACATGGGCATCTCGAGGGCAGGAAGCCTTCCTCCTCGAGATGGCCACGCACCTTCTTGGGGAAGGGTGGCTTGATGGCCTTTGGCCATCCTCACTTCCCTTCTCGCTCCCTTCGCTTTCTTCAACTTTTCTCTGGCCTTCGAACTTCAAATTTGAATCATTTTATGGATTACGAACCATAACTCCCTTACACACATGGATGAATACAAAACTTTGACCACAAAAATAAGAATTCAACTCGATTCACGATGAGGAAGACAATGCACGGTAAGTGATCGGAAAGTTTCGTAACTTTTTACTTGGAACTTTAAATCTAATGAATGAGTAACTGAAATGACCAAAACTCAATCAAGAACAATATAAGATCAAATTCAAGTCCAAAATTCATAATACGTCAACAAATAAACATAATAATCACACAAATATACCATATCCTAGAGATAGTCCTAGAACATGGAATTATACAAAAGTTGTCACGATAAATTCTAATGCATTTGCATACTTTAACAAGTGCCTGAATATGTTTTACAAATTAAGTGCAATGATGCAGGGACATAAATGAATGCAATGTGTGTGTGTGTGTGCTTTGCTTATGCTTGCAAGAGGAAGATGAATCTTGACACCTTAGCATCCAAGTAAGCATCAATCCTCTTGAAGACGAACTTTGCATGAGAAGTTATTTTTCTTCTTTGAAGCTCATATAATTCACGAACAGCCTAAGCAACTAGACATTACAAAGAAAGAGAGTTTTGTTATGAAATAAATCCAACACAAATCCAATAACTAACAACCATCAAAGAAACATCTGCAAATTGTGTTGTAGTCTACGTAATGTAATAACTAGTAGTAGACTTTGTTCAAAAGTATATTAGTTTGATCAATATTCAATACTACATTTTAATCAACATTTTTATTTATAGGTATCTTTATGGGATTCTTAAGCATAACAAATTGCTTGATAAGTTTGCATTTGTGGATCCAATTCAGACTGCAAACTCTATTGGAAGCAAAGAAGAACGAGAACGTTTATTGAATAAAATATTAAATCATGCAAAGCCCAGCTGCTTATTTTTGGCAAATCACATGTAAGTACTTTAATTTTCAATTTAATTTAGTTTTTCTCAGATCATAACATGATTGATCCACTTGGAGGAGATATTCATCCTGATATTAAAGAAGTTTCGAAAATGCAAGTTATTTTTCTTCTTCATAACATTTTACATTTATTTATTTGTTTGTTAATTAAATTGAACCATTTTTGTTATCTTTGATTAAAAGGGCTCTTAAACTGTTTGTTGTGCATATTGGAAAATACATCTGAAAGAATCCATCTTGGAAAAAAATAGTGGTAATGAATTAATTTTGTGATCCAAATAATTATATATTTAGAAGAGGAAATACCCCTTTTTAGTCAAAAATTAGTAGGTTTATTATTTTTATCCAAGAGTAGTATTTTTATTGTTTTTACCCAACAATTGACTGTGGAGACTGTAATGCCTTTCATTTATTCATTATTTGTTTTATTTTTCCTTTTCGTTTGAAAAGTTTCTCTTCTCACTCTATTAAGTCAATTTCTACATCTCATGCTTTCTCTCTCTTTGCTCTTTCACGCTCTACCAATTTTTTTCTCTGAAATCTTTTCTTCTCTTCTCTTTAATTTCTTCAAATCACCAGTCTTCCATTTTCGATCTAAAAGTTCACAAGTTGCGTTTGTTTCCCATTTTTGCCTTTTCCATATTTAATTTCTTCAATCGCCAGTCTCCCAATTTCTCCCAATTTGCCCAATTTCTTCAATTTCTTGAATCTCTCTTTAATCTCTACCATTGTTGAAACTGACAAGCCATTTTTTTTGTCTCACTAATGCATAAAAAACCCATATAGGAGATTTAGATTTTATGTTGAATTTCATGGATAGGGATTCATATTTCACGGATTTGGCTTAGGTTGTTATAATGATCGAGATACTCCATGTCCTTCTTTTAGAGGTATGTATTAGAAACTCTATTTTAATTTTTTTTCATACGTAGATGTAATGATGGAATTAAGGTTGAAGGAGATGGTTTACTTTTAAGTCTTGGTGTGTTTAATTGATTACGCTTGGTGTGTTTAATTTATCATTCCTGGTGTGTTTAATTTATCATTCCTGGTGTGTAATCTGTTTTGTCCTAGTGTGTGTAAATTGCTTTGGCTTGATGTGTTTAAATTTATCTCCATGGTGTGTTTAATTGGTTTGTCTTGTTATGTTTAATTTGGTGTGTCTTGGTGTGTTTAATCATTTTTCATGATGTGTTTAACTTGGTTTGCCCCTACACATTTAATTGTTTGTTCCATCGTATATTTAATTGTTGTTTCCTTGGTGTATTTAATTGGTTAGCCCTTGTGTGTGTAATTGGGTTGCCCTGGTGTGTTTGATTTCGTTGCCTTGGTGTATGTAATTGGGTTGTCCTAGTGTGATTAATGTAATTGGTTTATCATGGGGTGTTTAATTGGTTTACCCTAGTGTGTGTGAATGGGTTGGTCTGGTGCATTTAATTTGTTGCACCTTGTATAATGTTTGGTTGGTTTAAAAATTTGAAATCTAAATGTGATATTTTGATTGGTTGAAATGCAAGAATGGACCTAATATTTATATGCATTTGTTTATATTGATTAAACATAATGATATTAGTTTGACTGTCATTATAGGTTTTATATATTACAAAAATTGTCAACTTCTGTTCTGATTTCTACAAAACAAGCACCTGGTTGTAAATCTATTATGGAGTCCTTTCTCGTTGGACACCCAAGTGAATGGAATACTCTTGAGGAAGTACATTCTGAAGTTTTTCTTCCACCAGAGTCTCGACCTCAAGTCGGTAGGCCGAGAAAGAATAGGGTTCCATATGTAGGGCAAAATCAATTCAGAACGCGGTGGAAGCGTATAATTAGGGTTTGATATATTTAAAAAAAAACCTCTTTAAAACAGGGAACCTTAACCCTAGATTAATTGACATATAATTAAAGTATCGTATTTTTTTCTCGTGACGATTGAACTAGCATCAAATTGAATCCGTAAGATCTTCCAATCCAATCACGAAAGTGAATCACCTAGGAGTGTTGGCTCCCTTTCTTTGAATTCTATACCGGCAGATGAAAACAAACAAAATCATTTTCTTTGTTAGTCACAATAATCCTCTAAGAGAAGAACAAAGAATGTTAGGTCACTTGTGAATTATCAATCAATTTGGTTGAAAATCGCGTGAACTTTGATTCGATGTTGTACACAAAACCTTTGATGTAAAAGCTACTAGTACACTATCGAAAACAAAACGTTCTTTCTTCCTTTTTCTCTTTGCCAAATTTTCACACAACAATCTTTAGAGTAGGACAAATTTATCTAGAGCAAGAACCAATTCTCTACACTTAAAATTATCTCTTTGCCAAATTTTCTCCTTAGAAAAACTATACCTAGGCTGAATTTTTCTAGCAAAAATTTTCCTTGGCCGAATTCTCTTTGAGAACATATATGGTGGCCGAATTCTACATCCTTTTATTTTAGGAGACCAAATCCTCTCCTACAAAGGATTTACTTGGTGGGCAAAAGTCCTATCTCTATGTGGATTTACTTGGTGACAAATAATCATTTTCAAGAAAGATTTATTTTCCACACCAAGACTCCTAATTCAACTCAAATAGTGTATTTATTCAATAACCAATTATTTAATATAATTAAATTGTGACTATATTAAAACTTTCTAATTTGACCAATTGTCAACTAGAGTTTTAATAGAAATCAAATACTTCCAAATTTGATTAGATAAATAAATTCCTATTATTTATCTACTTATCAAATATATTATTTGATATTTATCATATTACCAACAATAATATGACTCTAGGAGACCATTTCTTACTAGGAAAATGATTTTGACTTTTAATTAAACAATTAGTTAATTTATTTATTAATTTATTTTCATTTAATTAAATAATAGAATAGAAAACAATCTATAAGCCTATTATATGGTCACTTTCTGCCCAAGCTATATAAATATAAGCCGAATATTATTTTTTCTATTTTATTAAATCCATTGGACTTTAATAAAAGGTCCACATATGAACTAGATCCATTCTTGCAAGAAGAAACAAGACCACATGCCTTAATACAATTCTAGATGGACCCATATGGGTCTGGTAGAATATATCAAGTGATCCATGCAAGTTCGTAATAATTTAAGATCTCTGCGGGCTATCTAAATTTAAGCTCCAATAGACATAACCCAATCACAATCAACAAATGATTCACTTAGGTCCGATCTATTAATTTTTGTTCATTCCACTAAAGAACTAAAATTAATGAACTAAATTTGAACTCTTAAATAAATATAGAATAAGTTAATATTCCGTTCATACCCTAGACAATCTTAAAAGAGATAGTGTATCCTCGTGAAGAATATCAGTAATCGGCAAGAGCTCATAGATAGCCTATAGATCTCCAAGTTACCATATTTACTCATATGACCACATTTTGAACTTGGATATTTTGACTTGTCTAGAAGCCATGTTTCAATAGACACTATTGAAAACTTAATGTTAAGATTTAATATTCAATGCATCAAAACATCCATATGATGGTATTCTACTCTCATTTGATAAATGAAGCCACGATGTCCATATTTATAAATGAAGTCATCTATCGATTAACAAATGAATACCACAAAACTATCAAGGATAGACTATGCTATATAATCGTACTCATTGATAGCTCAAATGAAAACACTTGCAACCATAAGTCCATCATTTATCTCAAGATTAAGAAAGACTCTCCGATTGTCTTTAAATGAAAACTTTTATCCATTGACGGTTCTAGAGAAAGTATTTCATTGTGATCCTATTCAATGCACCTAGTGCACTAGATTCTTTTGCCCAAAGACACCTCACTTTGATGATATTAGACTCACCATAACATATTTGATCCCACTCAAATGTAAGAAAAAAAATCTACAGCTTTGACAAGATAAAGGCGCCCAACCTTTATCTTAAGTTGTGAATATTATTCAAGACTAACTAAAGAATTGTGTCTGCCTCATACATATTCAGATGTATGAACAATTCTTCTTTTCTCACTGTCTTTTGACCTAATGATTATTTACTTTTGACAATTATAATAATGAAACTATAAATGCTATAAGATTTGTTAAATGAACAGAGGATGTCAAATTGTTCTCCAAACTGTAAATATGTTCCACTTACTCACCGTCACAAGAAAGAGTTTAAAAAGGAAACAAATACGTTTCCGTCAAAGATATCCCCCGTCAGCCGTTTCTCTAGGGTCAATTGCATTAAATAGAAATTCCCACCAAATGGAGAAGAAAGATCAATCTAATGATCTTCATCTTGTATGCCAATGAAAAACCCTCGCAACTTCTTGTATAAGTAAGGAGAAAATATCGGCTGGATAGGGGGGGGACGGATTCCTGAAACCGAAAAAGCTATTACTAGATTATGCAGTTAGAATCAAACTGAGCCATCGCCATTGTCTTTTTGGTCAACTTATCGACTTGTACACATTCACCACCTCCAATTTGGTAGGGAGAGAAAGGAGAGACAAATAGTAAATCCAATCACTTGTACACCCCGAATTATTAAATAAAATAAGCATCATTCAATTTGTTATCATTCCATCATTCATTTCACCCATTTTTCACACGTCTAACCAGTACCGAACCCTACCGCGATCTACCGAGGTTGTGTTCTTGAGGGTGTTAGTTGAGATTCCTCACATAGAGTGAATTTTTAGCTAACACTTTTGGCGTTGTCTATGGGAAGATTCTACACCATTTTCTTTATCACGTGTTTGAGTTTTTTGTAGTTACAATAGCACCATCTTCCAGGGGCAGCCCGAAGCATCTGAGCACCAATCCACAACCTCCAACAAGAAGGCTCAAAGGAAGGAAAAGAAATCAAAACATCAAAATCCAACTTCAGCACCGACCGGAACAGGCTCCAAGCTCCAGTTCACCAGGTGATAGGCTAGGCTGTGGCTTTCGTGGAAAGTGTTCACCTACGGTTTGTTGCAGATGGGAAATACCCCTCAATTGGTAGAACCTAGCGCCCACGAGGATCACAACAGACCGGGAGCTAGGACGGTCGCTTTCAACCGGTTGGGGCCACCACCACCAGTACTGGTATGTGACAGGTTAGGGCCTCTACCATCTATCCGAGACTGGTTAGGGCCCATGCTCCTAGATCTGTATAGGCTAACTAGCTACCAACGTTGATAGGTGAAATCAATTGATGACACCCCACCAGGGAGGACCAGTCACCTATCACAGCTAGCGACAACCAGAAGGGAACCTCGAGCCAATATCGGTAGTGACAGGAGAAGCGCCCGGGAAAATCCTCTTGAATGTGATAACCAGAGATAGGTCCTTATTTTATTAGAGGGATCAAACAACGAAGACTTTGAGGTTGAATCTAAGAATACTGGGAATAAGCGCCTACGAGACCAGTTAGCTCAAATGTAGACGGAGATCCAGGAGTTGAGAAAAGGCAAGCACAAGGAAAACCGTAAGGACCCCTTAGGCGAGATAAATGCCTCTTCTTCCTATAGGATTAGAGAAGCAAAGCTCCCTCCAAATTTAAAATGTTGGCTGACTAGTTATCTTGCACTAAAGATCCCTTAAGCCACCCAGAGAGCTATGTCCAGTAGATAGAGGTTCAAAATGCAACCAAGGCAGCCATATACAGAACGTTTCCAACCACGCTAACCGAATATGCCAAGACATGGTTTGGAAAGTTACCAATATGAAGCATGGACAACTTTACTAAACCATCCATTGATTTATCATCGAAGTTTCAGGGAATCAAGCTACCGCCAAAAGATCTAATCCACTTGCATTATGTAATTCAAGAGTGCAGTGAAACACTCAGGTCTTATGTGGTGAGGTTCCATAAAAAGGTGATATAAATGGTGGACTTTGTTGAGATAGAGTCCCTGGCCAACTTCTGCAGCAACTTATGAATAGGCAGACTGTTTCGGTCATTTGCCAAGCGTCAGCCAGAGACGTACCAGGAAGCCTACGACATGGTCTTCAAGCAGGTTGAGATAGATGAGCATCTCAAGGTCAAGATTGAGCATGATGATATGAAGACTGCCAAGCACCAAAAGAAAGAGTCACCTAAACGTGTACCGTTACAGAAGAACAAAAAAGACCTCTCAATCGGTCTTCATACCACTCCCTACCATTCCAACCTTAATGGGAGCTGTACTCAACAAGGCGAACTCCACCCTGAGCATCACCCCCACTGAGACTAGTAGCCCCCAAAGCCCGGGATGAGAGGGGTTACAGTCATTACACCTTATTGAACACATCCTACGAGATGATCTACCTTGCCATTAGTAATAAGGGATTGGTCAAAAAACCTGGTCCCATGAAAGCACTAGTTAACACAAGGAACCAATATAAATACTATGAGTTCCATTAGGATGTGAGGCATAACACCTCGAAGTGTTTTAGCTTGCGTAACCAGATCAAAGCACTGGTGAGAGGTGGCTGCTTAGTGAAATTCTTACAGCAGGTTCGAGATAGCATCCATAGAGGCAAAGAGGTTCAAGCCAAGATCTGAGATCATGTAGAGAAGAGAAAATGAGAAAAGAAAAACCTGATGCAGCAAATCTAGGTCATATAAAACATCAGTTAAGGACCCACCTTAGTTAGAATCTTCAACAATTATGGAATGAATTACTCCAGAAAGATTCTCCGAGTTGAAAAGAGGCATGGTATTTTCAGGGTAGATCGGAGCTTGGAAGAAACCTCTTAGTCAGACTTGATCAATTTTACTGAAGTAATTGTATACAACACCGTGCGGCTGCACGATGATCACATGGTGGTCACTGTACAGATCGCCAATTGTCTGGTCTATAGCGTGTTGATTGATATAAGTAGCAGTGTGGACATTATTTTCAAAGGCACCCTGGAAACACTCAACCTGAAGCAGTGGTGTTACAACCGTTGCATCCCCTTGTATGGCTTTATTGGGGACCCAATTGTACCAGTGTGATCCAAAATTCTACCAGTAATCATAGGGGTTTAACCTCTCCAGCAGAACCTGATGACAGACTTTGTTGTGGTGGACAACCCATTAGCTTATAATGTAATTCTAGGGAGACCATTCCTATCAGCTCTCAAAGGGGTGTTATTCGTCTATCTTAACGTCTTAAAATTCCCGGTGGGAAGCAAGGTAGGCGAGGTATATATTGACCTACAACAACCTGTAAATGCTATCCTACCAGATGAGGAGACGAAAGAGAAGATAGAGCTTGGTCCAGTAGTTACCCGATCGACACTTTGGGAGAAGTACCAGTTTGGGAGGGTAATACCTCCAAGGTAGTTAAGGTTGAAGCCACACTAAAAGCCAGGGTAAATGAAGGATTGATCAAGCTTCTCAAAGAGTATAATAACATATTCGCTTATAACCATGACGAAATGCCTGGATTCCTATTTCTCTAACCGCTCACAGATTAGTAGTCGACCCCACCTACAAATTAATTAAGCAAAAGATGCGTCACTTCAACACTGGAAGAAATGCCATAATCCAAGAGGAGGTCGACAAATTGTCAAGAGCAGGATTCATCCGGTAATCTCGATACCTAAAATGGATTGCCAACATGGTCATGGTCACCAAGGTAAACAGGAAGTGGTGCATGTTCGTGGATTATATAGATCTCAAGCACGCTTGCCCAAAGGATAGCTTCCCACCACCAGTGATCAGCTGGTGGACTCCACAGTAGGGAATAAGCTCTTAAGCTTCATGGATGCATTCTTGGGGTATAATCAGATTCTGATGCACCCTGTAGACCAAGACAAGACAATACTAGCTTTATCACTAGGTAGGGCCTTTGTTGTCACAAGGTCATGCCCTTCGATCTCAAGAATACAGGAGCCACCTGCAAGTGATTAGTAAACTGGTTATTTAAGCCAAAAATAGGATGGACGATGGAGGTATATATCGACCATATAATCACTGAATCCCAAGTGGTTGAGCATTACCAGGACCACATCCGCCAAACCTTTCATGTCATTAGAGACAATCAGATGAGGTTGAACCCTGTTATTTGTGCATTTAGGATAACAATAGGTCATAAGATTCATGGTCCATGAGAGAGGCATTATAGAAAACCATGAGATGATCAAAGCCATCTTGGACTTGGAATCCCCCAACTCTCTCAAACATGTACATGATTTGACCGGCAGTGGATCAGCGCTCAACCACTTCATATCATGAACAACAGACAATGCTTCCCTTTCTTCAAAGCAATCAAGCAAGGGAAAAACCTAAAGTTGTATCAAGACAGTGAGCAAGCCTTCTAGGCACTTAAGAAGTACTTATCCAGCTCGCCGCTGCTAGTCAAGCCAGTATCCGGGGAGGAGTTACAGATTTACCTAGCAGTATCCGAGACAGCAGTGAGTGGAGCTTTGGTTACAGAAATGACCTATTTTCTACATGAGCCATGCCTTGACCAAGACGGAGAGGAATTACACCCTCTTAGAGAAGCTCGCTTTCGCCTTGGTGACCTTGACAAAGAATCTTCACCTTATTTCTAGGCTCACATGATCACAGTAATAACCAATAAACCTTTCTGTCAGTTTTTACTAAGGTGGACATATCTGGAAGGTAAGTTCTCTAGGATCTCAAATTCACTCAATTTGATATTAAGTATAAGGCGAGGACTACCATCAAGGTTCAAGTACTATCAGATTTTGTGGCCGAATTCTCAATAATTCTTAATCCTAGGACCTTCACAAACCCAGATTTAGCTCCTCAAAATGATTGGTAGCTCAGGGACTGGCCAACTAATCAAGAAATATGGATCATTTACACAGATGGAACTTCAGGTTAAGTAGGCAGTGGAGCAGGCATCGTCTTGATTGATCTGGATAAAACCAAATGTTGCCACTGTTTCGGTTTTGAGTACAAGGCCTTCATAGCGGGATGAGAGTAACTGTCGAACTGGGGCTGACTATCTCCACCTGAAGAATGATTCCCAGCTCATCATCAATCAGGTCACATGATTATACTAGGCAAAAGGTGATAATATGACAGCTTACCTCATGCTGGTTCAGTAGCTCAAGATCAGGTTCAAAAGGTTCAGGATTGAGAAGATTCCTCATAAAATCATCGAGCAGACATATTGGCCAATATAGCCGCCAACGGGGGTTAGACCTTGTCCAAAAGAGTACCACTCCAGGTAATCACCCAGTCCAGTATAGTGGCATGAAAAGAAGTTAGCCGGGTTGATCGACTCCCATGGTGTATGGATCCAATTACAGCATATCTCTAAGAAGGAAAGCTCCTAGAAGACCTAGAGCAGACACAAAAGCTCAGAATGACCTCAGTCCGATATTGCATGGTAGATGGGTACATCTACCATAGAGGATGGTCTCCCCCTTACTCCGGTGCTTACATCCTGATGATGCCAACTAGGCACTCAAGGAGGTTCATTCTGGCGAGTGCGAGAACCAAACAAAAGGAGAAGCACTGGCATACTAGGTGCTCCGTATGGGTTACTACTAGCCGGCCTCCACTATGATGCAAGGAGATTTGTGCATCTATGTGGACCCTGCCAGAAGGCATCTAACCTGAGCCATCTACCCTCTGAGTGACTTTCCTCAATTAGCCTGCCTTACCCATTCACTATCCAGGGAATCGACATGATCGAACCTCTCCAAATGGCTCACGGTCTATTCAAGCATGTTATAATTGCAATATAATACTTTACCCGGTGGGTGGAAGTAAGACCACTTTCCTAAATTACAAAGGAGAACACCACCAAATTCATGAAAATGAATATGGTTTGTAGGTTTCGTACCCCGATGATCATCATTACTGATCTCGACAAGCTGTGCGATAACACGCGGTTCAGGGACTTTTGTGAAGGCCAAAGAATTAACCTCCGCTTTGCATCTGTAGCTCATCCCCAAATCATTGGGCTAGTAAAAGCCACCTATAAAACCATCAAAAAGCTTTTAGAAAAAAAGCTACAACAGAAAAAAGGCAAGTGGACAGAAGAGCTTCCCGAGGTAAATAGAAGGTTCTTGAGACCTAAACATTTGCAACATATACTTTCGCCAAAAGTCTTGTTACCAAAGCAATCTAAGCTACAAATGCAACATCCTCAAGAAATTGAGAAACCAAAGAAATAATAACGTCTATGATCTAGAGGTTGCAGGACCAAAATCTTGACTGAGTACCTAGAATGGGTGTCGATCACTAAGCCTATATTGATCTCTTACATTTCACGGAATTTTAAGTTTTCTTATACTACCGGAGTTTTGGTTAAGTCAGGTATACATAAGAAGAAGGAAGCAGTTTTCATTCATATAATTCGTGGAGTCCATCCCATCGTTGGGCTACAACAGAGCGAGTAGGGAGCCCATCCCAAAAAAAAAAGAATAGCTAACAAAAATGGCTAAGACTTAAACATGATTAAAACAGTTTGCCCGCCCCTATTTTCGGGACACACTCAAAGTAGTTTAAGATAAAGGGTCATGCATCTGCCTTCTTTGGGTGTCTTTGCTCATCTATAATCCCACATGTTTAAACCCCCTCTACTGGGACACCTGCAGCGTCAAAAGCCTATCCATAAGAGTCAATAGGAGGTACACCACTCGAGTTATCTGTCACTACTACTTATGCTACCTCTGTTGGAACCCCTGCTGGAGTTAGACCAACTTGAGTTTCCATCAAGACACCTGGCTAGTTTTCTCCCATATCCCTTTAAGGGTAGGCTGATCCTCCGCTATCTCTTAGATGGTAGAGAGGTCCACCATCATCTCCTGGGAATCAGGTTGCCCCCCTCCCCCCCAACAGTTTGGTAGGTTGATCTTCTATGGATTCTTTAGAAACAGACAAGTCCTTCACCACCCCGGTATCAAGCGGAGTGGATGAGGTAGTTTGTTGGTAGAGATCACCATCTATGCCCCTTATTGGCACCAGCAGTCCCAGAAGGGTCTGCTTCATCGTTAGCCGATGTGGAGAGCTTCGTGGCCCTTTCCAAGACTTCCTCTCTATTCCAGTTGGTTATTATGTTTAAGTCGAAGGGAGAGGGCAGAGCTTGGGCTGCCTGGAATGTATAAAAATAACCATCGCTAAAGAAAGAGTCGACTTCCGCCTCCAAACTTGCAACCGAAGTGTGCAGATTTCGATTCTCCTCCATCTGTTCCCTGGCTTTCTTCCTCCATCAATTTCTCTCCATAGCCCACTGTTCCGATATAAGGGTTTCTTGATCAAGAGCACGCTTCAACCGTTTAAGGTCACAACTAGTATCCTCCAATATGATCATGTTCAGATTAAGGTTCAACGCCTGCACCGCACCATAAGTTTGATTAAGCTCCTCTATGGCCACCCTAGCATCAGATTCAGCCTTTTTAGCATGATTCATGAGTGAAGTCATTTGATGGTTCACCGCCAATGTATTATTTATAAATGTATCAGAACAATAAGGAATCAGAATGTGATTCCCGCTTACCTCCAAAATAAGAGTAGAACCCTTAGTGAGCAGAATCTCAGAAGGCAGTGAGGTCATTAGAGCTAAACTCCCACTAGGACAGGAGAGGATGAACCGGTCCAAGACCTCATCTTGACAAGTAATCCTCGGTCGGGGTCTAGTACACTTTCAAAGAGTCGCAGAGGTTGTGGCATTAGAGGTCTTAAGACCCCCCTCCCCACTATTCAGGGATTTACTAAAACAGATAGAAGAGGCGAAATGGTAGCATCAATAGTAGAAATAGAGGTGACAACAGTACTGCTTGTAGTAACAGTAGAAGAAGCAGTGAAAATAGTAGTAACATGAGCAGAAAAACCCTGACATCTCACCCTAGTCAGCCAGGATGTGAATACATCCATCTAAGACATGGGTCTAGAGGTGAGAGGTGCCTAGGGAATCCCAATAGGTATGTGCCTATCACACCATACAGTGATAGAAGGAGGAGTAGACTTGTTAATTTGAGTTATGGTGGAACTAGGCGGAGAAGGAGATCTTGGAAGGGTCTAGTTATCATACGGACGAAGCTGCCGCTGAACCGGTAGTGAAATAGTTGAAATTGTACAAATCAACAGAGAATTAAAGTAAATAAGTCATAAGCAAGAAATTTGAGTCAAAAGAAGTAGAAAGATTCAACACACTTGGAGAAGCATCAGAGATAGGTAGATACCAGTTAAACCGGCTGTGATCATAAGCATTTGAAGTGGGATACTTCAGATTAATGAAGTTTCGTTCGATAATTTCCTTCAAAATTGCCTTAGACAAAGCGGTGAGGAAAACTTTCCCCAAAGTTGGCATGCCACTGAACCAAGTGGGAACCTAGTATACAATGCCCTCGAAGAAGATCGAACTCCCCTATTCTCCACTTATCACAACCCATTCTTCCTTCCAAGGATTATCTTTCTTGGTGGCACCAGAGACTTTTAAATTCTGGTTATTTTTTTCTTAGAGATAAAATTACCCCTTTGAATTAGAGGAATTGGCAGTAACCTGGAAAAGGAACCTCAACTCGTCCGGTCCCGGTTCCCTATCATTACCATCATTCTCACATTGCTCTTTCCATAACACGAGAAAACCCACCAGGTGCCTTTAGAACCTGAGTGTCAGTTGAAGGGGGGGAGGGGGGTGAGCTGTAAGACGTGAAGTTAGAGTAACATTTAGGCTACAAGGGATTTAATCCATGATTTGGATTCATTAAAATAAATCAAGTTGGACTTGATTTTTTTGCTCAAATGACGCGGAAGTTACACAAGACAAGACTTGAAAATTATGAAATTACAAGAAGACCAAGGAATGCCTTGGATAAATTCTTGTAATTAGATATATTTTTTTAAGTTAGATAAACCTATCGTACACGATCAATTCATGTATGCTTTTATTATATGATAATTAAACCATTGCCATGCATACACATCCCATATTGATTAGTAGTGCTTACACATGCATTTTATTAAATGTCATACATGCATAACAGCCTATCATATTATGTGTTTTTTTTATTTCATGTGATTAATAAAATTGGTAATTCACATAATGGGCTATTAGTTTAGTCCTTTTATTATTATTAGGATTAATTTGATTATGGCCCTAATAATAATTGTACTGAAAAATGTAATTTAGTTTTAATAGTTAAAACTTGGTAAATCACATTATTAATTTTAGTCTTAGTAAATTGGTTTACATAGATTAGAATTAGATTAATAAACTAGATTTTTTTAATTGTTAAAAATCTGGTAGTTTTATAATTAGTTTATAGAATGAGATTCTACTAATTTACTTAAATGCCCTAAACACTTAGAGTTACATTGGAGAGGGATATTTTACAATATGTCCCACAATCTTCATCATTAGTTCAACACCGAGAGATTCAAGTGGGGCCTCGAGACGACTTTGGTTTTGTACTCCCTAAGAAAGGACTCCATGAGAGTCAATATTAGGGTTGACATCCTAACGGATAGGATTTCAAAGTGTAGTTTGGGATTGACTAACCCTAAGGTAGCAATTCTCAAGTTAAGTTCATGAGATCTGAAATGATGGGTCTGGATCTAATAAAATAGGTCTATTGATATCCTGACTGAAACATAAGATGGTTGATTGATATAGGAATTAAAGTTATCCTGGTAAACCATTTGACTGAGAATGTGTCGGTCTAACATACAAGTACTTAACCAACCCTAAGGTAGCATTTGCTTGTGGTATGTTGGATTGTCGTGGAGTAGCATCATGTTTAATTATATTCCAAAAATTTACAAGTGCTGAATGTATAGGATGATTGAGTTCTTTTATTTATTTTTCTAGCAATGTTGTCTTCACTTTTACAAATCCTCGCAAATGGAAAATTAACCGGGGAAAATTATATCAAGTGAAAAAATCATTTTAACGTAATCCTGGTAACTAAGGGACTGAAATTTATGCTTACGGAGGAATGTCATGCTGAGCCTACTGCCAATGCCACACGAATTGTTCATGAGGAACACTCGAAATGGGTCTCAACCGTTGACTACACCATTCAAAACCATGGAGACGTTGTAGGCTATGTTTGGGTAGCTATTCCTGTAAAAGCAGTACGAAGCTGTTTGATCGGTAATGCCTACACGGATGAAAGAGGGTTCATCGATCTGGGAACATATCCAGGACATGATGTCTCACTATAACACAACTGTGGTCAATGGCCGAGCCACTGATGTGGAGATCAGGTAAGCACGAGGCTGGTGACTTTTCCATAGAGTTTTGATAAGTTTAGAAGCAACTACAAGATCAACAAGTTAAAATTCAGCCTGACTCAGTTGTTCAATGAGCTCACTGCATTTGAGTCCATGACTAAGGACCACAAAGGTAAGACCGGTGAGGTCAATGTTACCGACCATCTTCTTCTGGGTCAAAGAAGAGGAAGAGGTCTGTTGGTGAGGATAAAGCAAAGCCCCGGAAGAAACCAGTCCAAAGCAAGAAAAATGGCACCCCGACAGATAAAGTAAAAGGGACGTATTTCCATTGCGATAAGGTTGGTGACTGGAAAAGGAATTGCCCACAGTGCCTTGAGGAGGTCGCCAAGAAGAAGAAGAAAAAGATGAAGGTGCACAGATTCTTGGATGGAGTTAGAGAATGGGGCCTTCTCAATAAGTGGTCGGTTCGAGGATGTCATGTCAGCAAGAGTAGTGGGAGTAGTTAGACTCCAATTTAATAGTTGTTTTATTGTTTTGAACAATGTTTATTTTATTCCTAGATTTACCATAAATTTAATTTTTGTATCCAAGTTGTTGGAATAATTTTATTCTATTTCTTTTAATAATAAGTCAGTTGTTGTTTCTAGAAATGGAATTAATATATGTTCAGGTTTAATAGAAAATAATTTGTATGTATTAAGATCGTTAATACATACAACACTGTTCAATGCTGAAATTTTTAAAGTTGAAAAACCTAAAACAAAACGACAAAAAGTTTCTCGTGATAGGATAGATAGGCTAGTAAAAAGCGGATCCTTAAATCAGTTAAAGATTGGCACCTTACCGGTTTGTGAACCTTTTTTAGAAGGTAATGTGACCAAGAGACCTTTTACTAAAAAAAGGCTTAGAGCTACAAAACCACTAGAGCTTATACATTCCAACGTCTACAGACCAATGGATGTTAATGCAAGGGGTGGTTATGATTATTATATCACCTTTATAGATGACAACTTAAGATACGGATATGTCTACCTAATGTAACAAAAGTCGGAGACTACGAAAAGTTTAAAGAATTTCGAGCTGAAGTTGAGAACCAGTTGGGTAAGAAAATCAAGGCTCTACGATCAGATCGTGGAGGTGAGTATCTTAACGAAGAGTTTGAAGATTACTTAGTTGAGGATAGGATTGTGTCCCAATTCACAACTCTTGGAACACCACAGTAGAATGGTGTTGTGGAGGGGAGAAACTGAACCATGGTTGAAATGGTGAGATCTATGATTAGTTTATTATCATTACCAATCTCTCTTTGGGGATATGCACTACAAACAATGGCCTACATTTTGAATGTAGTCCCATCTAAATATGTTCCAAAGACTCTTTTAGAATTATGGAATGTTTTAGAAGCAAAATTGTGTTAAATAAGTTAGAGCCTGGTATGACCTGTGCTCAATCAACAAGAGTTTGTTATTCCACCTGAGTTTAAGAGTCAGATGAATCCTAGTCAGACCACACTACCACCTAAGAATAGTGGAAGGGATGTACGATAACCTGATTACTATTTAGGTATTGGGGGAGGCACATGCTATCGTCTCTGATGATAGTGTGGATAATCCATTGTCATTTAAACATGCAATGAAAGATTCTGACAAAGAGAAATGGCTTAAAGCCATAAATCTCATGATGGAGTTCATGTACTCCAACTTAGTCAAGAAACTTTTAGACTTACAAGATGGGATATAACCCATTGGATGTTAGTAGATCTATAAGAGAATGAGAGGAGTAGACGGGAAGGTAGAGACCTTTAAAGTAAGGCTAGTGGAAAAAGGTTATACTCAACAGGAGTGGATCGATTATGAAGAGACATTCTTGCCAGTAACTGTGTTTAAGTATATTCAGATTCTCTTATCCACTGTTGCCTGTTTCGATTATGAATTTTGACAAATGGACGTCCAGACTGCATTTTTAAATGGCAATCTTGATGAAAACATCCATATGATAGAACCAGAGGGATTTGTGTCCCAAGATCAAGAGCAAAATTGAAAGGGCCAGTCATGAGAGGCCATCATTGTAGCCCATGGAGGTGTGTGGCCTCCACAATGGTAGAGGGCATCTCTTCCCGTGGAGGCCACGCGCCTCCACGGGGGGAGGTGCTTAGCCACCTTTATTGGCTATTACATCTCCCCAGTGCACCTTTGTGTTCTTTGACCGTTCTTTGACCTCTGAACTCTAAATTTTAATTCATTTTAGGATTACAAATCGGGACTCCCTTATGCAAAAGGGAGTAAAAAAAATCCAGAAAAATATGGAATTCAAATTGAAAAACAAGGATGAAAACCAAGTACGTTAAAGACTAAAAAAGTATCGTAACATTCTAATTGGAACTTGAAACTAATTGAATGAGTAGCGTAAATATCTGGAAATCATTACGAAATAAAATAAGCTCAAATTCAAGTCCATTATCAAAAAATACAAAAAAAATGAACACGAGAACACACAAGTATGCCATTTCCTAGATATAGTCTTGAAACATGCAATATTTAAAAAAAAAATCAAATTATATCTAATGCATGTGCATACTTTAATAAGTCCGTGTATGTGTAACATAAATTTGGCACAACGATGTAGGGACATATATGGATGCAATGTGTGTGTATGCACCTAAGCCTTGTAAGAGGAATAAGGTCTTGTTATACTATTATTAAGCAATGGAGTCCGTTCCTCTTGAAGACTTCATCTTTGCTTGATTTGTTGTCCAATCTTCCTTGAAGTTTGATAAACCTTTACAACTAATCAGTACAAATGAAATGTTGTTTTGATATGGAATTATGCTAACAACAGACTCAAGAACCTAACAATCACTCCATTTGTAAATTCCATATCAAAACACTTTTATAAAAATTAAAACAAACAAAATGATGATTGGTCATAATCACTCCCTCATATTACAATGAGTTTGTACATCTTAGACTAATCTTCAACAAGTCTTGAACTTCTTCATTTTATGTTCTCTTGATACCACCTAAAATCAACTTGAAAAACAATATATATACAAGAGAAAATATATGGCAAAATATACTTGATTAAGATGACACAATAAAGTCCTAGAGGATATATCTATACTCCCCCTAAATACATGGATATCTAATCAAGTTTAGAATATTACAACCCCATAAGTTCAGGATACCAAATAAATTATAACAAAAAAATAGTATATCAAATGAGCTAGTAGATATCATATATTTCTCCCCCTTTTTGACATGAAATGAAGCCAACAAGTAAGAAAATAGAGTGATACCTCAAGAACATGTAATCTTTGTTAGCCACTAGTGCCACCAAAGAAAAATCTTCAATTGGTTGATCTATCATATGCTTGCAGAAAGTCTTTTTTTTAAGCTTTTGATCCTTTGATCTTGTAGTTCCATCATTTGCTCTTATTGCTCCACCTTAGCATTTTGCTCATCAATCTTTGTCTAAAGCCCCTACTTGTAGTTGCATAGCTCAATCCGGTAGATTGCTTGCACTTGACACCACACTTGAATCTTTATTTTCACCAAAAATCCTACAAGTGTCATTAACCTTTCCCTTTTCTTTGTAAGATATATAAGATATCCGTTTTTCACAAAATTTCCCCAAGGGAAGAAAAAACACATCATCATCCAACCTAGGAACGCCATGGACCATACAAAAAAATGATAGAAACCCTGAACGTGCTATTCATATCAAATCTAGGTGAACTAGCCACACTCTTAATGTGTTCTATTAAAAGATAACCAAGGTTTAAGAGCTTGTTAGTAACCAAGGCGTACAATATCTTGATCTTTTCCTAGTTTAGCTTGGAAGCATTTGTAGATCCAACAAGATTTGCACATACAAAAAGATGCCAAAAGTCACTTACCTTGGTCAAATCATTTTGGCTTTTGTAAGCTCTCTTTCCCCACTCAAAAGTAACATCATCACAAAGAGTTCTTCCCATAAAATCTAAATGCTCTATGTTCTCCACATCAATGAATTTTGACTCAATCTCATTTGAAAGTCCAAGAAATTTGTTGATGCTATCAGAGGAGACTCTAAAGGTTTTCCTTCTAACACTCATCAAGGCATTTTCAAAACTTGTACTTTCCTTGAACTCAAGATAGAATTCTTTAATTAAGTTTTCATTGAAAACCCCAATTGTATTTAACCATTTATCCCATTGCCTTTTAAAGATAACATGATCAATGTAAGAACCTTCACACAAATCTACACCTCTACCTTGAATGAGTTTCTTAGTCTCCATAACAACTAAAGATTTCAACCTATTGATTTAGGCTTTTTAGATGTTGAAGATGTAGGTTTGTGTTTATCTGTGGGTTTAGGAGAAGGAATAGCCCAGGAAACCCTGATTCTTCCCATAGCTTCACTGGAACACAAAACAATACATGAATGGAAAAACATCAAAGTGAGTTAATAAACAAAAACAAGGCATAAAGAGACATATGATAAAGATAATGAATCACAAATGCATAAATGTTGTTTTTCTAGCAAATAGGTGAATTTTACCAAGATCAATAAATGTAATTACCAACAAAAACAAACTTAACAATGAAGGAACTGATTTCAACCACAATTACTTTTGATATGAACCTCACCAAGAGCAGTGAGACCCGGAACCAATATATGGTAACGAAGGATCATTTTCTAACCAAGTTTACAAACAAGAACGTTATCAGACCGTGACCCGTTACCTATAAGGAGGTAAAAACCAACGGTATCAAGAAGTTGAAAATGCTACACTCAAGAACAAGAAGAAGATGTGAGTGATAAGTCAAGTTTTCAGAACCAAAAAGAGATGAACTCTCACAATTTTTTTATTCAATTCAAATCTCCCTTTCAAATTACATCAATTGGTCCCTTTTATACTAAAAATATCTAATACCTAAAAGGGAATAAATATTAGGCAATTAATGCCATACAATTTAGGAAAAATAAATGCTAACAAATTTAGAAAACAACTAAAGACTAAAAACTAGCAACTAGTTGATTTGTTCCTTATTTGGAAAGTTGAATTCCGGAAACAAATCAACTCTTTATTTGGGGAATATATAAAAAATAGGGAATATGCTAAAGTAGGAAATATACTGAAATTGGATTCTCCTCCAACCATACGTCGCCCAAAAAATATAGGAAATATTCTGAAATTCAGACTGCTCAGCTCAAGTGTTCGCGTAATAACATATATGACCAAATTTGGACTTGTTGTGATCTGTTTCGGAGGACAAGGTCTTCATAGAATCTGTAGAGATTGTCTTGGGATTTCTGAAAACATATTATATTAGACAATCCAACTTTAGATACTCTCTATAGAGGTCCACGAAGTTGAGCCCGGATTTGGTCTTCATGTGGGCCGAATTTGGACTTTAGCAAATCGGAATCAGCCCATCATTTAATGCTTCATTGATCCTCTTGCCTCCTTTTAATTGGCACAATTGGAACATGCAATTGTTCCTTTGGTGATGCTTCTTAATTCTCATCATTAGCCCTCTCTTCAAAAGGATTCGTCCTTGAATCTTCACCATAATGTTGTTGATAAAGCCTTGCAAATTAGAAACAACAACACTAGGTAAGGAAGGGTTAATTCCATTAGTACTAAAACATGCCTCTTTGTACAAAAGTACAATCATTAGCTGATTTGAAAATAGAGCCCTTTTGACCTCACTCTCCCTTGTATAAAAACTTACTTGTTTTCTTCTTCTTTTTTTCTCACAACCTCTTTTTCTTTTTCATCTTTTTTTTCTTTTTTTGCTATTTCGGACTCCTTTTCTTTTCTCTCTCTTTCTTTTAAACTCTCACTCTCACTCTTTTTTTTTTACTTCTCTCTCTTTTCTTAACCTCACTTGATCTTCATACACTTGTTTTGGGGTTAAAGGTACAAAAGTGATTGGCTTTTTATTAAGTACAAAGGAGTATCTATTGGTATACCCATCATGTGTCACATGCCTATCGAACTGCCATGGTATCCCCAAAAGGATATGGCCTGCATTCATTGGTAACACGTCACAAAGAACTTCATCTTTGTACTTTCCAATTGAAAATATCACAAACACTTGTATAGTCACCTTGATTTCCCCACTATCATTTTACCACTGTAGCTTATATGGTTTTACAGGCCTCAAAATGGCTAATTTCAATTTCTCCATAAAATTAGTGCTAGCCATATTAATACAACTCCCCCCATCAATGATCATGCTACATACCTTATCATTAACATGGCAGCGGGTATGAAAAATGTTGTCACGTTGTACCTCATCATCTTCCTTGGCTTGAGCACTAAGAGCTCTTCTCGCCACCAAAAGCTCTCTGTCCACCGGATATTCAATATCACTTGCATCCTCCAAAGGTGGCATGGACTCATCATCAGATTCACCCTCAGATTCGATCTCACCATCATCCTTCAAAACCATTACTCTCTTGTTTGGGCATTTAGATGCAATATAACCTGCTCCCAAACACTTAAAGCACTTAATGTCACAATTTCTAGAAGGTTGAGAATCTGATGTACCTTGTTTTAATATGCCTCCGACTTTATGATCTCTGGAAGGTTCTGCCTTGGCCTTGAAACTAGGCTGGTCATCCCTCTTGCTCCAATTCAGTTTCCATGATGATGAAGAACCCGAATTTTGCCCAACCTATGTGGAACTCTTTATCTTCAACTGTTGTTCCACCTTAATTGCCATGTGTACCATGTCACTCAATTCAACATAATGTTGCAACTCCACCACATCTGCTATGTCTCGGTTCAGTCCACTTAAAAACCTAGCCATAGTAGCCTCTCAGTCTTCCTCTACATCACATTGCTATCTCCATCTCCTTGTAGTAATCTTCAACACATTTAGACCTTTGAGTATGGGTTTGTAATTTTTGAAACAAACCCCTATAATAGTAACTCGAAATGAAACGCTTCCTCATGACAGCTTTCATCTTCTCCCAAGTCTCAATAGGTCTTTCTCTATTCCGACATCTACTCACAATCAATTGATCCCACCAAACGATAGCATAATCAGTAAATTCTATGGCAGCCAACTTTACCTTCTTTAATTTAGAATAGTCATGGTAGTCAAATACCAATTATATTCTTTTCTCCCACTCTAAAAAAGCTTCGAGATCAGTTTTACCTTGGAACGTTGGGATTTTCACCTTTATACTACCCTAATTAATATAAGCCCTCTCTCCATATCTATCTCCTCTATACCCATACATATCTTCTCTATTCCCATACCTCACTCCTCTACCTCCCATTTCATGCCTGAATCTGCCCGTACCCACATTGGACATGCGATCACCCTCCTCTAGGTCATTCCCATAATCATCTTCATAATCATCTCTAGGTGGGTTTATTTCTCTTCGTTCCATATTAGGAACCCTAATTGGTTGCACCCTTTGTGAACTAGACTCCACCTTATCTATCCTATCATGCACCTCACCAATCTTAATCTCCATCCGCTCCAAGTTTTTTTGTATGGCTTTATACAAAAAATTTAGACCTATCGTTTCTGGTGCATCATCAGATAAGTCTCTACTTTTATCACGTGACAAATTTGAAACCTGCAAAACAAAAAAAATTAGTAAGCCTCACAAACACTCCCTCACGTGTTTACTCTCAAAGATGGTGGCACTCACACTCGTGTTTTCACTCAATTCTTTGGCTTTTACCCTCTGATGAGCTCACACACTCTTGCCTTTTTCCACTCTTTGTTAACTCTTTCAGTTCTTCCTTTTTGTTTTTGACTTACGCGGACACTGACAAGAAGTACAAGAACAATAGAAGTAACAAAACAAAAGGACAAGAATAATGAAGACGGAATTCTTTAGCTATTTTTTTTTAATATCAATGTACGGAATCAAGATAAGGAATAGAAATAGTTGATATAGGTTCAACTACACGACAAAAAAAAAATTGTACTTTTTTTTACCGACCTTGATCAAGTGGACTCAAGCAAGCTTTTGGTACTTTGTTTTTGGTACCGGATTTGATCAAACATTTTTTTTTGCCGACCTTGATCAAGTTGACTCAAGCAAGCTTTTTTTTTTATGTTGAAACAAACGAATACAGAGAAGAGAAAGAACATGAATAGATCAAACCTGATTTAGAAGCCTAAGCTCTGATACAAACTGATATGAACCTCACCAAGAGCAGTGAGACCCGGAACCAATATATGGTAACGAAGGATCATTTTCTAACATAGTTTACAAACAAGAACGTTATCGGACCGCGACCTGTTACCTATAAGGAGGTAAGAACCAACGGTATCAAGAAGTTGACGACGCCACACTCTAGAACAATAAGAAGATATGAGTGATAAGTCAAGTTTTCAGAACCAAAAAGAGATGAACTCTCACAAATTTTTTATTCAATTCAAGTCTCCCTTTTAAATTACATCAATTGGTTCCTTTTATACTAAAAATATCTAAGACCTAAAAGGGAATAAATATTAGGCAATTAATGCCTTACAATTTAGGAAAAATAAATGCTAACAAATTTAGGAAACAACTAAAGACGAAAAGGAAAGTTGAATTCGGGAAACAAATCAACTCTTTATTTGGGGAATATATAAAAAATAGGGAATATGCTAAAGTAGGAAATATACTGAAATTGGATTCTACTCCAACCATACGTTGCCCAAAAAAAATAGGAAATATTCTGAAATTCGGACTGCTCAGCTCAAGTCTTCACGCAATAAGATATATGACAGAATTTGGACTTGTTGTGATCTGTAGAGATTGTCTTGGGCTTTTCGAAAACATATTATATTAGACAATCTGACTTCAGATGCTCTCTATAGAGGTCCACGAATTTAAGCCCGGATTTGGTCTTCATGTGGGCCGAATTTGGACTTTAGCAACTCGGAATCAGCCCATCATTTAATGCTTGTTTGATCCTCTTGTCTCCTTTTAATTGGCCCAATTGGAACATGCAATGGTTCCTTTGGTGATGCTTCTTAATTCTCATCAACTTTCAACCTCAAAACATGAAGGAACTGGTTCTAACCACAACTACTATCAACCCCAAGTAAGAAGGAAATTAATCAACCTCAAGCTAGGAGGAATAAATTGTAACTACAACTACTATCAACCTCATGAATGAACGAATTTATTATAATATCAACTACTATCAACCTCAAAATAGGATATATTTATTGTCAACACATTCATGCAATTATTTCACGATTGATATCATGCATCTCATAATTCAGTTAATCTTATCAATCAACATGTCAACAAATAACAAAGCAAATCATGTGAACATATCATAAAAGAGAACAAAAAATTGCATACTATGCTCCCTATTGATAAGTGCTCTATCTAAGATCAAGGTAGGATATTGTTCACAATGTTATCCATACAATCACACATTCAAGCAATTTTTTAAGAAATCAGACAAACACGAGCTTCACAAACTATGCGAGATACACCAAGATTTTCAATCTCTCTCATAATTTTTCTTCAACTGCTAGAATATCAAAATACCTATAAACAAAAATGTGTGTGTGAATTTTTGCTTCAAACATATGTAGAGGAGTAATTTGATTATCAACATGCAAATCACATCCACATTTATTCATCTTAAGCTTTTCCATAAAAGGTCAAACCGATTATCATCCAGAATTTTTGCTTTTAAGAGAATATAATTTAACATATGAGCATGTGTGTGCATATGGCTCGTCATCCCATTTCTATTTTTCAACCCAAGCATACATTATTTTCAACTGTGCTCATTTTAAGCATGTTTTTTATAAGCTTGAATCAAAGGATTTTCTATTTGTTGATTATTTTCAATTTCAACACTTCTTTGATTTTTGTAACGTAAACATATACACATCATGACGGCTTTCACTGATCATAGGGCGGCATCACAACCAAAATGTGTAGCCCTTTTTATGAAGGTGCTCGTTGAGTTCTATATAGTTGCTGAAGCAAAATGGATACTAGCCATAGGTCATCTTAAATTTACTAGTCATAAGACTTCAAGCTGTATCCACAACATTCATATAAGTAAACTCAACTTACTACAACAAAACATATAAGAGAAGGAAAGTGCACTTTTGAAAACCAAGTTTTATGGCTAACAAGCACATGATCTAAAAGCAACATGAAGAGATTTACTTAAGATCATTACTTCTCAAGAGAGTAGCTTTCAAAGAATATGAAGCTCATATTTTTTCAAAGCATGCAATTCAACAAGCAAACAATCAATTCACACATCATGTATAAGATCTTTGTGAACAACATCACTATTAGATCTTTAGAAAGCAAATGTTAATGAGAATCATAAGAATACTATACTTAGTTCTCTAAAATGACATGCTTCATGATATAGTGCAATAATGAGTTGAAAGACGAAAAACCTAAAAATCAAGCATAAGGATATTGAAATACCTTAGCAAGCATTTTCATCAAATGCATAGTCTTCACCATTTTTATGAGATCTCTTGGCTTGTTTGTCCTCGTGATAACAAGTTGTTGGTGTGTCATTCCAAGAGAATAAAAACTAAGCACTTCAACTCAAAAACATAAAAAAATGAACTTCTCATAAAGTTAATAAATGGATTTCAACTATCATAGCAAATATGTGAGATAGCTAAGATCATGTCAAGTTATAAAGAAACAAAGCTTGGTAGCTCAATTTGTTAACAACTTGATACTAATCGTAAAGCTAACTCACATATGCACCTTACACTAATTGTAAGAGCACTCACCCTTGACCCATTTGGTCTTGGGTGCACTGTAACAAAAATCCTCATCATTCTTGACCTTAATGTTGAACTTAGAGTGGAATTTTTCAACAATTTTATTCATACGAATATCATTGATACTCATCTCCTCAACATTATTAGCAACACAAGCATTGTTAAGCTTATCATAACCATCACACTTCTTCATCCAATTCTTTCTAACATATGTCTTAGAAACATCATGCCTATTAACATCTAAAACCGTAGCATGCTTAAATTTAAGTTCAATCTCCATTTCTCTAGATGTATTTCCTAATTTGAAAATTCAATGTAGTTATAACACCTTGTTTAATTTGACCAACGGTATTACAAAAATGATAAATAGGTCTAAAAGATGAGATTGTATCTTGTGGATTTAAAGAATTAGTAGAAGTATGTAAAGATACCTTATCATTTCTTTTACCATTAGCCTTAGGAAGATTGTTCTTTGGAGATTTCTTGATCTTCATGTTCTTTGCCTTCTTTGAGGGAGGTGATGTTATCACAAGCTTCCCATTACCCTTCAAGATACTAGATTTTTCTTGAGGTTGAGCAAGGTTCAGGAAATTCTTCATGTTGATCGAATCATTGATTAAGTCTTTCTTGTTTAGCAATGTTGATATCCTCAATATATTTTTGCTTATTCACCTTCATAGAAGACATAATCCTCTTGTATTCAAAGACAACTCTCTCAACCTGTTTTATCTTTTTCAAGATATCACTATTTTCACTTAAATGCATATGAAAGGTCTTAACATACTCATCCAGTTGAGTTTTGATCAAATCATCTCTTTCCTTAACCTCTCTCAAAGCTTCATCTCTTTGCTTTTCAAGATCCCTAATTTTGGCCATAAGATCGAGATTGGTTGTATTTGAACTTGAACCATTTTGATGACTTTGATCAACCTCCTTATCTACAAAACCATACAATCATCCTCTAGCTTTGTGAAAGAAGCCATAAGTGCAACAAAGTTGATTACATGTTCTTCTTCACCTGAAGACTTATCACTAGAGCTATCCTCATTACTAGAGCTATCATCACTCTATGAAGCTGCCATTGCTTTCCCTTTCTCAGCTTCTTTAGATTTCTCATTAGGAAGCCATGGCATAGTGATCAAACTTTTCACACTTGAAACATTAAACCATTTTATTTTTCTTTGCATGGCCAACTTTATCATGCCTTGGAGTAGATGACTTCTTGACTTCCTTTTCCTTTGAGAATTTGTCATTAGGTTTTGCACCTCTACTCAAGAACTTCTTAAACTTCCTAACAAAGAGTGCCATCATTTCATCATCACCTTGCAGGGAAAATACATGCGCAACGGAAGCTTGAGAAAATTAATTAGAAATTAGGGTTTGCGTATAAATAAAAATTTTCCCTTTGACTAACAAGAACCTTAATCCTAGATTAATTGATGTATATAAAAAGTGTTGTACCTTTTTCTCGTGACGATTGAACAAGCATCGAATTGAATCCAAAAGACCTTCCAATCAAATCACCAACCTGAATCACCTAGGAGTGTAGCTCTCTCTCTTAATTTTATACCTGAGGATGGAAACAAACAAAAACTTTTTCTTTGTTAGTTACAATAATCCTCCAAGAAGAAAACTAAGAACGTTAGGTCACTTGTGAATTGTCAACCAAATTGATTGAAACTCGCGTGAACCTTGATTCGACGTTGTACACAAAACCTTTTAATGTAAAGGCTACTAGTGTACTATCGAAAACTAAACGTTCTTTCTTCTTTTTCTTCTTTCCCGAATCACACACAATTTCTTAGAGTAGATCGAATTTTGTCTAGAGCAAAAGCAGATTTTTCTCCCTTAAAATTCTATGGTGGCTGAAATCTCTCCACAAAGAATTACCTAGGCTAGCCGAAATCTCTCTTGGAAATTACTTGGGGCAGGCCGAAATTTTCAAACATATATATAGGATCATAAATCCGCTCATAAGAAGGATTTACTTGGTTGGAAAGAATAATTTCCTTAGTTCGATTTATTTTATAGTTAAGAATCCTTTTCTAAAAGGAATTTTGTCCTCTTATATATATATGGTTGGCCGAATTCTTCATAGAATATATATTAGGATTTTAAATCCTTTCCTAAAAAGGATTTAATTTGTTGTTAAGAATATTTTCCTTTGGTGGATTTACTTGGTGGTTAAGAATCCTTTTCGAAAAGGAATTCTATCCTACACCAAGACACATAATCCAACTCAATAGTATATTTATAACCATATTTAAGACTTCTAAATTTGATTAGATAAATAAATCATTTTATTTATCTACTTATCAAATATAGTCTTTAATATTAATTATACTACCAACAATAGTATAATATTAGGAGACTATCTTCTACTAGAAATTTGTTTGACTTTTTAATTAAATAACTAATTAATCATCAAATTAATTAATTTCCATTTAATTAAATAATAAAATAATATAATATAATTTAGCTATTGTAAATAGCCTTGCCGCCCAACACATGTATATGGGCCAATATATTATTTTCTTATTTTATTAAATTCATTTGATCTCTATAAAAAGTCCACATGTGAAGTAGACCCATTCTTACAAAAAGAAACGAATCCACATGTCTCAATACAATTCTAGATGGACCACTAAATTGGTCTGGTAGAATATTTCAAGTGATCAATGCAAGTTCGTGTGAATTGGGAATCTTGGCGGGCTATCTAAATTTAAGCTTTAATAGACACAACCCAATCACAATCAACAAATGATTCACTTAGGTCCGATCTATTTATTTTAGGTCATTCCACTAAAGAACTAAAATTGGACTCTTAAATAAAGATAGAATAAGTTGATATTTCTCATTCATACCCTAGACAACCTTATTGGAGAAAGTGTATCCTCGTGAAGAATATCAGTAATCGCCGAGAGCTCATAGACCGCCTATAGCTCGCCAAGTTACCATATTTACGCATATAACCACATTTTGAACTTGGATATTCTGACTTGTCCAAAAGCCTTATTTCAGTAGACACTATTGAAAACTTAACGTTAAGATTTAATATCCAATACCTCAAAACATCCATATGATGATATTTTACTCTCATTTAATAAATGGAGCCACGATGTCCATGTCTATAAATGAAGTTCTCTATCGATTAAAAAAAGAATACCACCAAACTATCGAGGATAGACTATGCTATATAATCGTACTCATTGATAGCTTAAATGATAACACTTTCAACCATAAGTCCATCATATATCTCAGGATTGAGATAGACTCCCAGATTGTCTTCAAATGAAAACTTTTATTCATTGACGGTTCTAGATAAAGTATTTTATTGTGATGCATTTCAATGCACCTAGTGCACTAGATTCTTTTGCCCTAAGACACCACACTTTGATGATTTTAGACTAATCATAACACATTTGATCCCACTCAAATGCTAGAAAAGGAATCTACAACTTTTACAAGAAAAAGGTTCCCAACCTATTATCTTAAGTTGTGAATATTATTCAAGACTAACTAAAGAATTGTGTCTACCTCATGCATATCTGGATGTATAAGCAATTCTTCTTTTCTCATAGTCTATTGACCTTATGATTATTTACTTTTGACAATTATAATAATTAAACTATATGTTCACGGCTTGATCGAACCTTATGTTCCATGATCTTGATGCTTGCTTCAATCCATATATGGATCTTTGCAACTAGCATACCCTTTCCTCTTGGCCATTTTCAATGAATTCTTCTGGTTGCATCATGTAGATGCTTTCGTCAAGACTTCCTTTAAGGAAAACTGTCTTGACATCCATTTGCCAAATCTCTAGGTCTAGAGATTCCGTAATGGATAAGAGTATCCTAATGGATTTGAGCATGGCCATAGGAGAGAAGGTTTCTTCATAATCGATACCTTCCTTTTGTGTATAACCTTTAGCTACCAATCTAGCTTTAAAGGTTTCCACCTTTCCATCCATTCCTCTTTTCCTCTTGTATACCCACTTGCACCCCATGAGTTTTATCTCTTTAGGCAAGTCTACCAGAGGCCAAACTTCGTTTTTAAACATAGATTCAGTTTTGGATTGCATTGCCTTTTGGCAATGGCAACAATCAGCATCTTCCATTGCTTTGTTGTACATATAGGGATCATCATCGTCCGAAAGATTCTCTACAGATTCTGGTAAACCAATGTATCTCTTGGGTTTTCTAACAACCCTCCCAGTATGACGATGTATGGTAGATTGTTGATCTTGTGTTCGTACAGAACTTACAATTGGGTTTGGTTGCGAAACCTCTTGTGGAATTGTACCTCGTAAAAGCTCATTCAGGACAATTCTACTTTTAGGCACAAAATTATTTATATTGTTCTCTTCCAGAAATTTAGCATTTGTCGAAACAAATACTTCAAGATCTCAAGGACTAAAAAAATATTATCCTTTTGTTTCTTTTGGATAGCCTTCAAATAAGAATGTTTCTAAACGGGACTCCATCTTTTCTGTCTTCCTTTTAACACGTGCGTAGGACATCTAAATATCTTTAAGTATTGTAAACTAGGCTTTCACTTGGTCCATAACTCATGCGGTGTTTTAGGAACTGACTCAGATGGTACATCGTTTAGAGTGTATAACGTGGTTTGTAAAGCATATCCCCAAAAAAAATTAGGGAGCGTTGAATAACTTAACATAGACCTAACCATATCCAAAAGAGTTCTTTTTCTCTTTTCTGCCAAACATTTTGTTGAGGTGTGCCTAGTGCAAAAAACTAAGAAATTATCCCATTATCAATAAGATATTGCTGAAACTCACCAGATAGATATTCTCTACCATGATCAGACCTCAAGATTTTAATGTGTTTCTCAAGCTGATTTTCTATTTCAGCTTTAAATGCTTTGAACATGTCAAAAGCATCCGACTTATGTCTCATGAGATAAACAAAGTCAAATCTTGAGTGATCATCCGTGAAAGTGATCCAGTACTCATATCCACCTCTAACTTGAATGCTCATAGGTCCACACACATCAGTGTGTACCAATCCTAAACATTAGATGGCCCTTGTGCCTTTGGTCGTAAATGACCTTTTGGTCATTTTACCTTCCAAACAAGATTCACAAGTTGGTAGATAATCAACCTTTAAGTCACTTAGAGGTCTGTCACTTACCAATCTTTTAATCCTATTAAGGTTAATATGACCTAGGCACAAATACCATAGGTAGGTTTCATCTTTTGATAATTTTACTCTTTTATGATTAGGTTCCATTGATACCGTGTCTAACAAGTGAGAGATATTTCCATTCAAATAGAATAAACCGTTTTCCAATGTACCTTTGCAAATAATTTTGTCATTCTTACTAATAATAAAAGTTTTATTAAAAGTAACCGAATAACCAAATTTATTTAAACAAGAAACTGAAATTAAATTCCTCTTGAATTGAGGTACAAAATAAACGTCTATTAAATCTAAAAGCCTATAAGAATCTAAACTAATTCTAATATCTCCCACTGAGTTAGCAGACACCAACGCTCCATTGCCTAAATGGAAGTTGAATTCGTTCTCATTAAGCCTTCTCATTTCCTTGAACCCTTGTAAGGAAAAACAAACATGATAAGTGGCCCCGGAGTCTATGATCCAAGAATCCATAGAATCCACCAAACAAAATGTTTCAAGATAATCAATATTACCTTCTTCCTTCTTGTCTTAAGACTTTGGACAATTTCTTTTCCAATGTCTCTTTTCACCACAAAGGAAACACTTCCCTTTGATCTTGGTTACTTTCTTTGTCTCCTTCTTAGTAAGTCCCAGTTGCTTTTTATTCTGTTGTTTCTTGACCTTCTTGCTGGTCTTAACAGTAGCAACTTTATCTACAGTATGAATCTCTTGGCACTTGCCTTTCACAAAGATTTTTTCTGCGCTTTGAACATCTTGCATCAGGCCTTGCAAGGTGTATTCCTTATTATTCTAGGTGTAGTCCAACTTGAATTGATCAAAAGAATACGATAGTGAGTTGACAACCATATCAATTTTGGTCTCACCATCTATCTTAGCACCATTCAGTTAAACAATGTTGAGATGTGCTATTACTTTCATCATGTGATCTTTCACAGCCTGTCCAGGTTTCATCCTAAGATTCTTAAAAGCAGTCACTACCTCTCTCTTTGTTGTCCTAGACCTCATAGCAAACATCTTCAATAGAGACATCATTATATCGAAAGTAGTCTCCATTTCTTTATATTGTTGTTGCAACACGTTGAAGATTGTGGCTATAATGTAACATTTAGCCATCTCATCAGAAGACTCCCACCGCTGATATTCATTTTTTTACCCTTGAGTAGATTCATTTGTAGGAGTAGGTGGTTTAGGAGTGCACAGAATGAACTTGTGCTTTTCGGATTGCAATAAAAGCCCAATTTTCCTTTTCCATGTGACATAATTATCACAAGTTAAATTATTGTCATTTAGGATGTTGATTAGGGATGGGGTCATGATTTCTGAACAATAACAAAAATTATATAAATAAATAATCATACTAAAGCACTTTCGAATATTTATCTTGAATTAAATAAAATAATTCAATCGAAAAAATTCAACGGTGATCCAATACCCACAAATGCCACGCATCCTTTGGGAGTTCGCAACATTTACTAGTTGGACTAGGTCCCACCTAATTGTTAACATAACAACCAACGTTTTTAATTTTATCCTTGCAATTTTATTAACAAGAATTCTTGGGAGGATATTAATAAAATTACAATGAGTGTGTTACCAAGTTATCAACCTTCAATATAATCCCTCACGAATATCCCTCCTTTGGGAGTAGATATCGTTTGGGCTAATTGTCTAGTCTATCCTTGTAAGAAAGTATCTTACTAAATTCCATTCATGAATACCACTTGGGAGGTTATTACATGAAACATAAAGCTCAACTAACCTTGGAGGCCGTAGGTGTTTCAAAACACCTTCACCCATTCAATTGTTTAAGGCTTGTGATCGAATTCCAAAGAATGATTTACCAAGTTATCTAGATATCAATTTAGATACCTAAACCATTCTCTGCATGCTCATACCAAAAGAGATATATGAGTGGCACTCCTTTTCTATATGACATGTTATCAAACAATGACAAACATTGCAATATTTACAAAAATTATAAATAGCTACAATTTTTGTCCATCCAAGAAAAGCAAGTAAATTACATGTCTTGAAATACAAAAAACTCCTTTCTTGGCAAACAAGTCTTCATGCAGCCTTCGTTGTTTGGACTCTCTCGGCTGCCTCGGGGTGTTCGCACACCCTTGGCTGTTACCCATGGGCGAACGCATGCCACAATCCCATAAAGGGCTGCCATGCGCAGCCCATGGCTTCCATAGGGGTGCCCTGCACAGCCCATGCATAACAAACGTGGTTGTGTGCTCTTCACACACACGTTTGTTGCTACGGCTCGCACGGTCCCAAACTTGTTCCAGTTGCGCCCAATTCTTCAAACCTTCGAGTCTTCGATACTTGAGTGTATTATAGGAGAATTATAAATAAAAATACTGCAGCTTTTTTTATTACAACAACAAAATAAAAGAAACTTAGCAACTACCAAGAAGGAAATTATGGCGATGATAGACCGTCCTTCTTGTTACAATCCAAAACAAAAATACATTGAAATTCTAGGACCAAAATTGAGCAATAACAAACCACATATAAAAAATATATATATATATATCAATACATTCCATTGTAAAAATATATGAGAATACCTAGAGTGTCATCTCTTTCTAAAACATGCATATATACAATAAAATGATAAAGATTCACGAACACATACATCAATTAATCAAGGGTACAATCAGGCTCTGATACCAATTGCAAAGAAAACACATGCGCCGTAGAAGCGTGAGAAAATTTATTAGAAATTAAGGTTTGCGTATAAATAAAAAAAATTCCTTTGACTAACAAGAACCTTAACCCTAGATTAATTGATGTATATAAAAAGTGCCGTACCTTTTTCTCGTGACGATTGAACAAGCGTCAAATTAAATCCGCAAGATCTTCCAATCAAATCACGAATGTGAATCACCTAGGAGTGTGTGCTCCCTCACTTAAATGTATACATGAGAATGGAAACAAACAAAAACTTTTTCTTTGTTAGTTACAATAACCTTCCAAGAAGAAAACAAAGAATGTTAGGTCACTTGTGAATTGTCAACTAATTTGATTGAAACTCGCGTGAAACTTGATTCGATTTTGTACACAAAACCTTTTAATGTAAAGGCTACTAGTGTACTATCGAAAACTAAACGTTCTTTCTTCCTTTTCTTCTTTCCCAAATCTCACACTATTTCTTAGAGTTGATTGAATTTTATCTAGAGCAAAAACAAATTTTTCTCTCTCGAAATTCTATGGTGGCAGAATTCTCTCCACAAAGAATTACCTAGGCTAGTCGAAATCTCTCTTGGAAATTACTTAGGGATGGCCGAAATTTCCAAACATATATATATATATATATATATATATATATGATCGTAAATCCTCTTCTAAGAAGGATTTACTGGGTTGGCAAGAATCCTTTTCCTAGGTGGATTTATTTGGTAGTTAAGAATCCTTTTCTAAAAGGAATTCTGTCCTCATATATATATATAAGGCTGGCCGAATTCTTCGTAGAATATATATTAGGATTTTAAATCCTTTCCTAAGAGTGATTTACTTGGTTGTTACGAATCATTTCCTTAGGTGGATTTACTTGGTGGTTAAGAATCCTTTTCTAAAAGGAATTGTATCCTACACCAAGACTCCTAAACCAACTCAATAGTGTATTTGTAACCATATTAGAGACTTCCTAATTTGATTAGATAAGTAATTCTTTTTATTTATCTACTTATCAAATATAGTCTTTAATATTAATTATACTACCAACAATAGTACAATATTAGGAGATCATCTCCTACTAGAAAAAGATTTTGACTTTATAATTAAATAATTAATTAATCACCAAATTAATTAATTTCTATTTAATTAAATAATAAAATAATATAATATAATTTAGCTAATCTAAATAGCCTTGCCGCCCAACACATGTATATGACCCAATATATTATTTTCTTATTTTATTAAATCTATTTGACCTTTATAAAAAGTCCACATGTGAACTAGACCCATTCTTACAAAAAGAAACAAGTCCACATGTCTCAATACAATTCTAGATAGACCCCTAAATTGGTCCAGTAGAATATATCAAGTGATCCATGCAAGTTCGTGTGGATTGGGGATCTTGGCAGGCTATCTAAATTTAAGCTCCAGTAGACACAACCCAATCACAATCAACAAATGATTTACTTAGGTCCGATCTATTAATTTTAGCTCACTCCACTAAAGAACTAAAATTGAACTCTTAAATAAAGATAGAATAAGTTGATGTTACTCATTCATACCCTAGACATCCTTATTGGAGAAAGTGTATCCTCGTGAAGAATACCAGTAATCGCCAAGAGTTCATAGACCGTCTATAGCTCTCCAAGTTACCATATTTACTCATATGACCACATTTTGAACTTGGATATTTTGACTTGTCTATAAGCCATGTTTCAATAGACACTATTGAAAACTTAAGGTTAAGATTTAATATCCAATGCCTCAAAACATCCATATGATGATATTTTACTCTCATTTAATAAATGGAGCCACGATGTCCATGTCTATAAATGAAGTCCTCTATCGATTAACAAATGAATATCACCAAACTATCGAGGATAGACTATGCTATATAATCGTACTCATTGATAGCTCAAATGATAACACTTGCAACCATAAGTCCATCATTTATCTCAGGATTGAGATATACTCTCTGATTGTCTTCAAACGAAAAATTTTATCTGTTGACGGTTCTAGTTAAAGTATTTCATTGTGATCCAATTCAATGCACCCATTGCACTTGATTCTCTTGCCTAAAGACACCACACTTTGATGATTTTATACTCATCATAACACATTTGATCCCACTCAAATGCTACCAAAGGAATCTATAACTTTTACAAGATAAAGGCATCCAACATATTATCTTAAGTTGTGAACATTATTCAAGACTATTTAAAGAATTGTGTCTACCTCATACATATATAGATGTATGAACAATTCTTTTTTTCTCATAGTCTTTTGACCTTATGATTATTTACTTTTGACAATTATAATAATTAAACTATAAATGCTATAAGATTCGTTAAACTAGAAATCACTTTATTAATACGAAAAGATTGTGAAATACATAATTATACTCTTGCTATTGAGCATAATCCTAACACACATTCACAATCTTCATAAATAACGTTAATAGCAATATCTTTGTTCTTAACTTTAGGATTCATGCTCAACTCATATGTTTGAAGCAATCCAAGCAATTCATCGATGCACATACAATCAACGTCTTTGCTTTCATCAATGGCTATCACCTTAGCCTTGAACTGTTTAGGTAAAGATCTAAGAATCTTCCAATTTAATCGCTCTCTAGAGATGGGCACGCTTAGTGCTTGGAATTTATTGGCTTTGTTAAGAAGCTTGAATTGAAAATCTTCAAACTTGTCATCCTCACTAATTTGCAAGCTTTCGAACTGTGATGTGAGCATTTGAAGCCTCGACTTTCTTATAACCAAAGTACCTTCATTAGTAACTTGTAAGGTATCCCAATATTCCTTGGCGGACTCATGATTTTAAATGTATGAGAATTAATGCCTATCAACTCCTTCAAAGATGACATTCATGGCTCGGTGTGCCATTTATCTATTTCAAATTCATTTGTCATCCATTCACTTCTAGTTTTGGAAACTTTGGAGCTATCCTCCAATATCTTACATGGAGTTGTATAACCTTCTTCTACTACCGTCCATGCTCTTTCATCAATTGAGCGGATGTAGGCCTTCATCCTTAATTTCTAAAACCCATAGTTATGACTTTCATGAAATGTAGGCCTTTAGTTTGAAGCACCTTATACCATAACCTCTTCTTGAGTTACCATAGCTTCAAAGCCTTTCACTAAAACAAACCAATGTTTATCCCTCTAGATAGTCTTTGTCACAAGGTATGTGTCAAATAGAGCAAATATAGACTATTGACAAACAATATCAAATAACCTTGATTTGTCAAAAGTAAATAACTTGCAAGTGAAATAACAATACTTAAAACTTAAATAAACCACTACTTGTATACAAGATTTACTTTACCAGAATAGAGATATTATACAACTATGATCAACTAACTTGTATTCATATCACACTTATGCAATTCTTGTCATCCAAAGAAATTTAGGAGAAATGGTATAAACAAGATTTATACAAACACATATACAAACATAAAGAGATAGAGAAAGAGTCACTTGACACGATATTTTTATGTGGTAAAACCTCCGAAGAGGAAACATCCACGGGTTGAATCCACAACCACCGGTAAAATGAATCTAGTATGATGAATAAAAGATACACACTCAAAGTATGACAAAATCCCATGATACACTCTCCAAGCTATCACTTATATCCTACCCTCGAGCCTAGTGAACCACCTTACCTACTCCCTATCCAAGATATGCCTAACACACCTCTAGGAAGCAACTTCCTATCCAAGACCTCCCATCTCTTGGAAGATTCCTTGAATGCATGTTCAGATACTCCTGATCTTATTTTGCTTAGCTATCCAAGTCCTCTCGACTCTAGCTAAGACTTTCTCACTTGGTTTTCCGAGTTCTCTCAACCTTAACCAAGAATCTCTGGCTTGACTATCCTAGTCTTCCCAACTCTAGCCAAGACTTTATGTCTTTTACAAGGACTTTATAAGTAATCATGAATGCAAAACACATCCAAGGACACAAAATAGAATATGATGATCAACACATCCTATGGGAACTAAACATATGCATAAAAGTTCACAAATCAAAATTGTCTTGTTTCTATGCCTAAATAAAAGTTCTAGAATATGTGAAACACCAAAACACATTTTATTTCTAGATTTATTCATGTCACTAAACCTTGAATCAATCATATACATTTAAGTACATGTTCAAGAATTAGTATCAAACAAAAAACCCTACTGGATTCACAAGATATGATCAAGAAAATTTCTAGCAAGAAATTTAGAGCATGTATTCACATAATATTCAACACAAACCAATTAAGCACTATATATTCAAGAAATTGTGATAATCCTAGATATAATCAATTAATGAGACCCAGCACAAGTAGAGACTATTACTTATCAAAATCAATCAATTGAAGCACAAATAGTCCTAAATTGATAGCTAGCACAATACAAAACACAAACATGTGAAAACATAGGTTTTAAGAAAACCTAACTCAACATGCAAGGTTCTAGTCAAGTTCAATCTAGCTTTAATAGACTTTAAAAATCTAATCAAACTTTATACACCATACATACATGAATTGAGGAAGAAAACCCCTGGTAATTGAACGATTTTTAGAACAAAACTCAATAGAAGATTCAATACCTCAAGAAACTTGTGTAGTCAAGTTTTTTGGTGTAGAGCCACCTAAAAACTAGATCAAATGGCCTTAAACTTTCTTTGGAGATGATAGAAAATTTATAGATGAACAATCTCCAATTTGAATCACTTGAATTGGAGTTCAAATGAGAAAGTTATGGTGTTTGAAAGATGAGAAAGTTTGAGAGAAAATTTTGCACAAGTGTTTTTTTTTTATTTTCTTAGAATGAAATGAGAGAGAAAAAGGATATTTAATAGATGGAACCCAAAAGCATAAATGAAGGCCCAATGCAGAGGTGCCACCTCTGCAGCCCATAGAGGTTTGTGGCCTCCGTGGGGGTAGAGGGCATCTCTTCTAGAGGAGGCCACGTGCCTTCACGGAGAGAGGTGTTTTGCCCTCTTTGTTGGCAACTACATCTCCCCCTTTCACCTTTGTGTTCCTCGACTGTTCTCTAGCCTCCAAACTTCAAATTCCAATCCATTTTCAGAATACAAACCAAGACTCTCTCACTCACAAGGACATCATAAAAACTTTCACAAAAAATTTTGAATTCAATTTGAAAAACAAGGATGAAAACCAAGTACGTTAAAGACACGAAAAGTATCTTAACATCCTAATTGGAACTTGAAACTAAATGAATGAGTAACCTAAACATTCGAAACTCAATGAGGAATACAATAAGCACAAATTCAAGCCCAATATCTTAAAAATGGAAACAAATAAACACAAGAACACATAAGTATTCCATTTCCTAGATATAGTCCTAGAACATGCAGTTTCTCAAAAATTGTCAAATTAAATCTAATGCATGTGCATACTTTAATAAGTGTGTGTATGTGTAAAATAAATTTTGCACAATGATGTAGGGACACATATGGATGCAATGTGTGTGTGCACTTAAGCCTTGCAAGAGGAATAAGGTCTTTTTATACCTTTATTAAGCAATGGAGTGTGTTCCTCTTATAGACTTCAACTTTGCTTGATTTGTTTTCCAATCTTCCTTGAAGTTTGATAAACCTTGACAACTAATCATAACAAATGAAATGTTGTTTTGATATGGAATTATGCCAATAAAAGACTCAATAACCTAACACGATTCCACCGTGGAAAATGAATATGTAGCTGCTTGTGTAGCAGGTAAGAAGGCTGTATGGCTCTGTAAGTTGTTATGTTATCTGGAAGTTGTTCCAGATCTAGATAAGCCCATTACATTTTACTATGGTAATAATGGTGATGTGGCTAATTCTGAGGAACCAAGAAGCCACAAAAGTGGGAAGCATATAGAGAGGAGTTATCATCTCATCAGAGAGATAGTGTAGAGAGGAGATGTCGCAGTGACCAAGATAGGATCGTAGGATAATCATGTTAATCCATTTACGAAGACCTTAATGGCTAAAGTCTTTGAAGGTCACCTAGAGGGGTCTAGGATTATGAGATATGTCTTACTTGCTTTAGTGCTAGTGGGAGATTGTTGGGGTTTTTTGCCCTAAAGCTTGTAATAATTAATAAAAGAAGTAGTCTTTGAAAGCCCTAAAGTCGTGCAGTGGAAGGAAATAAAAAAAATAATTTCCTTAAAAATAATTTAATGACTTTATGAACTGTGTACAATATATAAAAATAAATAACAGTTAAGATTCGAAATCATATCTACATGCTAACTCCTTCGTTCTTTCACTTTTTGATATAGCTTTCCAATTTGTACCACCAGATCTTTCTCGCTATCTTCCAGTTTCGGCAACTGCGTGTGGGTGCGTCATGGGCTTCATGATGTTATATGGAGGTTGAAGAAAACACATAAAACAACTCTTGCTTTGTGCATAGAAAATTTAGCCACTTGAATAATAAATAACGAAATATAGAAAAATCTATTCTTTTTCTTTTTCTTTTCTTTTGGTCGCACTCGAACTTTGTTTTTTTTTTCTTTTTGCTTTTTGATTCTTGTTTCACATGAATGTGTGGTGTGTTCAATTGCTATATCTCCTTATTTATATAATAATATATCTATATACATAAAATAAAAACAAGATACTAATCAAATTCCAAATAGGATAATTAGTATTTTAGTGACCAAGTTAGTATAGGATTCTAAATCCCATATATGACCCTAGTTCACTAAGACTTGAACACTTGGCCTAGTTAGGAAATAAAATAGTCTTATTGTTTTATCCTTTGTCTCAGTCATGGTTCGAATCTATAACCTCCGGTTAATAATTCTCAATTATTAATTTATTAATTAAATAATCTAATTATTTAATTAATTTAATTATTGATATATCAATTAAAAAATATCATCGTTTAATTAATTCCCTAAATAAATTTCTTGTTACTTTCGTAGCATAATTAATTGGACGATCCAATTAATTAACCGTGACCATTGTTGATGAGAATTAAGAAGCATCACCAAAGGAACCATTGCATATTCCAATTGGGCCAATTAAAAGGAGCTAAGAGATTCAAAGAAGCACTAAATGACATAATTAATCATGAAATATTAATTAAAGAGCTTAATTATTTTTCTAAGGATTATTGGAAATCAAGACTATGGGTCCATTAGATACCTTTGCTAGCCCGAAATATTGAAGGTAACAATTGATATGAACCTCACCAAGAACAGTGAGACCCGGAACCAATATATGGTAACGAATGATCGTTTTCTAATTTTAAGTTTGTAAACAAGAACAAAATCGGACTGCGACCCGTTAACTATATGGAGATAAGAACCAACGGTATCAAGAAGGTTGTAGATGCCACACTCAAGAAAAAAAAGAAGGTGAGTGATAAGTCAAGGTTTGAACTCCATAAGGATAGTTCTATGAAGAACCTTGATAAGTTCATAGTTCTATGAAGAACCAAAGAGAAAATTCTCTCAATTTTATTTCAATTCAAGTCTTGCCGAATTACATCCAATTCGTTCCTTTATATACTAAAACCCCAAACGAAAAGAAAGGCTATAAACAAACCTAAAAAGAAACTAGATAATTCGGCCATTAAGGCCTTACAATCAGAAGAAAACTAAATCAATAAACTATTGACTTTCTCCCTAATTGGAAAGCTAAATCTGGAAACAAATCAGCCCCTTAATTTGGGAAAAAAAATTAACTATTATTCTTTGGGAATTTAAAGGAAATAAATCGGCCAAAGTTGACTCTTCTCCTAACTTGTGCCACACGCCCAAGTCTTCCTTATTCAGGCCAATCAATTGCCTTGATGACATTAATTACGCCTTGGTCTTCATGTGGGCTTATATTGTACTTTAACAATTCAAAATCAGCCCAAGTGTCTTGAATTAGGTCATTTAGTGCTTCTTTGAATCTATTAGCTCCTTTTAATCGGCCCAATTGGAATATGCAATGGTTCCTTTGGTGATGCTTCTTAATTCTCATCATTCCCCCTCTCTTCAAAAGGATTCATCCTCGAATCTTCACCATAATGTTGTTGATAGCCTACGACACTTCATCAAAGCCTTGCAAATGATAAACAACAACACTAGGCAAGGAAGGGTAAATTCCATTAAGACTAAAACATGCCTCTTTGTACAAAAGTACAATCATTGGCTGATTTGAAAATAGAGCCTTTTTGACCTCACTCTCGCTTGCATAAAGGCTTACTTGTTTTCTCTCTTTTTTTTTCTCAGCAACCTCTTTTTCTTTTTCATCTTTCTTTATTTTTTTGCTATTTCATACTCTTTTTCTTTTCTCTCTCTTTCTTTTGAACTCTCACTCTCACTCTTTTTTTGACATCTCTCTCTTTTCTTAACCTCACTTGATATTCATACACTTGTTTTGGGGTTAAAGGTACAAGAGTGATTGACTTTTTATTTTGTACAAAGGAGTATCTATTGGTATACCCATCATGAGTCACATGCCTATCAAATTGCCATGGTCTCCCCAAAAGGATATGAGTCGCATTCGTTGGTACCACGTCACAAAGGACTTCATCTTTGTATTTTCCAATTGAAAACGACACCACCACTTGTTTAGTCACCTTGATTTCCCCACTATCATATTGTAGCTTATAAGGTTTTTGGTGCTTCAAAGTGGTCAAATTCAGTTTCTCCACAAAACTAGTTCTAGCCACAATAGTACAACTCCCCCCATCAATAATCATGCTACAAACCTTATCATTAACATGGCAGTGAGTGTGAAAAATACTGTCTCGTTGTACCTCATCATCTTCCTTGGCTTGAGCACTAAGAGCTCTTCTTGCCACCAAAAGCTCTTCATACGTATCTCCTCTATTCTCATACTTATCTTCTATATTCCCATACCTAACTTCTCTACCTCCCATTCCACGCCTAAATATGCTTGCACCCACATTAGACATGTGATCATCCTCCTCTAGGTCATTCCAATAATCATCTCCATAGTCATTCCTAGGTGGGCTTTTTTTCTCTTTATTCCACCTTAGGAGCCTTAATGGCTTCTCCCTTTGCGAACTAGACTCCACTTTATCTATCTAATCATGCACCTCACCAAACTTAACCTCCATCAGCTCCATGCTTTTTTGTATGGCTTTATATAAAATATTGAGGTTTACCATTTCTGGTGCATCGTCGGATAAGTCTTTACTCTTATCTTGGGACATATTTTCATCCTACAAAACAAAGAAAGCTAGTAAACCTCTCAAAACACTCCCTCACGTGTTTACCCTCAAAGATGGTGGCATTCACACTCCTATTTCACTCAATCTTTTGGCGTTAACACTCGAATAACCTCACACTCTCTTGCCTTTTTTTTCACTCTTTGTTCACTCTTTTAGTTCTTTTTTTTTACTTAGACGGACACTCACAAGGAGTTTAAGAAATAAGATGTAACAAAAAATAAACAAAAAAAAATAATAATAATAATAAAATAGGACAAGAATAACAAAAACGAGATTCTACTGAAAGATTTTTTTTTTAATATCAATGCACAGAATCAAGATAAGGAATAGAAATAGTTGATATAGGTTCAACTACAGGACCCCAAAAAAAATTGTACTTTTTTTTACCGACCTTGATCAAATGGACTCAAGCAAGTTTTTGGTACTTTTTTTTTTGTACCGGATTTGATCAAACGGATTTGTTTTTGGTTGAAACAAATGAATACAGAGAAGAAGAAGAACATGGATAGATTAAACCTGATTTAGAAGCCTAAGCTCTGATACCAACGGATATGAACCTCACTAAGAACAGTGAGACTAGGAACCAATATATGGTAACGAAGGATCGTTTTCTAATTTCAAGTTTGTAAACAAGCACAAAATCGGACCGCGACCTATTATTTATATGGAGATAAGAACCAACGGTATCAAGAAGGTTGTAGACGCCACACTCATCAAAAAGAAAGAAGTTGAGTGATAAGTCAAGGTTTGAACGCCACAAGGTAGAACCTTGATATGTTCATAGTTCTATGAAGAACCAAAGAGAAAATTCTCTCAATTTTATTTCAATTCAAGTCTTTCCGAATTACATCCAATTCGTTGCTTTATATACTAAAACCCTAAACAAAAACAAAGGCTATAAGCCAACCTAAAAGGAAAAGTCACCTTGATTTCCCCACTATCATATTGTAGCTTATAAGGTTTTGGGTGTTTCAAAGTGGCCAAATTCAGTTTCTCCACAAAACTAGTGCTAGCCACATTAGTAAAACTCCCCCCATAAATAATCATGCTACATACCTTATCATTAACATGGCAGCGAGTGTGAAAAATATTGTCATGTTGTACCTCATCATCTTCCTTGGCTTGATCACTAAGAGCTATTCTTGCCACCAAAAGCTCTCCATACCTATCTCCTCTATTCCCATACCTATCTTCTCTATTCCCATACCTAACTCCTCTACCTCCTATTCCAAGTCAAAATCTGCCCGCACCCATATTAGACATGTGATCATCCTCCTCTAGGTCAATCCCATAATCATCTTCATAGTCATTCCTAGGTGGATTTCTTTCTCTTCGTTCCACCTTAGGTGCCCTAAATGGTTGCTCCATTTGCGAACTAGACTCCACTTTGTCTATCCAATCATGCACCTCATCAAACTTAATCTCCATCCGTTCCATGCTTTTTTGTATGGCTTTATATAAAAAATTGAGGTCTACCGTTTATGGTGCATCGTCGGATAAGTCTTCACTCTTATCATGGGACATATTTTTATCCTACAAAACAAAGAAAGCAAGTAAGCCTCTCAAACACACTCCCTCACGTGTTTACCCTCAAAGATGGTGACACTCAGACTCGTGTTTCACTCAATCTTTTGGCTTTAACCCTCTGATAAGCTATCACTCTCTTGCTTTTTTCACTCTTTGTTCACTCTTTCAGTTTTTTTTTTGACTTAGATGACACACTCACAAGAAGTTTAAGAAATAAGATGTAATAAAAACAAAAACAAAAAAACAAAATATAATAAAATAAATAAAATAGGACAAGAATAACAAATACGAAATTCTACTGAATGTTTTTTTTAATATCAACACAAGGAATCAAGAAAAGGAATAGAAAAAAAAATTGAAATAAGTTCAAATACAAAACCTAACAAAAATGTAATTTTTTTTTCAGGATCTTTTTTTTTGGATCTCTTTTTTTATATATATATAACGGATTTGATAAAACTTTTTTTTATAACGGATCTGATAAAACTTTTTTTTTTTGTAACCGATCTGATATTTTTTTTTAGATCAAATAAAAGAAAAGACGAAGAAGAACAAGGACAGATTAAACCGGATTTTAGAAGCCTAAGTTCTGATACCAGCTGATATGAACCTCACCAAGAGCAGTGAGACCCGGAACCAATATTTGGTAACGAAGGATCGTTTTCTAATTTTAGATTTATAAAAGAAGAAAATAATAAAAAAAGGACCGCTACCCGTTATCTATGAAGAGATAAGAACCAACGGTATCAAGAAAATTGTAGATGCCACACTCAAGAATAAAAAAGAAGGTGAGTGATAAGTCAATGTTTGAACGACACAAGGTAGAACCTTGATAAGTTTATAGTTCTATGAAGAACCAAAGAGAAAATTCTCTCAATTTTATTTCAATTCAAGTCTTGTTTCAAATTACATTAATTGGTCCCTTTTATACTAATAATATCTAAGTCCTAAAAATGGAATAAATATTTGGCAATTAATGCCTTATAATCAGGAAAATAAATGTAAACAAATTTAGAAAATAAATAAATACTAAACTAGCAACTAGTTGATTTCTTCCTTATTTGGAAAGCTGAATTTGGGAAACAAATTAGCCCTTTATTTGGAAAACAAATCAACTCTTTATTTGGGGAAATAAATAAAATAAGGAATATGGTGAAATAGGAAATATGCTGAAATTGAATTCTTCTCCAACCATACGTCGCCCAAAATATAGGAAATATGTTGAACTTCGGACTCCTCAATTCAAGTTTTCGTACAACAATATAGATGACCGAGTATGGACTTGTTATGATCTTTTTCAGAGGACATAGTCTTCATAGTATCTGTGGGGCTCGTCTTGGGCTTTCCGGAAATATATTATAATAGATGATCCGATCTCAGATGCTCTCTTTAGAGGCCCTAGAAGTTCAGCCTGGATTTGGTCTTCATGTGGGCCGAACTTGGATTTCAGCAACTCATAATCAGCCCATCATTAAATACTTCTTTGATCCAATTGCCTCCTTGTAATTGGTCCAGTTGGAATATACAATGGATCCTTTGGTGATGCTTCTTCATTCTCATTATGGTAGGCCTCCGTACTGAAACTCTAAGTTTTTTAAATATAGAGAGAAGTTAGCTTCTAGAGAGACGAAGAGCCATATTTATGGTATAAAATACCTTATCCATTTGTGAGGGTTCTTGATTTATTTATTTGCAAGTTGGAGTTAATACGTATTGATACTTGAGTGGTGATACTCAATTTCTATTGGCACTAAGATTAGTGACATCAGTAATGGTCCATTAGAGGTCTAGGTTCATAAGATACCTTGAGTGTTGTAATAAGTTATCCCGTGTATGCTTGCCACGCGTCCTCATGGCCTATGGTTTAACATAATGGGGAGGCTTGAGGCTTAAGATGATTTCTATGATCGTGCTCAACTCGCCTTTCCATAACCAAGAAGTTTTATTATCTAGTGGTCCTGAACGACCTATATCAGTCCCGAGAGAGATTGCAAGCCAATGGTCCAAAACGATCAATGTCAGTCCCGAGGGAGAGTGCAATCCAAGGGTCCTGAATGACCTATGTCGATCCCAAGGGAGCGTAAAAGTAGAGGGTCCAGAATGACCTATGTCAAGCTCGAAGAAGAATGCAGGTTGAGCTAGCGTTTAGAATAACCTATGTCAATTCTAAGGGAGGGTGAAAGTAAAGGTCTAGAAAGGCCTATATTGGTCTAGAGGGAGAGTGCAAGCTGAGGGACCAGAATGACCTATATCAAGCCCGAGAGAAAGTGCAAACTGAGGGTCCAGAATGACCTATGTTGAGCCTTAGGGAGAGTGCAAACCAAGGGTCCAGAATGACTTATGTCTAGCCCGAGGGAGAATGCAAGTCAAGGGTCCAGAATGACCAATGTCGGTCTCAAAGGAGAGGGAGAGTGAAATTCGAGGGTCTAGAATTATCCATGTCAAGCTCGATGGAGAGTTCAAGTCAGGGTCTAGAATGACCTATGTCAAGCCTAAGAGAAAGTACAACTCGAGGGTTGAGAATGACATATGTCGGCCCCAAGAGAGAGTGAAAGTGGATGGTCCAGACCGCAGCCCTGATTTCTTTTATGAAAAAGGTAGGAATTGTTTGACAAGTCAATCGCTCATTAAATATAGCGATGGTATGGCCCTTTTGACTTGTCAACAATGTTGATATTGTAGAGAACAAAACGGTTCAAAACGCAACGGAAGGGTGAGAAAAACAAAAATTAGGGTTTGTGTATATCAAAAAAAATTCCCTTTAATAACAAAAGCCTTAACCATAGATTAATTTATGTATATAAAAAGTATCGTACCTTTTTTTTGTGATGATTGAACTAGCATCAAATTGAATCTGCAAGATCTTCCAATCCAATCACGAACGTGAATCACCTAGGAGTGTGTGCTCCATTTTTTTAAATTTTATACCTGAGGAAGGAAACAAACAAAATCTTCTTCTTTGTTAGTCACAATAATCCTCCAAGAGAAAAACCAAGAACGTCCGGTCACTTATGAATTATCAATCAATTTAATTGAAACACGCCTGAACCTTGATTCGATGTTGTACACAAAACCCTTTTGATGCAAAAGATACTAGTGTACTATCGAAAACAAAAACGTTCCCTCTTTTCTCTATATTTGGCCGAATTACAATGAGTTGGACGAAGTTTTTTTTTAATAACAATAAAAAAAAAAACAACTTTTCACACCAAAAACTAAGGCTTGGTCAAAATTTACAAGTAGTATATATAGGAGACCATACCCAGTCCTAAGAAGGATTTACTTGGTGGTTAAGAATCCTTTCCCTAGGTAGATTTACTTGGTGGTTAAGAATCCTTTTCTAAAAAGAATTCTATCCTACACCAAGACCCCTAATAAAAATCAATAGTGTATTTGTAACCATATTAAAGACTTCCTAATTTGATTAGATAAATAATTCCTTTTATTTATCTACTTATCAAATATAGTCTTTAATATTAATTATACTACCAACAATAGTATAATATTAGGAGACCATCTCCAAATAGAAAAAAATTTTAACTTTTAATTAAATAATAAAATAAAATAATATAATTAAGCTATTCTAAATAGCCTAGCCGCCCAACACATATATATGTCCCAATTTGTTATTTTCTTATTTTATTAAATCCATTTGACCTTTATAAAAAGTCTACAAGTGAACTAGACCCATTCTTACAAAAAGAAACAAGTCCACATACCTCAATACAATTCTAGATGGACCCCTAAATTTTTCCGGTAGAATATATCAAGTGATCCATACAAGTTCGTATGGATTGGGGATCTTGGCAAGCTATCTAAATTTAAGTTCCAGTAGACACAACCCAATCTCAATCAAAAAATGATTCACTTAGGTTCGATCTATTTAATTTTAGTTCCTTCAATTAAAGAACTAAAATTGAACTCTTAAATAAAGATAGAATAAGTTGATGTTACCCATTCGTACCCTAGAAAACCTTATTGGAGAGAGTGTATCCTCGTGAAGAATACCAGTAATCGCCAAGAGCTCATAGACCGTCTATAGCTCTCCAAGTTACCATAGTTACTCACATGACCACATTTTGAACTTGGAGATTTTGACTTGTCCAGAAGCCATGTTTCAATAGATACTATTGAAAACTTAATGTTAAGATTTAATATCCAATACCTCAAAACATCCATATGATGATATTATACTCTCATTTAATAAATGGAGCCACGATGTCCATATCTATAAATGATGTCCTCTATCGATTAACAAATGAATACCACCAAACTATCGAGGATAGACTATGCTGTATAATCGTACTCATTGATAGCTCAAATGATAACACTTGCAATCATAAGTCCATTATTTAACTCAGGATTGAGATAGACTCTCCGATTGTCTTCAAATGAAAACTTTTATCTATTGACGGTTCTAGATAAAGTATTTCATTGTGATCCTATTTAATGCACCAAGTGCACTAGATTCTTTTGCCCCAAAGACACCACATTTTGATGATTTTAGACTCATCATTACACATTTGATCCCACTCAAATGCTAGCAAAAGAATCTACAACTTTGAAAAAAAAAACGGCCAACCTTTTATCTTAAGTTGCGAATATTATTCAAGATTAATTAAAGAATTGTGTCTACCTCATACATATCTAGATGTAGGAACAATTCTTCTTTTTTCATAGTCTTTTGACCTTATGATTATTTACTTTTGACAATTATAATAATTAAAGTATAAATAATATAAGATTTATTAAACTATAAATCACTTTATTAATATGAAAAGATTGTAAAATACAATATTATACTCTTGCTATCGAGCATAATCCTAACAATCTCCCACTTGCTCTATAGTAAATGTGTCATATCTCTCATCCATATGTTCTCTAGATGCCCATCAAAACTCTTTTATGGAAGAGCCTTTGTAAGGGGATCCGCTAGATTTTTTGCGGACGCAATCTTGGTAATCGTCTTGTCACCCCTATGCACAATTTCCCTTTGAAGGTGATATTTTCTTTCAATGTGTTTCCCTCTCTTATGACATCTTGGTTCTCTCTAATTAGCCATTGCTCCACTATTGTCACAATAGATAGTGATCTGATTATTCGCATCAGGAACCACTTCCAAGTCAATCAAGAATTCCTGATGTTGATCTCCTGGAGTCAGAATCTGACTAAAAATCAGAATCTGTATACCCAACGGGAATTAAATCCCCTTCAGAGTATACAAGCATATAATCTCTCATTCTCCTAAGATACTTGAAAATATGCTTGACTGTCGTCCAGTGATCAGGACCAGGTTTTGATTGAAACCTGCTAACTATGCCCACAGCAAAACAAATATCTGGTCTAGTACAGAGCATTGCATACATGAGACTTCCAACTACTGATGCATATGGAACCCTACTTATGAATTGCTCTTCATGCTCATTCTTAGGAACTTGTTCCTTAGAAAGTTTGATTCCATGTCTGAAAGGTAACATACCTTTCTTGGAATCTTGCATGGAAAACCTGGACAAGATTTTATCTATGTATGAAGCTTGGGATAATGCAATCGTTCTATTCTTTGTATCCCTTATGACTTGGATATAACTTGCTTCTCCTAAGTCCGTCATATCAAATTTTTTTGGTGACCATTCTTTTATTTGATGTCAATACACCTACATCGTTTCCGAAGAGTAGTATATCATCAACGTAAACAAACTAGAAAAACCAACTTATCGCCTTCAATCCTTTTGTATACACAAGGTTCATCAAGGTTTTGAATAAATCCAAAACTTTTCACGGCTTGATCGAACCTTATGTTCCAGGATGTGGATGCTTGCTTCAATCCATATATGGATCTTTGCAACTTGCATACCCTTTCCTCTTGGCCCTTTTCAATGAACCCTTCGGGTTGCATCATGTAGATGCTTTCATCAAGACTTCCATTAAGGAAAGCTGTCTTGACATCCATTTACCAAATCTCTAGGTCTAGAGATGACGCAATGGATAAGAGTATCCTAATGGATTTAAGCATGGCCACAGGAGAGAAAGTTTCTTCATAATCGATACCTTCCTTCTGTGTATAGCCTTTAGCTACCAATTTAGCTTTAAAGGTTTCCACCTTTCCATCCATTCCTCTTTTCCTCTTGTATACCCACTTGCACCAGATGGGTTTTTATCCCTTTAGGCAAGTCTACAAGAGACCAGGCTTTGTTTTTGAACATAGATTCAATTTCGGATTGCATTGCCTTTTGCCGATGGCGACAATCAATATCATACATTGCTTCCTTGTACGTATAGGGATCATCATCATCCGAAAGATTCTCTACAGATTCTCCTAGACCGATGTATCTCTCGGGTTGTCTAACAATCCTTCCACTACGATGAGGTATGGTAGATTGTTGATTTTGTGTTGGTACGGAACTTACAATTGGGCTTGGTTACGAAACCTCTTGTGGAATTGTATCTCCTAAAAGTTCATTCAGGACAATTCTACTTTTAGGCACAAAATTATTCATATAGTCCTTTTCCAAAAATTTAGCATTTGTCGAAACAAATACTTTAAGATCTGAAGGACTATAAAAATAATATCCTTTTGTTTCTTTTGGATACCCTACAAATATGCATGTTTCTAAACGGGACTCCATCTTTTCTGTCTTTCCAGTTAACACGTGCGTAGGACATCCAAATATCCTTAAGTGTTGTAAACTAGCCTTCTGCTCAGTCCACAACTCATGCAGTGTTTTAGGAACCGACTTAGATGGTACATTGTTTAGAATATACATTGCAGTTTGTAAAGCATATCCCTAAAAAGAATTAGAGAGCATTGAATAACTCAACATAGACCTAACCATATCCAAAAGAGTTATATTTCTCCTTTCTGCCACCCTATTTTGTTGAAGTGTGTCTGGTGCAGAAAACTGAGAAATTATTCCATTATCAATAAGATATTGCTAAAACTCACCAGATAGATATTCTCCACCATGATCGGACCTCAAGATTTTTATGTGATTCTCAAGCTGATTTTATACTTCAGCTTTAAATGCTTTGAACATATCAAAAGCATTCGATTTATGTCTCACGAGATACACATAGCCAAATCTTGAGTGATCATCCGTGAACGTGATGAAGTACTCATATCCACCTCAAGCTTGAATGCTCATAGGTCCACAAACATCAGTGTGTATTAATCCTAAACATTCGATGGCTCTTGCGCCTTTAGTCGTAAACGACCTTTTGGTCATTTTACCTTCCAAACAAGATTCACAAGTTGGTAGATCATCAACCTTTAAGTCACTTAGAGGTCCGTCATTTACCAATCTTTTAATCCTATTAAGGTTAATATGGCCTAAGCGCAAATGCCATAGGTAGGTTTCATCTTTTGATAATTTTACTCTTTTTTGATTAGGTTTCGTTGATTCCGTGTCTAACAAGTGAGAGATATTTCCATGCAAATAGAATAAACCGTTTTCCAATGTACCTTTGTAAATAAATTTGTCATTCTTACTAATAATAAAAGCTTTATTAAAAGTAACCGAATAACCAAATTTATTTAAACAAGGAACAAAAATTAAATTCCTCTTGAATTGAGGTACATGATAAACGTCTATTAAATCTAAATGCCTACAAGAATCTAAATTGATTCTAATATCTCCTACTACACTAGTAGACATCAATGCTCCATTGCCTAAATACAAGTTGAATTCATTCTTATTCAGTCTATTCCTCTGTCCCTTTTCACCACAAAGGAAATACTTTCCTTTGATTTTGGTTACTTTCTTGGTCTCCTTCTAGGAAGGCTCAAGTTGCTTTTTCTTTTGTTGTCTCTTGACCTTCTTACGGGTCTTTAACAGTAGCAACTTACCAAGCATTTGAATCTCTTGACCCTTGCCTTTCACAAGATTTTTTTTTTTCGGCTTTGAACATCTTGCATCAGGCCTTGCAAGGTGTATTCCTTATTATTCAAGGTGTTTTCCAACTTGAATTGATCAAATGAATCTGATAGTGAGTTGATAATCATTTCGATTTTGGTCTCACCATCTATCTCTGCACCATTCAGTTTATCAATGTTGAAATGTGTTATGACTTTCATCATGTGTTATTCACACCCTGTCCAGGTTTCATCCTAAGATTCATAAAAGCAGTTACTGCCTCTCTCTTAGTCTCCTAGACCACATAGCAAACATCTCCTCTAGAGACATCATTATATCGGCAGCAGTCTCAATTCCTTCATGTTGCTGTTGCAACACGTCAGAGATGATGGCCATAATGTAACGTACATTTAGCCATCGCATTTAAAGACTTCCACTACTGATACTCATCTGTTTGCTCCTGAGTAAATTCATTAGTTTGGTGGTTAAGGAATATAAAGAATGAACTTATGCTTTTCAACTTGCAACAACAACCCAATATTCCTTTTCCATGTGAAATAATTATCATCAGTTAAAGTATTATCTTTTAGGATATTGATTAGGGACGGGGTCATAATTTATTTTTTATAAAAAAAATTATATAAGTAAACAATCATGATATAGCACTTTTGAATATTTATCTTGAATTCAATAAAATAATTCAATCATAAAAAATCAATGGTGATCCAACACCCATAAATGTCACGCCTCCTTTGGGAGTACGCACCATTTACTAGTTGGACTAGGTCCCATCTAATTGTTAACATAACAACCAACGTTTTCTATTTTAGCCTTGCAATTTTATTAACAAGAACTCTTGGGAGGATATTAATAAAATTACATTGAGTGTGTTACCAAGTTATCGACTTTCAATATAATTCCTCATGAATATCCCTCATTTAGGAATAGATATCGTTTGGGCTAATTGTCTAGTCTATCATTGAGGTTTAAATATATAAAAAAAAATTCCCTTTTAATAATAAGAACCTTAACCCTAGATTAATTGATGTATATAAAAAGTATCGTACCTTTTTTTTTCGTGACGATTGAACTAACATCGAATTGAATCTGCAAGATCTTCCAATCCAATCACGAACATGAATCACCTTGGTGTGTGGGCTCCCATTCATTAAATTGTATACCTGAGGATGAAAACAAACAAAAGTTTCTTTTTTGTTAGTCACAATAATCCTCCAAGAGAAAATCCAAGAACGTCCGGTCACTTTTGAACTATCAATCAATTTGATTGAAACTCGCGTGAACCTTGATTCGATATTGTACATAAAACCCTTTTGATGCAAAGGAATCTAGTGTACAATCGAAAACAAAAACGTTCCCTCTTTTCTCTATGCTTGGCCGAATTCTTCACACAATGAGTTGGACGAAGTTTTTGTTTATAACAATAAAAAAACAAATAAAAAACAACTTCTCACACAAAAAAACTAAGGCTTGGTCGAAATTTACAAGTAGTATATATAGGAGACCAAATCTTCTCCTAAAAAGGATTTACTTGGTGGTTAAGAATCCTTTCCTTAGGTAGATTTACTTGGTGGTTAAGAATCCTTTTCTGAAATTTTTATATCCTACACCAAGACTCCTAATCCAACTCAATAGTGTATTTGTAACCATATTAAAGACTTCCTAATTTGATTAGATAAATAATTCCTTTTATTTATCTACTTATCAAATATAGTCTTAAATATTAATTATACTACCAACAATAGTATAATATTATGAGACCATCTCCTAATAGAAAATGATTTTGACTTTTAAATAAATAATTAATTAATCATTAAATTAATTAATTTCCATTTAATTAAATAATAAAATAATATAATATAATTAAGCTATTCTAAATAGCCCTGCCGCCCAACACATATATATGGGTCAATATATTATTTTCTTTTTTTATTAAATCCATTTGACCTTTATAAAAAATCCACAAGTGAACTATGCCCATTCTTACAAAAAGAGACAAGTCCACATATCTCAACAAAATTCTAGATGGACCCCTAAATTGGTCTGGTAGAATATATCAAGTGATCCATACAAGTTCATGTGGGTTGGGGATCTTGGCGGGCTATCTAAATTTAAGCTACAGTAGACACAACCCAATCACAATCAACAAATGATTCAGTTAGGTCCGATCTATTAAATTTTAGTTCATTCCACTAAAGAACTAAAATTGAACTCTTAAATAAAGATAGAATAAGTTGATGTTACTCATTCGTACCCTAAACAACCTTGTTGGAGGAAGTGTATCCTTGTGAAGAATACCAGTAATCGTCAAGAGCTTATAGACCATCTATAGCTCTCCAAGTTACCATATTTACTCATATGACCACATTTTGAACTTTGATATTTTGACTTGTCCATAAACCATGTTTCAATAGACACTATTGAAAACTTAACAATAAGATTAATATCCAATACCTCAAAACATCCATATGATGATATTCTACTCTCATGTAATAAATGGAGCCACGATGTCCATATCTATAAATTAAGTCCTCTATCGATTAACAAATGAATACCACCAAACTATCGAGGATAGACTATGCTATATAATCGTACTCATTGATAGCTCAAATTATAACACTTGCAATCATAAGTCCATAATTTATCTCAGGATTAAGATAGACTCTCCGATTGCCTTCAAAAGAAAAACTTTTTTCTATTGACGGTTCTAGATAAAGTATTTCATTGTGATCCTATTCAATGCACCCAGTGCACTAGATTCTTTTACCCAAAGACACCACACTTTGATGATTTTTGACTTATCATAGCACATTTGATCCCACTCAAATGCTAGCAAAAGAATCTACAACTTTGACAAGATAAAGGCGACCAACCTTTTATCTTAAGTTGTGAATATTTTTCAAGACTAACTAAAGAATTGTGTCTACCTCATACATATCTAGATGTATGAACAATTCTTCTTTTCTCATAGTCTTTTGACAATTATAATAATTAAACTATAAATGCTAGAAGATTTTTTAAACTATAAATCACTTTATTAATATGAAAAGATTGTCAAATACAATATTATACTCATGCTATCGAGCATAATTCTAACAGCTGACGTTCCATACAAACTAAACTTTTCAGTTATAATAATTATCCCTAGCTCCAGGTAGGATTTTTTTTTTCATTCTAATAGGTAAAATATTTTTACATCCCGAGTCAAACTTGTTCCTCGGGACCGTTGTTGATGTAATGATTTTTTTTTTGCAAAATCCCGAGAGATAAAATATTTCGTGACCTTAGTCATACATGTTCCTCAAGATGGATTTAAGGATGTACTAATGCCTCCTTTTGTTATGCTCTCTCTTTGCACAACCAAGAATGGTAAAGAAGAATTTTATGTCATACACAAACATTGTCTTTGTACTCAGTTCATCAACATCAGTTTTCATACTTATCTTCTTGTTCATCCCTACTTTGTTTTTTTGCAAGAAGGTTTTTAATTCCCATATTCCTTGGTAGCCATCCTTATATGAACCTCACCAAGAGCAGTGAGACCCGAAACCAATATATAGTAACGAAGGATCGTTTTCTAACCAAGTTTACAAATAAGAACGTTATCAGATCGTGACCCCGTTACCTATAAGGAGGTAAGAACCAACGGTATCAAGAAGTTAAAGACGCCACACTCAAGAACAAGAAGAAGATGTAAGTGATAAGTCAAGTTTTCAAAACCAAAAAGAGATGAACTCTCACAAATTTTTTATTCAATTCAAGTCTGTCGAATTACATCCAATTCGTTCCTTTACATACTAAAACCCTAAATAAAAAGAAAGCCTATAAGCCATCCTAAAAGGAAACAAGATAATTCGGCCATTAAGGCCTTATAATCAGAAGAAAACTAATTCGAGAAACTATTGACTTGCTCCCTAATTGGAAAGCTAAATCTGGAAATAAATCAGCCCCTTAATTTGGGAAACAAATCAACTATTATTCTTGGGAAATTAAAAGGGAATAAAGCAGCCAAAGTTGACTCTTCTCCTAGCTTGTGCCACACACCCAAGTCTTCCTTATTCGGCCCAATCAATTGCCTTGATGACATTAATTATGCCTTGGTCTTCATGTGGGCTTATCTTGGACTTCAACAATTCAAAATTAGCCCAAGTGTCTTGAATTAGGCTATTTAGTGCTTCTTTGAATCTTTTAGCTCTTTCCCTTGTTATTGGCCCAACCGGAACATGTAATGGATCATTTGATGCAGCCGCCTTGTTCTCATCATTCCCTCCCTCTTGAAAAATATTTGTCCTCAAATCGTCACCTACATCAAAAGGAGACAAATCATAAACATTGAAGCTTGCACTAACATTGTACTCACCTGGAAAATCCAACTTGTATGCGTCGTCATTGATTCTTTCAATCACTTGAAATGGGCCATCTCCCCTTGGAAATAGTTTAGAACTCCGCTGGGCTGGGAATCGTTCCTTTCTCATATGCAACAACACCCAATCACCGGGCTCAAACACAACCTTCTTATTTGCTTGATTGGCGTATTGCTCAGTTCGTCTCTCTACGTTTTGCCGAGTCTTTTCATGGATTTGCCTAACAAAATCTGCCTTTTTCTTTCCATCCAAGTTAACATGCTCATTCACAGGTAAAGGAATTAAATCCAATGGAGTCAATGGGTTAAAACCATACACAATTTCAAAAGGTAAAAAATGAGTTGCAGAATGCACGCTCCTATTATAAGCAAACTCTACATGCTGCAGACAATCCACCCATGTTTTCAAGTTCTTTTGTATTATAGCACGCAACAAGGTAGATAAAGTCCTATTAACTACTTCAGTTTGACCATCAGTTTGTGGATGACAAGTAGTAGAAGATAAAAGTTTAGTGCCTAACTTACCCCATAAAGTCTTCCAAAAGTAGCTTAAGAACTTAGCATCTCTATCCGAAACAATGGTCTTAGGCATTCCATGCAATCTCACAATTTCTTTGAAAAACAAATAAGCAATATGTAATGCATCATCGGTTTTATGACAAGCAATAAAATGTGCCATTTTAGAAAACCTATAAACAACCACATATATAGAGTCCCTACCCCTTTTTGACCTAGGGAAACCCAACACAAAATCCATAGAAATATCAATCCAAGGTCCACTAGGTATAGGCAAAGGAGTATACAATCCATGAGGCTTAATCCTAGACTTGGCTTGTCTACAAGTAATGCATTTCTCACAGATTCTTTCTACATCACGTTTCATATGAGGGCAAAAAAAAATGTTCATACAAAGTATCTAGCGTCTTAGCTACACCAAAATGCCCCATCAAACCTCCTCCATGAGCTTCTCTAAAAAGCAATTCATGCAAAGAACTCTTAGGCACATATAATTTAGTTTCTCTAAACAAAAATCCATCATGCCTATAAAATTTACCAAATGCAGCCTTTTCACATGCATTAAACACATTGCCAAAATCAGAATCTTCCACATACAATTGTTTTATGTATTCAAAACCAAACAATTTAGGATCCAAAGTGAAAGTAGAATGTACCTTCTTGATAAAGCATCAGCGACTACATTTTCCTTACCCTTTTTGTACTTGATCACGTATGGAAATGTTTCAATGAACTCCACCCACTTGGCATGCTGCTTATTTAGCTTGTGTTGCCTTTTATATGCTTTAAGGACTCATGATCCGTGTGAATCACAAATTCTTTTGGCCAAAGGTAGTGTTGCCAAGTTTCCAATGCTCTAATCAAAACGTACATCTCCTTGTCATAGGTAAGATAATTCAAGGCTGCTCCACTTATCTCCTCACTAAAATATGCAATGGGACGACCTTCTTGCGTTAGAACAGCTCCAACACCTATTTCTGAAGCAACACACTCAATCTCAAAAGTTTTAGCAAAGTCAGGCAAAGCAAGCAAATGTGCATTAGTTAATTTTTCTTTAATCAAGTTAAATGCCTTTTCTTGTTCATTACCCCACTTAAAACCCACATTCTTTTGGATAACTTCGGTTAAAGGTGCAGCTACACTACTAAAATCTTTCACAAACCTCCTATAAAAACTAGCCAACCCATGAAAACTTCTCACTTGTCCCACATTGGTAGGTTTCAGCCACTCTTAATTGCCTTAACCTTTTCTTCATCAACCCCAATTCCCTTAGCATTAACAACAAAACCCAGAAATACAAGTTTATCGGTGCAAAAGGTGCACTTTTTGAGATTAGCAAACAACTTTTCTTTTCTTAAAACACTTAAAACAAGTTTTAAATGTTCAACATGCTCATCCAAGTTTTTGCTATAAATCAGAATGTCATCAAAATAAACAACCACAAACTTTCCAATAAAAGCACGCAAAACATGGTTCATTAATCTCATGAAAGTACTTGGTGCATTAGTTAATCCAAAAGGCATAACTAACCACTCATATAATCCATATTTTATTTTGAAAGCAGTTTTCCACTCATCACCTTCCTTCATCCTAATTTGATGATATCCATTTTTAAGATCAATTTTAGTAAAAACAATAGAACCATGTAATTCATCAAGCATATCATCTAATCTAGGAGTAGGATGTCGATAATTTATAGTGATATTGTTGATGGCTCGACAATCAATGCACATCCTTCATGTTCCATCCTTCTTTGGCACAAGCAATTCGGGAACCGTACAAGGACTCATGCTCTCACGTACATACCCCTTTTCCATGAGCTCACTAACCTACCTTTAAAGTTCCTTTGTCTCCTCAGGATTACTTCTATATGCTTGTCTATTTGGGATGGGTGCTCCGGGTACAAAGTCAATTTGGTGCTCAATCCCCCTTATTGATGGTAAACAAATAGACATCTCTCTAGGAAACACTTAATCAAAGTTCTGCAATAGAAAAACAACAACACTAGACAAGGAAGGGTTAAGTTCATTAGTACTAAAGCAAGCCTCTTTGTACAAAAGTACAATCATTGGCTGATTTGAAAATAGAGCCTTTTTGACCTCACTCTCCCTAGCATAAAAGCTTACTTGTTTTCTCTCTCTCCTTTTCTCAACAACCTCTTTTTCTTTTTCATCTTTTTTTTCTTTTTTTGCTATTTCAGAATCTTTTTCTTTTCTCTTTCTTTCTTTTGAACTATCACTCTCACTCTCTTTTTTGACATCTCTCTCTTTTCTTAACCTTACTTGATTTTTATACACTTGTTTTGGGGTTAAAGGTACAAGAGTGATTGATTTTTTATTGAGTACAAAGGAGTATCTATTGGTATGCCCATCATGGGTCACATGCCTATCGAAATGCCATGGTCTCCCCAAAAGGATATGGCCCGCATTCATTGGTACCATATCACAAAGGACTTCATCTTTGTACTTTCCAATTTAAAATGTCACCAACACTTGTTTAGTCACCTTGATTTCCCTACTATCATTTAACCACTGTAACTTATATGGTTTTGGATGCATCAAAGTGGCTAAATTCAATTTCTCCACAAAATTAGTGCTAGCCACATTAGTACAACTCCCCCCATCAATGATCATGGTACAAACCTTATCATTAACATGGCAGCGGGTATGAAAAATGTTGTCACGTTGTACCTCATCATCTTCCTTGGCTTGAGCACTAAGAGATCTTATCGCCACCAAAAGCTCTCTGTCCACCGGATATTCAATATCACTTGCATCCTCCAAAGGTGGCATGGACTCATCATCAGATTCACCCTCAGATTCGATCTCACCATCATCCTTCAAAACCATTACTCTCTTGTTTGGGCATTGAGATGCAATATGACCTGCTCCTAAACACTTAAGGCACTTAATGTCACGATTTCTAGAAGGTTGAGAATCTGATGTACCTTGTTTTAATGTGCCTCCGACTTTATGATCTCTGGAAGGTTCGACCTTGGCCTTGAAACTAGGCTTGTCATCCCTCTTGCTCCAATTCGGTTTCTATGATGATGAAGAACCCGTATTTTACCCAACCCGTGTGGAACTCTTTTCTTCAACTGTTGTTCCACCTTAATTTCCATGTGTACCATGTCACTCAATTCAACATAATGTTGTAACTCCACCACATTTGCTATGTCTCAGTTTAGTCCACTTAAAAACCTAGACATAGTAGCCTCTCGGTCTTACTCTACATTAGCTCGAATCATGGCTATCTCCATCTCCTTGTAGTAATCTTCAACACACTTAGACCCTTGACTAAGGGTTTGTAATTTTTGAAACAAACCCCTATAATAGTGACTCGGAATGAAATGCTTCCTCATGACAGCTTTCATCTCCTCGCAAGTCTCAATAGGTCTTTCTCCATTCCGTCTTCTACTCACAATCAATTGATCCCACCAAACGATAGCATAATCAGTAAATTCTATGCAGCCAACTTTACCTTCTTTAATTCAGAATAGTCATGGTAGTCAAATACAAATTCTATTCTTTTCTCCCACTCTTAATAAGCTTCGGGATCAGTTTTACCTTGGAACGTTGGGATTTTCACCTCTATACTACCCAAATTATTATTAGCCCTCTCTCCATATCTATCTCTTATATACCCATACATATCTTCTCTATTCCCATACCTAATTCCTCTACCTCCCATTTCAAGCCTCAATCTGCTCGTACCCACATTGGACATGTGATCACCCTCTTCTAGGTCATTCCCATAATCATATTCATAATCATCCCTATGTGGGTTTCTTTCTCTTCGTTCCACATTAGGAACCCTAATTGGTTGCACCCTTTATGAACAAGACTCCACCTTATCTATCCTATCATGCACCTTACCAATCTTAATCTCCATCCGCTCCATGATTTTTTGTATGGCTTTATACAAAAAATTAAGATCTATCGTTTCTGGTGCATCATCAGATAAGTCTCTACTTTTATCATGTGACATATTTGAAACCTGCAAAACAAAAGAAATTAGTAAGCCTCACAAACACTCCCTCACGTGTTTACTCTAAAAGATGGTGGCACTCACACTCGTGTTTTCACTCAATTCTTTGGCTTTTACCCTCTAACGAGCTCACACACTCTTGCCTTTTTCCACACTTTGTTAACTCTTTCAGTTCTTCCTTTTTTTTTTGACTTATACGGACACTCACAAGAAGTACAAGAAAAATAGAAGTAACAAAACAAAAGGACATGAATAATGAAGACAAAATTCTTTAGCTATTAATTTAATTTTTTGAATATCAATGCACAGAATCAAGATTAGGAATGGAAATAGTTGATATAGGTTCAACAACACAACCCAAAAAAATGGCATTTTTTTTACCGACCTTGATCAAGTGGACTCAAGCAAGTTTTTTTTTTTTTTACCGACCATGAACAAGTGCACTCAAGCAAGCTTTTGGTACTTTTTTTTTCTGGTAACGGATTTGATCAAACGTTTTTTTTTTACCGACCCTGATCAAGTGGACTCAAGCAAGCCTTTTTTTTTTGTTGAAACAAACGAATACAGAGAAGAGAAAGAACAAGGATAGGTTAAACCTGATTTAGAAGCCTAAGCTCTGATACCAACTGATATGAACCTCACCAAGAGCAGTGAGACCCGGAACCAATATATGGTAACGAATGATCATTTTCTAACCAAGTTTACAAACAAGAACGTTATCAGACCGCGACCCGTTACCTATAAGGAGGTAAGAACCAACGGTATCAAGAAGTTGAAGATGCCACACTCAAGAACAAGAAGAAGATGTGAGTGATAAGTCAAGTTTTCAGAACCAAAAAGAGATGAACTCTCACAAATTTTTTATTCAATTCAAGTCTGTCGAATTACATCCAATTTGTTCCTTTATATACTAAAACCCTAAACAAAAAGAAAGGCTAAAATCCATCCTCAAAGGAAACAAGATAATTCGGCCATTAAGGCCTTATAATCAGAAGAAAACTAATTCGAGAAACTATTGACTTGCTCCCTAATTGGAAAGCTAAATCAGGAAACAAATCAGCCCCTTAATTTAGGAAACAAATCAACTATTATTCTTTGGAAATTAAAAGGGAATAAATCAGCCAAAGTTGACTCTTCTCCTAGCTTGTGCCACACACCCAAATCTTCCTTATTTGGCCCAATTAATTGCCTTGATGACATTAATTATGCCTTGGTCTTCATGTGGGCTTATCTTGGACTTCAACAATTCAAAATAAGCCCAAGTGTCTTGAATTAGGCCATTTAGTGTTTCTTTGAATCTCTTAGCTCTTGCCCTTATTATTGGCCCAACCGGAACATGCAATTGATCATTTGATGCAGCCGCCTTGTTCTCATCACATCCTCACCCTCCATTATATTATAGGAACGTTTAATTGGATTATGCCTCGAGAGCGATTCTCATTGCCCATTTTATTATGGGGATGTTTAATTGGATTAAGCCTCGGGAGCAATATTTGTCCTCCATTTTATTATGGGGATGTTTAATCGAATTAATCCGCGGTGGCCTTTACCATCCTCCATTTTATTGTGGAGAAGTTTAGTCGAATTAAGCCTCGGGGCCATACTTTTCCTTCATTTTTTATGGGTATGTTTATTTTGATTATGCCTCGAGGGCGATCCTCATCCTCCATTTTTGCTACAGGGATGTTTAATTGGATTAATACTCGGGGGCCCTCCTCATCTTCCATTTTAATATGGGGATGTTTAATTGGATTAAGCCTTTGGGGCCCTCTTCATCCTCCATTTTATTATGAGGATGTTTAATCGGATTAAGCCTTGGGTGCCCTCCTCATACTCCATTTAATAATGGGAAATTTTAATCGGATTAAGCCTCAGAGCCATCCTCATCCTTCACTTTATTTTTGGGATGTTTAATTGGATTATGCCTTGAAGGCGATCCATATCCTCCTTATTTTTATGGGGATGTTTAACTGGATTAAGCCTCAGAGGCCCACTTCATCCTCTATTTTATTATGGGGATGTTTAATCGGAATAAGACTTGGGTGCCCTCTTCACCCTCCATTATTTTATGGGGAAGTTTAATCGGATTAAGCCTCGAGACCATCCTCATTCTCCATTTTATTATTTGGATGTTTAATTGGATTGTGTCGTAGGGACAATCCTCATCCCACATTTTATTATGAGGATTGGTGATCACTTACATTGATCCTATTGTCTTTCTGGCCTAACCGGTCTCTCGACCATCAGAGTTTTTCCGATATTTGCTTTTTTTTTTAAATTGTATTCTTTAAGATAGCCATCCTAACTAAGATTCTCGATATGATCTTTTAACTAGAAACATTTCGATGTTTTGCGATCGTGGTCTTTGTAAAGCGATAATAAAGTCATTGTCCTTTTATTCAAGATGATGGTCATCTCTTTCGGTAACTTCACTAATCCTTTATCCTGCCGCTACGACCCCTCTAACTCAAGTCAACTCCTTGACTTGTGTCAATCATTTTCTCAGAGAAGTTGCCCATGCATAAAGTTTTCCCAAGGCATCTTGTCTTCGCACATCCTAACTTTCAACTGCAAGATTGTTTCTTTTTTCTCGATTACTCCTTGACTCGAATCGTCTCTTTGATTCAAGCAAGCTTTTTGACTCGGTTCAACTCCATGACTTAGATCAGTCCTTTTCTCAGTCTAAGATGTTGTCCAGGCGTAAAGTTTCCCCTTGTTCATCTTTTCTTCTTACATCTTAACGTTCAACTACATAATTGTTTTTTTCCTCGATTACCCCTTGACTCGGATCGTCTCATTGACTCAGGCTAGCTCCATGAATTGGGTTAATCCCTTTCGCTATCTAAGATGTTGGCCATGCATAAATTTTCCCCCTAGGTTAACTCATCTTCTTACATACCGACTTTCAGCAACGAGATTCTTTCTTTTTCCTCGATCACTCATTGACTCGGGTCAGCTTTTTGACTCAAGTTGACTCCTTGACTCGGGTTAGCTACTTGACTCAGGTCGATCCTTTTCTTAGTCTTACTCAAGATGTTGGCCATGTGTAAAGTTTCCCTTTAGGCCATCTTTTTTTCTTACAAAACTTGTTTATGTCGCGAGATCCTATATTTTTCCTCGATCACTCATTGAATCGGGTCACCTCCTTGACTCGGGTCGACTCCTTGATTCTGATCAATCCTTGTCTTGGTCTTGGTCTTGGTCTTGCCCAAGATGTTAGTTATGTGTAAAGTTTCCCCCTAAGCCATTTCTCATTCTTACATCCCGGCTTTCAGCCACGAGATTTTTTTTTTCATTTTCCTCGATCACTCATTGACTCGAGTTAACTTTTTGACACATGTTAGCTCATTGACTCGAGTCATCTCCTATAAATCATAGTCCAATGGGTTTTTTCCCTTCGTATATAGATCGATCTTCTGCAATCAAAAATTATATAGAAAGGCCTTATCTGTAATATCTGGCACAAAAGGACCCATAATGCCCTCTGTGGGTAGCACTATTGTTTCGGTTCATATGTCCGTCAAACTAAAGCCTCTCAAAGCCATCCCATAAACATTGAATTCCCCATATCACAAGATTCAGAGTCTCCTCAATTGGGTTCTCCCTAAAGTTTTGTCTTCATCGGGTTATCAAGTTATCATTCCCCCGGCTGGATATGCGTTCCGTGGGATATGGCATGCTTGACCTTTTCGACCTCCAATTTCTTTGATTCCCTTTATGGTATTGACCTAAGGAACCACTGTCAACACTGTTAATTGCTTCTAAACGCCTACGTCAGGTCCATGTTTTAAACCCGAATGAATATGAACTCTCAAAGTTGGATAGCATGTATGTCTTTCTTGGCTCTCATCTCACTGCCTTCGATTTCAGTTTTGGATGTAGATTTCCAAGCCGATCATTTTATGCCACGGCTACCCCCTGGCTTAGGCCAGCTATTGCTCCGATCTCCATGGCAGGGACAAAAGGAGTTGTGGGCAAGACTCTTTTGCCCATTATATCCAAGAACTTTTGTAAACAAGCCCGTGCCTCCTGCGTAACCTGGTTTGCCATCCCAGGTGAAGTTTGAAAGGTTAGATTGAGAATGATTTGCGATATAGGTGGATCAAGATTTGCTTATCCAGGTAAGGACACATTCTATGAGGATTGAAGGTTCTGTGGCCATTTTTTTTTAGTGGAGTCATGACTAAAATTTTCAACTTTATCTGAAAGTATGAAACCAGTCCCCTCCTTCTAGCACCAAATGTTAACGAGTAAAATTTGATAACACCAAAGTTAAAGATTTAACACTACCACATGAGAATAATCAATGAAAAGGAAATAAAAGTTTGTTTAGTTTAGGGTGTAGTTTGTCACTTAATTGTGAATGGGAAGAATTGATCATGAACGTCAATTATGGTTGGCCTCTGTACTCAAATGCGTTAAATAATTAAATATCGAGAGGTGTTAGCTTCTAGAGAGACAAAGAGCCATATATATGGTATAAAAGACCTTATCCATTTGTGAGGGTTCTTCCTTTATTTATATACAGGGTGTAGTGAATACTCATTGATACTTGAGTGGTGATACTCAAGTTCTATTGGTCCTAAGATTAGTGACATTAGTGATGGTCCATTATAGGTCTAGGTTCATGAGATACCTTGAGTGTTGTAATGGGTTATCTCATGCATGCTTTCCATGCATCCTCATGGCCTGTGGTTTTGACATACTAGGGAGGCTTGAAGCTAAGGACGATTTCTAACATCTTGCTTAACTCGTTTTTTCTTTACCAAGAAGTTTTTATTTCTATTGGTCTCGAACGATCTATCTCGGTCCCGAGGGAGAGTGCAAGCCAAGGGTACAAAATGACCTACATCAGTCCCGAGAAAGAGTGAAAGTTGAGGGTCTATAATTACCTATGTCAACCTCAAAAGAGAATTTAGGCTGAGCGAGGATCCAGAATAACCTATGCTGGTCCTGAGGGAGGGTGAAAGCCGAGGGTCAAAAATGACCTATGTCAGTCCACAAGGAGAGTGCAAGCCGAGGGTTCAGAATGATCTATGTCAAACCCGACGGAGAGTGCAAGCCGAGGGTCCAAAATGACTTATGTCTAGCCCGAAGGAGAATGCAAGCCAAGGGTCCAGAAAGACCTATCTCGAGTTCAAGGGAGAATGCATGCCAAGGGTCCAGAATGTCCTATGTCGAGGCAAATGGACAGTGCAACTCGAAGGTCCCGAAAGACCTATGTCAGTCCCGAGGGAGAGTCTAAGCCGAGGGTCTAGAATTACCATTGCGGTTCCTAGGAAGAGTGCAAGTCGATGGTCCAGACTGCAACCCTGATTTTTTTTAGGAAAAAGGTGGGAATTATTTGACTAGCCAATCGCTCATTAAATGTGGCGATGGGTATTGCCCTTTTGATTTGTCAACGTTGCTGACGTGGTGTACATACTGAAATTTTGAGTTATAACATGTTCAAGTCTTAGTAAACTAGGGTTATGTGGGATTTAGATTCCTATACTGACTTTGTCACTAAAATATTAATTATCTTATTTTAAAATATATAAAGATATATTATTGAAAACAATTAAGGTAATTTGTTGTAGATATAACACATATAGAAACAAAAGAAAGTAGAAAACAAAAAGAAAAGAAAAAGAAGAAAAAGAAGAAAAATAGCGAAAGGGGGTGCAGCTAACAAGAAGAAAAAATAAAGAAAAGGGGTATGACAAATAAGGAAACAAAAGAAAGATTTGTTATTATTATTGTTTCATTCAAGGTTGGCCGAATTCTCCATACTCAAAGCAAGAGTTGTTTGGTCTTGTTTCTACTACCGCATATAACTTTTTAAGTCTGTTATTTGTCAACACGCGGTTGTCGGAATCTGGGAGATAGCGAGGAAGATCTCGTGGTTCAAATCGAAATGCAAATTTATGAATTAAAGAACGAAGGAGTTGGCCTTGAGGTATGATTTTGAATCCTACCCTATTTAAATCTTATATATCGTACATAATATTTTTTCAAAAAAGTTTTAAAAATCCCTTCTGCTACATGACTCTAGGGCTGACAACCTTTTTATCATATCAACCTTAAGCTCACTTCCATCAAGGGTCACGATTTTCTTCACAACCACATTACAATCAACATAAGCTACTTACTTTGCATCTATTGAATTTGTCCAAAACCCTACCTGGTAGGGGTATGCATGATCAGATCAAATCAAATCCAATATGATCTATTGGATCCGATCCAATCTACAGAATTGGATTGGATCCTGAATTCAAAAATCCATTGGATCCGATCGTACCTTGGATTTGTAAATAGAAATTCGCCAAATCTGTCAAAAATAGTAGACTTTTTTTTATGGTGGGCAATTGATTTTATCTACCTATATTATATATGATTCCCAATTGATAGCACAACCTAAATAAAAATGTTACAAACTAAGTTACCATGTTAGAGTTTCTTACTTTATATTCATTCAGTTTAGCACAACCAACTAGTCACTGAAATGATGAAGCTTGAAAGTTGATTCTCTAACCACCGAGTCGCACTGACCAACCAACAATGGACAATCTTCTTCGTCGACATTAATGTTTCTTCATCAGCATCATACTTAATATGTAACTATGTATTCTAATTTTAATCGATCATAATTATTTATTTGTGACGTTTTTTTTTAGTTTTTAAGTTATATACTTGTTTTTATTATTAAAGTTCAAAAATATCAAAAAGATTATTTTTTAAACAATTCTCATATTTATTGCCTAATAATATATGAAAATTTCAACATATACATGCAGGAGTAATATAAAACAAATGTGTTGTGTAATTGTGTTGATTTTATGTGGGTGATGGTTAATGGTTATATATGTTTTGTTTATCTTCTTTTTTTTTTGCTGAGTAAAAAGAATTGTATAAATGAGATATGATAAAGGAGTTTTAAGGAAATTGCATCCTTTTGATCCTTACAAACATAAAAAGTATAGAGTAAAACCTCTGTTGGCTGTTAATGTGCTTTACTTCATGCTTTTCGAAACTTGCTTTACCGGTTGGGCCATCAAGCATTACTAATGAAGGTACTTTATTTATTTAAGATGGTGTAGATGACTACTCTATTTTAACATCAAAAAAGTGTCACTCTATTAAATACAAGTGAAACACCAACTATAAAAGGTATACAAGCGAAACACCAACTATCGAAGGTACTTTTACTCTCGATGATTCAGTTCCTTTTGATGTTAATATGTTTTATGATGAACTTGAAGAACTAAATAAGTTGTAAAAAAATGCTTCATGGGCATGGAAACATTTTATACAATTGAGTAAGGACCCTAACAAGCCCAAATAAAAATGTTGGCATTGTGGTATAGTATATGCATGTGAGAATAAAAACAAAATAAGAGCTTTACTAGGTTGAATCATTTGATGTATATGTGTCCAAAATTAGTTTTTCAACATACTCGAAACAAAAACAATTAGCTATGCAAATGTTGGCAATCTAATTTCGATCATAAAAATTCTAAAATCTAGAATTTAAGATTACTTGAAAAGAAAAATAAATTGATTATTAATTCAAGAGAATCACTCTCCAAATGAATTTGAAAAGAAAACCAGTAACTCAAATGAGTAAATTTTTTTTTTGAACGTACAATTAACAACAAATAATAAAAGATACGAACAACTGACAACTATAATTTAGGAACTAATTATCTATATTCCTTAAAGCTAAAGTGCACCACTGAGATACAAACCACCTCCACCACAATCACTATAGCCTAAACTTAAGGAGTTAATGGTGTTAATGATTGTTAAAATTAAAATAAATAAATTATAAAAATTATAAAAAACTAAATATCTAAATTAATTTAGACATAAAAAACATGATTGTAATTAGGCGTGTGCAGGATCTAATCCAATCCAATATAATCCATTAGATCTGATCTGAGGAGATGATTGGATCGGATTGGATTTCCGTTTGAAATCTGCCAAATCTGCTTATCCACCTAAAATATTAGGCCTTATTTTTATATTGGACAATATGTTTTATCCATTACTTTCTAATGCAAAAGGCTCATGATCTAACCGGATACGATATTCTAATGTTACTATTTTAGGTTTTCTAGTTTTCTAACAGCCAACTAGTCGCTGACTAGCCATCTTGTCACTAACTAGTGAGACATTGAGACGCCGACCATCTTCTATTCCTCTTCGTCCACATCTTACTCAATATGTATTCTATTTTTAATTAATATCAATCATTTCTATGTTTGAGTTATTGTATTTTTTTATAATATTTCAATATTAGTTACTTTGTTTGTATAATTTTTAATTAACTATGTATTATTTTTAATAATAATATATATTATTAATTTATTATTTATGTGCTTGGTTTTGATTTTCATCGTTTATTAGTTAGCCAATTCAAAAGAGAAACTGTAAGTTCCTCACTTTTGATCGACTTATTTCGTTTGTGAAACCACAATTTGCTCTTAAATTGTAAGGGCAGATTAGGTCCCCTTGTTTGTGATCAAGCTTCAAAGATATACTTAAGACCTCAAGCTCAAGAGCAATCCAAAGCTATATCACTAGCGATTAACTCTTTGAAGAGATGTAGTTGCACAAACAAATACTACTTTATGCATGCCTTACTAATCTTGCTTTTATAATTCGTTCCTTCATGTGTGCTTTCTTTCCACTTCCCACACATGCATCTTGTTTTTAGCTCTAAGTGTGGGTTTGTGATCTGTAGTTCATTTCCCGATGTTTGATCGAAAATGTCCATGCCTGCACGGTGGCCTGCTTCTTCTTAGTGTGATGAGTGTTCTCCTGGGAAGGACCCAGTGTACGGGTCCTTATGCACGAGTCTCTGTTGGGATTATGCTCGATAGTAAGAGTGTAATAATGTATTTGACAATCTTTTCATATTAATAAAGTGATTTCTAGTTTAACAAATCTTATAGTATTTATAGTTTAATTATTATAATTGTCAAAAGTAAATACTTATAAGGTCAAAAGACTATGAGAAAAGAAGAATTGTTCATACATTTAGATATGTATAAGGTAGACACTATTCTTTAGTTAGTCTTGAATAATATTCACAACTTAAGATAAAAGGTTGGGCGCCTTTATCATGTCAAAGTTGTCGATTCTTTTGCTATCATTTGAGTGGGATCAAATATGTTATGATAAGTCTAAAATCATTAAAGTGTGGTGCCTTTGGGTAAAAAATATAGTGCACTGGGTGCATTGAATTGGATCATAATGAAATACTTTATCTAGAACCGTCAATGGATACAATTTTTTCATTTGAAGACAATCGAAGAGTCTATCTAAATCCTGAGATAAATGATGGACTTATGGTTGCAAGTGTTATCATTTGAGCTATCAATGTGTACGATTATATAGTATAGTCTATCCTCGATAGTTTGGTGATTTTCTTTTGTTAATCGATAGAGGACTTCATTTATAGATATGGACATCGTGGCTCCATTTTTTAAAAGAGAGTAGAATACCATCATATGGATGTTTTGAGGTATTGGATATTAAATCTTAACGTTAAGTTTTCAAAAGTGTCTATTGAAACATGGCTTCTGGACAAGTCAAAATATCCAAGTTCAAAATGTGGTCATATGAGTAAATATGGTAACTTGGAGAGCTATAGACGGTCTATGAGCTCTTTGCGATTACTGGTATTCTTCACGAGGATACACTTTCTCCAATAAGGTTGTCTAAGGTATGAATGAGTAACATCAACTTATTCTATCATTATTTAAGAGTTAAATTTTAGTTCTTTAGTGGAATGAACTAAAATTAAAAAGATCGGACCTATGTGAATCATTTATTGATTGTGATAGGGTTGTGTCTATTGGAGCTTAAATTTAGATAGCCCGCCAATATCCTCAATCCACACGAACTTGCATGGATCACTTGATATATTCTACCGGACCAATTTAGGGGTCTATCTAGAATTGTATTAAGGCATGTGGACTTGTTTCTTTTTGTAAGAATGGGTCTGGTTCACATGTGGACTTTTTATTAAGGTCCAATGGATTTAATAAAATAAGAAAAATAATATATTGGCCCATGTATATGTATAGGCGGCAAGGCTAATGTATAAAAGCCTAAATATTTTATTTTTTTATTTTTTTATTTTTTTAAATGAAAATTAATTAATTTTTTTTTAATTAATTATTTAATTAAAAGTCAGAATCTTTTTCCTAGTAGGAGATGGTCTCTTAAAATTATACTATTGTTGGTAGTATAATTAATATTAAAGACTATATTTGATAAGTAGATAAGTAAAAAGAATTATTTATCTAATCAAATTAGGAAGTTTTTAATATAGTTACAAATACACTATTGAGTTGGATTATAAGTCTTGGTTTGGGAAAGAATTCTTTTTGGAAAATGATTCTTGGTCACCAAGTAAATCTACCTATGGATAGAGTTCTTCTTTAAAAGGGATTCTTAACTACCAAATAAATCCACCTAAGGAAATGATTCATGCTAACCAAGTAAATCCTTCTTATGAGAGGATTTATGATCCTATATATAGTACCTCTAAATTTTGGCTAAGGCATGATTTTAAGCTCAAAATTTCGAGCAAGCCAAAGCAAATTTAGAGAGAGGAAAAATTCGGCGATTGGATAATTCTAAGAAGAAAAATTCAGCCAAGCCCTAATTTTTCTAAAAGAATTTTCGGCCACTATTGAATTTTGAGTATAGAGAATTCGGTTCTTGCTCTTGATAAATTCATCCAACTCTAAAGATTAGTGTGTGATAATTCGGCAAAGAGGAAAAGGAAGAGAGAACATTTTGTATTCGATAGTGCACTAGTAGCCTTTACAGTAAAAGGTTTTGTGTACAACATCGAATCAAGGTTCACGCGAGTTTCAATCAAATTGATTGAAAATTCACAAGTGACCTAACGTTCTTTGTTTTTCTTCTTGGAGAACAATTGTAACTAACAAAGAAAAAGATTTTGTTTGTTTCCATCCTCAAGTATACAATTAGAAAGAGATTCACCTTCGTGATTGGATTAGAAGATCTTACGGATTCAATTCGGTGCTAGTTCAATCGTCACGAGAAAAAGGTACGACACATTTTATATACATCAATTAATCTTGAGTTAAGGTTCTTGTTATTTAAATGGGAACATTTTTATTTATACCGAAACCCTAACTTTATAAATTTTAATGATTTCACTGTGGGATATTTTCTACAGTCTCTACCCGAACACTGACCAATGAAGTTTCCATCCTGGTTCTACTTCTTTTGGTGTACGGGTAGTGCGCAGGTCCATACTGACGTACTTACCAATGTAGTCTCTCCACTGTATTTTTTATGCCCCGATGAGTGATTGATGTGTAGGTCTATACCCGTGTAGTCTCCTGAATGTTTTCTGTGCGCAGATGGAGCACAGGTGGTGGTCGGGTCCCTACCCAAGTAATGACCCGCGCACTACGTAGTTTTTGTTGTTTTAAATTGCAACTTTCCAAAACAACGTAGCATCACTTTGACCTCATATATATATATATATGTTGTCTTCTCCCTTGCTTGTTTGTGTGAGTTGAAAATTCTTATGTTGTGAGAGAAAGTGATCTTTAAGGGAGAGAAAATCCCAAGAACTCACCTTTACTCATCCAAACGCAAACCCCATGTGCATCTAGCATCTTTCATGCATCGTGTACTCATGAGTCTCCATGCTTTCATATCTTGTTAAGTTGTTATTTCATAGTTTGTTCATCTTTGCCTAGGGTTAGCAATTATTTTATTGATTAATTGGTTAAGGATGTTTTGAGTATGTTTTTGACTTTGTTTTTTGGTTGAGATTGATTGTTCATTGAAAGATTGCATTTAGGCTTTTTTTTCCTTTTAGCTAATTCTTATGGCTTTACATTTAGATATTGATATCTAGGATTTGTACATATTGTCATCTTGAAATCTCTAGATAAGCATTTAGTATAGTCTAGCATTGATTGCATGTTAGACTAATTTTACATATTCACACAGGTTGTTAAATCTCTTCTTGGATTGTTAAGACTTGTAGTTAAATGAATTAATGCACAAGCAAATTGGTCAAGGATCACTATCAAAGATCTGTTGGGTAGAGTGAAAGGGTTTGTGACCAAAAGGTTTGATTTGAGGTTAACCTAGGTTGTCAACTTTTATTTAAATAGTGGATTTGAGGATCGTATATGGCTGGGTGGATCGACTGTAAGTTTAGCCCAGTTTGAGGGTTTCTCACGTAAAATAACTATTGCGTTTTTATTGTTTTCCTTATGTTTAAGTATTAATTAACTGCTTGCTAGTATGGGGTAAATTTATGGACATTGGGGTAAATTTGTGGATATTGATTAATCAAAAAATTGGTAAGCAATCGATTGAAACCTATTCACTCTCCTCTAGGTTAGTTCAGACACACATTTTTTATTTTCAATTGGTATCAGAGCGGGTTCCTAGACATACTTAGGTTATCCTTTATCATGTTGTGTGTGTCTTGCATTTTTACATGTTTATAACCTGGCATGGATGGTAAAATAGAATATGGCTATACTCTTCCAACTATGACCGACACGAATGAAAGAACAATTTCGAAGTCTAAGTCTCAGTAGGGTACTCAAGAGTTTGAAGCCTATAAATGAAACAACAAGGCAATGCATGCCATTCTTTGTGCCTTGGATGACAATCAGTACAAGTTGATCCAAACAACTAGGAATGTAAAATATGCATTTGAGATCCTAGAGATGGCACATGAAAAAACCGAGGTGGCTAAGGATTAGAAGCTCCAAGTCCTTCAAATACAGTTTGAAACGATTAGGATGGAGGTGCATGAGTGCTTCAACGAATTTCAAGTGAAGTTGATGGACATCGTCAACCAAAGCAATCAAGTTAGTGATCCATATTCGGATAGAATGGTCAAGCAAAAGATTATGAGATCTTTTCCTGAAATGTTAAAATCCAACGTGACAGCACTTGAAGAGAATAGAGACTTTAAGACAATGAAGCCAAGTGAGGTGAATGGAATGCTTTTAACCTTTGAGTCAAGAAAGGTTTCTACACCAACACCTCACAAGAAGCAAAAAAACATACCTTTGAAGACCTCCAAGATTGGAAATGAGGAGGATGACTCAAATGAGGAGATAGCCCTTATGGTATAAAGATTTAAGAAGTTCATCAAATTTGAAAAGAAAAGTTCTGGATCTAAAGGAAATGAGGTGACAAAGATGTTAGGATTATGATCGATAGCAAGAGTATAATATTGTATTTGACAATCTTTTCATATTAATAAAGTGATTTTCAATTTAACAAATCTTATAGCATTTATAGTTTAATTATTATAATTGACAAAAGTAAATAATCATAAGGTCAAAAGACTGAGAAAAGAAGAATTGTTCATACATCTAGATATGTATGAGGTAGACACGATTCTTTAGTTAGTCTTGAATAATATTCACAACTTAAGATAAAAGGTTGGGCGCCTTTATCTTGTCAAAATTGTAGATTCTTTTTCTAGCATTTGAGTGGGATCAAATTTGTTATGATGAGTCTAAAATCATCAAAGTGTGGTGTCACTGGGCAAAAGAATCTAGTGCACTGGGTGCATTGAATAGGATCACAATGAAATACTTTATCTAGAACCGTCAATAGTTAAATGTTTTTCATTTGAAGACAATCAGAGAGTCTATCTCAATCCTGAGATAAATGATGGACTTATGGTTGCAAGTGTTATCATTTGAGCTATCAATGCGTACGATTATATAGCATAGTCTATCATCGATAGTTTGGTGATTTTCATTTGTTTATCGATAGAGGACTTCATTTATAGATATGGATATCGTGGCTCTATTTATTAAAAGAGAATAGAATACCATCTTATGGATGTTTTGAGGCATTGGATATTAAATTTTAACGTTAAGTTTTCAATACTATCTATTGAAACATGGCTTCTGGACAAGTCAAAATATCCATGTTCAAAATGTGGTCATATGAGTAAATATGGTAACTTGAAGAGCTATAGGCGGTCTATGAGCTCTTGGCGATTACTGGTATTCTTCACGAGGATACACTTTCTCCAATAAGGTTGTCTAGGGTATGAATGAGTAACATCAACTTATTCGATCTTTATTTAAGAGTTCAATTTTAGTTCTTTAGCGGAATGAACTAAATTAAATAGATCGGACCTAAGTGAATCATTTGTTGATTGTGATTGGGTTGTGTATATTGGAGCTTACATTTAGATAGCCCGCAAAGATCCCCAATCCACACGAACTTGTATGGATCACTTGTTATATTCTACTGGGCAAATTTAGGGGTCCATCTAGAATTGTATTAAGGCATGTGAACTTGTTTCTTTTTGTAAGAATAGGTCTAGTTCACATGTGGAATTTTTATTAAGGTCTAATGGATTTAATTAAGTAAGAAAAATAATATATGGCCCATATACATGTGCTGGGTGGCAAGGCTATTTAGAATAGCTTAATTATATTATTTTTATTTTATTATTTAATTAAATAGAAATTAATTAATTTGATGATTAATTAATTATTTAATTAAAAGTCAAAATCTTTTTCCTAGTAGGAGATAGTCTCCTAATATTATATTATTGTTGGTAGTATAATTAAAATTAAAGACTATATTTGATAAGTAGATAAATAAAAGGAATTATTTATCTAATCAAATTAGGAAGAATTAATTTCGGCCAGTCCATAATTAAGTGCAAGAATTAATTTCGGCCAAGCTTGGGATTTTCTAAAGAGAGATTTTGGCCAAGAAAGAGAGAATTTTGAGGGAGAAAAATTTGGTTTTTACTCTGGACAAAATTCTACCAACTCATAGTGATAATGTGAATTCGGTCAAGAAGAGAAAAAGGGGAACGTTTTTGTTTTCGATAGTACACTAGTATCCTTTACATCAAAAGGGTTTTGTGTACAACATTGAATCATGGTTTTACACGAGTTTCAATCAAATTGATTGATAATTCACAAGTGGTCGGACGTTCTTGATTTTTCTCTTGGAGGATATTTGTAACTAACAAAGAAATAGACTTTGTTTGTCTCAATCCTCAGGTATACAATTTAAAGAAAGGGAGCCCACACTCCTAGGTGATTTACGTTCGTTATTGGATTGGAAGATCTTGCGGAATCAATTAGTTGCTTGTTCAATCTGAACGAGAAAAAGGTACGGAACTTTTTTTCTACATCAATTAATCTTGGGTTATGGTTCTCGTTGCATAAAAGGAATTTTTTTATTTATACGCAAACCCTAATTTTTAATTTTATCATGCTTCTATTGCGTTTTGAACCGTTTTTTTCCCTTCAGAAGAAGACTACAGTCAAAAAGATTGATCCAAGTCAAGAGAAGACCACGAGAAAGGGGATATTAAGTTTTGAATGTTGAGGATTTAGACACATCTCCTTGGATTGTGGTAACTTGAAGAACAAGATAAAAGGAAAGGAAATGGCCACCACTTGGAGTGATAATGATGACTTAGATGAGGAAGGAGGATCCTCATATGATGAAGACCATGTGGCAAACTTCATTGCCTTCACATCCTCTCTTAAGAGCAAGGAAGCAAGTCATGATGAAGAGGAGGATAAACAGGTTGAAGATGACTCAAGTGGTGAGAGCTCTTCATCTCATTCCATAAATGGAAATGTGGAAGGCATGAACTTTGAAGAATTCATTAAGCACTTTCAAAGCTCAAGGTTAAAAATGAAGAAAGAGATTTGATGACTAAAGAAAAAGAATCTCAAGCTATCAACTGAGGTGATTCATTTAAAGGGAGAAGTGAAGGTAGTTAAAAGGAATAAGAACATGATGGGAAAAGAGCTTGAAGAAGCTAGTGAAGTAATTGCTAAGATGACTTCAATCACGAAGAAACTTCACCATATGTTAGGTGTTTGCAGTAGGCCAGGTGATAAGAGAGGTCTTGGATTTGAAGATGACAAAGAGACCTCATCCTCAAGCAAGACTGTATTTGTCAAGAGCATGAACATCAAAGAGCCTCTCCCTCCACAACATCATAGTAAGATGATTGAACTAGGAGAGTGTTAAAAAAATGCCAAAGTGAAGATGACATCGAGGGTATAAGCTTAAACTTAAGCTCAAGAAATGAGAGCCTCACAAGTAAGCTTCCCTTAACCAAAATTCCACCAAGTCAAGAAGCAAATCATACAAGCTCAACCAAGGAAGAAATCTAATCCACTTCAGCAACAAAGAAGTAAAGAACCCATCTAACACCCAAGACAAGCTTAAATACATGGGAAAGCCAATTTTATACTCACAAGGAAATTGTATGACTTCTTACTTTACTCCTACATGTCATTTTTATAGTGTTGACGGTCACATTAGACCGAATTCCTTTAAATGTATCAAGATGTGTAGAATTGAAAGCATGAGTGAAATAAATAAGACTAGAGCCAATATGTATGTTCCTAAGAAATCTAGAGTCAATTTGCATGATCCTAGGAAATCTAAAGCCAATGTTTCTAAGACCACTAGGAAAGAGAATATTTCACCTAGATGGAATAGAATAGATGAATACTTTTGCTATATGGCATAAATTGCCTTGTCACATGACGGGGACCAAGAGTTTCATCAAATCTCTTGTCATGGAGGATCGTGGATTTATCACCTTTGGTGATGGATCTAGAAAGAAAGTCAAAGTGAAAGAAAACATTTCCATTCCTGGTATACCCCCTTGTCAAATGTGTTATTTATTGATGGCTTACAAGCTAATCTTGTAAGCATTTCTCATCTCAATGTTGATAAGCTCACCATTTTACTTAATAAGAATGATTGCTCGATCTTAAAGCCTAATGGACACACCTTGTTGAAAGTAAAGAGATTTAGTAACAATTGCTATTGTCTTAAAGCTAGTGTCATCTCTTGTAATGTGTCCAAGTGTGAGCAAGTTAAGTTGTGCAATCAAAGGCTTGGCTATATGAACTATCGAGATTTGAGGATCTTAAATAAGGTTAAGGTTATGCGTGGTCTTCTATAGCTTGGAAAGAAAGTTGATGGAATTTGTAGACCTTGTCAACAAGGGAAGTAAACAAAAAGTATGCACAAAAAGGGCAAGTATCTCACCACCAAAGAACCATTAGAGCTCATTCACATTGACTTAATGGGTCCCGTGAAAATCAAAAGTCTAGGTGGTAAGAGATGCATCTTTGTGTGTGTTGATGATTACTCTAGGTTTACTTGGACTTATTTCCATAAAAAGTAATCGGAATCGTTTGAGAAATTTAAGATGCTTTGTAAGAAATTCAAAATGAGAAAGATTTTCATATTAAAAGCATCAGGAGAATTAGGAGGGATCATGGGAGAGAATTTGAAAATTCTTACTTTGAAAGCTATTGCAATAGCTTAGGAATTTCCCAAGAGTTCTCGTCACCTAGAATACCTCAGCAAAATAGGGTTGTTGAAAGGAAGAATAGGGTCTTTCAAGAGATGGCTCATGTGATATTGTATAGCAACAATGTCCCTATTAACCTTTGGGCCAAAGCAGTCAATACGGCTTGCTACATTGGAAATAGAATTTTCCTAAGGCCCAGTACTAAGCAAACCTCCTATGAATTGTGGAAGGGTAAAAAGCTAAATGTTAGCTATTTTCACTCATTTGAAAGCAAATGCTACATTCTTAATGACCGAGATCAACTTGACAAGTTTGATGCTAAGAGTGATGAGGGAATTTTCATTGGTTATGCCCTTAATAGTAAGGACTATAGAGTGTTTAATTTGAAAACACATAGTGTCATGGAATCAGTTAATGTTGCCATAGATTATTGTAAGCCTAGAACTAGTAACCATGAAGAGGAGGTTGATGTTGTTCTTGATTCTCCTTCGGAGAAGAATGGTGAGACTTCAACTATTGGGAAGTCAAATTATGATGAAGAGGTCATTCAACCTCTTGGCAGAGATACATCTTTGGACTCTAAAGAACCCACTCATTGGGTTAGACATCTCTATGACAAGGATGATATTCTTAGAGATGTGAATGAGCGTGTTAGAACTATGTATCAAATAGCTAATCAAATTAGCTATGCTTGTTACACCGCTCAAATTTAGCCCAAAAAGGTTGATGAAGTGTTAAATTACAAATTTTAGGTTCTTACAATACAAGAAGAGCTAAACCAATTTGAAAGAAATGAGGTTTGGACTCTAGTTCCTAGACCTAAGAACACCAATGTCATAGGTACTAAAAGAGTGTTTAGGAACAAGTCGAATGAGGATGACAACATTGTGCATAATAGGGCTAGACTTGTAGCACTTGTAGCACAAAGATACTCTCAAATTGAGAGTGTCGATTTTGAGGAGACTTTTGCTCAGGTTACCCGCCTTGATTCCATAAGGCTTCTCTTGTCCATATCTTGTGTGCACAAGTTCAAATTGCACCAACCTTAAAAGCTTCTTGTAATAGGTATTGTTTGCTGAGCAACCTAAGAAATTTATGGATCCACACCACCCCGATCATGTCTATCACCACAATAAGGATCTATATAGGCTGAAACAAGCACCGATGGCTCGGTATGAGTACCTCACTCAGTTTCTTGTTAACAACGACTAATCAAAGGGTATTGTTGACAAGACTTTATTCATCAAGAGACATAATGATGAGATATTTATAGCTCGAATCTATGTTCATGATATTGTGTTTGGTTCCACCAACAAATATACGGTCTAACAATATGTAGATGTCAAGTCTCATGAATTTGAGATGAGTTTGGCTGGTAAGCTCAATTACTTCCTAGGTTTGCAAATCAAGCAATTGCATAATGGGATTTTCATATCCCAAGCTAGGTATGCAAAAAGTATAGTGAAGAAGTTTTACCTTGAGAATGCCAAACATTGTGACACACCCATGAGTACCACTTTGAAACAAAGCAAAGATGCTAGTGGCAAAATTCTGAACCAAAGCATTTATCATGGCATGATAGGTAGTTTGGTTTACTTAACCGCAAGTATGCTACATATAGCTTTTAGTGTAGGTATGTGTGCTAGGTACCAAGCAGATCCTAATGAGTCTCATATCTCCTCCATGAAGAGAATCATTCGATATGTGAATGGGACATCCAACTATGGGATATGGTACTCTTTTGACACTAATGCTAGTTATGTTGGCTTTAGCGATACAAATTGGATAAGGAATTATGATGACCAGAATAACACATCGAGCGGTTGCTTTTTCGTCAAGAACAACCTTGTCCCTTGGTTTTGCAAGAAGAAAAACTCTATCTCCCTAACCACAACTAAAGCGGAGTACAAAGCCGCCAGGAGAGCTTGCACGCAACTCTTATGGATGAAATAAATGCTTGTGGATTATGGCTTCAATCAAAGAACTCTAACCCGTTATTGTGATAACTTGAGTGCCATCATTATTTCCAATGATCATGTTCCACAATCTAGGACTAAACACAAAGACATTAAACATCACTTTATTAGAGAACTAATTAAGAACAAATGCATTGCACATGAGCATGTTGGAACCAATAATCAACAAGCAGACCTATTCACAATGCCCTTAAACTAAACTAGGTTCGAGTCACTTAGTAGGTCTAATGGGATTTGTCACATGTCTTGATGAGTTTTGGTGATTGATGTTTGGATTATGCTTGATAGCAAGAGTGTAATGATGTATTTGATAATCTTTTCATATTAGTAAAAGTGATTTCCAATTTAACAAATCTTATAGCATTTATAGTTTAACTATTATAATTGTCAAAAGTAAATAATCATAAGGTCAAAAGACTACGAGAAAAGAATAATTGTTCATGCATCTGGATATCTATGAGGTAGATACAATTCTTTAGTTAGTCTTGAACAATATTCACAACTTCATATAAAGGTTGGGAGCCTTTATCTTGTTAAATTTGTAGATTCTTTTGCTAGCACTTGAGTAGGATCAAATGTGTTACGATGAGTCTAAAATCATCAAAGTGTGGTATCTTTGGGCAAAAGAATCTAGTGCATCAGATGTATTAAATAGGATCACAGTGAATTAATTTATCCACAACCGTCAATGGAAAAAAGTTTTCACTTGAGGACAATTGAAGAGTCTATCTCAATCATGAGATAAATGATGGACTTATGGTTGCAAGTGCTATCATTTGAGCTATCAATGAGTACGATTATATAGCATAGTCTATCCTCAATAGTTTGGTGGTATTCATTTGTTAATCGATAGAGGGCTTCATTTATAAATATGGACATCGGGGCTCCATTTTTTTAATTAGAGTAGAATACCATCATATGGATGTTTTGAGGTATTGGATATTAAATCTTAACGTTAAGTTTTCATTAGTGTCTATTGAAACATGGCTTCTGGACAAGTCAAAATATCGAAGTTCAAAATGTGGTCATATGAGTAAATATGGTAACATGGAGAGCTATAGACGGTCTATGAGCTCTTGGCGATTATTAATATTCTTCACGAGGATACTCTATCTCCATAAAGATTGTCTAGGGTATGAATGAGAAATATTAACTTATTCTATCTTTATTTAAGAGTTTAATTTTAGATCTTTAGTGGAATAAACTAAAATTAATAGATTGGACCTAAGTGAATCATTTGTTGATTGTGATTAGATTTTGTTTATTGAAGCTTAAATTTAGATAGCCCGCTGAGATCCCTAATCCATATGAACTTGCATGGATCACTTGATATATTCTACCAGACCAATTTTGGGGTCCATCTAGAAATGTATTAAGGCATGTGGACTTGTTTCTTTTAGTAAGAATGGGTCTAGTTCACATGTGGACTTTTAATTAAGGTCCAATGGAATTAATAAAATAGAAAAACAATATTGGCCCATATATACTGGGTTGGGCAGCAAGGGACTATTTATTAGTCTTATATATTGTTTTTTATTTTATTATTTAATTAAATTGAAATTAATTATTTCATTAATTATTTAAAAGTTAAAATCTTTTATCTTGTAGGAGATGGTCTTCTAGAGTCATATTATTGTTGGTAATACGATAAGTATCAAATACCATATTTGATAAGTGGATAAATAAAAGGAATTTATTTATCTAGTCAAATTAGGAATGTAAGTTCCTCAGTTTTTGATTGGCTCATTTTGTTGACAACCAAATTTGGGGATTATTGTGTACGGGTAGTTTAGGCCATCATTGCTCAAGACCCAGCTCAAGCTTCAAAAAGAAAATCACTTGTTTAACCTTGTTTGAAGAGTTTTTAGTGCACACACACACTCTCATGCATGTCTTTGATCATTTGGCATGAATGCTAAATTGCTTTAATTGTGTGCCTCTTTGCCATAAATCTTGTTTGGGTGTTTGATGCATTTAGTTTGCCCTTAGAACAGTTTTTTTTTCTCTTACCGCGATTGGGACCACTCCCTGTGCATTGCCTCCGCCATGGTATGCACATCGGTGTTCTCCAGGCGTTGCATGCTGCTGCTACCGCGGCCTGTGCGGAGGTTCCCAGGCGATGCACCGCTTGCTCTACCGCGGTCTGGACACTGCCTGTATCGCGATCCAGACCATGGAGATTCTCAGGCGATGCACCGCTTGCTCTATAACGGTCATAACTGGAATCAGTTGCCCTTCGTCCAAAACAATGTAGTTTCAGGTAGGGTTCAATATATATGTTCTCTTCTCTTCTGGTAGTCCAAGAAGCCATTTTTTGTTGTTCAAGCTTGAAATAAATATTATGGTGTATAAAATATTAATCTAGAGGGGGGGTGAATAGATTTTAAACAATTTTATCCAATTTTACCCAATTTTTGTTAAAGGTCAAGTTGACGAAAATGTCCCTAGCTAGTTATAATAATATCACAAGTGTAAAAAGTGCAAAAATAGTAAAGACACTTGATATTTACGTGGAAATCCTCCAAATGGGAAAAACCACAGGCTAATATATGTGCCACACTCGAACCTCGAATCCACTAATGGCAAAGGAATTACAACATAATCCCGGTTTAAAATCCACCACCACTACCTAATCCCGGTATAAGCTACCTACTCTTGGAACAACACAAGTCTTACTTCTCAATGAAGAGATAAAATGTCCTACGTGAATATATGATGATATTCAAAGAACAAACAAGGCTAGGAAACCTTATATGCTTATCTAGGAAAATAAGATGACAATTAATGCAATCCAAGATATCAAGAGCTAAATGACATGTTCAAAAAGCTTAGCTAAACATAGATCAAACAATCCTATGAAGCTATCACAATACAACACTCAATCATGTCATCACAACAATCTCTAATTTGTATCTATAATATGTTCTAAGAGCATACAAATAATTAAAGAGATGGCTTAGCAAGCAAAACACTTAACTTGTAAGAAGATAGTGAAGGACTTACCCAACAAGATGTGATGAAGCAAAACTATCCATAGATGCACTCTAAATGACTTTAGATGATGCAAGATGAAGATTTTATGCACATGGGAATACGTTGAGTGTTAAAAGATGAGTTCAAGGAAGAGTTTTCCTTTTGAAATGTGTTCTAAGGAAAAGATATGATGTTTTGAACTATTTTGCGACCTGAACACAAAGAGTTATATATATATATATATATATATATATATATATATATATATATATATGTGTGTGTGTGTGTGTGTGTGTTTCAACCAAAGTGAGGTCATTTTGGAAAAAATGTTCCAGCTTCCACTATGTGCGCTGGTGAGGTACGTTGGTCGAGTAACGTATAGCCTAATTATACCTCAGCAAATATAATTCAAACCCAAGAACTCACCTTTACTCATCCAAACACAAACCCCATGTGCATCTAACATCTTTCATACATCATCTACTCATGGGTCTTTATGCGTTCACATCTTGGTGAGTTGAACATGCCCTAGAACATATTATTTATTTATTTGTTTATGTTTGTCGAGCGTTAGAAACTATTTTGTTTATTAATTTCATGTTCTTTGGTTAAGTATGTTTTGAATATGTTTATGACTTTGTTTTTTGGTTGAGATTGATAGTTCATTGATACCTTACATTTAGGACATACTTGCCTTTTAGCTAAATCGGCTTGCTTTGTATTTAGATATTGATATCTAGGATTTGTGCTTATTTCCATATTGAAATTTCTAGATAAGCATTTAGTTTAGCCTAGCCTTAATTGGATGTAAGAATAATTTTACATATTAACATAGATTGTTAAATCTCTTCTTGGATTTTGAAGCCTTGTGACTAAGTGAATCAGTGCATAAGAAAACTTGGCAAGGATCACTATTAAAGGCACGTTGGATAGATTGAAAGGGTTAGTGACCAAGAATGGTGTGATTTGAGGTCAACCGAGGTTGTAAACTTTCATTCTAAAAGTGCATTTGAGGACTGTAATTGGCTAGATGGATAGCCCCTGGGTTTTGCCTAGTTGGAGGGTTTCTCATGTTGTTAGGTTTTAGATAAGTGTTAGCTTGATTCCATAACAAAACGCTCTTTGTTTGTATTTCTTTGTTGCTTATGTGATTCGCGATAAGATTAAGCTACAAAGAAGGAAAGCAACTTCGCATGCAAAGTTCGTCTTCATGAGGAAATAAGCTTACTCTGATGCTAAGGTATTAATATTCTTTCTCCTCTTGCAAGACATAGGTGCACATACACACATTGCACATATCTGTGTCCTTACATCATTGTGCTAATTTAGTATAACACATTCACACTAATATTGAAGTATGCACTTGCATTAGATTTAATTTGACAACTTTTGTAAAATTGTGTTCTAGAACTTTCTGTCGGAAATGACATACTTGCATATTTTTAAGGTTATTTGTTTGTGTTTCTAATATATTGGACTTGAATATCTTCTTATATTGTTCGATACTCAGTTCTGATCATTTCGGTCACCCATTCATATATTTTCAAGCTCAGAGTTGGAAGTTACGAAACTTTTCGTGTGTTTATCATCCATGGTTTTCGTTCTTGTGTATCGAGTCGAATTCATAATTTTTTGTCAATATTTTATGGTCATCCATGTCTGTGAAAGAGTTACGGTTCGTAATCCGTAAATGGAATTGAATTTCGAGTTTGAAGACCAAAGAACGGTCGAAGAACGCGAGAGGAGTGCGAAAAGGAGTAAATGGGAAGAGGGATGGCAAACTGTCAAAACCACCTCTCTCCCGAGGAGGTGCATGCCTCCTTGGGAAGGCCATCCCTCTACCTTCATGGAGGCAATGCTCCTCCTTTTGGAGCTGAGGTGGCATGATGGTCATGACCACCCAAGTTAGTCACCTCGCAACGTCATTTCCCTCCCTTTAAATTTAATTTTCGTGCAGATTTTTTTCATAATTTTTGGATTCTTGTTTTTGCAATATCTCCCTCAATTCAACTTTGATTTTAGAAATTTAAAAGCCTAAATTGTTGTTCTTCAGGAAAGGAACAAGCCCCAAGAATTTTTTAACTGAAATGATGTCCATTTTGTTTTTGATCTGATCTTCAACGTGTGTTCATCATTTTGTAAGTGAATCATCTTCTCTACATTTGTTCATGAGATCAACTTGTTGCATCTCTTGATTTGATTATGAAATTTTTTAAGAATGATTTGGATTCTATTTTTAGGCTTGTTTGAGTGATTTTTGAAATTACCTCTTGTGATTTTTGATTGAATATATTTAGCTAATTTTGAAGAACATAAACTTGAATCTAGAAAACTTTGTGTTTTTTTATTTTGTTTATTGAATTCTAGGTTTTAGTCACATGTTCTAGAACTACGATATTTTGATTATGATAACATTTAAATCTTGTTGTTGATTGGTCGAATATGTTGTGGATTTCAAGTGTTGAAATGATCACTTGATTTTAAAGCTAGTTTTGTGTTTTATGTTGAAAACTTGTTATTCTAGCTTTGATATGTTTAGGTTTCTAGATATTTTTGTGAATGATTTTTATTTCCTAATCTAGATTTCCTGTCACATGTTCATAAGAATTAGTAACATTTGCTTGTGAGCTTGATTTGTGCAAATCTAACTCTTCATAGAGTGTGTTTGATTTACTTGCTCAATTTTTTATTGTTGTGCATCATGTTTGCATGTTTGCATTTCACTTAGATCATTTCCTTGCAACAGGTGAATGTCTCTTGTTAGAGTGAGTGTAGCTTAGACTTAAGCAAAAAGTCTTGATTAGGATCGGGGTGAAAGTTAAGCAAGGAAGTCTTGGCTAGGATCAGAGTGATCCACATAGTCAAGCAAGAAATCTTTCTAGAGGCGTGAGATTAGCTTCTCAGGTAGAAATTTGCTTCCCAAAGGTGTGCAAGTAACACTAGGCCCTAAGGTAGAGTAGAAGGGATATCTTAGAAATTGGATCATTGTATTGATTGCTTTTTAGGATGTACTTTTATTCGACACAATGAGATACAACTTGCTGTGGTTATGGAATCAACCCATGGATGTTTCCTCAATTTGAGGTTTTACTACATTAAAAAAATATCCTTGTGTTGATTTTCTTTTACTAAATTCATTTACTTTATATTGTTGTAGTTACTCTTAATTTCCATACTTGTTATACTTGTTACTATTGACCATCTTATGAAGTTTTTTGGTGTTTGTTTTTAAGAAGTGATTTAATAGTTTGTTTGTGCAACAATCAAAGTCTGAAGAAATTGTTGAAACTAGATCAATCTAAAAATCCCCCTCTAGGTTGCTAAATATCCAACTTAAGAAATTTCAAATGTTATCATAGCGGGTCACTTAAGGTATTTAGTTTTATCTCAGGGTTCTAAGATTGGATTTTTGAGCTATGGATGATTTGATGCCGGAAGGTGCTTCTAGTGATAGGCCACCACTTTTGAAGAGTGGAAACTACTCATTTTGGAAAAATATGATGAAAGCCTACATTAGATCCAACAATGATAAAGCAATGATTAGTGTGAGTGATGTAGAAGAGGAATAAGAATCCTCAGATGATCAAGAATATACTAGCAATTGCATTGTTTACCGGACCATTTATAAAGGAAAATTTTAGGATAGTTATGAAGGCTCCTCAAGTAATGAGGAAAGTGAATACTCTTCAAGTTGTAAAGGCAGTGAAGTCTCCTCCAACCATGAAAAGATCAAAGTTTCCTCAAATCACGATGAAGCAAACTTCAATGACAAGATCCTTCAACTAACTAGTGAAAATGTCAAGAAGAATGATGAGATTAACAAGTTGAAGTTGATCAATGCCAATTTAGTTGTTATAATCAAAGCTCTCGACAATGAAATGAAGATGTCTTTGAAGAAGATAAGCAATCAAAGTGAAGTCATCAAGGAGCATGAAAAGACCATTAAAAATTATTATAAAAGATCTAGATGATTTAAAATAAGACTTTACTATAAAATTGTTTGGCATGGAGGGAGAGATTATGCAAAAAGAGAACATTTTGACTCTCTTGAAGACAAAAGAGTGTAAGCTTAAAGATGAAGTCAAGGCTCTCAAAGAGTCTATTAACGACATAAAAATTGGAGCCATTAAACTTGATGAAGTAATAAAACTTGGAAAGAATCATAGAGATATGAGTTTCTTGGGTTTTGTAGAAGAAGTTAAGAAGACTCCTACAACCAAAAACAAGTCAAGAAAGTCCAAGATGAAGAAAGATTCAACTACTATTCCTTCCAAAATCAAAGACAAGGTCAATAAGAGCTATGGAAATTCTCAACCAACTTCTCAACCAAAGCATGAACACCCAAAAGGTAATTTTAATAAATCCGACCCGATTTGTCATTATTGTAATGTGATTGGTCACATTAAGCCTATTTGTTATAAATATATTAGGCAATGCAAACTAGAAAATGTGAAAAAGTTACCTAATCATTTTCATAAGTATGAATTTAAGTCTATGAGTTTAAGTCTAAAGCTAAACATAACATCTCTAATTTTATTTCGGTTTATCATTTTTGCAATGTTATAGGGCATATCAAACCTAAATGCTAAAAGTATATTAGACAATACAAACTAGTGAAAGAGATGCATGCTAGTGAGATGAAAAGACTTCCTTTGGTTGTTTCTAAACATGTTAAGGTGTTAGAGACTATGCATGATAAACATGTTAACAAAAAGAAATCAACTAGGAAAGTTTTGGTTAAGAAGAATAATATGCATGCTAGTAGATAGATAAATCTTCATTGAAAGATTATAAACATGATAAATGTTTTGATGCTTTGAAAAGTGTGCGTATTGATCATGATCATGTGAAGAAACTTACTAGGAAAGTTTGGATTAAGAAGCATAATGTGAAAAAGGTTCCTAGTTATTCTTTTAAACATATGGATATTGATGAATCTTTGAATGTTGTGCATAATAATGATAAACATGTGAAGAATAATGTCAAGAAGATTTGGGTGGATGAGACTCTGAAAGAGCATGATGGTCATATACCTAGTCTTGATGAAATATTTGTGCGTGACAACAATGATGAGTTTAATATAAGTGATATTTCCATTAAGAAGATAGTTGATGATTTATCTTCTAGATTTTATGTTGCCATGAGTAATGATCATGATGTTGTTTGTGTTGGTTCACCTAAGACCAATATGGTCAAAGGTGTGTGCTCTCATACATGATTGAGTAGCACATATGAGAATATTTCTTTTTGTTCTTGTTTAATAAGAGTTCTAAGTTTGATGCTAGACTAAGCTATTTTTTAATATGCTCGGTCTAGTTTTCAAGCTTAATATCTCTAGTCAATACACGAACTTAATATTCTCATACTTTCACTATGATAGTCAAAATTTGTTGATTGACTTTAGGGTAGTCCATTTTTGAAATCAATATGGTGATAGTTGATTGTTAAGACTTTTAGAGAAATTCATTTTTATATGTTTGTTTGAGTTGAGATGTTTGATCTTTATTCTTTTGGGATGACACACCAACAACTTGTTGCTATGAGGACAAGCAAGCCAAAGCTTGCTAAGGTATTTCTCTACACTTAAAGCTTGATTTCTACTTCATCTCATTAACTCTTTATGCACAATATATCATGTGGCATATTATATTAGAGAGCTTTGGTTATGACACATATGGTTCTCCTTAATAATTGCCATATAGAGATCATTTAGTGAAATTGTTCACAAGGATCTTTTACATGATGAATGAATTATTTCTTGTTTGTGTTTGATTGATGAGTAGCACCTTTAAAAAAAATATGAGATTCATATTATTTGAAATCTACTCTATTAAAAACTAATGATCTTGAGTAAATCTCTTTGTATTGCTTTTCGATCATGCACTTTTAAGCCTGAAATCATGGTTTTTAAAAAAGTGCACATATTGCTTCTCTTATATGCCTAGTTCGAGTACGTTGACTTTAAAAATAGATAAGTTAAGGATGCACCTAGTATTATTTTGACTAGTATATGAAAGATGACATACGGTTAGTATCTATTTTGTTTCGGCAACTATATAGAACTCAACAAACACCTTAATGAAAAGGGCTACACATAATGGTTGTACAACCGCTTAATGTAGGAAATGGCTATACCCATATAATAAGTGAAAGCCGTCATAAAGTTAAAAAAAAAATCAACTCAAAATCAAATGAGTGTTGAAAAGAATCAATAAAAAATTCTATGATTCAAAGCTTCAAAAAACTTAAAAGAGAATAGTTGAAATTTGGAATTACTGGGGTTGAAAAACATAAATGGGATGGCGAGCCACATGTACACTGTTGGGATTATGCTCGACAGCAAGAGTATAATAATGTATTTCACAATCTTTTCATATTTATAAAAGTGATTTCTAGTTTAACAAATCTTATAGCATTTATAATTTAATTATTATATTTGTCAAATATAAAGAATCATATGGTGAAAAGATTATGTGAAAAGAAGAATTGTTCGTACATCTGGATATGTATGAGGTAGACACAATTCCTTAGTTAGGCTTGAACAATATTCACAACTTAAGATAATGGTTGGGCACATTTATCTTGTTAAAGTTGTAGATTCTTTTGCTAGCATTTGAGTGGGATCAAATGTGTTATGTGTTGGAACCCCGTTCACCGGTTACGCAGTGAAACTAGGTTTTAAAAATTTTAATACAGATCATAATCTGTATCTGGGACCAGTAAACTTGGGATCGTAATTATTTTTCCAAACTAATACATACAACATGTATATACAGGAAATTGTAATCAATATAATTAGAAGAAGAAAGTCATACCAACGTTTGGAGGCTCCTTCACTTTATAATATGCTCCTGTCTGAACCAATCTTACCAACGTTTGGAGGCACCTTCACTTTATGATGTGCTCCTGTCTGAACCACTCAATCTTTCTCGCTATCGCCCAGGATTGATAACTGCGTGTGGGCGCTTCACGATCTTAGAAACTTGAATGGAGGTTGTACAGAATGTTGAAGAAACGTTTTCTCCCAAGTGAAACCCACTAGAAGAATTCTAGTTGTTTGAAAAATATATTATTTTTTTTCCTTTTGTGTCAATAGTGCACCATTGCACAGTACACACCAAAACCATATTTTTCTTTGTTCACTATATCCTCTTTTGACTCAACGTACTTTTGCATCATATGCAAATTGAGAGTTGTGATCTCATCATTTCTCTTATCTTTGCATTTATCTTACACACGTTTTTAATTGCATGATATTCATACACGGATTCACTACTGCACTGTTTAAAAAATAGAGATGATGTTTTGTGTATCAGGTAATTTGCAACATATGCAAATTCTTATTTTGACCATTGTTTCTTTTGTGTGTTGAATCAATTTTTGTTATCTAATATATATTACATATACATTATAACGCAAACCCTTTAATTATTGATTATTTACACAATTAAACAATCTAATTATTTAATTAACATAATCATTTTTAGTAATTAATTAATTAATTAATTAATCTCATTATTCAATTAATTCCCGAATTAAATACGTGTCACTTTCGTAACAACTTTAATTGGACAATCCAATTAATTAACCGTGACCCTTGTTACCTTAATCGATCGGGCTAGCAAGGGGACCTAATGGACCCACAGTATTTTGAGATCCAATAATCCTCGAAATCATTAATTAAACTCTTTAATATTCCTTGATTATTAACTCCGTTGTTATTCCACTAAAAGCTTGAAGCTGCATTCTCTCAACTGCAGACGTTTTTACATAGACCGATTCAACTCGGTGTCCATTGATATAGCTATTACATATGGTGTGATCCTCTACATTAGTTCATAATTAGAGCGGGGTCATAATGTTTGTTATACCCCTCTAATTACATATATCCTTTAAGTACCGTTGATTCTATAATGAACAATAAATCATATTTCCTCACAAAACTAGGAGAACGCTCATATTGTCCTAGCCCCGAATCAACTTTTAATGAAACTACCATCTACTTCTCAAAATAAGAAGTGGATTCCACTATTGTCTACAAACCTTCCCAGTCACAAGCCAAACCGTAATCCCAACATATAGAGTATATTGATCAGAAAATGCATCTGACCTCACCCATGGTATATCAAAGGCTACGACTTAACTTGAAGAAGTCGATAAGACATTCAGGATTAAGATCACCCACATATAGCCATCATTAGTTGATATATATGAATCTCATCGGTCAACGGATCTTATTGAGAGATTCATATAGATCATGGCCCAGTCCTATATGATCACACTATACAAGATTAGTCAATTCCCATATCTCATATGAATGAGTCAGGATAGAATCACCGTACATTACGGAATGTACCGTAGCTATAGATTAACCACAAATAAAGTACCCAACTTTATTTGCTGTCTATGGACTCTTTAGATTGCACGTCTCTTACTATATCCATCTGTATATGACACTCATATACACAGTTTGAGATTACATCCGATAATCTTGGATGTTAAATATATGCACAAGTTATAAAATAAACAACACAAGAAGAATGAATTGAACTTTTCCTTTTATTTATTTCATAAATCCATTTACAAATTACATCTTTAGGGCATAAGATGAGTCTAAAATCATCAAAGTGTGATGCCTTTGGGCAAACAAATCTAGTGCACTGGGTGCATTGAATAGGATCATAGTGAAATACTTTATCCAGAACCGTCAAAGGATAAAAGTTTTCATTTGAAGACAATCAGAGAGTCTATATCATTCCTGAGATAAATGATGGACTTATGGTTGCAAGTGTTACCATTTGAGCTATCAATGAGTACGATTATATAGCATAGTTTATCCTTGATAGTCTGGTGGTATTCATTTGTTAATCGATAGAGGAATTCATTTATAGATATGGACATCGTGGTTCCATTTATTAAATGAGAGTAGAATTTCATCATATGGATGTTTTGAGGTATTGGATATTAAATCTTAATGCTAAGTTTTCAATAGTGTCTATTGAAATATGGTTTATGGACAAGTCAAAATAACGTAGAGAGCTAAATGCGGTCTACGAGCTCTTGGCGATTACTGATATTCTTCACGATGATACAACACTTAAGGATATTTGGTTATCCTGAACACCTGTTAAAAGGAAAGACAAAAGTTGGAGTCCCGTTCAGAAACATGCGTATTTGTAGGGTATCCAAAAGGAACAAAAGGATATTATTTCTATAGTTCTACAGATCTTAAAGTATTTGTTTCGATAAATCCTAAATTTTTGGAAGAGGACTATATTAATAATTTTGTTCCTAAAAGTAGAATTATCCCAAATGAGCTTTCAGGAGATACAATGGAAGATGTTGATTGTCTCTATATGCAAAAGGCAATGCAATCCAAAATTGAATCTATGTTTAATAACAAAGTCTGATCTCTTGTGGACTTACCTGAAGGGATAAAACCCAACGGGTGGAAGTGAGTATACAAGAGGAAGAGAAGATTGGGTGGAAAGGTGCAGACCTTTAAAGCTAGATTGGTAGCTAATGGTTACGCACAGAAGGAAGGTATCGATTATATAGAAACCGTCTCTCCTTTGGCCATGCTTAAATCCATTAGGATACTCTTATCCATTGTGGCATCTCTACACCTAGAGATTTGGCAAAATGGACGTCAAGACAACTTTCCTTAATAGAAGTCTGGACGAAAGCATCTATAAGATGCAACCAGAAGGATTTGTTGAAAAGGACAAAAAAGAAAGGGCATGCAAGTTGGAAAGATCCATATATAGATTGAAGAAAGCATCCAGATCAAGAACTTAAGGTTCGATCAAGCCGTAAAAAGTTTGGAATTATTCAAAACCTTGACGAACCCTATGTATACAAAAGAATTAAAGGCGACAAGTTGGTTTTCCTAGTTCTTTAAGTTGATGATATACTACTCATCGAAAATAATGTAGGTGTATTGACATCAAACAGAATGGTTAGCAAAACAATTTGTTATGAAGGACTTAGGAAAAGCAAGTTATATTCTTGGTTTCCAAGTCATAAAGGATAGAAAGCAAAGAACAATTGCATTATCCCAAGCTTCATACATATATAAAATCTTGTCTAGATTTTCCATGCAAGATTCCAAGACAGGTATAATACCTTTCAGACATGGAATTAAACTTTCTAATTGACAAGTTCCTAAGAATGAGCATGAAGAGAAATTCATGAGTAGGGTTCCATATGCCTTAGCAGTTGGGAGTCTCATGTATGCAATGCTCTGCACTAGACCAGATATTTGTTTTTTTATCGGCATAGTTAGCAGGTTTCAATCGAAATCTGATCCCGATCATTGGATGACAGTCAAGCATAATTTCAAGTATCGCAGAAGAACGAGAGATTATACTCTTGTATACTATGAAGGGGATTTCAGTCCCTTTGGGCATACATATTCCGATTTCTAATCAGATTCTGACTCTAGAAGATCAACATCAGGATCTGTGTTTACACTTTTGGGAGCGAAGTCATATAGATGAGTATCAAGCAATCTTGTATTGCTGACTACATCATGTAAGTTGAGTATGTTGCTACATGCGAGGCTGCTAAAGAGGTTGTCTGGCTCTTCCAATTCTTGATTGACTTAGAAGTGGTTCCGGAAGTAAATATGCAGATCACTGACTATTGTGACAATAGTGGAGTAATGGTTAATTTGAGAGAACCAAGAAACCATAAGAGAGGGAAACACATTGAAAGAAAGTATAAACTTTTAACGGAAATTATGCATAGAGGAGACATGACGATAACCAAGATCGCGTCAGCATAAAATCTAACGGATCCTTTCATAAAGGCTCTTCCATAAAAGAGTTTTGGTGGGCACCTGGTGAATATGGGGATAAGAGATATAACACATTAACTATAGAGCAAGAGGGAGATTGTTGGGATTTTGCCCCATACCAAGAGTATAATATTGTTTTTAACAATCTTTTCATATTAGTAAAAGTGATTTCTAGTTTAACAAATCTTATAGCATTTATAGTTTAATTATTATATTTGTCAAAAGAAAATAATCCTAAGGTGAAAAGACTATGAGAATAGAAGAATTGTTCGTACATCTAGATATGTATGAGGTAGACACAATTCTTTAGTTAGTCTTGAACAATATTCACAACTTAAGATAAAGGTTAGGCGTCTTTATCTTGTTAAAGTTGTAGATTCTTTTGCTAGCATTTGAGTGGGATCAAATTTGTTATGATGAGTCTAAAATCATCAAAAGTGTGGTGCGTTTGGGTACAAGAATCTAGTGCATTAGTGCATTGAATAGGATCACAGTGAAATTCTTTATCCAGAGTCGTCAGTGGATAAAAGTTTTCATTTGATGACAATCGAGGAGTCTATCTTAATCCTAAGATAAATGATGGACTTATGATTGCAAGTGTTATCATTTGAGCTATCAATAAGTACAATTATATAGCATAGTCTATCCTCGATAGTTTGGTGGTATTCATTTGATAATCGATAGAGGAATTCATTTATAGATATGGACATCGTGGCTCCATTTATTAATGGAGAGTAGAATAACATCATATGGATGTTTTGAGGTATTGTATATTAAATCTTAACGTTAAGTTTTCAATAGTGTTTATTGAAATAGGCTTTTAGACAAGTCAAAATATCCAAGTTCAAAATGTGGTTATATGAGTAAATATGGTAACTTAGAGAGCTATAGGCGGTCTTTGAGCTCTTGGCGATTACTGATATTCTTCACGAGGATACACTTTCTCCATTAAGATTGTCTAAGGTATGAATGAGCAATATTAACTTATTCTATCTTTATTTAAGAGTTCAATTTCAGTTTTTAGTGGAATGAAATAAAATTAATAAATCAGACCTAAGTGAATCATTTGTTGATTGTGATTGGGTTGTGTCTATTGGCCCGTCAAGATCCCTAATCGACACGAACTTGCATGGATCACTTGATATATTCTACTGAACAAATTTAAAGGTCCATTTAGAATTGTATTGAGACATGTGGACTTGTTTCTTTCTGTATGAGTTGGTCTAGTTCACATGTGAATTTTTTTAAGGTTCAATGGATTTAATAAAATATGAAAAATAATATATATGCCCATGTGTGGTCTTGGGTGGCAAGGCTAAAAATTTTAGCTTATTGTTATTGTTTTTTATTTTATTATTTAATTAAATGGAAATTAATTAATTTGTTAATTAATTAATTATTTAATTAAAAGTCAAAATCTTTTTCCTAATAGAAGAAGGTCTCCTAATATTATACAATTGTTGGTAGTATAATTAATATTAAAGACTGTATTTGATAAGTAGATAAATAAAAGAATTATTTATCTAGTCAAATTAGAAAGTCTTTAATATGGTCACAAATATACTAATGATTTGGATTATGAGTCTTGGTGTAGAATAGTATTCTTCTTTGAAAAAGAACTCTTTGTCACCAAGTAAAACCTCCCAAAGATAGGACTCTTGCCTACCTAGTAAATCCTCTTTAGGAGACTATTTGTGAACCTATAAATATAGGTTGTAAATTTCGGCCAAGGTATAAGAATTTCGTGCTCTAGAATTCGGCCAAGGCATAGGTAGAGACTTGGAAGAAGCCTTTTTTTATTTTGCTTTTATAGTTAAAAAAAAAACTTCGTCCAACTATAGTGTGTAGAATTCGGCAAAGGAGAATCGAAAAGGGGAACATTTTTGTGTTCGATAGTAAACTTGTATCCTTTAATCAAAAGAGTTTTGTGTACAAAATCGAATCGGGTTCACGTGTGTTTGAATCAAATAGATTGAAAATTCACAAGTGACCGAACATTCATGGAGTTTCTCTTGGAGGATTATTGTTACTAACAAAGAAGAAGATTTTATTTGTTTCCATCCTCAAGTATAAAATTAAAAGAAAGGGAGCCCATACTCATAAGTGATTTACGTTCGTGATTGGATTGGAAGATCTTCCGGATTCAATTCGATGCTAGTTCAATCGTCACGAGAAAAAGGTACAATACTTTAATATACATCAATTAATCTAGGGTTAAGGTTCTTTCTTATAAATGGAAAAAATTTAAAATTTACCAAACACTAATTTTAAGCTTCCGCCACATTTTGAATCGATTTTTCCCTACAATTGGTATTAGAGCCCGGTTGTACCGTTGAATAATTGATGTATGTGTACGTGGGTATATACATTTATATTTACATATATATTTACATATATATTTACATTGGAATGTATGAATATATATATATATATATATATATATATATATATATATATGTTTTTATATGTGGATTGTTATTGCTCAATTTTGGTCCTAGAATTTTAATGTATTTTGTTTTTGAATTTTAGCAAGAAGGGTGGCCTATCATCGCCATAATTTCCTTCTTGGTTGTTTCTGAGTTTTTTATTTTATTTCGTTTGTTGTAATAAAAAGCTGTACTATATTGTATTAAAATTACTGTAGTATTTTATTATTTAAAATTCCTCTGTAATACATTCAAGTATCGAAGACTCGAAGGTTTAAAGAATTAGAATCAAACAGAACAAGTCTAGACCGTGCGAGCCATAGTAACAAACGTGCGTGTGAGTGAGCACGTGGCCACGATTGTTGTGGCATGGGTTGTGTACGGCAACCCTATAGAAGCCTAGCGCATCCCTTATTGGGGTTGTGGAGTGCGCACACCCATGGGAGGGAGCCAAGGGTGGAAGCCAAGGGATGTCCAAACAGATGATGGTCGCGTGAAGACTTGTTCGCGAAGGAATGAGTTTTTGTATTCCAAGACATATGTAATTTACTTGTGTTTCTAGGATGAACCAAATTTGTAGCAATTTAATTTTTTGTAAATATTGCAATGTTTGACATTGTTTGATAACATGTCATATTGAATAGGAGTGCCACTCATATATCTCTTTTTGTATGAACAATCATTGAATGGTTTAGGTATCTAATTGTCATCTAGATAACCTGGTAAATCATTCTATAGAATTCGATCAAACGCCTAAAATAATTGAGTGGGAGAAGGTGTTTGGAACACCTACGGCCTCCAAGCTCAGTCCAACTTTAGGTTTCATGTAATAACCCCCCAAGGGGTATTCTTGAATGGAATTTGGCAATATACTTCCTTACAAGGATAGACTAGACAATTAACCCAAACGATATTTACAACCAAATGAGGGATATTCGTGGGGGAATATATTGAAGGTCGATAACTTGGTAACACACTCAATGTTATTTTATTAATATCCTGCCAAGAGTTCTTTTTAATAAAATTGCAATGCTAAAATTGAAAATGTTGTTTGTTATGCTAACATTTACGTGGGACCTAGTCCAACTAGTAAATGGTCCAAACTCCCACTGAAAACTTAACGTTAAGATTTAATATACAATACCTCAAAACGTCCATTTGATGGTATTCTACTCTCATTTAATAAATGGAGCCACGATGTCCATATCTATAAATAAAGTCCTCTATCGATTAACAAATGAATACCGCCAAACTATCGAAGATAGACTATGCTATATAATCGTACTCAATGATAGCTCAAATGATAACACTTGTAACCATAAGTCCATCATTTATCTCAGGATTGAGATAGACTCTCTGATTGTCTTCAAATGAAAACTTTTATCCACTGACGGTTCTAGATAAAGTATATCACTTTGATCCAGTTCAATACACCCAGTGCACTAGATTATTTTGCCCAAAGACACCACACTTTGATGATTTTAGACTCATCATAACACATTTGATCCCACTCAAATGCAAGCAAAAGAATCTACAACTTTAACAAGATAAATACGCTCAACCTTTTATTTTAAGTTGTGAATATTATTCAAGACTAACTAAAAAAATGTGTCTAACTCATACATATCTAGATGTATGAACAATTCTTCTTTTCTCATAGCCTTTTGACCTTATGATTATTTACTTTTGACAGTTATAATAATTAAACCATAAATGCTATAAGATTTGTTAAACTAGAAATCACTTTATTAATATGAAAAGATTGTCAAATATATTATTACACTCTTGCTATCGAGCATAATCCCAACAGTTTAGGCATTGGTCCATCACTAACCAAATTTTGATCCTATCTAGGTTAATATGACCTAGGCGTAACTGTCATAGGTTGGTTTCAACTTTTGATAAATTTACTCTTTTATGGTTACGTTCTATTGATTTCATGTCTAACAAGTAAACAAGTGAGAGATATTTCTATGCAAATAGAATAAACCGTTTTCCAATGTACCTTTGCAAATAATTTTTTTATTCTTACTAATAATAAAACATTTTATTAAAAGTAACTGAATATCCAAATTTATTTAGACAAGAGACCGAAATTAAATTCCTCTTGAATTGTTATACATAATAAACGTTTACTAAATCTAAATGCCTATAAGAATTTCAATTGATTCTAATATCTCCCACTACACTAGTAGTCACCAATGCTTCATTCCCTAAATACAAGTTGAATTCATTATTATTTAGTCTATTCCTTTGACCTTTTTTACCACAAAGGAAACATTTTCCTTTGATCTGTGTTACTATCCTGGTCTCCTTCTAAGAAGGCTCAAGTTGTTTTTTCTTCTATTGCCTCTTGACCTTCTTACGGGTCTTTAACAGTAACAACTTACCAAGCATATGAATCTCTTGACCCTTACCTTTCATAAGGATTTTTTTTATGCTTTGAGCATCTTACATCATGCCTTTGCAAGGTGTATTCCTTATTGTTGAAGGTGTAGTCCAACTTGAATTGATCAAAGGAATCCGACAGTGAGTTGACAATCATGTCAATTTTGGTCTCACCATCTATCTCAGCACCATTTAGTTCAGCAGTGTTAAGATGTGCTATGTAATCCTTCACACCCTATCCAGGTTTCATCCTAAGATTCATAAAAGTAGTTACTGCTCTTTCTCTTAGTCATCCTAGACCTCATAGCAAACATCTTCTCTAGAGACATCATTATATCGACAGTAGTCTCCATTCCTTCATGTTGCTATTGTAACACATCAGAGATGATTGCCATAATGTAAAGTACATTTAGCCATTTCATCTGAAGACTTCCACTACTGATACTCATCTCTTTACTCCAGAATTAGATTCATTAGTTCGGTGGTTTAGGAAAAGACAGAACGATCTTATGGTTTTTCAACTTACAACAACCCAATTTTCCTTTTTCCATGTGACATAATTATCATCAGTTAAAGTATTATCTTTTAGGAATTTGATTAGGGATGGGGTCATGATTTCTTTATATTAACAAAAATTATATAAGTAAATAATCATGATAAAGAACTTTTGATTATTTATCTTGAATGAAATAAAATAATTCAATCGTAAAAATTCAACGGTGATCCAACACCCATAAATGTCACGCCTCATTTGGGAGTACGCACCATTTACTAGTTGGACTAGGTCCCACCTAATTGTTAACATAACAACCAACGTTTTCTATTTTAGCCTTCCAATTTTATTAACAAGAACTCTTGGGAGGATATTAATAAAATTACATTGAGTGTGTTACCAAGTTATCGACCTTCAATATAATCCCTCACGAATATCCCTCCTTTGGGAGTATATATCGTTTGGGTTAATTGTCTAGTCTATCCTTGTAAAGAAGTATCTTGCTAAATTCCATTCATGAATACCTCTTTGGAGGTTATTCATGAAACATAAAGCTCAAATAAACTTGGAGGCCGTAGGTGTTCCAAAACACCTTCTCCCACTCAATTGTTTAAGTAGTGTGATCGAATTCCAAAGAATGATTTACCAAGTTATCTAGAAGCCAATTTAGATACTTAAACCATTCAATGCATGCTCATACCAAAAGAGATATATGAGTGACACTCCTATTCTATATGACATGTTATCAAATAATGAAAAACATTGCAATATTTACAAAAAATATAAATAGCTACAATTTTGGTCCATCATAGAAAAGCAAGTAAATTACATGTCTTGGAATACAAAAAACTCCTTTCTTGGCCAACAAGTCTTCACGCGACCTTCATCTTTTGGACTCTCTCGGCTGCCTCCCACGGGCCTGCGCACCCTCGGCCTTTACCCATGGCCGTGCGCATGCCACAAACCCATAAAGGGATGCCATGCACATCCAATGGCCTCCATAGGGCTGCCGTGCGCAGCCCATGCCACAACAAACGTGGATGTGTGCTCTTCGCACTCACGTTCGTTGCTACGGCTCACACGATCCCATACTTGTTCCGGTTGCCCCTAATTCTTCAAACCTTCGAGTCTTCGAAACTTGAGTGTATTACTAAAGAATTATAAATAAAAATACTGCAGTTTTTTTTATTATTATTACAACAACAAAATAAAAATAAAACTTAGCAACTACCAAGAAGGAAATTATGGCGATGACAGACCACCCTTCTTGTTACAATTTCAAAACAAAAATACATTAAAATTCTAGGACAAAAATTGTGCAATAACAAACCACATATAAAACATATATATATATATATATATATATATATATATATATATATATATCCATACATTCCGATGAAAATATATATGCGAATACCTACAGTGCCATCTCTTGTTAAAACATGCATATATACAATAAAAAGAAAAAGATTCACGAACACATACATCAATTAATCAAGGGTACAACCTGGCTCCGGTACCAATTGTAGGGAAAATCGGTTCAAAACGCAACGGCAGCGTGAGAAAATTAGAAAATCAGGGTTTGCGTAAAAATAAAAAATTTACCCTTTTTAATAACAAGAACCTTAACCCTAGATTAATTGATGTATATAAAATTATCGTACCTTTTTCTCGTGACGATTGAACAAGCGCCGAATTGATTCCGTAAGATCTTCCAATCCAATCACGAACGTGAATCACCTTGTAGTCAGGGCTCCCTTTCTTTAAATTGTATACCTGAGGATGGAGACAAACAAAATCTTTTCTTTGTTAGTTACAAATATCCTCCAAGAGAAAAATCCAAGAACGTCCGGTCACTTGTGAATTATCAATCTACTTGATTGAAACTCACGTGAACTCTAGTTGATTTTGTACACAAAACCCTTTTGATGTAAAGGATACTAGTATACTATCAACAACAAAAACATTCTCTTTTTCTCTTTTCTCCTTGGCCGAATTCCATACCCTATATCTTAGAGTTGATTGAATTTTGTCTAGAGTAAATTACTAAATTTTCTCTCTCAAAATTCTCTATTGCCAAGCAAAATTCTCTCTTAGAAAACACTTAGGTTGGCCAAAATTTTCACTCTAAAATCATAGGGCTGGTCGAAATTCACAATGATATATATATAGGATCACAAATCCTTTCCTAAGAAGGATTTACTTGGTTCGCAAGAATCCTTTCCTTAGGTGGATTTATTTGGTAGTTAAGAATCCTTTTCTAAAAGGAATTTTATCCTCTTATATATATTTATGAGATGGCCTAAATTCAAATGAATATAATTAGGAGACTAAATTCTTTTCCTAAGAAGGATTACTTGGTAGTTAAGAATCCTTTTCTTAGGTAGATTTACTTGGTGGTTAAGAATCCTTTTAAAAAAAAATTATATCCTACACCAAGACTCCTAATCCAACACAATAGTGTATTTGTAACCATATTAAAGACTTCCTAATTTGATTAGATAAATAATTCCTTTTATTTATCTACTTATCAAATATAGTCTTTAATATTAATTATACTACCAACAATAGTATAATTTTAGAAGACCATCTCCTACTAGGTAAAAGATTTTCACTTTCAATTAAATAATTAATTAATCAACAAAGTAATTAGTTTCTATTTAATTAAATAATAAAATAAAAATAATATAATTAAGCTATTCTAAATAGCCTTGCCGCCCAACACATGTATATGAGCCATATATTATTTTTCTTATTTCATTAAATCCATTGGACCTTAATAAAAAGTCCACAAGTGAACTAGACATATTCTAGCAAAAAGAAACAAGTTCACATGCCTTAATACAATTCTAGACGGACCCCTAAATTGGTCCGGTAGAATGTATCAAGTGATCCATACAAGTTCGTGTGGATTGGGGATCTTGGCGGGCTATCTAAATGTAAGCTTCAATAGACACAGCCCAATCACAATCAATAAATGATTCACTTAGGTCCGATCTATTTAATTTTAGTTCATTCCACTAAAGAACTAAAATTGAACTCTTAAATAAAGATAGAATAAGTTATTGTTACTCATTCATAACCTAGACAACCATATTAGAGAAAGTGTATCCTCGTGAAGAATACCAGTATTCGCCAAGAGCTCATAGACCGCCTATAGCTCTCCAAGTTACCATATTTACTCATATGACCACATTTTGAACTTGGATATTTTGACTTGTCCAGAAGCCATGTTTCAATAGACACCATTGAAAACTTAACGGTAAGATTTAATATCCAATACCTCAAAACATCCATATGATGGTATTCCACCCTCATTATATAAATGGAGTCACGATGTCTATATCTATAAATGAAGTCCTCTATCGATTAATAAATGAATACCTCCAAACTATCGAGGATAGACTATGCTATATAATCGAACTCATTGATATAGTAACTTGGAGAGCTATAGGCGGTCTATGAGCTCTTGGCGATTACTGATATTCATCACGAGGATACACTTTCTCCATTAAGATTGTCTAAGGTATGAATGAGCAATATTAACTTATTCTGCCTTTATTTAAGAGTTCAATTTTAGTTCATTCAATTTTAGTTCTTTAGTGGAATGAACTAAAATTAATAGATCGGACCTAAGTGAATCATTTGTTGATTGTGATTGGGTTGTGTCTATTGGCCCGCCAAGATCCCTAATCCACACGAACTTGCCTGGATCACTTGATATATTCTATCGGACCAATTTATGGGTCCATTTAGAATTGTATTGAGGCATGTGGACTTGTTTCTTTCTGTATGAATGGGTCTAGTTTACATGTGGACTTTTTTAAGGTCCAATGGATTTAATAAAATAAGAAAAATAATATATATGCCCATGTGTGGCCTTGGGCGGCAGGGCTAAATATTTTAGCTTAATGTTATTGTTTTCTATTTTATTATTTCATTAAGTGAAAATTAATTAATTTGTTAATTAATTAAATATTTAATTAAATGTCAAAATATTTTTCCTAATAGAAGAAGGTCTCCTAATATTATACTATTGTTGGTAGTGTAATTAATATTAAAGACTGTATTTGATAAGTAGATAAATAAAATGAATTATTTATCTAGTCAAATTAGAAAGTCTTTAAGATGGTCACAAATACACTAATGAGTTGGATTAGGAGTCTTGGTGTAGAATATAATTTTTCTTTGAAAAAGGATTCTTTGTCACTAAGTAAAACCTCCTAAAGATAGGACTCTTGCCTGCCAAGTAAATCCTCTTTAGGAGAGGATTTTTGAACCTATAAATATAGGTTGTAAATTCTGGCCAAGGCATAAGAATTCCATGCTCTAGAATTCGGCCAAGGCATAGGTAGAGACTTGGAAGAAGCCTTTTTTTATTTTGCTTTTATAGTTAAAAGAAAAACTTCGTCTAACTATAGTGTGTAGAATTCAGCCAATGAGAAGAGAAAAGGGGAACGTTTTTATGTTCGATAGTACACTTGTATCCTTTACATCAAAACAGCTTTGTGTATAAAATCGAATCGGGTTCACGCGAGTTTCAATCAAATAGATTGAAGATTCTTAAGTGACCGAACGTTATGGGTTTTCTCTTGGAGGATTATTGTGACTAACAAAGAAGAAGATTTTTTTTTGTTTCCATCCTTAGGTATACAATTAAAAGAAAGGGAGCCCACACTCCTAAGTGATTTACTTTCGTGATTGGATTGGAAGATCTTGCGAATTCAATTCGATGCTAGTTCAATCGTCACGAGAAAAAGGAACAATACTTTAATATACATCAATTAATCTAGGGTTAAGGTTCTTTCTTATAAAGGGAATTTTTAAAAAATTTACCAAACCCTAATTTTAAGCATTCGTCGCATTTTTAATCAAAATTTCCCTACAATTGGTATTAGAGCCTGGTTGTACCCTTGATTAATTGATGTATGTGTACGTGAATCTTTTTCTTTTTACTGTATATATGCATGTTTTATAAAGAGATGACACTCTAGGTATTCGCATATATATATATATATATATATATATATATATATATATATATATATATGTTTTATATGTGGATTGTTATTGATCAATTTTGGTTCTAGAATTTTGATGTATTTGTTTTGAGATTATAGTAAGAAGGGGGTGGCCTATCATCGCCATAATTTCCTTCTTGGTTGTTGCTATTTGTTTTTTAATTTTGTTATTGTAATAAAAAAAACTGTACTATATTGTATTAAAATTACTGTAGTATTTTATTATTTAAAATTGTTCTATAATATATTCAAGTATCGAAGACTCGAAGGTTTAAAGAATTAGAAGCAAACGGAACAAGTTTGGGACCGTGCGAGCCATTGTAACAAACGTGTGTGCGAATGAGCACGCGGCCACGATTGTTGTGGCATGGGTTATGGACGACAGCCCTATGGAAGCCATGGGCTACGCTTGGCAGCCCTTCATGGGGTTGTTGAGTGCGCACGCCCATGGGAGGGATCCAAGGGTGTGCACGCCCTTGAGAGGCAGCTGAGGGATGTCCAAATGGACGATGGTCGTATGAACACTTTTTCGCGAAGGAATGAGTTTTTGTATTTCAAGACATATATAATTTACTTGTTTTTGTAGGATGGACCAAATTTGTAGCAGTTTATATTTTTGTAATATTGTAATGTTTGTCATTATTTGATAACATGTCATATAGAATAGGAGTGTCACTCATATATCTCTTTTGGTATGAACAATCATTGAATGGTTTAGGTATCTAATTGGCATCTAGATAACCTGGTAAATCATTCTATGGAATTCGATCAAACACCTTAAATAATTGGGTGGGAGAAGGTGTTTTGGAACACCTACGACATTCAAGTTTAGTTCAGCTTTAAGTTTCGTGTAATAACCCCCAAAAGGGTATTCTTGAATGGAATTTAGCAATATACTTCCTTACAAGGATTGACTAGACAATTAACCTAAACGATATCTATACCTAAATAATGGATATTCTTGGGGGAATATATTGAAGGTCAATAACTTGGTAACATACTCAATGTGATTTTATTAATATCCTCGCAAGAGTTCTTGTTAATAAAATTGCAAGGCTAAAATTGAAAACATTGGTTGTTATGTTAATAATTACGTGGGACCTAGTCCAACTAGTAAATGGTGCGAACTCCCAAAGAATGCATGACTTTTATAGGTGTTGGATCACCGTTGAATTTTACGATTAAATTATTTTATATATAATTCAAGATAAATATTCGAAAGTGCTTTATCGTGATTATATACTTATATAATTTTTTAATTGTTCGTAAATCATGACCCCATCCCTAATCAATATCCTAAAAGATAATACTTTAACTATTTATAATTATATCACATAGTAAAGGAAAATTGGGCTTTTATTGCAATCCGAAAAGCATAAGTTCGTTATGTGCACTCCTAAACCACATACTCCTACTAATGAATCTACTCAGGAGCAAAGAGATAAGTATCAGCAGTGGGAGTCTTCAGATGAGATGGCTAAATATTTTATTATTGCCACAATCTCCAACGTGTTGCAATAGCAACATGAAGGAATGGAGACTGCTACCGATATAATGATTTCTGTAGAAGAGATGTTTGCTATAAGGTCTAGGACGACTAAGAGAGAGGTAGTGACTGCTTTCTTGAATCTTAGGATGAAACATGGACAGGCTGTGAAAGATCACATGATGAAAGTCATACCATATCTCAACATTGCTGAACTAAATGGTGCTGAAATAGATGGTGAGATGAAAATTGACATGATTGTCAACTCACTATCAGATTCCTCTAATCAATTCAAGTTGGACTACACCTTGAATAATAAGGAATACACCTTGCAAGGTATGATACAAGATGCTTAAAGCGCCGAAAAAATCCTTATGAAAGGCAAGGGTCAAGAGATTCATAATGTAGGTAAAATTGCTAATGTTAAGACGCATAAGAAGGTCAAGAAACAACAAAAGAAAAAGTAACTAGAACCTACTAAGAAGGAGATAAAGAAAGTAACCAAGATCAAATGGAAGTGTTTCATTTGTTGAAAAGGGACATTGGAAAAGAAATTGCCCAAAGTCTAAGGATAGGAAGGAAGATGGTAATATTAATTATCTTGAAACATGTTTTTTTTGGCGGATTCTATGGATTCTTGGATCATAAACTCCAGAGCCACTAATCATGTTTGTTTTTCCTTACAGGGGTTCAAGGAAAGAAGAAGGCATACTCAGAACGAATTCAACTTGGGTTTAGGCAATAGAGTGTCGGTGTCTACTGGTTCAGTGAGAGATATTAGAATTAGTTTAGATTCTTATAGTCATTTTGATTTAATAGACGTTTATTATGTACCTCAATTCAAGAGTAATTTAATTTCAGATTCCTGTTTAAATAACTTTGGTTATTCAATTACTTTTATTATTATTATGAATGACAAAATTATTTACAAAGGGACATTGGAAAATGGTTTATTCTATTTGCATAGCAATATCTCTCGCTTGTTAGACATGGAATCAACGGAATGTAATCATAAAATAGGAAAATTATCAAAAGATGAAACCTACCTATGGCAGTTACGCCTAGGTCATATTAACCTTGATAGGATCAATAGATTGGTTAGTGATGGACCTTTAAGTGACTTAAAGGTTGATGATCTACCAACTTGTGAATCTTATCTAGAAGGTATGATGACCAATAGGTCTTTCACGACCAAAGGCACAAGAGCCACTGAATGTCTAGGATTGATACACAATGATATGTGTGGACCAATGAGCATTTAAGCTAGAGGTAGATATGAGTACTTCATCACTTTCATGGATGATTACTCAAGATTTGTCTTTGTGTATCTCATGAGACATAAGTCGGATGCTTTTGACATGTTCAAAGCATTTAAAGCGGAAGAAGAAAATTAGCTTGAGAAACGCATAAAAATCTTGAGGTCTGATCGTGGTGGAGAATATCTATCTGGTGAGTTTCAGCAATATCTTATTGATAATGGGGTAATTTCTCAGTTTTCTGCACCAGGTACAACTTAACAAAATGAGGTGGTAGAAAAGAGAAATAGAACTCTTTTGGACATGGTTGGTCTATATTGAGTTATTCAACGCTCCCTAATTCTTTTTAGGGATATGCTTTACAAACCGCTATATACATTCTAAACGATGTACCATCTAAGTTAGTTCCAAAAACATTGCATGAGTTATGGACCGGAAAAAACCGAGTTTAAAACACTTAAGGATATCTGGATGTCCTGAACACCTGTTAAACAGAAAGACAAAAAAGATAGAGTCCCATTCAGAAACATGCGTATTTGTAGGGTATCCAAAAAGAACAAAAAGATTTTATTTCTATAGTCCTACAGATCTTAAAGTATTTGTTTCGACAAATGCTAAATTTTTGGAAGAGGACTATATTAATAATTTTGTGCCTAAAAGTAGAATTGTCCAGAATGAGATTCCAGGAGATACAATTCCACAAGAGGTTTCACAACCTAGCCCAACTGTAAGTTCCATACCAACACAAGATCAGTAATCTACTATACCACATCATAGTGGGAGGGTTAGTAGACAACCCGAGAGATACATCCGTCTAGGAGAATTTGTAGAGAATCTCCAAGATGACGATAATCTATATACTTACATGAAAGCAATGAAAGTTGTTGATTGCCACCATTGGCAAAAGGCAATGCAATCCAAAATTGAATCTATGTTCAAAAACAAAGTCTGGTCTCTTATGGACTTACCTAATGGGATAAAACCCATTGGGTGCAAGTGGGTATACAAGTGGAAGAGAGGAATAGACAGAAATGTGGAAACCTTTAAAGCTAGATACGTAGATAAAGGTTACACATAGAAGGAAGGTATCGATTATGAAGAAACCATCTCTCCTTTGGTCGTGCTTAATTCCATTAGGATACTCTTATCAATTGCGGCATCTCTACACCTAGAGATTTGGAAAATGGAGGTCAAGATAACTTTTCTTATTAGAAGTCTTGACGAAAGCATCTATATGAGGCAACTAGAAGGATTCATTGAAAAAGGTCAAGAGGAAAGGGTATGCAAGTTGTAAAGATCCATATATAGATTAATGCAAGCATCCTGATCCTGGAATATAAGGTTTGATCAAACTGTAAAAAGTTTTGGATTTATTCAAAACCTTTATGAACCCTGTGTATACAAAAGATTTAAAGGTGACAAGTTGGTTTTCCAAGTTCTTTACATTGATGATATACTACTCATCGGGAACGATGTAGGTGTATTGACATCAGTAAAAGAATGGTTTGGAAAACAATTTGTTATGAAGGACTTAGGAGAAGCAAGTTATATTCTTCGTATCAAAGTCATAAGGGATAGAAAGAAAAGAACAATTGCATTATCCCAAGCTTCATACATATATAAAATCTTGTCTAGATTTTCCATGCAAGATTCCAAGAAAGGTATGTTACCTTTTAGACATGGAATCAAAATTTCTAAGGGACAAGTTCCTAAGAATGAGTCTGAATAGAAATTCTTGTGTAGGGTTCTATATGCCTTGGCAGTTGGGAGTCTCAAGTATGCAGTGCTCTACACTAGGCCAGATATTTATTTTGCTATCAGCATGGTTAGCAGGTTTCAATCGAAACCTGGTCCTGATCACTGGACGGCAGTCAAACATATTTTCAAACACCCCAGAAAAACGAGAGATTATATGCTTGTATACTCCGGAGGGGATTTAATTCCCGTTGGGCATACAGATTCTGTGTTTACATCAGAATTGAAAATATACTCTATAGCATTTAATTATTATATATGTGAAAAGACTTTGAGAAAAGAAGAATTGTTTGTACATCTGGATATGTATGAGGTAGACACAATTGTTTAGTTAGTCTTGAACAATATTCACAACTTAAGATAAATGTTGGGCACCTTTATCTTGTTAAAGTTGTGGATTCTTTTGCTAGCATTTGAGTTGGATCAAATGTGTTATGATGAATCTAAAATCATCAAAGTGTGATGTCTTTGGGTAAAAAAATCTAGTGTACTGGGTGTATTGACTAGGATTACAATGAAATACTTTATCCAGAACCGTAAGTGGATAAAAGTTTTCATTTGAAGAAAATCAGGGGGTCTATCCCAATCCTGAGATAAATGATGAACTTATGGCTGCAAGTGTTATCATTTGAGCTGTCATTGAGTACGATTATATAGCATAGTCTATCCTCGATAGTTTGGAGGTATTCCGTTGTTAATCGATAGCGGACTTCATTTATACATATGGACATCATGGCTTTATTTATTAAAGGAGAGTAGAATATCATCATATGGATGTTTTGAGGTATTGGATATTAAATCTTAACGTTAAGTTTTCAATAGTGTCTATTGAAATACGGCTTCTGGACAAGTCAAAATATCCATGTTCAAAATGTGGTCATATGAGAAAATATGGTAACTTGGAGAGCTATAGGCGGTCTATGAGCTCTTGGTGATTACTGATATTCATCACGACGATACACTTTCTCCATTAAGATCGTCTAAGGTATGAATGAGCAATATTAACTTATTCTGTCTTTATTTAAGAGTTCAATTTTAGTTCTTTAGTGGAATGAACTAAAATTAATAGATCGGACATAAGTGAATCATTTGTTGATTGTGATTAGGTTGTGTCTATTGGAGCTTAAATTTAGATAGCCTGCCAAGATCCACAATCCATACAAACTTTCATGGATTAATTGATATTTTCTCCCAGATCAATTTATAGGCCCATTTAGAATTGTATTGAGGCATGCAGACTTTTTTCTTTTTGTAAGAGTGGGTCTAGTTCACATGTGGACTTTTTAAGGTCCAATGGATTCAATAAAATAAGAAAAATAACATATATGCCCATGTGTGGTCTTGGGCGGCAAGGCTAAATATTTTAACTTAATTATAATGTTTTTTATTTTATTATTTAATTAAATGGAAATTAATTAATTTTGTTAATTAATTAATTATTTATTAAAAAATCAAAATATTTTTCCTAATAGGAGAAGGTCTCCTAATATTATACTATTGTTGGTAGTATAATTAATATTAATGACTATATTTGATAAGTAGATAAATAATATGAATTATTTACCTAGTCAAATTAGGAAGTCTTTAATATGGTTACAGATACACTAATGAGTTGGATTAGGAGTCTTGGTGTAGAATATAATTCTTCTTTGAAAAAAGATTCTTGGTCACCAAGTAAAACCTCCTAAAGATAGGACTCTTGCCTACCAAATAAATCCTCTTTAAAAGAGGATTTGGGAACCTATAAATATAGGTTGTAAATTTCGGCCAAGGCATAAGAATTTCGTGCTCAAGAATTTGGCCAAGGCATAGATGGAGACTTGGAAGAAGTTTTTTTTTTTTGCTTTTATAATTAAAAAAAACTTCACCCAACTATAGTGTATAGAATTCAGCCAAGGAGAAGAGAAAAGGGGAACGTTTTTATTTTCGATAGTACACTAGTATCCTTTACATCAAAAGGGTTTTGTGTATAAAATCGAATCAGGTTCACGCGAGTTTCAATCATATTGATTGATAATTCACAAGTGACCGAACGTTCTTGGGTTTTCTCTTGGAGGATTATTATAACTAACAAAGAAGAAGATTTTGTTTGTTTCCATCCTCAGGTATACAATTAAAAGGATGGTAGCCCCACTCCTAGGTGATTCAGGTTCGTGATTGGATTGGAAGATCTTGTGGATTCAATTCGACGCTAGTTCAATCATATCGAGAAAAAGGTACAATACTTTTAATATGCATCAATTAATCTAGGGGCTCATATGCTGATATCTATTCTCTTAAAGCAAAATAATTCGGATGATAATCGGTTTGACCTTGATTGGAAAAGCTTAAGATGACTAGATGTTGATATAGTTTACTTGTTTATAATCTAATTACTCCTTTGTATATGCTTGAAGAAATTCTAACACATATACACACACTTGTTTTGCTTTTAAGTGAATTTGATTTTTTAGAAATTTTAGAAGAATTATGAGAGAGATTGAAAATATTGGTTTATCTCTCATAGTTTGTGGATCTTATCTTGTTGAATTTCTTTGAAAGTTGCTTGATTGTGTGAGTGTGTGGATATCAGTATGAGAAATATCCTATCTTGATCTTCGATAAAGCATTTATCAAGGGGAGCATTGTATACTAGACTTTGTTCTCTTTTATGATATGTTCATATGATTTATTTTGATAAAAAAAAGGCATAATTGAATCTTGAAAATGTACAATACTTATCTCATTTTTTGTCTCTTTTTCCTTGATTATGCCTTGTTTATTTCTTTGACTAATCCTTGACAATAAGGGGGAGAAATGTGTTGCTTGATTAAGATAAGTTGTTAAAAGGAAATGTTTTGCATTGAGATATTATATGAGATAGTGGGAGCTTAAGTGTTTATGAATATATCTCACCAAACTTCTATGTATAAGGTGTTCTTATTTTCTCACATGTGCTTTTATGATTAAAGAAGGGATTCTTAAAGACTCATGAAGACATTAAGACATTTTTGGTCCAAGGATCTCTTTGTAATGTGAGGATGTATGAATGCGATCAATAATGAGAATGTTTGAGTGATAATTGTTTGGTGAGGTTGAGGTTTTGTCATGGAGGATATTGTTAGGTTTTAGATTTGTGTTGGCTTGATTTCATAACAAAATGCTCTTTTTTTGTATTGCTTAGTTGCTTAGGTGATTCGTGATTAGATCAAGCTTCAAAGAAGGAATGCAACTTCTCATGCAAAGTTCATCTTCATGAGGAAAGAAGCTTACTCGGATTCTTTCTCCACTTGCAAGGCGTAGGCACACACACACATTGCATACATTTATGTCTCTGCGTCATTGAGCTAATTTGGTATAACACAATCACACACATATTGAAGTATGCATATGCATTAGATTTAATTTGACAACTTTTGCAAATTAGCATGTTCTAGGACTATCTCTAGGAAATAGCATACTTGTGTGTTTTTGTGTTTTTATGATATTAGACTTGAATATTTTCTCATATTGTTCATATTGAGTTCCGGTCATTTCGGTTACTCATTCATATATTTTCGAGATCCGAGTTGGAAATTATGAAATATTCTGTGTGTTCATTGTCCATGGTCTTCGTTCTTGTGTGTCGAGTCGAATTCCTAATTTCTAATCATGGTTTCTTAGTTATCCATGCCCGTGAGAGAGTGATGGATCATAATCAATAAACAGACTCAAATTTCGAGTTCAGAGGCTAAAGAACAGTCGAAGAACGCTAAAGGGGCACAAAAGGTAACAAATAGGAAAAGGGATGGCAAACTGCCAAAACCACCTCTCTCCCAAGGAGGCGTGTGGCCTGTTCGGGAAGGCCACCCCTTTGCCCTCGTAGAGACCATGCATCTCCTTTTGGAGCTGAGGTGGCATGGTGGTCATGGCCACCCGAGTTAGTCACCTCTCCATGTCATTTCCCTCCCTTTAAATTAAATTTTTCGTGCAGATTTTTTCATAATTTTTGGAATTTTGTTTTTGTGATATCTCACTCAATTTAACACTGATTTTAGAAATTCAAAAGCCTAAATTTGTGGTCTTCGAGAGAGGAAAAAGCCCCAAGAATTTTCAATGTGAAATGATGTCCAGATATTTTGTTTTGGTCTAATTTTCAACATGTGCTCATCATTTTGTAAGTGAATTATTTTCGCTACAATTTTTCCTGTGATCAACTTGTTGCCTCTTTTGATTTGATTACAAAATTTGTTGATGATGTTTGGATTCCATTTTTAGTCTTGTTTGAGTAATTTTATAAATTATCTTTTCTGATTTTTGATTGAATAAATTATAGCTATTTTTGAAGAACATGAACTTGAATCTATAAAACTGTGTTTTTTTTTTTTATTGTGATCTATATCATTTAAATCTAGTTCTTGCTTGGTTGAATATGTTGTGGATTTCAAGTGTTGAATTGATCACTTGATTTCAAAGCTATTTTTGTATTTTTTGTTTGTAAGTTCCTCAGTTTTTGATTGGCTCATTTCGTTGACAACCACATTTAGGGATTATTGTGTAAGGGTAGTTTAGGTCATCATTGTTCAAGACCCAACTCAAGCTTCAAAAGGTAAATCACTTGCTTAACCTTTTTTGAAGAGTTTTTAGTGCACACACACACTCTCATGCATGTCTTTGATCATCTTGCATGAATGCTTAATTGCCTTAATTGTGTGCCTCTTTGCCATAAATCTTGCTTGGGTGTTTGTTGCATTTAGTTTGCCCTTAGAAGAGGATTTTCCCCTTGACCGCGGTTGGGACCGCTCCCTGTGCATTGTCTCTTCTGTGGTATGCACAGCGGTGTTCTCCAGGCATTGCACGTTGCTGCTACCACGGCCTATGCACGTTGCATGCACAGCAGTCTCCCAAGCGGAGTTTCCCAGACGATGCACCGCTTGCTCTACTGCAGTCTGGACATTGCCTGTACCGCGGTCCAGATAGTGAAGATTCCCAAACGATGCCCCGCTCGCTCTACCGCAGTCTAGACACTGGCCTAGGCCACGACAAGTACAACGGTCATGACAGGAATCAGTTGCCCTCTGTCCAAAATGATGCCGTTTCGTTTAGGGCACATTATTTATATGTTCTCTTCTCTTCTCTTTCGCTTAGGGAGTCTAAGAAACCATTTTTAAGAGACCAAGTTTTTCTTGAGAGAGAAATTGACTCCAAGAGAGAGAGAGCTCCCAAGAACTCATTTTGACTTAAACCAAATTCCAATCGATCAGCATCTAGCATCTTTTAGCATCTTCCAAGCATGGATTTTCTTGTTTGTCATTGACTAGGTAATCTCTACTTGCCCTATAATTTCTTGTTCCATTCTTATGACATGTATGCCTAGGTTTAGAAATTATTGTTCGTTAAATGTATGTTATTGAGTTTAGTTGCATTTATAACATGCTTTGGTTGTTGATTATTGGTTGATATTTATATTTTGTGATAGCTAGGGTTTGTGACCATTTTACCATTCTAGCTAAATCTCTATGCTTTGCATTTAGATATTGTTTAGGACTCATTGATTGCATTTTGTGATTTCATTATAGTCCTTGCCATGCTTAATGACAACTTGTGTTGATATCGCTTTTGTTATAGCTAGCATTTAGGTCATTGTTGCCTCTAGCTAATTAGGTCATATAGATTGCATTTTGATGATTGTATTTAATGACCATGCCATACTTAATGACAACATATGTTGAAATGGCTTTGTTTGATAACTATGATATAATGTTGCATAACTATATCTAGTTAAGTCTATATGAACATTCATTTAGACATTGATATCTAGGAATTGCACTTAGTGACATTCTTTAATTCCTAGATAAGCATTTAGTGCTGACTAGCATTATTTGCATTTAGAATATTTTTACATATTCACATAGGTTGTTTTGACTCCTCATTGAGGTTAAGTCTTGTGACTAAATGGTTAATGCACAAGCAAATAGATCAAGAATCACTATTAAAGTCCGTTGGGTAGAGTGAAAGGGTTAGTAACTGGAGGGTGTGACAGGAGGTTAACCTAGGTTGTAAATTTTCATTCAATAGTGGATTTGAGGATCTAGTGTGGGGCACATATCAGCCCGTGGTTTTTTCTATTTGGAGGGTTTCCACGTAAATATTGTGTATTGTTATTGTTTTAAGCATAATTGGTATTATTGAATGCTTGTTTATTCGCGGTAATTTGTGTTAATATTGATTAATCAAAAAAACGGTAATTGATTCGATTAAAACCTATTCACCCCCTCTAGGTTTAGACACACACTTTTATTAGGGTATCAGAGGGGGTGCCTAAATATACTTAGGTGATCCGTACTCTGTGTGTGTCTTGCTAGTGCATATTTGTTGTTTAAATCTTGTGTTGTGCATTACATTTGCATCTAATACATTTAATCCAAACACTATGAGTGAGCTTGGGATGAGTAAAGAGGGAGCTTCAAGCATAAGGCCACCTTTGCTTAAAGGTGATAATTATGCCTCTTGGAAAGGCAAGATGAAGTCTTATATTTGCCAAATAGATGACCATGCATGGATTGCGGTTGAAGATGGGTACACTCTTCCGAAGATGACCAATGATGATGGAGATGAACTTCTCAAGCCTATATCTCAATGGAGCACACAAGTCTTTGAAGCTTCGAAGTGGAACAATAAGGCTATGCATGCAATCTTGTGTGCCATGGATGACAATCAATACAAGTTGGTTCAAAAAAATAGGCATGCAAAGGAGGCTTGGGATATTCTACAAACAACTCATGAAGGAACTGAAGTGGTCAAGGACACCAAGCTTCAAGTCCTTCAAATGCAATTTGAGACAATTCGGATGGAAGAGGACTCGTGTTTTAATGACTTCCAAGTGAAGTTGATGGACATCATAAATCAAAGCCATCAACTAGGTGACCCATATTCGGATAGAAGGATCAAGCAAAAGATCATGAGGTCACTCCCTAAGAGATTTGAGTCCATGGTGACGGCACTAGAAGAAAATAGCAACTACAAGGCTATAGAGCCGAGTGAAGTGATTGGAAGGCTTCTAGCCTATGAGTCTAGGTGGACTTCTACACCTACATCTCCCAAGATGAAAAAGAACATAGCTTTAAAGACATCCAAAGAAAAGATGGAGGAGGATGACTCGGAGGAGGATGACTCAGATGAGGAGATGGCTCTTATGGTGAAGAGATTCAAGAAGTTTATAAAACTTCACAAGAATGATTTAAAGAAGAAGATTGAGCCAATGCAAGAGAAGCCTACAAGAAAAGGCATTCAATGTTGTTAGTGTAGTGGGTTCGGTCATATAGCCACCGAGTGTACTAATTCGAAGAAGAAGAAGATAGGAAAAATGGTGGCTGCCTCATCAAATGAGAATGGAAGTGAAGAAGATTCCTCAAATGATGAAGAGGTTATTCTTAACTACACGGCTTTTAGAGCCTCCTTTGTGGAAGATGTAGAAAAATGCAACAAAGCCTTAAGTAGTGACCTTGAAAAAGGAGTAGATGAAAAATTAGCTAAAAGTGTGATAAGTGAAGCTACTTATGTTGATGATGCCATCATGGTAACAAGTAACACTAGTGATGACTCTAGTGATGAAAGTTCCTCATCTCACTCTACAAATGGAAATGTAGAGACTATGAACCTTGAAGGGTTCATTGAGCATTTTCAAAGCTCAAGGTTGAATATGAAGAAAGAGGTTTGGCAGCTAAGGAAGAGAACCTCAAGCTATCGATCGAAGTGACTCATTTAAATGAGAAAGTGAAGAATGGAAAAAAGGTGGAAGAAAGGTGGAAGAAAGCTTGAAGGAGGAGCTTAGAGAAGCTAGAGAGTTGATTGCTAAGATGACTTCGAGTATGGAGAAACTTGACCATATGTTGAGAGTTGGTAAGAAGCCAAGTGACAAGAGACGTCTAGGGTTTGAAGATGACAAGTAGACCTCAATTCCTAGCAAGACGGTATTTGTCAAAAGCATGGACTTCAAAGAGCCTCTTCCTCCACTTCATCTTAAGAATAAAATTGACCTAGTAGAGTGCTCTAGAATTGTCCAAGTCAAGATAGCACCAAAAATTCAAGCTCAAGCTCAACCAATGATATCACATCAAGCAATCATCCCTCAACCTAAAAGCTATCAAGCCAAGAAGCATTTTATGCATGTTCAACCTAGGAAGCAATCTTCTCCAACTCAACAACAAGGGAGAAGAGAACTAACACCACACAAAAGGAAAGCTCAAAGACATGGGAAAACACCTTTGTCCTCACAAATGAATGGTATGACCCCTTATTTTATTCATTCATGTAATTTTTGTGGTATAAAGATGGTCATATTACACCAAATTGCTTCAAGTACATTAACATGTGTAGAACTAAGAACATGATTGGAAGGACAAGGGCTAGAGCCAATATGCATGTGCCTAGGAAAGCTAGTGTCAATGATCTTAGGAGTAATATGAAGATCTTGACCACTAGGAATGACAATGTAACACTTAAGTGGATTAGAAAAGATGAACTCACATGCCATTGTGCTAAGAGTTCACCTATGGGCTCAATTAGGTCCAATGGACTTGGTAAGTCTATAGGGACTCATATCCCCTCTTGACTTGTTTTGATTGACCCCATATGGGAAGCTCAAGCAAAGAGAGCAAATTGGCATTGCATTGTGCTCAGAATAATATTTATGCTCATTTATTAATTACTTGAGATGATTGGTTGTACATTTTTTTTAATAAGTGTGTAAATTTGCTTAACATGCAATCCATGTCTTATTTATGACCAAACATGCATTTTTGGACTAGAAGAATTGATTAGAAAGTACTTTTTGAATGACATAGAATTGATCTCCATGACATGTTGATTATTTCTATGACATGCTTTAAATTGATATGCATGATGAAATTTTTTTGAGTGCTCTAAAATGAATGCAAAAATTTAGGTGTGAAAGCAATTATGAGACTTCAATCAATAAGGATCTTGTATCCATTTCAAGGATTTTACAATCCAAAAGTCTCTCTCTCTTTACTTGTCAAACAAGGCTACTATCATACGGGCATTCCACCTGGAAAAATCGAAAAAGGCGCAATAGTCGCTCATGTCTTGTTTTGCTTGTAAAGTTTGATATAGTTGTTCTTAAAATGAATTTATCTTATAGTCTATATCTTGCCTACTTCATGACAAAGGGTGATATTGGTTTGAATTCTTTTGGAAACCCTTGTCCCTTTGCTTTGCCAAATACCATGTTTTGATCTTGAATACAACCTGTCTTGTATGCAAAGCATTCATTCACACATTTTTTTTGTAATAAAACTCCTTGATTCTCTCTTCTTAATTGAGTTGCATAAATTTGTTTATATGATTGTGCAAATGTCTTATGCCATACACTTTTATTGCTAATGCCTTCTTAAAGGGATGCTCATTTGTCTATCTCATGACAAAAAGGGGGAATAGTGTGGATTTAGGGGACGTTGGAGTTTGACTCGTTGAGGTGGAGCTAACCTATTGAGGAGGAGCATTTGCAGTTGCATTGTTATTGCATGATGCTTGTTATTGTTGTATGGAAATTGCTCTTGTTTTTATTGCTTTGATAACCTCACATACACTTGTCTTGGAAAGTGTAGTTACTTTGGTTTGTAGTGATGGTCATTCTACAAGAGAAAGAAGATTTGAAGATCTAGAATTAGGTTTCTCTTTGTAATGTAGAATGTGTTTGTTGACCCCTTGTCATTCAGTTTGGTTATTGGTGAGGATGAATAGTGAGTGGTGGTTTTGTCACGAAATATCCAAAGGGGGAGATTGTAAGTTCCTTAGTTTTGGATTGGCTCATTTCGTTGACAACCACATTTAGGGATTATTGTGTAAGGCTAGTTTAGGCCATCATTGTTCAAGACCCAGTTCAAGCTTCAAAAGGTAAATCACTTGCTTAACCTTGTTTGAAGAGTTTTTAGTGCACACACATTCTCATGCATGTCTTTGATCATCTTGCATGAATGCTTAATTGCCTTAATTGTGTGCCTCATTTCCATAAATCTTGTTTGGGTGTTTGTTGCAATTAGCTTGCCCTTAGAAGAGGATTTTCCCTTTGACTACGGCTGGGACCGCTCCCTGTGCATTGCCTCCACCACGCTATGCACAACGGTGTTCTCCAGGCATTGTACGCTGCTGCTACAGCGGTCAATGCACGTTGCATGCATAGTGGTATCCCAAGCGGAGTTTCCCAGACGATGCACCGCTTGCTCTACCACGGTCTGGACACTGCCTGTACCACGGTCCAGACAGCGGAGATTCCCAAGCGATGCACCGCTCGCTCTACCATGGTTTGGACACTTGCCTACGCCACAGAACGTACAAAGGTCATGAGGGGAATCAGTTGCCCTTTGGCCAAAATGATGTTGTTTCGTGCAGGGCACATTATTTATATGTTCTCTTCTTTTCTCTTTGGCTTGAGGAGTCTAAGAAACCATTTTTGAGAGACCAAGTTTTTCTTGAGAGAGAAATTGACTCCAAGAGAGAGAGAGCTCCAAGAACTCATTTTCACTCAAACCAAATTCTAATCCATGAGCATCTAGCATCTTATAGCATCTTCCAAGCATGGATTTTTTTATTTGTCATTGACTAGGTAATCTCTACATGCCCTAGAATTTCTGTTTTGTTTTAGATTTGTGTTGGCTTGATTCCATAACAAAACTTCATTTCTTTGTAATGCTAAGTTGCTTAAGTGGTTCGTGATGATAAGAACTTCAAGGAAGAAAAGCAACTTCTCATGATACAAAGTTCGTCTTCAAGAGGATTGGTACTATTGTTGGATGCTAAGGTATCGAGATCCTTCTTCCTCTTGCAAGGCATAAGCACACACACACACACAATTCATTCATATGTGTCCCTACTTAGTTGTGCATCATTAAAATGCGCACACACACAATTCATTCATATGTGTCCCTGCTTAGTTGTGCATCATTGAATGCACACACACACACAATTCAGACATTTGTGTCCCTGCATCGTAGCATATCATTTGGTATAACATATTCACACAGTTGAAGTTGAATGCTCATGCATTTGGTATGAAAGTAACAAGTTTTGGAAAATGCATGATTAGAGACTTTCTCTATGTAGTTTGCATTCTTATGTGAAATGTGTTTATTTGTTTGTTTATATTTTTGTATAACATGGATCTTGAACTTGATTTTAGCCATAAATGGTTCGTGATTGAGTTCCGGTCTTTTCGGTTACTTATACTATTGGTTTCGAGTTCTAAGTCAAAAGATACTACACTTTCAACTCATGTTGCATACATTGTCTTCATCTTCATCTTCATATATCAAGTCGAATTCTTATTTTCAGGGTTGAGTATCTTTTATTTCCATGTCTGTCAGAGAGTCCCGGTTCGTAATCTTCAAACAGATTCAAATTCAAAGTTTAGAGGTCAAAGAACGGTCGAAGAACGCGAGAGGAGCACAAGGGATGAGGTGCGATGGCTCTAGCCATCACCTTGCACCATCCCGAGATGGCACGTGGCCATCTCGGCCCCAAAGGTACTCTGCCCCGAGATGCCCATGCGCCATCTCGGGGAGGCACTTATAAAAGGGGGCAAAATGGTCATTTGGTTATTCTCTCTTGATAAACATGAAATTGTTTCTAGAAATCTTTTGTTCTTATGCTTGATTGATTATTTCTAGATCTAATTTCATTTTCCAAGAACTAGGTCGTGTTTCAATTGGTGTCTATATCTTCATATCTATGTTCTGAGTTGGTAACATGCTTAGGCTGCCTAGATATATTTGTGATTATTCTTTGAAAGCATAATCTAGCTATCTAGTTGCATGTCAATAGAATTTGTTGATCATCATTTTCTATGTTGAGTGCTTGTTTATGTTTTGCATTCATGATCACTTAGATGCCTTGTGAAGAGGTAGAAAGTCTCATATCTTAGAGTGATTCTCTGATTTGAGCAATTGAAAGTCTTTGCTAGAGTCGGGAGGACTTGGATAGCTAAGCGAGTGAAAGTCTCGACAAGAGGTGTGAGACCTCGGATTGTCGAGCGAGGAAGTCTTGACTAGAGTGGTAAGGTAGAGGTTTTGTCATGGAATAGCCAAAGAGGGAGATTGTTAGGTTTTAGATTTGTGTTGGCTTGATTCCATAACAAAACTTCATTTCTTTGTAATGCTTAGTTGCTTAAGAAGTTCGTGAAGATAAGAACTTCAAGGAAGAAAAGCAACTTCTCACGATGCAAAGTTAGTCTTCAAGAGGATTGGTACTATTCTTGGATGCTAAGGTATCGAGATCCTTCTTCCACTTGCAAGGCGTAAGCGCACACACACAAAATTCATTTATATGTGTCATTGCTTAGTTGTGCATCATTAAATGCGCACACACACACACACAATTCATTCATATGTGTCCCTACTTAGTTGTGCATCATTAAATGTGCACACACACATAATTCATAGATTTGTATCCCTGCATCGTAGCGCATCATTTGGTATAACATATTCACATACTTGAAGTTGAATGCTCATGCATTTGTTATGAAAGTAACATGTTTTGGAAAATGCACTATTGGAGACTATCTTTATGTAGTTTGCATTCTTGTGTGAAATGTGTTTATTTGTTTATATGTTTGTATAACATGGATCTTGAACTTGATTTTAGCATTAGATTTTTCATGATTGAGTTCCGGTCTTTTTGGTTACTCATACTATTGATTTCGAGTTCTAAGTCAAAAGATACTACACTTTCAACTAATGTTGCATACATTGTCTTCATCTTCGTCTTCGTATATCAAGCTGAATTCTTTTTTTCTGGGTTGAGTATCTTATATTTCCATGTCCGTGAGGGAGTCCCAATTCGTAATCTTCAAACGGATTCAAATTTAGAGTTTGAAGGCCAAAGAACGGTCAAAGATTGAGAGAGAAGCGCAAGGGATCAGGTGCGATGGCTCAAGCCATCACCTTGCAACATCCCGAGATGGCACGTGGCCATCTCGGCCCCAAAGGTGCTCTGCCCTGAGATGCCCACACTCCATCTTGGAGAGGCACTAATGAAAGGGGCAAAATGGTCATTTGGTTATCCTCTCTTTAAAACCTCTCATTCCCTCTGATTCTTTACAAGTTGAGAAAATTGGATTTGAAGAACAAGTGCAGAATTTTTCTCTCAACATTTTGATTTTTGTTTTTGTGATAACTTCTTCATTTCTACTCCGAATCACTTGATTCAAAAACCGATTTCAAGTGTCTTGAATATTTCTACAAACCCCAAGCATTTCCAGAACCAAATGATGTCTAGATGTTTCGTTGTGATCTGATCTTCAGTTTGTGGTGTTCATCCTTGTTGGTAAAATCATCTTCTTCTTAGTTTTCTTCTTAGATCTTCTTATTGATTGATGCTGTTTGATTAAGAAGCATGATTGGGATGATTTTCATATCGTTTTGTGGTTTGTTGATTTGATTTTAAATTTTAGCTAGATTTGTGATAAATTGAATGATTTGTGCTAAACTTGATAAACATGAAATTGTTTCTAGAAATATTTTGTTCTTATGCTTGATTGATTATTTCTAGATCTAATTTCATTTTCTAAGAAGTAGGTTGTGTTTCAATTGGTGTCTATATCTTCATATCAATGTTCTTAGTTGGTAACATACTTAGGCTGCCTAGATATATTTGTGATTATTCTTTGAAAGCATAATCTAGCTATCTAGTTGCATGTCCATAGAATTTGTTGATCATCATTTTCTATGTTGAGTGCTTGTTTACGTTTTGCATTCATGATCATTTAGATGCCTTGTGAAGAGGTAGAAAGTCTCATATCTTAGAGTGATTCTCTGATTTGAGCAATTGAAAGTCTTAGCTAGAGTCGAGAGGACTTGGATAGCTAAGCAAGTGAAAGTCTCGACAAGAGGTGTGAGACCTCGAATTGTTGAGCGTGGAAGTCTTGACTAGAGTCGGGAGGACTCGGATAGTTAAGCAAGAAGTCTTGCCTAGGGTCGTAAGGATCTGGATAGGTGAGCAAGGAATCTTCCCAAAGACACGAGGTCTTGGATAGGAAGTCGGCTTAGTAGATCACTAGGTTCAAGGATAGAGTGAGAGTCATAGCTTATAGAGCATATGTTGATTGCTTGAGTGTGTAACTCTATTTGAAATAGTGGATTTGCTTTTGCTGGTGGTTGTGGTATCAACCCATGGATGTTTCCTCTTCGGAGGTTTACCATGTGAATATTGTGTGTCATTGTTTGCAATTTTCATTAAGCATTGTTAAAATTGCATTTTTTTAAAAGAAGACAAAAATTGGAGCATATACCTATTCATCCCCCCTCTAGGTATATTTACACTACAAAGATAAAGGGAAATATCAATTTCTTGTTCCATTCTTATGACACGTATGCCTAGGTTTAGAAATTATTGTTCGTTAAATGTATGTTATTGAGTTTAGTTGCATTTATAACATGCTTTGGTTGTTGATTATTGGTTGATATTTATATTTTGTGATAGCTAGGGTTTGTGACCATTTTACCATTCTAGCTAAATCTCTATGCTTTGCATTTAGATATTGTTTAGGACTCATTGATTGCATTTTGTGATTGCATTATAGTCCTTGCCATGCTTAATGACAACTTGTGTTGATATCGCTTTTGTTATAGCTAGCATTTAGGTCATTGTTGCCTCTAGCTAATTAGGTCATATAGATTGCATTTTGATGATTGTATTTAATGACCATGCCATACTTAATGACAACATATGCTGAAATGGCTTTGTTTGATAACTATGATATAATGTTGCATAACTATATCTAGTTAAGTCTATATGAACATTCATTTAGACATTGATATCTAGGAATTGCACTTAGTGACATTCTTTAATTCCTAGATAAGCATTTAGTGCTGACTAGCATTATTTGCATTTAGAATATTTTTACATATTCACATAGGTTGTTTTAACTCCTCATTGAGGTTAATTCTTGTGACTAAATGGTTAATGCACAAGCAAATAGATCAAGAATCACTATTAAAGCCCGTTGGGTAGAGTGAAAGGGTCAGTAACTGGAGGGTGTGACAGGAGGTTAACCTAGGTTGTAAATTTTCATTCAATAGTGGATTTGAGGATCTAGTGTGGGGCACATATCAGCCCGTGGTTTTTTCCATTTGGGGGGTTTCCACGTAAATATTGTGTATTGTTATTGTTTTATGCATAATTGGTATTATTGAATGCTTGTTTATTAGGGGTAATTTGTGTTAATATTGATTAATCGAAAAACCGGTAATTGATTCGATTAAAACCTATTCACCCCCCTCTAGGTTTAGACACACACTTTTATTAGGGAACTTTCATTGTTGAAAACTTGTTATTCTAGCTTTGATTGACATGTTTAGGTTTCTAGATGTTTTTACGAATGATTTTTTAATGCTTAATCTAGATTTCCATTACATGTTCATAAGAATTAGTTACATTTGCATGTGAGCTTGATTTGTACAAATCTAATTCTTAATAGACTGTGCTTGATCTACTTGCTCTATTTGCTTGTGTTCTGCGTCATTTTCATTTCACTTAAGCCATTGCCTTAAAAATGGTGGAAGTCTCTTGTTGGAGTGAATGTAGCTTCGATTTGAGCAAAACGTCTTCACTAGAATCGGGGTGATAGGATAGTAAGCAAGGAAGTCTTGGCTAGGATCGAGGTGTTGTGGATAGTCAAGCAAGAAATCTTTCTAGTGGTATGAGACTAGCGTCTCATATAGAAAGTTGTTCCTAGAGGTGTTCGAGTAGCATCTCAGATAAGAAGTAGGCAAAGTGTTTAACTAGGTTTGATGGTAGAGTAGAAGGGATATCTTAGAGAGTGGAACATGTGTATTGATCACTTTTGAGGCTGTACTTTTATTCGCCATAGTGAGATACGGTTTGCCGGTGGTTATGGAATCAACCCGTGAGGTTCTATCACGTTAAAAAAAATCGTTGTGTTGATTTTCTTTTATAGCGCTTTGATAGTTTGTTTATGCAACAATCAAATTCTAAAAAAATTGTTGAAATTAGATTAAATTTATTCCCCCCCCCCCCCTTCTAGGTTGCTAAATATCCATCTTAGAAAATTTCACACGTAAAACGAATCTTGTGATTTTATTGTCTTCCGCATGTTTAAGTATTAATTGACTGTTTGGTAATATGGGGTAAATTTGTAAACATTGATTAATCAAAAAATTGGTAAACAATCGATTAACGATCCCCCCCCCCCCAGATTAGTTCAGACACACATTTTTTTATTTTCAAAAATCATAAGCGATTTTGATTCAATGTAATGATTTGTAAATGAAACTCTTGACTGAATATAAAATAACTCATTCATCTGAATTTTTTTTTAATTAAACTAACAATAATTACATTGTTAGTTGTTTTAAAATATACAAATTGTTAGTGGGCTCATTTTGAAGTTTTGAAATTCTTAAAAACTATTTATCTGAGACTTTGAGTTATGAAATTTGTGTTAGTTAGTTTCATATTAGCAAAATTACTTTAGTTTTATGAGTCTATGAAGTATGATCAATTGCAGCGAATTTTTCACTGATTGTGAATTTTAGTGAAAATGCTTTATTGGTTTGTCCATTAAGCATCACTAACTAATGTACTTTATTTGTTTGTTTTTATGTAGATGACTACTCTATTTTGCCATCAAAAAATTGTCACTCCAACAAATACAAGTAAACCACCAACTATCGAAGGTACTTTAACTCATGATTCAATTCCTCATGATGTTGATATGTTTGATGCTGAATCTAAAGACTTAGATAAGGGAGGAAAGAATTCTTCATTGGCTTGGGATCATTTTATACAATTGAGTAGTGACCCTAAAAAGCCCAACTCAAAATGTCGGCATTGTGGTAAAATATATACATGTGGTAAGAAAAAAATGGAACCTGTAATATGTTGAATCATTTGAGGTGTAGGTGCTCAAATTTTAAACGAGACTCAAAGCAAAAACAGTTAGCTATGCAACCAAAAACAAATGAAGATGACGGAAAACCCATTGCTACTGGTTATAATGAAGAGAAATGTAGGGAAGCACTTGCTAGGTTTGTTTTGCTTGATGAAGTTCCCTTTAAAACTGTTGAGGGAAACGAATTTAAGTACATGATTGGTGTTTTTGAACCAGTATTTCATGTCCCATGTAGAACTACTATTGTGTACGATGTTTTGCAAGTTTATGTGGATGAAAAACAAAAGTTGAACGAATTTTTTATTAGGAACCAGCAAAGAGTTTTTCTTACGATAAACATATGGACATCAATTGAAAATAATAATCATAAATGTCTCACTCCACATTTTGTTGATAGCAATTGGAAATAGCAAAATAAAATCTTGATTTTTTATTAAATTGTAAACCATAAAGGGGATACCATTGGCAAGGCATTAGAGACATGTTTAAAACCATGGGGCATAAAGAGGGTTTTTACTGTAACTGTTAATAATGCAAGCTCTATCAATTATGCTATTTTATACTTGTCTAAGATTGTGAATAGTTGGATTGGGCCAATTATTAATGGTGACCATATACATTTACTATGTTCTGCACATATGTTAAATCTCATCGTTACGGAAGGTTTAAAAGATTATCATGAATCAATTAGTAAAATTTGTAATGTGGTTAGATATGTTAGAGGTTCTCCGTCTAGGCTAGAAAAGTTTAAGATTTTTTCATAAAGAGAGAAAATTTCTTCAAACAAACTTTTATGCTTAGATGTCCGAATTAGATGGAATTCAACTTACTTAATGTTAGAGAGTGTTGAAAAGTTTCGAAAAGCATTTGAAAGGTTAAAAGATCATGATACTCAATATTTTCGTGAGTTTTGTTTGGGTGAGGACAAGAGGGCTCCAACATCTTTGGAATGGGAATATGATCGTTATTTTATTAAGCTTTTAAAGGTGTTTTTGTCATGGTACTTTGAAATTCTCAAGATCTTTATTTGTAACTTCCAGTACATTTTTATGTCATTTGTGTATGGTTGATTCACAATTGAAAAATTGGTGTGATAATAAAGATATTTTTTTGAAGCATATGGCCGAAAATATGAGGAAGAAGTATGATAAATATTACAAAAGTTATCGGGTGATTAATCATTTTCTACTTATAGTTGTACTTCTTGATCCTCGCCACAAGCAATGACTTTTGAGATATTGCTTTAATTTGTTGTGGGGTGATGATAGAGTAAATAAAAAGACAAACAGAGTAATAAGTACTTGGAATGAGTTATATTATCAATATAAAGTAATTTACTTTGCAAATATGGAAGATGATGATAATATCCCTATTGCGAACGATATGCCGATTAATAGTGGCGAGATTGATGCTGATTCTTTGTTCAATTTTGGTTATTTGAAACTTGTCAAAGAAACTGATGTTGTAGATAATAAGACTTGTGAATCAATATTTGATAGAATCTTGTGAAAATCCAAATGATGATAACTTTGATATCTTATGTTAGTGGATGATCAAGTCTCCTAAAATAATATTTTATATTACGTTTCATGAGATATTTTGGCAATACCAGTCTCAACTGTAGCCTCCGAATCAGCATTTAGTACTGGTGGAAGCATTATTGATTCTTTTTGAAGTTCATTGTATCCAAGGACCGTAGAAGTACTTATATGCACATAAAACTGGTTGGATTCTTCTTCATAAATTAGTCTTTAGTGAATTGGTGAATAACATGGAAGAACTTGAAACAGGTAATGTAAATCTAACTTAAGTTTGATTATTGTTCTTTATTAAATTAAATGGTTTCACTTATTAACTTTTTATTTGAAAGTGTCCTAAAAACGTGTGTTTCTATAACCTAGAGGAGGGGGTGGGGTGAATAGGTTTTAATCAAGTCAATTACCAATTTTTCTTGACAAGTTAATATTCAAAATTCACCCAATAAAACAAACACACAACATCAAGTTTAAAGTGCGGAAATATAAAGAACACAAGATGTATACGTGGAAACCCTCCAAATGGGAAAAATCAAGGGTTGTTAAGTGTGCCACACTCGGTCACAGAAATCCACTATATGAATAAAAGGTTACACCCTCAAGTGATACTCGAACTCTCACTCTTGACAACCTCAGGCTATGGACACCGCCAGTCACCACTCTTGGTTCAATCCCTAGTGATATCCCATGATCCACTACTCTTGGCGTGAGCACCTCCTACTCTACCCCTCGGGCCTTTTACAGTGGATACTCGACCAATTGCTTGCCAACCTACCCTTGGTTGCAAGGCTTCTCTTGCTTGTGCAACTTCACACCGAAGCCACAAGACTTTGACTCAATGAAGAGTATATGGTTTAAGTGTATATATGACACTATGCTCAAATGCAATTATGTGTAAGACCAAACACAAAATGCTTAACTAGATGTAGATAATGCAATTAAACATCCTAGTTATCAAACAATACCTACATGCCCATACCAAGGACTCAATTAGATGTGTAGATAAAATCTAACAACCTAATTGTCAATAAAAGTCCAACCAATACAAGTTGTCACAACAAATAATCAAGGGCAATTTTGCAATCAAGAAATGCAATCAATGAGGCATACACATAAATGTTCATAAACTAGACTAGATGCACAAAGTCAACCTAATCATCAATTATGTATACATGAACATTCATGGATTAGCTATTTAGGCATAAATGACCTAATAATGCAAGCTATCACAATACAAACCCAAACATGTCATAATTTCAATAAATATGCAATTAATATGAAGAAATGCTAATTTAAGCAATAAATGAACAACAATGGTGGTTCTACTTACCAATCAATGAAAACTCATGCTTGGAATGATGCTTGAATGCAAGATGAAGATGAGTTTGGGGTTTGGAGAGTCAAATAACAAAGCTTGAAGCTTTCACTCTCTAATGGAGGTTCTCTCACTCTAAAGATGGGTTCTTTGAGCTCTAAGAAGGCAAGGAAAAAGAAGAGAACATATTTAAATAAGCCCTACACAAAACGGCATCGTTTTGGACTTGGGAAACAAAGTCCCGCACGACCGCTGTGTGTGCCGTGGCCTAGGCAAGTGGTCCAGACTGCGGTCTATGCAGCATGACATGGCTGGACATTACCGCTGCCTAGGTCGCTGGCTAGGCATGACACCAACAGCGATCTAGGCCGCGGTACAAGCCAGACAGCAAAACAGCTCGAGCTTCGAGAGACCCAAAACATGACCAAACGACATCCAAATCTTTCATATAATATACCGTTGGAAAGGTATGGAAGTCTAATTTCTATCCAATTTATGAAACATGATTTGGATGTCTGTAGAAAAAGGTATGTTCATTCTAGTGACCAAAGGTCAGAAACGGACAACAACAAAGATGCTCTGTTTTTGTGGTCACTTTGGAGATTTCAAAACCAATCCAAACGGTCATAAAATATTACGAATAATATACCGTTAGAAAGGTATGGGTGTCTAGTTCGTACATAAATTTTCAAAACTCATTTTGAATCATTTTATAAAATGATATGGTCACAAGACCATACAAAGGTCAGTTTTGAAAAACATTAAATCATTGAAATACACTCTTTTGAAACTAGACACCTTACTCCATATAACCAAACCAAGAGAAGAATGAGACCTTCTCATATGGTAACTCAATGTGCTAAAATAAGCACACCATCGTGCAAGCGGGAATACAACACAATACCACACTTAAATCTATAAATGAAGTGCAAGTGTGATTGTGAAGAGATGCACACATATAAACAATATCAACACAAATGCAAGATCAACAAGGCATGCATGAGGTGTGTGTGTGCACCTAAACTCTTCAAGAGGCAGAGTCAAGTGAATATACCTTTTGCTCTTGAAGTCGTGGAGATGCTTGGAAGCTTGCCAATGAGGACCTACGCTACCCATTACACAATCATTCCCAATGTGGTGTGGTTTGTCATGAAATAAGCCAATCATAAAATTGAGGTCCTTACATTATTTTATTTTATTTTTTCTATAAAAATTATAAGTGTTGTTAAAGACCTTTCTTTGGAAGAAAATTGAGTAAGATATTAAAGGTTGATAACATGTAGGAATACTTGAAACAGGTAATACAAATCTAACTCAACTTAATTTTGGCGATGTTGATTATTAAATGACTTCACTTATTAATTTTTTATATTATTCTTTTGCAGAAATTCTGGAGCTGTTTCCTACCTTTTTTACAGTAAATTCTAATGTTGAGCAAAGTCGGTGTGATGTACTGTTACACACATTTCTTTAGAAGAAAATCCAGTAACTTCTAAATTCTAATGTTGATGTTGAACATTTGGAAGATTTTATTTAATGTTGAAGATTTGGGTGGTTTTATTAAGTTTACATTTGGAGCTGATGTTTAATGCTTATAAAGTTTTGAACTATATAAAGTTTACCGGTTTAAAGTTACTGTTCGAAAAAATCACTCGGGGTAAGGAATTCAGTTAACAACCTCAAGAACACTACCGCGGTGGTGTCCGGGGATGGTACCTTGGGTACCTAGGTGGATGTTTAAAGCAGATGTTAATGCAATGAGAAAGAGCATATAATTCTTTTATAATCAATTATGTGTATCATACAAAAAACCATAAAATGCTCTCAATCTCTCTAGGGTATAGTGTGGTGGTGGCTTCATGCCTGTCGAAAAGTAGATAACAATGGTAGCCGTGTTCTCATAACAAAATTTAGGCTAAAAAATCCCCCTCCCTCTTGCATGATCGGGCCTATTTATATACACAGTCCCATTAGGTTAAACTCATGACACTCCCGTCATTGTTCTTCGAATCCAATCCCCCCTTATCGAGATGGATCCTCTGTTTTAAATGTCGTTGACTTTGATTAACAATAGATTCGAGAATATCTTGGCTGGAGATAAGTTAGTTTCCTCTTTGGACTCAATCACTTGCCCTATACGTAGGCGATGTTTTAATGTTTGTTGGAGTGTGGATATGATTCAGTTCGCCTTCATGGCGTGATGCCTCATGGAGGTCGTCGAGTATGGTGTTCACTTCCTCAAGGAGAGAGGTATATCTTGAAAATACAAACACGGTTAAATGCTCAAGGCTAACCTAGAGGGGGGGTGAATAGGTTAGACACCTTTTTCGACTCTTTTAGAAACAAACTAAAGTTTGTCCATCTAGATTGTTTTTATCACAATATATATATTAATTAAAGACACTTAATCAATATATAAAGACAAGTAATATGTGATACAAACAAGTAATGGTAACACATACACAATCTATATTATAGAAAAGAAGTCAACTTACATAAAGAGTTATATCCATAGTATTCAAATAACAAATACAAATACTAGAGAGATAGGGATAGAGAGAAGTTGACACAAGATATAACGTTGTAAACCTCCGAAGAGGAAGCACCCACGGGTTAGCAACCACCGGCAAAGAAAATCTACTAGTAGATAAGACAAGTACAATCTCTCTAGTGACTCCTTCACCTATAAACTACCCTCCTATCCTACTCATGAATATGTCACCCTCATGCTCAACAATCTGAGGCCTCACACCTCTTGTCAAGACTTCCTCGCTCACCTTATCAGATCCTCACGACCCAAGGAAAGACTTCTTGCTCAACTATCCGAGTCCTCCTGACTCTAGTCAAGACTTCCTTGCTCACCTATCCGGATCCTCACGACCCTAGGCAAGACTTCTTGCTCAACTATCCGAGTCCTCCCGACTCTAGCCTAGACATTCTTGCTTGACAATCCAAGGTCTCACACCTCTTGCCAAGACTTACTTGCTCAACAATATAGGTCTCACACCTATTGTTAAGACTTTCTTCTCAACACGCATCTAGGTGATCATGAATGCAAAACGCAAACAAGCACATAACATAGAAAGCTATGATCAACACATCCTATGGAAAATACTAGACATGAGCATGAATGCACAAATCACATGTAGTATAGTCAATCATGCATGTATAATCAATCTAGATCATGTAAGATATGTTCAACATTAATCACAACCTAGATACATGCATAGATCTAAACTTGAATCACAAGATATGTTCAATAAATCACAAGATCAAGTTTAAATCACACAAACCAAAAACATGCTAAAATCATATGACAAAGTCATGTAGATTTAAGCTAAAGTTCTAGAGCATATTCCTATACATAGATTCAACAAAACACATGAATAGCTCAAAAGAACATAAGCACATGTATTGAGGTGAGAATTCGGCCAAGAGAGCCTAATACATGTGAGAAACTATTTTTAACAAAATCAATCAATCAAAGATCATCAAATAGTCCTAGTATTAAAGCTAGCACAATACAATCCCAAACATGTGAAAACATAGGCAAAATCAAAACATAACTCAACATGTATGATTTCAATTGAAACTCAACCTAGCTTTAAAAGAGTTAAAAACTTGAATCAAAACACTCACAATACACATATATATGTTGAAGAAGAAAACCCATGGCAATTGACCAAGTTTTAAAAGAAAACTTTGAGAGAAAATCAATACCTTAGTTGATTTTGGTGCAATCCCGTTTTGTATGTTTAGACTCCAAAAACATCAAAAAATCTCACTCAAACCTTTATAGAAACGATGAAAGATGAATATACAAACACTCTCAACTTTAAATCACTCAAATCAAAGTTCAAATGAAGAAGTTATGGTGTTTGGAAGATGAGAAAATGTAGAGAGAAAATTTCTGCACACAAGTTTGAATTTCTTCTTAAAATGAAATGTGAGAAGGAAAGAGAATATAAAGGAGAGGGAATGAAAGAAGCTTAAAGATGAAAATGCCCCTCTATGTTATTGCTTCCCCAAGATGGTGCGTGGGCATCTCCGGGTAGCAAGGTGTTGCAGCCGAGATGGCCACGCGCCATCTAGGGCTTGCACCTCTTCATGGCCTTCGGCCATGTTGCAATCCCCTTGTGCTTCCCTTGCGTTCTTCCACCGTTCTCCTGCCTCCGAACTCGGAATTTGAATCTGTTTATAGATTAAAAACCGTAACTCTCATATAGACATGGACATATAAGATACTCAGCCCATAAAATAATAATTCGACTCGATATATGAAAACGAAGACAATGTATACAACATGAGTTTAAAGTGTAGTATCTTTTGACTTAGAACTTGAAATTAATAGCATGAGTAACTGAAATGACAGGAACTCAATCAAGAATGATTTAGGACTAAATTCAAATTCAATATCTATGTTGTACAAACAAATACACACACAAACACAATTCACACAAGAATGCAAACTACATAGAGATAGTCTCCAATCATGCATTTTCCAAAACATGTTATTTCCATACCAATGCATGAGCATTCATCTTCAAGTGTGTGAATGTATGGTGCAAAACGATGCAGGGACACATATGAATGAATTGTATGTGTGTGCTTATAATGGTGCACAACGATGCAACGACACAAATGTATGAATTGTGTGTTTGTTCCTAAGCCTTGTAAGAGAAATATAAGGTCTTAGTATACCTTTGTAGAACCAAATTGCATCCTTTCTCTTTGAAGACATAGAACTTGCTTTGACTTGTTGTTTATCCTTCTTTGAAGCTTGAATCATCATGAATCTAAACAACTAAATCATTACAAGTAAATATCATTTTGATATGGAATTAATACCAACACAAACAAAAACCTAACAATCTCCCCCTTTGGCAAATTCCATGTCAAAACTTCTATACATTTACTACAAATATAAAAATGAAGATAGGTCACAAAATCACTCCCTCACATTACAATGAGTAAGATTCCTATAACTAATCTTCACCAACTCTTTAACTTCATCTTGATCTTCCCTTGAAGCAACCTACAAATCATCTCAAAGCACAATGCATATACAAGAGAAAAACAACAAATTGCAACATATAATATGGATAAGAATATACAATTAAGTCCACAAATACATGTATCTCCCCCTCAATACATGCCAAAATACAAGAATTCTTAACCAAACCTTAAAACTAATTATTATATGCCATTGAAAGTTCAAAAGTTCACAAAAACAACATAAAAAGAAACTAAGTAACTAGCAACTCTTTCTCCCCATTTTTGACATGAAATGATGCCAAAAGGTAAGAAACATACCATAAGACTCAAATACTAGTTACTTGGTCCACCAAAGAAAGATGTGCTTGCGGTTGATCAAACATAATGCTTGAGAGGTGGTCTTGAACTTGAGGCAATACATTCCTCCAACTCTTTTATTCTAGCATCTTCTTTATCAACTATAGCACTAAGCTCATCAACCTTCTTCTTCAAATGTAAAGCCCAATCCTGAAGAATGTTTGTGCTATTCTCTTGACAATCAACTTGAGAACTACTAAATAGTCCAAAAGTATCACATATCTTACCCTTATCCTTATATGACATGTATGACACAGGCTTATCACTATAATTTTCCAAGGGTTGTACCGACACATCATCTCCTCTACTCTTAACACCACGAGCTAAACACAAAGAAGTTATAAACCCCGGTAATGCAAGTTTTTTATCTCCTCTAGTTGAGAAAGCCACACTATCAATATAAAGCATAAGTAGATCCCAAAGGTTTATAGGTTGATTAGTCACCAAGGCATACACTATTTTGATCTTGTCTTTATTCAACTCGGTTGAATTCAATGACATCTACATCTAGAAAGTTCGAATCTATATCATTTGATAGCCCAAGAAACTTGTTAATATTTTCCAGATTAACTCTAAACAGAACACCCCTAATATCCATCAAAGCATCTAATAAGGTGACACTCGCTCTATATTCAAGATAAAACTCTCTAACAAGAGTGTCATTCACTATTCCTAACATGCTCACCCAAGATTCCCAATTCCTATCCTTAATGCATTTAAGATCATAAGAATCTTTACACTTACCTAAGTCAATGCCTCTCTCTTAAAATATCTTCTTAGTTACAAAGATCCCTAAATCTTTTGTCCTTGACCCAGACTTATCCACTTAATCAGTTGTATTATACTGAAAAGGATAGACACTATGGTATAACAACGCCACGTACTGACTAGTTGACTTTGTTAAATAGTAACTCATACCCGAATTGCTGCCGGTAGAGTTTAAATCTTTTCATTTCTGTTATGTTCTTAGAATTGCTGTATAGGAAGGAGAGGAAATAGTGAAGCTTAAAGAAAGCTTTCAGAGAGAAAACTAGAGAATGATAAAACTGAACTCGTAAATAAAGTTTGCGACTTATTTGATATCATTTATTGCTTCTATTGCTGTCAGACTATTACTGTTATCACTGTAAGCAACTCTATTTCTCTATCTTTTATGATTCATTATACTGTTCTGGTCTAGTATATCGGCTGGAAACCCGGACTTATCCACTTAATCAGTTGTATTATATTGAAAAGGATAGACACTGTGGTATAACAACTCCACGTACTGACTAGTTGACTTTGTTAAATAGTAACTCATACCCGAATTGCTTCCGGTAGAGTTTGAATCTTTTCATTTCTGTTATGTTCTTAGAATTGCTATATATTATCTTGTGTTTCTTATTTTATATTATCTTGCACTGTTTTGGTATCAAAGCCTTGAGACTTGTTGAAGAAGAACAGTAGTTAGTTAACCTAGGTGCAAATGTCAGTAGGTCTAAGGGTGTTTGCCGTTTGCTAGAGTGCTATAGGCTGTAGGCCCGCTTTACCAGGCTGTGAGTCAAAACCTAGGATTATTGACTATTTTTTTTTCATCATTTCTACAAGTAGTTCCAGACCTGGGATTTAGCCTGACGATATAAATAGTTGCACTGGACAATCTGTAGCTAATTTTGAGACAAACTGGGATGACAAAGATTTGGTTAATTGGCAATTGCCTAATATACAACAAAAAAGTATTTATAAGAAAAGATTATTAGATTTCAGAACTTTGTTGGGACAAAAGACAAAAGAAATTAATGTAAAATTCCAAAACAATACTTTTTTGACAAATCTTTTAAATAAAAACAGTTTGACTCATTATAACAAAATCGGTTTTAACGACTTACATATTGGAAGTGTCCAAGTAGGTGTTAAACCTCTTTCAAAAATTGGTTTGAACAACTCTCTATTAATCATTTTAACAGACAAAAGAATTGCTAATTACAAAGAATCAATACTAGGAATGGCTGAAACTTCCCTGACATATGCTCCCATTTATTTCCAAGTCTACCCAAATTTTACAATAGCCTTAAACACAGACGAGCACAAAGAAAAATGCCTAGTAATTGATATCCAAACCCATAACTACCAATTCCTTGAGAAATCGAGTCTCTATAAACTTGTCTAAAGGGTCCATTACAGAGTCTTAACCTCAAAACTTATCCCCAGCTACATACCCCCATCGATTCTAGTTGGCCAAACAATATGCTTTAATGCATCACCCTCTATCAATGTCGTTGTTCCTGTTCCAGTCAAATGGGAAAATATTAAATTTCCAGATGATTGGGTCAAAGAAAAAGTTGACCAACCATCATATAAACCACCTATGAGAAACCTTCATGATTGTGTGACAAAACAGGATGGAACCCTTAAAATATCCTTCAGGAGGGGTCTATCTCTCAGAGACAACGATAGTGACCATTCTAGATCCCTAAATGACTTCCAATCAGCCAAAAATTCACTCTCCGGTTTATCCAGACAAAACGTAGCAAGACAAATACCCAGTCTTTCCCCAGACAGCCCAGACAGATAAGTAACATTTCACCTAACCCAGGCCCAAATACAGACCCAAATTACCACTCAGATAAAGACACCAGTGAACCTGTAAACCTAATACATAGCAGAAGAAGGCCCAGTCCCAAACCAGAAAATACTACACATGTGACACATGTCAAAAAAACCCCAGAACAGGTAGCCCAACCAATCCATTCATATGACCAAGGTCAAACCTCACCAACTACTTCTCAAGTCCTGACAGAAATATTCGACCCAGAACCCCCTGTCAGAACCATTAATGTTATAAGCCGTAATAATTTTGACTTCTTAATAGCTGATTACCATTCCCCCTATAATCAGCCTTTAAGTGAAAAATATGAGAAAAATTATTCTGAAAATAAAAGGAACCAATTTCGTAAAAAATGGATAGAAAGCATTAATAATCTAGATCAAAATATTCCTTTCTTTAAATGGTATACATATAGAAAAAACCTTGAATAAAGCTGTTCTGCTATCGATCGATAAAAACTTAGAAATACAAAACTAAAAGAGGAGAAGAAACCCAATTACACCCCCCTCCAAGAGACTTTGAAATTAACATGCCTAATGATGACAATCCAGCAGGATCAAATACGATTAAATGTACACCTTTCGTTCTTTTTGAAGAACCTATGTCACACACTACACCAGCTTCCTCACACCAAATTAGAGTTGTTATGAGACAAGGCAACTACACTAATTTCTTCCTTAACTCCATTGGAGAACAATTAGAGAAAATTGACCTTAATATTTCTCAAACCAATACCTCACCTACTAAAGAAATCACACCCCCACAAGTCTTTGTTCCTTATGAAACTTCAACCACCTCTTCTAGGGGAAAAGAAAAAATCATTAAATCTGAACCCCTACTATTTCCTGACCACAATGGGATAGAAAAATGTTTTGATAACCTAGTTGACGAAACAGAACTTCTTAAAGCCTTGGAAGAAAGATTAGGAAGACTTCCAGGAGTTCATATTCCTAACATCCAAACTATTGAAAAAACAGTCTATGATTCTTCTGATGAAAATGAGGAGATCTCTTCCAAGAGTATATTCAGAGAATTACTACCAATGATAAACCGACAGTTATAATAAAACTAAATACTACCACAATACGAAGAAACCATCCCATACAGAGCTTACACTGGTAATGTTTGTTATCAATTCAATATTGACGGACTATCAGAATATCAAATAATTAATGTTCTTAGACAAATGCATACCATTTGTTATATTTATATTAAAAAACAAAACATGACTCATTCTGATGCTGTGACATCTTTAAGAACTGGCTTTGAGGGCCAACTGTTTGGTTGGTGGACCCACACACTTAGTGCACTTGCTAAAAGGTCTATTATAGGACACACCAAAACCATAACAACTGCTACACCTGTTCAGACAACTAACCCATTCGCATTTGAATCAACTTCTACACAAACACAAACGACCACTACCACTTCAGAACCAGATTGCATAGATGTTTTATGTTACACCATATTAATGCATTTTGTAGGAAATCCTAACATAAATCAAGGAAAAGAGTTTTCAAAAATCCAACATCTTAAATGCAAGAAACTCAGTGATTTTAAATGGTATAAAGACATTTTCTTAACCAGAGTTTTACAAAGACCTGACAATGCAAATTCCTATTGGAAAGAAAAATTTATTTTAGGTCTTCCAAAACTATTTTCCAACAAGGTCAGAGATGAGATGGCTAGACAAATAGGATGGTCTGATTGGTCCCAAATTGACTTAAACACATGGACTTATGGTGAAAAAATTATGGCTATTGACACTGTTGCACTTCAACATTGTAATGACCTTAGACTTAAAAGCCAGCTCAAACAACAAAAATTAACAACCAGAAAAGAGCTAGGATCTTGGTACGAACAATTTGGCTTTGAAAACTTCCCACTACTAGAAAGAGAACATCCAGTAAACCCTTTAAAGGCAAAGGTATCCACCAATACAAGAGAGACAAATATGGCAAAAAAAAATATCACTGGTCCGCTTACATTCCTGGCAAAACTCCTAACTACTGGCCCCCCAAATCTAAGAAAACTTATTCCAAAAATAAAACAAAAAGTTTTAAAAAATCAAACAAATGTTTTAAATGTGGCAAGGAAGGACACTATGCTAATAAATGTCCTGACCAAAAGAAGAAAATTAATAGCCTAGAATTAGATGACCAAACTAAAGATAAAATCTTACAAGTTTTATACACTGATCCAGATACCTCCTCATCCTCATCATCAGCTAATGAAGTCTTAATAATTAATGAATCTTCCTCTGGGTCTAGTACTTCATCTTATTCCTCTTCTGAAACAGAACCAGGAATCCAACCTTGCTTTTGCAAAGAAATAAATGTCCTCGACAAACAAGATTACTCCCTAATGATTAGCATGATTGATATCATTGAAGATCTCATACAAAAGTCCTTATATATCAGACAATTACAACAGAAGATTACTAATGAATCAACCTTTAGTAACAAAACTCCCTTTAATGAAACAAAACCTTTCAAAAATGCCCCTTTTGAAACTCATGATTTTGAACAAAATGTGTTAGGAAAATTCAAGCTAAATCCAAAAAAGTAACCATTTCTGATTTGCAAAAAGAAATCACAGGCATTAAAAGAGAAATAAAATTATTAAAAACACAGATTCAAGATTTACAAGTCGAAAAGAGTTTGGAAAACCATTTTCCTAAAAACCCATTAGAAAAACAATCAAGTTTCAACAGTTCTAACGAATCCGACGAAGAACAAGATGACAAAGAACAAAATGACCAAAGCCTTTTAAACCAAATTAATGTCATCCAAGAAGTAAGGATCCAAAAATGGTCTGTTGAAATTGATATTAGGATTGCTTCTAATTATACTATCAGAGCAATTGCCCTTGTTGACAATGGAGCCGATTTGAATTGCATTGTTGAATCTCTTGTTCCCACTAAATATCTAGATGCAACCACCGAAACCCTTTATGGTGCTAATAAAATTAAACTAGACATCAAATACAAACTTACTAATGCCAAAGTTTGCAATGGTGGAGTTTGCTATAATAATGATTTTATTGTTGTCAAAACTCTTTCCCAAAATGTGATTTTAGGATTGCCTTTTTTATATTTGATTTCTCCCTTCAAAGTCATTGCCGAAGGAATTGTTACAGAATATTTAGGAAAATAAATCCTATTTTCTTTTATTTTTCCCGTCCTTGTAAGAGACTTAAATGTTTTAAGAAATAATAATATTTGCATAGAAACCCCTGAGCCTCTTGACAACTGTATTGCCACACTTACTAGAAAACAAAATCAACTAAATTTTCTAAAAGATGATCTAGTTTTCCAAAGACAAGAAAACAAGTTAAAAGATTCCCTTCTCCAGGAAAAGGTGAAAAGACTTAAAGAAAAACTAGAAAAAGAAGTTTGTTCTTCTATACCAAATGCTTTCTGGGACAGAAAGAAACATATTGTTACTCTACCCTATTCTAAAGATTTTAATGAAAAGGGAATACCTACCAAAGCTAGACCAATTAAATGTCAGCCGATTTAATGGAATATTGCAAGAAAGAAATTCAAGATTTAATTGAGAAAAAATTGATTAGGCCTTCCAAGTCTCCTTGGAGTTGTCCTGCTTTTTATGTCCAAAAAATGCTGAAATAGAAATGGGTGTCCCTAGACTTGTTATTAATTATAAATCCTTAAATGATGCCTTACAATGGATCAGATTTCCCATGCCTAACAAAGCTGGCTTATTAAAAAGCTTTATGATTCTATTATTTTTCAAAGTTAGATATGAAATCTGGGTTCTGGCAAATCCAGATTGCTGAACAAGATCGTTATAAAACAGCTTTTACAGTTCCTTTTGGACAATATTAATGGAATGTTATGCCTTTTGGCCTCAAAAATACTCCAAGTGAATTTTAGTGTATTATGAACAATATTTTTAATTCCTCCTATGAATTTTCAATCGTTTACATCGATGATGTTTTAATCTTTTCAAAAAATATAGACCAACACTAGAAACATTTGGAAATATTCTTCAAAACTGTCAAACATCATGGGTTGGTTATTTCAGCCCCAAAAATTAACCTATTTCAGACCAATTTCAGATTTTTAGGCCACAACATCAAAAAAGGAACAATTGTTCCTATCCAAAGAAGCTTAGATTTTGCTAACAAATTTTCTAATGAAATAAAAGATAAAAAACAATTACAAAGGTTTTTAGGTTGTCTAAATTACATTTCAAATTTTTATAAAGAACTTAGTATCATTTGTAAACCTCTTTTCCAAAGATTAAAGACAAATCCTCCTCCCTGGACAGAAAACCACACTAAAGTAGTCCAACATGTAAAAAACTATGTTAAAAAACTTCCTTGCATGACTATTTGCCACCCAACTGCCCCCAAAACCGTCGAAACTGATGCTTCCGAAATTTGATTTGGAGGTATTTTGAAACAAACTATAGAAAATATGGAATGTTTGGTTAGATATGTTTCAGGATCTTGGAATGATATCCAACAGAAATATTCGACTAATAAAAAGGAGATTTTAGCTATTGTTTTGACTATCCAAAAACTGCAAGATTATTTGATTAATCAGAAATTTATTTTAAGAGTTGATTGCCAATCGGCAAAATTTATTTTAAAGAAAGATGTGAAAAATCTTTCATCTAAACAAATTTTTGCTAGATGGCAAGCCCCGTTATCTGCCTTTGATTTTGATATTGAATACATTAAAGGGTTAGACAATAGTCTCCCAGAATTTCTGACCAGAGAATTTTTACAGGGTGACAAATGACAAGCCCTAACAGGGGACGTGGCGGCCGAAGGTCTGGTGGCAGGGGCTTCATAAGACCAGACTTATCAGACAAGAATATTGACTTATCATTGACTTATCATTATTCCCCTAGAGGAAGCCACAAAGACAAGTATGCCATCTCATTAATATCTCAGCCCAAATCACCTCAGACTCTACCAATTCAATTCCCTCAATTACCTAGTGAGCCTTCTTCCAGCAGAAGCCCAAGCTAGAGCCCAATACACACGACAAACACCTTTTCACCTTTAGTTATTGACAACAGTTCATTCAAGACTATAACATCTTCCAAAATAAGCCCACACTCAAATAGACAAGAGAAAATGTTAGCCCAAAACCTGAACCAATGCCCACAATCAGCTTTGCCAAAGATCAATCAACCAACTTATTCTTATATCAATAAACCTTTCTTTGATAGGTTTTTTGCTATGGAACAAAAAAATTTGCAAGACTAGTATTTTAGGGAACCTAAAAAACTTACGGATGATATTATCAACCCAATGTTTGGAAGGATCCCAGAGGACTTATCAAAAAGACATATATTTTATGAATTCATCCTAGTGGACACAAACTCTATTTTTATATCCGATGTTTTTGACAAGATTGACAAAGAAAAACTTATTTTTAGAAAAATAAAAATTTGCAAAATTATCACCCTCGAACAGTGGGGAGGTGATCCCAACTCCACAAGAAATTTTAGCAGAATTTTCCATGTCTCTTATTTTTCTTACTGGGACTATATGGAAGCTTGGACCAAATTTCTATACGGACAAAACCCAGGAAATTTCCCTTTGTTGGTTTATTTATTTTGACAAAAATTTCAAAATCGACCTGCCTATTTGGTTTATTGAATGGTGGCATAAATGTGGACCCATTATTGATTTTCTCCCTGCCTAGGTTAATGAAGGATATTCCTTTTGGATTCAAACCTTAACAAACCAGACGATTGGGACATTTGTCTAGACTTATTCCTATTTTTTGTCCAGTTCAATTTAACATGGATCCTTATTCTCGAATATGCGATCCAAGACAAAGTTGTAGGACATGTTAAAATCTCTTATTTTGGGAGACAAATCAAGATCAAATGGTGGAGCGGGATGAACCTTACCAATCATGGAAAAGAAAGAGTTTCTAAATGGTTTGGCGATAATCCATCTCTCTACAAGAAAATTTCAGACCAGTCAGAATTCCTTATGGGAAAGTCCCACAATCAGGCTAGAATTGCTGATGCAAATACTCTAGATGAATTAATGAAAATAGCAGAAGAAATGAAAAGTTCCATGGCCAGCATGTCACAGGCTGGTACTGATTCAGACAAAAGCAATAAAGACAAAGATAATGACTTAGACAGTTATGCTTATGACAGTGAAGACCCAATTAATTTCTTTGGTCATGACCCATGATATCTCTCGGTGAGAAAGCAGATTCCTCGACAAAGCAAAACGAGGAAAAAGATAAAACAACTTTATGAAAAGCTAAAGCATCTGACAAAGCAAAAGAAAAAGAAAGAATCTCCATTATTAAAGCAATCGGCAACCTTATCTGCCACCTGTTAACATAACTATAGTTTGGGACCAAACCTTGGTTAATATTTCTATATATATATTAAGGCGAAGTTCTTTGTTATTTCCAAGTTCAGTTTTTTCATTCTCTAGTTTTCTCTCTGAAAGCTTTCTTTAAGCTTCACTGTTTCCTCTTCTTCCTTACTGTATATTTCTGAACTCATAAATAAAGTTTGTGACTTATTTGATATCTTTTATTGCTTCTATTGCTGTCAGACTATTACTGTTATCACTGTAAGCAACTCTATTTCTCTATCTTTTATGATTCATTATATTGTTCTGGTCTAGTACATCGGCTGGAAACCCGGACTTATCCACTTAATCAGTTGTATTATACTGAAAAGGTTAGACACTGTGGTATAACAATGACACGTACTGACTAGTTGACTTTGTTAAATAGTAACTCATACCCGGATTGCTGCAGGTAACGTTTAAATCTTTTCATTTCTGTTATGTTCTTAGAATTGCTATATATTATCTTGTGTTTCTTATTTTATATTATCTTGCTCTGTTTGGGTATCAAAGCCCAAAACGGATCAAGATAATATAAAATAAGAATAAGTTGGTTGATTGATCTTTGGCAAAGCTGATTGTGGGCATTGGTTCAGATTTTGGGCTAAAATTTTCTCTTGTCTATTTGAGTGTGGGCTTATTTAGGATGATGCTATAGTCTTGAATGAACTACTGTCAATGGCTAAAGGTGAAAAGGTGTTTGTCGTGTGTATTGGGCTCTGGCCTGGGCTTCTGCTGGAAGAAGGCCCACTAGGTAATTGAGGGAATTGAATTGGTAGAGTATAAGTTGATTTGGGCTGAGATATTAAGAAGATGACATACTTGTCTTTGTGGCTTCCTCTAGAGGAAGAATGATAAGTCAACGATAAGTCAATATTCTTGTCTGATAAGTCTGGTCTTGTGGAGCCCCTACCACCAGGGCTTCGACTGCCACGTCCCCTGTTATGGCTTGTCATTTGTCACCCTGTAAAAGTTCTCTGGTCAGAAAGTCTGGGAGACTATTGTCTAACCCTTTAATGTATTCAATATCAAAATCAAAGGCAGATACCAGGGCTTGCCATCTAGCAAAAATTTGTTTAGATGAAAGATTTTTTACATCTTTCTTTAAAATAAATTTTGCCGATTGGCAATCAACTCTTAAAATAAATTTATGATTAATCAAATAATCTTGCAGTTTTTGGATAGTCAAAACAATAGCTAAAATCTCCTTTTTATTAGTCGAATATTTCTGTTGGGTATCATTCCAAGATCCTGAAACATATCTAACCAAACATTCCATATTTTCTATAGTTTGTTTCAAAATACCTCCAAATCAAATTTCGGAAGCATCAGTTTCGACGGTTTTGGGGGCAGTTGGGTGGCAAATAGTCATGCAAGGAAGTTTTTTAACATAGTTTTTTACATGTTGGACTGTTTTAGTGTGGTTTTCTGTCAAGGTTGGAGGATTTGTCTTTAATCTTTGGAAAAAATGTTTACAAATGATACTAAGTTCTTTATAAAAATTTGAAATGTAATTTAGACAACCTATAAACCTTTGTAATTGTTTTTTATCTTTTTTTTCACCCGGAAATTTGTCAGCAAAATCTAAGCTTCTTTGGATAGGAACAATTGTTCCTCTTTTGATGTTGTGTCCTAAAAATCTGATATTGGTCTGAAATAGGTTAATTTTTGGGGCTGAAATAACCAACCCATGATGTTTGACAGTTTTAAAGAATATTTCCAAATGTTTCCAGTGTTGGTCAATATTTTTTTAAAATATTAAAACATCATCAATGTAGACGATTGAAAATTCATAGGAGGAATTAAAAATATTGTTCATAATACACTAAAATTCACTAGGAGTATTTTTTAGGCCAAAAGGCATAACATTCCATTCATATTGTCCAAAAAAAACTGTAAAGCTGTTTTATAACAATCTTGTTCAGTAATCTGGATTTGCCAGAACCCGGATTTGATATCAAACTTTGAAAAATAATAGAATCATAAGGTTTTTTTAATAAGTCAGCTTTGTTGGGCATGGGATATCTGATCCATTGTAAGGCATCATTTAAGGATTTATAATTAATAACAAGTCTAGGGACACCCCTTTCTATTTCAGCATATTTTTGGACATAAAAAGCAGAACAATTCCAAGGAGACTTGGAAGGCCTATTCAATTTTTTCTCAATTAAATCTTTAATTTCTTTCTTGCAATATTCCATTAAATCGGATGACATTTGGATTGGTCTAGCTTTGGTAGGTATTCATTTTTCATTAAAATTTTTAGTATAGGGGAGAGTAACAATATGTTTCTTTCTGTCCCAGAAAGCATTTGGTATAGAAGAACAAACTTCATTTTCTAGTTTTTCTTTAAAACTTTTCACCTTTTCCCGGAGAAGGGAATCTTTTAACTTGTTTTCTTGTCTTTGGAAAACTAGATCATCTTTTAGAAAATTTAGTTAATTTTGTTTTCTGTTAAGTGTGGCAATACAGTTGTCAAGAGGCTCAGGGGGTTCTATGCAAATATTATTATTTCTTAAAACATTTAAGTCTCTTACAAGGACGGGAAAAATAAAAGGAAATAGGATTTATTTTCCTAAATATTCTGTAACAATTCCTTCGGCAATGACTTTGAAGGGAGAAATCGAATATAAAAAAGGCAATCCTAAAATCACGTTTTGGGAAAGAGTTTTGACAACAAAAAAATCATTATTATAGCAAACTCCACCATTGCAAACTTTGGCATTAGTAAGTTTGTATTTGATGTCTAGTTTAATTTTATTAGCACCATAAAGGGTTTATGTGGTTGCATCTAGATATTTAGTGGGAACAAGAGATTCAACAATGCAATTCCAATCGGCTCCAGTGTCAACAAGGGCAGTTGCTCTGATAGTATAATTAGAAGCAATCCTAATATCAATTTCAACAGACCATTTTTGGATCCTTACTTCTTGGATGACATTAATTTGGTTTAAAAGGCTTTGGTCATTTTGTTCTTTGTCATCTTGTTCTTTGTCGGATTGGTTAGAACTGTTGAAACTTGATTGTTTTTCTAATGGGTTTTTAGGAAAATGGTTTTCTAGACTCTTTTCGACTTGTAAATCTTGAATCTGGGTTTTTAATAATTATATTTCTCCTTTAAGGCCTGTGATTTCTTTTTGCAAATCAGAAATGGTTACTTTTCTGGATTTAGCTCGAAATTTTCCTAACACATTTTGTTCAAAATCAGGAGTTTCAAAAGGGGCATTTTTGAAAGGTTTTGTTTCATTAATGGGAGTGTGGTTTCTGGAGGTTGGTTCGTTAGTAATCTTCTGTTGTAATTGTCTGATATATAAGGCCTTTTGTATGGGATCTTCAATGCTATCAATCATGCTAATCATTAGGGAGTAATCTTGTTTGTCGAGGACATTTATTTCTTTGCAAAAGCAAGGTTGGGTTCCTGGTTCTGTTTCAGAAGAGGAATAAGATAAAGTACTAGACCCAGAGGAAGATTCATTAATTATTAACACTTCATTAGCGGATGATGAGGATGAGGATGAGGAGGTATCCTGATCAGTGTATAAAACTTGTATGATTTTATCTTTAGTTTGGTAATCTAATTCTAGGCTATTAACTTTCTTCTTTTGGTCTGGACATTTATTAGCATAGTGTCCTTCCTTGCCACATTTAAAACATTTGTTTGATTTTTTAAAACTTTTTGTTTTATTTTTGGAATAAGTTTTCTTAGATTTGAGGGGCCAGTAGTTAGGAGTTTTGCCAGGAATGTAAGCGGACCAGTGATTTTTTTTTCTTGCCATATTTGTCTCTCTTGTATTGGTAGATACCTTTGCCTTAATAGGGTTTACTGGATGTTCTCTTTCTAGTAGTGGGAAGTTTTTCAAAGCCAAATTGTTCGTACCAAGATCCTAGCTCTTTTTTGGTTGTTAATTTTTGTTGTTTGAGCTGGTTTTTAAGTCTAAGGTCATTACAAAGTTGAAGTGCAACAGTGTTAATAGCCGCCGCAACTATTTCACCATAAGTCCCTGTGTTTAAGTAAATTTGGGACCAGTCAGACCATCCCATTTGTCTAACCATCTCATCTCTGACCTTGTTGGAAAATAGTTTTGGAAGGCCTGAAATAAATTTTTCTTTCCAATAGGAATTTGCATTGTCATGTCATTGTAAAACTCTGGTTAAGAAAATGTCTTTATACCATTTAAAATCACTGAGTTTCTTGCATTTAAGATTTTGGATTTTTGAAAACTCTTTTCCATGATTTATGTTAGGATTTCCTACAAAATGCATTAATATGGTGTAACATAAAACATCTAAGCCATCTGGTTCTGAAGTGGTAGTGGTCGTTTGTGTTTGTGTAGAAGTTGATTCAAATGCAGATGGGTTAGTTGTCTGAACAGGTGTAGTAGTTGTTATGGTTTTGGTGTGTCCTATAATAGACCTTTTAGCAAGTGCACTAAGCGTGTGGGTCCATCAACCAAACAGTTGGCCCTCAAAGCCAATTGTTAAAGATGTCACAACATCAGAATGAGTCATGTTTTATTTTTTTAATATTAATATAACCAATGGTATGCATTTGTCTAAGAACAGTAATGATTTGATATTCTGATAGTCCATCACTATTGAATTGATAACAAGCATTACCAGTGTAAGCTCTGTATGGGACGGTTTCTTCGTATTGTAGGTCACGAGAAGTAGGTTTTGGGTAATAAGGTTTAGTATTGTGGTAGTATTTAGTTTTATTATAACTATCGGTTTTATCGTTGGTAGTAATTCTCTGAATATATTCTTGGAAGTCTGAGATCTCCTCATTTTCATCAGAAGAATCATGGACAGTTTTTTCAATAGTTTGGATGTTAGGAATATGAACTCCTGGTAGTCTTCCTAATCTTTCTTCCAAGGCTTTAAGGAGTTCTGTTTCATCAACTAGGTTATCAAAACATTTTTCTATCCCAGTGTGGTCAGGAAATATTAGGGGTTCAGATTTAATGATTTTTTCTTTTCCCCTAGAAGAGGAGGTTGAAGTTTTATAAGGAACAATGACTTGTGGGGGTGTGATTTCTTGAGTAGGTGAGGTATTGGTCTGAGAAAGATTAAGGTCAATTTTCTCTAATTGTTCTCCAATGGAGTTAAGGAAGAAATTAGTGTAGTTGCCTTGTCTCATAACAACTCCAATTTGGTGTGAGGAAGCTGGTGTAGTTTGTGACATAGGTTCATCAAAAAGAACGAAAGGTGTACATTTAGTCGTATTTGATCCTATTGGATTGTCATCAATAGGCATGTTAATTTCAAAGTCTCTTGGAGGGGGGTGTAATTGGGTTTCTTCTCCTCTTTTAGTTTTGCATGTTCTAAGTTTTAGTCGATCGATAACAGAACAGCTTTGTTCAAGGTTTTTTCTATTTGTATACCATTTATAGAAAGGAATATTTTGATCTAGATTATTAATGTTTTCTATCCATCTTTTACGAAATTGGTTCCTTCTATTTTCAGAATAATTTTTCACATATTTTCTCTTAAAGGATGATTATGGGGGGAATGGTAATCCGCTATTAAGAAGTCAAAATTATTACGGCTTATAACATTAATGGTTCTGATAGGGGGTTCTGGGTCAAATATTTCCGTCAAGACTTAAGAAGGAGTAGGTGAGTTTTGACCTTAGTCATATGAATGGATTGGTTGGGCTACTTGTTCTGGGGTTTTTTGGCCATGTGTCACATGTGTAGGATTTTCTGGTTTGGGCCTGGGCCTTCTTCTGCGATGTATTAGGTTTACAGATTCACTGGTGTCTTCATCTGAGTGGTAATTTGGGCGTGTATTTAGGCCTGGGTTAGGTGAAAGGTTACTTATCTGTCTGGGCTACTGGGGCTAGACTGGGTATTTATCTTGCTACGTTTTGTATTGATAAACTGGAGAATGAATTTCTGGCTGATTGGAAGTCATTTAGAGATCTAGAATGGTCACTGTCGTTGTCTCTGAGAGATAGACCCCTCCTGAAGGATATTTTAAGGGTTCCATCCTGTTCTGTCACACAATCATAAAGATTTCTCATAGGTGGTTTATATGATCGTTGGTCAACTTTTTCTTTGATCCAATCATCTGGAAATTTAATATTTTCCCATTTGACTGGAACAGGAACAAGGACATTGACAGAGGGTGATGAATTAAAGTATATTGTCTGGCCAGCTGGAACCGATGGGGGTATGTAGCTGGGGATAAGTCCTGAGGTTAAGACTCGGTAATGAACCCTATATACAAGTTTATAGGGACTCGATTTCTCAAGGAATTGGTAGTTATGGGTTTGGATATCAATTACTAGGCATTTTTATTTGTGCTCGTCTGTATTTAAGGCTATTGTAAAATTTTAGTAGACTTGGAAATAAATGGGACCATATGTCAGGGAAGTTTCAGCCATTCCTAGTATTGATTCTTTGTAATTAGCAATTCTTTTGTCTCTTAAAACGATTAATAGAGAGTTGTTCAAACCAATTTTTGAAAGAGGTATAACACCTACTTGGACACTTCCAATATGTAAGTCGTTAAAACCGATTTTGTTGTAATGAGTCAAACTGTTTTTATTTAAAAGATTTGTCGAAAAAGTATTGTTCTGGAATTTTACATTAATTTCTTTTGTCTTTTGTCCCAACAAAGTTCTGAAATCTAATAATCTTTTCTTATAAGTACTGTTTTATTGTATATTAGCCAATTGCCAATTAACCAAATTTTTGTCGTCCCAGTTTGTCTCAAAATTAGCTACAGATTGTCCAGTGCAACTATTTATATCGGCAGGCTCAATCCCAGGTCTGGAACTACTTGCAGGCATGATGAAAAAATAAATAAATAGTCAATAATCCTAGGTTTTGACTCACAGCCTGGTCAAGCGGGCCAACAGCCTATAGCACTCTAGCAAACGGCAAACACCTTCAGACCTACTGACTTTTGCACCTAGGATAACTAACTACTGTTCTTCTTCAACAAGCCTCAAGGCTCTGATACCAAAACGGAGCAAGATAATATAAAATAAGAAACACAAGATAATATATAGCAATTCTAAGAACATAACATAAAAGAAAATATTTAAACTCTACCAAAACGGAGCAAGATAATATAAAATAAGAAACACAAGATAATATACAGCAATTCTAAGAACATAACAGAAATGAAAAGATTTAAAATCTACCGGCAGCAATCCGGGTATGAGTTACTATTTAACAAAGTCAACTAGTCAATACCTTGCGTTGTTATACCACAGTGTCTATCCTTTTCAGTATAATACAACTGATTAAGTGGATAAGTCCGGGTTTCCAACCGATATACTAGACCAGAACAGTATAATGAATCATAAAAGATAGAGAAATAGAGTTGCTTACAGTGATAACAGTAATAGTCTGACATCAATAGAAGCAATAAAAGATATCAATTAAGTCGCAAACTTTATTTATGAGTTCAGAAATATACAGTGAGCAAGGAGAGGAAATAGTGAAGCTTAAAGAAAGTTTTCAGATAGAAAACTAGAGAATGATAAAACTGAACTTGGAAATAACAAACGACTTTGCCTTAATATATAGATAGAAATATTAACCAAGGTTTGGTCCCAAACTATAGTTAAGTTAACAGGTGGCAGATAAGGTTGCCGATTGCTTTAGATTGTCGGTTGCTTTAATAATGGAGATTCTTTCTTTTGCTTTTGCTTTGTCAGATGCTTTAGCTTTTCATATAGCTGTTTTGTCTTTTTCCTCCTTTTGCTTTGTCGAAGAAACTGCTTTCTCACCAAAAGATATCATAGGTCATGACCAAAGAAACTAATTGAGTCTTCACTGTCATAAGCATAATTGTCTGAGTCATCATCTTTGTCTTTATTGCTTTTGTCCTAATTAGTACCAGCCGGTGACATGCTGGTCATGTAATTTTTCATTTCTTCTGCTATTTTCATTAATTCCTCAGGAGTAGTTGCACCAGCAATTCTAGCCTGATTCTGGGACTTTGCCATAAGAAACTCTGACTGGTCTGAAATTTTCATACAAAGAGATGGATTATCGCCAAGCACTTTAGAATCTCTTTCTTTGCCATGACTGGTAAGGTTCGTCCCACTCCACCACTTGATCTTGATTTGTCTCCTAAAATAAGGGATTTTAACATGTCCTACAACTTTGTCTTGGATCGCATATTCGAGCATAAGGATCCATGTTAAATTGAACTGGACAAAAAATAGAAATAAGTCTGGACAAATACCCAATCGTCTGGTTTTTCAAGGTTGGAAATCCAAAAGGAATATCCTTCCTTAATCTGGGCAGGAAGAAAATCAATAATGGGTCCAAATTTATCCCACCATTCAATAAACCAAATTGGCAGGTCAATTTTGAAATTTTTGTCAAAATAAATAAACCAACAAAGGGAATTTTCTAGGTTTTGTCCGTATACAAATTTGATCCAAGCTTCCATATAGTCCCAGTAAGAAAAATCAGAGACATGGAAAATTCTGCTAAAATTTCTTCTGGAGTTGGGATCACCTCCCCACTGTTCGAGGGTGATAATTTTGCAAATTTTTATTTTTCTAAAAATAAGTTTTTCTTTGTCAATCTTGTCAAAAACATCGGATATAAAAATAGAGTTTGTGTCCACTAGGATGAATTCATAAAATATATGTCTTTTTGATAAGTCCTCTGGGAACCTTCCAAACATTGGGTTGATAATATCATCCGCAAGTTTTTTTGGTTCCCTTAAACACTGGTCTTGCAAAAAAAATTATTCTTATGTCAATAAACCTTTCAAACCCTAAACCCTAAACCCTAAAACCAGGCTCTGATATCAATTGCAGGGAAAAAAACACACGTAATGGAAGCGTGAGAAAATCTATGAACATTAGGGTTTGCGTATAAATAAAAAATTTCCCTTTTATAATAACAAGAACCTTGACCCTAGATTAATTGATGTATAAAAAGTGTCGTACCTTTTTCTCTTAATGATTGAACAAGCGTTGAATTGATTCCACAAGATCTTCCAATCCAATCTCGAACATGAATCCCCTAGGAGTGTGAGCTCCCTTTCTTTATCTTGTATACCTAAGGATGGAAACAAACAGAATCTTGTTCCTTGTTAGTCACAATAATCCTCTAAGAGAAAAATTAAGAACGCTTGGCCACTTGTGAATTATCAATCAATTTGATTAAAACTCGCGTGAACCTTGATTTGATGTTATACACAAAACCCTTTTCATCGGGCTAATAAGAGGACCTAATGGACCCACTAATTAAACTCTTTAATTAATATTCCTTGATTATTAACTTTGGTGTTATTCCACTAAAAACCTGAAGCTGCACTCTCTCAACGGTGGACATTTTTACACAGACCGATACAACTCGGTGTCCATCGATATAACTGTTACATATATTGTGATCCTCTACAGTAGTTCATAATTAGAGCTGGGTCATAATATCCGATATACCCCGCTAATTACATATATCCTTTAAGTACCGTTGATTCTCTAACAGACAATAAATCCTATTTCCTCATGAAACTATGAGAGCGCTCATATTGTCCAAGCCCCTAATCAACTCTTAAGGGAACTACCATCTACTTCTCACAAGAAGGAGTGGATTCCACTATTCTGTACAAACCATCCCAGCCACAAGCCATACTGTAATCCCAACATACGGAGTATATTGATCAGCAAATGCATTTGACCTCATCCATGGTATATCAAAGACCACGATTTAACCTATAGGAGTCGATAAGACACTCAGGATTAAGATCACCCATATATAGCCATCATTAGTTGATATATATGAATCTCATCGGTAAACGGATCTTGGTGAGAGATTCATATATATTATGGCCCAGTCCTATATGATCACATCATACTAGGTGTCTCCATTCTCATATCACCATATGAATGATTCAATATAGATTCACCGTACATTACAGAATGGACCGCAGCTATAGATTAACCACAAATAAAGTACCCAGCTTTATTTACTATCTATGGACTCTTTAGATTGCACATCTCGTGCTGTATCCATTTGTATATGACACTCATATACACAATTCGAGATTGTATCTGACAATCTTGGATGTTAAATATATACACAAGTTATATAATAAACAACACAACAAGAACGAACTGAACTTTTCCTTTTATTTATTTCATAAATCCATTAACAAATTATATCTCTAGGGCATAAACCCCAACAATCTCCCACTTGCACTAAAGCATGTGAGGCATGTCTCGTAACCCTAGACCATCTAGGTGACCTGAAAACACTTTAACCGGTAAGGTTTTCATAAATGGATCAACATGATTATCTTGTGAGGCTATCTTGGTGACGATCACAACTCATCTCTACACTATCTCTCTAATGAGATGATACTTTCTCTTTATATTCTTCCCTCTCTTGTGGCTTCTTGGTTCTTTGGAATTAGCCACAACATCGTTGTTATCATAATAAAGTTTGATGGGCCTATCCGGATCTGGAACAACTTCTAGATCACTCAAGAACTTACTGAACCAAACAACCTCTTTAGCTGCTTCACAAGCGGCTACATATTAGACTTCTGTGGTGGAGTCAGCAATGCAAGATTGCTTGATACTTCTCCACACAATAGCTCCACCACCCAGGGTGAATACTAATCCAGACGTGGATTTCCTAGAATCCCTATCTAATAGAAAATTATAATCCGTGTATCCTAACGGGATCAAATCCTGCACAGAATACACTAGCATATAGTCTCTCGTTCTCTGAAGATACTTGAGAATTGTCTTGACAGCAACCCAATGATCTAATTCTGGGTTGGACTGGTATCTACTGACTACTCCCACTGTATAGTAAATGTTCGGTCTCGTGCATAATATAACATACATGAGACTACTTATAACCGATGCATAGGGTACACGTCTTATATCCTCAACTTCTTGAGGTGTCTTAGGACACTGTTCATTAGACAAGTGAATTCAATGCCTGAAAGGTAAATTACCTTTCTTGGTGTTCTGCATCAAAAATCGCACAAGAATCTTATCGATATATGATGCTTGAGATAGTGCTATGTGTTTGTTCTTACAATTCCTTATAAGTTAAATCCATAGAACATAATTTGCCTCTCCGTAATCTTTCATTTGGAATTGGCTAGCCAGCCAGCCCTTTACATCAGACAACACTCCCACATCATTCCCAAAGAGTAGGATATCATATACGTATAGGACCAAGAAAACTACTTTCTTATCAATGATGCGCTTATAGACACCAGGCTTATCGACGTTTTGCTCGAAGCCATAGGTTTTGATTACATCATCAAACCTTAAGTTCCACGATCTAGATGCTTGCTTAAGTCCATAGATGGACCTTTGTAGCTTGCAAACCTTTTGTTCTTGACCTGGAGAAACGAATCCCTCTAGTTGCATCATATAAATGCTCTCATCAAGATTGCCATTCAAGAATGCAGTCTTGACATCCATTTGCCAAATTTCATAATCGTAATAGGCAGCAATGGATAAGAGAATCCTTATAGACTTAAACATGGCTACCGGTGAGAAGGTCTCTTCATAATCGACCCCCTCATTTTGGGTATAACCCTTGGCCACTAGCCTTGCCTTGAAGATCTCTACCTTCTTGTCTACTCCTCTCTTTATCTTGTAGATCCATTTACACTTTATGGGTTTTACCCCATCCGGTAAGTCTACAAGATCCCAGACTGAATTAGAGTACATGGACTCCATCTCGAGATTCGTGACTTTAAGCCATTTCTCTTTATCATGATCTTCCACTGTATTCTTAAATGTCAATGGATCATCCACACTATCAGCAGAGACAATACCGTGTCCCTCACCTGTACCTGAATAGCGTTTAGGTAGTCTCACAACCTTCTCACTACGTCTAGGTGGTAGTGTATCATGATCATGAACCATCTAACTCTTGTTGATAAAGCAATAGTCTTACCATGCTCCAACTCATTTAATACAATCTTGGAACGAGGCTTATGGTCACTAATATAATTGTCCTCAAGAAACGTTACATTTGTCAATACAAATACTTTGTTATCATCGGGACTATAGAAGTTTCCACCTTTGGTCTCCATGGAGTATCCTATAAACAAGCAGACCACAGACTTGGAGTCTAGTTTTCCACTTCTATTCTTTAGCATGTGTATTGGACACCCCATATGCGGAAATGTCTCAAACTAGATTTATGACCATTCTATAACTCTAGGGGTGTCTTAGAAACAGATTTAGTTGGCACCACATTCAAAATGTATGTCGCTGTTTGTAATGCATATCCCCAGAAGGAATTTGGTAATGATGAGAAACTAATCATAGATATCACCATTTCCATTAGGGTTCTATTTCTCCAAACCGCTACATCATTTTGCTGAGGTGTATCGGGAGCTGTGAGTTGGGAAACTATCCCATGCTCGGCCATGAAGTCTTTAAACTGTTGGTCAAAGAACTCAACTCCATGGTCTGATTGTAGTGACTTGATAGTCCTACCTAATTGATTCTTAACTTTAGGTTGAGATTCTTTAACCATTTCAAATGTTTCCGAATTCCGTTGTATTAGGTAGACGTATCCATATCTTGAGTAATCATCTATAAAGAAGACATAATACTCATAACCACCCCTAGCCTTAACATTCATCGGCCCGCAGACGTTTGTATGTATAAGCTCTAGCTGTTTTTTAGCTCTAAGCCATTTTCCAATAAAAGGTCTCTTAGTCATCTTACCTTCCAAACAAGATTCTCAGACAGGGAAGGTGCAAACCTTTAACTCACTTAAAGGTCCACTTTTTACTAGTTTGTCTATCCGGTCAAGGTTGATATGACCAAGCCTTAGATGCTCAAGATACGTGTCATTATCTGGAGAAATCTTATGTCGTGAAGTTTTTGGTTTTTCAACCTTAAACATTTCTGTGTTGAGCAGTGTAGTATGTATTAACAGTCTTAACACATACATATTGTTTTCATTAATTCCTGAAAAAATATTCAGACCATTCTTTTCAATAATAAAAGACTTAATATTAAAAGAAACAGAATATTTTTGTTCTAACAACTTAAAAAATGGAAATCAAATTCTGTGTAAATCCATGAATATAATACATTGTCCAAAAATATATAATTATTACAAAAACGTAATCTAATTATGCCCACTACTCATGCCGCCACGATATCCCCTGACCCTACATGCATTAAGACGGCTTGCTCCTCTAGCTGTGTCCAAGAATCAGTCCATTGTAAAGAAGAACAAACATGGTCAGTGGCCTTTAAATCAACTATCCAGGGTGAAAAATCGTCTTCCACTAAACATGACTCAAGAACAAGCAAATCATATTTACCTTTCTTGGACTTCTTTCTTTGGGCTTTCTTAGGTTTGGGCTTACCCTTCACCTTCCCATCAGTTCGGCAACATTTGCCTCACTGATCTTGCCCTTGTTTTCCTTAGTCAATGACTCAAAGGTAATAAGCTCATGGAGCAACTGTGTGAGATTGAGCCTTAACTTGTTCATCTCATAGTTACTCTTAAACTGATCGAAAATCTTCGAAACAGTCTTCAGTATGATGTTCACTTGCCATGGTTCGTCAATGGCCCCGCCATAGACTTCTGCCTTGTTGAAGCAGGACATCATGCTCAGGACATGTTCCCGAACTGACGTACCTTCCTTCATACGAGCGAGCATAGTGGAACGAACAACTTCGTGTCACTTTTGCTCTGAGGGCTGCCCGAACATAGCTTGCGATGACTCCATGATTTCGAATGCTGAAGTCATTGCTTGGTGCTTTATGACAAGCATGTCTATCATTGAAGCCAACAGATATTTTAGGCTTTCTTATCAGATGAGACCCATCGCTGGTATTCCTCATGAACAGTTCGTGTGGCATTGGTAGCAGGCACTGGAGGATATTCCTCCGTAAGAACAAACTTGAGGTCTTTGGTGACCAATATTGCATTAATGTTAAGTTTCCACTTAGTGTAAACTTAACATTAATTTGTCATTTACGAGAATTTGAAGTAATGCAAAAGACATTATTGCTGAAATAAATAAAACATTCATTCAGTAGTTTATTTAAAACAAGTACGAGTGCTTTGGCATAAATTTAAACTTGTTACATGAACATGTTTAGCGAACTAGAACTACCCTAAAACTAGTTACTATACTACGAGAATCCAACATACCACAAATAAGTGCCGCCTTAGGGTCGGTCAAGTCTTTGCATGTTGGACCGAGACATTCTTAATCAAATGATATTCTAGAATAACTCTTATTCCATATCATTCAACCATCGTTTATTTAGTTAGTTTTTAATAAACAAACTTAATCAAAACCTTCATGAGTGTAACCCACCATTTCAGATCTCACGAGCTTAACTAGTGCATTGCCGCCTTAGGGTCGGTCAATCCCGAAATACCCTCAGAAATCCTATCCATTAGGAAGTCAACCTTTGTGTTGACCTTTGTTGAAACCCTCCTTAGGGAGGACAAAAGCAAAGTCCTCACGAGGCCCCACTCTGATCTCGCAGTGTTGAATTAATGATGGAGACCGCGAGATATATATGTCATATATCCCTCTCCCACTCACTATTTTAAAAATAAGGTTTTCTATTAACCGTTAATGCATCTAGACTCTATAGGATTAAACGACTAACTTTAATCAGGTTATCTAGTGCATTAACTAATTATAACCAAATTCTAATTAACTAATAAATTATTAATTATTTTCAATAATTAAAAATATAATCTATTAGTGAACAATCTAAGATTCAGTAAACTATTTACTAAGGTCAGATTAATAGTGTTTACCAAGTTTTAACAATTAAAACTCTAACACTTTATTTGGTTCATTTACTATTAGGTAATTAATCATATTAATCCTAATTACAATAAATGACCCTCTTAATCTAACTTATTAAACTCTTTAATAACTAGATTATTATTAATGAGAATTACCAAGTTTTCTAACCATTAAAAACTAATCTCATTATTCATAGCCAATTATGTATATTGCCCATTTTAATCACATTAAAAAAATACATAAAATATCAGGCTATGATGCATGTATGTCATATCAAATATAATTGTGTAGGCACATCTAATCTAAATGACATACGTATGCATGATAATGCTTTTATCATCACATACTATAAAGCATACATGAATTGATAGAGTACTGTGGATTATTTAACCTAAATAATTGGAATCTAAAATTACAAAAAAAATTCCAAAGGCATTCCTCGGTCTTCTTGTAACTTCAAAAATCTTCTAGTCTCTTCAGGTCACTCCGATTCATCTCATGAATCCTTCTTCGTGATTTTTCCAGGTCTTCAATATAGGTTACATTTTTTTTACAATACAATAACAGTAAAAAAAAAAATATAAAAACAAAAAAATATTAATAATACAACTCATAAACCCTAAATCCACAGTACCATATAATTAATGATCAATCATGTTTTTGTAAATGAAAAAAAAAACAATTTAAATCGTGCCAACACAATAATACATACAGGAGCATCGAAAACAATTCCCTGTTTCGAAAATAAAATTGGCTCTGATACCAATTGATGGAACCTAGTTCACCGGTTATGCAGCAGAACTAGGTTTTAAATTTTTTTAATACAGATCATAATCTGTATCAGAGATCTGTGAACTTTGGATCATAATTATTTTTCGGAACTAATACATACTATATGTAAACACAGGATATTGTAATCAATATAATCAGAAGAAGAAAATCTTACCAACGTTTGGAGGCTCTTTCACTTTATGATATGCTCATGTCTGAATCACTCTTACCAACGTTTGGAGACTCCTTCACTTTACGATGTGTTCTTGTCTGCACCACTCGATCTTCCTCTCTATATCCCGAATCTGGTAATTGCGTATGAGCGCGTCACGGTCTCAGGAACTTTAATGGAGGATGAAGAGAAAAACCATAAAGAAACTCATTCTTCTAAGAGAAAACTAACTAGAACAATTCTAATTATTAAAATTATATATATAAATATATATTATACTGCAACTATTTTTTTCTCCATTTTAGGATATATCTCGAACACCAGTGGCCTTTTTCTTTTTAAAAAAATTGCTACTCAATTCTATGGTTTGCATTGATAACCATGTTTTCACGCACATCAGCCTTTGCATCATATGCAAATTATTATGTATGTCATTTCATATGCACACAAATTGCGACCAATACAAACTCTTGTGTCATTAATTGATATATATCTTTTAATTATCCTTTTCTAATATATCAAATATAATACAAGTGATAATAAGTGTTTTAAATTTAAACTTAAATTCAAATACTTAGATAAATGATTTAGTAAAACTAAAATAATCCTATTATTTTATCTTCACCTAAATCCAAATATCAACTAACGTCCTCCAATTAATAGTTAATTAATAATTCATAATTATTAATATAATTAAATAATCTAATTATTTAATTAATTTAACTATTAACACTCATTAATTAAATAATCTCATTATTCAATTAATTCCCGAATATATATATATATATATATATATATGTGTGTGTGTGTGTGTGTGTGTGTGTGTGTGTGTGTGTGTGTGTTTGTGTGTGTGTGTGTGTGTTTGTCACTTTTGTAACACAATTAATTGGATAATCCAATTAATTAACTGTGACCCTTGTTACCTAAATCGATCGGGCTAGCAAGGGGACCTAATGGACCCACAGTATTTTGAGCTGCAATAATCCTCAAAATCATTAATTAATATTCCATATTATTAACTCCGGTGTTATTCCACTAAAAACCCGAAGCTGCACTCTTTCAACTGTAGATATTTTTACACAGACCGATACAACTTGGTGTCAATCGATACAGCTATTACATATGGTGTGATCCTCTACAGTAGTTCATAATTAGAGCTTGGTCATAATGTTTGTTATACTTATCTAATTAAATATATCCTTTAAGTATTGTTGATTCTCTAATGGACAATAATCGTATTTCCTCACGAAACTAGGAGAGCGCTCATATTGTCCAAGCCCCGAATCAACCATTGTGGGTACCATCTACTTCTCATAAAAAGGAGTGGATTCCACTATTGTGTACAAACCTTCCCAGCCATAAGCCAAACCGTAATCCTAACATACGAAGTATATTGATCAAGAAATGCATCTGACCTCACCCATGGTATATCAAAGACCACGATTTAACCTACAGGAGTCGATAAGACACTCAGGATTAAGATCACCTATATATAGCTATCATTAGTTGATATATATGAATCTCATCGATAAATGGATCTTGGTGAGAGATTCATATAGATCATGACCCAGTCCTTTATGATCACCTCATACAAGGTACCTCCATTCTCATATCACCATATGAGTGATTCAAGATAGAATCACCGTACATTACGGAATGTACCGTAATTATAGATTAACCACAGATAAAGTACCCAGCTTTATTTGCTATCTATGGACTCTTTAGATTGCACGTCTCTTACTGTATCCATTTGTATATGACACTCATATACATAGTTCGAGATTACATCCGACAATCTTGGATGTTAAATATATTCACAAGTTATATAATAAACAACACAACAAGAACAAATTGAACTTTTCCTTTTATTTATTTCATAAATCCATTTACAAGTTACATCTTTAGGGCATAAACCCTAACAGTTTGTTCGAACAATGGCGGGTGTTAAAAGCAAGAGCTAACACAATGTGAATTAGAATAATATAATGGTTTTATTATAAATCATGTATAACATACAAAAATCTCACAAAAATCTCTTAAATACTCTCAATCTCTCTAGGGTACATAAGGTTGGCAACCTCGTGCCTATCGAGAAGTAGAATATAATGATGACCGTGTTCTGTTGACAGAATTTAGGCTAACAGAGTCCTTCTTCATTATGTAATTTTTTTTGTTTTTTTTTGTTTCCTTTCGTGCATGCTTTGGCCTATTTATGCATAGTCCAACTAGGTTTAACTTGTAATCCTCCTGTCATTTTTTTATGAATCCAATCCCCCTCTTATCGAGTGGGATTAACTATTTTGAACATTGTTGACTTTGATTAATAACGGATTTGAGAATATCTTAAGTGGTGATAAGTTTGTTTCCTCTTTGGACTCAATCTCTTGCCCTGCAAGTACACGGTAATTTAATGTTTGTTGGAGTGTAGATATGATCATGTGTGCCTTCATGGAATGATGGCTCATGGAGGTCATCGAGTATGGCATTCACTTCCTTAAAGAGAGAGGTATATCTTTGTTTTGGTCTTGGTACTAGGCGCTTGATCTGATCTTTTCAGGCCCTCTATAGCTTGAGATGGCCATATGGATGCTCTTCGATGGCAACAGAACTTTAGCGAGCTTCCTTCTTCCTGTCCAGTTAGGTTCGAGTCTTCCTTTAGCGAAGTGGAGAGATGTCTTTATGGGTTCCATTTTATGTCTGGAGAGGATGACGGGCTTCTGGGGAGGTTATGAGGTAGTTTTGACCTTGGGTAACCTGGATCATCATGCGTCAAGTTTTCCCTTAATTCTTGTTTTGGTGTCAAGAGCTCGATCTGATCGTGTTTGGCTCCACCTTGGGTGCTTCCAAAGCTCGATGACCTTTCCTCGCTTCTGCGGGGTGGCTCTACAGCTCGACCCCAGAGCCTGGGGTTCCATAGTGGGTAATCTCGGGCTTGGACTCGGGCTAGAAGAGTGAAAAATATCCCTTTGGTCCCTAGGAAAATTTGGCTATTAATAGAAGTCCCTTCTGACTTGAACACCAATGATTGAGTGAGGTTGGAGTCAGATTTTTTATTTTAATTGAGAATTTTCCCTCCAATCGTTGCTACCAGAATCTTGGCTGAAATCTTCTCATTAATTACATGAGTGATGTGGCGAGAAAAGACCAGTGCATTTCTAAAAATAATCCGGCTCCGTTACGCCAGCCTATGAGATTCAAGGCAATCTCGGCCGAATATGTTACCAATGTCACTGCTCCATTTATCTCTATTTAAACTCGGCCGCTTCACCACCTTCCTCACGCTTTCTTTCTTTCAAATTAAAAATTTTTTGAAGAGAAAAAACCTTCCTCTCGTTACCTCATCGCTCATCTTTCTTCTTTCGTCTTAATTCGAAATCCTTCCTTCATCATGTCGAAAACTAGCCATGATTATGTTGACCCCATTGTAGATGGCGAGAAACCAGTCTTGCACATGGAAAATGGGCACGAAGGGACTTCTACAGTGAAGACTCTCCCCCAAACCCGTAGCACAGCCGGTCGAACAGGAATGTAGCTATCGGGGTCGGGTTTTGTAACAAAATAGATAACCCTTTTAGCTTTGTCGACGAAGACTCTGACAGAGAAAATAGGGATGACATTGTTGGAAGGGGTGAAATTACGATTGTTGGTCCTCCACTGGAAAGGCTTCCTCCCTACGACTTTATGGTCATTTCGAATTCTACCACTGTTTCAAACTTGATCGCCCATATGAGGTCCAAGTATGGTATCCCCGATAGCGTTTCCATCCCTGTTCCTCCCAAGAATTATGACACCTTCAGTCCTCCCAGGGGCATGCTTCTGATTCATGTTACAGCTCTCCAAAATAGGGTCAGTCTTCCCCTTCACACTATCCTCCGACGAGCTCTCAATGCTCTTCAGCATGCCCCCTTCCAAGTGACGCCCGGCTTCTGGAGGTATCTGATCGGCTTTCTAGTGTTGTGGAGGGAACAGTGCGAACTGAGCAAGGTTACTAGGAAGCCAAGAGCAGAGGAGCTAGCTTACCTCTTTCAGGTTAGAAGACTGTTTGGTGCCCCCCGATGTTAGTTTTATGTGAAAGATAAGAATAAGCTCAACTTAATCATTCCCGATGCTTCAAAGAAGGACCCCGCCTGGAAGAAGGAATGGATCCTTACAAGGGATTACTGGGAAGCTCGATCTTTATTTAGGGGCATTAGTTCGAGGTCCCTATAACTTTTAATGACAAACCAACGTGGGATCATGATTCCTTGCCAGTTGAATTCTGAAATCCTCTTGAATGCCATCCTTGCCCAGAACTATTCGAACCTAAAGTTTCCTACCGCTGATCCCTTTGACCCTCGTAGGGTGAATCAATACCTACGCATCTCCGCTGCTACTTCTCGTAAGCAAAGTAACGAAAATCCATCCTGTTTTGTTTCATTGGCTAGCTTGGTTTTGACACCTTTCATTTTTTTAATAGTTTTTATTGTCGCTCCAGCTTCCTACGAAGCCTAACAGGCTCAGACCCTTCTTTCTCCTGCTCAGTCAACCCGGGAAGTTCCCTTGGCTACCTCGGAGAAAGGGGGGCCAACTGTTCCAACCTAGGGCTTTACCTGTTGTCGCTCCGTCCCCTTATCATTTTAGGTCCAAGATGACGCCCCTCGTATCCCAGGCTACCAATGTACGGAGCAAAGGGACCTCTGCTGCTGAATCGACTGCTTCTGCTCCATCCTTTATTGCCCTCATGGCTGCTACTGCTACCTTTGCCACCCCTACGACTAACTTGGCAAATGTTTCTACCCCTCCGTATGTGTCCCTGATTTCATGGGCTTTGAAGAGCCCCGAGGCTAGAGCTGAGGGGGTTCCTCTCACACGCCTACAACATCAATCAAGCTCTCCCATGCTTAACGAGGTCTTGGGGAAATTTGTCGCATCCTGCCCCTGTGGCATTTTTTTCCTGATGGCTTCATTGCTCGTAGATAACTTGATCACGAAGGGATCCACCCTTTAAGTCGAGGTAACCATCATCTGTCATTTTCTTCTTGTGACGGTTGGCTTGACAACTTTCTAACTTGAACTCCTTCTTTTTTTGTAAGCCTTCAAATTCAACATGGCCATGTGTTATCAGGTGGCCTCTCTTTGTGACCTTGTGGCTAAAGCTGAAGTTGAGGCTGAAAAGGCCGTGAGGTAACTTGCACTAGCTCAAGCATTAGTGCAGGAGATAACATCTAGCCAGAAGGGGATGGAGACTAAGCTAGCCGAGCTTTACTCTGATAATGAGAGACTGAAGTGGTCCTTTAACCAAAAGACCCTCCGATCTAAATGTTAAGCTAAACAGTGGGATTCTTGGAAAGTTGAGGCTAAGATGCTAGACATTGAGAACCAGCCCATGTATGCTCAGGTGGCCAAGCTGCAAGTGGAGGTGGATGCCCCCTTCAGTGATGGGTATTTTTATGCCTTCTTCCAGGTCACTGAAGCTTTCCCTCTTCCCTTTGACCTATCCACTATTGCTAGTTGGGATAGAGAAGAGGTCAAGACCAAGGTCGCAGAGATGTTTCGACCAGATGGTAATAAAGCGGGTCTCTCTAGTATGGTTAGAGTCAGGAAACTTTAGGTTTTGGCAGATATTCCCCTTCCTCCTCTAATCCTCCTACCTCAGGTCCCGGGGAATCCTCAAGTAGGGTTCAGCTCATGCAACCTAGGGATATCCAACCAGAAGCTCGGGGGGAGGCTCAAGACCACATGGATGAAACCTCTAGAACAAAGTTGGAGGTGGAGAATAGTGGATCAGAGGTAGCGGTTACCACTTAGGAAGCAACCATCCTCCCTGAGATTATAGATATGGTTAACGTGGTCTTTAAGGAGAACCAAGTGGAGCAATAGGAAGATGAGTAGCTTTAGGAAGAAGAAACGATGGAGGTAGCCAATCAGAACGATCCACCACAGGAAGAAAGGGCGAAGGATACAGATCATCAGAGTGGAGGAGCAACAGAAAGGAACCAGATGGATGCTATAGTTTAATGTGATCTTCATCTCTTGCTTTGTTTGCCCAAAAAGATAGGGTGGGCGCCCCGCTTTTCCCATGATTAGTTTTATCAATCTTTTTTTTTTCATTTGTGTAGCCCGGAACCTAGGGTTGGGCTCCCTGTTTTACTTATGACCAGTTTACTTGATTTTCTTTTATTTGCTCTTCATGTAGCTTGGAACCAGGGGTTGGGCACCTTTCTTAATGAATGTAGCCTTACTAGGGGATAGGCTCCCTCATCATTAATGAAAATCTGTTATGATTTCCTTTATACTTGTCTTGACTAATCCTGATCATGAGCTTCCAATTTGAATGAGAGCTCCTTGCTTTATTCCTGTCCTTGACCGTGATGCGACTTTCGAAATAACTTTGACTTAATGAAATTTGGCAAAGATAAATTCTGAATCCATGAAGCATAAACCCGATAGTTGGGTGGTCATCCCGCTTCCAATTCCCAGCACTTAGCAAGGATTCCTACCTTTGGGGAAGAGTCCCTTTGCATTGTATCTTATATCTTTGATGATCCCTCATTCAAACTTTAAACTTGCGATGTAGGAAATCATATGTATAGGAAAAATTAAAGAGTAGTAGCAATCAGGTGCTTCATATTTTGGCGAAAGTTGTTTTATAACAACCTCGATACCCTTTTTCCTGGCGTTCAGGAAGGTATCTTATCCTGGCGACCTCAATCCCGTAGGTGAAACTATTATTCATGCTTGGATCCTTTCCGGGGATGGTAGCTTGATCGAGGCATCAGAAGAGCTATATAGCTATATCCTGGTCTCGAGATCTGGATAGCAACTATGCTCTTACACTCAGAACCTTCTTGGGGTGGTAGCCCGACCAAGGCATCATGAGGGCTGTCTGGTTATTTCCTAGTCTCAAGAATTGGATGGAAACTATGCTCTTACACTCAAATCCGTCTTAGGGGTGGTAGCCTGACCAAGGCATCAGGAGGGCTATCTAGCGATTTTCTGGTCTCGAGATCTGGATGGCAACTATGCTTTTACACTCAGACCCTTCATGGGGGTGGAAGCCTGACCAAAGCATCAGGGTAGTGAGGGGGCTTCCCCGGCTAGTCCCTGGCCTCGAGATCTAGATGGCAACTATGCTCTTACACTCGGACCTTTCATGGCAGGAGGCGGTGCCCAGCCATGGCATCAAAAGTGGTGAGGGGGCTTCCCCGGCTAACCCTTGGTCTCGAGGCGGTTATGGCAAATTTATTCGTAGAGAACCTAGTTGAACATGAAGAAATTTACAGATTATGGAGAACAAAATCGAAAATGAAGAAAGTAGACTTTATTGATGATCAAAATGGAGTAAACAGAGGTTGTCTTTTTCCCTTACCTAGGGATAAGACTTCCTCAAATGATCTGCATTCCAGGTGTGATTAATGGGTCGACCGGTCATGTCTTCGAGCTTGTATGCCCCATTGCGAACAACTACCTTAACCAAGTATGGCCCTTCCCTATTGGGCCGAGGACCCCATCCGACCTTTTTTGGGTATTCAAAGTCACTTTCTTGATAACCAAATCCCCTTCCTTGAAATTTTGGGTTCTTACCTTTCTATTGAAATACCTATCGATCTTGCTCTGGTAAATTGCCACTTTCTCAGCTACCTGGTTTTGTTTCTCTTCTCGGACATCTAAATTAGCTCAGAGTTTGACCTTGTTGCTTTCATATTCAAATTGTTGTAGCCTAAAAGAGGTTAGTTTATGCTCGGTGGGAAGGACTGCTTCAACCCCAAAGGCTTGAGAACCACAAAAAGCTCTTTGTAGTCTGATATGCCTAGAAAACCTCAAAAATCTCTTCGGCCCATTTGCCTTTCTTCAGCTGTAATTTCTTCTTCAACAACTTCTTGATGGTCTTGAAGGTGGATTCCACCAGCCCATTAGTCTGAGTGTGGGCTATTAAAGGAACCTAAGGTCGGTTCTTAAACCTTTACAAAAGTCTTTGAATCGGGCATTATCAAACTGCTTGCCTAGGTCAACTACATTGATGAGAGGAGTCTCAAATTTGTAAACTACGTTGGTTTTTACGAAACTCATCGTATTCTTTTCTGACATTTGGGAGAGAGGTCCAGCCTCGACCCATCTTGTAAAATAGTTGATTTCCACAATGGCATGCTTAGCTTTCCCAGAAGTGATAGGTCCGATCAGGTTGACCCCCACATGGAAAAAAGGCAGGGTGAACTGACAGATGACAGCTGTTAAGGTGGAAGGTGACTTAAGTTTGAGGTCCTCTGGCATGGTTCATAAGAATGTACAAAGCTCTTCATGTCTTATTGATTAGTTGGCCAATAATACCCCATACTGAGCACTTGATATGCTAAAGCTTCACCACCTATGTGATTCCCACAGTCTCTAGAGTGAACCTCTTTCAACACCCATTTGGCATCATTAGGATGCAAACACCGAACCAAATGAAGGGATATATCCCTCCTGTAGAGGTACCAGTCTACCAGGCAATATCGGACAGAGAGCCTCTTAATTCTTTGGGCTTAATAGGGCAACTTGGGGAGCTTTCCTTCATAGAGATAAGCCACTATTGGATCCATCCAGTAAGAATGACGATCCAGGGGGTAAATTTCCTTGCCTGATGTTATGCCTTGTTAGGAGATCACTTGGAGGGGAACTCCCCGTGGTAAGGCTTGGCCATCATTCGTAGCTATCTTTGCTAGGACATCTGCTTGATGATTCTGTTCTTGAATCCCTTAAATTTATTCTTAAGCAGCAGAACTAGCTTTAGGTAGGTGACCATATTATCCTCTTTTGTCTGGTACATCCTGAAACCCCGATTGACTATGAGTAACAAGTCACTCTTGACCTGCAGGTAGTCGGCCTCGAGCAAGACGGCTGTCTTCATCCTGGTTAGGTGGGCCTCATACTCAACCTCATTGTTGGTAGCCTTAAACTTGAATTTGAATCAGTGACAGCATTCGGTCCCTTCTGTCTCCACTAGAACTGTGCCAGCTCTCCCCTAGCTTGTCCAGACGCTCCATCAGTGTAGAGGATCCAGGTCTTGCAACCTTTCGTCCAGTTGTTGATCTTTGAAATCCTCTCAGGAGCTGTATTCATCGTTACGGAGGTTGCTGGCCTGAGAGTGCTGACAATTCTGCCACGAAGTCAGTCAAAGCCTAGGCTTTGATTGTGGTCTTAAGTTTGTACTTCAAGTCTAACTAGGTGATCTCTAGGGCCCATAAAACTAGCTTTCAAGAAACATCCGGCCTTTGTAAAAATCGGCGGCGAGGTTGGTCTGTCACATTGCTATTGAGTGTGCTTAAAAGTAGAGACATAACTTCCTCGCCAAGGTCACCAGAGCATAGGCGAGCTTCTCTAGGAGAGTATAATTTTTCTCTGGCTTGGTTAGAGCATGACCACATAGTAGATAGGTCATTGGACCCTGTCTTTACATTCCTTGTTAAAAGCTCCACTTACTGCAGTCTCTGAAACAGCCAAGTAGATTTGTATCTCCTCTCCCGGAATTGGCTTGACTAGAAATAGAGGGCTCTTTAGATATTTTTTCAAGGCTTGAAAGGCTTGCTCGCTCTTCTGGTTCCATTTCATGTTTCTCCTCTGCTTGATAGCTTTGATGAACGGGTGGCATTTATCGGTGGAGCGAGAAATGAACCTGTTGAGCGTTGTTACATGCCCCAGTCAAGACTTGTACTTGTTTAAGTGACGTGGGGGATTCCAGATCAAAGATAGCCTTGATTTTTTTTGGGTTGGCCTCTATGCCTCTCTCATTAACCATGATGCCCAGAAACTTCCCTGCAATTACCCCGAAAGCACATTTGGAGGGGTTCAATCATATCTAGTTTTCCCTTAAGATCATAAAAGTTCAACGAAGGTCATCCTGATGTCCTTTTATGGATTGTGATTTTGTGATCATTTTATCGATGTAAACATCCATCGACCTTCAAATTTTGGGCCTGAACAGTCGGTTAACTTGCCACCGGTATATACCCCCAACATTCTTAAGACCAAATAGCATGATCTTGTAGCAGTACAGACCCTGTCCGGTAACGAAATTGGTCTTATTCTGGTCTGCTGGGTGCATCTTAATTTTATTGTACCCCGAAAACGCATCTATAAAGCTCAGGAGCTTGTTCCTGAATGTGGAGTTGACCAACTGATCGACACGCACGGTTAAGGTCAGTGTAGTCGACTCTCATACGCCACTTCCAATTCGCCTTTGTGACTATGACCACATTGGCGATGAATTTGGGGTAGTGCATTTCTCTAATGAGGTCTGCTCTGATCAACTTGTCCACTTCCTTCTAAACCGCAGTGTTTCTTTCGACATTAAAGTGACGATGCTTCTGCTTGACGGGCTTGAAGGTTGGATCCACTGTTAATCGATGATCAGCCAATGATATGGGGATCTCAGGCATCTTGTCATGACTCCAAGGGAAGATGTCGCTAAATTCTTGGAGAAGCCAAATCAAACCTTTCTTCACTCCAGGCTCAAGGGTAGTTCCGACCTTGACAACCTTAGAGGGATCGTCATTTCTAATGGGTATCTCTTCTAGCTTTTCCATAGGGTGCCCGCTAGCCTATTCCTTACGCTATTCTTTTTCATCAAACAATAGGGGGTCAACATCTGGTTTGTCAATGGGCTCTACATCGTCTAAGGTTGTCCCTGGTGCTTCCATATCTTGTACTATCGTAACTTACACGCGATCGGTTTCACCAAAGCCGTTGGATTGGCAGACACTGTATAGCATTTTCTAGCTGCTTGTTGGTCACCACGCACCTCCCCTACCTTGTCCCCTACTGGAAACATTAGGACGTTATGGTAGATGGACAAGACTTCTTTCAAGGAAGATAAGAATGGTCTTCGTAGTATCGCGTTGTACGCTGACAGGGTATCAACCAAAACGAAGTCTGTTAAAACATTTTATTGGAGAAGTGCAGTTCTAGCGATCACTGGAAGGATCTTCGATCCCACTGGTATGATCGAGTCCCCAGTGAATCCATACAGTAGGGTTGTATAGCTATTGTAACACCATTGCTTCATATTTAACATCATCAAGGTATCTTTAAAAATGAAGTCTACACTGCTGCTTGTGTCGACTAGCATGCGGTGGACCATGTAATTGGAAATATGTACTATGACCACCATAGGGTCATCGTGAGGTTTTACAGTATTATAGACATCTACTTCAGTGAACACAATCTGGGTTGTCTGAGTTGAGCTAGCTTTGTCGACATTGAAGATACCCCGGCCTTTATCAACTAGAGGAATCTTCCTCGCATGGTTTTTTCTGGAATTATTAGAGGTGTAAGCAAGAGTGTGCCCTCCACTGATGGTATGTATCACATGGATTTGTTGCATCAGATCCACCTGCTCCCCCTTTCCTTATCAACATGTTCATGGATCTCAGCTTGTACTTCTCTTCCAGTCTGAATATTGTCCCTAACCTGCTGTAAGAACTCTATCAAATATCCTCCCCTTATCAGATCCTTGATCTGGTTACACAGGTTATATCACTTTGAAGTGTTGTGGCCCACGTCCTCATGGAAGTAGCAATACATATACCGGTTCCTTCTATCAAATGGGGTTTTCATAGGTGCCGACTTCTAAAGTAACCCCTTATCCCGAATAGCGAGGTAGATTGTTTCACGGGATACATTTAAGGGGGTGTAGTAATCATACCCTCTTTTATTTCGTGTTATGGGGGCTACAGTTCTGGGAGGAGGCGAAACTCACAGAGGGGTTCACCTTGATTGATACCTTTCTTGCCTGGGTTAAGAAGTGGGGAAGCGTTATGTCGACCAACTGGAAGGTTTGTTCTGGTTTTTCTGAGCTGGCTTGGGTCTTGGAGATTCCTTCTTTTAGCGCTTCGCCATTCTCATATCGTCATGCTTCATCTTGACCTTGAGATGTTCATCAATTTTGACTTGCTCAAGAGCCCCTTCATAGGCCTTCTGATAGGTCTCTGGAGATTGCTTTGCAAAAGATCAGAAAAGCTTACCCAACCACAAGTTCTAACGGAAGTTGACGAGGGTCTCTTCCTTGGTGACGACTTCCATCTGGATGACTTCCTTGCGAGAGAATTTCACTTAGAACAAGAGTGTCTCAACTCGCTCCAGGACCACATACTGAAGGTGTACGGGATCCTTTGGATACGGTTTGACCCCTTGAAACTGTAAGCAGAAATCCGTTGATAGCTTTTTGAAAGAATCCACGCTACTAGCAATTATCTTCCTGAACCAAGTCTTTGTGTAGTCATTCAGGGTGGTAGGGAACAACCTACACATGGCAGCTCTGGTAGTATTCTTGACTTCCATTTGCTTGTTAAGCTCTCTAGATAACTCTGGAGGTCTTCTGTTCTGAAGAATTTATCTGTCGGCATTTTAAATTTTTGTGCAAGCTCCGCCTCCTAGATCCTTCTGGTGATGGAAGCATTCATCTAGCTCAAAGGATCCTTCTTGTCCTCCGAGTGCTTTCCCCTCTTTATCTACTGGATCTCTTTCTGTAGCTTTACCAGTTGATCTCTGAGATGCTTGTTCCTGGGTTTCATTGAGTTGACCTCGGACTCTTCACTGTCGGATCCCTTTGATGGACTGGTGATCTCTACCTAATCTTCTTTACAAGCGGGGCTTTGCTGGCTACCTTTCACTCTAGCCCGGGCTTCCCTCCTGGGCGTGGAGCCTGTTGCTGCTCCTGGGTAGGGCATCCGCTAAAGATTTAACTCGCCTAGGCTGGTAATGTGATGGTCTGCGAGGAACTTGGGGCATGAGCCCTAGCCTATCCAGGATCGAAGGTTGAGGCCCGATCCTATCTGGGGTTGGCTCTAGCAGAGAAGGTCCCAACCAATCAAAGGCGGGTTACCTAGTTTTTGGCCCACTTGGCTCTCCCTGCGTATTGGGATTTGCTAGCTGAACTGCGATGCCCTTAGCGAGCAGGTGAAGGTGAATGTTTTCCACGAAGGTCACCGCTTGTTGGTCGAGCACGGCCTGGCTTATCATATGAGGGCCAGAAGCTCGCACAGTGGTTGGCTAGACCGGAACTTGGTTATGTTGGGATTATGCCCTGATAACAAGAGTATAATAATGTATTTGACAATCTTTTCATATTAATAAAGTGATTTCTAGTTTAACAAATCTTATAGCCTTTATAGTTTAATTATTATAATTGTCAAAAGTAAATAATCATAAGGTCAAAAGACTATGAGAAAAGAAGATTTTTTCAAACATCTAGATATGTATGAGGTAGACACAATTCTTTAGTTAGTCTTGAATAATATTCACAATTTAAGATAAAGGTTGGGCACCTTTATCTTGTCAAAGTTGTAGATTCTTTTGCTAGCATTTGAGTGGGATCAAATGTGTTATGATGAGTCTAAAATCATCAAAGTGTGGTGTCTTTGGGCAAAAGAATCTAGTGCAATGGATGCATTGAATTGGACCACAATGAAATACTTTATCTAGAACCGTCAAGGGATAAAAGTTTTCACTTGAAGACAATCGAAGAGTCTATCTCAATCCTGAGATAAATAATAGACTTATGGTTGCAAGTGTTATCATTTGATCTATCAATGAGTACGATTATATTACATAGTCTATCCTCGATAGTTTGGTGGTGTTAACAACCTTTTTTGGCTAGGGTCTTAAGAAGAATTTTCCACCTTCCAGCCTTCATGCAGGGGTCCGAATCTGGGTATACGTAGTGAGGTATCGAAGTCCTCTAGGTCCAGGTACCTTACGACCCCGTAGAAGCAAGGTGAGGTAGTCAACACCTTCTCAACACCTTGCAAACATTTAGGCTCTCCAATTAAAGCCTGCTACCTCATCAGGAATCCTTGATAATTAGGTCGAGCTCCATGGTAAAGCTCGGTGTAACTAAACCAAGCACTCAGATACAAGGTTGGAACTCTATGGGATATTTTACCCCTAGAATGGTTAGCACAAGCTCCATGGGAAGACCAACAAGATTTATCTAGCTCTATGACAATCAAAAAGCCCCTTGAGGACCCCGCCAGTGTACTGGAACCTTGGGCACCTCGCCCACGAGAAATATCAAGCGTCACCTCAGTTAACCTCTATTAAGTACCTCTCCAAAGTGATATACAAAACCAGAGCTCTCCTCTAAACAGCGTATGAAGAGAGGGTTGACCTTCATGACACTTACGATACCATTAATGAGGTCAAACCATATTTATGGAGGTAGTCAACCGTATTATTAGAGGTAGTCAACCCTATTAATGAGGTCAACCGTATTAATGGAGGTAGCCAACCCTATTATTGAGGTCACCCTATTAATGGAGGTAGCCAACCCAATTAATGAGGTCAAACCGTGTATATAGAGGTAATCAACCGTATTAATAGAGGTAGTCAACACTATTAATGAGGTCAACAGTATAAAAGAAGGCAATAAGCTCTATTAATGATATAGTCAACGCCATTAATGAGAGAATTTTCAACTCTTTAATGACCACCATTAGCGAAAGAGTCCAAAGAGGAAACAATCACATCTTCTTCAAGATATTAGCTATAAACCGCTTCTTCAGGGTCAACTACATTAAACAGAAAATCTCGATGAAAAAGGAAGGAAGATATATCCAGTAATATTGAGAGTGGGCAGCAAGCAATTGTAATCTATGAATGTGACGAAGCTCTCTCCAAGAAGGGACATGCCAAAACAGAAGCTCCAATCAATTCCCGTAGAGGCCAAAATACATTCTCCAATACATGACTCATATCTCAGATCTTATCTCTCATATGACATATCTGAGATCTCATATCTCATCTCAAATCCCAGAATTGACTAGTCCGAGGAAAGTCTACATATTTTACCTGAGTTCACCTTAGATCACCATCAGTGTATTGTCTCAATGACATGTATCGCCTCTCCCGGAAACATACCTGGATTGGTTATCCTTCTATTACTATTGTAAGCTCTCCGAAGCACATACGTTGTACTACTTTGCCATCTTTGTAAGCTCCTAAGAGCACCACATAATATATACATAAAGAAGGTTTCTCCTTCCTCTAGATACTGCCTTGCGGTTTTCTAGCATGTTATCATGCGTGATGCTTTTTCCCCCTTGGTCAGTCCACCTCCCACTATATAAAACTTGTGTTTCTCCTATTTATCTCACGTATTGTTCATGTGTGTATACAGGCTAGGTATCGACTCTAATGGTCCTAGCTCTCTAATACTTCTTACATGAGATCGGGAAACTACAATGAAAATTTAGGGAACCAGATCCAACTCCAAGCCTATTAGACCTAGTACCCTTAATATTTTTACCTACACACCAAGTCATACATCAAGATGGGAGAAACTACCCAGAAAAACTTGAAGGGAGTCAATGAGCACCCTTGCATCCTCTCTATGGAAGAAATGGAGCTCTCCAACACCGTAGCTAGATGAGCCCCCCGCCTTATTGGCTAACTGGATCAGAGACGTCTAGAGAAAAGATCAGGAACCAAGGCCAAAGGACCAAGATCAGCCCCTTTACACCAGCAAGTGAACCTCGATCTCCCTGTATCTCCACCATAGGACGAAGTCCGACGTGTAAGATGACTCATCTCCAACCTACCACGAAGCCCGGTAGGTAGGATGACTCCTCTCCTACCTACCGCGAAGCTCGACGGGTGGGATGACACCTCTCATACCTACCACTCCATCCTCCACATTCATACAAGATTTCTCAGAGGTCTAAGGTACCTACCCCAATCGCCACCTCTGTGGTAGCGGTCTCGAGGGTGTTAGCTGTAATTCCTCACCCCGAGAGAACTTTTGGTTAACTCTTTTTTAAGCCGTCTGTGAGGAGTTTCCACACCCCTTTTGAAAGCTTCAATGTCTCTACCTCAACATTCTTATGCTATCGAGGTAACAGTTTCGTTATTAATGGAATGTCATTTACTATTTACGATGTCCTTTCTCCATACTTGTCTATATTTCCTTCGTACCGCGTGTGGTGCTTATTTTGCTATTTAACGAGTTTTGTTTGTTGTGGAGGAAATATGGTACGTGGGATTCTTGGTAGAACTAGTCTACTACACTACCTATAGGTAGTAAAGATGCTCATCTATTGGTAGAGCTCCTCTACAGTAGCTCCGCACCTGGAGGGCTTTTCCACAACAGACCTACTCCGACACTATGAAAATTCCAATATAGCAGAGTCGTGCCTATCTAGCTCCTCCACAATAGACCTGTTCCGGTACCGTTAGAGCACCAGTACAATAGGGTCGTACCTATCTAGCTCCTCCACAACAGACCTACTTTGGTACCGTTAGAGCTCCAGTACAGCAAAGTTGTACCTCTCTAGCTCCTCTAGAGCTGACTTGCTCCGATACCTCTAGAGCTTCTATACAGTAGAGTTACGCATACCATGTTCTTTACTGTAGATTGCACCGTACCGGCGTATCTCCTCTACACAAGATTCGCTATGCTACCTCACACTTAGAGGTCTCTTACACAACTAAACCACTCTGATACATTGAGAACTCTTACACAGTGTATCATCTATCTAGCAGATCCATTAGACTTGTACCTAGATATACAGATCTCTTCATGTCACTGGATCCATTCTTCAAAAGCTCCTAGGTAGCGGTAGCAGGTCAACTCACGAATCTGATAAGCCAACCCAGTTGTGTACCATTGGTGCAGCACAACCAGTAGAAGGATCTGTGGCTCCTCACTGCATATACCTGGCCGATCACCGCCCAAGTGAGCCATTGAGCTCTCGATTCATTCCAGCAGGGTCCAATGCCTTCTCTCAGTTGCTGTGAAATTCTAAGATCCCAAGCATGCTTCTGGACCAATACCAAACAGGTGGCTTCGCTCCATATGTACCGGGCTATTTATCGCCTTTGCAAGCCACTGAAGCCCGATCTGATCAAGGAATTCCTAGAAGCTTCCCATATCTTGGTAAGGCCTCTTATATGCCAAAGCAAGCTTCTAGAGCAGTAGCACCGCTACAAGGCCGGTAACTTCGTTCTATACGTACCGGGTCATTTATCATCCTAGCAAGCCACTGAAGCCTGATCTGATCAAGGAGAGCCCAGAGGCTTCCCATATTTTTGTAAGGCCTTCTACATGCCCAAGAAAGCCTTTGGAGTAGCAGCCCCACTGCAAGGCCCAGTGGCTACTCACTTCTAATACCGGGTCTTTCAATGCCCAAGTGAGCCACTGAGCTCCCGGTTCATTCCAGCAGGTTCCAGAGCCTTCTTTTAGTTTGTGGGGACTTCTTGGATCCCAAGCATGCCTTTGGACCTGTACCGGACTGGTGGCTTCGCTCTCTGTGTACTAGGCCATTCATCGCCCTTGTAAGCCATCGAAGCTCGATTTGATCGAGGAGTTCCCAGAAGCTTCCCACAACTTGGTAAGGCTTCCTATGTGTCTAAACGACCTTCTGGAGTAGTAGCGTCGCTACAAGACCGGGGGCTTCGATCCATATATACCAGGCCATTTATCGTCCCAGCAAACCACTGAAGCTCGATCTGATCAAGGAGAGCCAAGAGGCTTTCTGCATTTAGTATGGCCTCCTATAAGTTAAAGCAAGCCTCTAGAGCAGCAACCCCACTGTAAGGCCCCGTGGGTCCTCACTTCTTATGCCGGGTCGGCCAACACCAAAGTGAGTCATTGGGCTCCAATTCATTCCTGTATGGTCTAACGCCTACTCTCGATTGTTGGGGACTCATTGGATCCTAAGCATGTCTCTGGATAGTTACCATACCGGTAACTCAACTCCATTTGTATCGGGTCATTCATCACCCTAATGAGCTACCAGGGTCCAGATCCACCTCTTTGGTTAGTCTCCTCAATAGTAGCAGCTCATTCCAACCTGGTCACACTGTTTTTTTAGAGGAAGGGCCGCCATCCTCTAGCACTGTTACTTTGAAGCCAACTTCCACCATATTGGTTGGATCAGCTTCGATCAACCTTGACCATCATCTCCTCAGTTGGATCAATCGGGACCTCTCCTACTTCTCCTACCTTGGCAACACCAATCTAGACCTTTACTTTGACAGATTCAGATAGAGAGGTAGGCAGGCTTGAAACCCCTCATGCATTCCCTACCTTGCAGCAAAGGACTTCGATATAGGTTTTACCCCAGTGCGGTTTGGCATGAAGGTGGAGATGGGCACCATGTCCTCCTCATCATCAATGCACCCAGTGGCTCGAGAAGGATCAGCTTCATTGAGAGCGGACCTAATAAACTCTTAGCTTTCTCTATGATCTCCTTTAGAGCGAGCCTTACAAGGCACGAAGTATGGATTTCAATCTCTCCACATCATATGCACATTGCATCTGCTCTATGTCTACCTGTATCTCAGCCACAGTTGCAAGAGCTTTGGTTAAGGCTTTTCTCAGGACAATAAACCCGCCTCTATCTCTCATTGTTGTATGCCTTTACTCTACAGAACCAACATAGCTCGCAGACAAAAACACTAAGAGGTGGATAAGACATATAATCAAAAAATAGGTTCCACCGCATGATTAATCATTTGCTTCCTAGTAGAACTGAACCGTTGATATGCAAGAGATTAATTTGACTTGATCTGGTTGGGTTGACTTCTTCGGCTTACACACTCTATTGATAATGCACTTACCTAGAAAGCATATTTCTTTCCTTAGAAGGGAAAAGACAGCACACTAGAAAGTGCTTCGAAAGGTGCCAGCTCCCTTCTTACTAACAGCACACAGCTATGTGTTGGCACTCAATTAGAAGCGCTGGCATGTCACTCAGCTCCTCGGCTCACTTCGGTTGTAAAGACTTTCTCCTTAGGCTGACGCAGTTTAATTTGGATTCCCACGATACACATTTTTTCATAATTTTTCTTTTAGGATAGATTCTGCTAACAGATTTCGTACGCTTCCCTCATTATCTTGATCGTCTCCTCCTTGGTTTGCTTAAGCTTGACTTTAGCAGCATCAACCTGCTCATAAAGATCATCATACCAGTGGCTCTGCTCCATTCATACCGGGTCATTCAACACTTTTAAAAGCCACCAAAGTCCCGATTCAATTGAGATGAGCCTAAAGGCTTCGCATATTCAGTAATGCCTCCTATATGCCTGAGCAAGCCTCTAAAGCTCCAGTAGCACCGCTGCAACTCTTGGAGCCTTCTCATATCTATTACCAGGCTGATGGTTCCTCTTCATTTATACCGTGCCATTCAATGCCTTAGCGAGCACCGTGGTCCTGATCCACCTCCCGGGTTAGTTTCATCGACAGTGGCATCTCCTTCCTCCCTAGTTCTGCTGCTTGGGTAGATAAAGAACTACCATCCTCTAGCATTGCTACCACGAAGCCAGCTCTACCACCTTTATCGTGTTACCCTGAATCAACTCGGTCTATTATCTCTTCAGATAGACTGATTGGGACCTCTTCCACCACTATGGCATCAGTATGGACCTCACCTTCCTTGGTAAGGTCGGATTGGATCTTCACCACTTTTAAGCTCCACCTGTATCTCTATCCTTTGCAGCAACCCACATCTGTCAGACCAGTTTGTTCCTTCTCTTTCTTGGTAAGATTGATTGGGACCTTTAACTCAGTGACCGGGTTTAGATGGAGAGGTATACGGTATTGGATCTTACTATACATCTCAAACTTCTACAGCAATAGGGGCTTCGAGATAGGTTCTACCAGAGTGCAGCATGGCATGAGGGTGGAAATGGGCACAAAGTCCTCTTAATCATCTGTGCACCTATCAGATCAAGAAGGTCCGGCTTAAGTCGGAGCGGAATCTGGTACCTCCCAGTTTTCTAAATGAACTACTCGAGGTATCCATCCTCTAATGATGATCGGGTCGGAGGGAAGAAGAGCTCGAGCTACCTAGAAAGTAGCGTAGAAGCATCCTTCAGCAAATAAAACACCCACATTGGCTTCCAAGGCAGCCATGCTGCTATACCGAGTTTAGACCACTTCCTCCATATTTTATTTCCTCCTTCAGAGAAATCATTGTGAGGCAAGGTATATGGACTTGAGTTTCTCTGTATCATATGCATCAGCTCTCTATCTATCTATGCCTCAGCCGTATTTACCCTAGCTTTGGTCAGGGCTTTATCAAGAACAACTGCAACCTCCGTTACCTTGGTCAATTCCTCTTACTTCTGGTTCGACCTCCATTGAAAGGGCAGCTTCCCTATCTTAAGCACCTACCTCTAGATCAGTTGGGGGCTCACCTGCCACTTACGCAACCTCCTCAGCTATGACCTTTATTTAAGTAGAACCAATAAGAATCTCCACCACCTCTACTATTTCATCCTAGACTACCACCCTCTTCATGGTAGGATCAACCAGGGTATCTCCCTCCTTAACCAAACCAGTCTGAACCTCCCTCTCATTAGTAGTTTCAATCTGGTCCAGTACATCCTTAGTGGAGGTAGAGAGGTAGGATGGTCTGAAGCTTCTCCTTTAAAAAGATCCTCTGCTGTGATATTGGACTTTGCACATGGGTATGCATAAGCAGTCTAAGACTGGCCAGCCACAGTTGAAACATACACAGCTATCTCAACAGCCATCTTTTTTATCTCCTCCATTTTCTATCTATCGTTGACACTAAAGTGGGGGAGGTTGATCCAGCTCTACCTGGTAGAATGTGAAGAAGCAGACATCCTCCTTGACCTACCCGATATCAACATCGACAATATCATCTTGCTCCCGAAGATTATCACCTGGTCGTGTTGAGGTAGGAACTACCTTGAAGTCCTCTACTGCTACAGATGCATAAGGGGCTTCAAGTCTGCCTACCTTTATATCTGAATCTGTCAAAGTAGAGGTCCAGATTGGTGTTACCAAGGTAGGAGAGGTAAGAGAGAGAGGAGAGATCTCGATTGATCCAACTGATGAGATGGAGGTCAAGGCTGATTGAAGTTGATCCAACTAAGGTGGTAGAAGTTGGCTCTGAAATAGCAGTGTTAAGGGATGATGACCCGTCCTTCAACCAAGCAAAGATACTGAAGATGAAGAAGCTGCTACTGTTGAAGAGGTAAATCGGGACCAAGGTAGCTTGCTAGGGTGATGAATGGCCCTATACAAGTGGAGAGAAAACACCGGCCTAGTAACTGTCAGGAGACATGCTCTGGATTCAAGAAGTTTCCCGAGACGGAGAGAATACTTTTGACCCTTCCGGGATGAGTGGTGACTCACTTGAGCATTGGATTACCCCATATGAATGGAGATGGGATACCTGTCTGGTACCGGTCATGAGGCATACTTAGGATTTCAAGGAGCCCCAAACAATTGAATGAAAGCTCTGGACCATGCAGGAACGAAACAGGAGCTCAGTGGCTTAATTAGACGTTGATCGGCCCTATATAAGAAGTAACGAGCCACTTGTCCTTACAGTGAGGCTGCTGCTCTAGAGGTTAGCTTAGGCATCTAGGAGGCCTTACCAATAGTGGGAAACCTCTGGGCTCTCCTTGATTAGATCAGGCTTCGGTGGCCTGCAAGGGCGATGAAAGACCCGGTACATATAGAGCGAAGCCACCGGTCTTGTAGCGGTGCTACTACTCTAGAAGCTTGCTTAGGCATATAGGTGGCCTTACCAAATATAGGAAGCTTTTGAGACCTCCTTGATCAGATCGAGCTTCAGTGGCTTGCTAGGGCGGTGAATGGCCTGATAAACATGAAGCCACCGGTCTGGGACTAATCCAGAAGCATGCTTGGGGTCTTTCGAGTCCCCTACAATTGAAATGAAGCCCTGGACCATGCTGGAACAAAATAAGAGTTCAGTGGCTCAACTGGGCGTTGACCAGCCTTGTATAAGAAGTGAGGAGCCACTTAGCCTTACCGTGAGGTTGGTGCTCCAGAGGTTAGCTTAGGCATGTAGGAGGCCTTACCAAGAGTAGGAAACCTCTGGGCTCTCCTCGATCAGATCGGGCTTCGGTGGCTTGCTAGGGAGATGAATGAACCGGTATATATAGAGCGAAGCCACCGGTCTTGTAGTAGTGCTACTGCTCTAGAAGCTTGCTTAGGCACGTAGGTGGCCTTACCAAATGTGGGAAGCTTCCTAGACCTCCTCGATCAGATCGGGCTTCGGTGGCTTGCTAGTGCGGTGAATGGCCCGGTAAGCATGAAGCCACCGGTCTGGTACTGGTCCAGAAGCATGCTTGGGATCTTTGGAGTCCCCTACAATTGAAATGAAAGCTCTGGACCATGCTGGAAAGAAATAAGAGCTTAGTGGCTCAACTGGGCATTGACCGACCCTGTACAAGAAGTGAAGAGCCACTTGGCCTTACAGTGAGGCTGCAGCTTCAGAGGTTAGCTTAGGCATGTATGAGGCCTTACCAATAGTGGGAAACCTCTGGGCTCTTCTCTATCAGATTGGGCTTCGGTGGCTTACTAGGGTGATGAATGACCCAGTACATATAGAGCGAAGCCACCGGTTTTGTAGTGGTGCTACTACTCTAGAAGCTTGCTTAGGCACGTAGGTGGCCTTACCAAATGTGGGAAGCATCTTTGACCTCCTCGATCGGATCAGGCTTCTATAGCTTGCTAGTGTGGTAAATGGCCCAGTAAAAATGAAGCCACCGGTCTAGTACTGATCCAGAAGCATGCTTGGGGTCTTTGGAGTCCCCTGTAATTGAAATGAAAGCTCTAGACCATGCTGGAATGAAATAGGCGCTCAGTGGCTCGATTGGGCATTGACCGACCCTGTATAAGAAGTAAGGAGCCACTTGGCCTTACAGTGAGCTGCTCCTCTAGAGGTTTGCTTAGGCATGTAAGAGGCCTTACCAAGAGTGGGAAACCTTTGGGCTCTCCTCGATCAGATCGGACTTCGGTGGCTTGCTAGGGCGATGAATAACCCGGTACATATAGAGCAAAACCACTGATCTTATAGCGGTGCTACCGCTCTAGAAGCTTGCTTAGGCACGTAGGATGCCTTACCAAATGTGGGAAGCTTCTAGGTTATCCTTGATCAGATCAGGCTTCGGTGGCTTGCCAGGGCGATGAATGGCTCGGTACACATGGAGCTAAGCCACCGGTCTGGTACTAGTCCAGAAGCATGCTTGGGATCTTTGGAGTCCCCAGCAATTTGAAAGGAGGCTCTAGACCATGCTGGAATGGATCGAGAGTTCAGTGGCTCACTTGGGCATTGACTGGCCCGGTGCATGATGTGCAGAACAACTAATCTTCTACTGGTCGTACTGCTCTAGAACCTACACAATTGAGTTGGCTTCTTAGATTCATGGGTCGACCTGCTACCTCCACCTAGGAGCTTACGAAGGGCTTACCTAAAGGTACGAGGGGATCCGTATGAAAAGGTCGAAGCTTAGTGAATCTGCTGGATAAGTGATACATTGGTGGCGGAGCGAATCTGCTGTAAAAGAGCAGGAGAGATACAGTTCTACTGTATAGGAGCTCTCGATGTATCAGAATGGTTCAGCTATATAGGAGATCTTCAAATGGGGAGCTACTGTATTGGAGCTCTCGATGTATTAGAATGGTTCAGCTATATAGAAGATCTTTAAGCGGGAAGCTACTGTATTAGAGCTCCATGATTATCTGAGCAGGTTCACCTCATAGGAGTAGCACAATGAATTGGTTCCACCAGGAATCCCGCGTACCATATTGCTCCACAATAAACGAAACTCGTTAAATGATAAAATGAGCACCACATTCGATGCATGAGCGATATAGACAAGTATGGAGAAAGGACATCGTATATAGTAAATGATATTCCATGAATAATGAATATGTTACCTCGATAGTATAATGATACTCATGTAGAGACATAGAGGCTTTCAAAAGGGGTGTGGAAACTTCCCACAGACGGCGCCAGAAAGTGTTTACCGGAAATTTGTTTTTGGATGAGAAATCCCTATTAACGCCCTTAACCACTACCACGAAAGTGGTGTCCAGGGTCTGTACCGTTGATACTTGACATGATCTTGTATGAATATGAAGGAGGATGAAATCGTAGGTAAAAGACAAGCCATCTCGCCCATCAGGCTTCATGCTTATGAAGTAGTGCTGGGGAGCTCGAGGTTCCCTTACTGGTACGAAAGGGGTCATCCTGGACCTTGTTTCGTCGGTCGGGGTAGGAGCCCGTCCTGGTACCAAAGCCTGGTTCTGGAGCCCGATTGCTTTCTATAATACCTTAACCTCAATACCAAGTAAGAAGGGGGGCTTATCTAGCTCCAGTATCGGAGAGCTCGATTTCTTCCATATAGAGGATATAGAAGAGCTCCTCGACTCCCTTCGAACTGATCTGAACGGTTTCTCTTCATCTTGATGTGCAACTCTGGCGTATAGATGAGAGGATAAGAGCGTTAGGTCCAGCGGGGTAGGAATCTAGATTCGGTTCCTCTCATGTAAGAAAGATTAGAGAGCTAGGTCCAAAGAGGTCAGTTCCTAGCCCGCATACACACATGCATAAAACAGTAGATAATAGGAAATACACAAGTCTTAAGTAGATGGAGGTGGACTGACCAAGGGGGAAAAAAGCATCACGAGTGATCACATGCTGAAAAACCCCAAGACAGTATCTGGAGGAAGGAGGAATGCTCTTCCTTATGTATATATCAAAGAATGCTCCAGGTAGCTTACAAGGATGGTGAAGTAATACAACGTAGTTGCTCCGGAGAGCTTACAATGGTGGTCGAATGTAGACCGATATTTTCCCGGTCGGGGTACCTATACAATGATGATGTAGAGAGAACTTTAACGAAGCATGTGTCTTCTATTCTTGATCGGAGACCGATCCAATATGCCTTTTATAGGCATATTTATACATGATAACCACCTTGGCATGCAAGTCTGGGACTCTTCAATTAGTCTTTGTTTCCTTATCGAATACGATACTTCCTTTAATGTAGTTGATCAGCTTGTAGCTATTATCTCAGAGAAGATATGATTGTTTCCTCTTCGGACTCTTTCTTCCTTGATAGGCGGGGTTTTCTGTTATAGTTGACCCCCAATAATCGGTTGTAGAGGATATCTTGGAGGAAAAGGTGTTTGTTTCCTCTTTGAACTCTTTCACTAATGATGGCCATTAAAGAGTTGAATATTCTCTTATTAATGGTGTTGATCATGTCATTAACTGGGTTGACTGCCTCCATTAATGCGGTTGACATCATTAATGGTTCTTTAAATGTCATGGAAGTGAATCATCTCTTCCTACGTTGCCGAGAGGAGAGCTCTAATTTTGCATGTCACTTTGGAGAGGTACTTCATGGAGGTTACCCGATGTGACATTTGATATTCCTTGAGGGTGAGGTACCCTAGGATCCAGTACACTGGCGAGGTCCCCCGGGGACCTCTCGATTGTCTCTGAGCTAGATGCTAGTTTTCCCATGGAGCATGTGCTAACCATTTTAGGGGTGAAATATCCCACAGGGTTCCGATCTTGTAGCTGGGAGCTTGGTTTAGCTACGCCGAGCTTTATCATGGAGCTCAACCTAATTACGCAGGCTTCCTAGCGGGGTAGCGGGCTTGGCTGGCAAGCCTTGGTAAGGTGTTTGCCATAAACAGGCAACCTTGGCTCGCTTCTGGAAGGGTGGAGAGGTACACTCGAGTACTGCTCTTGCTACTTGATTTAACCATACCAAGATCTACAGTGGATCTTGGCGCTTTTGGTGACGACGGGGCTTTACGGGCTTCTTCCTTTTTTGCTCGGACTGGTCGAGATTATACCTCGATGAGGCATGAGTGCCTTTGCAAGACAAGTTCGGCACCTTAAAGGTCTCCTAGTTAAAGTAGCGATAGTAGCAAGCTCTAGAAAAGTGTCACGAGATACCTTGATGTCTGGGGACCCAGGTCCTTTCACGTTGACCTAGCTTCGGGCTTTATCCTGGTTTAAGGAGCTTGACGCGGTCTCGTCGGGCTTTATTTGGTAAGCCTGGACAAGTGCGAGATGCTCAGATGGTATGGGCGGCCTCACCTTGCTCCTGTAGGATCCCGTGGTAGCTCGACCTCAGGGACCTTGACACCCCGTCATATAAGCCCGAATTCGGACCCTTGCAGGAAGGCAGGGAAGTGGAAAATTCTTCTTTGGTCCTTAGCCAAATTTTTATATTAACATATATACTTATCAAATATAGTCTTTAACATTAATTATACTACCAACAATAGTATAATTTTAACATTAATTATACTAGTATTTTTTTTTACTTTTAATTAAATAATTAGTTAATCAACAAATTAATTAATTTCCATTTTATTAAATAATAAAATGAAATAATATAATTAAGCTATTCTAAATAGCCTTGCTGCCCATGCCAATATATATCGGCCAATATAATATTTCTTATTTTATTAAATCCATTTGACCTTTATAAAATGTCCACATGTGAACTAGATCCATTCTTACAAAAAGAAACAAGTCCACATGCCTCAATACAATTCTAGATGGACCCCTAAATTGGTCCGATAGAATACATCAAGTGATCCATGCAAGTTCATGTGGATTGAAGATCTTGGCGGGCTATCTAGATTTAAGCTCTAATAGACACAACCCAATCACAATCAACATATGATTCACTTAGGTCTGATCTATTTAATTTTAGTTCATTCCACTAAAGAATTAAAATTGAACTCTTAAATAAAGATATTATAAGTTGATGTTACTTATTCATACCCTAGACAACATTATTGGAGAAAGTGTATCCTCTTGAAGAATGCCAGTAATCGTCAAGAGCTCATAGACCGCCTATAGCTTTCCAAGTTACCATATTTACTCATATGACAACATTTTGAACTTGGATATTTCGAATTGTCCGGAATCCATGTTTCAATACGCACTATTGAAAACTTAACGTTAAGATTTAATATCCCATACCTCGAACATCCATATGATGGTATTCTACTCTCATTTAATAAATGGAGCCACGATGTTCATAACTATAAATGAAGTCCTCTATCGATTAACAATGAATACCACCAAATTATCGAGGTTAGACTATGCTATATAATCGTACTCATTGATAGCTCAATTGATAACATTTGCAACCATAAGTCTGCCATTTATCTCAGGATTGAGATAGACTCTCTGATTGTCTTCAAATGAAAACTTTTATCCATTGACGGTTCTAGATAAAGTATTTCATTGTGATCCTATTCAATGCACCCAGTGCACTAGATTATTTTGCCCAAAGACACCTCTCTTTGATGATTTTAGACTAATCATAACACATTTGATCCCACTCAAATGCTAGCAAAAGAATCTACAACTTTGACAAGATAAAGACGCCCAACCTTTTATCTTAAGTTGTGAATATTATTCAAGACTAACTAAAGAATTGTGTCTACCTCATACATATCTAGATGTATGAACAATTCTTCTTTTCTCATAGTCTTTTGACCTTTTGATTATTTACTTTTGACAATTATAATAATTAAACTAAAAATGCTATAAGATTTGTTAAACTAGAAATCACTATATTAATATGAAAAGATTGTCAAATATATTATTACACTCTTGCTATCGAGCATACTCCCAAGAATCTCCCACTTGCTCTATAGCAAATGTGTCATATCACTCACCCTCATGTTCTCTAAATGCCCATCAAAACTCTTTTGTGGAAGAGTCTTTATAAAGGGATCCGCTAGATTATCTGTTGATGTCATCTTGGTAATCGTCACATAACCCCTATGCAAAATTCCCTCAAAAGGTTATACTTCCTTTCATTGTGTTTCCCTCTCCTATGACTTCTTGGTTCTCTCGAATTAGCCACTGCTCCACTTTTGTCACAATAGATACCGATCTGCTTATTCCCATCAGGAACCACTTCTAAGTCAATCAAGAATTGGCAGAGCCATACAACCTCTTTAGCAGCCTTGCATGCGCCAACATACTCGGATTCAATATTGGAATCGGCAATACAAGATTGCTTGATACTCCTTAATATGACTGCTCCTTCTTCAATAGTAAACACAGATCCTGATGTTGATCTCATGGAGTCAGAATCTGACAGAAAATCAGAATCTATACACCCAACGGGAATTAAATCCCCTCCAGAGTATACAAACATATAATCTTTCATTCTCCTAAGATACTTGAAAATATGTTTGACTACCGTCTAGTGATCAGGACAAGGTTTTGATTGAAACCTACTAACTATGCCCACAGCAAAAATAATATCTGGTCTAGAGTAGAGCATTGCATACATGAGACTTCCAACTTCCGATGCATATGGAACCCTACTCATGAATTGCTCTTCACGTAAATTCTTAGGAACTTGTTCCTTAGAAAGTTTGATTCCAAGTCTAAAAGATAACATACCTTTCTTGGAATCTGGCCCGAAAAACCTAGATAAGATTTTATCTATGTATGATGCTTAAGATAATGCAATCGTTCTATTCTTTCTATCCCTTATAACTTGGATACCAAGAATATAAATTGCTTCTCTTAAGTTCTTCATATCAAATTGTTTTTCTAACCATTCTTTTATTGATGTCAATAAACCTACATAGTTTTCGATGAGTAGTATATCGTCAACGTAAAGAACTAGGAAAACCAACTTGTTGCCTTTAATCCTTTTGTATACACAAGGTTTGTCAAGGTTTTGAATAAATCCAAAAAATTTCACGGCTTGATCGAACTTTATGTTACAAGATATGGATGCTTGCTTCAATCCATATATGGATCTTTGCAACTTGCATACCTTTTCCTCCTGGTCTTTTTCAACGAATCCTTCTGGTTGCATCATGTAGATGCTTTTGTAAAGACTTCCATTAAGGAAAGTTGTCTTGACGTCCATTTGCCAAATCTCTAGGTCTAGAGATGCCGCAATGGATAGTAGTATCCTAACAGATTTAAGCATGGCCACAAGAGAGAAGGTTTCTTCATAATTGATACCTTTCTTCTATGTATAACCTTTAGCAACCAATCTAGCTTTAAAGGTTTCCACCTTTCCATCCATTCCTCTTTTCCTCTTGTATACCCACTTGCACCAGATGGGTTTTATCTCTTTAGGCAAGTCCATAAGCGACCAGACTTTGTTTTTGAACATATTTTCAATATCGGATTGCATTGCCTTTTGCCAATGGCGACAATCAACATCTTTCATTGCTTCCTTGTAAGTATAGGGATCATCGTCATCCGAAAGATTCTCTATAGATTCTCCTAGACCGATGTATCTCTCGGGTTGTTTAACAACCCTCCCACTACGACGAGGTATGGTAGATTATTGATCGTGTGTTGGTACAGAACTTACAATTGGGCTTGGTTGCGAAACCTCTTGTAGAATTATATCTCCTAAAAGCTCGTTCAGGATAATTCTACTTTTAGGCACAAAATTATTCATGTAATCATTTTCCAGAAATTTAGCATTTGTCGAAACAAATACTTTAAGATCTAAAGGACTATAAAAATAATAATTTTTTGTTCCTTTTGGATACCCTATAAATATGCATGTTTTTGAATGAGACTCCATCTTTTCTGTCTTTCCTTTTAACATGTGTGCAGGACATCCAAATATCCTTAAGTGTTGTAAACTAGGCTTTCGCCTGGTCCACAACTCATGCGGTGTTTTAGGAACCGACTTAGATGGTACATCGTTTAGAATGTACATTGCTGTTTGTAAAGCATATCCCCAAAAAGAATTAGGTTGTGTTGAATAACTCAACATAGACTTATCCATATACAAAAGAGTCGTGTTTCTCCTTTCTGCCACCCCATTTTTTTGAGGTATGCCTGGTGCAGAAAACTGAGAAATTATCCTATTATCAATAATATATTGCTGAAAATCACCAGATAGATATTCTCCACCATAATCAGACCTCAAGATTTTTATATGTTTCTCAAGCTGATTTTCTACTTCAGCTTTAAATGCTTTGAACACATCAAAAGTATTCGACTTATGTTGCACGAGATACATATAGCCAAATCTTGAGTGATCATCCATGAAAGTGATGAAGTACTCATATCCACCTTTAGCGTTAATGCTCATAGATCCACACACATCAGTGTGTATCAATCCTAAACATCCGATGGCTCTTTTGCCTTTGGTCGTGAACGACCTTTTGGTCATTTTACCTTCCAAACAAGATTCACAAGGTTGTAGATCGTAACCCTTTAAGTCACTTAGAGGTCCGTCACTAATCAATCTTTTAATCCTATTTAGGTTAATATGACCTTGGCGCAAATGCCATAGATAGGTTTCATCTTTTGATAATTTTACTCTTTTATGATTAGGTCCGTTGATTCCATGTCTAACAAGTGAGAGATATTTCCATGCAAATAGAATAAACCGTTTTCCAATATACCTTTGCAAATAATTTTGGCATTCTTACTAATAATAAAAGCTTTATTAAAAGTAACCGAATAACCAAATTTATTTAAACAAGAAACTGAAATTAAATTCCTCTTGAACTGAGGTACATAATAAACGTCTATTAAATCTAAATGCCTATAAGAATCTAAATTAGTTCTAATATCTCCCATTGAACTAACAGACACCAACGCTCATTTGCCTTAACGCAAGTTGAATTCGTTCTCATTAAGCCTTCTTCTTTCCTTGAACCCCTGTATGAAAAAACAAACATGATTAGTGGCTCCGGAGTCTATGATCCAAGAATCCATAGAATCCGTCAAAAAACATGTTTCAAGATAATTAATATTACATTCTTTCTTGTTGTCTTGAGACTTTGGGCAATTTCTTTACCAATATCCCTTTTCACCACAAAGGAACACTTCCCTTTGATCTTGGTTACTTTCTTTGTCTCCTTCTTAGTAGGTCCTAGTTGTTTTTTCTTCTGTTGTTTCTTGACCTTCTTATGGGTCTTAACAGTAGCAAATTTACCTACGGTATGAAACTCTTGACCGTTGCCTTTCATAAGGATTTTTTCCGTGCTTTGAACATCTTACATCAGGCCTTGCAAGGTGTATTCCTTATTACTCAAGGTGTAGTAAAACTTGAATTGATCAAAGGAATCCGACAGTGATTTGACAATCATGTCAATTTTGGTCTCACCATCTATCTCAGTACCATTCAGTTCAGCAATGTTGAGATGTGCTATGACTTTCATCATGTGATCTTTCATAGCCCGTCCAGGTTTCATCCTAAGATTCATAAAAGTAGTCACTGCCTCTCCCTTAGTCGTCCTAGACCTCATAGCAAACAACTCCTCCAGAGACATCATTATATCGGCAGCAGTCTTCATTCCTTCATGTTGCTGTTGCAACACGTCGGAGATGGTGCCCATAATGTAACATTTAGCCATCTCATCAGAAGACTCCCATAGCTGATACTCATCTCTTTGCTCCTTAGTAGATTCATTGGTAGGAGTAGCTAGTTTAGGAGTGCACACTTATGCTTTTTGGATTGCTATAAAAGGCCTAGGAGTGTGAGCTCCCTTTCTTTATCTTGTACACCTGAGGATGGAAACAAACAAAATCTTGTTCTTTGTTAGTCACAATAATCCTCCAAGAGAAAATTAAAGAATGTCTGGCCAACTTGTGAATTATCAATCAATTTGATTGAAACACGCGTGAACCTTGATTTGATATTGTACACAAAACCATTTTGATGTAAAGGATACTATTGTACTATTGAAAACAAAAACATTCCCATTTTTCTCTTCTTGGCTAAATTCACACAATCTCTATGAGTTGGTCGAATTTTGTCCAGAGTAAAAAAACAAATTTTTTCTCCCTCAAAATTCTCTCTTGCTTGGCTGAATTCTCTCTTTAGAAAGTCCCAAGCTTGGCCAAAATTAATTCTTGCAATTAATTAAAGCTGGCCGAAATTTCCAAGCCTATATATATATATATATATATATATATATATATAGGATCATAAGTCCTTTCCTAAGAATGATTTACTTGGTTAACAAGAATCCTTTCCTAATATGGATTTATTTAGTAGTTAAGAATCCTTATCTAAAAGGAATTATATCCTCCTCTTATATATACATAGCTGGCCGAAATTTCATAGAATATAATTAGGAGACTTAATTCTTTTTCTAAGAAGGATTTACTTCGTAGTTAAGAATCCTTTCCTTAGGTAGATTTACTTCGTAGTTAAGAATCCTTTTCAAAAAGAAATTTTATCCTACACCAAGACTCTTAGTCCAACTTAATAGTGTATTTGTAACCATATTAAAGACTTCCTAATTTGATAAGATAAATAATTCCTTTTATTTATCTACTTATCAAATATAGTCTTTAACATTAATTATACTACCAACAATAGTATAATTTTAGGAGACCATCTCCTACTAGGAAAAAGATTTTGACTTTTAATTAAATAATTAATTAATCAACAAATTAATTAATTTCCATTTAATTAAATAATAAAATAATATAATATAATTAAGCTATTCTAAATAGCCTTGCCGCACATGCCAATATATATGGACCAATATATTATTTTCTTATTTTATTAAATCCATTTAACCTTTATAAAAAGTCCACATGAGAACCAGATCCAATGTAACAAAAAGAAACAAGTCCAAATACCTCAATACAATTCTAGATGGACCCCTAAATTGATCCGATAGAATATATCAAGTGATCTATACAGGTTGTGTGGATTGGGGATATTGACAGGCTATCTAGATTAAAGCTCCAAAAGACACAACCCAATTACAATCAACAAATGATTCACATAGGTCCGATATATTTAATTCTAGTTCATTCATAAATAAAGATAGAATAAGTTAATGCTACTCATTCATACCCTAGACAACCTTTATTGGAGAACGTGTATCCTCGTGAAGAATACCAGTAATCGACAAGAGCTCATAGACCACCTATAGCTCTCCAAGTTACCATATTTACTCATATGACCACATTTTGAACTTGGGTATTTTGACTTGTCCATAAGCCATGTTTCAATAGACACTATTGAAAACTTAACGTTAAGATTTAATATCCAATACCTCAAAACATCCATATGATTGTATTCTACTCTCATTTATTAAATGGAGCCACGATGTCTATATCTATAAATGAAGTCTTCTATCGATTAACAAATGAATACCACCAAACTATCGATGATAGACTATGCTATATAATCGTACTCATTGATAACTCAAATGATAACACTTACAACCATAAGTCCATCATTTATCTCAGGATTGAGATAGACTCTTCGATTGTCTTCGAATGAAAACTTTTATCCATTGATGGTTCTAGATAAAGTATTTCATTGTGATCATATTCAATGCACCCAGAGCACTAGATTCTTTTGCCCAAAGACACCTCACTTTGATGATTTTAGACTCATCATAACACATTTGACCCCACTCAAATGCTAGCAAAAGAATCTACAACTTTGACAAGATAAAGACGCCTAACATTTTATCTTAAGTTGTGAATATTATTCAAGACTAACTAAAGAATTGTGTCTACCTCATACATATCTAGATGTATGAACAATTCTTCTTTTCTTATAGTCTTTTGACCTTATGATTATTTACTTTTGACAATTATAATAATTAAACTATAAATGCTATAAGATGTTAAACTAGAAATCACTTTATTAATATGAAAAGATTGTCAAATACATTATTACTCTTGCTATCGAGCATAATCCTAACACATGACACTTACGATACCAATAATGAGGTCAAACCGTATTTATGTTGATAGTCAACAATATTATTATAGGTAGTCAACCCTATTAATGAGGTCAACGTATTAATGGAAGTAGTCAACCCAATTAATGAGGTCAAACCGTATTTATGGAGGTAATCAACCGTATTAATAGAGGTAGTCAACCCTATTAATGGAGATAGTCAACCCTTTTAATAGAGATAGTCAACCCTATTAATGAGGTCAACCGTATTAAATGAGGCATTCAACCCTATTAATGATATAGTCAATGCCATTAATGAGAGAATATTCGACTCTTTAATGACCACCATTAGTGAAAGAGTCTAAAGAAGTAACAATCACATCTTCTCCAAGATATTAGCTGTAAGCCGCTTCTTTGAAGTCAACTACATTAAACAGAAAATCCCGACGAATAAGGAAGGAAGATATATCCAGTAATCTTTAGAGTGGGCAGCAAGCAATTGGAACCTATAAATGTAATAAAGCTTTCTCCAAGAAGGGACACGCCAAAATAAAAGCTCTAATCAATTCTCGAAGGGGCTAAAATGCATTCTCCAATACACGACTCATATCTCTGATCTCATCTCTCATATGACATATCTAAGATCTCATATCTCATCTCCAATCACAGAATTGACCAGCCCGAGGCAAGTCTACATATTTCGCCTGAGTTCACCTTAGATTACCATTGTTGTATCGTCTCAATGACATGTATCGCCTCTCCCGAAAACATACTTGGATTGGCTAACTTTCTATTAATATTATAAGCTCTTCGGAGCACATGTGTTGTACTACTTTGTCATCTTTGTAAGCTAATAGGAGCATCACATGATATATATATATATATATATAAGGAAGGGTCTTTCTTCTTCCTTTGGATACTACCTTGGGGTTTTTCTTCATGTGGTCATTCGTGATGCTTTTTCCCCTTTGGTCAGTCCACCTCACACTACATAAACTTGTGTTTCTCCTATTTATCTCCTGTACTATACATGTGTGTATGCGGGCTAGATACCGAATCCATTGGTCCTAGCTCTCTAATCCTTCTTAAATGAGATCGGGAAACTACAATAAAGATCTGGGGAACCAGATCCAGCTTCTACCCCGTTAGACTTAGCACCCTTATTCTTTTTATCTACACGCCAAGTCATACATCGAGATGGGAGAAACTACCCAGACCAACTTGAAGAGAGTCAATGAGATCTCCTGCATCCTCCATAAGGAAGAAAATGAGCTCTCTAACACCGTAGCTAGATGAGCCCCCTACCTTACTGGCTATCTGGATCAGATACATCTAAAGAAGAGATCAGGGACCAAGGCCCAAGGACCAAGATCAGCCCCTTTACACTAGCAATGGAACCTTGATCTCCCAGTATCTCCACTATATGCACGAAGTTCGACGTGTAGGATGACTCGTCTCTTACCTACCACGAATCCCCACATGTGGGATAAATCCTCTTCTACCTACTGTGGAGCCCGACGGGTGGGATGACTCCTCTCCTACCTACCACTCTATCCTCTACATTCATACAAAATCTCTCCAAGGTATGAGGTACCTACCCCGACCGCCACCTCCGTGGTATTGGTCTCGAGGGTGTTAGCTGTAATTCCTCACCCCGAGTGAATTTTTGGTTAATAGGTGGTAATCATTGGTTAATCGATAGAGGACTTCATTTATAGATACGGACATCGTGGGTCCATTTATTATTTGAGAGTAGAATATCATCATATGGATGTTTTGAGGTATTTGATATTAAATCTTAACGTTAAGTTTTCAATAGTGTCTAATGAAATATGGCTTCTAGACAAGTCAAAATATCCAAGTTCAAAATGTGATCATATGAGTAAATATGGTAACTTGGAGAGCTATAGGTAGTCTATGTGCTCTTGGTGATTATTGGTATTCTTCACGAGGATACACTATCAACAATAAGATTGTCTAGGGTATGAATGAGCAATATTAACTTATTCTATCTTTATTTAATAGTTCAATTTTAGTTCTTCAGTTGAATGAACTAAAATTAAATAGATCGGACCTAAGTGAATCATTTGTTGATTGTGATTGGGTTGTGTCTATTGGAGCTTAAATTTAGATAGCCCGCCAAGATCCCCAATCCACACGAACTTGCATATCACTTGATATATTATACCGGACTAATTTAGGGGTTCATCTAGAATTGTATTAAGACATGTGGAGTTGTTTCTTTTGTAAGAATGTGTCTAGTTCACATGTAGACTTTTTGTTAAGGCCAATGGATTTAATAAAATAAGAAAAATAATATGTTAACGGGAAATTTTCTCAAGATGAGAAATTCCAACTAACACCCTCGAGACCACTACCACAGAGATGGTGGCCAAGGTCGGTACCTTAGATACCTGACCTGTTACGATAATAATGTATATTCGAATGCTATTAGGACGGTAAATGAGAATTGTTATTCCTGATCACTTATGGTATACATAAATATCTCAAATATGCTCACAATCTCTCTGGGGCATAGAACAATGGCAACCTCGTACCTGTCGAATAGTAGATACAATGGTGGTCGTGTTCTAATAACAGAATTTAGGCTCGACTGAATTTTCTCAATTCCTATTCCCTCTATATCGCTTTTTACCGTCGATCTGTCTCTTCTCAATTGTCGACTCGTTTTTTTTTTGCCTCCCCTTTTCTAAATCATGTTTGGACCTACCTATACATGGTCCAAGTAGGTTTAAACTCATGAATCATTCACCACGATTCTATGAATCTGTTCCCTCCTTATCAGGAGGGATATTTTATTTGAAGGTCGTTGATTCTGAAATAATTACGGATTCGATAATATCTTTGGCAGAGATAAGTTTGTTTCCTCTTTGGACTCAATATCTTGCCTTACGCGTACGTAGAGTTTTAATGTTCGTTGGAGTGTAGATGTGTTCCCATATGCCTTCATGGCATGTCTCTTCATGGAGGTCATCAAGCTAGCTGCTCGTTTCGTAAAGCGAGGTAGATCCATACCTAAGCTCTGGTCCCAGAAGCTCGGCTAGACCTTTCCTGGTCCTTTAAAGCTTGAGACGGCCTTGTGGGCCCTCACTGAGGGTCTCGTGGATTAGGGAAGCTTCTTCTTTCATATCCATTACTATAGAAAGAATCTGATCCCCTCAAAGGCCCACCTTTTCTTATCTAGAATAGATAGTGGGCTTTTGTTGAGATTGGTGGGCTTATTTCGACCTCTAGAAGCCTTGATTTGGAAGAAGCTTAGTTCGTTTTGTGTCAGGCTTCACCTCAAATGTTTCATGAGCTCGGGAATCTTTCTTTGCACTCACAGAGTTGATCCGGAGCCAGACCTCAGGGACCGAGGTTCCAGGATAGGTGATCTCGGGAAGCCTGGATAACCACGTATCGGGCTATGTCCGAATTCCAAGGTAGGTGTGAAGGGCTTGACCTGATCATGTCGGGCTCCATTCCTGATAGTTCTGAAGCCTGAAGACCCTTCCTTGCTTTTGTAGGGTATCTTTATGGCCCGCCCAAGGTTCAATGAATGGTAAACTCGGGCTTTGATTTGATCTGGGAGGGTGAAAAACTTCTCGTTGGTCTTCTAGCTAAATTTTGCTATTAACATAATATATTGCCCCATATATATGTGTTGGGTGGCAAGGCTATATGAAATAGCTTAGTATATTGTTTTATATTTTATTATTTAATTACGTGGAAATTAATTAATTTGTTGATTAATTAATTATTTAATTAAAACTCAAAATCTTTTTCCTAGTAAGAGTTGGTCTCCTAATATTATACTATTGTTGGTAGTATAATAAATATTAAAAACTATATTTGATAAGTAGATAAATAGAAGAAATTATTTATCTAGTAAGATTATGAAATCTTTAATATGGTTACAAATACACTATTGAGTTGGATTAGGAGTCTTTGTGTAGAGTAGAATTCTTCTTTGAAAAAAATTCTTAACCACCAAGTAAATCCACCTAAGGAAATGATTCTTAACAACCAAGTAAATCCTTCATAGGAAAGGATTTGAAATCCTAATATATTTCCAAGAGAAAATTCGGCCAGCCATATATATAAGTAAAATTTTGGCCAGCCATAAGAATTGAACTTGGAGAGAAATTTCGGCTAGCCCTAGTATTTTTTAGAGAAGATTTCTGCTACCATAGAATTTTAAGGAGAAAAATCAATTTTTACTTTAGACAAAATTCGATCAACTCTAAAAATAGTGTGAGATTCAGCAAAGAAGAAAAGGAAGAAAGAACATTTTGTTTTCGATAGTACACTAGTAACCTTTACATTAAAAGGTTTTGTGTACAACATCGAATCAAGGTTCACACGAGTTTCAATCAAATTGATTGATAATTCACAAGTGACCTAATGTTCTTTGTTTTCTTCTTGGAGGATTATTGTGACTAACAAAGAAAGAGATTTTGTTTGCTTCCATCCTCAGCTATACAATTTAAAGAAAGAGAGCTCACACTCCTAGGTGATTCACGTTCATGATTGGATTGGAAGATTTTACGGATTCAATTCAGCACTAGTTCAATCGGCACGAGAAAAAGGTACTGTTAATGGTAAAATTAGGATGGGCGTCAAAGAGAAATTTTCCATTCTCCTAGCCCAAATCAAAGCCAAAATTCGACGTTCACGAGACTGTGGACGGACAAAAAAAATACCCAGCTGAAGCAAGGAAGGATCGCCGGGCTTCAGAATTGCCAAGGATGAAGCTAGGAACGATCAGGTCGAGCCTCCATACGAACACTGTAATCCAGGCTTCTCGAGGCCACTTACCCAGGAACCTCGGTTCCTGGGGTTGGGCTCCAAAACCACTCTGTGAAACCAAGGAAGGATCGGCGAGCTTAAGAAGCACTCAAAGTGAAGCCCGACAAGCAAAGCAAACTCCCTTTAGGTTAAGGCTTCCAGAGGTTAAACTTAGATCGTAGCCTAAACTAGAAGCCCACAAACCTCTCCAGGAGCCCGATGTCCCCTCCATGATAAGAGGAGGAAGAGGGCTTTTAAATGGATCAGATCCATACAACCTCCCAGAAATGTCTATAGAGATGTCTCAAGCTCCAAAGGGTCGAGAAAAGTCCATCCCAAGCTTCTAAGAATAAAACCAAAGCATGGGTCTACCTTGCTCTACGAGACAACGAGCAGCTAACTCAATAACCTCCATGAAGAATCATGCAGTGAGAACACACAAGATCGTACCTACATTACAACCAACATTAATTCCGCGTAATGTAAGTCAAGAGTTTGATTTTAAAAAGGAAACAAACTTATCTTCGTCAAAGATATCATCAAATCCATTATCAATTCGAAGTCAACAACTTTAAAATAACGAATCCTGCTTGATAAAGAGGGAACAGATTCATGGGATCATTGCGGAATACTTATGAGTAAAAACCTACTTGGAGCGGATATAATAAGGCCAATAAATGATGAAAGCGATAGGCAAAAATAGAGTGAAAAAGAAATAGGATTACATTGGGCCTAAATTCTTTGATCAGAACACGGCCATCATTGTATCTACTATTCGACAAGCACGAAATTGCCCCCTTCCTATGTCCTAGAGAGATTGTGAGTACGTACGAGAGGATTTCTGTATATCACGAGTAATTAATAATAAGGCTCCCATTTTGTTGTTGTCATTCAAACATTCATTTCCATCTAAGCAAGTTAGGTATCAAAGGTACCGACCATGGCCACCATTCCTGTGGTAGTGATCTTGAGGGTGTCAGTTGGAATTTCTCACCTCTAGCAAATTTCCCGTTAACACTTTCTGGCACCGTCTGTGGGAAAGAACTTCAACACCATCATTTTTATATTTATAAGTTGTTATTTCAGAGTTAATCATGAGGCTTCGCTCTTCCCAAGGACAGTCAGGCGCATCCGAGCAACCTTCAGCTGCGTCGACAAGAAAGGTCCCGAAGAAAGGAAGAAAATCTGGGATCCATGGCTAGGTCCCAGACCAGCCCACCACTATATAGGCTTTGGATCCCTTTATGGGAAGCCAGGTTGCACTTGACCAACAAGCGACGGCCTTTGTTGAAAACTTTCACCTTCGACAGCTCACTGAGGGTATTACTATCCGACAAGAAAACCTCTGCAACCACGGGGAACCAAGCAGGCCCAAGACTCGACGGCCCGCTTTTAATCGCTTGGGGCCTACCCTTCAGAAGTCAGCTCGTAATGGAACTATACCCAGACCCTCGATCCAGGATAGGTTAGGGCCATGCCCCCCGTTCCTGAAGCTCCACCGCTTTACCAACCCAGGCAAGTTAAGTCTACTGTGGACGTCTTTCCTTTAGAGAGACGAGAGTTTCTTCATCCAGCGACTTCAAGGAGGGAGGTCCGGGCTAGTGAGGAAGAAAGCCAACAAAGCCCCTAGGCAGATCCCATCCGAAGAAGGAATCAGGCAGAAGTCGCTAGCTCGTCAGAAGGGTCCTACAGTGAGGAGACCGACATTAATTCAAGGAAACATGAGAGCAAGCGCATGAGAGACTAGCTGGCAGATCTTCAGAAAGGGGTCCAACGGATAAAGAAGGGGAAGTACCAGAAAGACAAGAAAGACTCTCTAAGTGAGATGAATGCTCCCTTCACGAGAAGGGTCTAGGAGACGGAGCTCCCACCAAAATTCAAGATGCCGACTGATAGATTCTCTGGGACTGAAGATCCCTTGAGCCACTTGGAGAGCTTCGTTCAACAAATGGAGGTCCAGAACACGACCAGGGCCCGCTATGTGTCGGATGTTCCCAACTGCACTGACGGATTACACTAAGGCCTTGTTTAGAAAACTACTCGCTGGTAGTGTGAATTCCTTCACGAAACTGTCAACTGATTTATGCTCACAATTCCAAGGACTTAAGCCCCGATTGAAGGATCCAATCCATCTACAATACATGATCCAGAAGAGAGGGGAAACCCTCCAGACATATGTCGAGCGCTTCCATAAGGAAGTCATCCAGATGGGGGTCTTCACCGAGAAAGAAATCCTCACCAATTTCAAGAGGAACTTGTGGGCGGGTAACTTTTTCCAGTCTTTCACCAAGCGGCCTCCAGAAACCTACTAAGAAGCATATGATCGGGCTCTGGAGCAGATACATGTCGATGAACAGATCAAGGTTAAGATGGAACACGACTATATGAGAGCCGTAAAGCAATAGAGGAAGGAAGTTTCCAAACCAGAGCAAGCTCAGAAAATCTTGAACAAACCCCCTAACAGGTAAACGTATCACCTCCCTATTTCTTAACCTCGTCGAAAAGGTTTCCTGAAAAATAAACTCCCCGGTGGGCTTCGCCTCCTCCTAGGATGGTGGCTCTAATAGCTCAAGATGAGAGAGGATATGATCATTACACAACCTTGAATGTATCCAGTGAAACAATCTATCGCGTCATTTGGGATAAAGGGTTACTACAGAAGCACACGCTCATGAAATCCCCGTCGATAAGAGGAATCGTTATAAGTATTGTAATTTTCACAAAGACGTGGGACACAACAGAACAGAGTGATACAACCTGCGGAATCAGATCGAGGCTTTGATAAGAGGGGGATATTTAGTAGAATTCTTATAGCAAGTCAAGGATAACATTAAGACTGGAAGGGAAGTGCAAGCTGAGATCCGCGAACATGCTGAGAAAAGAAAAGGGGAGTAGGCAGATCTGATGCAGCAAATTCAGATAATACATACCATCAGCGGAGGATATACTTTTGCGGGCACCTTTAATAATTCCAGGAAAAACCATGCAAGGAAAGTCCTTTGTATGGACGAAAATCGGGGTATCTTCATGGTCGATCAAAGCCCGACCAACCCCTCCTAGTTATCACAGATCATTTTCACCAAAGCGGATGTCTACAACACCGTCCTGCCCCATGATGATCCTATGGTGATCATGGTACATATTGCAAACTGCATGGTACACCGCGTGCTCATTGACACAGGTAGTAGGGTCGACATCCTGTTTAAGGACACCTTGGAAAAACTGAACCTGAAACAGTGGAGTTACAGTAGTTGCACTTACCCACTGTATGGGTTCACTGGGGACTCAATCATACCCGTAGGATCAAAAATCCTGCCAGTAATCGTTAAAACCACACCTCTCCAGTAAAATGTCATAAAAGACTTTGTGGTAGTGGATAACCCATCGGTCTATAATGCAATATATTAGGAAGGCCATTTTTATCATCTTTGAAAGGGGTCGTATCCATCTACCACAACGTCTTGAAGTTTCAAGTAGGAGACAAGGTGGGGGGAAGTACGGGGTGACCAGCAAGCGGCCAGGAGATGCTATGCAGTGTCTGTCAACCCAACAGCTCTAGCAAAACAATTTGCCCAGGTAACAACGATCCAAGACAGGGCAACACCTGCATTGACTTTGGAAGATGAAGGACCCACTAATCACCCAGAGGATGATCTCGTGGTACCAGACGAGGAGGAGCAGAGAAGGGAATGGGCTAGTGGGCAACCGGTGGATAAGCTGGAAGAAGTGTCCCTCCGAATAAATGATCCCTCAAAGGTCGTCAAGTTCGGAGCCACCCTTGAGCCAGGAGTGGAGGAGAGTTTGGTCGGGCTCCTCAAAGAGTTCAATGACATCTTCACTTGGAGCCATGATGAGATGCCTGGGATCCCGATGACTTTGGCTTTTCACCGATTGGCAGTGGATCCGACCTTCAAGCCCATCAATCAAAAAAGGTGTCACTTCAATACCGAAAGAAATACTGCGGTCCAGAAATAAGTGGACAAATTGACCCAAGCAGGCTTCATTAGAGAAGAACACTACCACGAATGGATCGCCAACGTAGTCATGGTCACAAAGGCAAATGGGAAGTGCCGCATATGCGTCGACTATACCGACCTCAACCGGGCATGCCCGAAAGGCAGTTTCCCTCTACAAAAAATTGATCAATTAGTTGACTCCACCTCTAGAAATAAGCTCCTGAACTTCATGGATTCATTTTCAGGATACAATCAAATTATGATGCACCCCACCGACCAGGAAAAGACTGTAGGAACCCCGTTCACCGGTCACGCAGCGAAACTAGGTTTTAAATTTTTTATACATATCATATCTGTATCTGGGCCCAGTGAACTTTTGATCGTAATTATTTTTTGGAACCGATACATACAAAATGTAAACACAGGAAATTGTAATCGATAAAATCAGAAGAAGAAAATCTTACCAACGTTTGGAGGCTTCTTCACTATTCGATATGCTCCTGTCTGAACTACTTGATCTTCCTCGCTATCTCCCGAAATTGGTAACTGCATGTGGGCGCGTCACGGTCTTAGAAACTGGAACGGAGGATGTAAAGAGAACTGAAGAAACTCTTTCTTCTATATGTTTCAAAAACACATATAAGATTAAACAAAATAGATATATAAATATATATCACGCTGTTGCTGCCCACAAATATACATATTTCGCTGCACTCTCTTTTTCACAATTATATATCTATATATCACTGCTGCACTCTTTTAAATATATATCTAACGTTGCACCCACTGCTGTTTTATATATATATATCTATTGCGCTGCTGCTTTTTTTCAATTATATTCACGCCTTGCTTCACCAAATTTATATCTTCGCACTGCCTCACAAATATATATTATATATGTATTAAGTATTTACATCCTATGTAAATTCTTCTTTTGACAATTGTTTCATGTACACACCAATTTGCATCCAATGCAATCTCTTGTGTTATTAATTGATATATATATATATATATATATATATTAATTATCCTTTTCAAATATATCTAATATATTTAAAGTGATAATAAGTATTTTAAATTTAAACTTAAATTCAAATACTTAGATAAATGATTTAGTAAGATAAAAATAATCCTATTATTTTATCTTCACCTAAATCCATATACCAACTAACACCCTCCAATTAATAGTTAATCAATAATTCATAATTATCAATATAATTAAATAATCGAATTATTTAATTAATTTAACTATTAGCATTCATTAATTAAATAATCTCATTATTCAATTAATTCCCGAATATATACGTGTCACTTTTGTAACACAATTAATTGGACAATCCAATTAATTAACTGTGACCCTTGTTACCTAAATCGATCGGGCTAGCAAGGGGACCTAATGGACCCACAGTATTTTGAGCTCCAATAATCCTCGGAATCATTAATTAAACTCTTTAATTAATATTCCTTGATTATTAACTCCGGTGTTATTCCACTAAAAACCTGAAGTTGTACTCTCTCAATTGTAGACGCTTTTACACAGACCGATACAACTCGGTGTCCATCGATATAGCTATTACACATTGTGTGATCCTCCACAGTAGTTCATAATTAGAGCTGGGTCATAATGTCTGTTATACCCCTCCAATTACATATATCCTTTAAGCACCGTTGATTCTATAATGAACAATAAATCCTATTTCCTTACGGAATTAGTAGAGCGCTCATATTGTCCAAGCCCCGAATCAACCCTTAAAGGAACTACCATCTACTTCTCACAAGAAGGAGTGGATTCCACTATTGTGTACAAACCTTTCCAGCCACAAGCCAAATCGCAATCCCAACATACGGAGCATATTGATCGAGAACTGCATCCGACCTCACCCATGGTATATCAAAGACCACGATCTAACCTGAAGGGGTCGATAAGTAACTCAAGATTAAGATCACCCACATATAGCCATCATTAGTTGATATATATGAATCTCATCGATAAACGGATCTTGGTGAAAGATTCATATAGATCATGGCCCAATCCTATATGATCACATCATACAAGGTGCCTTCATTCTCATATCTCCATATGAATGATTCGGGATAGAATCACCGTACATTACGGAATGAACCATAAATAAAGTACCCAGCTTTATTTGCTATCTATGGACTCTTTAGATTGCACGTCTCTTACTCTATCCATCCGTATATGACACTCATATATACAGTTCAAGATTACATCTTGTAATCTTGAATGTTCAATTTATGCACAAGGTATATAATAAACAACACAACAAGAATGTATTTAACTTTTCCTTTTATTTATTTAATAAATCCGTTTACAAATTACATCTTTAGGGTACAAACCCCAACGAAGACCAGTTTTATCACCGGACGGGGTCTGTATTGCTACAAGGTGATGCCTTTAGGGCTTAAGAATGTAGGAGCAACATATCAGCAGTTAGTCAATCGGTTGTTCAAGCCCCAAATTGGAAGGTCGATGGAGGTGTACATCGACACCTTGATCACTAAGTCATCAACCTTCGAAGGCTATCTGGACAACCTTTGCAGAACCTTCATGATCTTAAGTGAGAACCAGATGAGACTCAACCCTTCCAAATACGTCTTTGGGGTGACTGCGGGAAAGTTTCTAGGCTTCATGGTTCATGAGAGAGGAATAGAGGCTAACCCTGAAAAAATTAAGGCTATCCTAGATCTAGAGTCCCCCACATCACTTAAACAGGTTCAAGTCCTGACCGGACAGGTAGTAGTGCTCAACAGGTTTATTTCTCAGTCTACTGACAAATGTCTCCCATTTTTCAAAGCAACCAAGCAGGAAAGAAACATGAAATGGGACCAGGAGAGTGAACAAGCTTTTCAAGCCTTGAAAAAATATCTGTTAAGCCCACCGTTACTGGTCAAACCAAGTCCTGAAGAAGAGCTGCAAATCTACTTGGCCGTATCAGAAACTGTTGTAAGTGGGGACTTGGTCAAGGAATACAAAGATAGGGTCCAGCAGCCTATCTACTACGTGAGTCATGCTCTAACCAAGCCCGAGGAGAATTATACCCTTCTGGAGAAGCTCGATTGTGCCTTGGTAACCTCAGCAATGAAGCTTCATCCCTATTTTTAAGCTCATTAAATAGCAGTAGTGACGGACCAACCTCTGGCAATTCTTGCAAAGGTCGGATGTTTTCGGAAGGTTGGTTTTATGGGCCCTGAAGCTCACCTAGTTTGATTTAAGGTATAAGCCCAGGACTATAGAAACAGCCCATGCTTTAGCAGACTTTGTAGCAGATCTCTCAATGCCCCCAGGCCAAGCGACCTCCTCAGCAACGAACATAGCTCCTGAGAGGATTCCAGAGTCTGATAGCTGGCCAAAAGATTGCAAGTCATAGATCCTCTACACATATGGAGCGTCCGGGCAAGCAGGGGGAGGAGCGAGCATAGTTCTAATCGACCCAAAAGGAACTGAGTGCTGCCACTATTTCAGATTTGAATTTAAAGCCACAAACAATGAGGCAGAGTATAAAGCCCTCTTAGCCGGAATAAGGGCAGCCGCAGAGTTTGGGGTCGATTACCTGCAGGTCTGGAGTGACTTGTTACTCGTAGTCAACCAAGTATCTAGGGATTATCAGGCAAAAGGGGATAACATGATTGCCTACCTGAAGTTAGTTCAACAGCTTAAAAGCAAATTCAAAGGTTTTAGTATTGAGCAGATACCTCGATAACAGAATCGTCGAGCAGACATCTTAGCTAAGATAGCTGTGAATGGCAGACATACCTTACCATAGGAAGTCCCTCTCCAAGTGATCCTCCTACCAAGCACAGCAGCAGGTAACGAGACTTATTCCCTGGATCGGTGACCATGCTGGATGGACCCAATAGTGGATTATCTCCAAGAAGAAAGGCTCCCCAAGGAGCCCGACCAAGCTAGGAAAGTCAAGAAGCTCTCAATCCGATATTGCTTGCTGGATGGGTACTTATACAAGATGGGCAGATCCCTTCATTTACTTCGATGTTTACATCCTGAAGATGTCAAATGGGCATTAAGATAGGTTCACTCTGGGGAATGCGGGAACCATATTGGTGGGGAGGCTCTGACATATCAGGTACTCTGCGTGGGGTATATTGGCCAACCATCCATCAAGATGCAAAGAACTTAGTACGATCATGCAAAGCATGCCAGAAGACTGCAAACTTAAGTCACCTACCACCGAAGTGATTGTTATCCCCTAGCTCACCATACCCCTTTGCTTTGTGGGGAGTCGACTTGATCGAATCGCTTCATACTACTCATGGTTAAGCCAAACATGTTATCGTAGCGATTGACTATTTCACAAGGTGGGTCGAAGCTAGACCACTTTCCCAGATATCGAAAGAATATACAACAAGATTCATAAAAATTACTGTAGATTACAAGTTCGAAACCCCTCTTGCCATTGTAGCTCACATCGGCGAGCAGTTTGATAATGGTCGATTCAAAGACTTTTGTAAGGGCTTGGGAATCGACCTAAGGTTCGCTTCAGTAGCCCACCCCAGACTAACGAGATGGTGGAATCCACCAATAAGACTATTAAAAAGCTGTTGAAAAAAGAAATTGCAGTAGAAAAACGGTAGATGGGCTTAGGAGCTTCCCGAGGTCCTCTGGGCTTACCGCATTATGATGAGAATGGCTACCGGGGAAATGCCTTATTCCCTAGCCTTCGGGGTCAAAGCGGTACTTACCATTCAACACAAACTGACCTCTTTCAGAGTTCAAGACTTTGAACCGGAAAGCAACGAGGATAAGCTCCGTGCAAGCCTAGACCTCTTGGATGAAAAACAAGATCGAGTAGCAGATAAGGAAGCAATTTACCAGAGCAGGATCTCTAGGTACTTTAACAGGAGGGGACTTAGTTCTTAGGAAAGTGACGTTGAATACCAGAAAGAGGTTTGACGAGGTCATGGGGGCCCAATTAGGAAGGACCTTACTTAGTAAATGTGGCGATCCGTAATGGGGCATACAAGCTCGAGGACATGAATGGCCGACTCATTGATCATACATGGAATACGGATATCTTGAGAAAATTCTACCCCTAAACAAGGAACCCGTGAGCAGGCTACCTCCACCTAGTTTTTAATCTCCAGTAATAATACACTTCTTTCTTTTTATCAATAAAGCCTATTTTTCTCCATCTTCAGCTATTTTTATAGTGATTTGGGTCTACATGGGAAATTTGACATTATCGTCCCAAGACCAGGGATTTGCCAGGGAAGCCCCCTCGCTATCCCTAATGCCTCGGTCTGGAACTGCCCCCTACTAAGAAGGGTTTGAGTGTAAGAGCATAGTTGCCATCCAGATCTCAAGACCAAGAAAAAGCTAGATAGCTTTCTTGAAGCCTTGGTCAAACTACCACCCCCAAGAAGGGTTTGATTGTAAGATTATAGCTACCATCCAGATCTCAAGACAAAGAAATAACTAGATAGCCCTCTTGATGCCTTGGTCGGGCTACCTCCCCCAAGAAGGGTCTAAGTGTAAAAGCATAGCTGCCATCCAGATCTCAATACCAGGAAATAGCTAGATAGCCATCATCATGCCTTGGTCGGGTTAGGGCCCCAAGAAGGACTCGAGTTTAAGAGCGCGATAGCTATCCCGATCTCAAGCCTAATAGAGGGCTAGATAGTTATCTTTGATACCTTATTCGGGCTATAACCCCTTGGAGGGGCTTGAGAATGGAGGGCTTCTTTACTTAAACTCCAACGTCCAGTTATTACTGGTGGCTAATTCTCTGTGTACATGTGGTTGCATACTGTGACAGGTTCGGACTAGACTTTGATCACACAAGGGGACTACCGATTAAAGTCACCAGGCTACAAGTTTATATTGGGAGTTGAAGGCTTGAGCTAGCTATCTACTTTCACGTTTAAGCAGTTTTCCAATCTTATTGCTTTCCCAAGTTAAGTCAAGTTGTTTTAGAAGATGTACCCAGATCGAAATCAGAAATGAAGCAAGTACATGCCAATCAAAATTCTAACCAGATCTAAAGTTAAATTTCATTAATGAAATTGGGAGCCTATCCCCTGGTAAGGCTACAGCAATCAAACAGGGAGCCCAACCCCTTGTTTCGGGCAACAAAACAAAATAAAAAGAAATGATGATGATAATCAAGCATGAGTAAAATGGGATGCCCACCCCCCTTTCCAGGCATTCAGAACAAGCCGCTAGTAGATGGATTCAAACTTCTGCATCCTTCTGATCTCTTCCAGCTTCCTTTCTTTCTTGAAGAACCTCGCCCCCTGGTCCTCTTTCTGGTGATCGTTCATCTCGGGTAGCCGCATCTACCACCTCTTCCTTAGGATGCCCCTCGATTGCCTATTGCTCAGCTGGGTCCTCCTCCAAGACCTCATTGACCATTGCCATGACCTTAGGAGGTATAGTTGCATCAAGAAGGTTGGCCATTGACTCTGGCATAATCTCTCACACTGCTGGCTCCTCCTTTGAAGGCACCTTAAAGGGACATCTGACTTCGGTAGGGCCTCCTTCTGGCTCCATGAGTTGAACCCCCCTTGAGGATTCTTCGGGACCTAACGTTGGGAAGGTCAGGACATGAGGAGGTAGATCTGGCATTTCAGGCTACTTCCCAGCTCTTTCCCTAGTAGAAGGACCCGCTTCATCATTATTGAAGTTAGACATCTCTGCAGCCCGAGACATGATTTCTTCCCTATCCCAACCGGCGATACTGGAGAGGTCAAATGGAATAAGAAGCGCTTCGGTGACCAAGAAGGAGGTATAGAAATACCCTTCACTGAAAGAGGGTTCCACTTCAGCCTGAAACTTGGTAACTTAGGCCTGCAGAGCTTGGTTCTCAGCATCCAATTCATTTGCCACTTTCTTCTAATCATCCTGCTGGCTGACTCGTCGCTTAGACCAAAGAGTTTCTTGATCAAAAGATCGTTTCAGCCTCTCATGGTCGTACTAAAGCTCGGACAGTTGTGTTTTCATTCCATGGCTTTACCCCGTGCCAGCAATTCCATGGCTCGTTCAGCCTCAGCTTCAGCCCTAGCTGCCTGGTAGGGAGAGAAGCTACCTGGTGTCCCATGGCTACTTGAAATTTGAAGGCCTGCAAAAGGAATTCATGTTAGGAAATGATAAATCAAGCTATTACGAGAGAAAATAAAGGCGATGACTACATCGGCCTGGAGGGCAGACCCCTTGGTAACCAGAATGTCCATGGGCATGGAAGCCATCCTAGAAAGCCTGCCACCACTGCAAGACGTAACAAATTGCTTCAAAACTTCATTCTGACCAACCGAGCCTGACTGATGGTGGGGCGAGTAGGGGGAATCTTAGGAATACCAGCCTCAAGATCCCCGAAACCTGAACTTCTTGGGACATAAATGGGTCAGCTGAAGAAGTTGGTAATGTGACTGAAGAAGCAACAGCTATAGTGGGGATCACTGACTAATGGGCAAGGGTGGTCATATCAGTGGCCTAGAGAGCGGGCCCTCCTCGATTTAGAGCGTTAGTAGCCCGCGATACGAGAATAGCCATCTTAGATCTCATCTGGGAAGGCGATAAAGCAGGAGCAGGCAAAGCAGCAGCTAAAAGGGTAGGCCCTATTTTCTCCGAGCTAGCCAAGAAGGTTCCCTGGAACGATCTGGTAGGAGAGGAAAGGGTCTGAGCTTGTCGGGCTATGTGGGAAGTTGGAACAACCATAAAAACTTAAAAAAAAAAGGATGTCAGAGGCAAGTCAACTAACAAAACAAAGCATAATAACTTAATATTACTCACATGGGGAAGCATCAGAGATCCGTAGATACTTATTCACCTTACGGGGATTAAAGGAATCAGCAGCTGGAAACCTCAGGTTCAGATAATTCCTGGCAAGGATAGTCTTCAGCACAACCTCAGACTCGGTAGGAAAGGAATCCCAGCCCTATGAAGGTTTGTCGTTGAAAGCGTTGGGAACCGTGAACTCATGCCCACCGATGAATATGGAGTTTCCTCAATCTCCTCCGGCTAATATCCACTCTTCCGTCCAAGATGGGTCTTTTCTCGAAGCGCCAAGGATGATGAAGTTGAGTTTGTTCTTGGCCTTGACGTAGAACTGTCCTCAGGGACCTCCAGACAAACTCCCGATTTGGAAGAGGTAAGCCAACTCTTCTACTCCTGGTTCCCGGATGATCTTACCCAGCTCGCATTGTTCCCTCCACAGCATGAGGAAGCCAATCAGATGCCTCCAGAAGCCGGGCGTCAGTTGAAGGGGAGCTAGTTAAAGGGCATTAAGAGCCAGCCGAAGAGTAGGGTGAAGTTGGAGTCTGACCCCGCTCTCAAAGGTCGCCAAGTGAATGGGGAGCACACCTTCGAGTGGATTAAAGATGTCGTAGTTCCTATGGGAAACTGTGAGAAAGACGCCTTTAGGATTGCCATATTTATCCCGTATGCGGTTGATCGATTGTTGGTCAACAGTAGAATCAGGGATAATACTAAATTCAGAAGGAAGAAGCTTCGCTGAAAGAGGCCTAGCCACCTCAATTTGAACCTCCCTAGTAGCGTCGGCCCTCTCTCCTACATCATAATCTTTATCTACTAAGTTTAGAGGGTTGTCGGGTTGATTTGAGAAGTCGGAGCCAATCAAGACATTCTTATTGGAGCGGCGACGCTAACAGACCGGGGAAGAGTCCTCGTCGCTCGAGATTCCTCACACCCGTTTCTGAGGAACCAAATTAGAGCTGCCAGTGCCCTCAACCATGGCTTCAATACTGTCAGAGGAGTTCGACATTGTTGAATGAAAAGAGCTTGAAGGTGGATGAAAGACAATGATGTGGTTGGAGAAGACAGTAAGAGATAGGGAGTCTGAAAATTTGAAATTGAAAGACGGCGTGAGGAAGTGGTAGTGTGTTTAAATTTAAATAGAGGTTAGGGTTGAAGTGATGTTGGTGATATGCTCAGGAAAATTGCCTCGAACCACGGAGAGTGCCGCAACACAGCCTGTTATATTTAAGGAGCACCCCAATCAAAGCTCGACAAGTCACCTAAACTGTTAATGAGAAGATTTCATTCGAGATTCTCAGTAATTTTTTTCATAAAGGAAAATTTCCCAATTAAATATGGAATCTGACTCCAACCCCAACTCTACTTTCGGTGTTCAAGTCATAGGGGACTTCTGTTAATAGTAAAATTTGGTTGGGGTCAAAGAGAAATTTTCCACTCTCCTAGCCCCAATTAAAGCTCAAATTCGATGTTCACGAGACTGGGGACAGACCATAAAACTACCCCGCAGAAGCAAGGAAGGATCGTCGAGCTTCGGAATTGCCAAGGATGAAGCTAGGCACGACCAAGTCGAGCACCTAAGTGAACACTGTAATCCGGGCTTCTCGAGGCCACTTACCCAGGAACCTTGGTTTCTAAGGTTGTGCTCCAAAACCACCCCGTGAAAGCAAGGAAAGAACATCGAGCTCAAGAAGCACTCGAAGTGAAGCCCGACAAGCAAAGCAAACTCCATTCAGGTTAAGGCTTCCAGAGGTTAAACTTAGCTCGTAGACTAAACGAGAAGTCCACCAACCTCTCTAGGAGCCCGATGTCCCCTCCATGATACGAGGAGGAACAGGGCCTCTAATTGGATCAAATCCATGCTACCTCCCAGGAATGTCTACAGAGACGTCTCAAGCTCCAAAAGGGTCGAGAAAAGTTCATCACAAGCTTCTCAGAACAGAACCAAATCATGGGTCTACCTTGCTCTACGAGACAACGAGCATCTAACTCGATGACCTCCACGAAGAATCATGCAGTGAGTACACACAAGATCGTATCTACGTTATAACCAATATTAATTCCGCGTACGTGTAAGTCAAGAGTTTGATTCCAAAAAGGAAACAAACTTATCTTCGTCAAAGATATCATCGAAACTGTTATCAATTCGAAGTCAACAACTTTCAATTAACGAATCCTGCTTGATAAAGAGGGAACAGATTCATGGGATCATTATGGAATACTTATGAGTTAAAACCTACTTGGAGCGGATATAATAAGGCCAATAAATGATGAAAGCAATAGGCAAAAATAGAGTGAAAAAGAAAGAGGATTACATTGGGCCTAAATTCTTTGATCAGAACACGGCCATCATTGTATCTACTATTCGACAAGCACGAAATTGCCCCCTTCCTATGTCGAGAGAGATTGTGAGTACGTACGAGAGGTTTTCTTTATATCACGAGTAATTAATAATAAGGCTCTCATTTTACTGTTGTCATTCAAACATTCATTTCTATCTAAGCAGGTCATGTATCAAAGGTACCGACGCCAGTAACCACTTCCGTAGTAGTGGTCTTGAGGGTGTTAGTTGGAATTTCTCACCTCGAGAAAATTTCCCGTTAACAGGTACGATACTAATTATATACATCAATTAATATAGGGTTAAGGTTCTTGTTATTATAAAGGGAAAAAAAATATTTATACCGAAACCCTAATCTTAATTTTTGACGCTTTCGTTGCGCGATTTTCTCTACAGGCTGGAGTGCCCAGAATTTCTTCCCTTTCTTAGGGCCTTTCGTGTTGCTGCAGTCGAAGGTTGTTTTGAAGCCTCGAGCTATCCCTAGGAGGAGCGGAGCCTCATAACTCCAGCAAAATAACAAACACATAACTGTTGATTTGATTTACTGGGTCTGGATGTTTCCACAGACAGCGCTAAAAAGTGTTAACGGAAAATTTACTCGGGGTGAGAAATTCTAGTTAACACCTTCAAGACCATTACCATGGAGGTGGAAGATGGGGTTGGTACCTAGTTTGTTCGCACAATGGCGGGTGTTAGAAGCAAGAGCTAACATGATGTGAAAGAGAATAATATAATGGTTTTATTATAAATCATGTATATCGTAAAAAAATCTCCTAAATACTCTCAATCTCTCGAGGGTACATTAGGGTGGCAACCTCGTGCCTATCGAGAGTCCTCTCTCCTTGTGTGTTTATCTTTTGTTTTTTTTTTCCTGTTTCCTCTCGTGCATGCTTCAGCCTATTTATGCATAGTCCAACTAGGTTTAACTTGTGATCCTCCTGCCATTATTTTCTCAATCCAATCCTCCCCTTATCGGGCAGGATCCATTATTCTGAACGTCGTTGACTTTGATTAACAATGGATTAGAGAATATCTTAAGTGGTGATAAGTTTGTTTTCTCTTTGGACTCAATCTCTTGCCTTGCACGTACGCGGTAATTTAATGTTTGTTGGAGTGTAGATATGATCATGTGTGCCTTCATGGCGTGATGCCTCATGGAGGACGTCGAGTATGGAGTTCGCTTCCTAAAAAAAAGATATATTTGTGTTCTGGTCTTGGTACTAGGAGCTTGATCTGACCTTTCCAACTCTCTTGGAGCTTAAGATGGCACTATGGACGCTCTTCGGTGGCAACGGAGCTTTGGGTAGCTTCCTTCTTCCTGTCCAGTTAGGTTCGAGTCTACCTTTGGCAGAGTGGAGCGATGGTATAGCATGAACTTGACGTCTTTATGGGTTTATTTTTTATGTCTAGAAAGGATAGAGGGCTTCTGGGGAAGTTACGAGGTAGTTTTGACCTTGGTGAGCCAGGATCATCATGCGTCAGGCTTTCCATGAATTCTTGTTTCGGTGTAAGGATCTCAATCTGATCGTGTCGGGCTCCACCTTAGGTGCTTCTAGAGCTCGATGACCTTTCCTCGCTTCTATGGGGTGGCACCACAGCTCGACTCTAGGACTTGGGGTTCCACGGTGGGTAATCTCGGGTTTGGACTAAAGCTAGGAGAGTGAAAAATTTCCCTTTGGTCCCTTGCCAAATTTGGCTATTAACAGAAAGTTTCCAAAAGCATTTGAAAGATTAGAAGATCAAGATATAAAATATTTTCATGAGTTTTGTTTTGGTGAGGACAAGAGGCCTCCAATATCCTTGGATTGGGAATATGCTCGTTGTTTGATTAAGTTTTTAAGATGATTTTTTTTTTTTGCTATTTTGAGAATCTCAAGATCTTTATTTGCGACTTTCAATACATATGTGGCATTTGTGTTTGGTTCATTCACAATTGATGAATTGGTGTGATACTAAAGATATTTTTGTTGAAACATATGGCTGAAATATGAGGAATAAGTATGATAAATAATGGGAAAGTTACATTACAAGAAAAATTTGTTAACGGGAAATTTGCTCAAGATGAGAAATTCCAAATAACACCCTCAAGACCACTAACACGGAGGTGGTGGCCGGGGTCAGTACCTTGGATATCTGACCTGTTAAGATAGAAACGAATATTTGAATGATAATGTGATGGCAAATGAGCGCTTTATTATTGATCACTCGTGGTAAACAGAAATCTCTCACATTCACTCACAATCTCTCTAGAGCATAGAAAGGTGGCAACCTCGTGCCTGTTGAATAGTAGATACAAAGGTGGCCGTGTTCTGATCACAGAATTTAGGCATTGCTCATGTCTCTTAATCTCTCGTCTATATCTTGCTCTCCTTCTTTTCGTGGGAATGCTTGGGCATATTTATACATGGCCGAAATAATTTGAATGGGTGTATCTCCCGCCTTGATTCTCTGAACCTGTTCCCTCCTTATCGAGCGGGATCCTCTATTTAAAAGTCGTTGACTTCAAGTGAATAACGGACTCAAGATTATCGTTGGTGGAGATAAATTTTTTTCCTCTTTGGAAACAAATTCTTGTCTTACACGTATGCAGAATTTAATGTTCGTTATAACGTAGATATGATCTTGTGTGTATTGAACGAATGATTCTTCATGGAGGTCATTGAGTTAGCTGGTAATTGTTTCGTAGAGTAAGGTAGATCCATGCTTTAGTTCTTGTTTCAGAAGCTTGGGAAGGCCTTGTGGGCACTTACTGGGGGTAGTGTAGATTATACGAGATTCTTCTTTCATAATTAGGTAGGCTACGGGCGTCCCTTAGTGAATTAGCTATAGCATGAACTTGATCCACTTAGAGGCTCTCTTTTCGTATCTGACTGGGACAGCTGGCTTCTGGAATGGTTGGTGAGCTTCTAGCTTAGGCTATAAGTTAAATCTGGCCTCGAGAAGCCTTAAACTGGAAAAAGCTCATTCTTGTTTGTGTCCGGCTTCACTTCGAGTGCTTCTTGAGCTCGGTGATCCTTCCTCGCTTTCACTGGGTGGTTTTGGTGCCCGATCGTAGGAACCGAGGTCCCGGGATAGGTGATCTTGAGAAGCCCAGATTCCAGTGTTCGCGTGTGGGCTCTACCTAGTCGTGTCTAGCTTCATTCCTGATAGTTCTGAAGCCAGATGATCCTTCCCATCTTCTGCAGGGTAGCTTTATGGATTGCTTGGGTTCTCATGAATGCCGAATTCGAGCTTTGACTCGAGCTATGAGAGTGGAAAATTTCTCCTTGGTCCCCTAGCCAAATTTTACTACTAACAAAAGTCCCCTCCGACTTGAACACCGGTTGTAGAGTTAGGGTTGGAGTTAGATTCCTTATCTTTTAATTGGGAAATTTTCCGTTACAAAATAATTACTGAGGATCTCGAATGAAATCTTCTCATTAACTACTCAGGTGACGTGTCGAGCATGGATTGGTGTGCTCTTTGAAGAAATCCGGCTGGGTGTGGCCCCAAATTGGTTCTCCGGAAACGGGTGTGAGGAATCTCGAGCGACGATGATTCTTCTCTAGTCCGTTAGCGTCGTCGCTCTAGTAGGAATGTCTCGATCGACTCCGGCTTCTCCAATCATCCTGATAACCCTCTGAACTTGGTTGATGAAGGTTCTGATGTAGGAGAGAGGGACGACGTCGCTATGGAGAGGTCAAGTCACGGTAGCCGGTCCTTTTCCGGCGGAGCTTCAGCCCCATGACTTTAGGGTCATTCCCAATTCCACTATTGATCCGGACTCCCTTAATCGTATAAGATCCAAGTATGTTATTCCTGACAACGTTTCCCTCATAATACCTTCTAGAGACTATGATGTTTTTAACCCCCCAAGGGCGTCCTCTCAATTCATGTGGCGGGCCTCGAAAGTTGGGTCAGGCTTCCCCTCCATCCTACCCTGCGGCGAGGCCTCAATGTCTTTCAACTAGCTCCTCTCTTGTTGACGCCCGGCTTCTGGAGGCACCTAATTGGCGTCCTCTTGCTATTGAGAGAGCAGTACGAGCTCAGTAAGATAACCAGGGAACCCGGAGCAGAGAAGCTGGCTTTCCTCTTCCAAATTGAGAGCCTGGCCTAGGCCCCCCAAGGACAATTTTACGCCAAGGCCAAGAACAAGCTTAATTTCATCATCTCTAGACCTTTAAGGAAGGACCCGATCGGGAAAGAGGAGTGGATTTTGGTTGGCGATGATTGGGGGAACTCGATCTTTATAGGTGGGCACGAGTTTACTGTCCCCACGGCTTTCAACGATAAACCATCAACGGATAGAGAATTTTTACCCGCCGAATCTGAAAAGGTGTTGAGGACTATCCTCTATAGGAACTACCTGAATCTGAAGTATCCAACCGCTGATCCCTTCGATTCTCGCAGGGTGAACCAATATCTGTTGATCTTCGATGCTACCCCTAGTAAGTAACATTAAGTTATTACGTTTCATTCCGTTAGCTGGCTTGGTTTTGACATCCTTCTTTTTTTTAACAGTTTTTGTTGTTTCTCTAGCTTCCCACGAAGCCCGGAGAGCTCAGACCCCTCCCCCTCCCCCTCCTCCTCCTCCTCCTCCTCCTCCTCCTCCTCCTCCTGCTAGATCGTCCTGGGGAGTATTCTCGGTTACCTCAGAGAAAAGGGGCCAACCATTCCAGCTGTTGTTTCGCCTGCTCCAGCTTCATCTACTAACCAAGTTAGGTTCAGGATGGCTATTCTTACATCACGGGCTTCCAAGGCGCTAACCAAAAGAGGCCCTGCTTCTCAGGCTGCTAATCCAACCATCTCTACCTCTTCACCAGTTATCTCAACTATTGTTGCTACTGCTTTAATTTCCTTACCAGAGGCCTCACCCCCTCCGTCTAAGCTTCCAACTCCTCGAGCTTCGACAGGCTCAAAGGATGGGTCTCTGAAGCTCCCCCTACCTACCACAATGCCAACAAAACTCGCGGGAGGGGGATGAGGGGCAAGATGAGGTTCTGGAGCAGTTCGTTGCTTCTTGCCTGGGAGGTGGTATTTCCAGGATGGCTTCAATGCCCGTTTAGGTCCTAGTTACCAAAGGGTCTATCCTCCTGGATGAGGTAGATATTCTCCCTTATACTTTTCTGAGATTGCGAGCTTTGATTACTCTCTTACCTTTGTTTCATACTTTGCAGGCTTTCAAGTTTAATGTAGTGATGGGTCACCATGTATCCTCTCTCTATGATCGGGCTGTCCAAGCTGATGCTGAAACTTAAAGGGTCATAGAGCTTCTCGTGCAAGCTCGGTCTCTTGTAGAGGAGATGACCTCCTACCAAAAGAAGATAGAGGCAGAACTGAACGAGCTTCATTGTGATAATGAGAGGATGGAGCGATCCTTTAACCACGAAACCCTCAAGTTAGAGCAGTGGGCTAGGCAAAGAGACTCCTTGAAGGCTGAAGCTAAAAAGTTGGATACCAAGAATCAAGATATGCATGCCTGGATTGCCAAGCTCCTGGCCGAGGTGGATGCATCCTTTAGCGAATGATACTTCTATGCTTCCTACTAGATTGCTGAAGCCCTCCCCTCTCCCTTTGACCTATCGATTATTTCAAACAGGGATAGGGAGAAGATATTGGCCATGGCCGCAGAGATGTCTCATCCCTTAGGTGATGAATCGGGTCCCTCTAATATGGCTGAAGCTGGGAAGCAGCCAACTGTGTCAGACATTCTTCCCCCTTCTCTCATCTTCTCAACGTCAGATTCTAGAGAATCCTTATTAGGGGTTCAACCCGTGAAAAATGAAGGAGGCCTTACAGAAGCCCGAAGTCAATCTAGAGTGGCTTCAAGGGAATAACCAGTGGTGAGAGAGAGTATGCCGGAGTCAATGGTCGACCTTCTCGACACGGCCATCCCACCTAAGGTTATAGAAGTGGTTAACGAGGTCTTGGGGGAGGATCCTACTGAGTAACAAGTAGTCGGGAACCTTTCGGTGGTAGAGGTAGCAGAGGTGGCTTTTCAAGATGATCCACCACTGGAAGGAGAAGTTGGGGAGAGCTCACCTAGAGGGGGGAATAGCCGAAGGGAGCCAGGAAGAGGCAGAAACCTGATGTGATTTATTCTGATTCGCTTTTACAGCCCCGTAAAGGGGGGTGAGCACCCTGCTATATTCATGTCATGTTCGAATAGATTTTTTTTTTCTTTTTATGTAGCCCGGAACAGGGAGTTGGGCCTCCTGTTTGATTACTATAGCCTTTACGTGGGATAGGCTCCCATTTCATTAATTATAACTGACCTTAGGCTTCATCTATTGAGTTTTGATTTGATTGGCGTTTACTTGCTTCATTTCTGATCCTAATCTAGATATAGCCTCTAAAAAAGCTTGACTTAACATGTCCTGGAAAAAGTAACGAGATAGAAATACTGCTTAAGTGTGAGAGTAGACAACTAGCTCGAGCTCTTAGCTCTTAACAGAAACTCGTAGCTCGGTGACTTTTATAAATAGTCCCCTTGTATGATTGCAGGCTGGTTTGCATCTGTCACAGCAAGCAACCACATATACAATGGAGAATTAGTAACCAATAATAACTAGGACATTTTAAGTAAAAGAGCTTTCCATTCTTGAGCCTCTCTAGGGGGTCATAGCCCAAGTGAGGCATCAATGAGGGCTATCTAGCCATCTCCTAGCCTTGAGATTATGATGGCAATCGTGCTCTTAAACTCGAGTCCTTCTTTGGGGCAGTAGCCCGACCAAGGCATAAGGAGAGCTATCTAGTTATTTCATGGTCTTGAGATCTGGATGACAACTATGCTCTTACACGTAAATCCTTCTTGGGGGTGGTAGCCCGACCAAGGCATCAGGAGGGTTATCTAGCTATTTCCTGGTCTTGAGATCTTTATGGCAAATATGCTCTTACACTCAGACCCTTCTTGGGGGTGGTAGCCCGACCAAGGCTTCAGGAGGGCTATCTAGTTATTTCCTGGTCTTGAGATCCAGAGGGCAGCTATGCTCTTACACTCAGACCCTTCTTGGTGGGGGGTAGTGCCCGAACGAGGCATCAGGGATAGCGAGGGGGCTTCCCCAGTTAATCCCTGGTCTTGGGATGATAATGTCGAATTTTCCCATGTAGAACCATATCATTGTAGAACGTAGTTGAAGAAAACAGACTTTATTGATAAATTAAAAAGAATAGAGTACAATATTGTTGGTGACTAAAAACTAAGTGGAGGTAGCCTGCTCACAAGTCCCCTGTTCAGGGGTAGAATTTTCTCAGGTGATCTGTATTCAAAGTATGATCGATGAGTCGACCATTCATGTCCTCGAGCTTGTACACCCTGTTACGGACCACCACCTTTACCAAATAAGGTACTTCCCAATTGGGCCCCAGGACCCCGTCTGACCTCTTCTTGGTATTTAATGTCGCTTTCCTGAGAACTAAGTCCCTTTTCTTAAAGTTTTGGGCTTTAACCCTCCTGTTAAAGTATCTAGCAATCTTGCTCTTGTAAATAGCTACCTTTTCAGCTACTTGTTTTTCTTCCAAGAGATCTAAGCTAACTCGGAGCTTGTCCTCGTTGCTTTCCTGTTCAAAATGTTGAACTCTGAAGGAGGTCAGTTTGTGCTCAATAAGAAGAACTGCTTCAACCCTGAAGGCTAAAGAATAAGGTGTTTCTCCGGTGGTCGCCCTTCTCGTAGTGCGGTCAGCCTAGAAGAACTCGGGAAGCTCCTCGGCCCACATGCTTTTTTTCTGTGGTAGCTTCTTTTTTAACAGCTTCTTAATAGTCTTATTGGTGGATTCCACCAGCCCGTTAGTCTGAAGGTGGGCTACTGAGGCGAATCTAAGGTTCATTCCTAAGTCCTCACAAAATTCCTTGAACCGGCCGTTATCAAACTGCTTGTCGAGGTCAACTACAATGACAAGAAGGGTCCCAAACTTGTAAACTACGTTATTTTTTATTCATCTTATTGTATTTTCTTTCAAAATCCGGCATATCGGTCCGACTTCGATCCATCTTGTGAAATATTCAATCATCATGATAGCATGCTTCGCTTAACCAAGAGCAGTAGGGAGCGGTCCAATCAAGTTGACTTCCCACATAGCCTAGGGGTAAGGTAAGCTAAGGGATGATAACCGCTCTAGTGGAAGGTGACTCAAGTTTGCGGTCTTCAGGCATGCTTCGTAGGATCGAACTAAGTTCTTTGCATCTTGATGGATAGTTGGCTAGTAGTGCCCCATGCGAAGTACTTGATATGCCAGAGTTTCCTCACCAATATGGTTCCCCCATTCCCCGGAGTGGACCTCTCTCAATTCCCATTTGGCATCGTCATGATGTAAACATCGAAGCAGAGGAAGGGATTTGCCCCTCCTGTATAAATACCCATCTAGTAAGCAATACTGGACTGAAAGCCTCTTGACTTTCCTAGCTTGGTCAGGCTCCCCGGGAAGCCTCCCTTCCTGGAGATAATCCACTATTGAGTCTATCCAGCATGGTTACCGATCCAGGATGTAATTTTCCTTACCTGCTACTATGCTGGGTAAGGGAATCACTTGGATAAGGACTCTCAGTGGTAAGGTCTGGCGACCATTCGCAGCTATCTTGGCTTGGACGTCAGCTCGACGATTCTGTTGTTGAGGTACATGCTCAATCTTAAATCCTTTAAATTTACTCCTAAGCTGTTGAACTAGCTACAGGTAGGCAACCATATTATCCTCTTTTGCCTGATAATCCCAGAGACTTGGTTGACTATGAGCATCGAGTCACTCCTGATCTGTAGGTAATCGACCCAGAGCTCTGTGGCCGCTCTTAGCCCGGCTAAGAGGGCTTCATACTCTGCCTTATTGTTAGTGGCTTTAAATTCAAATCTAAAACAGTGGCAGCACTCAGTCCTCTCTGGGTCGATTAGAACTATACCCGCTCATCCCCCTGCTTGCCCGGACCCTTCATCTATGTAGAGGATCCATGACTTGGAACCTTCTGGCCAGTTGTCGAATTCTGGAATCATCTCAGTGGTTATGTTTGTCGCTGCAGAGGTTGTTTGGCCTGGAGGTACTGAGAGTTCTGCTACAAAGTCTGCCAAAGCCTGGGCTTTAATTGCGGTCCTGGGCTTGTACTTTAAATCAAACTGGGTGAACTCCAGGGCTTATAAAACCAACCTTCCGGATACATCCGACCTTTGCAAGAATTGACGGAGGGGTTGGTCCATCACTACTGCTATTGAGTGAACTTGAAAGTAGGGACGGAACTTCCTTACCCAGGTCAACAAGGCATACGCGAGCTTCTCTAGAAGGGTATAATTCTTTTCTGGTTTGGTTAGAGCATGACTCACTTAGTAGATAGGCCGCTAGACCCTATCTTCACACTCTTTGATGATATCCAAAGCATCACAACTCTAGATCAAAGATGGAAACACCCACCAATAAAGTTAAAGGTAAAATCTAGTTTATTATCTAATTATTTGATGTCTAGCGGATGCGTCAGAATACTCTAGACTACACGGTCGAATAACGATAATGATGAGGTAAAGGATTGTGAAACACTTTCTTCACCCTTATTTATTGAGATTTCTTATTACGCTTTCAACACAGTATGCAACGCATATAGCTTTTGCATGTTTCTCCTAATATTAGACCATGTAGACCATGCAAAAGCTATGTTGTCATAGTATGATTATTTATTACATAATAGATCTTACACACAATGCATACCATGTGGTTTTTATACAAAGCACCATGCATGAAGGATTCATGAGTACAGTATCCCAAACAACGGTCATCACTAATAACATGCATTGATCCAACTATTTTTGTTTGGCATTATTAAAGCATATAGTTGTGCAAATGTTACTTACATGTTTAAACAGATGATGAAAATTTTAGTACAGAAATCGAGCTTAGTTTTTATACACACAAAAAGAGTTTTTTCTCGGTGCATAGACAAAAGCACCTCAACAAGCGTTTAGCGTCTATAGTAAAAAAAATGGTCTATGAGAGACCAGAACTACAAAAAAAAAGGGGAAAGACAAAAAGAGAAGAAATCTTCGCAAGTGCAATCAACTCGAAGATGACTGTCCACAGCGACACAGCAAAAAAGACAAAGGGGCTAAAATCTTCACCAACAAAGGCCTCTAAAAAGGGCTAGCATATGATAATAAGAACATATGATAATGACATGATAAGAATCATATGATAATAAGAACATATGACAATGACATGATAATAAGAACATGTCAATAACTCGGGCGCTGTGAAACCGCGAAGGGCGGATGGAAAGTGTCCGAAAGGGGCTGAGAAGCTAAAGTAGCACACCCGCCAAGTCGATTAGGTGCAAATACACCTATTAGCTAAAAAAGACAAACCCAAGGCACTAGGATACCTAGAAAACTGCTTGGGGCACCATCGGGGAAAAATTCTGGCGAGATGCGTAGCTGTGTTGGTTGGTATACACTACCCCAACGATTCGGCAAACCCCTGTAATAGAAAAAACCGGGAGTCGTCCTTGGTCAATTGTGCAGGGACCTGGGTGTATGATCGTGGAAAGTCTCGATGTAACACTTGGGTAAAAGCTGACCAGTTTAATAAGACACTAAGATCAGTCTAAAGATGATCAGTTTAATAAGATACTTGATCATTCTTAAAGCAAATCTGATCAGTTTAATAAGATATTGGATCAGTCTAAAGATGATCAGTTTAATACGATACTTGATCATTCTTGAAGCAAAATCTAAAGATGATCAGTTTAATAAGGCCAGTTTAATAACACTTGGATCAGTCTAAAGATGATCAGTTTAATGAGACACTTGATCATTCTCAAGGCCACAATTCTTGAAGCCAAATTGATCAGTTTAATAATATACTTGATCAAAGGTACAAAGCTTCAATGGGCAAGTGCAAGTAGAAGCAGTAAGGAAACTTTCAAATGCTAGATCAGAGCATGTTTGGCCGAACACTTTGAGATTGGCTTGGTTCACTAAAAATCAAATAAACACCCCGAAAGTGGGTATAAACTTAAATACGGTCACGTCCCCGAGGTGCAAAATAAACACTCTGGTTGACTTGAGCCAGAGCCTAAATCATTCTGTTAGTCGGGTGAGCGTTTGGAACAATTCGCAAGCAGTACAAAAGAAAGAATTTAACCTACGAGATCAAGATGAGGGAGATCGAGGAAGAGATTATGAAATGTCTCGATTAAAAAAAATACTCGGGACAACAAACAGAGTAGAAAATCTACTAGGACCAATAAAGAGAAAATCGAACATGTGCCCAAAACATGGCTCCTACTCTACACATCGATATCAATTCAAATAACAACTATGTTAGGGGGTAGATTCAGAGCAACATGAACCCCTAGAGAACAAGAGCACCCGACTCACCATAAAAAAATATATATGGCAATGGCCTAGGGGGTGGATACTAAGAAGCACGATCTCCACAGAGCGCCAATTTACCTTCCCGAGAGCAACAACATCTACCATATATTTTCTCAGCTTGTGACGAAAAACGTTACTTAGAAGTACCCTAAGCAAGTTCAAGTTGTCTTGAGACTTAAAAACTTCAAAAGATCGTCGGAACATGCCTTTAGAGGATATTCTGAGCGGCGATAAAAGCATTATACTGCAGTCAGAAGAAAAGGCGAGAAAGATGAGAACATGGTGTTGGGGAGAAAAGTGCTCATGTAAAAGGAACGCAATAAAAAAAAAGGTGGTCAAAACGTGGAGATCAAAAAAAAATGACGCTTAAATGACTAGTAAAGTATTAAAAAGTTAGGACCTCCTCAGAATAAAGAGACTTAAAAGCACCCGAGCATCAAATCTTAAGTTCCAATCTATTCAGCTCGCTCTAGTAGTTCAACTCACCACATCTATTCAGCTTGGGGAAAAACTTAACACGTCGTTGCTATTTCATTCGGCTCGTTGGCTCTTTACCTCTTCAAAAAAAAATGCCAACCTCATCCCAGTGCACGGTTAGTTCAAAAAAAAAATCTCAAAAATCAAAGCTTGTGGAGACAACAATTCAACAAATGCGATTAGAACCAAATGCAAGTAAGAATTTTCAATTATGTTTATACAAACAAAGTTCTTTTTTGATTGCAAGAATACTAGTTAGAAGGCCTTAAAGAAAGCACTTCCCGTAAGACCTGGGTGTATGATCATGGTGAGCCTCGATGTAACACTTGGCTAAAAACTTATCAGTTTAATAAGATACTGGATCAGTCTAAAGATGATCAGTTTAATAAGATACTTGATCATTCTTGAAGCAAAATCTAAAGATGATCAATTTAATAAGATACTTGATCATTCTTAAATCAAAACTGACCAGCTTAATAAGATACTGGATCAATCTAAAGATGATCAATTTAACAAGATACTTGATCATTCTTAAAACAAAACTGATCAGTTTAATAAGATACTGGATCAGTCTAAAGATGATCAGTTTAACAAGATACTTGATCATTCTTGAAGATAAATCTAAAGATGATCAATTTAATAAGATACTTGATCATTCTTGAAGCAAAGCTGACCAGTTTAATAAGACACTTGGATCAGTCTAAAGATGATCTGTTTAATAAGATACTTGATCATTTTTGAAGCAAAATCTAAAGATGATCAGTTTAATAATATACTTGATCATTCTTGAAGATAAATCTAAAGATGATCAGTTTAATAAGAAACTTGATCATACTTGAAGCAAAACTGACCAGTTTAATAACGCTTTGATCAGTCTAAAGATGATCAGTTTAATAAGATACTTGATCATTCTCAAGGCCATCATTCTTGGAGCCAAATTGATCAGTTTAATAATATACTTGATCAAAGGTACAAAGCTTCAATGGGCGAGTGCATGTAGAAGCAGTAAGCTTTAAGGAAAAAAGCACTTCCAGTAAGAAAGCCACAAAAAAAAAAATCAAAAGCCGATCACTTAGAAAATGACTAATCATTTGGTGATCAGACATGGACCGACCATACCTAGTGCAAGTTCATCTCACAGTAAAGTATCAAAAGGCATCTTAGTGACTTGATCTATATCCCGAAGACACTGAGGTTTAAAAATTTATCTCAGCAATATAACTTGTCTTGAAGATTATCAAGGCAGAACATCGACTAGTAAAAAAGAAATGGTAGGAAAATATCCTGAGCAGAGATCCAAGACACCAACGTGTCCAACTACAAGGGAGCAAAAAGTCAAGGAGTCCAAGGCTGACTAGTTTAATAAGACGATCAGTTTTAAAAAGAAGAGGTGATCAGTTTGATAAGATACTTGGTCGGGGTTAAAGCGATAAGTTTGGAAGAATCAAAAAATCAAAACTATTCAAATCCTCTTCGTCGAGTAGTTAAGAACTCATCTCACGGATTTGAAGGGGTATTGTTATATGTACTTTTTTTCAACATGACACGTCATCAAAAGTCAACCAGTCAACGAGAGGGATTTGGCCGATGACATGTCATCGAAAAAATTGATATGGAAGTTATAAGCATATGCACCATGTAAAGTTATCAAATAAAAGAAGCCTTAATGAACGAAGATCCTACTCGCCAAGAATCTCTACTCAGCGAGGACTACTCGGCAAAAATAGGAAATATAACCTTATCGGGACACGCCGTACCAAGCGAAGATTCACTCAGATTCACTCAGATACTGAATCTTGGAATCATACTCCAATAAGGAAATATCCCTATTTCCTCTCCAATATCAGAGAATTCTAATCAGGAAGAAACTCATAGCTTCTAGGAGGATAAACATCAAACTGGAAATAAGTTATAAACGGACTATATTACTAGAATCCTACAAAGATTCTAATTAATGAATCCACCACTCGTAAGACAATAACTAGGGCAACTCTAGATCGAACCATATAAATACAACCATGTATTCATTATAACAGAATAAGAAGGTCATCATCAACAATTGAGGTTTAGATGAAAATGATGAGCAATCATATGAGAGAAAAACGAGTATTGAGTGTTGTAATTATTCTATTCATAGTGGATCTCTTCTCGCCGTCATTGGCACCGTGGATGTTTCCCCGTCTTGGGGTTTTATCACGTAAAACATATGTTGTGTTTGATTTATTCTTTATTTCCCACTCTTCTACATTATTATTCTCAAATGCAAACAAATCATATCGCATCCACGTGGAGAAAGAGGTTTTGATCATTCAACTCTTTTAACTAGTTAAAGCTTCGATCTGTCTACGTATTAACGTTTGGCGGTTGATTTTTCAACGATCCAAAAATCGCCATCAACACTTATACTCGGACCCAAATCCTTGAAAGAAAATCAAACTCATTCCACATAAAAACCCAAAATTATAATTAAAACAAAATCAAACTCATAAGAAAAAAAATCCATTCTCAATCCACAAAAATCAGTCCCCAAAAATCATTCAAAGATAATTAACACTGATGGTCTTGGTCGTTTTGGTCTTCATGGTCGGCCTCCGAAAGCTCCGGCTATTACTCTCGTGATTTGGTCCCCCCCCCCCCCCCCCCCCAATGCAGCTTTAGGGGCTCCGGGTATTGGCGGATGTGGTGGGGGGTTTTATGAACTGTCGCTCATTTGTCAAGGGTTGCTTTTCGATTCATCTGGATTCGAATTATGCTTTTGAGGCTGGTGTTGTCGGCTTCTTTTGCTATCAACTACACGATTACGGTTGGCATCGTGTTTGGCTCGAAAGTGACTCCACGTATGTTGTTCAGTTGCTTGCTTCTTATCGATCAGGCTCCTTGGCGTGTTCGGTGGGCTTGCCTTCATTGTCTCTCCTAGCTTGCAGCTATGGATTTCCAAGTCTCCCACATTTTTCATGAAGGGAATCAGGTGGTGATGTGCTTTCTAAATATGCTCTTTCTCTCGAGGATGCTCAATGGTGGTTTTCGGCTCCCCCGTTGTGTTCTACTTTTGTATGCTATTATGGGCTTGGTCGTTCGACTTATCGCTTTCATTAGTGTTTGTTTTTTCCCTACTGAGGCATGCGTGCCTTTGTCTGGTTTCTTTTTAAGGGTTTGTGTGCCCTGGTTTTGTTTTAATCTTCTTCTCTGCACGCACTTTTTCGTTTTATTTTCATATATAGATACTGTCTTGAGTTTTTTCAGCTTTTGATTTTTTGTTATGTTTTTTCGTCTTATACCAATCCAATTTTAAATATAAAAATATCATTCAAAGACAAACAAATTCATTCCTTACCCATTGCTTGCAGACCCCGCTATTTAATGAAACAGAGCTTCAAAAACTTTCCATACCCATTCCATACAAACCCAATAATCATTGAAAAGAACGAACATTTAATAACATTAAAAAAAAAAAAAAGCAATTTCAGTCAAAATTTCTCAAACAATTGCATACCCGTCATACCTGCACTGTGGCACAACAACTACGCAAAGTTCATACTTCTCTCAAATGTAAGAAGGTTTGTATGGGAGAAGTGGGAAAATCGTGGAAGAAGAAGAAATTCGAACCATAAGAACAGGGGCGGACCCAGACCTTGTGCCCTGTCTCAATTTAAAAAAAAAACGTTGCTTTGTCTATATATATAAGTATTAACAACTATTAGCTCATGTGTTTTAGCACATCTGGTAGTGGATTTTATTTCTTCATTTAAAGTGAGTGGTTCAAGACCCATCTCAAGCAAACTAGTTATTATTTTTTTTATTCAATTTTAGTAATTTTTTATGTCTTTTTTATTTCACTATCTTCTCATATTCCTTCCTAAAATTTTCATTTCTTATAAAACAAACAATTCATTTTCTCTATTTTGTCATTGTGAATTTCTTAACTAACACTAATTTGTGGTTACATAATTCAATTTTATTTGAGCTCGAAAAATTATTGGCACAATTTAGGAGGTGTTGTGCAAATATCACCACTTTACTAATATATGTTTAAAAGGCACCATTTAACATGATCAGACGAAAATACCCCGAAATATTAAAATAGAGAGAAATTTATCGTTTTCTAAGTCAGAGAAAAGCAAGAGCGAAACCGACGGGAATATAATCGACGGCGAAGTGACTGGAACGAGAGTACATGAGAACAGCTGCGATTGACAAAAGTAAGATCAGTTTGTTTTTTTCCTCGTTTTTGTTATTGATAACTTGCATTGCATGTTAGATTTGAGTTTTGTTAAATGGAATTATAGATTATGGTTAAAATAGAGATCTGAGAATGGTTGGGCTTTAGGTTTGGGCTTGACATTTAGTTGAATATCTGTTGAGGAAGATGAAATTCTTGGTTACAGAGACTTTTTACAGGAGAATCGAGCTTTTTGTAGTTGAGTCGAGCTTTTTTTCGTGAAAATTAGGTTTTGGTAAGTCAAGCTTTTTTTATGAGGGGTCGAACTTTCTTTTAAAGGGATCGAGCTTTTTTTTAAAGGGATCAAGCTTTTTTTAAAGGGATCGAGTTTTTTTTAATAGGATCGAGTTTTTTTTACATTTGATCCAGGTTTTTTGTTAAGGGATCGAGTTTTTTTTAATAAGACCGAGCTTTTTTACATTGGATCGAGCTTTTTTGTTATGGGATCAAGTTTTTTTGTCATGGGATCAAGTTTTTTTTTAAAACGATCGAGCCTTTTTGTCATGAGATCTAGCTTTTTTTTAATTGGACCAAGTTTTTTTTACATTGGATCGAGCTTTTTTATTATAGGATCGAGCATTTTTGTCATATGATCGAGCTTTTTTATAAAAGGGTCGAGCTTATTTGTCCTGGGATTGAGCTAATTTTTTATAGGACCGAGCTTTTTTACATTGGATCGAGCTTTTGTATTATGGGATTGAGTTTTTTTTTCATGGGATCGAGCTTTGTTTTAAAAGGTCGAGGTTTTTTGTCATGGGATCGAGCTTTTTTTTTTTTAATTGGACCGAGCTTTTTTTACATTGGATCTAGTTTTTTTGTTATGGGATCAAGCTTTTTTTTAAGGGTAGAGGTTTTTTTACATTGGATCGAGACTTATAATTTTGCTTATGAGCTTTTTTCTATTTAATGATGTTGTATTTCTGTTACATTGCAGATGAGAAATAGGTTGAGGGATTTGCTTAAAACTCCATAAGGAGACTGGTACGAGGGCAAATTGACTCGACACGACCATTTTGATGCCCTTGCCCATATAGACGACGCGTTGAACCTGGTCCCTACAGAATTTACAGAAAGAGATCGGTGTCGGTTCATGGCGTCATGTTTTGGGCGTTTCCTGACGATGCATCGGGGAGATGAAGTTTTCAGGTGGTGTTATCCATCGATTGCTTTTGAGGTAGCTATATCATAAGAGCCCAATAGATGAGATGCAGTTCATGTTAGAGAACCAGTCGGTGAGGTTTTCGAAGATGGAATTTTATATGATCACTGGATTACAGTTTAGAGTTGTACTGAACACGACTGTGTATGCTGAAGTGAAGAATGGCATACAACAGTGGTACTTTCTTGGAGCCGATGAGGTTTCTTTGGAGGAGATAAAGGGTGTTGTCACCGTCGGAGAGTTTGGAAAGGCGTACGATGTTGTGAAGCTTTGTCTCATATATATGCTGACTGATACTAATGGGGGTGGACAAGAGATTCAAGATTCCATTTTGGCAGTTTCGACTGGTTGAGGATCTCGATACGTTTGACGTATTCCTATGGGGTGCCCACGTGTACATGTATTCCATTTACTCATTCAAGCATGTGTTTGACGGGCGCCGAGACGGGTTCGAGCGACGTCAACAGGAAAATGGCGCTCACATACATACGGTGGAGACCTGCAACATATACGGTCTATCTCACGCCTTATTGGTAAGAACTTCGAATTACAAGTTGTATTTTACTGTTGTTGTCCTAAATGTTATAGATACTTATCGTACTTATCTTTGATGCATATATTTGCTTTTGAGGTGATCCCTGATTTGAGCCAAGAGTTCGGTACCCGAAGGGTTACGGATTTGTCTCCCCAAAATTTTGAAGTGGGAGTTGACCAAACAACCGAGAGGAAAGAAGCTGGCCAAGATTTTCAAAGGCAGGGTATGTATTTAATTTGTTAATGTTTATATTAGTGAGTAAATGTACAATTATATTGTTCTAACCATTAGTTCAGATGTTTGCGAGGAAGGAACCGGTGCCTACTCCAACTGAGAGAAAGGAACTGTACTATACGGGGCTAAACGAAAGGGGAGTCTGTATGTAGAAGAGGACAGACTTCAGATTTTGCCTCCGGTCCTGATCAGACTACCTTTGGCAGGAACAGTGGGATAGAGGGTGGGAGTTTTACAGACAGGACCAGTGACAGTGAGGGATCTAAGCCCGATGATGGGGTTTAAGGCCCAGTGACAGTGAGGGATATCAGACACACCCTCAACGAGAAAGGCATATCCATAGGCTGGTTCGGTTTACCACCCCCAGACATGCTACATCTATAGGGGATTCCTGTGGTGGCGTTGGACGTGATGGAGAGGTAAGTTGAAAAGAAAGTTTTTTTTTTATTAACACGAGATGTTTATAGTTTTGTACTAACAATGTATACATGATTTCAGGCCCCATAGGAAGATCAACTGAAAGATGTGCGTGAAGCCATCCAGAAAAGTGAGGAGGATCGACAATATTAGCGTAAGGAGTTACTGGATATGATCCGAAAGAGTGACAATGATTGACAGCAGCAGCACCGAGTGTTACTGGATATGATCTAGGGGGCTTCAGGGGTCAACCACGCATACACACAGGGATGCCCCACCACCTTCTAATCCAGACTTTAGTCTCGGAGGCAGAACATATGGGTATACGGGGGGGTGGACAGACAGGACAGGTGTGTTGGGGTTAATGCCCTAAACATGCAATTGTAAATGGATTTACGAAGTAAATAAAAAGAAAAGTTCAATTCATTCTTGTTATGTTATTTATTTTATAAACTTGTTCACATATTAACATCCTGGATTGCCGGATGTAATCTCGAACTGTGTATATCAGTGTCATATATGGAAGGATACAGTAAGAGACGTGCAATCTAAAGAGTCCATAGATAGCAAATAAAGCTAGGTACTTTATTTATGGTTAATCTGTAGATGCGGTCCATTCCATAATGTACAGTGATTCTATCATGAATCATTCATATGAGATATGGGAATTGAGGCACCTTGTATGATGTGATCATATAGGACTGGGTCATGATCTATACGAATCTCACACCAAGATTCGTTTACTGATGAAATTCATATATATTAACTAACGATGGATGTATGTGGGTGATCTTAATCTTGAGTGTCTTATCGACTCCTTCAGGTTAGATCGTGGTCTTTGATATATCATGGGTAAGGTCAGATGCATTTCCTTATCAATATACTCCGTATGTTAGGATTGCGGTTTAGCTTGTGGTTGAAAAGGTTTATTCTCAATAGTGGAATCCACTCATTCTTGTGAGAAGTATATGGTAGTTCCCTTAAGGTTTGATTCGGGGATTTGACAATATGAGCCTTCTTCTAATTCCGTGAGGAAATAGGATTTATTGTCCATTTGAGAATCAATGGTACTTAAAGAATATATGTAATTGGAGGGGCATAACGGACATTATGACCCATCTCTAATTATGAACTATTGTAGAGGATCACACAATATGTAATAGCTACATCGATGGACACTGGGTTGTATCGGTCTATGTACAAGCGACTGCAGCTGAAAGAGTGCAGCTTCAGGTTTTTAGTGTAATAACACGAAGTTAATAATCAATGAATATTAATTAAAGAGTTTTATTAATAAATCCGAAGATTATTGGAGGTCCCCTTGTTAGCCCGATCGATTTAGGTACCAAGGGTCACGGTTAATTAATTGGATTGTCCAATTAATTGTGTTACAAAAGTGACATATATTTATTCGGGAATTAATTGAATAATGAGATTATTTAATTAATGGATAACGGTGATTAAATAATGAGATTATTTAATTATGTTATTAATCACTAAATGGATTGTGTATGTTGATATTTATTTTTGAATAAAATAATATAATGTGATTATTTTATTTTATTAAATTAAATATTTTATTTTTAAATTTAAATAATTTGAATTCAAAATAAAATCAAATAAAAGATATAAGATATTTTTTATTTGAAAGTTTTTAAAAGCGTTGATCAGATTTTTTTATAGTTAAATATATATATATATATATATATATATATATATATATATATATATATATATACCAAAACTCTCAAAATTGGCCACAGATTGTCCGGTGCTACTATTAACATCATCGGGTTCTTCGATCCCGGGTCTGGAACTACTTGTAGACATGGTGAAGAAAATGAATAATCAGAAACCCTTGGTTTTGACTCACAGCCTGGTCAACGGGTCAACAGCCTACAGCACTCTAGCAAACGGCAAACACCCTTGGACCTACTGACTTTTGCACCTAAAGTTTAAAACTATAAGTCTTCTTCAACAAGCCTCAAGGCTCTGATACCAAAACTGAACACGAAGATATATAACAGAAACCACAAAACAAAATAAAGCATAATTAAAAGCTTATGGGAAAACAGAGAGATAATAAATCAAGCAATTGTTTAATAATACAGTATAATATGTCAATGGACCTATCAAGTACGTGGCAATTGTTCTACCCGAGTTATTCCTCAACAGAGCTGTAATAAGCAAAGTTGATATGGAAAGGTCCTGGTTTCCGGCATATATACTTAGTCCAGAAAAATAATAAAAGATTATAAAAGAGATAGGGAATAGTGTCTTACAATGCTTACAGAACACTGGTCTGACAGCAAAGATGTCTCAATAAACAAATAGTCACCCTTTTTATTTGATGAGTCAAGAAGATTTTTACAAAATAGAGAGAAAAGAAAGATTGCTTCGCAAAGCAAATTCTAAGATTATGATTGAACTTCAAAAACTGAACTTGGTTTCCAATTGAAACCTTGATACATTTATATAGAGATACAATTAACCTTAGTTACAAAATGAAACTATGGTTATGTGTCGGAAAACTCTAGTTGAAAGGAGCAATAATAGTGGACAGCTGGTCTATGCTTTGTTAAAAGAAGATGATAAGATTCCTTTGTTTGCCACGCCTCTTTTGTCACCGTTGTCGTATTCGGCTTCTTTTGTCGTTTAGTGATTATTGGTTGCTTTAATCATGTCCGAAATATGTTAATGGGTCGTTGCTATCAAATGGGTCACCGTCTGACCCATCATTATTCTGGCTATTGTCGGACCCAGCTTGGGACATATTAGCCATGGTACTTCTCATTTCTTCTGCTATTTTCATTAATTCGTCAGGAGAGGATGCAGCAGCAATTCTGGCATGGTTCTGTGATTTGGCCATTAGAAAGCTGGACTGGTCATTTGCTTTGTTGATGCAAAAAGTAGGATTGTCAGCCAACCATTTAGAGACTTTGTCTTTTCCTAAATTGGCAAGATTCATGCCACTCCACCATTTTATGTTTATTTGTCGACCGAAATATGGAACATTGACATTTCCAATTAGTTTTTCCTAGATAGAGTATTCTAATATAAGGATCCAGGTCAAATTAAATTGGACAAAAAATAGGAACAAATCTGATTAGAATTCCCAGGAGTCTGGTCTGTCAACATTTGAGGTCCATAATGAAAAGCTTTCTTTTACTGGGGGAGGAAGAAGGTCAATGATAGGTCCATACTTGTCCCACCATTCTAAAAACCAATATGGTAGGTCAATAAGGAAATTTTTGTCAAAATAGAGGAACCATGAGAGGGAGTTCCCAGGGTTCTGTCCATAGAAAAACTTTGTCCATGCATCTCTGTAATCCCAATATGAGAAATCAGAGACACGGAAGATTCTGCTGAAATTCCTGGTCGAATTTGGGTCCCCACCCCATTGTTCTAAAATGATAATTTTGTAAATTTTGATTTTCCTGAATATGAGTTTTTCTATGTCAATTTTGTCAAAGACATCAGAAATAAAAATTGAATATTTATCAACAAGAATGAACTCATAAAATATATGTCTTTTGGTTAAATCTTCAGGGATCCTACCAAAAAGAGGGCTGATGAAATCATCTGCCATTTTCTTGGGTTCCTTGAAGTAGTGGTCATGCAAAATTGGGTCTTCCACAACAAAAAACCTATCAAAGAAAGGTTTGTTGATATATGCGTATGTTGGATGGTTTATTTTTGGAAGGGCCGATGCCTGGGCTTGAGTCTGTATTTGGGTTTTCTCTTGTTAGGCCAATATTTGAGCTTGTATTTTGTCTTGTTTGTTTGAATGTGGGCTGATATTTGAAGATAATACTTGTTTGAATGGGGTACTGTTAACTGCTAGTGGGGAAAATGGGTTAGTAGTATGGATTGGGCTCTGGCTAGGGCTATGACTGGAGGAAGGCCCAGTAGGTGGTAATGGAGGGAATTGTATGGGTAATTGGTGGGGAGATCTTGGTTGTGATAATAATGATATAGCATATTTGTCCTTGTGACTTCCTCTAGGGGAAGACTGATAAGTCGATTTTGTCGATAAGTCACTTGATAAGTCTGATCTAGTGGAGCCTCTTCCTCGGCCACCACCTCGACCTCTGTTCATACTGGTGATTTTTCTCCCTGTAAAAATTCCCTGGTCAGAAAGTCTGGGAGGCTATTTTCTGATCATTTAATAAATTCAATTTCAAAATCAAAAGCTAATAAAAGTGCTTGCCATCTGGCAAAAATCTGTTTTGATGCAAGGTTTTTTACATCTTTTTTCAAAATAAATTTGGCTGACTGGCAGTCAACTCTCAATAAAAATTTTTGATTAATCAAATCGTCTTGTAATTTTTGGATGGTCAAAACAATAGACAATATTTCTTTTTTCACTGTCGAATATTTCTTCTGAGTGTCATTCCATGATCCCGAAACATATCTTACCAACCTTTCTTGTCCGTTGATTTTTTGTTTTAGGATACCTCCATAACCTAATTCTGATGCATCAGTTTCTACTGTTTTGGGGGCATCAGGGTGACAAATGGTTAAACATGGTAATTTTTTAACATAACTTTTTATTTTTAAAACTGCTTTAGTATGTGTTTCTATCGAAGGAGCTGGATTAGCTTTTAATCTTTGGAAAAGAGGTTTGCAAATGATACTGAGCTCTTTGTAAAAATTTGAAATATAATTTAAACATCCCAAAAATCTTTGGAGTTGTTTTTTGTCTTTGATTTCGTCTGGAAATTTGTCAGCAAATTCTAGGCTCCTATGGATGGGGATAATAGTTCCTCTTTTAATATTGTGTCTTAAAAACCTTATATTGGTCTGGAAAAGGTGGATCTTTGGGGCCGATATTACCAGTCCATGGTGTTTAACAGTCTTATAAAAGATTTCTAGGTGTTTCCAATGTTGATCAATATTCTTTGAAAATATTAATATATCATCAATATAGACAATGGAGAATTCAGAATAAGGATTAAAAATATTATTCATAATACATTGGAATTCACTAGGGGCATTCTTCAGACCAAAAAGCATTACATTCCACTCATATTGTCCAAATGGGACTGTAAATGCCGTTTTATATCTATCGGATTCACTAATTTGGATTTGCCAGAATCCTGACTTCATATCAAACTTTGAAAAAATGATTGCATCATAAAGTCTTTTTAATAAGTCAGATTTATTTGGAATAGGATACCTGATCCATAATAAAGCATCATTTAATGATTTATAATTAATGACTAGCCTAGGGACCCCTCTTTCTATCTCAGTATTTTTCTGGACATAGAAAGCAGGACAACTCCATGGAGATTTAGAATTTCTAATCAATTTTTTGTCAATCAGATCTTGTATTTCTTTCTTACAATATTCCATTAGGCTTGAAGACATCTGTATAGGTCTAGCTTTTGTGGGGATTCCATTTCCATTAAAATCCTTGGTATATGGGAGAGACACTATATGTTTCTTTCTATCCCAGAAAGCATTAGGAATGGAAGAACAGACTTCCTTCTCTAATTTTTGTTTGAAATGTGCTATTTTCTTTTGAATTGTTGGTTCTTGGATCTTTTCATTTTGTCCTTGAAAATTTAAATCATCTTTTAGAAATGCCAATTGATTTTGTTTTCTGGTTAAGGTTGCAATATAGTTATTAACAGGTTTAGAATTAATATTTTCTTTTCTCAAAGTGTTTAGGTCTTTTTCAAATACAAGGAAGAGAAAAGGGAATAGAATTTATTTCCCTAAATATTCAGTCACAAGGCCTTCATCAATAACTTTAAATGGTGATATTAGGTATAGGAAGGGTAATCCTAAAATGACATTTTGTGAAAGGGTTTTTACTACAATAAAGTCATTGTTATAACAAACTCCATTGTTGCAAACTTTGGCATTGGTGAGTTTGTAATTAATGTCTAGTCTTATTTTATTTGCACCATATAATGATTCTGTGGTTGATTCAAGGTATTTTGTGGGGATTAAGGATTCTATAATACAGTTTAAGTCTGCTCCTGTGTCAATAAGTGCAGTAGCACGAATATTGTAATTGTCTAATATATTGAGCCTTTTGTATGGGATCCTCGATACTATCTATCATCCTATATATATATATATAGGATATATGATTAAAAGAGTTTTAAATTAAAAAAAAAATTGTGATCAGTTTTTTTTTTTGAAAAAACCGATTCACAACGATACATAGATATATATTGATTCTTTGAAAAAGAGGAACAAAAACACAATTTGGTTTCAATGCACAAAAGGACAAAAAGAGGTTTTGTTTTGTTTTTGGCTTTGAAATAGTGTACGGGAGACAAAAAACAAAGATTATTTTTTTTATTAACGCAAATCAGGTCTCCTGACTTGTTTTTGAAGGGTTGTTCAGGAGTGTCGTGCAATGTGAATCAAACAAAAAGAAAATAAGTATATTATTTTTTTTAAAACTAGAATTGTTCTAGTTGGTTTTGATTTTGAATATAGAGTTTTTTATTTTTTTTCTCCATATCCTTCATTTTAAGTTTTTGAGACCATGACGCGTCCACACGCAATTACCAGTCTTGAAAATAGCTAGGAAGATCAGTGGTACAGACCGGGAGCATATCGAAAAGTGAAGGAGCCTCCAAACGTTGGTAAGCTTCTATTTCTTCTTACTATTGATTACAATTTCCTATATTTACATATATATCTTATTAGTGTAATAATTTTTATATGTATTTGTTCCAAAAATAATAACGATCCTAAGTTCACTGGTCCCAGATACAGATTGCGATCCATATAAATTTTTAAAACCCATTTCCGATGCGTTACCTGTGAACGAGGTTCGAACAATTGGTATCAGAGCCAATTTTATTTTTGGAACAGGAAATTATTTTCGTTGCTCCTGTATGTATGATTGTGTATGTAGGATTTAAATTGACTGTATGATGTTTTTGTATGTATATTAAATTTTTTAATTTATAAAAAATTGATTGATCGTTAATTATATGGTACTGTGGATTCAGGGTTTATGGGTTGTTTTATTATTATTATTATTTTACTGTTATTGTATTGTAAAAAATAATGTAACCTATATTGAAGACCTAAAAAAATCGCGAAGAAGGATTCATGAGATGAATCGGAGTGACATGAAGAGACTGGAAGAATCGAAAATTACAAGAAGACCAAGGAATGCCTTGGGGGTATTTTTGTAATTTAAGATTCCAATTTTTTTACGTTGAATAATCCATAGCACTTGGTCAATTCATGTATGTTTTATATTATGTGATGATAAAAGCATTGTCATGCATACGTATGTCATTTAGATTAGATGTGCTTACACAAATAAATTTGATATGTTATATATGCATCATAGGCTGATATTTTATGTATTTTTTTAATGTGATTAAAATGGGTAAATACATAAATTGGCTATGAAAATGAGATTAGGTTTTTATTGGTTAAAAGGTTTGCAAGGTGCAAAGGTCCATCCATGGACTTAAGCAAGCATCTAGAACTTGGAACATCAAGTTTGATGATGTGATCAAAACCTATGGCTTTGAGCAGAACGTTAATGAGCCTTGTGTCTACAAGCGGATCATTGACAAGAAAGTGGTTTTCTTTGTCCTATACGTAGATGATATCCTACTCATTGGGAATGAAGTGGGAGTATTGTCTGATGTAAAGAGCTGACTGCCTAGCCAATTCCAAATGAAATATTTGGGAGATGCAAGTTATGTTCTAGGGATCCAACCTATAAGGGATAGTAAGAACAAACTCAAAGCACTGTCTCAGACATCATATATCGACAAGATTCTTGTGCAATTTTCGATGCAGAACTCTAAGAAAGGTAACTTACCTTTCAGGCATGTAGTTCACTTGTCTAAGGAACAGTTTCCTAAGACACCTTAAGAAGTTGAGAATATGAGACGTATACCCTATGCAAGGCAGTAGGTAGTCTCATGTATGCTATGTTATGCACGAGACCGAACATCTGCTATGTTGTGGGAGTAGTCAGCAGATACCAGTCTAACCCAGGATTGGATCATTGGGTTGCTGTCAAGGCTATTCTTAAGTATCTTCAGAGAACGAGAAACTATATGCTAGTGTATTCCAAACAGGATTTGATCCCGTTAGGATACACGAATTCTGATTTTCAGTCAGACAGGGATTCTAGAAAATCTCCGTCTGGATCAGTATTTACCCTGGGTGGTGGAGCCATTATGTGGAGAAGTATCAAACAATCTTTCATGGCTGACTTCACCATGGAAGCCGAATATGTAGCCGCTTGTGAAGCTGCTAAAGAGGCTTTTTGGCTCTATAAACTCTTGAGTGATCTGAAAGTTGTTCCAGACCTGGATAAGCCCATCACACTTTATTGTGATAACAGTGGTGTTGTGGAAAATTCCAAAGAACCAAGAAGCCACAAGAGAAGGAAGTAAATAGAGAGAAAGTATCATCTCATTAGAGAGATAGTGCAGAGAGGAGATGTGATCGTCACTAAGATAGCCTCACAAGATAATCATGTTGATCCATTTATGAACACCTTACCAGCTAAAGTGTTTTCGGGTCACCTAGATGGTCTAGGGTTATGAGACATGCTTCATATACTTTAGTGCAAGTGGGAGATTGTTGGGGTTTATGACCTAAACATGTAATTTGTAAATGGATTTACGAAGTAAATAAAAAGAAAGGTTCATTTCATTCTTGTTATGTTATTTATTTTATAAGCTTGTGCACATATTAACATCCTAGATTGCTAGATGTAATCTCGAACTGTGTATAAGAGTGTCATATACGGATGGATACAGTAAGAGATGTGCAATCTAAAGAGTCCATAGATATAAAATAAAGTTGGGTACTTTATTTGTGGTTAATCTATAGTTGCGGTCCATTCCGTAATGTACAGTGATTCTATCCTGAATCATTCATATGAGATATCGGAATAGAGGCACCTTGTATGATGTGATCATATAGGACTGGACCATGATCTATATGAATCTCACACCAAGATCCGTTTACCGATGAGATTCATATATATTAACAAACGATGGCTATATGTGGGGGATCTTAATCCTGAGTGTCTTATCGACTTCTGCAGATTAGATCGTGGTCTTTGATATACCATGGGTTAGGTTAGATGCATTTCCTGATCAATATACTCCATATGTTGGGATTGCAGTTTGGCTTATGGCTGGGAAGGTTTGTACACAATAGTGGAATCCACTCCTTCTTGTGAGAAGTAGATGGTAGTTCCCTTAAATGTTGATTCGAGGCTTGGACAATATGAGCGCTCTCCTGATTTCGTGAGAAAATAGGATTTATTTTCCATTAGAGAATCAATGGTACTTAAAGGATATATGTACTTAGAGGGATATAACGAACATTATGTCTCAGCTCTAATTATGAACTACTATGAAGGATCACACCATATGTAATAGTTATATCGATGGACACCGAGTTGTATCGGTCTGTGTAAAAGCGTTTGTAGTTGAGAGAGTGCAACGTCAGGGTTTTTAGTGGTATAACACCGAAGTTAATAATCAAGGAATATTAATTAAAGAGTTTAATTAGTGATTCCGAGGATTATTGGAGCTCAAAATACTGTGGATCCATTAGGTCCCCTTGCTAGCCTGATCGATTTAGGTAACAATGGCCACAGTTAATTAATTGGATTGTCCAATTAATTGTGTTACAAAAGTGACACTTATTTATTCGGGAATTAATTTAATAATGAGATTATTTAATTAATGGATAATGGTGATTAAATAACTTAAATAATGAGATTATTTCATTATGTTATTAATCACTAAATGGAGGGTGTATGTTGATATTTATTTTTGAATAAAATAAGATAATGTGATTATTTTATTTTATTAAATTAAATATTTTATTTTTGAATTTAAATAATTTGAATTCAAAACAAAATCAAATAAAAGATATAAGATATTTTTTATTTGAAAGTTTTTAAAAGTGTTGATCAGATTTTTTTAAAGTATATATATATATATATATATGATTAAAAGAGTTTCAAATTAAAAAAAAAAACTGTGATCAGTTTGTTTTTTTTATATATAAAAAAACGAATCACAACGATATGTAGATATATATTTATTCTTTGAAAAAAAGGAACAAAAACACAATTTTGGTTTCAATGCATAAAAAGATAAAAAGAGTTTTTGTTTTGTTTTTGGCTTTGAAACGGTGTACGTGAGAAAAAAAAAAGACTTTTTTTTTTTTTATCAATGCATATCAGGTCTCTTAACTTGTTTTTGAAGGGTTGTGCATTAGCGTCGTCCAGTGTGAATCAAACAAAAAGAAAAAAAAAAGTATTATTTTTTTTTTAACTAGAATTGTTCTAGTTGGTTTTGACTTTGAAGAAAGAGTTTCTTCATTTTTTTTCTTCACATCCTCCATTCTAAGTTTTTGAGACCGTGATGTACCCACACGCAGTTACCAGTCCTGTGAATAGTTAGAAAGATCAGTGGTGCAGACCGGGAGCATATCGAAAAGTGAAGGAGCCTCCAAACGTTGATAAACATTTATTTCTTCTTATTATTGATTACAATTTTCTGTATTTACATATATATCTTGTTAGTTGAATAATTTTTATATGTATTTGTTCCAAAAATAATTACGATCCTAAGTTCACTGGTCTCAGATACAGATTACGATATGTATAAATTTGTAAAACTCATTTCTCCTACGTTACCGTTGAACAGGGTTCCAACAAGTTGGATGTAGCGAGGACTCGCCTGCCGAGGGGACAGGTCTTGAGAGTCAAGCTCAGTCGCATACCGGCGATAGTAGGCCAGCTACACATACAGCAGTCTGGTCGGACCTCCCAGCTGTCATATCTGGGTTGACCCAGCCCGAGCACCACCCTCCACTCATTACAGTGACCCAGCAACAGAGCTCACATCCACCCAGCACATCGATCCATGTACAGCGGTCCCTTCCCCTACCTAGCACATCGATCCAGCCTCAGCGGTCCCCTCCCCCACCCAGCACATCGATCAAGGCTTAGCAATCGTCTCCCCCACCCAACGTATCGACCTAGGGTCAGCGGTCCCCTCCCCCACCCAGCACATCGATCGAGCTCTAGAGCTCCTTGGAGGTTGGAGTACCGCCCATGAAGCGTATACTGAAGCGCGAGTGGAAGTTAATGAGCCCTTAAACAGATTTATGTCGGCCGAAGAGGTTGAGGATACGATCCTAGTCCGTGGAACACATATTTGACCTCTAATTATGGACGTCGACCAGCTAGCGACATACAAAGCCTTCAAGAAGAACATCTGCGGGGAATTATGAGTACAACTTCATCTATGAATTTGGCAGTGTTTTAATGTTTAATAGAATTTTTATAAAGTTAATCCAACAATTAAATAGATAGGATGTGGATGTGCTGGCACCAGTCGACGCCAAATGGTTCATGCGTATGCAGTCCAACTTCATGGACTTGGAGGACACGGTACGTACTTACATGATTTTCAAATTAACGTTTGCTTAAGTAATGTTGTATTGTTAACAATTCATTACTTTTATATATTGTCAGCATATGGATGCATACCTCTATATTCTTTGGAAGCGTCATCGAGGATTCTCTACTATGTACAACCAGAGGATCAACGTATTGGATACGTAATTCTGTGTAAGTAGTTATAAATTATTGGTATGGCATCTCGTTTTTTGGTTTTTTACTGTTGATAAGAATTTGTCAATGATTGTATGTACAACCACTTACGCTTTTACAGTGGGAGAGAATGATGTCTCGTGATTCTCACGGGGTTGTGACCACAACGAGGTGGAATGTGTTACAGTCCGGATGGTTGGAAGAGGACCTTCAGATGGTCCATAAAGTTACTGTTGGAACCCTGTTCACCGGTTACACAACGGAGCTAGGCTTTAAAATTTTTATATAGATCATAATCTATATCTAGGACCAGTGAACTTGAGATCGTAATTATTTTTCGAACTAATACATAAAATATGTAAAGGCATGAAATTGTAATCAATATAGTTAGAAGAAGAAAATCTTACTAACGTTTGGAGATTTCTTCACTTTACGATATGCTAATGTTTGAACAAATCGATCTTCCTCGCTATCTCCCGGGACTGGTAACTGCATATGGACGCGTCACGGTCTCAAGAACTTGAATAAAGAATGTAGGGTGAATTGAAGAAACTCTTTCTTCTATGTTCACAAAACTAGAACAATTCTAGTATATAAAATATTGGACTTTTTTCTTTTTGTTTGCACAGTGCACGAACATACAATTTTTTTCTCTTTGATTATTGTTTGACACGCAGACAAAAAAAAAACGAATTGCATCTTATGCCCAATTCATTCTTTTTTGCATTGATATGTGTTTGTCTTTAATTGATTTCTTTTATTGATTCCCGCACACGTGTATTTGCATCATATGCAAATTCTTATATATGTGCATTAATTTTATCTTTTTTAAATCTTTAAAAAATATATATATATATATCGATAAAACTAATCAATTTAAATCATTTAAAATATCTCATATCTTTAAAAATATTAATCAATTTATTTTGAATTAAAATCTTTAAATTCAAAATTAAATATCTAATTTAATAAAAATAAAATAATCAAATTATTTTATCTTTAAAAAAAATATCAATCAACATCCTCCAACTATGATTAATTAAGCAATGAAATAATCTAATTTTTAATTTACATAATCATTAATATTCATTAATTAAATAATCTCATTATTCAATTAATTCCTGAATAAATAAGTGTCACTTTCGTAACACAATTAATTGGACAATCCAATTAATTAACCGTGACCCTTGTTACCTAAATTGATAGGGCTAGCAAAGGGACCTAATGGACCCACAGTATTTTGAGCTCCAATAATCCTCGAAATCATTAATTAAACTCTTTAATTAATATTCCTTGATTAATAACTCTGGTGTTATTCTACTAAAAACTCAAAGCTGCACTCTCTCAACTGTAGACGCTTTTATACAGACCGATTCAACTCGGTGTCCATCGATATAGCTATTACATATGGTGTGATCCTCCAAAGTAGTTCATAATTAGAGCTCGGTCATAATATCCGTTATACCCCTCTAATTACATATATCCTTTAAGTACCGTTAATTCTATAATGAACAATAAATCCTATTTCCTCACGGAACTAGGAGAGTGCTCATATTGTCCAAGCCCCGAGTCAACCCTTAAGGGAATTACCATCTACTTCTCACAAGAAAGAGTTGATTCAACTATTATGTACAAACCGTCCCAGCCACAAGCCAAACCGTCATCCCAACATACGAAGTATATTGATCAGGAAATGCATCTGACCTCACCTATGGTATATCAAAGACCATGATTTAACCTGAATGAGTCGATAAGACACTTAGGATTAAGATCACCCACATACAGTCATCATTAGTTGATATATATATATATATATATATATATATATATATATATATATATATATATATATATATATATCTCATCGGTAATCGGATCTTGGTGAGAGATTCAAATAGATCATGGCCCAGACCTATATGATCACATCATACAAGGTGTCTCAATTCCCATATCTCATATGAATGATTCAGAATAGAATCACCGTACATTACGGAATGGTCCGCAACTATAGATTAACCATAAATAAAGTACCCAGCTTTATTTGCTATCTATAGACTCTTTAGATTACACGTCTCTTACTGTATCCATCTGTATATGACCCTCATATACACAGTTCGTGATTACATCTGGCAATCTTGGATGTTAAATATATGAACAAGTTATAAAATAAACAACACAACAAGAATGAATTGAACTTTTCCTTTTATTTATTTTATAAATTTATTTACAAATTACATCTTTAGGGCATAAACCCCAACAACTTCCATGAAAGGAAATCGCCCATGGCACGAGGTTGACTTGGTAAGTGTTAGACGATGTAACTGATTTAAATTATAATCTATTCGTATATCCTAACCTAACACCTTCTGTATATTATTACAGGTCGTGATACCGTGCAACGTTGGGGGCCAACATTGGCTGGTGGTAACCGTCGACCTTTTTATCGGGAAGCTGGACATATTTGACCCTTGGAGACATGATGTTCCAGTGCATATCAGGACGCAGCAGGTCTGGCCATTACGGTGGTTTTTGCAGTCAATATTGAATGACGCGGGGTTTCACACTGTATGACGAGGTGCTCATCGGCCGTTTCCTAGGGAAAATAAGCTCTTCTCGATCAGCGTGGTCTCCACTTCTATAGTCCCCCAACAGCAAAAGTTGTATGACATTCTTTTTTATTAACATGCTTAGATATTATCTAAAAATGATTTGTTACGTGTTTTAATATGTCCAATTGCAGGGGTAACTGTGGTCCCCATACATTGAGACTTATTGAGTACTTACTGGTGGGTTAACGCCCTTTTGATTGGTCGGAGGACGACATGGGGATCATTCAGGATAAAATGGTTGTGGAGATTTTTCATAACTCCAAGCCCGTCTAGAGATTGGTTGTATATTTATTGTTGTATTTTTTTTATATTTTCTACAATTTTTTATGTACAAAGACATTCTAATTCAGTAATATTATTTCAATTTCTTTTATTTTTTTTTGTTTCTAGTATCTGCCATCAAATGTATGAAACACATAGCAAACCTTGACAATCTGATACAATTTTTTTAGTACAAAATAAGTTAACGGACAAGTTATACAATTCCAAATTATTACAATCAAATAAAATTCCAAATGTTTACAATGTAATCAAAATTTTTCCATTCATTCTCTATTAGAGTCCTTGTTAGAGCACGTCTATTTGTTGTGTCCAATTGAATGACAGATGCTACACTTGCGGCAATATTCATCGGGAACACCTCTGTTTGGACCTTTATTAATCAAAGGTGGGTTAGAACATCGCTTGGAACTATTCCCTGGTTGTCCACATCTTCTACACGATTGTGTAGTTGTCCTCTTCAAAGACGAGACATGTCGACCCGCCCTCGGGCGTCCTGCTTGTCTCTTGGAGATTGGATTCAAAATCACCCTCTGAGCAATGTCAGATGGCGCAACACAAGTGGAAGGATGTACAACCGGCATTATAGGAACCAAGTACTCATCAACAAGTGTTTGTCTCTTGTAGTAGTCCAAAAACAACAATGTCAAATCCAAGTTTCACTCCGTGTAAAAAATATTGAAAACGATGAGGTTCACGTTTTAGTAAAAGTAACCTCACACTAAAACTTGTTATGTACCGTACGGTAGCTAGTGCGTGAGAACATGGAAAATTATCCATTTGGAATTTGTTGCAAGTACAGGTCTTCCGGACTAAGTCAACAGTCCACTATTTTCCAAACTGCTCCACCCAGAAAATATTGAAGTCGACTGGATTTACGATCATAAAACCACACTTCTCTACATATTTTAAGATCACAAGATGTGTTGCGCCGGTCAACTGATGATGCATGGATTGTGCAGCTCTATAGCGATCGTGAAACCACTGTTGTAGCAAATTCCTAATAAACTCAACCGGAGTCAACATAGGCAGTTATCGTGCAAATTTTAGGCATGAGTTTCTATATTCTACAGCATTTGCTATCATCACCCAATACCTTCTTTCGAGACAGTGTGGATCGGCATCAATTATATAATCATATACATTATGGCACAAGTTTCTTAAATCTTCCATGTGCCGATTACGTTTGAACTCAGGGTACGCGCGGGCTGCTTTGTCCATTATTACGGCAACATTCTTTATGTGATATCACTTCTTAATATTTTCAGAAAAGTTTCAGCAATATATGGTATGGGGGTGGCATAAGGAAACACTTTAGAAATCCTTGCTTCAATGCTTGCATGTCTATCGAAAATGAAAACCAGCTCATCAATATGACCTAGGGCACCCTTCAAGCAATCCAAAAACCACTCCTGTGAAATGTTGTTTTATGAGTCACCGTACCCAAGAGCAATTGGATACACCTGTTTATTCCCATCTTGTGCTGTTGAAACAAACATTGTACCCCCAAATCGTCCCTTCAAATGGGTACCATCAATGGTAATAACTGGATGCATACACGTCCAGAATCCTCTAAGTGAGGCACCAATCGACATGAAAAAGTAGAAGAATTTACCATCTTCATCGCACTGTAAGTCATTGATTTTGCTGGGATTTTTTTGTTCTAAAACGTAACTGAACGATGGCAGTAGTTGGAAGGTTTCCTCATGTGTTCCATAGGTCAGTGACAACGCATAATCGAGGGCTAGGTGTTGTACATGATTTGGATTCCATACATTGTTTTCATGTTAGTGATTATGTCCTTCAGACGCATTAGTTTACCATCTTGTAGTTGAAGTCTAGGTGCAACCACTTCTCTAATTATGACTGCACTAGCTTATCGGTGGCGGCGGTGAATTTCCTTCAATGGACAAGTGTGTTCGATGACAAAACTTCTTACTTGAAAGTATGTCCCTTCATATCTCCTCACTGCTCTTAACTTTCACATACAATTTTCCATCAAACAAACCAAATGTAATGTTGTCTTATTTGATCTTTTCACCTTCCACTCGAAGTTCTACTGAATTACAAAATGGCCTACTAGTCTCTTGAAATCCTTTTTTAGGAAAAAATTGCCCTTTATATATCATTGTTAAAGTTGATTTCTCGATGTTCAAGAAAGTCAACAAGTTGAGTTTGATTATGACCTGTTAAAAGAGAGGGAGAAAGAGAATGTAATTGGTGTTGTTATGACAAGAATTTACGTGGTTAAACCCCGATGATCAAAGAAACGTCCACGGGCGGTTGAATGACTAACCAAGCCAAAACCCACAATTGAATAATCATTTACACCACTCAATCTCTCTTGCCTCTCTCTTACAGTGATATCTTCTCTATTTTTTTTTTGTCTAGCGTATCTTTTTTTTTAATGTGTCCTCTTTTCTCTAATAGGATTAGGGGTCTATTTATATGTGCATAGAACCCTAATCCTCGTTACATAAGTAAGTAAAGATATTGTATCTAACTAAAATTGGTTACTTGTCAAGGTCGTCTTTGTCTTCTTTCATGTTTCTGAAATCTTATGGACCGAGTTTGAATCTTTATAGGACTCTGATTACACAGTCTGCTTAGGATCTTATTTCCTAATTGATGCGTAATCTTCTAGAAGAGTAGAGTTGTTGCTTTGGTTTGAACTTGTTTCATGTTTGGTGTTTTATCCTTCTAGAAACTTTCTAAATTCTTTCCTCTTTTGACACGAGGAATGAAACATAGATGCTTTGCGTATCAGGGTATGATTCTAGATTCCTTCTTGGAATTATTCTCGTATGTGAATCGTGTATTGAACTCCTTTATTTGGGATTCTTATGTTGTCCCGAGTGGAACTGAACATGTCGAGTACCCGTATTCGGGGCTTATATGAGCATTATGTGGAGATTTTTAGATGTCCCTGGAACTGTATTTTCTTCCATTACCGACCATCATTTAAACAGGTCAGAGGTTCACCCCTTCTTCTAGCGCCAATTGTTGACGTTGATTTCTCGATGGTCAAGAAAGTCAACAAGTTGGGTTTGATTATGACCTGTTAAAAGAGAAAGAGAAACAGAATGCAATTGATGTTGTTATGACATGAATTTATGTGGTAAGACTCCGATGATCAGAGAAACGTCCACGGATGGTTGAATGACCAACCAAGCCAAAATCCACTATTGAATAATCATTTACACCACTCGATCTCTATTGCCTCTCTCTTACAGTGATTTCTTCTCTATTCATTTTTCTATCTAGCGTATTTTTTTTTTAATATGTCCTCTTTTCTCTAATGGGATTAGAGGTCTATTTATATTTGTAAAGAACCCTAATCCTTGTTACATAAGTAAGTAAAGGAGATTGTATCTAACTAAATTTGGTTACTTGTCAAGGTCCTCTTTGTCTTCTTTCCTGTTTTTAAGATCCTGTGGATCGAGTTTGAATCTTTACGGGACTCTGATTACACGGTCCGCATAGGATCTTATTTCCTAATTGATGCGCAATCTTCTAGAAGAGTAGAGTTGTTACTTTGGTTTGAACTTGTTTCTTGTTTGGTGTTTTATCCTTCTAGAAACTTTCTGAATTCTTTCCTCCTTTGATACGGGGAATGAAACACAAGTGCTTTGCGTATCAGGGTATGATTCTAGATTCCTTCTTGGGCTTATTCTTGTATGTGAATCGTGTATTGAACTCCTTTATTCGGGCCTTTTATGATGTCCCCGAGTTGAACTGAACTTGCCGAGTACCCGTATTAGGGCTTACGCTGGTTCTTATTCCTTAGTAATGTCATGGACGGTTTCTTCTAGATGCCAGCTCGGATGCTCATCTGGTAATCAATTTAAGGGATTACCTTACCTGTCAGTGACGTGTACATTCAATAAAAATTATATATAACAATCATGTTTGTAGGTTCATCTTCAACCAAGTTACTGCTTCCACCCATACCAAACGAGTACTACTCTGGGAATAACCCACGTTGTGGCATTATCAGAATCATCTAGAGTTACATTAGCCTGGACCTTGGAGGTCCCAACTATATCTGATGCACTGAAACTAAATCTGTGTACATGTCGTCTTACACGCCTTTCCGTTTGGACAGGTTCTTTATCATCCTCATTGTTCTCTACATTATCTACTGGATTTAAATTTGCGTCATTATCCACCTCATGAATCGGCCTAACATTCGGTGTTGTATTCTGCTCATTATTGATGTCATTGTAGATCTCATTGTATTGGTGGTTGTACTGCCTACCATTCATTTTAATTTGACAACCAAAGACATCGTCGAATTAAAGTCCCAGTAAATTGGCATGGTCGGCTACTTCTGGTGGGACACCACACATGTTGTCCCGACCTTCGATCCCACTTCTTTCTGTCAACAACTGGTTGCTTCTGCCTAACGATCGAAATTGTTAGGTGTTTTCACGAGGTGGGATATCTTCCCATATTACATCTTCTGATGCCCTCTCAATTAGACTAACACATACTTGAGGGATCACCCTATCTTCCCCTAGCATAAACTGAACATCAACGTCATTTCTTATAAATGTACGACATGTAGTCCCAGGACCGATTAATATAGACTGTAGATCAACACTGTATTTGTTCTAATCATACTTCACAATGGTTTGCACAATCGACACCAGTTCATCATAAGTCATATTCTTTGACTCATACAAACCTTGGTTATCGGAACCTAAATACCTCAGACTTTCGTCGGGTAATTGTTCAAATCGACCATTGTAAGATATAACTATTCTCACACTATCCAATGTCCTGTCAAAATCATCATCAAAAACCATTATTAAGAAAATAATATTAAATATTAAATTTAAAATTATAAAGGATTAAACAAAAATCTAAAGTGTAAGCGATCGAGCTTTTTTTTTAGGGATCGAGCTTTTTTGAACTTGATCAAGCTTTTTTTGCGAGGGACCGAGCTTTTTTGTACACGATCAAGCTTTTTTTAAAATGGCTCGAGCTTTTTTTTTTTAAGATATCGAGCTTTTTTTGTACATAATCAAGCATTTTTTGTACACGCTCGAGTTTTTTTGTGAGAGATCGAGCTTTTTTATACTTGATCGAGTTTTTTTTTGTGCAGAATAAAACTTTTTTTGTACATGATCTAGCTTTTTTTTAGAAGGATCGAGCTTTTTTGTACATGATCGAGCTTTTATTGTGAGGGATCGAGCTTTTTTTCATAAGGGATCGAGATTTTTTGTGATGGATCGAGCTTTTTTTGTAAGGGCTCGAGTTTTTTTTTTTTACATGATCAAGCTTTTCTTGTTAAGGATCGAGATTTTTTAAAAATGGCTCAAATGGTTCGACATTTTTTAAAATGCTTTCGAGCTTTTATGCCCAAGATTTTAAACTTGTTTGCACCACTTCAAATCAGCTCGGCCAAATGTAAAAACTGCTCCAAAATATAAAAAAATGCTCGGACCAATGTAACAAAATCTTGGACACAAATACAACTCGTAGACATATCAAAAAAATTGGAGACAACATGTTCATAGATGTTCATACATGTTCATACATTGTAAAACCACACATAAATACATTGAAAAAATAAAAATGAAGATAAAAAATATTTGTTACCTTCTTATGCAATATATGGAGAGAGATTCAGGGAAAATCACGCAGCAGAAGCATGAAAATTTATAAAATTTTCCCCTTTTAAATAACAAGAACCTTAACCCTAGATTAATTGATGTATATAGTAAGTATCGTACCTTTTTCTCGTGCAAATTGAACTAGCGCCGAATGAAATCCGTAAGATCTTCCAATCCAATCACGAACGTGAATCACATAAGAGTTTGGGCTCCCTCTCTTTAAATTGTATACCTGAGGATGGAAACAAACAAAATCTTTTTCTTTGTTAGTTACAATTATCCTCCAAGAGAAAAATCCAAGAACGTCCGGTCACTTGTGAATTACCAATCTAATTGATTGAAACTCGCGCTAACCCGATTTGATTTTGTATATAAAATCCTTTTGATGTAAAGGATACTAGTGTACTATCAAAAACAAAAATGTTCTCTTTTTCTATTTTCTCCTTGGCCGAATTCTACACCCCATATCTATGAGCGAATTTTGTCTAGAGCAAAAACTAATTTTTTTTTTCCCTCAAAATTCTCTCTTGCTAGGCTGAATTCTCTCTTGAAAAATACCTTGCTTGGCCGAAATTTCACTCATAAAATCATAGAGCTGGCCGAAAATTATGAGGTGATATATATAGGATCATAAATCCTCTTCTAAGAAGGATTTACTTGGTTGGTAAGAATCATTTCCTTAGGTGGATTTACTTGGTAGTTAAGAATCATTTTCAAAGAAGAATTCTACTCTACACCAAGACTCCTAATCTAACTCATTAAAGTATTTGTAACCATATCAAAAATTTCCTAATTTGACTAGATAAATAATTCCTATTATTTATCTACTTATCAAATATAATCTTTAATATTAATTATACTACTAACAATAGTATAATATTAGGAGACCATCTCCTACTAGGAAAAAGATTTTGGCTTTTAATTAAATAATTAATTAATTATCAAATTAATTAATTTTTATTTAATTAAATAATAAAATAAAAATAATATATTTAAGCTTTTATACATTAGCCTTGCCGCCTATAACAATATATAGTTATATATATATATATTATTTTTCTTATTTTATTGAATCTATTGGATCTTAATAAAAAATCCACATGTGAACTAGACTCGTCCTTACAAAAAGAAACAAGTCCACATAACTCAATAAAATTCTAGACGGACCCCTAAATTAGTCCGGTAGAATATATCAAGTGATCCATGCAAGTTTGTGTGGATTGAGGATCTTGGCGGGCTATCTTAATTTAAGCTCCAACAGACACAACCCAATCACAATCAACAAATAATTCACTTAGGTCCGATATATTAATTTTAGTTCATTCCACTAAAGAACTAAAATTGAACTCTTAAATAAAGATAGAATAAGTTGATGTTACTCATTCATACCCTAAACAACTTTATAGGAGAAAGTGTATCCTCGTGAAGAATACAAGTAATTGGCAAGAGCTCATAGACCACCTGTAGCTCTCCAAGTTACCATATTTACTCATATGACTACATTTTGAACTTGGATATTTTGATTTGTCTAGAAGCCATATTTCAATAGACACTGTTGAAAACTTAACGTTAAGATTTAATATTCAATACGTCAAAACATCCATATGATGATATTCTACTCTCATTTAATAAATGGAGCCACGATGTCCATATCTATAAATGAAGTCCTCTATCAATTAACAAATGAATACCACCAAACTATCGAGGATAGACTATGATATATAATCGTACTCATTGATAGCTCAAATGATAACACTTGCTACCATAAGTCCATCATTTACCTCAGGATTGAGATAGACTCTCCGATTGTCTTCAAGTGAAAACTTGAATCCATTGACGGTTCTAGATAAAGTATTTCACTGTGATCCAATTCAATGCACCCAGTGCACTAGATTCTTTTGCCCAAAGACACCACACTTTGATGGTTTTAGACTCATCATAACACATTTGATCCCACTCAAATGCTAGCAAAAAGAATCTACAACTTTAACAAGATAAAAGCACCCAACCTTTATCTTAATTTATGAATATTATTCAAGACTAACTAAAGAATTGTGTCTACCTCATACATATCTAGATGTATGAACAATTCTTCTTTTCTCATAGTCTTTTGACCTTATGATTATTTACTTTTGACAATTATAATAATTAAACTGTAAATGCTCTAAGATTTGTTAAACTAGAAATCACTTTATTAATATGAAAAGATTATCAATTACATTATTATACTCTTGTTATCGAGCATAATCCCAACTCGTTTTTAAAGAGAGAAGGGCTTTTAAAGAATAACGAATCGATTATTTAAGAGCAATTTCTGTAGTTCACCATAATAGGTGTCTTTTAAACTTAACTTATTAAACCGGTGGCATCACTGCAACTTACCAAAAAAAGTGACATTTCTCACTATTTCTATATTTTATTTTATATTAAATTATATATAATTATTTTGAATTTTAACTATTTCTAAAGTTTTAGTTTGATATACCTAACATATCCAATCAATAAACCTTAAAATCTCAAATTTTACTTTATTGGATTAAAATTGCCAATTTATTATTATTTATTTATTTTATGTTATCCTTAGTATTTTTATTTATTATATTGTTTTAATTTATTTAGAATCAATAAATAAATAATTCACCAAAATGTATGAATTTAAATAGAATTCATTATAAATTCAAAACAAAATTTAGTATTTTAAAATAATATTGTAATTTATTCGTTTATTGCTTTTCATTATTTATGTTGTTTTTCATGTTATTATTATTTTTACTATTGTTTTTTTTTAATGTAAGATTAGTTAGTTCATCTTAAATAAGTATTCTATTTGTTTTATTTTATCTAAACTTCAGTGTACCATCAATTTTTCTTCATATGAAAAACTCATTTTAATATGATCTTAATTTTTCAAAATTGATTTTATATAATTGCTCTTGCTATTTTATTCAAGTGTCCTGCCTGGTTAAAATTCATAGATCCGTCATTGCATAAGAAGTTGGAGAGGTCGGACAAAAGTGAAAATGTGCATTTTGTTTTGTGGAGAGTTAGGACAAAAGAAAAGTGAAAATGTGCAGCGAGCAAATCTACAACCACATATATGGTATCAATATTATTTTTATATAACTATGTATCAATATTTTCTTTGTGAACTATATATATTGGAAGGATTGGAAACACAATTTTTGACACGTTATTTGACATGATTTTATAGCCACTAGATATTTAAAATTTTGACGTTTAAGATTTCTACTTTTTTTTTAATTTCATTATCACTTAGTTTTGTTGATTAATTTATTTTATTTTCTATTTCATCTCTCCTGTATTTTCTTTCATATTAGCAACTTTAATCCTTTCTATTTTCCGAAGTATATTACTTTAGTCTATTTAATTAAGTTACTAACAGTCAACTATAGCTAAATATACAAAAGGTCAATTTTGCCCCTCAACTTTTTTGCTATTACCTTTTAATTTTCTAAAAAAATATATCAAATACTTCTTATATTTTAATATTAAATAAATCTAAAATTAAGAAAAAAAAATATCTTCTATAAAAAACAGGATGAGTAGAATATTAATTTAAATATTAAAAATTAAGATTAAAAAAATAAAAATAAATTAATTAATTAATTTTTTATGAGATCCAATAGATCTCCAAAGATGTGGATCTGGAAAAAAAAATTCAATGGATCTCCAATGGCATTGTCCTCTCTTACAAGTTTACAAAACATCACAAAACAAAAAACAAAACACAAAACACAAAACACAAAACACAATGTCCTAGCAACATCATAACCACCACCACCACCACCACCACCACCACAACACCACCTATTTTTCCTTCACATCTTGCTTCTTCCCCACCCTCATCGTTGTCACTACTGTTGATAAACACCCATCTACAATATTATCACCACCGCCGTAGACGGTATCAGAAAAGCCAAATTTGACTACTCGTCTTTGCCAAACCCATCTAGGTCTATTTTCTCTGACATGGTCTCAGCCTTTCATTGGACACTCTTTTCATTTAAATCTCCACCCATTTGATTTCTCATCTCCATCCCTATCTTCTTCATCTTCTACTATGTTTTCTCTCTCTAACAACAATCCTTCTCTCTCTACTCTGTCTTTTCAGTTCCACATCAAGCCATATCTTTTTGGATAAAACATGGATCCAAAAAGCTCAGTCTGGAAATTATGGAGATCTGGAAAAAAACATCATGCCCTTTCATTTTGGTTTGAAACGATGGAGTTCTGAAAATTTTCAGATCTCAATCTTTGGAGATCTGTTGGATCTCATTAATTTTTTTTTTTCTGTTTTTTAATAATTTTTAATCTTAGTTTTTAATAATTAAATTAATATTCTACTTGTAATAAAAAAAATCATATTTTTTAGAAGATTTTTGTTCCTTAATTTGATTTTTATTTAATATTAAAATCTAAAAAGTATTTGAATTTTTTTTGGAAAATTATAATGTAATAACAAAAAAAAACTTTTAGGGGTAAAAATGACATTTTATACATTTAGTTATAGTTGACTATTAGAAATTTGATCAAATGAACAAAAGTGATATATTTTGAAAAAAGAAGGGATTAAAGTTGCTAATATGATAAAGATATTAAAATAGGTGATAATTCGAAAAAGAAAACAAATAAGGAACAAAGTGAAATGACCCCAAATATATTAATATTTTCCCGTTCACTTTTTCATTTTTTTTCTTTTCTTTTCCACCGTATATTCTTTCTCTTTTCATTCCAGAATATATTATTTTATATCCACGGTTATCAACTACCCATATACTATTAAATATTCTTTCTATTGAAAAATTTCATCATATGGGGTCACACATGTGAATATTAAATGTGCTGTGCTATCTTTTGGTTAAGTCTAAATTAAAATGATCTAATTAAGATTTAAAGTATTAAGAATTAAGAGTATAATTGTTATGGAATTAATGTGCAGATACAAGAGTGTTATTTCTAATTTGTTGAGGGGCCGAATTAGAAATAGGCAACATATAATAATTTGATTATTATATATACTTAGGCCCCAAATTACACGATGCTTTTGTTTTGTCGGTATCCCTATCAACATAGCAAAATAGAACACTTTAGGGTTCATAAAGGTCGTGATAATTTGGAAGATCACAACCCGTTCACAAAACTTCGGCAATGGTTTCAGGTACGCTTCCGCTTTTTCGATTTACTTCTTTTCTCTTGAATTGACATGGGTTATATTATGTATATTAGGGTTTGATTAATTATGATATAAAAACATGTTTAGGTTATTGAGATTAATTATGCCTATGCATGTCAGTTTTGTATTAATCGAATTTCTTACAAGTTGTATCAGAGCCACCCATGATTAATTCTTGAGAATTGAGATTTGAATAATAGGTTTTTAAGAAATTTCTGAACAATTAGGGTTTTGATCTTCTTTTATGAAATTTGTTTGAGTTCCAATGTTTTGGATTCGATTGATGTATGATCATGAATTTGCTTGAGTTTTAAATGTCTTATTTTAAAATAAAATAAAAATCTGCATATTTTTCAATAAAAAAAGGAAAGGAAAAACTGGGTTTCTCTTTGTTTACGGGATTCTATCCAAACCCGATATGGTTACAGGTCGATGACCCTAACCCATACCTGCAGCGTCAACGCCATTTGTTTTTCGATAAGTTTTGGGATTGGAACCTGGACGTTTTACGGCGAGGAGGACGGTCGTTGATGTCGATCTCGACCTCAATCTGGTGAGATCGGCCGATCCAAACCCAGATTGATCGCTGATCTTCTTTGTGGATCGGGTTTTCTGGTAGTCCGCTGCTGGCCGACTAGCGTCGTTGCTTTCAGGCGATGGTGCGGCGGCGGCGGTGAAGGACACCTAGGGTTCTCAGACCTTAGTTTTGTGTTGGGCTACTTTTGGAGAATTCAAAATTCTTGAGGGACTTTTTTATAATTTGTTTGGGCCATTATGTGATTTTGATCAACTATCGGGGCCAATTTATTATTTCCAAAACTCACGGGGCCTATATGCAATTATAAAAAAGTTTTGGGGCATATTTATAATTATAAAAAATTTACTGGGTCACTTTATAATTTTAAATGTTTTAGGTGAAATTTTAATTATGAAAACTTAAGGGGCCGTTATGTAATTTTATAACATAAGGGACACTTTTGTAATTTTAATAAAGTAAAATAAATTTTTATTTATTTTTAGTTTATCATAAGGATCAACTAAAATTCAAATATTTAGATATACCTTTTATGGTTAACTAAGGTGTTCCATCATTCTAAATGGGCTAATTGAAACAAGATGTCACCAAAGTGACCTCTCTTGTGTAGATTATTCATGAGGGATGTTGGATGTTTGTGTGTGTGTAAATTCATGCGAGTATTAGTCGACCAAAAGAAAGGTTAATACTTGGCCGAATTACACACACCTGTGGTGATAAATATGTGACTATATAAGGTTTTACAGGTGAATAATAAGTCGATCCAAAGATAGATTTATTATTTGACAGTAATTATTGTCAATGTTTGATCACTACAACAAGAGTACTACTTACAATTAATATTATTGTCCAAAGACTTGATATTAATGATGTGCTAGGTATCTTGAGATGGGATTTTCCATTATTTGAATTTGTTGATCATTGTATTTGGTTATTAATGTGAGCATGTTTGTTTGTTTGTTTTGCTCTCTTTACAGCTAGTGTTTCTTCTATATCTGCTAATATTAACTCTATACCTGTACTTAATGGGACCAACTTTAAGGATTGGAAGGAGAACATTGAAATTGTTCTCAGCTGTATGGATCTAGACTTTGCATTTCGGGTTTAGCAACCCGTTTCTCTTACGGATGCAAGTTCTCCTGATGACATGAAGAAATTTTAGAAGTGGGATCTCTCAAATCGCATGAGTCTTATGATCATCAAGCGCGGCGTTCCGGAGGCATTTAGGGGTGGGGTATCTGAAAAGATAACCAAAGCTAAGGAGTTCCTAGCCGAAATTGAAAAGCATTTTGTAAAAAACGATAAGGCAACAAGCACGCATTTGCAAAGCTTGATTTCTAAGAAGTACAAAGGCAAAGGGAACATTAGGGAGTACATTATGGAAATGTCTCATATTGCTTCTAAGCTTAAGGCACTGAAGCTCGAGTTGTCTGACGACTTACTTGTGCATTTGGTATTAATATCACTTCCTGGACAATACAGTCAATTTAAGGTCAGTTACAATTGTCAAAAGGAGAAATGGATTCTTAATTAGCTCATTTCTTACTGTGTGCAAGAGGAAGAGAGACTGAGGCAAGGCAAGACAAGACCGAAAGTGCTCATTTGGCTAGCACCTCTAAAGATAAGGGCAAAAAGAGAAAGAATAATGAAGTTGTTAAGGGTCCAGCTCAAAAGAAACATCAGCAGGATAAAGAAGATTGTTTCTTTTGTAACAAGCATGGGCATGTGAAGAAGGGTTGTACCAAGTATCACGCTTGAAGTGCAAAGAAAGGTACGTTCCTTACTTTGGTATGTTCTGAGGTAAATTTAGTTTCAGTTCCTAGAAACACGTGGTGGTTAGATTCTGGTGCTACTACTAACATCAGTGTTTCTATACAGGGTTGTTTGAGCTACCGAAAACCAAATGATGATGAAAGAAACATCTTTGTGGGCGATGGAAAATCGGTAAAAGTTGGAGGTGATAGGGCATTTTAGGTTGTTATTAGGAACTGGTTATCATTTGGATTTATCAAATACTTTTTTTGTACCGTCTTTTAGATGGAATTTGGTTTCAGTTTTTTTATTGGACAAGTCTGGTTATTATTGTTTATTTGGAAACAATCAATTCAGTTTATCTATAAATTCAAATGTTGTTGGAACTGGTTCTCTATGTGTATATGACAACTTATATTTGCTTGATACAATCATTTCTTATAATGAAACCTTGCATGTCGAATCATGAGGTACTAAACGTAAACTAAGCATAGAAAATTCGGCTACATTATGGCACAAACGCTTAGGTCACATCTCTAAAACTAGAGTTGAGCGGCTTGTGTCTGATGGGATTTTAGATTCCCTTAACTTTATAGACTTTGATGTTTGTATTGATTGCATCAAGAGAAAGTAAACCAAAATAAAGAAATTAGGTGCCAACAGAACTACAGACGTCTTAGAATTGATACACACATATATATATATGTGGACCATTTCTTATGGCTTATTGGAATGGCCAACAGTATTTTATAGCATTCATAGACGATTACTCACGTTATGGGTACCTATTTCTCATTCATGAGAAATCACATTCTTTGGACGTGTTCAAAACATTTAAAGTTGAAGTTGAGAACCAACTCAACAAAAGAATAAAGAGTGTCAGGTCTGACCGTGGTGGTGAATACTACGGTAGATATGACTACTGAGGTGAACAACGTCCAAGACCATTTGCTAAATTCCTAGTGGAATATGGAATCATCCCATAGTACACCATGCCAGGGTCACCTAGCATGAATGGTGTAGCTGAAAGGAAAAACCGAACTCTTAAGGATATGGTAAGGAGTATGATTTGTCATTCCACCTTACCAGAGTCACTCTGGGGAGAAGCACTCAAAACAGCAGCTTATATTTTGAACCGAGTGCCAACTAAAGCAGCTACAAAAACACCTTATGAGCTTTGGATAGGCAGAAAGCCGAGTCTAAAGCATTTTCACATTTGGGGATGTCCAGCTGAGGCAAGGCCTTACAGGCCACATGAAAAGAAATTGGACTCCAAAACTGTGAGCAGCTACTTCATTTGGCTACTCTGAGTGATCAAGGGGCTATAAGTTTTACGATCCCATACTTAGGTCAATTTTTGAAACGGGAACTACAACATTTTTTGAGGATTTTGAGTTTGGGGGGAGAAATAAGGTTAGAGACATTGTCTTTGAGGAAAAATCGGTTTCGATTCCCACTATCGCTTTTGACAATGTGCAGATTTCTATACCTGTCATTGATCAAGAAACGAATCTGGATCCTCAACTAGACAATGTTGAACAACCCCCCATTCAAGATGAGGTAATTGTTCCTGAGGAACAAACTCAACAACCTCAAGAACTAGTGTCATTAAGGTGATCCACTAGAGAAAGAAGGAATGCCATTTCGGGTGATTTTTACATATTTCTCCAGGAACATGAGGAAGACATTGGAATGATGGAAAATGATCCAACCAACTTCCATCAAGCCATGCAGAGTTCCAACTCTCAAAAGCGGATTGATGCCATGAATGAGGAGTATAAGTCTATGCAAGACAATAAGGTTTAGGAACTTGTCCCATTACTAGAAGGTCTGAAGCCCATTGGTTGTAAATGGATATTTAAAACCAAAAGGGATTCAAAAGGTAATGTGGAGAGGTATAAGGCTCGTCTTGTAGCTAAAGACTCTACCCAAAAGGAAGGGATTGACTATAAAGAAATTTTCTCTCCAGTTTCAGCGAAAGACTCTTTTAGGACAATCATGACACTTGTTGCACATTTTGACCTTGAGCTTCATCAGATGGATGTCAAGACGGTGATTCTCAATGGTGACATTGACGAAACAATTTATATGGTGCAACCAGAAAACTTTGAGCCAAGAGATCCAAAGAATATGGTTTGCAAATTGATAACATCCATTTATGGACTCAAGCAAGCTTCCAGTCAGTGGTACCATAAGTTTCATCAAGTGATTATTTTGTTTGGTTTTGAGATAAACGTTGTTGATAACTATGTGTATCACAAATTCAGTGGGAGTAAGCACATATTCATGGTTTTATATGTCGAGGACATACTGTTTGCTACAAATGATATAGGCATGTTGCATGAAACCAATAGATTTCTATTAAAGAATTTTGAGATGAAAGATCTTAGTGACGCCTCTTTTGTATTAGGGATTCAGATACGATGAGATTGCTCTCGGGGTACTGTTGGATTATCACAAAGGAGCTATATCGATATAGTGCTCAAAAGGTTTGGCATGCAGAACAGCAAGCCAGGTGCGCTAAGGGAGACAAGTTCAGTCTCAATCAATGCCTTAGAAGTAACCTTGAAGTTAAGGAAATTCAGAAGATTTCTTATGCATCAGCTGTAGGGAGTCTAATGTATGCTTAGGTGTGTAGGCGTCCGGATATTGCGTACATTGTTGGTATGCTAGGCAGATATTTAAGTAACCCTGGAATGGTTCATTGGATAGCAGCCAAGCGGGTTATGAGGTATTTGAAGAGAAAAAATATTACATGTTCACATATAGGAGATCGGATCAATTGGAGATCATAGGGTATTCCGACTCCGATTTTGCTGGATGCCAAGACAGAAGGAGATCCACTTCATGCTACATATACATGTTGGCTAGTGAAGCATTTCTTGGGAGAGTGCCAAACAGACACTCATAGCTTCTTCCACCATGGCAGCAGAGTTTGTAGCATGCTATGAGGCATCCAACCATGGAATATGGCTGCGGAATTTTGTCACTGGTTTGCGCATTATGGAGGGTGTTGAAAGACCACTCAAACTATATTGTGACAATAAGTCAGTAGCGCTATATTCTAACAACAACAAAAGCTCATCTAGGTCAAAGCATATTGACGACATTAAGTTCCTAGTTGTGAAGGAAAGAGTGCAGAGTAGACATATATCCATAGAGCACATTAAGACAAACTCCATGATAGCGGATCCGCTTACAAAGGGATTACCATCCAAGGTTTTTCATGCGCACACTGCTCATATGGGTGTTATTTTGTGTGAGGATATCACATTATAATGGGAGCTTGTATAGTTTTGTATTTTATTGCTCTATATTTGATTTTGGATATACTTATGTATTTGTGTATTTGGATATTTTTATGATCAAAACTAAAGTATTAAGTTCATTTCACTCTATTACATTATGTTGAGTATTGATCTCACTAAGGAATAAAGTAGGACCAGTTGGAATAGACATGTATAGATCACATTGTATGTAATTTCCATGCTACACATATATTATTGATCTATATCATTTGGTTATGTTGGTATACGTGACCATTGATGGGTTTAGTCACGCTAAAAGTGGCGAAAGCCGCTTTGATCCTATGTTGGCATAATCAATGGACGAGATTGTTCGGATATACCCTAAAATTGTGATAGCAAAATTTTGGAGCTCATAAAGTCATACACATTTGTAAAGTTACATATGTGGCGCAGTGGGAGATTGTTGGAAAATTCCATCATATGAGGCCACACATGTGAATATTAAATGTGTTGTGCTATCTTTTGGTTAAGCCTAAATTAAAGTGATCTAATTAAGATTTAAAGTATTAAGGTTAAGGGTATAATTGTCATGGAATTAATGTGAAGATACTAGAGTGTTATTTCTAATTTGTTGAGGGGCCGAATTAGAAATAACCAACATATAATAATTTGATTATTATATATATTTAGGGTTATGGTCCCCAAATTAAACGATGCTTTTGTTTTGTCTGTATCCACATCAACTGAGCAAAATAGAATACTTTAGGGTTCATAAAGTCGTGATAATTTGGAAGATCACAACCCGTTCACAAAACTCCTGCAATGGTTTCAGGTACACTTCCGCTTTTTCGATTTACTTCTTTTCTCTTGAATTGATATGTGTTATATTACGTATATTAGGGTTTGATTAATTACGATATAGAAACATGTTTAGGTTATTGGGATTAATTATGTGCCTATGCATGTTAGTTTTGTATTAATCGAAGTCCTTACACTTTCTCCAAGCATCAGTTTAAAGAATGAATTCACGTGTTGTTTAAAAAAAAAATTAATTAACTATGTTTTTGTACTATAATTTTTATTTTCATTTTTATTTAAATTCTTGCATTATTTAATATATTACTTTCAATTCTTGAATTTTCATTTTTTTTAAGTTAATTTTTATACTATACGAAAAAAACAAGATGGATTGTATGTACATTCCTAAATTCGTTATATATTTCTTAAATTTTATTTATTCAACTAACATAGCAATGGGTTTTTGTAAAGTTGTTGCAGCATTGGTGTAGCGATACTGATAGAAAATAAAATCATATATCATGAAAAAGAGAAGAGAAAATCATAACATATATATAAAGAGGAAAAAAAAGTTAGAGAGAGGAAGAATTAATATTAATTAGATTTAAGTTTTTTTTTTTAAATATTAATAGGAAAGTGAAGCTATGAAAGTTGAAAGTGGTGAGAGGAGAGATAAAAGAAAATAAATTAATTATATAAATAAAGGAAAAGGAAAAGGAAAATAAAAATGCATTAAATCTAAGTATCGAATGGTTGAAAAATCGTGTCAATTATTGTGTTAAAAATTGTGTCTCTCAATCTCTCCCAATATATATATATATAATGAGTCTCTCTGAAGGGATCTTTTATTTTAATTTCAGCAAGGACCACTATAAAATCATATTGTTTGAATGAATTTTGATTTGAATTTGTGTCTAGATGATAAGTTCATTGAAATCTACCTATGAATAAAATTTGAGAAGTTTTCAAGCACTAGAACTATTTTTCTTGAATTTTCCTTCATTTTACTCATTTTCTGATGCCTTCATATTTTAAAAAATTAGGATAAACAGTTCAAGTGCTTAAAACAATTTCACATTTTATTCATATGTAGATTTCAATGAACCTATTATGCACACAAAAAAATCATATCGAAATTCATTCAAATTGATGTGATTTCATTATGGTCTTTACCGAAATTAAAATAAAGGATCCTTTATGAGAGACTCAATATATATATATATATATATATATATATATATTATTAACTCTTAAGATATTAATAATGGAAAATAATTTAAAAATTATTAAACAATAAATAAACTTTTAAATATATAGTTATACTTAATTAATTAATAATTTCTCAAAAAAATTTATCAATAGTTAAAAAATTATTATTATTAAGATTAAAATAATTTATCATGCTATTAGAGACTGGTACATTTATCTCCAAATACATGTTTTTGTTCTTATGTCATCCAACTAGTCCAATTTATGATTTAAAAAATAAATCGATCGAAATATAAATTGCAGCAAAAAGCTTGATTTAGAGACTAATTGTATCGTCTCGGATTATGAACATATGTCTTATGTACGAAAACTCATATTTATGGAGACCAATCAGGGTCGACCCATGGGGGCAATAAACCCGGTGTTTTAATAGGATCCTTACAAAGTACAATCTACTTCTTCATCTTTTATAAAATTATGGGCCTCTAAATGGGTCAATCTACTTCTTCATCTATTTTTAAAATAGGGGTCTCAAGTCTAATCTGTTCAATATTTAGTCCAATTAAATATAAATAAACATCAAAGTCTAATTGAATTCTAACATATCAGACTTAGTTTGAGATCGTTTGAATAAAAAATGTATGAGTCCAATTGGATTCCTTTTTTTTTAAAAAAAGTTCAACTGAATTGCTAACCTTTCTTTACTAACCTAATTTGACATTGCTAGAGTCAAAATCGTTGTCCTCTCTCCCCGTTGACTGACCTCCTTTCCCACTTTTGGTGCCCAGATTTTTATTAATATCGCAACGTGCTAACAGTGTATTTTTCCATTATGTTTATTATATTTATTGTTTTTCTTTAGTCTTAATAATCCATTCAAAACCCCCTTTCCTGTGTGTGCGTTTAGAGTTTTTGTTTTCTTGTTTTTAGTTAGATTAGATCATAGAGTGTCTTATATAAAAACTTATTATTTTAGTAAATAATTAATTCTGTAAGAACGATCATTACTTATCCGTTATGTTATTTCTCACGATTGGTGCACTTGCAAGTTTTTTATTACTTTTTGTTGTTTATTTTGCAACCAACAAATGTTGCCAATAATTAAACATTTTGTGTATGATGCTATTGAAAATACAAACACGATTAAATGCTCAAGGCTAACCTAGAGAGGGGGTGAATAGGTTAGACACCTTTTTTGACTCCCTTAGAAACAAACAAAAATTTGTCCCTCTAGATTGCTTGTATCACAATATATATATTAATTAAAGACAATTAATCAATATATAAAACAAGTAAACTGTGAAACAAACAAATAATTGTAACACATACACTATCTATATTATAGAAAGGAAATTAACATACATAAAGAGTTCAATCCACAATACAAATACTAGAGAGAAAAGGATAGAGAAAAGTTGACACAAGATATAACGTGGAAAACCTCCGAAGAGGAAACATCCACGGGCTAGCAGCCATCGGCAAACAAAATACACTAGTAGATAAGACAAGTACAATCTCTCAAGTGACCTCTTCACCTAGAAACTACCCTCTTATCCTGCTTTAGAAGTTGTCGCCCTAATGCTCAACAATTTGAGGCCTCACGCCTCTTGTCAAGACTTCCTCACTCACCTTATCAGATCCTCACGACCCAAGGCAAGACTTCTTGCTCAACTAAGTCCTCACGACTCTAGTCAAGACTTCCTCGCTCACCTATCCAGGTCCTCACGACCCTAGGCAAGACTTCTTGCTCGACTATCCGAGTCCTTCCGACTCTAGCCAAGATTTTCTTGCTCGACAATCTAAGGTCTCACACTTCTTGCCAGGACTTCTTGCTCATCACCATAGGTCTCACATCTATTGTCAAGACTTCCTTCTCACAAGGCATCTAGGTGATCAAGAATGCAAAACGCAAACAAGCACGCAACATAGAATGCTATGATCAACACATCCTATGGAAAATACTAGACATGAGCATGAATGCACAAATCACATATAGTCTAGTAAATCATGCATGTATAAACAATCTAGATCATGTAAGATATGTTCAACAATAATCACAACCTAGATACACGCATAGATCTAAACTTGAATTACAAGATATGTTCAATAAATCACAAGATCAAGTTTAAATCACACAAATCAAAAACATGCTAAAATCATATGACAAAGTCAATTATATTTAAGCAAAAGTTCTAGAGCATATTCCTAATCATAGATTCAACAAAACACATGAATAGCTCAAAAGAACATAAGCACAAGTATTATGTGAGAATTTTGGCCAAGAGAGCCTAATACATGTGAGGAACTATTTTTCACAAAATCAATCAATCAAAGATCATCAAATAGTCCTAGAATCAAAGCTAGCACGATACAATCCCAAACATGTGAAAACATAGGCAAAATCAAAATCTAAATCAACATGAATGATTTCAATTGAAACTTAACCTAGCTTTGAAAGAGTTCAAAACTCAAATTAAAACACTCACAATAGACAAATATATGTTGAAAAAGAAAACCCAAGGCAATTGACCACGTACTTTGAGAGAAAATCAATACCTTAGTTGATTTAGGTGCAGTCCCGTTTTTGTGTGTTTAGACTCCAAAAACAGCAACAAAACTCACTCAAACCTTCAGAGAAATGATGGAGGATGAATAGACAAACACTTTTAACTTATAATCACTCAAATAAGAGTTCAAATGAAGAAGTTATTTTGTTTGGAAGGTGAGAAAATGTAGAGAGAAAATTTATGCACACTAGTTTGAATTTCTTCTTAGAATGAAATGTGAGAGGGAAATAGTTTATAAAGGAGAGGGAAAGAAATGAGCCAAATGACCGATTTACCCTTCTTTGTTATTGCTTCCCCAAGGTGGTGCATGGCCATCTCTGGGCAGCAAGGTTGTGCGGCCGAGATGGCCACGCGCCATCTCGGGCTTGCACACCTCCATAGCCTTCGGCCATGGTGCAATCCCCTCGCGATTACCTCACGTTCTTGGACCATTCTCCGACCTCCAAACTCGGAATTCGAATCCGTTTACGGATTACAAACCGTAACTCTCACACGGACATGGACATATAAGATACTCAACCCATAACATAATAATTTGACTCGATATACGAATACGAATACGAAGACAATGTATGCAACATGAGTTGAAAGTGTAGTATCTTTTGACTAAGAACTAGAAATCAATAGTATGAGTAACCGAAATGACCGAAACTCAATCAAGAATGATTTAAGACTAAATTCAAGTTCAATATCCATATTATACAAACATATACACACACAAACATAATTTACACTAGAATGCAAACTACATAGAGATAGTTTCCAATCATGCATTTTCCAAAACATGTTATTTTCAAACCAATGCATGAGCATTAAACTTCAAGTGTGTGAATGTGTTATACATGGTGCACAACGATGCAGGGACATATATGAATGAATTGTATGTGTGTGCCTATAATGGTGCACAACGATGCAGAGACACATATGAATGAAATGTGTGTGTGTGCCTAAGCCTTGTAAGAGAAAGATAAGGTCTTAGTATACCTTTGTAGAACCATATTGCATCCTTTCTCTTTGAAGACTTAGAACTTGCTTTGACTTGTTGTTCATCCTTCTTTGAAGCTTGAATTATCATAAATCTAAACAACTAAATCATTACAAGTAAACATCATTTTGATATGGGATTAATGTCAACACAAACTAAAACCTAACAATCTCCCCCTTTGGCAAATTCCATGTCTAAACACCTATACATTTACTACAAATATAAAAATGAAGATAGGTCACAAAATCACTCCCTCACATTGCAATGAGTAAGATTCTTATAACTAATCTTCACAAACTCTTGAACTTCATCTTGATCTTCTCTTGAAGCAACCTACAAATCATCTCAAAGCACAATGCATATACAAGAGAAAAACAACAAATGGCAACATATAATATGGATAAGAATATACAATTAAGTCCACAAGTACATGTATCTCCCCCTCAATACATGCCAAAATACAAGAATTCTATACCAAATCTTAAGACTAATTATTACATGTCATTGAAAGTTCAAAAGTTCACAAAAACAATATAAAAAGGAAACTAAGTAACTAGCAACTCTTAGCAAATCTTTCTCCCCCTTTTTGACATGCAATGATGCAAAAAGGTAAGAAACATACCATGAGACTTAATTACTAGCTAGCTACCAGATCCACCAAAGAAAGATGTGCGTGTAGTTGACCTAACATATTGCTTGAGAGGTGGTCTTGAACTTGAGGCAATACACTTCTCCAACTCTTTTATTCTAGCATCTTGTTTATCAACTATAACACTAAGTTCATCAACCTTCTTCTTCAAATGTAAAGCCCAATCCGGAAGAATGTTTATGCTAGTCTCTTGACAATCAACTTGTGAACTACTAAATAGTCCAAAAGTATCACATGTCTTACCCTTATCCTTATATGACATGTATGACACACGTTTATCACTATATTTTTCCAAGGGTTGTACCAACATACCAATTCATCTACTCTTAACACCACGAGCTAAACACAAAGAAGTTATAAACCCCGGTAATGCAAGCTTCTTATCTCCTCTAGTTGAGAAAGTTGCATTATCTAAATAAAACATAAGTAAATCCCCAAGGTTTATAGGTCGATTAGTCACCAAGGCATATACTATTTTGATATTGTCTTTATTCAACTCGGTTGAATTCGAAGATCCAATAATATTAGTGCAAATGAATAGATGCCAAAATGCACTTGCCTTAGTTAACTCATGTTGACTAATATATGCTCTACCTTTCCACTCAAAAGAAGCATTGTCACAAAGAGTTCTACCCATGATATTAAGATTCTCAATGACATCTACATCCAAAAAATTCGAATCTATATCATTAGATAGCCCTAGAAACTTGTTAATATTTTCCGGGTTAACTCTAAACACAACACCCCTAATCTCTATCAAAGCATCCAATAAGGTGGCACTCTCTCTATATTCAAGATAAAACTCTCTAACAAGAGTATCATTCACTATTCCTAACATGCTCACCCAAGATTCCCAATTCCTATCATTAATGCATTTAAGAACATAAGAATCTTAACATTTACCTAAGTCAATGTCTCTCTCTTGAAATATCTTTTTAGTTCCAAAGATCCCTAAATCCTTTGACCTTGAAGCCTTGGATCCCTTTGAGGTAGACTTGGCTTTCACAATGGGATTCGATTTATTTCCACTCCCGGTAACCATAGTTCTTCCTATTTATTCTTGTGATATAAGATGCTATATACATACAACAAAAGTGACTGAAAGATAAAACACTCATATTAGTCACAAATATATAAACACAAAGACATATGACTTAAGAATGAATCATCATGCAAGACAAAGATAGTGAGTAATATCTTACAAGTATCATTAAGTCAAAATATACCAACATGTAACAAAATGAAGCATGTGAACATATCATAAAAGAGAACAATGTCTAGCATACAATGCTCCCCCTTGATAAATGCTATAACTAAAATCAATGATAACATAAAGTTCACAAAGATGTTTACACAATCACACATTCAAGCAATTTGAAGAAATATCAACAAAATAAGCTTCATATGCTAAGAGAGATACACAAAGATTTTTCAAGTTCTCTCATAATTCTTTAACAATTACTAAAATATCATCATACTCATAAACAAAGTGTGCGCGTGAGAGTAATGCTTCAAATATAAATCAAGAAGTAGTTTGATAATCAACATATAAACAATTTCCAACAACTATTCATCTTAAGGTTTTCCATAAAAAGTCAAACCGATTATCATCCTGAATTTTTTGCTTTTAAGAGAATAGATTTCAACATATGAGCGTGTGTGTGCATGTGCTCGTTATCCCATTTCTGTTTTTCAATCCGAGCTGATTTGATTTTCAACTAAACTTCTTTTTAAGCCTTTCTCCTTTTCTTTTTAGGTTTTGAATCAAAGAATGTTATTATGATTTCATTTCAACACTTCTTTGATTTTTTTTCCTTTTTTTTTTACAAAAACAAAATTCACTTCATGACGGCTTTCACTCATCACAATGGTGTAGCTCTTTCCAATATTGGGTAGCTTTCACAACCAAGGTGTGTAGCCCTTTTCATGAAAGTGCTCGTTGAGTTCTATGTAAAAGCCGAAGCAAAATGGATACTAACCATAGGTCATTTTAGATATACTTAAGCATAAAAACTTCAAGATGTATCCAAGGTTTACATATTAGTAAACTCAACCTACTAGCAAAACATATAAGAGAAGCAATGTGCAATTTTAGAAAACCAAGATTTTATGGCTCATAAGCACATGATCTAAAAGCAATAAGTAAAGACTTATTCAAGATCATTACTTCTCTAATGAGTAACTTTCAAATAATATGAAGCTCATATTTTCAAAAGTAATGCCACTCAATATACCATACACAAACAATCATCAAAGTTAAGATCAATGTGAACAATATCACTATTAGATCCTAAAATAGCAAATGTCAATGAGAACCATATGTATGCTATACAAAATTCTCTAATATGACATGCTATGAGATGTATGTCAAAAATTGAGCCAAAAGATGAATATCTAAGAGAACATGCATTAGAGTATAGAGATACCTTTTTGCAAATTATATTCATCAAATGTCATACTTCCGCCCTTTTATGAGCACTCTTGCCTTGACTGTCCTCATGACACCAAGTTGACGATGTTTCACAACAAGAGTATAAAAAGCATAATATCTCAACTCAATCAACACATATAACAAAAGAACTTCTCTAAAGTTAATCAACAAATTTTGACCATCATAACAATCATGATGTGAGATAACCAAGTTCATATAAATACAAGGAGAATTCAAAGCTAGCAAGCAAGAATTCTCAACACAATTGATATATAGCCTTAAAGCTATCTCATATGTGTTTCTTATTTTAGTGATAAGAGCACTCACCCTTGAACCACTTGTTCTTGGGTGTACCTATACAAACATTTCCAATATCATCCTTGACAACAATGTTAAAACTAGAGTAAAGTCCTTCAATGACTTGATTACAAGAATATCATTAACACACTCTTCCTTAACATTTTCAACACAAGCTTTGTCAAGTTGGACAAGATTAGTATTCTTTCTACTCCATAACTTCTTCTCATGCTTAGCAAACTTATCATGTTTTTCAACTTTCAAATCCTTAGCATGTCAAGTTGAAGTTTAATCTCCTTATCCCTAGATTCCTTTCCTCATTTGTATTTTTCAATATATTTATAACACCTAGGCTTAATGTGACCTATTGTGTTGCAATAATGGCAAATTGGAATAAAAGATGAGATTGTACCTTTTGAAGTTAAACTAGCTTCACTAGGAGTTTGCAAAGATACCTTGTTCGCCAACATCTTCTTGGCTTTTGATCTTCTCTTCTTGTGTGGTTTCTTATCATTCAAATCTTCATCAAAGTGTGTAGGAAAAGGTGCTTCCAAGAGCTCATCTTCAACTACCGAGTCGTCTTCACCACTATGAGAGTTAATAAGATTCCTAACACTAGACACACTAACCGAATCATTCATTAAGTCCTTGATGGCCTCCTTAGCCGTGTCTATCTCTTCCATCAATTCTTGTTCTCTTTTCTTCAAAGAAGATATCACATTATCCTTCTCAATGTTTATCTTTTCAAGTTCTCTAAACTTCTTCATAATATCACCTTTCTCACCAAGAAGTCTACGAGTAACAACCACAAACTCATCTAGTTGCTTCTTGATCAAATCATCCTTCTCAACTACTTCTCTTTGAGCATTATCTCTAACTTCTTCAAGCTTTTCTATCTCTTTCAACAACTCAAGATTAGTAGGAATGGAACTAGAGCTTCCATGATGATTTGCATCAAAGTTCTTGTTCAAAGATATTGTACCATCAACATCTAGTGGAGAATGAGAAGCCGTTAGAGATACAAAGTTGCTCACCAACTCTTCATCACTTGAAGACTCACTACTAGAGCTCCATTGTCACTAGAGTTCATCACTCCAAGTAGCTGCCAACACTTTGCCTTTCTTGTCTTTCTTACATGGCTTCGTGGTGCACTCACTAGCAAAGTGACCAAAACCATGACAATTATAGCATTGAACCTCTTTCTTGTTCATGGCTTGACTATTCTTCTCAATCCTTGGAGATGATGTTCTCTTGACTCCTTTTTCCTTAGAAGACTTGCCTCTAGGCTTGGCATTCTTCTTTAGAAACTTCTTGAACCTTTAACCAAAAGAGCCATCTCTTCATTTTCATCATCACTCTTCACCTCAATAGCATTGAGAGCAATTCCCTTACTTTTAATTTTTGGTTTCAAGCACATCTCATAAGTTTGGAGAGACCCAAGCAACTCATCGATGTTCATACTATCCACATCCTTGCTTTCCTCAACGGCCGTCACCTTTGATTTGAATCTTATAGGAAGAGACCTAAGGATTTTCCAATTTAAACGCTATTTTGAGATAGGTACTCCAAGTGCTTGACATTGGTTAGCAATGTTAAGAAGCCAGAATTGGAAGTCTTAAAACTTTTCTTCTTCACCCATACTTAAACCTTCAAATTATGATGCCAACATTTGAAGCCTTGATTTCTTAACCGCTAAGGTTCATTCATTAGTAACTTGGAGAGTATCCCAAGCTTCCTTTACGGATTCAAGATTTTGAATGTAGGAGAATTGATGCCCATCAACTCCTCCAAAGATGGCATTCATAGCACGATGGTGCCACTTAGCAACCTCAAACTCATTCGTTGTCCATTCACTCCTTGGCTTGAGCATCATGGTTCCATCCTCTTGAACCTTGGTAGGAGGACTATAACCTTATTCCACTACCATCCAATCCCTTTTATCAATAGAGCGGATGTAGGCTTTCATCCTTAACTTCCAATACACATAGTTAGTGCCACGAAGTAATGGTGGCCTAGTATTTGAGGCTCCCTCTGCCATTACATCATCTTGTAAACCCATGACTTCAAACGCCTTGCAAAAAGTGCAATCTAGTGTCCTGCTTTGATACCAATTGAAACTACAAACATGGTTAAATGCTCAAGGCTAACCTAGAGAGGGGGTGAATAGGTTAGACACCTTTTTTGACTCCCTTAGAAACAAACAAAAATTTGTCCCTCTAGATTGCTTGTATCACAATATATATATTAATTAAAGACAATTAATCAATATATAAAACAAGTAAACTGTGAAACAAACAAATAATTGTAACACATACACTATCTATATTATAGAAAGGAAATCAACATACATAAAGAGTTCAATCCACAATACAAATACTAGAGAGAAAGGGATAGAGAAAAGTTGACACAAGATATAACGTGGTAAACCTCCGAAGAGGAAACATCCACGGGCTAGCAGCCATCGGCAAACAAAATACACTAGTAGATAAGACATGTACAATCTCTCAAGTGACCTCTTCACCTAGAAACTACCCTTTTATCCTGCTTTAGAAGTTGTCGCCCTAATGCTCAACAATTTGAGGCCTCACGCCTCTTGTCAAGACTTCCTCACTCACCTTATCAGATCCTCACGACCCAAGGCAAGACTTCTTGCTCAACTAAGTCCTCACGACTCTAGTCAAGACTTCCTAGCTCACCTATCCAGGTCCTCACGACCCTAGGCAAGACTTCTTGCTCGACTATCTGAGTCCTCCCGACTCTAGCCAAGACTTCCTTGCTCGACAATCCAAGGTCTCACACCTCTTGCCAAGGCTTCTTGCTCAACACCATAGGTCTCACACCTATTGTCAAGACTTCCTTCTCACAAGACATCTAGGTGATCATGACTGCAAAACACAAACAAGCACGCAACATAGAATGCTATGATCAACACATTCTATGGAAAATACTAGACATGAGCATAAATGCACAAATCACATATAGTCTAGTCAATCATGCATGTATAAACAATCTAGATCATGTAAGATATGTTCAACAATAATCACAACCTAGATACATGCATAGATCTAAACTTGAATCATAAAATATGTTCAATAAATCACAAGATCAAGTTTAAATCACACAAACCAAAAACATGCTAAAATCATATGACAAAGTCAATTATATTTAAGAAAAAGTTCTAGAGCATATTCCTTATCATAGATTCAACAAAACACATGAATAGCTCAAAAGAACATAAGCACATGTATTATGTGAGAATTTTGACCAAGAGATCCTAATACATGTGAGGAACTATTCTTCACAAAATCAATCAATCAAAGATCATCAAATAGTCCTAGAATCAAAGCTAGCACAATACAATCCCAAACATGTGAAAACATAGTCAAAATCAAAACCTAACTCAACATGAATGATTTCAATTGAAACTCAAACTAGCTTTGAAAGAGTTCAAAACTCAAATTAAAACACTCACAATAGACAAATATATGTTGAATAAGAAAACCCAAGGCAATTGACTAAGTTTTAAAACAAAACTTTGAGAGAAAATCAATACCTTAGTTTATTTAGGTGCAGTCCTATTTTTGTATGTTTAGACTCTAAACACAGCAACAAAACTCACTCAAACCTTCAAAGAAAAGATGTAGGATGAATAGACATACACTCTCAACTTTGAATCACTTAAATCGGAGTTCAAATGAAGAAGTTATGCCGTTTGGAAGTTGAGAAAATGTGGAGAGAAAATTTCTGCACACTAGTTTGAATTTCTTCATAGAATGAAATGTGAGAGGGAAAGAAATGAGCCAAATGACCGATTTACCCTTCTTTGTTATTGCTTCCCCGAGATGGTGCTTGGGCATCTCAGAGCAGCAAGGTTGTACGGCCGAGATGGCCACGCGCCATCTCGGGCTTGCACACCTCCATGGCCTTCGGCCATGGTGCAATCCCCTCGTGCTTCCCTCACTTTCTTCGACCGTTATCCGGCCTTCAAACTCAGAATTTGAATCCGTTTGCGGATTACAAACCGTAACTCTAACACGGACATGGACATATAAGATACTCAACCCAGAACATAATAATTCGACTTGATATATGAATACGAAAACAATGTACGCAACATGAGTTGAAAGTGTAGTATCTTTTGACTAAGAACTTGAAATCAATAGTATGAGTAACCGAAATGACCGGAACTCAATCAAGAATGATTTAAGACTAAATTCAAGTTCAATTAAAATGTCTATTATTTATTGATTAATATTAATAATAAAAGGTGTAATAAATAAAAAATTATTAAATTATCAAAATACAGTCAATATTATACTCGGTTGAAAGATCTCAACAAAATATTTTCAATGGTATAATTTTCATAGTAATTAGATATACGAATAAAGAGTTATAATAGATTATTTGATTTTTGTTGAAAATGTAAAAAGGAAATTAAGGATAAAATGGGAATAAAAAAAAGTGAATAGTGAATTGGAGATTTGATTTTTGAGTCTCCAAATTTGGAGAACAAAAATTGAGTCTCCATTTTTTTTGTCTCGGAGAATGTGAATTGGAGAACCATTGGAGCTCCAATAATCTCCATTTTGGGTTTTTGAAGACCCATTGGAGATAGCCTTACCCTCATGCATATTAGTCTTGAAAAGTAGTCTTGAAAAGTAGATTAGAGAGATACTTTTTTTAGACAAAAATATACCATCCGATGATCGAGTAGTCTCAACTCCCAAAAAGTAACCGAGATCACCAAATTCTTTAAGAGAAAACTAAGTGGGTAGCTAAATGATGAAATCACGGATTGAACTCGGATGACTTCTGGTGATAATAATATCATCCACATATACTAGAAGGTACAAAACACAAGGGCTGGAACGTTGCATGAAGAGAGATGTGTCACATTTGGAATTGACAAACCCATTGTGTAGTACAAAAGTTAGAACTCATTATACCATGCACGAGGAGCCTAACGAAGACCATAGATGGCTTTGTGCAGCTTGCAGACATGGGTTGGATGCCTAGAATCAACAAAGCCCTGGGGTTGCTGCATAAAAACATAGTCAAAAAGAGTGCCCTGTAAAAACGCATTGTTAACATCCAATTATTTTAAAATCCAACCACGGTACACAAGTATACTAAGAACAAGTCGAAAGGAGGCGGGTTTAATGATCGGGCCAAAGGTTTTTGTGAAATCGATGCCCGGATGCTGGTGAAACCCTTTTGCTACAAGACGTGCCTTATAGCGGGAGACGGAACCTTCAGGGTTCTTCTTAATCTTATACAACCATTTACATTCGATAATATTTTGTGTGGTAGAGGGAGGAACAAGGGAGAAGGTATTGTTATTTTTTAGAGGTATGAGTTCTTATTTCATGGTGTCTCGCCAATAAGAATGTTTGTTAGCTTGGTTAAATGTAGAAGGTTCTGTAGTTAGAGAGTTCGGTGAAGTCGAGGCTATGGTATGAAGAGAGAATAGTTTTTTTTGGTTTGTGAATATTATTCAGGGCTTGTGCGACCATACGGGATGGTTAAGACTGTTGAGTAGGTGGGAGGGGTGGAGGAGAAATAGAAACTGGCGGATTACTTACCTGATTTCGAGAGAGACTGGAAGCATCCAGAGTGCAAGGGGGAGTAGGTGTTTCCTTGTAGATTGGTGGCAATCGAGGAGAAGAATGGTGACCTGACTTAAGTATATGAGGAGATGAATTTATTAAATCAAATGGATGGTTATAATGAATTATCAAAGGAGATATATTTGGCAGTGCATCGGAAGAATCTAGAGATTGAGTGGATATGGGAGAAAAGATACTTGCCAAATTCTTACCTGTAAAAATAGAGAGAAATCTGGAAAAAAAAATCATTAGATACACACAAATCAGTCAGCAACTTTTTCTTAAAAGGAAATAGATTTTCAAAAAAAAAAACGTCTTGAAATGAAAATTTTATTATTCTGAGTATCTAAGCAAATAAAAGCATGATTTGTTATAGAATACCCGAGGACGTGTATGTGGGATGGTGGCAGAAAAGTTTTCGATAGGGTGTGTCATTGTGGAGAACTTGTGTAGGCATGCGATTTATGAGGTATATAGCAGTTTAGAAAGCATAGGACTAGAAACGAAGTGGTACAGATGCTTGATGAAGTAAGGTTAAGCCGGTTTCAACAATGTGTTGGTGTTTCCTTTCAGCGGAACCAACATGTTCGGGAGTGTATGGAGGAGAGGTGAGATGTTGGGTACCATACTTGGCTAGAATGTGAGAAAGATCTTTGTATTCTCCACCACCATTTGTGTACACAGTCATGATTTTAATTTTAGAGGATAAAACCAAGTATAGTTCATAAAATAGTCAATAAATATCACATAATATCGAAAATTTCCAAATGAGTAAATAGAGGATGGTCCCTAAACATTTGAATAAATATATCGAAAAGGTTTGTCATACAATATTGAAGAATTCTTAAATGACAACTTATGACTTTTATTACACTCATATGAGTTACAAAAATTATTAGAATTAAAGGAATCATAAAAAGGAATTTTTTTTTTGTTTTGCAAGTAATCACCTTTGAACTAGAACTAGAGAGGACGGGTGACCGAGTCGTGGATGCCACAGTTGAGAAGTGAGAGCAACGACGTAGAGGGATGAGATGATGGGTTTGGTGACTTGAATGGCTTTGACAACAACCACTTATACAAGTTATTCCTACTCCGGCCTCGTGTTAAGGATGCCTCCGTGTTCAAATCCTGAACAACAAAATGGTTAGGGAAAAATTCTATAGAGGTATTATTCTATCTACAAGATTGAGAAACTGAAATTAAATTCTTTTTAATCAAAGGTGCACACAAAATATTATTCAATGCAAAAGATGTAGTAGGTGAATCAAGAGTAGAAAAACGATTATGAGAAATTGAGATTACGTTACCATTGTCAACTATTACATCTTCGTTCCCAACATAGTCAGAGTGCATGGAAAGGTTCTGAGGATCAGATGTGATGTGATGTGTAGCGCCTGAGTCTAGCGCCCAGTTGTTATTGGAAGCACTCGAGTCACCATCAATTGAATTGGCTTGTGGCCGGAAGAATTGTGATGAAGGTTTGCCTCTTGAACGACATGTTTTAGCAGTATGGCCTGGTTTATCGCATAACTGACAGATAGTTCGGGATTGTCCCAAATAATAATTCAAACGCCAAGTAGGAGAAAAGGATAAAGAACTGGAATTAAAACCACCACCTTGTGGGGAATAACCACGGCCATGAAATTAAGAAAGCCTAAACTTGTTGGACTGCTGATTTAACTGACCGAACCCAGGTGGCTGACTTGAGTAAAACCTTGATCTAAGGTGTGTGATGGGTTCGACCCACCACGATTGCCTTTGCCTCCCTTCCCTTTGTAGTTGTTTCGTTTCTGGGTAAACTGGGCTATGATTTGGGTGTCATCATCTTTGGTTTCTCCACGTTTTTGAGTCAACTCTTCATCAAGGAGTTTATCGTAGAGATCCTCAAAGGTGATGGGTGAGTCACAAACAAGAATTGCAACAATCAATTCTTTGAACTCATCAGCAAGGCCATTTAGAGTGTGAGCAGTAATCTCAGCATCACTCAAGGGATTGCCGATCAAGGCTAAATCATCAACAGTGCTTTTCATCTTGTTCAGGTAATCAGCGACAGATGTGCCTTCTTTTTTTATTCTCATCAACGTAGAAAGAAGAGAGATCATGCATGTATTGGAGCGTTGGCATAACTGGTCTCCAACTTGTTCCAGACATCTGCTAAAGTAGAACAATTGTTGATGGTGGATCCGATTGTGCTATGGACTGTAGCTTGGATTCCCAATAGCACCAACCGATCCGGACGAAGCTAGGAGAGATGTTTCTGGTCGGGTTTAGGTGGACAAGGATGTGATCCATCAATAAAACCGAGTAATCCATAACCAAAGAGAAGATTCGTCATCTGCGATTTCCAGGAAGCATAGTTTCTTCCACCTTTCGAAAGTTTGAACGGAATCTATGATGAAGCATTAAGTGATATCAGATTACCATGGAGATAAAAAGCGTTAGCTTGGGTCGTGGGATTGGAAGTTTGTGTAACGACGGTTGGTTCTCCGGTTGCAGTGGCGGAAATAGTCACCAGAGGTGAAGGAAACGAAGAGAGGGTTGAAGGAGGTGTTGTCATCACGGCAAGGAGAGAAAAAAAGATGAACAACTTCTGTTCAAAGACATGAAGGCTCTAATTCCATAAAGAGTTTCTAGGTTTTGTGTAAATATCGTTCCATGTGATTATGGACATAGAAAGGGACACTAGATTGAGAATAATATGGAGAATATTAAAAGAAAATATAATCAAGAAATTAAGACTAAATCCCTGGAATTATTCTCTATCAAATGCAATCAGAAAAGTAAGACTAAATCCCTGGAATTATTCTCTATCACTTCCATTGATCCAAGGGGGGAAATCTAAGTAATAAGCAAAATTAAAAGGAAAAAAAATTAAAAAGATGGACATACCAAAATTTGGAGTGAGAATTGTTGCATATTAATTTGAATATTAATTAACTAAGTGTATGTAAATATTAATACAACTAATATAATGAATGAATGTGCTATTGTATCTTCAAGTCTCTACAAATGTATTCTTCTCAACCGTAATGACTCATCAGGATCACGCAATCCCCATACTCTAGTCTGTTGTTGTATCACCAAAACAGAAGGTCCTCCATTGAAATCTGAAGCAGCAAGCATCTCTCCTATTGCCCCCAACTCTCCTTGATCGTTCCATTTTTTGAGCTCACAATTCAACTGTGATTCTGCATGGTGTTTTCCCACCAAGACCAGATCAAAAGCGTTCTCCAACGACCTGATCGCTGCAGTCAAACCCGCTACATCAATCACAGTCTGCTCTTCACACGAAACTCTTTCGCTATCTGTGGCGTCTCGCCTGAATTCAATCAAGATTTCGGCATCAAGTAGCTTCCTCCTTGCTGATCCTTCCAAAACTTCCGATGAAAAAGAGAAACGAAAAAGAGTTACATTCACAGTTGGATTTTCCAACATGAGTTTGGCGTATGCTAATGCTTCTCGGTCATCTGCACCCCCAAAAAACAGCACAGCAACCCGAGACCATGAACTTTGTCCAACTATATATGGAACACTCTCCTGGTTTCTACTTTCTATGAGAACCCCAACAGAGCAAGGAGCTTTATCAAACACGTTCTTGTTTAAATGCCTGTTTACATTCTTGTAAGGGATGATTATAAAGGTCGTTCGCTGTTCTAATGCAAGGGAGCACACGTCATTATGCATCGTTTCGTAAGGCGAGATGCCTTTATAGCAATGCAAAGTGAGATGACTTTGGTTTTCATGTTCATACTTTGTGAAAACATTGAAGATTCTCTCAGATTGACAAAGTTGGTGAGAGGGCTTTTCTCGTGGCAGGTAGGCAATGAGAAGAGAGGAAGCACGAGCAGAAAGCTTAACAAGGTGTAGAACAAATAAATGAATTGGATGCTCCTTGGTCGGATTTGAAGCCTCAAGGAGGGTGATGATTGCTGGAACTTGTTCCTGGGTGTGGACACAGGCTAGTATCCGAAATTCTTCATTGCTGCGGAGATGTCTTATTGTTCTTCTTTTGTAAGCAAGATACCTCTTTGAAGGATCATAAAGTGCTTTCACAAGAGGAGAGACAACTACTGTTACAACCACCACAGAGATGATCACAATAGTGAAGCATTCATCACTCACTACCTGCACAATGATGTAATTATCCAATTGATAAAGAATATACATATGTATGTATATATGCATTTATGTATACATGTATGCAAGTATGCGTGTATTTATGTATGTATACATCAGTATTTGATTCAATACATTTTGGTAAAAATCAATGTGCTGCTCTGTCTTTGTTATACTTTATAGCTATATATTCTATCTGATCAGGAAAACAATACTAAACGCTACCTAAATTGGCATACATGTCCTTTTTATGGATATTCAGGAAGAAAGTATTGAAAGGAAGTAAAGGAAAGACTGACTTACATTGACTGTATTTAAGCTACTCAACAAAGCCAGTTCAACAAGGCCTTTGGAGCTCATTATAAGTCCAAGAGAGAGGGCATCTTGGAGAGGCATCCTGCAAATGATAGGAGGTACGACTGTCCCTAAAATCTTCCCAAACAAAGCAACAACAGCAATCGATAGAATTACAATCACATTCTTGAGCTTCTGTATGGCAAAAACATCTGTCTTCAAACCACAAATTATGAAGAAAACGGGCATGAGAATCACTGAAACAAAGCAATCAAGCTTCTCTACTAATGCAGCTCCTAAGGGTGGTCCATCTGGGATGACCAAGCCAACAATAAAAGGTACGATAAAAGCATTCAGGCCAATCACTTGACCTATCAATCCACATCCCAGCAAAGCTATAAGAACAGAGAAGAAATATCTCTCCTTGACAGGTTTCCCTTCTGGGGTATGTTGAATCACCCATAATGCTGCTGAATGGATTCCAAAGCAAACAAGTAGGATAAATATAGCCGTGCACAGAAGGGATTCTATAGATGTTGATAATGATTTCTCTGTAGCTATATGCACAGTGTAACTCAACGTCATATATAACCAAAAGCACAAATCAGATATTATGGAAGAAGAAGAAGCAAGACGTCCAATCTCGGAATTTAGTATCTCAAGGTCAGCAAGAAAGTAAGCTATAACTGGGAATGGTGTCATTGAATGAATTGATACCACCATTGGGAGAAAACTAAACATGTCCTCATCCAATGATAGAACTCCATTGAGGAGGAGCGCAACTAATGCGGACAATACATAAGGGACAAAGAAGCCTAGAATTCCTATTGTGAAAGCTCTTTTTCCTGATTTTAGTATGATAGTTGGATCAGTCTTCACCCCAATTAGAAATATAATGAACATGAAGCCGAAAACCGATAATGTCTCAAGCACAAGTCTGCTTCTTGCTGGGAAAATTTTTGTTGTAAATGTTGAGTTATGTCCAAGCATTGAAGGACCTAGAAGTACACCACCCTGGTGAACATAAATCATCAAACACATTGAGAACTAAAATACATATTAATTAAGTTGGGAAAGAGATATCTAATCAAATTTTCCATTCTCGTATTTGTCTAAACAAAATGTTTGATCCTTACCTATCCATCCCATTTAAATTTATAACAGAAACAATTTTCAATGCTCTAAAGAATATGTCTTTTTTTAGACATTTTATCAAACACATTGGATACAAAAAGGGTACTTAAGTTGAGATATTTAATCAAATTTTCCATTCCCATAAATGTCTAAACTAACTGTTTGATCCTAACCCATCCATCCCATTTAAATTTATAATACAAACAATTTTCAATGCTCTAAAGAATATGTTCTATTAGACATTTTATCAAACACATTGGATAAAGAAAAGGGTACTTACAAGAATCTGAGAAATGATTAAGGGTTGGCCTAAGGGCTTGAAGAGAATGAAAATGCAGTGAGTGATGATGGAAACAAGCGAGAGCTGGAAGAGCAAGATAGGGACAGAGTACATGAAGGGGTCATCTCCGACCCACAAGCCTTTGGAGTTGATATGGTGAATTGAGTGGCATGCAAATCGAATGTCCAGTTCATCATCCTTGTGTATGGGAATCATGGCCTTGAAACTTCAAACAATGAAGAAGGCACCCACCCACAATGTGGCTTTTCTTCTTTTATGGGGATGAATATTGGTTGTTGTGATGAGATTGGAGAGGCGTTTGTGGGAGGAAATATGAGAGAAAGGAATGAAAATGAAGAGTCATGTTTGCAAAGAATGGTGAGACACGGATGGTTGAGAGAGACTGAAAGAGAGAGAGAAGAAGGGCATGGAAACCATAAAAATTGTTAAATTATTCCTTCTTATACGTTAACCTTTGACCACAGGGAAAACTAGAAAAACAATAGGTGGTTGGTGTGATATAGTTTTTTTTTTTAACGCATATATGGTTTTTAATTTAGCTATTTTCGGAATCATTTAGGAAAATGAAAACATGCTTTTCTTTTAGCTATTTTTAAAAAAAATTGGGGGCCAAAGTGAAAATTGTTTAAAATATAATAAGAATTTTATAATTTTTAAAAGAAGAGTAACACTAAACATCCAATTTTTTTCATCCAAACTCATACGGCAATAGGGGTATCACTGGGTAAGTAGATACACGTTAATTAGTAAGTAGTTATATGAGTAATGGTCTGTTTGATTTTTTTCACTTAACACTTAACGTGTGTCATTAAGTTGTTTTGTTTGATTTTTTAAGTGATAAAATCACTGAATGAGCTCTTAAAATCGCTGGTTATGAAAAGTAAAAAAAAATCACTTTTCATTTAACAACAAATCAACTGAATATATATTAATTTATAACTTCCTAATTTATCCTCCCAAATCTTATATAATTTCCTGTTTTATCTTCTCTCACACCCTTAACCATATTAATATTTTTTTTTCTTCTCACTATTTAAATAATTTTAGCAGTCATAAAACTTAGTTTTTTCTAGGCTCCAATATCTCCATTTGAATCCAAAGTTTTTTTTTAATTGTATTCAAACCTAATTTGACTTCCATTTATATTTCCGTAAGGACTTTCTTTTCATCATAATTTGATTAGTTTTATATTATGTGATTGGAGAAAATCAGCACTTTAAAAGAAAATTTAACTGGTTTTACAAACAAACTTAAACCAACTTAACCATAAATTACATACAGTTTACATATGTCTCGAACACCACGATATCATTTCTATATGCCTAGATGAGATACTCTCAAATTCTATACTAATTTTGTTAATTTACATATATATAATTGAATTATGTCTGTTTGTAGTATATTTATATGGTATGTTCACATTGATAGATCATATATATTTCATTATAAATGTATAATTATATTATAATTGTTGTATGTAAATTTTATCAGATGTACACGTTATCGACAAAGAGGATAAAATTGCCAGGTGAACATCCAAATAGGCATTCAGAAAATATCCTATAAGACATTACCAAAGAATGAGAAGCCCGAGTAAACAAGTTTTGAACAAAACTTACTCGGGGTCAACTGACGTCATATACTACTCGGGGTCAGTTAAAGATGCTCAGGGCTAGCTGATGGCATGTATTACTCGGGATCAGATGACGTCACTCGGGACCAGCTAATATCATTTTCTACTCAGGACAAAAATGAAGAAAACCGAATAAAAAGCCCAAAGCGTGGCTCACACGAGTCGAGTCATTAAAATACGTAAAGATATCCATATTAAAGAGGAATTCCAAGAAGAACAAAATATCAAGCAGAAAAGGTTCCTAATTAGGCAACAATTTTATTTCTTCAAAAAGACTATGCTCTTATAAGGAAATAAGTCATAACTGGACTGAATCACTAAAGTCTCATTTGATCTCAATACAAAGTCTCAGAAATAGGAAAGAAGACGGTCTACTTCAAACAAGTAACCAATCATAGTTAAAAACAAAGATCTTTTATTACTTGTACAAAGAGGATTAGGATTCTATGGACATATAAATAAACCCATAATCTCGTCACATAAATCATATAGAAAAATACAGAGAGAAAAGGGAGATCGAGAATTGTAATTATTTTTATTCATAGTGGATTTTGACTTGGTTGGTCATTCAACCACCCGTGGACGTTTCTCCGGTCATCGAAGTTTTACCACGTAAAAAATTTGAATCCGATTACTTTCTGCTTCTCTTTCTCTTTCTCTTTGAAATCACAGCTAAAATCCAAAGCTTATTGGCATTTCTCATATATCCAGAAATCAACGTCAACAATGGCACTAGAAGAAGGGGTCGAACCTCCGATTTAGTTAAAGGTAATGGCAGGAAGCAGAAGCAGTTCTGGGGATGTCCAAAAATCTCCACATAACTTCCATGTTGGCAGTAGCTCGCGAGACCTCGTTGCAACCATAGAGAACCAACCAACATCACTAGCGGGGATCTAGCAAGTTCCTCTGACCAGTGAAGACTTGACACAACGCTTCCGAGAGGCGCTGCAACACTTGGTGGTAGTCGTAGCAAAGGAAGAAGTTGATCTACTGGCTGTAGAAGAAACGTAACCTCCTAACCTCCCACCTGCAAGGCTTCGTTTTGTTGTAGTGGGGCCAAAACTAAATGTACCGGAAACCAGAAGGAACTCAGCTCCAATTAATCAGGCTGGACGTGGAACACACGAACAGGAACGACCACGCCAGAAGCAGAACCATGATTAGACAGCCCATGCCAGACACGGTAAACATGACCGACACAGGGATCAGTCATCATCTGAGGATAGCGATCGGCATAACCCGCAAGCATCATCAAACCATACGCTTGCAAGAATCAACCCGTAAAACTCGACATCAAAGTGAAGAACCAAAAAGAGGAATGACAATCACCCAACGGTTCAACCATCATGGAAGTCCAGTGGGAAACAGAAATGTCATAATTCAGAGCCTAACTCGAGAATTCGAAAACAATAGGCGTCAAATGGACGCACTGGTCAGACGTTATGGGTATAACGATTTATCTGACGACGATTCTGACAGTCCATTCACTAGGGAGATCTTGCGGACCTCATTCCCAAAAAGGTTCAGGATGCCGCACGTGGAGCAATTCAAGAAAGATACAGATCCTAAAGAACACGTCAGACGCTATAAAAGTGTTATGGCCCAGTATGCCCACAACGATCCCTTACTATGGCTCAACTTTCCACAAACTCTAGGAGACACGGGCTCAAGATGGTTTTGGAGATTGCCCCCAGCGAGCATCGAAAGTTTCATTGAACTGAACAGGAGTTTCTCAAGGTAATTTCTGAGCAATGTTCACAGGAAAAAATCACTGGCTTACCTTTCTAAAATAAAATAAGGAAAAGATGAGTCACTGAAGAAATACCTGGGGAGATTCGGCCAAGTGGTATCAGAAATTTGCAGTGCAAATGATGAAGCAATAATTGTTGCATTCATCAACAACCTACAAAATAGACGGTTATCTTTTGACCTGAGAAGAGTCCGTCTGACCAGATATGCGGATATGATGGACATGACGGGAGGATATGCCCTAGCCGAAGAATAAGAGTTAGCCACGGGAGGATGCTACATGCCTGGAGGAAAACCTGAAAAGGACGCTGAGTCCAAGGTACAGAACCAAAAGGGAAAACAGAAAGGAAACAACAAAGAAAAAAGCAAGGACAGGGGAAACAGGCGTAATGTCGAACAGACCATGGAGAAATTCTGAGGTAGATACGCCAACTACACCCCTCTTCGAAAAAAGCAGGAGGAAATCCTGGCCATACTGGAAGCAAAAAATCTGCTACAAGAGCCATGATGACAGTCTCAGTTCGCCTGGTAAGATACAACCAAATACTGCAGATTTCATAAGAAAAGCGGTCATGAGACTTCCAAGTGTTACCAGCTCAGAGGTTACATAGAAACCACCCTCATTCGGGAAGAATGTCTACAGGATGTAATCTTGAAAAGGGATGAGAAATCAGAAACAAAAAAAGTGATCAGGGTCGATCACAGCGCTGGTCGAAATCAAAGGGTCAGTCCAGAGACCAATGAAGTAATACATACAATCTTTGGAGGACCATCCACTAGGAGACGTAACCGTGAGCAAACATAGGAAATCAGAGAAGCAGTAGAAGCAAGACATAACTTTGACATGAACTCGGTTGAGCCAGACCCAAAAAAGGTAAATGAAGTATGGGACCCAATAATATTCACAGAAGCAAACTCACATGGGGTCGATGTTCGGCCAAATGACGCCTTAGTCATAAGTGCCCGGATTGGTCACCGGAAAGTTAGAAGAATCTTGATAGATAATGGAAGTTCGGCAGACATTCTCAATGTAGCCGTCTACGATCAACTTAGGTTGGACCGAAAGGATCTACAACCTTTCCATACTCCACTCAGAGGATTTAGAGGAATTGAGGCCAGGTCACTCGGGACGGTAAAAGTACCCGTAAAGATCAGAGTGGCACCTTGTCAGAGAACTGTATTACTCAACTTCGTGGTTGTAGACTTTAACAAATGGCTGTATAATACGTTGTTGGGTCGACCATTCTTAAATAAAACTAAGGCCGTAACAGCCACTTATGCATTAATGATCAAGTTCCCGACCGAACAGGGGGTCGGTGTTGTCAAGGGATCCCAAAAGATGGCCCAAAGAGCTAACCTGTCAGTATACAAAGACAAAAGTGATGGTGAACAGGTATGCACCATAACGCAGCCGAGTCAGAACAAAGAGTCATTGTCATTCGAATTTGATCCAATGGAAGAGTCGAATGAATCCAAAAATGAACCGGTCGAAGAAATTATCTTAAAAGAAGATGAACCAGATAAGAAGGTCAAGATTGGGGCCAATTTGGAAGGAAAAGTCAAACAAAGCCTCACTGATTTACTCAAAGAATACAAAGATGTGTTCGTCTAGAGTCATGAAGACATGGTTGGGATAGATGCCCGAGTAATATCTCACCAACTTACGGTAGACCCGAATGCAAAACCAGTGATACAAAAGAGGAGGTCGTTCAATATCGAGAGAAGTCAAGTAATCAAACAGGAAGTTGAAAAGCTACTCATCGTAAGGTCGATTAGAGAGATCAACTACCCTCAATGTGTAGCTAATATAGTCCTCGTCCAAAATAAAAATGGACAATGGAGAATGTGCGTAGATTTCACAGATTTTAACAAAGCATGCCCAAAAGACAGTTTTCCACTTCCGAGGATAGATTAGTTGGTGGACGCTACGTCAGGCCACGAATTGCTCAATTTTATGGACGCATACTCGGGATATAACCAAATCCGGATGAACAAGGTTGACGAATAAAAAACAGCATTCACAACTGATTAGGGTTTATACTGTTACACAGTAATGCCCTTCGGGTTAAAAAATGCAGGGGCAACATATTAAAGGCTGGTCAACAAAATCTTCACACGGCAAATAGAAAGGAACATGAAAGTGTACATTGATGACATGCTGACCAATAGCATCTCGGCAGACAAGCATAATTCAGACTTGTGAGAGACATTTGATGTTTTGAAAAGATACCAAATGAAGCTAAATCCGAACAAGTGTTTATTCAGAGTTCATTTAGGAAGATTCCTGGGTTTTCAAGTTCACCAAAGGGAAATCAAAGTCAATCATAAAAAGATCCAAGCCCTGTAGAGAATGACCTCAACAAGTACATTAAAAGAAGTACATCGCTTAACAGGATGTTTAGCTTCCTTGAGAAGATTCATCTCAAAGGCCACGGACAGATACGCACCCTTCTTCAGAGTAATCAAAAAAAGAAAAGGACTCGAATGGAATGAAGAGTGCAAGTAGGCATTCTTAAAAATCAAAGAGTATTTGGGGCAGACTCCAATCCTTTCAAAACCACAAATGGGAGAGATACTCCATTTGTACTTATCAATTACAGAACTAGCAGCAAGCTAAGTCCTGGTCAGGACAGAAGATGGAATACAGAAGCCAGTGTATTATACCAGCAAGGCACTGTTACTAGCCGAGACCAGGTATTCACAGGCAGAAAAATGGCATTAGCATTGGTTTCAGCAGCAAGGAAACTAAGGACATACTTTCAGGCTCATACAATCTAGGTTCTCACCGACTTCCCATTAAAACAAATTTTACAAAAGCCAGAGATTTTAGGAAGACTATGTTGGGGTTTATGCCCTAAGCATGTAGTTTATAAATGGATTTATAAAGTAAATAAAAAGAAAAGTTCAATTCATTCTTGTTATGTTAATTATTTTATAAACTTGTGTACATATTAACATCCTGGATTTCCGAATGTAATCTCGAACTGTGTATATCAGTGTCATATACGGATGGATATAGTAAGAGACGTGCAATCGAAAGAGTCCATAGATAGCAAATAAAGATGGGTACTTTATTTGTGGTTAATCTATAGTTGCGGTCCATTCCGTAATGTACAGTGATTCTATCCTGAATCATTCATATGAGATATGGGAATGGAGGCACCTTGTATGATGTGATCACATAGGACTGGGCATGATCTATATGAATCTAACACCAAGATTTGTTTACTGATGAGATTCGTATATATCAACTAGTGATGGCTATATATGGGTGACCTTAATCCTGAGTGTCTTACCGACTCCTTCAAGTTAGATCGTGGTCTTTGATATACCATGGGTGAGGTCAAATGCATTTTCTAATCAATATACTCCGTATGTTGGGATTGCGGTTTGGCTTGTGGCTGGAAAGGTTTGTACACAATAATGGAATCCACTCTTTCTTGTGAGAAGTAGATGGTAGTTCCCTGATTCGGGGCTTGGACAATCTGAGCGCTCTCCTAATTCCGTGAGGAAATATGATTTATTGTCCATTAGAGAATCAATGGTACTTAAAGGATATATGTAATTTGAAGGGTATAACGGACATTATGACCCAACTCTAATTATGAACTGCTGTGGAGGATCACACCACATGTAATAGCTATATCGATGGACACCTAAATGTATCGGTCTGTGTAAAAACGTCTGCAGTTGATAGAGTGCAGCTTCAGGTTTTTATTGGAATAACACCAGAGTTAATAATCAATGAATTTTAATTAAAGAGTTTAATTAATGATTCTGAGGATTATTGGAGCTCAAAATATTGTGGGTCCATTAGGTTCCCTTGCTAGCCCGATCGATTTAGGTAATAAGGGTCACGATTAATTAATTGGATTGTCCAATTAATTGTATTACGAAAGTGACACGTATTTATTCGGGAATTAATAAAATAATGATATTATTTAATTAATGAATAATGGTGATTTAATAAATTAAATAATAAGATTATTTAATTATATTATTAATCATTAAATGGAGGGTGTATGTTGATATTTATTTTTGAATAAAATAAGATAATATGATTATTTTATTTTATTCAATTAAATATTTAATTTTAGAATTTAAATAGTTTCAATTCAAATAAAATCAAATAAAAGATATGAGATATTTGAAATTTGAAATTTTTTAAAAATCAAATTAGATTTGATCCGTTTTTTTTTAATTTAAATATTATATATATATATGATATATATTATTTAAAATTAAAAAAAAAAGTGTTGCGCACACACACACACAATATTTGACAATTGATAAAAGAGGAGTGTTTTTTTGTTTTTGGGTCAAACACATCAATCAGTGAGCTTTTGTGCATTAGGTGGGTGCATGAACAAGTGAGCATCAATGTTCAAGCATATGCGTGAGACGCATAAATAAGAATTTAGACATATTTTTACTCAGTGTGTTTGTGTGTATAAATAAAAAAGGAAAAAAAGTTTTAAGTGCATGAGATGCAAACAATGCAAGTGTTGCATAGTAAAAATTAAGAAAGAGTTTCTTAGTTTTCATACATCCTCCATTCTAAGTTTCTGAGACCGTGATACGCCCACACGCAGTTACCAGTCCCGGGACATAGCAAGGAAGATCAGTGGTACAGATCAGGGGTACAGATCGAAAAAGTGAAGGAGCCTCCAAACGTTGGTATGATTCTTTTAATCTTCTTTTTTATTATTGATTACAATTTCCTTTATTTACATATATATTTTATTAGTGTAATAATTAGTATATGTATTTGTTCCAAAAAAAAAATACGATCACAAGTTCACTGGTCTCAAATACAGATTACGATCTGTATAAAAAAAATCTAAAACCCATTTCCGTTGTGTGACCGGTGAACGAGGTTCCAACAATTGGTATCAGAGCCAATTTTATTTTCGGAACAAGAAATTTTTTTCGATGCTCCTGTATGTATGATTGTGTAGGCACGATTTAAATTGACTGTATGATGTTTTTGTATGTATATATATATATATTTTTTTTAATTTACAAAAACATGATTGATCGTTAATTATATGGTACTGTGGATTTAGGGTTTATGGGTTGTATAACTTTTTTTTATTATATATATATATATAACTATTATTGTATTGTAAAAATAAAATAAAATTGTAACCTATGTTGAAGATCTGGAAAAATCGCGAAGAATGATTCATGAGATGAATCGAGGTGACCTGAAGAGACATGAAGACTTGGAAATTACAAGAAGACCAAGGAATGCCTTGGGGGTATATTTGTAATTTTAGATTCCAATTTTTTTTAGGTTAAATAATCCACAGTACTCGGTCAATTCATGTATGTTTTATATTATGTGATATAAAACGCATTGTCATGCATACGTATGTCATTTAGATTAGATGTGCCTACACAAATATATTTGATATGTCATACATGCATCATAACCTGATATTTTATGTATTTTTTTAATGTGATTCAAATTGGTAAATACATAAATTGGTTATGAAAATGAGATTTGTTTTTTAATTGTTAAAAAAAAACTTGGTAATTCTCATTAATATTAATCTAGTTATTAAAGAGTTTAATAAGTTAGATTAATACGGTCATTTATAGTAATTAGGATTAATTTGATTAATTGCCTAATTATAAATGAACCGAATATTATGTTAGAGTTTTAATAGTTAAAACTTGGTAAACACTTTCATAATGATCTGAGCTTAGTAAATAGTTTACAAAGACTTAGATTATTCACTAATAGATTAGATTTTTAATTGTTAAAAATCATTAATAATTTATTAGTTAATTAGAACTTGTTTCAAATAATGAATTAGTTAATGCACTAGATAACTTGATTAAAGTTAGCCATTTGATCCTGTAGAGTCTAGGTGCATTAACGGATAATAGAAAACCCTAGTTTTAAAATAGTGAGTGGGAGAGGGATATATGACATATATATCACGCGGTCTCCATCTTTAGTTCAACACCGTGAGATCCGAGTGGGGCCTCGTGATGGCTTTGCTTTCATCCTTTCTAAGGATTCCTAACAGATAGGATTTCTGAGGCTATTTCGGGATTGACCGACCCTAAGACGACAATTCTCGAGTTAAGCATGTGAGATCTGAAATGGTGGGTTACACTTACGAAGGTTTTGATTAAGTTTGTTAATTAAAAACCTGACTGAATAAATGATGGTTGAATGATATGGAATAAGAGTTATTCTAAAATATCAATTGATTGAGAATGTCTTAGTCCAACATGCAAAGATTTGACCGACCCTAAGGCGGCACTTTTTTGTGGTATGTTGGATTGTCGTGGTATAGTAACTATTTTTTAGGGTAGTTCTAGTTCGTTAAACATGTTCATGCATCATGTTTAAATTTATACCAAAGCACCCGCACTTGTTTTAAATAAATGACTGAATGAATATTTTATTGATTTCAGCAATGTATTCTGCATTACTTCAAATTCTCACAAACGATAAATTAACTGGTGAAAACTAAAAAAAGTGGAAACTTAATATTAATGCAAATTTAGTAACCAAAGACCTCAAGTTTGTGCTTACGGAGGAATGTCCTCCAACGCCTACTGCCAATGCCACATGAACTATTTGTGAGGCATACCAGCGATGGGTCTCATCTGATGAGAAGGCCCAAACATATCTGTTGGCATCTATGACAGACGTGCTTGTCACAAAGCACGAAGCAATGACTTCATCATTCGAAATCATAGAGTCATTGCAAGCTATGTTCGGGCAGCCCTCCGAGCAAAAGCGACATGAAGCTGTTCGTTCCGCTATGCTTGCTCGCATGAAGGAAGGAACGTCAGTTCGGGAACATGTTCTGAGCATGATGTCCTACTTTAACATGGCAGAAGTCAATGGCGGGGCCATTGACGAACCCAGTCAGGTGAACATCATACTGATGACTCTTCCGAAGAGTTTCGATCAGTTTAAAAGCAACTACGGGATGAACAAGTTAAAGTTTAGTCTTACACAGTTGCTTAATGAGCTCGCTACCTTTGAGTTCTTGATTTAGGACAACAAAGGCAAGACCGGTGAGGCAAATGTTACCGAACCATCTTCCTCTAATAATAAGAAGAGGAAGAGGTCCGCTGGGAAGGCAAAGAATAAGCCCAAACCCATGAAAGCCCATAGCAAGGGCGCCTCCATTGACCAAGGCAAGGGGAAATGTTTCCATTGCGACAAGGTTGGACACTGGAAGAGGATTTGTCCTCAATATCTGGAGGAGGCTGCCAAGAAGAAGAAAACGAAAGGTAAATATGATTTACTTGTTCTTAAATCTTGTTTAGTGGAAGATGATTCTTCACCCTGGATAGTTGATTTGGGGGCCACTAATCATGTTTGTTGTTCTTTGCAGTGGACTGAATCTTGGACACCGCTAGAGGAGGGAGCCTTCTCAATACGTTTGGGGTTAGGGGATGTCGTGTCGGCACGAGCAGTGGGCGTAATTAGATTATGTTTTTGTAATAATTATATATTGTTGGACAATGTATTTTATATTCCCGGATTTACACGAAATTTGATTTCCGTTTCTAAGTTGTTTGAACAAAAATATTCTGTTTCTTTTAATAATAAGTCTGTTATTATTGGAAAGAATGGTCTGAATATTTGTTCAGGAATTAATGAAAATAATTTGTCTGTGTTAAGACCGTTAATACATACTACACTGCTCAACACCAAAATGTTTAAGGTTGAAAAACCAAAAAATAAACGACATAAGATTTCTCTAGTTAATGACACGTATATCTGGCATCTAAGGCTTGGTCATATCAACCTTGACCGTATAGACAGATTAGTAAAAAATGGACCTTTAAGTGAGTTAAAGGTTGGCACCTTACCTGTCTGCGAATCTTGTCTTGAAGGTAAGATGACTAAGAGACCTTTTACTGGAAAAGGGCTTAGAGCTAAAGAACCACTAGAGCTTATACATACAGACATCTGCGGACCGATGAATGTTAAAGCTAGGGGTGGTTATGAGTATTATGTCACCTTTATAGATGACTACTCAAGATACGAATACGTCTACCTGAAGCAACGAAAGTCGGAAACATTTGAAAAGTTTAAAGAATTTTGAGCTGAAGTTGAGAATCAATTAGGTAGGACTATCAAGTCACTACGATCGGATCGTGGAGGTGAGTACCTTGACCAAGAGTTTGAAGACTTCATGGTCTAGCATAGGATAGTTTCCCAACTCACAGCTCCCAGTACACCTTAGTAAAATAATGTAGCGGAGAGGAGAAATAGATCCCTAATGGAAATGGTGAGATATATGATTAGTTTCTCATCATTACCAAATTCCTTCTGGGGATATGCGTTACAAACAGCAGCATACATTTTGAATGTAATGCCATCCAAATCTATTCCTAAGACTCCCTTAGAGTTATGGAATGGTCGTACAGCTAATTTACGACGGTGTCCATCACACGTGCTGAAGAATAGAACTGGAAAGCTAGACTCTAAGTCTATTGCCTGCCTGTTAGTAGGATACTACTAGGAGACCAGAGGTGGACACTTCTATAGTCCCGAAGTTAACAAAGTATTTGTATCGACAAATGCAACGTTTATTGAGGACAATTACATTAGTGACCATAAACCTCGTTCCAAGATTGTATTAAATGAGTTGGAGCCTGGTGAGACTATTGCTTCATCAACAAGAGTTATTGATCCACAAACATCTGAGATTCAGATGGTTCTTGATCAGGATACACTACCACCTAGATGTGGTGAGAGGGTTGTGAAACAACCTGAACGCTATTTAGCTATAGGTGAGGGACAAGGTGTTGTATCTGCTGATAGTGTGGATAATCCATTGACATTTAATAATGCAATGGAAGATCCTGATAAAGAGAAATGGCTTAAAGCCATGAACCTCGAGATGGAGTCCATGTACTTTAACTTAGTCTGGGATCTTGTAGACTTACCGGATGAGGTAAAACCCATTGGGTGTAAGTGGATCTACAAGTGAAAGAGAGGAGTAGACGGGAAGGTAGAGACCTTCAAGGCAAGGCTAGTGGCCAAGGGTTATACCTAAAAAGAGGGGGTCGATTATGAAGAGACCTTCTCGCCAGTAGCCATGTTTAAGTCTATTAGGATTCTCTTATCCATTGCTGCCTATTTCAATTTTGAAATTTGGCAAATGGATGTCAAGACTGCATTCTTGAATGACAATCTTGATGAGAGCATCTATATGATGCAACTTGAGGGATTCGTGTCTCCAGATCAAGAGCAAAAGGTTTTCAAGCTGCAAAGGTCTATCTATGGACTTAAGCAAGCATCTAGATCTTGGAACATTAGGTTTGATGATGTGATCAAAACCTATGCCTTTGAGCAAAACGTCGATGAGCCTTGTGTCTACAAGCGTATCATTGATAAAAAAAAAAGTTTTCTTGGTCCTATACGTAGATGATATCCTACTCATTGGGAATGATATGGAAATTTTGTATGATGTAAAAGGTTGGCTGGCTAGCAAATTCCAAATGAAAGATTTGGGAGAGGCAAGTTATGTTCTAGGGATCCAACTTATAAAGGATCCAACTTATAAGGGATCGTAAGAACAAACTTATAGCACTGTCTCAGGCATTATATATCGACAAGATTCTTGTGCGATTTTTGATGCAGAACTCTAAGAAAGGTAATTTACCTTCAAGACATGGAGTTCACTTGTCAAAGGAATAGTGTCCTAAGACACCTCCATAAATTGAGGATATGTGATGTGTTCCCTATGCATCAGCAGTAATTAGTCTCATGTATGCTATGTTATGCACCAAATCGAACATCTGCTATGTAGTGGGAGTAGTTAGCAGATACCAGTTCAACCCAGGATTGGATCATTGGGTTGCTGTCAATACTATTTTCAAGTACCTTCGGAGAACGAGAAATTATATGCTAGTGTATTCCGAACAGGATTTGATCCCGTTAGGATACACAGATTCTGATTTTCAGTCAGACAAGGATTTTAGAAAATCCACATCTGGATCAATATTCACCCTGGGTGGTGGAGCCATTATGTGGAGAAGTATCAAGCAATCTTGCATTGCTGACTCCACCATGGAATTCGAATATGTAGCTACTTGTGAAGCTGCTAAAGAGGCTGTTTGGCTCCATAAGTTCTTGAGTGATCTGGAAGTTGTTCCAGACCTGGATAAGCCCATCACACTTTATTGTGATAACAATGGTGCTGTGGCTAATTCCAAAGAACCAATAAGCCACAAGAGAGGGAAGCATATAGAGAGAAAGTATCATCTCATCAGAGAGATAGTGCAGAGAGAAGATGTGATCGTCACAAAGATAGCCTCACAAGACAATCATGCTGATCCATTTATGAAGACCTTACCTGCTAAAGTGTTTTTGGGTCACCTAGATGGTCTAGGGTTACGAGACATGCCTCACATGCTTTAGTGCAAGTGGGAGATTATTGAGGTTTATGTACTAAGCATATAATTTATAAATGGATTTGGAAAGTAAATGAAAAGAAAGGTTCAATTCATTCTTGTTATGTTATTTATTTTATAAACTTGTGTACATATTAACATCCTGGATTGCCTGATGTAATCTCGAACTGTGTATATGAGTGTCATATACGGATGGATACAGTAAGAGACGTGAAATCTAAAGAGTCCAGAGATAGCAAATAAAGATGGGTACTTTATTTGTGGTTAATCTATAGCTGCGGTCCATTCCGTAATGTACAATGATTCTATCCTGAATCATTCATATGAGATAAGTGAATGAAGGCACCTTGTATGATGTGATCATATAGAACCGGGCCAAGATCTATATGAATCTCACACCAAGATCCGTTTACCGTTGAGATTCATATATATCAACTAATGATGGCTATATGTGGGTGATCATAATCCTGAGTGTCTTATCGACTCGTTCAGGTTAGATCGTGATCTTTGATATATCATGGGTAAGGTCAGATGCATTTCCTGATCAATATACTCTGTATGTTGGGATTACGGTTTGGCTTGTGGCTGGGAAGGTTTTGTACACAATAATGGAATCCACTTCTTCTTGTGAGAAGTAGATGGTAGTTCCTTTAAGGGTTGATTCGGGGCTTGGACAATATGAGCGCTCTCCTAATTTCGTGAGGAAATAGGATTTATTGTCCATTAGAGAATCAATGGTACTTAAAGGATATATGTAATTAGAGGGGTATAACGGATATTATGACCCAGCTCTAATTATGAACTACTGTGGAGGATCACACCATATGTAATAGCTATATCGATGGACTCTGAGTTGTATCGGTCTGTCTAAAAACGTCTGCAGTTGAGAGAGTGCAACTTCGGGTTTTTAGTGGAATAACATCGGAGTTAATAATCAAGGAATATTAATTAAAGAGTTTAATTAATGATTCTGAGGATTATTGGAGCTCAAAATACTGTGGGTCCATTAGGTACCCTTGCTAGCCCGATCGATTTAGGTAAAAAGGGTCACGATTAATTAATTGGATTGTCCAGTTAATTGTGTTACGAAAGTGACACATATCTATTCGGGAATTAATTGAATAATGAAATTATTTAATTAATAGATAATGGTGATTAAATAACTTAAATAATGAGATTATTTAATTATGTTATTACTCACTAAATGGAGGGTGTATGTTGATATTTATTTTTTAATAAAATAAGATAATGTGATTATTTTATTTTATTAAATTAAATATTTATTTTTGAATTTAAAAAGTTTGAATTCAAAATTAAAATCAAATAAAAGATGTGAGATATTTTTTATTTGAAAATTTTTAAAAATCAAATTAGATTTGATCAGTTTTTTTTAAAATTTAAATATTATATATATGATAAATATTATTTAAAATTTAACAATAATAATAATAATAATAAAAGGTGCTACGCACAGTACACACACATATATATATATATATATATATATATATTTGACAATTGACAAAAGAGGAGTGTTTTTTTTTGTTTTTGGGTCAAACGCATCAATCAGTGAGCTTTTGTGCATTATGTGGGTGCATGGTGAGCATCAATGTGCAAGCATAAGGGTGAGACGCATAAATAAGATTATAGACATATTTTTCCTAAGTGTGTTTGTGTGTATAAAATAAAAAAAAAGGAAAAAAAGTTTTAAGTGCATGAGATGCAAACAATGCAAGTGTTGCATAGTGAAATTTAAGAAAGAGTTTTTTAGTTTTTCTACATCCTCCATTCTCAGTTTCTGAGACCGTGACGCGTCCACACGTAGTTACCAGTCCCAGGACATAGCAATGAAGATCAGTGGTACAGATCAGGGGTATAGATATGGAGTATATCGAAAAGTGAAGGAGCCTCCAAACGTTGGCATGATTCTTTTAATCTTCTTTTTATTATTGATTATAATTTCCTGTATTTACATATATATTTTATTAGTGTAATAATTAGTATATGCATTTGTTCTGAAAATAAATACGATCACAAGTTCACTGGTCTCATATACAGATTACGATCTGTATAAAAAAATTTAAAACCGTTTCAGTTGCGTGACCGGTGAACGAGGTTCCAACTGACTAACCAAATGGGCAATCGAGCTAAGTGAATTCGATATCCAGTACGTCCCCAGGACATCCCTCAAAGGGCAAGCAGTAGCAGATTTTATATTGGAATTCACATAGCCAAACCTTGAAATAAAAAAGATGCTGGGAAAATATTTCCCATGGAAATTGTATTTTGATGGCTCTTCAAACACTCATGGCAGGGGGGTAGGGATCGTAGTATGCACTCCAAAGAAGATGATGTCGAATGTGCCATGAGGTTTGACTTCAAAGCAACCAATAATCAAGCCGAGTACGAGGTGCTACAAGATGGACTCAGAGTCTGCATAGCTCTCGGGGAAGATGAAGTCGAGATATTCAGCGATTCACAGGTAGTTGGCAACCAAGTCCTGGACGAATACCAGGCCAAAGATGAAGGCATGATAGCCTACTGTGACATTACAAAACAGCTCCTCTAGAAATTCAAAGAAGATAGGATTGCCCAGATCCCCTGGGAGGAGAATGAAAAGGCAGACGCTTTATCCAAACTAACATCAGCAACAACCACAATAAGGCCAAAAACTATTCCGGTTGCACATCTCCTCAAACCGAGCACACCTGAACCGAAAAACATAAAAAATTTAGATATCCAAACACTGCCAGACGATTGGATAACTCAGCTAAAAAGGTTCCTGGAAGAAGGCGTGCTCCTGGAAAATCCCTCACAAGCAAAACATATCAGGTATCGATCAACAAGGTACACATTGGTTGGAGGAGAACTATACATAAGGGGGTTTTCCCGAACACTCCAAAGATATGTGTCAGAGGAGGATGAATATCAGATATTACATGAAATCCATGGAGAAGTTTGCGGAAACCACACTGGGGGTAAAAGTTTAGCACACAAGGTACTCATGCAAGGTTATTATTGGCCTACTTTATTCTCTAATGCACATCGATGTTCAGAGAGTTACAATACTTGCCAAATTATTGCTAATGATATCCGACAACCCCTTGAACAGTTCAGAAACCTCACATCTCCATGGCTATTCGCCATGTGGGTTTGGATTTAATCGGCTCAATGCCAGCTGGAACAGGGGGTGGAGCGAAGTATGTCATAGTAGTCGTTGATTACTTCACGAAGTGGGCAGAAGCTGAAGCATTATTGCACATCACATAAGCAAACACCATAAATTTTGTGAAAAAGAATATACACTACAGGTTTGGAATCCCAAACACTATCATCACTGATAACAGCACTCAATTCGATAACCCGAAATTTTGACAGCTGTGCAAGGATTACCAAATTGCCGATTACTATGCCATACCTGCCCATCCTCAAACGAACAGGCAGGTTGAAGCAGTGAACAAAATCATCAAGCATACACTCAAAGCAAAGCTAGATGCAAAGAAAGGAAGCTGGGTTGAAGAGCTACCCAAAGTATTATGGGCATATCGGATGACAGCAAGGACTTCAACAGGAGAAACTCCATTCACTTTAGAGTTTGGAACAGAAGTTGTTATCCCCATAGAAACGTCATATACATCACCCCGGGTCAGGCTATATGATGAAGATCAAAATGTTGATATGCTATTACAAAGTCTAGATGAGCTAGAAGAGAAAATAGAGAAATCCCCGAATACGAAATATGGCATATCAGCAAGGAGTAGCTCGCCACTACAACTTTCATGTTCGGGTCAGGAAATTCCAACTAGGAGACCTGGTACTCAGAAAGGTGTCATTGAAAACAAAAAATAAAACTGCATGTTCTCTGGCTGATAAGTGGGAAGGCCCATACAAGATCGAGGGAATAGCATGGAGCATATTGGATTGCACGACCCAATGGAGGGGTTTTACCCCGACCATGCAATGCCCAATATCTGAAGATTTTCTATCCTTAAATTATTTTTTGTCTCTTTTCTAGTCAGGACAATTTTTTGTTAGTTCAGATATTAGGTTTGGAATTTAAATCTTTGTTGATTTTGCAGTTATAAATAAAAATCAAATTCGGGATTTCCAAAAGATAAAGCATATGATAATAAGAACATATGGAAGACAAGCATGATAATAAGAACGTGCAAATAGAATACTCGGGACCATTGAATCCCGAATGGGCAGAGAAGCTCGAAGGAGCATGCCAGCCGAGCAAGGTCAATTGACCTCAGCAACAAGACAAACCCGATGCACCATATTCTAGAAAAGCTCGGGACGCTATCGGAACAAATTTCGGTGAAATGCGTAGCTGTGTTAAGCCATTTGAAAAGCTTAACGATTCGACAAACCCTTGCATAGAAAAACTGGGGAGACGTCCTCAGTAATGTGATCATGGTGAGCCTTGATGTAATATTCAGGTAGCAACCGAGTATGAAACATAAGTATAAATCTACTTGATCTGTTTTAAGATGACTCAGTTAATAATATTAGCCCGTTTAATAAGATACTTGACATAAAATTCAAATAGCAAGTTTAATAAGATACTTGGCGTTAAAAATTATTCGGGTGACAACCGGTTTAATAAGATACTCGGTGAAGTTACCCGAACATCAGCGATAGCCAGTTTAATAAGATACTTGGCAACAATAATCAAGAAAGAAGATAGTGAAATTCCATGAGCAATAAAATCAAAACCACTCGGTTTTAAGAATAAGTTAAACTCGGGATTTCATTAAGATTGTGAATAAGTTAAATTCCCTGATTGCAAAGAATTGTTACAAAGAATCTCTACAGAAAATGAAAATTCTACAAAAATCAAGATTGTGAGGATTTAGAGCTGTTGCCGATACTCGGGTCGGACACCATCTCATATTCACGGAGCAGACTTTCATTAGAAGGGCAAGTAATCATGTCGATAGAATCGTCCATCCATTGGCTGTAATATTCTCCTGGGATCGGTCAGACATCAGGCACCACATCTTCCATTACTGACTCCTGACTGGCATAAAAAGTCGAGAATGAGTACTCGGATGGAACCTCCAAATGCATGGGATGTGGCTATTTGCCTCGTTTGCGGCAATAAGCTCTCCACTCCTTCATCTGAGTCCGAAAAGATTACAAGGACCGATCCATGTGATTCTTAATTAACAGCCCCCAGTTGGTTCAGGCATTCTCAGTTGCCCGATTCTTAACTTTAAAGAACTCACCAGCTGAAACTAGCCCTCGCTGAAACTTCAGAAGGAGAAAGGCATCATAGGCGGGGATCTTTTGAAATGATCTACCCCTTGCACTTCGAGTTCCAGCCTGGCCTCTTTGGATAGGGACTCAACTGTCAGAGCTTGGCATTCCAAGTCCTCGATCTTCTGTTCATATGCCTACTTGGACTGTTCCGCTTCCTGCTCAGCCTTAAGCATTGATTCTTGGGCAGAAGACAATAAGTTTTGAAGAGACATAGCCTTCTCTTCTGCAAAGAAGCCCTTTCCTCAGCCTCCATCTGCTTCGCCAAACAATGGTCGGCAAACACTTGGGTAGAGCCAACCTCTAGTTGCTGCGTCTGAACTAGCTCAGCGAACTCAACCACCATCTGTAAATAAGTGTAATTAAAAAATCTGGTGTACAAGTAAGACAATTGAAGAGTTAGAAATAACTTACATAAGATGCACCGTTGAAAATATTCTGAAGACGATGCGTCAGAGGCGTGCCTCTTAGATGACTCTAGTGATCATCCCGATAAAAACCCGATCGGATGACATTGCCCAGAGCATAGCTTAGGGAGAAGGATAGGAAGGACCTCCCGAGGATTCAGCCTCTAAATCTTCAACCTCAGGGGGAGAAGAACCTCTGTTCGGATCAGAAGTCTCCACACCCTCTGATGCTTCAACATCAACGCTCAAGGGAATCTCAGTCCAGTATCTTCATCACTGGATTCAATGAATGAGACCCCCCGAGGGACCTTCTAAGGATGAACAGGAGAGTCGACCGCCTTTCTTTTCTCGACCCTAGTATGGTGGAAGCTGAGAATAGCTAGGGGATCTTCCTAAGCATCATCCCGGAAAGATTTAAAAAATTCGGGACCTATAGGTACTTGTCAAACGGAGGTATTACCTCCATCACAGGCATCAGACCGCTCGACAGGACCTTTATTAGAACCCTCACTCTGCCTCTCCCTGTCATCAGGCAGTTGAGTATCTGTCGGGCCACTCGGACCACTAGTCTCCTCTGCGGTCGTCTGAACGATTCCGCAGGGACATATTCGGGGACTTGCTCCTCAGCTACATCGGGTTCCTCGTCAGACTCAGCAGGGGAGGAACCATCATTGCTTTGACTAGAAGCTTCTTTTTGGCTCGCCTGAAGAATCGACTTCACTTGGCGAGCTTGAAGGTCGCAGATGATGTCCGTGTCGTACACTTAGAAGAAAAAAAAAAGGAATCGCGTCAGAATATAAAAAGTGAAAAATAACAATGAAAAGAAAAAAAATAGGGTTACAAAGATCACTTACATCGCCTACGGTAGCCTGAAATCTGGCTGAAGAAGACGAGCTCTATCATTTTCGCTTCATTAAGAAGAAAAGTCTTGCTCCTCTTCTTCAGAGTGCGAACTGCTGCCCGAGCCAGTCTGGTCAGCTCAGCATCATTGAATTCAAGCTTTTTATTGTTCCATACTACAGGAGAAAAGAAAAAGCGGGGAACTTTCAGCACCCTTTGAGTTTCCCCAACCGAGAGGGTGACTTTAAGACCTAGATTCCCTCTGGTAAAAAACCAACTGTTCTTCCATATCTTGTTGGATGAAGGGAATCCCCATACAAAACCCTTTTTTTTGGGGTCATCAGAGATATCAACCCCCTGATTCACCTTTGTCCCCTCAAGGACCCATCAATCTGGCGGATTAGAAATGAGGAACTAGGTTTGTCTTGCCAGACTGCTTTAGCGTGAAGAAGTGACTGATTTCACTCGGGAAGGGCGGCGACAATTTCATCCGGCTGTATATATGCCACATGCACATCAAGATCTTGTAGCTATTCGGGGCCAGTTGAGCCGGAGCGATCCCTGCTTCTGCCAGAAACCAGACAATGAATGGTTGAATAGGAAGACTGACGCCGCAACAGAGCATGGACCCATAGATTGCCACCATGCTCGGGGGAGGATTCCACGCAGCTCTGTCACCATCAGAAATTAGAGTAATCGAATTGTCCAGATCTAATCAGGAACGATATTTCCCGATCTCATCTGGCCCGACCACATTCGGCTAGATGTCAAACCCACTCAGACGATCAGCAGAGAAAGTGAGACAAGATACTCTGCACGCCTCTTCAACATCGTTCTCATTAACAGTTTGCTCCATAATCCGAACGTTACCAGGGTTGTGCCTATGCACTTCGCTTTTGCTTTGATGCTTTGTCATCCTTGATCGAAGTGGTACCCTGTGATTAGAAATGACAGATTCAGAACTAGATGAAGAATCAGAACTGGATACAGAAAAATGGACGTCAGGGTGAAGCCCAGAAATGTCGACTTTTAAAAAAAAGGTTCATCAGGGGGGATTTCCCTCAGTAATCTTTGAACGTAGGAAACCAACTGGAAATCCCCATGATCGAGCACTTTGAGAGCTATAGTACAAAGACGAAGACGGGAAGTTGGTCTATTAAAACTAACCTTGAATGAAATCTGATGCAAAGACCTTCGACGGAGAATGGCAATTTTCTGCGTGACGAAATCTTGGCTAGGAAATTTTTATGGTATGAGTTTTTGAGAATGAACCAATGTAACCCCTCAGTGAAGAATTTAAAGGGGATATAGCACGAAACCCTGGGTTCTCAAGGTGGGAAAAATCTATGACGAGATTTGATGATGTAGGAGGTGCACGGGGAGACGCGTAGGTCGTTTCTCATAAATGGTATCAAAAAATGAAGCGGCACATGACATGTGTTAAGTGAAGAACTGGCTTTGGCCGTTAGAACTATAAAACGTCGCAATTATTGAGATCTCACGTGAGGAGACAAATCGAATTTACAGGGTCACTATTAAGACACGCCATTATGGTAATACATTTATTCTGGCACTGAAAAGATATTGGAAAACTAATTAAATACTTTTGCCTGAAATGAAACCCTGTTCGGCAAAAATATTTTAAGAGGGTATTGTCGTATGTAAATTTTATTAGATGTACACATCATCGACAAAGAGAATAAAATTGCCAAGTGGACATCCAAATAGGCATTCAGAAAATATCCTACAAGACATCACCAAAGAATGAGAAACCCGAGTAAACAAGTTTTGAACAAAACCTACTCGGGGTCAACTGACGTCATATACTACTCTGGGTCAGTTAAAGATGATCGGGGCTAGCTGATGGCATGTACTACTCGGAATCAGATGATGTCACTCAAGACAAGCTAATATCATTTTCTACGCCGGACAAACATGAAGAAAACTGAATAAAAAGCCCAACGCGTGGCTCACACGAGTCGAGTCATTAAAATACGCAAAGATATCCATATCAAAGAGGAATTCCAAGAAGAACAGAATATCAAGTAGAGAGGGTTCCTAATCAGACAACAATTTTATTTCTTCAAAAAGACTACACTCTTATAAGGAAATAAGTCCTAACTTGACTGAATCACTAGAGTCCCATTTGATCTCAATACAAAGTCTCCGAAATAGGAAAGAAGACGGTCTACTTCAAACAGGTAACCAATCATAGTTAAAAACAAAGATCTTTTATTACTTGTACAAAGAGGATTAGGGTTCTATGGCATATAAATAGACTCATAATCTTGTCACATAAATCATATAAAAAAATACACAGAGAAAAAGGGAGATCGAGAAATGTAATTATTTTTATTCATAGTGGATTTTGGCTTGGTTGGTCATTCAACCACCCGTAAACGTTTCTCTGGTCATCGGAGTTTTACCGCTTAAAAAAATTGTGTCTGATTACTTTCTCCTTCTCTTTCTCTTTGAAATCACAGCTAAAATCCAAATCTTGTTGGGTTTTCTCATACATCCATAAATCAACGTCAACAATTATAATTTCACATCTAAACATTGAACACCTTAAAATATAAATATATAACAAATAATAGTTGAAAGGGTATAGATGTAAACATATTTATTTTTAGATATTTGTAACTTAAAAAAATAGACAACTTATCACTTATATTCAGTTTTCGGTGAAAAAAATCAAACATTTTATTCAGTTTTCAATCACAATTCAATCTTCAGTATAATTCAGCACTTTTCAGTCTTCAGACAAAAATCAAACGCAACCTAAGTGAGCTAAATTATAATTAATGTTTATCCACTCACCAAACGATACATCAGTTGCCATATGAGTTGGGATGAAAAATGTGGGGATGTAGACGGGTTGTCCAATATTACTCTTAGATGAAATTTTCAAATTTTTTATGGGAAGAGGAAGCCATGGGCCCATGGCCTAATAATATCATGGGTCACCAAACCGATATCCAAGCAAGGACTAACACCTGAATTAATAATACGAACCACTGTTGTAGCATCAGATTCAACCATAACCGGAAGAAAACCAGAATCCACATCTAGCTGCCTAAAGTATAGAAAAAAACAACTAAGAGCTTCTCCAATCCAGCGCCAACCACCACATCAATCTCCAAATTCACCAGAATCAGCCTCCAACCCACGCCATTCATTGCGCCAATCGAGACACTGTTACTCTACGCAATCCATCTTATTTTTTAAAAACCCTCAACTTTTAAATATCACAGTTTAACCCTATTTTTTAATATCTATTATAATTCTATCCTTTTTTTCAAGGTTTTATTTAATCACAGTTTTACCCTAATCAATTAAATTTATTACAATTTGATCCTTTTTAATATTTAATGATTTTGTTGTGAATTAATTATTATTGGTATTAACATTTAAAAAAACTAAAATTGAAGTGTATAATTAAAAAAATTAAATGCAAAATTTGGAGAAATAAATAACTTCATTCAATTAAGTGGAAATTAAAGCAAAATACATTAAAAATGAAATACAAACTTCATAGTGATAACATAAATTACCACAAATTGGAATACACTAAAATATGAATTACAAGAACCCATTATTAGGCCGGAAGACCATTTCCTGGTCCTTGGAGATTATCAAACAAATTACCAGAAGACCTAGATGGATTTTGAGATCCCTGGTCTTGTTGTCGAGCTTGTTTTGCCATAATTTTAAATTATTGTCTACTCATAAACTCTCGTTTCATTGGATCAGTTATAGTATTCAAAGCAATCATCATAATTTCAGCTTCATGGCACTCCACGTTTCCTTCCAAACACCCCACTTTTCTGTCCAAAATATCGTTCAGTCTTTCCCTATGCATAGCATTTTTGCTATAAACTTCCAAAAGTTTTTCTTGTCCTTCTTTCAAAGTGTTGAAGTCGGTTGAATTCAGTTCCTCAACCCTTATTTTTTATTTAGCTTTCTTCACCTCAATAGGCCGTTGAGATGAACTACCCCCACCATCATCACTACTCATATTTAAAGAAAATGGAGATAGTCCAGGAGATGCCATGGTGGGAAACTCAGGAGTTTGAGAGTCTTCTTGTGATGCAACGAAATGACCAGTTTCCCTTTGAAAGGGTGATGTTGTTGTCTCGTTGTCTGTGAATTTTTACATGTCTTTTAGGATGGGCCACACATGGTCAAACTTGAATCCATGTATATATTTGGCATCCTGGAATAATAACATTTTTGCCTGGTTCATTTGGAAAATGATACAAATATATGGTTAAAATCAAATATGAAATATAATTTTTCTACAAATTGAATTTTAACAAATACTCACAATATCAGCTTTCGAGGCACCACTAGGTTTTAAACTTTCAATCTGTCGTTTGCATCCTTGCATTGTCCCTATCGTAGTAAGAATAGTCTGCATGTGACACTGTAAACTTTGCTTGTTACGAAGTTCAGTGATAAAAGATGGTCTGTTGTTGTTGTAATCGGTCTCCACTCGAGTCCTGAACATATCCCTTGTCTGGTAAATATCTATGATCGGATTTTGCGAAACATCAAGATATATGTGACAAAGATGTGTGTCTTTTGCATTTGTGTATGAAGAACTTCTTTTTGTAGACATTTTGTGGAAAAAGTTTTTTGAAGGGAAAAGTAAGTTGAAGGGAAAAGTAAGTTGAAGTGAAAAGTGCTTTGAAGGTAAAAAGATTTGAAGGGAAACATAACTTGGAAAGAAAAGTGCTTTGAATGTATAAAAGATTTGAAGGGATATGTCTAATTTAGTGTGGATTGATATTTATAGAAACCAAGTGATATTATTTTAGAGATTGAATCATATGGTTCATATGGTGATGTAATCCATCCAATGGTTGGCATTAAACAACTCAGATATCTTATCTTCCTATTTTGGGAAAAGTGAAAATCAAATTTCTTGAATGAAATAATTGATGGATATTTTTTTGTCCGTATATACTTTTTCAATGTGAGCTTACAATTATTGTCAGGCACATGGATCAAGAAGTGATATTATTTTAGAGCTTAAATCCTACGGTTCAAATGGTGATGCAATTCATCAAATGGTTGGCATTTAACAACTCAGATATCTTATCTTCCTATTTTGGAAAAAGTGAAGATCAGATTTCTTGAATGAAATAATTGATAGATATTTTTTGTCCGTATATACTTTTTCCATATGGGCTTACAATTATTGTCGGGCATATGGATCAAGAAGTGATATTATTTTAGAGCTTGAATCCTACTTTTCAGATGGTGATGCAATCCATCCAATGGTTAGCATTTAACAACTCAGATATCTTATCTTCCTATTTTGGGAAAAGTGAATATCAGATTTCTTTAATGAAATAATTGATAGATATTTTTTTGTCCGTATATACTTTTTCCATGTGGGCTTACAATTATTGTCGAGCACATGGATCAAGAAGTGATATTATTTTAGAGATTGAATCATGTGGTTCAGATGGTGATCCAATCCATCCAATGGTTGGCAATTAGGATAGCTAATATTTCTTATCTAGAATAATAAAATTTAACAAATATAAATTGCCTACACCATCTCCGCAAAAACCATTCAATCAAACTTCAAGAAAAATGAATTTCAATATTGGAGGTCCATTTAATCTCTTAGGTTCATCTTTATCTTTCGATGAAAAGGAAAAAGGAATTTTGGCAGATCTTGATGCGATAGATGCAGAAGAAGAAGAGATGTTTGCCCAACATGTACAATTCCAACAGGTCATGGCTCAATATCTCAATCAACAAAACAACCCAGTGACCCATAGAGGCTCAATTCCTAGTCATATAGTGATCAATCGAGACCGGGAAAGTGTTGATCGTTGTTTGTTCTATGACTATTTTATCGAGAACCCACGGTACAATGATCAAATGTTTCATCGACGCTTTCGAATGGGTAGGATTTTATTCCTTCGTGTTGTTGAAAAAGTTAAAGCTCGTGACAATTACTTTGTGCAACGAAGAGATAGTGTTGGTAGACTGGGTTTATCTGCTCTTTAGAAAATAACAGCAGTATTTCGGATGTTGGCATATAGTTGTCCAGCGGATGCTACTGATGAGTATATCAAAATAGGAGAGTCCACAACAATTGAGAGTTTGAAGAGATTTTGTCGTGCTATTGTGGAGGAATTTGCAAGTGAGTATCTAAGATCACCTAACGCTACTGACGTTGCAAGACTACTCCGTATTGGTAAAGATCGTAGTTTTCCAGGAATACTGGGTAGTCTAGATTGTATGCATTGGAAGAGAAAAAATTGTCCAACAGCTTGGGCAGGCCAATATGCAGGTCGTAGTGGATCCCCAACAATTATTCTAGAGGTTGTAGCTGATTATGATCTGTGGATATGGCATGCATATTTTGGTTTGCCTGGTACGAACAATGATATTAATGTGTTAGAGGCATCCCATCTTTTTTCCAATCTCGCTCAAGGTATTGCTTCTCCACCTCACTATGTCATTCAAGGAAAATAATATAATATGGGTTATTATTTAGCCGATGGTATATACCCAAAATGGTCTACACTTGTACAAACTATTCATGATCCACGTGGTCCGAAAAAAAAAATTGTAATGAAACAAGAAGCCTGTAGAAAAGATATAGAACGTACATTTGGAGTTCTCCAATCACGGTTTGCAATTGTGGCAGGACCGATGCGTTTTTGGCATAAACATGTTTTACATGATATAATGTCTACGTGTATTATTACGCACAACACGATAATCGCAGATGAGCGTGATGCTGATGCATCAATTGAGGATCGTATGGATGCACCAACTCCAGAAGTTGAGATGGTGTTAGAGGAAAATGCCCGATTTCAACAATTTTTAGCTCGACATAGATAAATCAGGGATAAAGACGCTTACATTGCACTCTGAAATGCCTTAATAGATCATTTATGGGATGAATATTCTAATTTAAATAATTAGATGATGACCAATATGTACTTTTTTTTATGCATTTTTTTCTGAAATGTAACGTTCAAGTTATTTTAATAATAACTGCATAATTTTACCTAATGAAATTTAATTTCTTTTCATGAATTAAGTTCACATTTTCTTATCGTATTGTAATATTATGTTAATTATGGGGTGAAATGTTAATTTTATAGAAATATTAAAAAAAGGGAAAGAAAGGGAATATTCTGGGGAATATTCTTTTTAGTGTAAAGTTTGGTACAGTAGGTTAGAGATGAAATAGTAAAATAGTGCAATAGTTGCACCATTTTAGTGCAAATGTTGCACCAAAACAACTATTCAGGTTGGAGATGCCCTAAACAAGTGAGGTAAAGGGAGTAAGTGAATGTGGATTTACTTACAAAATTATCAGAAACAAAAAGAAAAAACCAGTGTAACATTACAATTTGGGGTTTTGAACTAAAAAACAAATTTAAAAATTCGAAGTATTGAACTATTACAATTGGGCTCGAAAAATGTTGGCACTATTTGGGGGATGTTGTGCAAATATCACCACTTTACTAATATATGTTTAAAAGACACCATTTAACGTGATCAGACGAAAATACCCTAAAATATTAACACAAAGAGAAATTTGTTGTTTTCTAAGTCAGAGAAAAGCAAGAGTGAAACCGACGGGAAGCTAATCAACGGCGAAGTGACCGGAACGAGAGTACAAGAGAACAGTTGCGATTGACAAAGGTAAGATCAGTTTTTTTTCCTCATTTTTGTTGTTGATAACTTGCATTGCATGTTAGAATTGAGTTTTGTTAATTGAAATTGTAGATTAGGGTTAAAATAGAGATCTGAGAATGGTTGTGGTTTAGGTTAGGGTGAAATTTGGTTGAATATTTGTTGAGGAAGATAAAATTTTGGGTTACCGGGACTTTTTGTAGGAGAATCGAGCTTTTTTTTAAAGGGGCCGATATTTTTTTAAAGGAATCGAGCTTTTTTCAATAGGCTCGAGCTTTTTTTTACATTGGATCGAGCTTTTTCATCATATGATCGAGCTTTTTTTTAAATAAGATCGAGTTTTTTTACATAGGATTGAGTTTTTAGGTTACGGGATCGAGCATTTTTTTCATAGGATCGAATTTTTTTTAAAGGGTCGGGCTTTTTTATAGATGAGTCGAGCTTTTTTTTCGTGAAAATTAGGTTTTGGTAAGTCGAGCTTTTTTTATAAGGGTTCGACCTTTTTTCAATAGGCTCGAGCTTTTTTTACATTGGATCGAGCTTTTTCATCATGGGATCAAGCTTGTTTTAAATAAGATCGAGCTTTTTTTAAATAAGATCGAGCTTTTTTTTACATAGGATCGAGCTTTTTTGTTATGAGATCGAGCATTTTTTTTCATAAGATCGAGTTTTTTTGTCTTGGGATCGAGCATATTTTTTTATAGGACCGGAGCTTTTTTTACATTTGATCGAGTTTTTTTGTTATGGGATCGAGCTTTTTTGTCATAGGATCAAGCTTTTTTTTGAAAGGGTCGAACTTATTTGTTCTAGGATCGAGCATATTTTTTTTTTGGACCGAGCTGTTTTTACATTGGATCGAGATTTATAATTTTGGTTCCGAGATTTTTTCTATTTAATGATGTTGTATTTCTATTACATTGCAGATGAGAAATAGGTTGAGACTTATCGAGTACTTACTGGCGGGTCGACGCCCTTTTGATTGGTCATAGGATGACATGGGGATCATTCAGAAGAAAATGGTTATGCATATTTCCTACCATTTTTTATGTACAAAGACATTGTAATTCATTAATATTATTTCAATTTCTTTTAATGTTTTTGTTTCCAATGTCTGCCATCACATGTACGAAACACATAGCAAACCTTGATAATCTGATACAATTTTTTTTAGTACAAAATAACTTTACGAACAACTCATACAATTCCAAATTATTACAATATGATACAACTCCAAATGTTTACAATGTGATCAAAACTTTGTCATTCATTCCCTATTAGAGTCCATGTTAGGGCACTCCTATTAGTTGTGTCCAATTGAATGACAGATGCTACACTTGTGGCGGTATTCATCGGGAACACCTCTGCTTTGACCTTCATTAATCAAAGGTGGGTTAGAACATCTCATGGAATTATGCCCTGGTTGTCCACATCTTCTACACGATTGTGTAGTTATCCACTCCGAAGAAGAGACATGTCGACTCGCCCTCTAGCGTTCTACATATCTCCTGGAGTTTGGATTCAAAATCACCCTCTGAACAATGTCAGATGGCACAACCCAAGTGGAAGGATGTCCAACCGGCATAATAGGAACTGAGTACGAGTCAATAAGTGTCTGTCTCTTGTAATAGTCCGAACACAAAGAAGTCAAATCCAAGTTTCGCTCCCTGTAAAAAACATTAAAAACGTTGAGCTTCACGTTTCAATAATAGTCAGTAAAACTTGTAAGTAATGTACCTTACGGGTGCAAGTGCGTGAGAACATGGAAAATGATCCATTTGAAATTTGTTACAAGTACCGGTCTTCCTGGCTAAGTCAACAGTCCACTGTTTTCCAGACAGCTTGATCGAGAAAATATTCCAGTCTACTGGATTTACGATCATAAACCACACTTCTCCACATGTGTTAAGATCACAAGATGTGATGCGTCGGTCAACTGATGACGCATGGATTATACAGCTCTATGCGATCGTGAAACCACGTTATAGCATATTCCTAATGAACTCAGCCAGAGTCAACATAGACAGTTGTCATGCAAATTTTAGGCATGAGTTTATGCATTCTGCAGTATGTGTTGTCATCACCATGTACCTTCTTTCGGGATAGTGTACACGGGCCACTTGTGTGGATCGACATCAATTGCATAATCATATGCATTCTGGTGCAAGTTTCTAAACGCTTCCATATGCCGGTTATATTCAAACTCGGTGTACTCGTGGGCTGATTTATCCATTATTACGGCAACATCCTTTCTATGATATCGCTTCTTAATATTTTTATAAAAGTGCTAGCAACTTATGGTATGGGTGGCATAAGGGAACACTTTAGAAATCCCTACTTCAACTCTTGCATGTCTATCGGAAATGTAAACTAGCTCATCAATATGACCTAGGGTACCCTTTAAGCAATCCAAAAACCACTCCCATGAAAGGTTGTTTTCTGAGTCGCCGTACCCAAAAGCAATTGGATACGCCTGTTCATTTCCATCTTGTGTTGTTGCAACAAACATTGTACCCCTGAATCGTCCCTTCAAATGGGTACCATCAACGGTAGTTACTGGACACCTACACGTCTGGAATCCTCTAAGTGAGGCACCAATCGACATGAAAAAGTAGAGGAATTTACCATCTTTATCGTACTGTAAGTCAGTGATTGTGTCGGGATTTTTTTGTTCCAAAACGTAACCAAATGATAGAAGCAGTTAGAAGTTTCCTCATGCGTTCCATAGGTCAGTAACAATGCATAATCGAGGGTGGCGTGTGCCTTACTGTACATGATTTGGATTCCATACATTGATTTCATGTCGACGATTATGTCCTTCGAACGCATTAGTCGACCATCTTGTTGTTGAAGTCTAGGAGCGATCACTTCTCCAATTATGACTGCACTAGCTTGTCGATGGCGGCGGTGAGTTTCCTCTAATGGACAAGTGTGTTCATTGAAAAAACTTCTTACTTGAAAGTATGTCCCTTCATCTCTCCTCACCGCTTTTAACTTCCACGTACAATTTTCCATCAAACAAACTAGATGTAATGTTGTCTTATTGGACCTTTTCACCTTCCACTCGAAGTTCTGCCACATTGCAAAATAGCCTACTAGTCTCTTTAAATCCTTTTTTGATGAAAAATATTGCCCTTTATATATCATGCTTGTAGGTTCATCTTCAACCAAGCTCTTTCTTCCACCCATACCAAACAAGTATGATTCTGCTCCTAGAATAACCCACGTTGTGGCATTATTAGAATCATCTGGAGTTACATTAGCCCGGACCTCGGAGGTCCCAGCTATATCTGGTGCACTGGAACTAAATCTGTGTACACGTCTTACACGTCTTTCTGTTTGGACAGGTTCTTCATCATCCTCATTATTCACTACATTATCTACTGGATTTAAATTTCCCTCATTATCCACCTAATGAATCGGCCGACCATTCGATGTGGTATTCTACTCATTGTTGATGTCATTGTAGATCTCATTGTATTTATGGTTGTACTGCCTACCATTCATCTAAATTTGACAACCAAAGACATAGTCGAATTGAGGTCCCAGTATATCAGCATGGCCGGCTACTTTCGATGGGACAACATATATGTTTTCCCAATAATCAATCCCACTTCTTTCTGTGAAAAACCGGTTGCTTCCGCCTAACGATTGAAATTGTTAGGTGTTATCACGATGAGGGATATCTTCACCAATGACACCTCATGTTGGCCTCTCGATTAGACTAACACATGCTTGAGGGATCACCCTATCTCCCCTTAGCATAAACTGAACATCATTATCGTTTCTTATAAATGTATGACATATAGTCCCATGAACGATTGATATAGACTGTAGATCATCACAGTATTTGCTCTCATCATACTTCACAACAGTTTGTACGATCTACACCAATTTGTCGTAAGTTAAATTCTTTGACATATACAAACCTTGGTTATCAATCCTAAATGCCTCTGACTTCCGTCGGTTAATTGCTCTCATCGACCGTTGTAAGTGTAAAGTCCTCATTTATTGATTGGCTTATTTCATGAAGAAATCACATTTTTGGGGTGTTATGTAAGGGTAGCTTAGGCTCTCAAGACCTCAAGAGGAGAAGCACCAAAGGTAAAATTCTTATGCTTACTTGTTTTGAAGAGATAGTTGCACACACTCACAAATTCATGCATAACTCTTATTCATATATGTTGAGTATTTATACTTGTGTGCATTTTGGTTTAAATGACTCTTGTTGATTCGTTTGCATCTTGTTATTAAAAGTTTTATGTCATGTTAGGAATTAGAATAGGATGCATTTTCATCACTCTAGGACTTGTTGATTTTGTGTGTTTGAGTTTTGAAAAAGTGGGCATTGCGTTGGTGGTGCAGTACTCGACTAGCGCAGTCTCACCAGCGCAACATTCCAGCGGATCACCTCTTGTTATGCGCCACTGAGGTGAGCCACTGCACCCGCGCAATATTGAAAAAGTGGGCAGTGCGCTGGTGGTGCGCTACTCGACTAGCGCAACCTCACCAGCACAACAATCCAGTGGATTGTCGCATGTGATGAGCCACTGAGCTGCGCCACTCGACCAGCGCCTATTGAAAATATTAGGATGTGAGCTAGTGGTGCGCTACTCGACCAGCGCACATAGCGAATGCTTGAACATTTTTTCCAAAACGACCTTACTTTGGTTGAATCTCATATATATATATAACTCTTTGTGTTCAGGTCGAAAAAGAGTTCAAAACATCATATCTTTTCCTTAGAACACATTTCAGAAGGAAAACTCTTTCAAGAACTCATCTTTAAACACTTAAAGTATTCCCATGTGCATAAAAACTTCATCTTGCATCATCTAAAGTCATTTAGAGTGCATCTATGGATAGTTTTGCTTCATCACATCTTGCTTGGTAAGTTCTTCACTATCTTCTTACAAGTTAAGTGTTTTGCTTGATAAGCCATCTATTTAATTATTTGTATACTCTAAGAACATATTCAAGATACAAATTATAGATTGTTGTGATGTCATGATTGAGTGTTGTATTGTGATAGCTTCATAGGATTGTTTGATCTATGTTTAGCTAAGCTTTTTGAACATGTCATTTAGCTCTTGATATCTAGGATTGCATTAATTGTCATCTCATTATCCTAGATAAGCATATAAGGTTTCCTAGTCTTTTTTGTTCTTTGAATATCATCATATATTCACATAGAACATTTTATCTCGTCAGTGAGAAGTAAGACTTGTGTTGCTTCAGGGAGTAGGTAGCTTAAATCGCAAGCAAGATGGACTAGGTTCACTTATACCGGGATTAGGTAGTGGTGGTGGATTTTAAACCGGGATTAGGTTGTAATTCCTTTGCCATTAGTGGATTCGAGGTTCGAGTGTGGTGCACGTATCAGCCCGTGGTTTTTCCCATTTTGAGGGTTTCCATGTAAATCTCAAGTGTTTTTACTATTTCCGCACTTTTTACACTTGTGATATTATTGTAACTAGCTAGGGGCATTTTCGTCAACTTGACCTTTAACAAAAATTGGGTAAAATTGTTTAAAATCTATTCACCCCCCCCCCCCCCTCTAGATTAATATTATACACACCATAATATTTGTTTCAGTAAGTTATGACTATTCTCACCCTATTCATTATCCTGTCAAAATCATCATCAAAAAACATTATTAAGAAAACATTATTAAGGATTAAACAAAAATCTAATGTGTAAGCAATCGAGCTTCTTTTGTACATGATCGAGCCTTTTTTTGTACATAATCGGGCTTTTTTAACTTGATCGAGCTTTTTTTGTGATAGACCGAGCTCTTTTTGTACTTGATTTAGCTTTTTTTAATATGGCTCGACCTTTTTTTTAGGGATCTAGCTTTTTTTGTACATGATCGAGCATTTTTTGTGAGGGATCGAGCTTTTTTAAAATTTGCTCGATTTTTTTTACTAATGTTTCGATCTTTTTTAAAATGCTTTCGAGCTTTTATGCCCAAGATTTTAAATTTGTTTGCACCACTTCAAATCAGCTCGGCCAAATGTAAATACAAAAAAAAATGCATACATACTAATACATTATTTTTTAAAAGTTTACAACTCTTAGACATATCAAAAAAATGGAGACAACATGTTCATACATGTTCATACATTTTTAAACCACACAGACATGCATGAAAAAAAATGAAGATCAGAAATATTTGTTAACCTTTTTGTGCAATATCTGGAGAGAGTCTCGTTTTTTGGGGAGACAGATGAGTAGTTGATTGATTTTCTGACAACTTTTTTTCAGACAACTTTTTTGGAGAGAGAGGCTTTTAAAGAATAAAAAATCGATTATTTAAGGGAAATTTTTGTAGTTCACCAAAATAGGTGTCTTTTAAACTTAACTTATTAAACATATGACATCACAGCAACTCACTAAAAAAAAAGGTGGCATTTCTCACCATTTGGGGTTTCCGAAAGGAGCATATGACTCAAGTTTTCCCTAAAATCTTAATTTTTCTAAAGTTGTTTTTTTAAGGTTGCTTCGAATGCTCAAGATAAATAATGCAAAAACTAGTGTAACATTTTTTCTATTTTGTGAAAATGACAATTTTACTCCAGTCGATGACTTCTATCGGTGCAAATCTAATGTCAAGAGATAACAATGCAGCATTTTTAAGACAATAGGGAAGGTTTGTATAACTATAGTCTAAAGTGTAATATGTATGCAATATAGCCAAAATGTGTGACTGCTTGTTCAATTTACCTGGATGTGTTGTTGTAAAATAATTTAATACAAATAGTTGCTGGAAGTTTTTCAAAAAATATTTTTTGTTACTGTAAATTGTTTAAAAAAAATATTTTATTGCTGAAAAATACTTTAAATAATACAAAATATAATTAGAATGGAAAAATCTGGAAAGTGGCTGAATCGCGAACAATGTTGCTCTCTATAAGACGTTTTGCGGCTCTGCTTGTAGGGAAAATAAAACACACGCAGCGGAAGCATGAGAAAATTAAAATTAGGGTTTGCGTATAAATAAAAATTTTCCATTTTAATAACAAGAACCTTATGATGAGGACCAGCCAGTTGATCACAATTCGGCTAAGGTTGGAAAAGATCCAGATCCTTTAACCATTCATGAAGGACTAATAACAAGAGCTAAAGCTAAAAGGATGAAAGAAGCCTTCACTTGTTTTATGGAAAGCATTTGGAAGAAGCAAGCTAGTCAAGATTTGGTCAAGGTTCTAAGGATGCAAGAAGAGTATAAAATGGTTAACATGTTTCAAACAAGTCCAAATCCCGAAGACAAGAGTCCAACCTTGTTAGAATGAAGTATTCTAGCCTATCTTGAAGAATAAAAGGCCATTCAGCCATGTTGGGTTTTGTAGGCCGATTTTATAATTAGTTTGGGTTTAATTATGTTGGGTTTTATGGGCTTATTTTTTGATTAGTTTGGGTTTTAATTGTGTTAGGTTTTAATTGTGTTGGGTTTTGTGGGCTTATTTTATGAGTAGTTTGGGTTTTTGTGTTGGGCTTTATTTTGTTACGTGTGAGTTCATGTGTTCTTTGATTAGGAATAAGGAGTTACAAAGGCTGAATACTTTATGACCATTATTCATGTTCTAAATGTCATTTAGTGGGAGGTTACACATTTAATGGGCAGTTATATTTGTGTTGTATTGTCCTTGGCCTTTGTTATATATAAACAAGGATGCTTTTTCTATGTAAGGGCAGAGATTTGAGTAATATAAACTTATTTGAGCACTTTGTGAGTGTTTTGTTTTTAAGTTCTTGCATGAACTTTGGAACTTATCAAGCTTATTCAGCTTGTGGTGTTCAACAACCTCAAAATCTTTGTTTTGCCTTTAAACTTATCAAACTTCATAGTTTGTGTCGTTATCGGGAAATCAAAGTGTTGTTCTAATTAGCTTTTATCATTTTTCCATTGATAAAGTAATTAGAATAGTTTCTCTTACTTCTATCTTGAACGATCGGGTTTGTTTCAATTAGTTGGAGGGTGTTAAATTGCATTCCATATGTATCATAGCTCTTTAGCTATTGGGGTGTATGGTTGCTAAGTTAATGATTTCCATCATTTTGGTATCAGAGCTTGGCTCAAGTTTGAGGTTTGTACGTCCACTTATTTGTTGTTCTTTTAGTTTTTTTTATCACTTTCTTTTCTTCTTTATCTTATAGCACCGTATCTATAATTCATCTTAATTGTTGTGCTTCTTGAGGTTATTTTCATTCTTCTTTGTTTTCTGCACACACAAAAAAAAGAAAAAAAAAAGACAAAACAAAAAACAAAACAAAAAATTATTGCGGATTCAAAGAATTCTTGTAAAATTCCAAAAATCTTTCTTCGTTCATATCATTCTTGTTTCGGTTTGGGAAATATTTAAATATTGTCTTCTTAACCAAAACAAACAAAATTCTTGTTGGGATAGAAATTGATATTTCAGTTCTAATCTTTGTTTACTTTAAGTGGCCTACCTTTTGTTTGTTTTTTTTAGACCTACCCAATTTCACTCCGTTGAATTTGCCATAATCTGAATTGTTTGTTTAAAAGGACCTTAGTTAATCTAAGAATCCAAAGAACAAAACAAGAGAGGTAAAAGGCAAGAGTGGTGAGATTAGCATCGAGAAAAGCCAAATAATTGTGTGAAACACGAGTGGTGTGAATCAATTATTTGAGAGAAACACGTAAGGGAGTGATTGTGAGGCTGTTCTAACTTTTTTTTTCATGTTTTAAACATGTCTAACAAAGATAAAGAAGTGAGTTATTCCTCAAATGATCAAGTGATTCAAGCAATGCAGCAACAATTTGAACGTATGTTCAAAGTGATGGGAGATGTAGGAGATCGTCTAGAAAGACATGATGAAGCAATTACCAGATTGCAAAGAGAACCACGACGTGGAAGACAACCAACCTTTGTCGATGATGTATATGATGGTGGAGAAGACACGGATGATGGCCAAGCTACCACAATTGGTCTACACGTTAATCCTAGAAGACAAGCTAGGAGAGGACGTTTTGATGGTGTGGACCGAAACATATGCAGCTTCAAAATGAAAATTCCTCCTTTACAAGGGAAGAACAATCCGGATGCCTATTTGGAATGGGAACGAAAAGTGGAGTTGATCTTTGAATGTCATAACTACTCCGAAGAGAAAAAGGTAAAACTAGCTGCTGTTGAATTTTGTGATTATGCTATTGTTTGGTGGGATCAATTGTGTAAAGACAGGCGTAGAAATGGTGAAAGACCCGTAGAGACTTGGTTGGAGATGAAACAAATAATGAGGAGGAGATTTGTCCCTAGCCATTACTATAGGGATTTGCATCAACGGTTACAAACTTTAACACAAGGTTCCATGAGTGTAGAAGAATATCACAAGGAAATGGAGATAGCCATGATAAGAGCTATTGTGGAGGAGGACCGTGAGGCCACCATGGCTCGGATTTTGAGTGGGTTAAACAAGAACATTGCTGATCTTGTGGAGTTGCAACATTATGTGGAGATTGAGGACATGGTGGGTGTGGCTATGAAGATTGAAAGGCAACTCAAAAGAAAAGGCAACAGGTATGATTTAAAACCTTATTCAGGTTCTTCTTCTTCTTGGAAACCGAATTGGAGTAAAAAGGATGATAAACCCATTGTTAAGCCTAAAATTGATGAAACTAAAAGCAAAAATGAAATAGGCAGCAAGGGTAGAGGTGAGAATCAACCTAATCAAACTAGAGGCATTAAGTGTTTTAAGTGCCTTGGACATGGTCATGTGGCACGTGAATGTCCTAATAAAAGGGCAATGATCATGAGGAATGGGACAGTTGAATCAGAAAGTGAGAGAGAGGATGAAGATGACATGCCACATTTAGAAGATGCTAGTGATGTAGAGTATGCTAGTGGAGAAAATTTGGTTGTACAACGCACACTTAGTTTGCAAATTAAAAATAATGAACATGGTGAGCAACGTGAAAATTTGTTTCATACTCATTGTTTGATTGCTAACAAGTTGTGTAATGTGATTGTTGATAGTGGAAGTTGTACAAATATGGCAAGTACCTTACTTGTAAAGAAACTGAAATTACCTACTATTAAACATCCAAAACCATACAAGTTACAATGATTGAATGATAGTGGTGTTGTGAAGGTAAATCGGTAAGTGTTAATTTCTTTTTTAATTGGTAGATATTTGTATGATGTTTAAGTGTGATGCAAGTGGAATAGGTATTGGAAGTCTTAATGCAAGAAGGCAAACCCATTGCATTCTTTAGTGAGAAGCTAAGTGGAGCAAATCTTAACTACCCAACGTATGATAAGGAGTTTTATGCCTTTGTGAGAGTGTTAGAGACATGGCTGCACTATCTTTGGTACAAGGAATTCATTATACACACCAATAATGAGTCCTTGAAATATCTCAAAGGACAAGGAAAGCTAATCCGTAGGCATGCAAAATGGGTGGAGTTTATTGAATCATTTCCATATGTCATCAAGTACAAACAAGGTAAGGAGAATGTGGTTGCCGATGCTCTTTCTAGAAGATATGCTCTAATTTCTAAACTTGATGCAAAATTATTGGGTTTTGAGTACATTAAAGACTTATACAATTCTGACTTTGATTTTGATAATGTTTATGGGGCATGTGAGCAAGGGTGTTTTGACAAGTTCTTTAGGCATGATGGTTTTCTTTTCAAAGAAAACAAGCTGTGTGTTCCTAGATGTTTAATGAGAGAATTGCTTGTGAGAGAGGCACATAGTGGCGGGTTAATGGGGCATTTTAGAGTTAAAAAGACTTTGGGTGTGTTAAGTGATCATTTCTTTTGGCCACACATGAAAAGAGACGTTGAGAGAATATGTGAGAGATGCATTACTTGCAAACGAGCTAAATCTAAAGTAATGCCTCATGGGTTGTATACTCTTCTTCCTATACCTAGTGAGCCTTGGGTTGATATATCAATGGACTTTGTCTTGGAATTACTTAGGTCAAAAGGGGGGAGAGATTCTATTTTTGTTGTTGTTGACAGGTTCAGCAAGATGGCGCATTTAATTCCTTGCCACAAAACAGATGATGCTACATTTGTTGCGGGGCTGTTCTATAGAGAAATTGTGAGGTTACACAGAATTCCAAGGACAATTGTGAGTGATAGAGATGTGAAGTTCCTTAGCCACTTTTGGAAAACGGTTAAAAGAAAGTTGGGTATAAAGCTGCTGTATTCAACCACTTGTCATCCATAAAAAGATGGACAAACAGAGGTGGTAAACAGAACTTTATCAATGCTTTTAAGGGCCATAATTCAAAGGAATTTGAAGAATTGGGAGGAATGTTTGCCACATGTAGAGTTTGCTTATAATCGAAGTGTGCATGCTACAACAAACCATTCACCATTTGAAGTTGTGTACGGGTTCAATCCATTATCTCCTATGGATTTACTACATTTACCTTTGGAAAGAGCTAATTTGGATGGTAAGCAAAAAGCTGATTTTGTCAAAGCCTTGCATGAAAAGGTACGCACACAAATTGAAAAGAAAACTCTACAATATGAGAAGCAACACAACAAGGGCCAAAAGCAAGTAGTATTTGAACCTGGTGATTGGGTTTGGGTACGCTTGAGGAAGGAAAGATTTCCTAGCCAACGAAAGTCTGAACTCATGCCAAGAGGGGATGGACCATTTCGAGTCCTTCAAAGAATCAATGACAATGCATACAAGCTGGAACTACCAAGTGAGTATGGCAATGTTAGTGCAACTTTCAATGTGTCTGATTTGTCTTTGTTTGATTTAGGTGATGAAGGTGCTGATTCGAGGACGAATCCTTTCGAGGAAAGGGGGAATGATGAGGACCAGCTAGTTGATCACAATTCGGCTAAGGTTGGAAAAGATCCAGATCCTTTAACCATTCATGGAGGACCAATAACAAGAGCTAAAGCTAAAATGATGAAAGAAGCCTTAACTTGTTTAATGGAAAGCATTTGGAATGAGCAAGCTAGTCAAGATTTGGTCAAGGTTCTAAGGATGCAAGAAGAGTATAAAATGGTTAACATGTTTCAAACAAGTCCAAATCCCGAAGACAAGAGTCCAGCCTTGTTAGAATGCAGTATTCTAGCCTATCTTGAAGAATAAAAGGCCATTCAGCCATGTTGGATTTTGATTGCCTATTTTATTATTAGTTTGGGTTTAATTATGTTGGGTTTTGTGGGCTTATTTTCTGATTAGTTTGGGTTTTAATTGTGTTGGGTTTTGTGGGCTTATTTTATGAATAGTTTGGGTTTTTGTGTTGGGCTTTATTTTGTTAAGTGCGAGTTCATGTGTTCTTTGATTAGGAATAAGGAGTTACAAAGGCTGAATACTTTATGGCCATTATTCATGTTCTAAATGTCATTTAGTGGGAGGTTACACATTTAATGGGCAGTTATATTTGTGTTGTATTGTCCTTGGCCTTTGTTATATATAAACAAGGATGCTTTTTCTATGTAAGGGCAGAGATTTGAGTAATATAAACTTATTTGAGCACTTTGTGAGTGTTTTGTTTTTAAGTTCTTGCATGAACTTTGGAACTTATCAAGCTTATTCAGCTTGTGGTGTTCAACAACCTCAAAATCTTTGTTTTGCCTTTAAACTTATCAAACTTCATAGTTTGTGGCGTTATGGGGAAATCAAAGTATTGTTCTAATTAGCTTATATCATTATTCCATTGATAAAGTAATTAGAATAGTTTCTCTTACTTCAATCTTGAACGATCGGGTTTGTTTCAATTAGTTGGAGGGTGTTAAATTGCATTCCATATGTATCATAGCTCTTTAGCTATTGGGGTGTATGGTTGCTAAGTTAATGATTTCCATCACCTTAACCCCAGTTTAATTGATGTATATAAAAATTATCGTATCTTTTTTTTTCGTGACGATTGAACTAGCATCGAATTGAATCCGTAAGATCTTCCAATCCAAACACGAACGTGAATCACCTAGGAGTGTGGGCTCCTTTTCTTTAAATTGTATACCTGAGGATGGAAACAAACAAAATCTTCTTCTTTGTTAGTCACAATAATCCTCCAAGAGAAAAACCAAGAACGTCCGGTCACTTTTGAATTATCAATCAATTTATTTGAAACTCGCATGAACCTTGATTTGATGTTGTACACAAAACCCTTTTGATGCAAAGGATACTAAGGTACTATCGAAAACAAAAATGTCCCATTTTTCTCTTCTTGGCCGAATTCACACTATCTCTATGAGTTGGTCGAATTTTGTCCAGAGTAAAAAACAAAATTTTCTCCCTCAAAATTCTTTATTGCTAGGCCAAATTCTCTTCTTGAAAATTGCTTAGCATGGCCGAAATTCATCTCATAGAAAAACTGAGGATGGCCTAAATTAGCATACGTATATATATAGGATCATAAATCCTCTCCTAAGAAGGATTTACTTGGTTGGCAAGAATCCTTTCCTTATGTGGATTTATTTGGTAGTTAAGAATCCTTATCTAAAAACAATTCTATCCTATTATATACATATATATATATATATATATATGGGCTGGCCAAAATTTTCATTGGATATATATTAGGATCACAAATCCTTTCCTAAGAATGATTTACTTGGTAGTTAAGAATAATTTTCTTAGGTAGATTTACTTGGTGGTTAAGAATTCTTTTATAAATAAATTATATCCTACACCAAGACTCTTAATCCAACTCAATAGTGTATTTGTAACCATATTAAAGACTTCCTAATTTGATTAGATAAATAACTCCGTTTATTTATCTACTTATCAAATATAGTCTTTAATATTAATTATACTACTAACAATAGTATAATTTTAGGAGACCAACTCCTATTAGGAAAAAGATTTTGACTTTTAATTAAGTAATTAATTAATCAACAAATTAATTAATTTCTAATTAATTAAATAATAAAATAAAAATAATATAATTTAAGCTATTCTTAATAGCCTTACCGCCCAACACATGTATATAGGCCATATATTATTTTTCTTATTTTATTAAATCCATTGGACCCTAATAAAAAAGTCCACATGTGAACTAGACCCATTCTTACAAAAAGAAACAAGTTTACATGCCTTAATACAATTCTAGATGGACCCCTAAATTGGTCCGGTTGAATATATCAAGTGATCCATGCAAGTTCGTGTGGATTGGGGATCTTGGCGGACTATCTCAATTTAAGCTCCAATAGACACAACCCAATCACAATCAACAAATGATTCACTTAGGTCCAATCTATTTAATTTTAGTTCATTCCACTAAAAAACTAAAATTGAACTCTTAAATAAAGATAGAATAAGTTGATGTTACTCATTCATACCCTAGACAACCTTATTGGTGAAAGTGTATCCTCGTGAAGAATACCAGTAATCGCCAAGAACTCATAGACCGCCTATAGCTCTCCAAGTTACCATATTTACTCATATGACCACATTTTGAACTTGGATATTTTAACTTATCCATAAGCCATGTTTCAATAAACACTATTGAAAACTTAACCTTAAGATTTAATATCCAATACCTCAAAACATCCATATGATGGTATTCTACTGTCATTCAATAAATGGAACCACGATGTCCATATCTATAAATGAAGTCCTCTATCAATTCACAAATGAATACCACCAAACTATAGAGGATAGACTATGCTATATAATCGTACTCATTGATAGCTCAAATGATAACACTTGCATCCATAAGTCCATCATTTATCTCAGGATTGAGATAGACTCTCCGATTGTCTTCAAATGAAAACTTTTATCCATTGACGGTTCTAGATAAAGTATTTCATTTTGATCATATTCAATGCACCCAGTGCACTAGATTCTTTTGCCCAAAGACACCACACTTTGATGATTTTAGACTCAACATAACACATTTGATCCCACTCAAATGCTAGCAAAAGAATCTACAACTTTGACAAGATAAAAGAGTCCAACATTTTATCTTAAGTTGTGAATGTTATTCAAGACTAACTAAAGAATTGTGTCTACCTCATACATATCTAAATGTATGAACAATTTTTTTTTCTCATAGTTTTTTGACCTTATGATTATTTACTTTTGACAATTATAATAATTAAACTATAAATGCTATAAGATTTGTTAAAATAGAAATCACTTTATTAATATTAAAATATTATCAAATACATTATTATACTCTTGCTATCGAGCATATTCCTAACACTGCTCTGATTATGCAAGCAGTTCCAAAGTTACCACATCATCCCCAGGATAAAACAGCCCGGAATCTTACCTCTGTCTTGGAACTTCTTTGTATGATGAATAACCAGAATACTCAAACTCTTTCAAAGATTTCTCGGAATACTAACAAAGAACACTCAAGAATTCTTTTAAAGTTGTATTTGAAAGCTTTTTTTTCTTAAAAATGTTGTGTGTTTTGTGAATGAGGCAAAGCTTCTATTTATAGGATTTGAAAATTAAAACTGAAAAACAAAATTAATCATCAACCATTAAAATGAAATAAAAATTGAATTAGCAATAACTTTAATTACAAAAATAAAACGTTTTAATAACTTGTTATCAGTTATCAACATTCGAAATAATTTTATACTATTTAAACATATTAAAGTTGATGTCAAATAAAAAGTTTTAAATAATTACACTCATTTAAAACAAATAAAATTTGCATAACAGTTACAAATTTTTGAATTCAATTTTTTAAATACACTTTTAACAATCCGTCACTTGTATTTAAAAATAATAAGTTCATCAAGCAATATTTTATATGATTGTGCATAAGTAAAGATGTCTTTTGATTTGAACCTTTACATAGTGATGATGCTTCTATATATATATTAGAGTAACTCGTAGTTTTGAACTTTATCACTGACAACATCCCACACACAACCATACTAGAGTTAAGTTCTAAAACCAGCACTTTACGGCCATGTGTTTATATCCGGGTATAGTTAATGCTCTCGAAATTTTGTCCAAAATTTCATTGGAAGCGACCTCTCTTCCACATTCACATAGGTAAGCCTATCACATATACTCTTGTAGCTAGGTACCTAACTCCACATGGAGTTTAGAGCTCATTAAGAGTTATATTTAATTCGACCTTAAATCGCTTCAGGATATCATGCTCCATAGGGATGGACTTGGAGTGTTAACCCCGTTTCACAATAGCATGTTTCAACATATCACTTCATGACTTGTTATTACCCTTTGAACCTACTTCTTGGGAACTTCAGCCTGTAGGTTGGGTTCCCATCACTAGTGACTCAACTATCAATGGGCTTTAGTCTCATCCCTTTCGAGGTTTTCCAAACCTTTTCTCGTGCTAATCCTTTCATCAAAGAATCAGTCAAGTTCTCATTAGACCGTACATGATCCACTCTTACAGTTCGTGTTAAGAGAAAATCTCTAACTATACTATGCTTGTGATATATTTGTCGCTTCTTGCCGTTATAATAACTGTTCTGGACTTTTGCAATAGTCGTAATACTATCGCAGTGAATAAAGACGGCTAGTATCGGTTTCTCCCATAATGGGGTATCTGATAACAGATTTCTCAACCAATCTGCTTCATCACTAGCAGTACCTAGTGCTATCATTTCTGACTCCATCGTGGATTGAGCAAAAATAGTCTGTTTTTTTAGACTTCCATGATATTGCACATCCAGCGATACTAAAAATATATCCACCAGTGGCCTTGAAATCATTAGAAAGAGTATTCCAATAAACATCGATCTAACCTTCAAGTACACAAGGAAACTTTACATAATGTAATTCGAGGTTCATTGTTCTCTTAAGATAATGCATTACTCTCTCAAGAGCATACCAATGCTCATGACTAGGTCTACAAGTAAACCTACAAAGTACACCTACAACATAAACTATATCGGACCTAATGCAATCAGTAGCATAACGAAGACTACCAATGATACTCGTATATTCATTTTGTCTAACACTGTTACTAGTGTTCTTGAACAACTTTACACTAGGATCATATGGAGTACATGTAGGTTTACAGTTAAAGTAATTACATTTCTTTAGAATTTTCTCAATATAATAAGATTGATCTAAAGAAATTCTCTTTTTTGACATAGTTATTTTTATACCTATGATTACACTAGCTTCACCTAAATCTATCATTACAGCATGAATATTTGAGCCAAAAATAAGCAAGTCATCCACATATAAACAAATAACAGTGTAAACATCATTTTCAGATTTGTAATAAATGCACTTGTCACTTTCCTTTATTCTAAAACCATTCGAGATGACTAGATTGTCAAAATGCTCATGACATTGTTTAAGTGCTTATTTAAGTCCATATATAGACTAGACTAACATATAAACTTTGTTCTCTTGACCAGGAATTATAAATCCATCAGATTGGTCCATGTAAATCTCTTCTTCTAATACATCATTCAAAAAAGCGGTTTTAATATCCATTTGATGTATAACTAAATCATGTAAAGCTGCTAAAGCTATAAGTACTCTAATGGATGTCATTCTAGTTACTGGTGAATAAGTATCAAAGAAATCTATGTTTTCTCTTTGTCTATAACCCTTAGCCATAAGTCAGGCCCTATATTTATCAATTGATCCATCGAGTTTTAATTTTTTTCTTTAGAATCCACTTACAACCTATGGTCTTTCAACCGGGTGGAAGGTCTACTAAGTGACATGTTCCATTAGACTCTAGAGATTCCATTTCATTATTAATGGCTTCTTTCCATAGGTCAGCATCCAATGAAGTCAAGGCTTCTTGGAAAGAATTCGAATCATCTTCTAAGGTGTAAGCATAAAAGTCAGGCCCAAAATCTTTGGAAGTTCGGGCCCTTTTACTCTTTCTTGGCTCTAACTCAATTTCATCGGGCATAATAGATCTAGGTACACTACTAGACGCTGACCCCCGACTATTTCTTATTTTAATGGGAAATTTATCTTCAAAGAAATCAACATCATGTGACTCAACAATAACATGATCTTTTAAGTTGTAAAATCTCTAAGCCTTACTATTAATTGTATAACCTATGACTTGCTAACTTTGATCTTTTTGGAGCAGGCTTTCGAACATAAGCCAAACAACCCCATGTTCTAAAATAAGAAACATTTGGTTTTTTAGTTTTCCAAATTTCATAAGGTGAAATTTTGGATTTCGAGTTGCGAACTCTATTCAAGACATAACAGACAGTTAATGAAACATCTCCCCACCAATGTGAGACAGCACCAGAGCTAAGTAGGACTATTACTATTAACTCGGAATAAGTTCTATTTTTTCTTTCAGCTTTCCAATTCCTTTTTGGGGATTAAGGGGTGGTTTTCTCATGGATAATTCCATGTGAATTATACAATTTAACAAATTCATCTAAGTCATATTCCATCCCTCTATCACTACGAAATCTTTTAACCTTTCTGTTAAATTGATTTTTTACTTCACTTAAAAATATTTTAAACATGTCTATGGCTTCACTTTTGTTCTTCATAAGATAGACGTAGGAAAAATTGGAGTGAATTAGGTCAAGAGGTTCCACCTGGTTGAAAGTACAACCTATGGTCTTTATAAGAACATGTTTATGCCCTGTATAAAGTACTTTTTTTCATTTCGAGTCAAAATTCCTTCAAATTCACAAATATCGGAGTGAATTAGGTCAAGAGGTTCAGAAACCCTAATTACTAACTTATGAGGGGTTTTTATGATTTTCGCTTGACTATATGATTCACATTTTTCAAAATCTTTTAGAGATAGTGCTGGAATTAATCTTAAGCTACTCATATTTTTTACTAGTCTTTTATTTATGTGACAACGTCTAGAATGCCAAATATTAAAAGAACAAATCATGTAAGCAGAAATATTAACTTTATTAACATCAACATTAAGTTTGAACATACCCTCAATGGCATAGCCTTTGCCAACAAAATTTTCATTTTTTGTGAGAGTAAACAAATATGCTCCAATGGTCTGAGTGAATCCTGCCTTATTGAGGAGATAACCAGATACTATATTCTTTTTTATTTGTAGGGTATGCAAGAAATCTTTAAGAATGACAGTCTTCCCAAAAGTAAAATTTAGTTCAACTTCCCACTACCAGCAACAACGGTGGAATGTGAGTCACCCAACAACACCTTTTTGTCCACAACATTAGAATAAGAATTAAACATTGCTCGATCATAACAGACATGGCAAGAGGCACCAGTGTCTATGCACCATCACTCGGATCCATTAACTAAGTTGACTTCTGAAATCATAGCAACCAGTTGGTCTATGGTCAAGTTAGCCTGAGCAGCAGGACGTGCAACTTACTTATAGCAAGATACCCTGGCTTGCCACAATTATAGCAAGAAAACTGTGACGAATCATTGTTCCATAAGGGAAGGGTGTTGCCTATTCTGATTTTATGGATTCTTACTATGTGTTTTGCTGTTGCAGTTTTTATTCTAATTTCGGTTCTGGTTTTTCATGTTCTTGTCTCCCAGTTTCATAACAGTGGGGGTCTTGTTCATGTTGAAATTCTTGTTGTTTGTCGCAACCAGAATTTCCTCTTTTAACTCTTATTTTATGGCCTCTTCCTCGATTCGAAGACGTGTGATCAAACTCTCCAGGGAAAACTTATTGGTCTTGTGTCTCAGCAGGTTTTTAAAGTCTTTCCAACTTGGGGGCAGCTTGTCGATGAGCACTGCTACTTGGAATTGATCGTCCAGGTTTATACCTTTAGACGTGTTCTCATGGGAAATCTTCTGTAAATCATGTGATTGAGCTTCTACATACTTGTCATATGTCATTTGATACTTCAAGTAGAGGCTAACAACAAATGTTTTAGCTCCAGCCTCCTCAGTGTAATATTTTTTCTAAATTGCCTCCCATACATCTTTTACAGTATTAAAATAGTATAATAATCATATAAATCATCAAAAAAAAACCATTAAGAATATAACTTTTGTAAATAAAATCATTTGAGATCCATTTCTTTAGAGCTATAGTTTGTTCAGCGGTTGGGTTATCAGGAAGAATCGATTTTTCGGTGTTAACAATAGTGGCTAATTTCATGGTGGTTAATTTTTTTTTTTTATCTCCAACGCTTAAATTGAACATTCTCAAAGCGGAATGATCAGTTTAGGATGGATGACTTAGAATCCATTGAAAAAAAAACTTTTGATTTAAAAAAGATTAAGAAACTACTTAAAATTGTTGTTGTAAAATTCTTTAATACAAATAGTTGCGGGAAGTTTTCAAAATATAATTTTTGTTACTGTAAATTGTTTAAAATACAATTTTGATGCTGAAAAATATTTTAAATAATACAAAAAATAATTAGAATAGAAAAACCTGGAAAGTGGCTGAGCCGCGACAATGTCGCTCTCTATAAGACGTTTCGTGGCTTTGCTCTGATTGTGCAAGCAGTTCCAAAGTTACCACGTCATCCCCAGGATAAAACAGTCCAGAATATCACCTCTGTCTCGGAACTTCTTTGTACGAAGAAGAACCGGATTATTCAAAGTCTTTCAAAGATTGATCAGAATATTAACAAAGAACAATCAAGAATTTCTTTTAAATTTGTATTTGAAAGCTTTTGTTTCTCAAAAATGTTGTGTGCTTTGTGAATGAGGCAAAACCTCTATTTATAGGATTAAAAAATTAAAACTGAAAAATAAAATTAATCACCAACCATTAAAATGAAAAAAATAAAATTGAATTAGCAATAACTTCAATTTAAAAATAACATGTTATCAGGTATCAACATTCAAAATGATTTTATACTATTTAAACATATTAAAGTTAATGTCAAATAAAACATTTTAAGTAATTACACTCATTTAAAACAAATAAAATTTGTGTAACAGTTACAAATTTTTTGAATTCAATTTTTTTAATACACTTTTAATAGGACGAGCTTAGGATGTTCGGTAGTAAATCTCTCACAATTATAAC